>OZ020194.1:96871320-98248557 GCA_963971165.1 Philopedon plagiatum
CCTAACTTCCTTAACTTTATCCGAGCCTATTTCTCCTAAATTTATCATTTTAAAGCTTTTTAGTAAACCCGCGAGTCCAAACTTTCCCTAAACACCCCCTGAGGAGTACTTAACAACTTTTAAAACGTAAACCCACACTAAATTGGAACAATAAACCTCCTCTTTCCCAAAATATCGTAAATCTCCGAAATAAACATTTACAGTTCCCTTTCCCGAATTTATTCCGTTATAATATTCTTAACGTGCACGTAAATCACTTTGCTTTTTCGTTTTTTGCACTGTTTTCTCGAGTACAAACTCAAAAAGTTTAAGGGCGGTAAGACGGACTGAAAAGGGGGACGAACAAATATGAGTAATTGCGTTCGGAAATTCGTTTTTACACTTTAGAAGCAATTAGTGTGTCAATTTTTATCGGAAGTCACGTTCGACATGTCGCGTTGACCCAAATTTTTTTTATTTACTTCTTAAATTCACTCTACCATTCGTGCTCTGCTGCATAAGGAGAGGCTGCATAAGTCATCGTGCAGATTTTGAACTTTTTGATAAGTTTATTAAACAGGTTGTTGTGAAATTCACAACATACAGGTTGTCCGAAAAGTCTGGGTAAATATTTTTGCTATTTATAGAGATAGAGACACAACATTTTAGGCGTATCTTATGGGTTAATAAATCTAATTTTTATGTAATTTAACTTTTTCACCCTCCTTAATCGCGAAAAATAAAATAAAAAATTAAGTATATTTATTTCTTTTATTACTTTAACAGTTGTTCAAAATAACCACCATGAACTTCTTCGCAGTGATAAAGTCAATTTTGGAATTCTGTATAAACCAAATCCAAACTAGAACCGAAAAAAAAGGGTGAAGTGTGTCTCTAGACAATTACACGATTATTCGGTTCCAATATATGAAGTGAATTTTATAACATCCCGTATTTAGAGGTTTTTTATTTCCATAAATAAAAAGATTGTATATGTCGTAATATCCAAAAACCAAGTAATAACTACCGCCGTACTAAACCCTGCTAAGAAAAATCCTCTAAATATCCAAAACGTACCATAATTACCTTAATTAAATCTGACACACAACACTACGGTCAAAAAACTATCACTATATTTCGAAATAAGTTTATTTATACTTAATATTAATAAGCACTTATTTCTTTTTATCGACAAGCCATTTATAAAAGGGTTACGAAAATAAGCTTCGTGTTCGCTTTTCGTGTTCTGGGTCGAAGTAAAAATTTAATTAAAAAAAAAACACGACTGCCCTATTTCTTTGGGCGCTAACAAAATAAAACGTTTTTTAGTAAATTAAGTTTTTTTTGATCTAAACATGACTTTTTAGATAAGATTTGAGTGGCAGTGACCATGACCATTTTTAATAGTCTACGTGACCGTAACAAGGTCAAAATCAATTTTTTTGACCCTCTGTCAAAAAAATCTTAATTTTAGTCAACGGTATCTTCCAATTTAAAGCGAAGATTTCGCGAATATTGCTTAATACGACAGCAAATTTTCTGGAGATTCCAAATATGTATAACTTATTGAGGTTTTATCAATAATTCGGCCCAGAAATGCCTAAAAACGGAATTAATATAAGAAATTTTAATTTTTATGACCCCCTTTTCAATTTTTTTTTATTTAACCAACTGTAGCTTCCAATCTAAAGCGAATTTTCGCGAATATTGCATTTTCCGGCAGCAAATTTGCTTGCAATTTTAAAAATATATAATTTATTAAAATTATATTAAATATTCTGTCCAGAGTAGTAATAAGAGCTAAATACTGCTCTTATAAGGAATGAAACTCAAGGTGTCTGGATTGTACTTAGCTATTTTTGCTCACGCACCGCTATAATCACGCCTTAAAAATTACACCAATTTTTATACCCTAACAATAGCTTTAAAGGAACAAAACAAATACATCATAATAATATAACATAATTTAACTTTTATCTTTGCGCTTAGGACCTCAGTGAAAAAATCATTTTGCAAATCCCCGCTCGCAACAATGTTAAAACATGAGGCACAGTTTGTCAGTGTCAACACGCGCGTCCTTTTAAGCTAAAAAATTCCATCGTGAAAAATATGCTAATCTCAGACTTTGGCCTTCTTTGCCGGCCGAAATGGAAACATTAAATTCTCTAATGTTGTTTTTGCTAAAAAAGGATTTAAGCGCTTTAACGGATTGCTGATGTTGAAGCAACATTTGTTAACTTACGATGTAAAAAAACGACTAGAAGTGCGATTTTTAAATTTAAATTATAACAGTGACAAAAAAATGGAAATTCACAGAGAAAAAAGGTATATTATCAAACAGAGTACTCAAAAATCTCAATTTTTTTCGCTTGTTCTGATAAAATTTTATTTAAAGTACGACGATTCGTGAAATAGGTATGTTGGTTTTCTAAAATCGAGTTTTCTAAACTACATCTAAGAATTTACACTCAATTTTTTAACGTTCACACAGTTCCATTGCTCCATTTGTAGACATAGTTATTATTAATACTTCTCCCCTTCCAACTAATACACTCTCTATGTTTCCCCCTAATCTAGAATACTGCTCCCACATCTGGGGAGCGGCATCACCTTCGACACTTAACATTCTCGATTCTATCCAGAAGAGAGCCATTCAACTCATCAATGACCCAGTCCTCACGAGAAAACTCCCTTCTCTCGCTCATCGCCGCGATGTTGGGGATTTATCCCTTTTCTACCGCCACTTCTACGGATTTTGCTCTGAAGAACTAGCCGGTATTATTCCGCCCTTGACTGTTCCTAACAGAACAACAAGAGGCGCGTCAAGTATGCATCCCTTTACTGTCCAGCTACAAAAGCCTAGAACAGACCACTTCTCTCGCTCATTCATACCTAGGGTCTCCAGATTATGGAACAAATTGCCTGCAGTTGTTTTCCCTTCCCGTCCCAACCTCCAATCCTTCAAATCCCGTGTTAATAGACCACATTTCCCTTCTCTTCAGACGCCTACGGTACGTTAGTACTTAGGCTTCAAGTCTACATGGGATGTCTTAGAAGAAAAAACGGAATTTAGACCGTCTTTTAAAAAGGTTTTTATTCAATCAACTATCTCAATTAGTCTAAATCGAATCGAGTATTGCGTTATCCGATCGAAAATTTTCTGGAGATTTCAAAAATATATAACTTATTAAGGTTGTGTTAATTAATTCTTGAAGCATATAAATCAGAGTATTGACGTGCATATTTTTTTACGACAATTTTAATGGCAGTTTATGTCCGAAAATACATCGAATAAAAAACACTAAACTTGAGTAATTTCCATACAAAAACCGAAAACGTCTGTGACAAAGTGGGGCGTTAAAAAGGAATGAAGCAGTCTCGCGTCATTCTCGCTTAGTCATTAAAAGATAAAAGTTGAAAAAATCCGGAGACTATCTAATCTCAAAAAAGACTTGTAATTTATAAAGCAGGTATTATCTTCCAAAGCTTTTAGCCCCGCTTTAAATAGAAATTTCAAGGAAGTCTGCGTGGATGGGCTTCATTCACTTTTAATCGATTTGTTTCCGTACCAAAATGTTTTGAAAACTGAACCCTTTTTCACTGTAAACCATTGACGTAGCCTAGAGAGATTTAAAGAATGATAAATTCTGTTTTCTACAACTGTTTTGTGAAAATACCTAAAAACACACTACTAACTAGAACTGAAAATAAATAATCTCAAACAGCCTGCGAAAACGTTTACACACGCTGCAAGGAACAATTATTATGCAACCAACCATTCACCGGACCCATTTTCCATACAATCTTGAACAAAATTTTCGAAATCTAGTAGGCGGCAGTTTTAGCAGCAAGCAACCAATTTCATATGTACCTATGTTTAATTTTATTATTGACGGCGTTATAACAACTGCCACCCAGAGAACCGACAAGATTTATCTTTATGCAGGGTGGCCCACCGAAAACTTTCCACCCAGGTTTATTTTCGTTTAAATAAATAAATTAAAATTTTCACCCACCGTGCTTGAATCCCTAAGCCTTGACCCTCAAAATCTTAAAGGGAAGGGGAGTCGAGTGTTACCTTATTGTAAAGGGAATTGAATTGCCTTTCCAACGGGACCTTGGTCGTCGAAATCGGGTGAGTAGTTTCTGAGAAATGCGACTTTAAAGAATTTTGAAATTTAAAAGTAACGAAATTTCTTACCAGTTACTGTTATCGTATTACTGTTGTCGTATTCTACTCGTCAAACCCTTTCATTTAATGTCCATATCAAGGGGATTGTTAAGAAAACGGCAATCCGCCATCTTGTGGCGTCCGCCATATTGGGTTTAGAATGACGTCACACAGCTTATCGGATTCTACTCGTCAAACCCTTTCATTTGATACAAATGTCAAGGGGGTTGTGAAGAAAAAGCTAATCCGCCATCTTGTGGCGTTCGCCATATTGGGTTTAGAAAGACGTCAGATAGATTATCGTATTTTACTCGTCAAACCCTTTCATTTGATGCCCATATTAAGGGGATTGTGAAAAAAAGTTACCCGCCATCTTGCGGCGGCCGCCATATTGGGTTTAGAGTGACGCCACGCTTATCGTGTTCTACTCGTCAAACCCTTTCATTTGACACCCATATCAAGGGGATTGTAAAGAAAAAGGTAATCCGCCATCTTGGGGCGTCCGCCCTGTTGGATTTAGAACAATATTAAATATACTATATTGCATTGTCACCGGATTATACACATATACAAAATTTCAAAGCTCTAGCTTAATGAGAACTAGTCGAAATTTTGATTGCAATATTTGACCTAAACGTACATACATACAAACATACATGCATATTAACAGGTTAAATAAAAGCTTGTAAAAAAAACAGTTTTCAGATAACCGTATCAAATTATTCGAAAAGAAGCCCTTTGTTTAGTAAAACGCATTGTTTAGGTAACACATTTTTCTAATTATTATTTATAATTTTTTTTGTTAATTAGTACACTTTTAAAGCTTACTATGTAAATTGCCGAAGTTTAATTTAAGTTCGTTAAAAAATAGAAAAGTTATTAAAACCTGAAATCTGGCCAAATCTTTAATTGCATTTTTCTCTAATGTTGCTCTGAAGCGACGATACGTAAAAATTTAGCACATTGAATTTGGAAAGGGTAATCCAAATTTAATAGATACGTTTGAATATACCTTTTCACATTCGCTCGACTTGTGGCCTTCGCCTTCGACTTAGGACCACAAACTTCTTACTCGCGTGAAAGGATTCATTTTCAAAACTTATACTCTATACTATTTTTACTCGAAGAAAAAGAGAAGATCCGTACTGTACATTTTATTTTTAATGATCTAATTAGAGACATTACGAAAATAAATTCTTTACAGTGCCGAGTTTTAATCCATCAGATAAGGGCAAAAAGAGAAATTTAATATTTCAAAATCTCGTTATTTATAAAACAAGCACAATCGTTAACGCTTTTAGTTTGCCTTAAATAGATTCGACTTGAGACATGGCGTGGGCGCCCGTCAATTTTTATTAGCACGTTATTGACGAATCTCGTCTTTTCTTATTTAGCAGAACTAATTGACTGTATAATGTACGTATATTACGAGGGATGTTTTTAGAATTATATAAAAGTGCGAAAGATTCCCTGCAGAGGTTCTATTTTCCTTCTCTAAATTTTAGCTCCTTAAATCCCGTATCAATAGTTGCATCTCCCTTCCGTCATTCACATGTGACTAGAGTAACTTTTAAACGTCCACCAAATTCACCAGATCTTTCACTTATCGAACATTTTAGGATATCTAGGCCGTGTTAAGGTTGCGTAGCTACATGCGACTCGAAATTTAGAGTTATTATCAAAAGTACTATGTTTAGGCGGGGATTGGAGCAAAAGGAAACGATGTCGACCCTTCTTTTGGAACGTGCTTAGGACTTAAGCTTTAGACCTTTTTGTATGTAGATACATCCTACCTAAACTAAGTTGTCGACTTTTTTTTAATATCGTACGTTTCTTTAGCGCCAGGGCCATGATAAGCATGAGGTTCGAGCCTCACTGAGTCACATGCTTCACATGGCACTGAACTTAAGTTTTTATGGATTTCTGGAGAGAATGAAGTTATATATTTCTGGAAACTCCCGAAAATTTTCTATCGGATAAAGCAAAACTCGCGGGAATTCGCTTTAGATTAGAAAATACAGTGGATTAAATAAAAACTATTTATTTCAGTTTCTATGAATTTCTAGGCAGAATTTTTGACGAAACCTTAACAAGTTATACATTTCTGGAATCTCCAGAAAATTTGCTATCGGGTAAATATTCGTGGGAATTCGCTTTAGATTAGAAAATACAGTGGATTAAATAAAAACTATTTATTTCAGTTTCTATGAATTTCTAGGCAGAATTTTTGACGAAACCTTAACAAGTTATACATTTCTGGAATCTCCAGAAAATTTGCTATCGGGTAAATATTCGTGGGAATTCGCTTTAGATTAGAAAATACACTGCATTAAATAAAAACTATTTAAAAAGAGGGTCCTTAAAATTTAAATTTTTTACATTAATTCAGTTTTTATAAATTTCTGGGCAGAATCTTTGACAAACCCTTAACAGCTTATATATTTATGGAATTTCCAGAAAATTTGCTTTTTGATAAAGCGATACTCGTGGGAATTCGCTTTAGATTACAAAATACAGTGGATTAAATAAAAACTTTTTGAAACGAGGATCATTTAAATTTATTTTCTCTGCCCTAATTCATTTTTTATTGGTTTCTGAAGTGAATCTTTAATGAAACATTATTATTACTATAATATTAGAAAAACCTGATAACCTGCAGAGAGAACTTAAAAAAAGTGATATTTTTCTTATTCTATGCACTAAGACTAAACTAAAATTAAATGAAAGAGCTTACAGTGTTGGTTTATTTCCATATAAAGGCAACAGAAGTCTTCCGCCTGTACTTTACAGATAACAAAACCCAATATTCCAATATTTTATTTTTACCAACCTTTTCGCTTACCCCTTATACTTTATCTCCTCTGCTTTATTCCCATTTTTTTAATAACAATAAAAATAAATCAATTTTATTGACACGAAAGGCTGTAGCGAACGCCTGTGATGTTTTTTTCGTGTGATTAATTATACACCGAGGTCTGAAGTTTTTTTTTCTTGTTCAAACCGGGAAACCCCGCCCCGGGGGTTAATATTATCTATTACCATAAATAATTTTTTGAGTTTTTGGGGTAAATTTTTGTGGCTACGCGAACAAGAAAGGTATTTTGTAAACACTCGCTCTTAATACCATTATATGTACCGGGTTTTCTCTTATATTTTGAACGGGGTCCACAGTCCTTACTTTTAGAGATATGGAAAAATGTTTAATTCAAAAATTTTAGGGTTTTGTCTAAATCATCAGAATTTTCTATAAAAATAAACAAATGATAATCAGAATGTCAAAAAATCGCTATCAACTTTAATTTTTTAAATAGAACACCCTGTATATTTTCAACCATTTAGAAAGATATATTTTTTCTCATTTCAAAAATATATAGTTTGTTTATGTTTCTTTAAGCAGTTTTGAAAAAATTTAGATTTAAATATTTAAAAATGCTCAGTTTTAAGTCATAGCCGCTCAAGCATAGGTGGCTTTGGAATCACTTGTTCAGTGATCGCAAACGTATAGCTTCGAACATTTTTAAACATTTCAATCTAAATATTTTCAAAACTGCTTAAAGAAACATAAACAAACTATATATTTTTGAAATGAGAAAAAATATATCTTTCTAAATGGTTGAAAATATACAGGGTGCTCTATTTAAAAAATTAAAGTTGATAGCGATTTTTTGACATTCTGATTATCATTTGTTTATTTTTTAGAAAATTCTGATGATTTAGATAAAACCCTAAAATTTTTGTATTAAACATTTTTCCATATCTCTAAAAATAAGGACTGTGGACCCCGTTCAAAATATAAGAGAAAACCCTGTGCAGGGTGTTGCAAGATTTTAAGGAATCAATTTTGCCGCCGGTTCTTTAGTCAAAAATAAGACAGTGCTATTAACATGGGTCCGAAACTGGCTTGTTTTCGAGATACAGGGTGAGAAAATTTTAATTTTATTTTGGTGTTTCATATTTATCTTACATTATTTTGATATCATATTGTACAAGTTTTGGAAATGACTCTTTTTACACGAGTGGGACGTGTGTGTGTAAGCCGACCGAGTGTAAAAAGGTATTTCAAACGTGTAGTACACTATACTATTTCTACAACTGCAACAGTGATATTTTGTGGTTTGCATCAGATGATAGGTTATGGAATACGTCTGCTGTTTTTTTCTGCTATCTCTGGAGGAGTAGATTCAAGATAATATAATCTTCGTCGACATTTTCACGGATTACGTTATCATTATTTTTACGAAATTTCACTTTTATTCTATACCGGGTGTTGCATTGTCTGGCGGGACATAGGAAATCCCGTGTAATTTTGGGATGGGTCAATTTATTGGCTTCCCTAATTATGTTAGAGAAAAATCTATTAGGGTTTATTAAAGAGCACTAAGACCTGTGCCCTGTTAGCTCTTATTCGGTGAACCAGTAAAAATTTAACTGCTAACACATTTTTATAATTTTGATATTTTTTCTTATTA
This sequence comes from Philopedon plagiatum, assembly GCA_963971165.1. NCBI lineage: Eukaryota > Metazoa > Arthropoda > Insecta > Coleoptera > Curculionidae > Philopedon > Philopedon plagiatum. Next base: position 96,879,940 of record OZ020194.1, read on the forward strand.
ATAGGCAACAATGAAAACGGAAGATTATTTTTAAAGCAATACTTTAGAATTTATAATGTTTTATTTGGTTTTTCAGGTTAAAAATAATTCAATATTTTTATTAAATCAGTTATCGAAACCTTTTCTAGTACTAATTTTACTAAATACCCAAAAAATTTACAATTATTTTAACATTCAAGAAAATAGTTTTATGAAAATTAAATTAAGATCTAGTTAAATGTTTTAAATGTTCAAATATAATCCCTTTTGAGCAGCAAACAAGTTGCAAAAATATGCGAGACGTGACAAAATTATAATTAGAAGAATTTGTAGAAAGATCGAAGCAAAATCCAAGAAAACTTCGAGACTTTTTCAAAAGTCAAATTTCTTGCATACTAATTGAATAAAATCAAAATTGATTTTCGTGCAGTTTGGAAAGTTTGAAAAGAATTAGCATTTTTATGCTAAAATACAAATTGAGTTAAGTCCAGAACCAATTAATTTACTTAATTGATATGGTAAATTTTGATGAGTTGAATTATGCAAAAAGTTTTGGTAGATGTGAAAGAGTAGGATAATTACTGGGGCATGTTAGAATTTTAATTTGACATTCTGCTAATCAAATTTAATGTGGAATTCAGGTTTATTAACAGCTGATGTAATGTCTTCTTGTCTGCTTTCCTTGATACCTAGTCCAGGTTTCCTACCCTTATGTGAAGGGCAAGATCCGCAGGTGGACAGGGTCGTCATTGCCCGGTAATACCAGCATTATACTGCTGGTGTCTATCCATGTATATCATTGCACGGTTTGCACAAGTTTATTTAGATTTGTACAGGATATTTTCAGCAAACCCGAACAGGTTTGCTTGTATAACGGGCAAAGCCTGCAGGGTGGGCATTTCCCGGGCAATGTTAGCATTGCTGTGCAGAATTGCTCAAGTTTGTTTACGGTTTTTTTAGTGTTATGGAATCACTTTGGTGTCCGTCCGTCCGTCTGTCGCAGGCAATTTTCTCCGAAACTATTCGACGTAAGAATTTGAAATTTAGCACAAAGATAGAGTGTGATTGATTCAAGGGGTTAATTTCAGGGGGTAAATTGGGAAATGGAAAAGGTTTCGAGGGCATCGTGTAGGGTGTCAAATGAAAGCTTATTGAGGCACGAATTCAACAATATATATGATGTATTTTTTTATACATTTTTTCAACATTTTTAGAGAAAAACGCTTAAAAAATTGCTGTGCCCCACCCTTATCATCAAAGGGAAAAGGAAAAGAAAAATATGGTGTAGACTGAGCCAAAATTATCAGGATTCAAAAATTATAGCGCGATCAATTGTTATAAACAATTTAATTGTATATTTCCTTATAACTGCTGAACCTTTAGTTTTAGAGAAAAAGCTTTTCGATAAAAATTATTTCTTACGACGTAGGGAACAACTTTTGTCCTTACACGTCTTTCAACATTTTTAATTTGGCTCAGGCGAAACGCGATTGCATTACTATTATTGCTGTCCCCCACCCTTATCACCAAAAGGATCGCTCACAAAAATCTGAGAAAAATCATCAACATTGAGAATTAGGTGTAGATTGAGGCAGAATTATCAGGATTGAAAAATTCTAGCGCGATCAATTGCTATAAATAATTAAATTGTTTATTTTGTTATAACTGCTAAATCATTGGTTTTAGAGAAAAAGTTTTTGACAAAAAATATTTCTCACGATGTCTCACGATGTACTTGACATTTTTATTCTGTAAAAAGACAGAAAGAAATTCCATAAAAAATACGGAGCAAATCCAAACCAAGGTTTGCCAGGGCAATGCCAACCCTGCAGGCTTTGGTAACATAAATATAAGACTACACTCCACACATACACCTCCACAACAAATATATGACCCCATATTTAACATCCTATATTCAGTAAATTTGAGTAAGCTCATTTTACCTAATTATTATAATAGGTGTAATTTGTACCGGTACATGTAACTTCTACGTAACAACAAAATCTTTAGCCTAATTAGAGCTTTGTCCATCTAACAATTTTCCAGGTACGTAAGTGCAAATGACAGGACCTTTTGTCTAATTTAATCCCGAACTAACTTCGGAACGGTATAAAGCAAAATTTGTTCAGGGGAAACTTTGAAAAGGATGCTCGTATAGGTATATTTGAAGCGGGTAAGTTAACCTAAAACAAAGCGGGAATATATGCAACGAAACCCCCGGCTAAAGGATATATTAGCCCCTATATAGGTACTTTGTAGGTGCGTATGTCTTAATTTAAAGGTATTTTCGGTGTATAATTTGGGAACTTTGAGATAAACATGTAAATTAACTTGAAATAAAATGCTAATAGATGCCTTTACCGGGTCTGTCTCACTCAGTTGAACTAAAATATTATTTATATTGGAAACAGGGCATCACGCGACTTACGTAAGCCAAGACCGTTTTTCTCGAAAACTATTCCACGACTCTATTTTTTTTAACTGAAACAGCCCACGTACACTTCAAGCCTGAGTACTTACTAATCTACTGTAGGCGTCTGAAGAGACGGGAAATGTAATCCATTGACACAGGATTTAAAGGACTGGAGGTTGAAAGGGGAAGAGAAAACATCTGCAGGCAATTTGCTTCATATTCTGGAGGCTCTAGGTATGAATGAGCGAGAGAAGTGGGATATCCTAGGTTTTTGTAGCTGGACAGTAAAGGGATGCATACGTAACACGCCTATTGTTGTTCTGTTAGAAACAGTCAAGGGGGGAATAATTCCGGCTAGTTCTTCAGAGCAAAATCCGTGGAAGTATTGGTAGAAAAGTGACAAATTTCTAACAGCGCGGCCACGAGCGAGTGTGGGGAACTTTCTTGTAAGGACTGGGTCATTGATGAGTCGAATGGCTCTGTTTTGGATAATCAATCAATCAATCAGTGTAAAAGATGACCCCGCTCCCCAAATGTGGGAGTAGTACTCTGGGTTAGACATTACTTGGAAAAAACAGAAAGTTTGTTGGTTGAAAGCGAAAAAGTATTGTCTGGCTCAAAAGAGAAAACCAAGCTTTTAGCTGCTTATGTGGCTATAGAAGTAAAGTGTTTGAGCTAGCGGAGATCATGTTTGAAAGCGATGCCAACAAGATCGAACGTTTCATTGTTCTGCAGGGCTTGGCCTTTCATGTGGATGGGGTAATGGTGATTTTTTCCTGTCAGGGCTGAGTTTTGGGAGCGTTGAACTAAACAATGTTTCTGGCACACTAGCCTTAAGATTAATTGGAGATCAGCGATAGGGATAGGTGCATATATCTGCGCCTATTATCCACCTCCTGATCTCACTATGGTTTCTAGGGCCTGATTTTTTGGCCAAAATTATTTAAAGCATTGTATTAAGAAACAAGCTGATGTAATTTTTATAGTGACAAAATACTGCGACAAAATGAGAGCTATTAAGTAAAATATTTGTATTTAAAACATACAGGGTGTAAAGTTATAAAAGTTAATCACCGGCGATATTGAAGAAAATATAACCGTTTGCAATAATTTTGTACAAATACCGAATTTATTTTATTATTTATTTAAACGGATCAGAAAACCTATTCGCCTGGACTAAATATGTTGGACAGTCGGCATATTTAAAAAATCTGTTTTTATACGAATTATGGTTGAAGGGGACTATAAAAGGTGAACTTGACATCTATTTGTGCGAAACTAAATAAATATTTTCATTCTCAATGAGTAGCTTCGCTTTTATTTTCTTTGTCTTCATAATATGTATTTCGAGCACATCTATCCAGAACTCCGTGTAACTTGTGTAAATCACTGACCTGGAAACTTTGCTATTTTTGATTTCCAAGACAATTTTAGTTGTAATAGAACTCTGGGTTTCTTTTTTGTCCTCCCGATCGAATGAAGTAGAAATTTTGGTCCAGATGCTGGTAATAAACCGAATTGTAATCGACATTCTGAGTTTTAGTGAAAAATCTTATTGCAGTGACGTGCCCTGACAATGACAATGGCAAAGGAGGAAGGGATCCAATAAAATTAATTAAAAAAACACTTTATCGACTGGAAAATTATTTTTTTAATAAATTACATAATATACAAACATTAATCTAATTATTAGTCACACTTGATGGTCCCACCATTACAAAAAAAATCCATAAATACACTTAAAATGTGCAAAACTTTCCAAGCAAACTAGTCCGGTTATTAAATTTGCCCGGTTTCTCGAGTAACGCGTGCCGTTGCCTGTAAGCGGAGTCAATAACAACCTAAATAAAATACATATTTATTTATAGAATTTTTAGAACTTATTTTAACTACATATTTTAATTTATTTTTTAGGTTTTACATTATACTGTAAAGTTCAGGAACACGTAGAGTTTCTGTGATATGTTCTAACAGAGCATACACAAGTCCTTTATCATATCGCTGTAGTTGTAAATATTTCTCTACCAACAAGCCACTTTAAGTTTCCGCAATAAATTTCAATTTTAATCGGTTAAAACTAGAATACAGATAAGGCAACGGTCCCGTATGATTCAAAGTTTCTACTATTGGTACGGTACATACATTTCTTAAGAATTAAATATGATATTCGTCACGTTCGGATGGCCTAAGTTTAGTTTAAATTTAACTTTGCTTTACTCCACCCTTTAGTTAAAAACTTTTCTTCCCTAAAGGTTTTAAAAGGTCATAAAAATCAATTTAGACTTCTTACCATTAGTATGCAAGGAAGAGTGCTGCTTGTTAAATTTTCCCGACGTGAAATCGATCCTTAAGATTTCTACAGCTCTGCCTACGTTTTGCATATTTTACTTCTCTATCTGCCCAGTTTAAATTAAATACAATAAACTTTTACAAACTGTAATTGAATGAAATTATTTCACTTTTCTTTAGAAATAACGATTGTGCTAGAGCTGCCGCGTTATCTTTTAATTAATTACGCCCAAATGGACACCTGTCTCATACTTACGTGCGAGAATTAGTGGCAAAGTTTCGTGAAACAGGATCAGTGCTAAACAAAAAAAGAAATATTGAAAATCCCGTAAGAAATGAAGCTGTAGAAGTTGGGTCATATTGCAATGGATCCCACACTTAGTGCGAGAAAAATGTCAGAAGTGTCGAATGTTTCGTGTACAATTTTACAGAATTTTTAAAAAGCATGCATTCCATCTTTACAAAATATGTAAAACTGGCTCATGAACTTAATGAAGACGATCCTATCGCCGTTTAGAATTTTGCAATGAGTAAAAAAATCATTTGCTTCCACAAATTGTTTTTACCATTTTTGTTTCTCAGATGAATGCTCTTTTTTCCTTCATGATACTGTCAATCCATATAATTGTAGGTATTGGTCGGATTTAAACCCTAGAATCTTTAGAGAAGTACATACTTAACATCCAGAAAAATTAAATGTGTGGGCTGGAATTTTTGGGGACCGTATTATCTAGCCGAATCTTCTTCCTGACAATTTAACTGGTGAAATGTTCCTAGAGTTGCTGGAAACCACTATTGACCATGCTATTGAAGAAGATGACCGTCATCGGCCAGCAAATATAATTTTTCAGCAAGATGGGGCACTCCACACGATGCATTTCCTGTAAGGCAGTATCTGGATGACAATTTTCCAGGAAGATGAATTGGGAGAAGAGTTCCTACTGACTGACCTGAGTAGTGTAGGATAGTTCATTCACCTTCAAGCCCTCACTGTCCTCTGCGCATGCGCCAGAGCTGTTTTTGTTGCTGTTGTGGAGCTGTTTTCAGAAACAGGGTCTGTTTTGTAGCTATTTTGTAGCTCTTTAGGAGCTGTTTTCAGGAACAGGGCTATTTTGTAGCTGTTTTGTAGCTGTTGTGTAGCTGTTAAGGCGTTGTTTTCAGAAACAGGGTCTGTTTTTGAAAACAGCTCGCAAACAGCTACAAAACAGACCCTGTTTCTGAAACCAGCTCCTAAACAACCCAGCCCAACCGAAATGCTCACGGACATTTCAAACAATGCCTAGAGGTTGGGGGTGGGTATTTTCAGTATTTACTTAATTGAAACAACTGGTGAGTAATTTCGTTACTTTAAAATTTTAATTTTTTTAAGGTCCCATTTCTCAGAAACTACTCAACCAATTTCAATGAGCGAGGTTGCGTTGAAAAGGCAATTCAATTCCCTTTAAAATAATGTATCACTCGAAACCCCTTCTTATTTTAGATTTTAGATTTAGGCTTAGGGGTTCAAACACAGTAGGTGAAAATACCAAAAAAATATGTCCCCCTGAAAACTAAAGGTTACAGGTCCGAGCGTTTTTTTGATTTATTTATTTAAAAGAAAATAAACCTGGGTGAAAAGTTTTCGGTGGGCCATCCTGTATACTCGTATAAATAAAGAGAATACATTTATTATCCATATTTTTCCATGAACTGTTTTCATACAGCTTGATGCGTATTTTATTTTTATCTAGATAAACCATCCTCCATTCCCAAATACCCTAACTATTTGCGGGCCGGTAAACATGAACTAAAATAGACAAACATTACCGAGGGCTAATATATCAAGGTATTTCCTGCATAAATAACGCTTTGTTTTCGGTTCACCAGCAGGCTTTAATATCTCTATGATAATATAGGCGAATTATTCGAAGATTTTCAGGAATTTCGCCGCATATCTATGATTCTATGATTCATTAAATATAAAAGGTCTTGTGCCTTAGGGTTTAATAGTAGTGCAAAGGCAATAAATCAGATCATGTTACCAACCTTTTAGAATGGCTGAAATAAAATTCTGACTGGCTACTGAAAGCCAGGGACGAAACGGGGTAATGCCGCAAAGGAACACGCAAAAAAATTTGTACGGTTAAATACTAAAATTGTAAGATTAGACTCTACAAAAAAAGGGACATATAGGGACGGTAACAAGGAATGTAACTAGATAGCACAAAATTGTTACTGCATGACTTGTTTGATTGTTAGATAAGTATTAGCAAATTGTAGGATATCATTTGAGAAACTGCTGTTGTAAGTGTTATGTTTAAGAAGTAAAAGTTTTTACAATAAAAATAACAAGCTATCATTTTTTGTAATAATGACATTCATTGCTTGTAAAAATAAAATTTAAAATTTAAAGCAATAGCCTGATGTAATTGTAAGGCCTCTTCCTACAATATCAAACCACTGGAGCGATAAATTGTAAGGTTATTTTGCAATTTGTGAGGTAATCTCCTGTAAAATTGTAAGACCTGGTTTTACTTTTTGGAGGATCTGTAGGAACAAATTATGCAGGTATGAGAACCACAATTTTTATATCATTTTTTAAAAATTATGCTAGGACTAGTCCTACATTTTATAGGCCGTACAGTGACAGATTATATGATGGTCGCATACTTTATTTAACCTACCTTTACAACATTGCTGTATCAGCTTTCGTAAATTGCAATACATAGTTCCACAAGATTGTAGTAATTATTACACCCGTTCTAGTTGTTCTTTATATATAAAAATTACTATCATATTGCAGACATATGATGCGTAACAGTTTTATTTTAAGGCTATTCAAAAACTTTCAGAAATACCTTTGAATTTGTGATTTTTTATTTCTTTTACAAAACAAGATGAAGATGAGTTTAAATACAACCAAGTGGATAATTTGCGTTGGTTTTCATTAAGTTTTTGCAATTATTTAAAAATTAAAATACTTGTACCGTCTTAATGGCAAAATGTAATCCTGTTTAATAGTTTTTATACTTTCGTAAATTACGAGCAGTACAGAGCCATTCAAACACAATACTTAATTGGTGGAACTGAGACATCCAACTTGTGAAAGTGTAAACCTTTTTGTAAAGCTATAAAGGCATACGAAATGTTACTAAAACAAAAATTTAATTTTTAGTTTTTATTTTTCTGTAATTAGGTAACATGTGCCACTAGTCATTATATCACATTAATCAACTTATAAAATATAAATACAAAACATGAAAATCAAAAATAACCAAAATACTTACACATGGTCATTCAAAATACATACTTTATATCTTAAATTGAACATTTTTCGGGAAAAACGCTTAAAAATTGATGTCCCCCACCCTTACCACCAGACGGATCACTTAGAAGAATCTGAAAAAAAAACCGTGAACATTGAGAATTAGGTGTAGATTGAGCGAAAATTATCAGGATTGAAAAATTCTAGCGCAATCAATTGTTATAAACAATTTAATTGTTTATTTCCCTATAACTGCTGAACCATTGGTTTTAGAGAAAAAGTCTTTTAACAAAACATATTAATCACGATGTAAGAAACAATTTTTGTCCTTACACGTTTTTCAAAATTTTTAATTTGGCCCATCCAGATCCGCGCATACGCGATGTGATACGGCGTTGCTGCCGTCTGTCGGCGGCGGGTAGCGCGGCAGATGGGCGGAGATCGGGCGGCTGATGTTTACTCAGGTTAAGTGAGGGGCTGATGGCACGGAACACTAATTGTGTAAATAGGTATAGCTTGCACTTGATAGAATTTTTAATTTAATAAATTAATAATATGACATTGGCGAAACACATTCTAAAAACGTTTTCAGGTTATTTAATAACAGTCATGCGTCAAAATGTGACCGAAAACTTGGCCCAAAAACTTAAAAATTAACATTAAATTAAGAACAATTAAAGTTGGATCTCTCTTAGTTTAATTTACTTTCACGCTTAGTTTCTGAACATATGTATATGCTATAATAATATAATTGCACTTCATTTCTTAGAGTTTGCTTATTATAATTTTATTTCTCTGTATAGTTCCATTTAGAGATGGTCCGCCATATTGCAAATTAAGAAACGTACAAAGACGCGACCACCAGAAGATTGTATTATTATTTATTACATTACATTACTTTTATTAGGTATATTAAGTTAAATTTCTTACCTTTGAATATCTCTACCAGTTCGGGGAAGCCCCAGGATTCTAACAATTCTGCACTAGTCTCACACATTATTACATAGTAAAAATAAAAACAGAAAAATAAAAGTATTGCATCACTTTAAAAGATCGGAAGATGAAAAGGCAGAACTGTGGGCTGTGCGTAATTCCAACCAGAACACACGGGTGTTTCGGCTAATTACGCCTAACGCGTCGGGCGCAACGAACGGTTTTCGTTGCAGCATTGTCAGATCATATCTTAGCGATTATATTGATGTAGGAATAGAGGAGAAAAGGGGTATGTTTCTTATACTTTTTGTTTTGTTCGATAGAGAAAAATAATAAGCATTGCATAAATATGTATTTATTATCTATAATTAAATATTCCTTATAATTTTATGTCATTTAAATAGCTAACGTTATTTTCTTATTGGCAATATCCAGAAAATAATGTATTGTGCGGCAACACGGCTTTTTTTTATCCTAAAGTGCTGTAGGACAAAATCAAACAATTTGCAAGGGATTCTACATGATGGAATGTTGAAAAGAAAGCTATGTTTTGCTGTTAAATACTTTGCAAAAAAATTAACTACATTCTACAACTTGTATATTCCACGTCCAAAGTTACTGGCAAAGTATATTCTACAACAATGTAGAATATTCTGTAACCTGAAGTAAAGACCCACCCCTACAAATCTTTGTCACAAATTTGTAAAGTATGAGTAAAACCCCGACATGAAATTATACTTACAATTGTAGATAATAGTATGACAATTTGTGAGAAAAATGGGTGCTACAAAATTGTAGGCAAATCTTTGCCTGGACTTTTTTCAGTGAATTACACTCGTCGCGCCGCAAAATTTTATTACTAAGAGCAAGACCCGATGTATTTCGACTCGCCTATAAACAGAGGATAAAAAGTAAATAAAGTAAATTCTTACTTATATTCAGTGACGTACATTGACAATTATAAAGGGGAAGCGAATCGTTCAACATAATTAAATAAATTATAGGTTAAAAAACTAAAAACCACGCTTTTATGAGTAGCGCACTGAAAAGTTAAAAATAATTATGTTCCTTTTATAGTTAGAAAACCGGGGTGTGCAGTGCGCGCATCGTGCGGAAAGTAAAGCAGCTAACAAACTGCGCCTCCCTTTACTTCGCACACATGCATGCCCCGATTTTCTGTTACCTTGTTCAGCTATAAAACATTTGGTCTTTAAATAAGTAATTAAATTTAAAAGTGTGGGGCGCAGTTATCTAGCGGTCTAGGCACAATAAACAAATGTAATTTAGTTACCTACCTACATTATCTGTTCTGGGTTTTTATCAGAAAATTTGATGAAAACCGTTAATAAAGGTTTTTCTTAAACGTGACATCGAGGAAAAACTATTTAATTTCTTTCAGGGTCTTAGATACAGTTCATTGCAACAGTAAAGATCAGCATGCGAAACGTAAATTACAGTACACGGAATTTATAGTAAAGAAAGTTTGTCGTTCCCGCGCAAAACTGTTAGCTTAGGAGTACAGGCATCGGGGGGCGCTGACAGTGAAACTCGCCTATCGCTACCTACAATGAAATTGTACCTTTCCATATGAATATTTGCAACATTAATCATTAAGGTGGCACCGCAAGTATCAAAAGGGGTGGTTTTTAACTTTTTGGCGACGAGGAAGGGAAGAACCGAAGAGTCGCCATTTTGTTTGCTGTTTGATTTGCCCTACGCATGGTTGTTGTTTTCTATCGAGTTTAATAGCGTGTGTTTAAAATAGCGAATTATTTAACTTTCGATAATCAACTACGACCAAATCCACATCCAAAAACTGGTTTAACCTAATTTTTAGTTATAATACAAGAATACAAGCTAATTTTCAGTAAAATTCGCAGTGTTGCAATATCCAAAATGTATCCTATAAAACACAAACAAAAGTTTAGGCCTGCGTTATCTTTTAATTAGGAAACTTCGTACAAATATTTTCAAAACGTTATTTGTGATACGTCAAAGCCAGAGTTCAAACTTTAGGGGTATAAATTTTGGCCTTTTGGTGAAACACATTAAAATTCGGTAATTTTCTCTAATGGATAAAAAATTATAAGCCATTAGACCGGGTTTTGTTGTTGCTTCTAATTTTAAGGGTTATTACTGCCTTGTATAAATACAAGGCATGTTATTAACTGGTATTTTTGAAGGTCTATATAATTTTAATAAGCTTGCTGTATATTACTGTTATAAAAGGGCTACTGCTAACAATTTTATTAATTTACTTCGACCACGTATACTAAAGTTTTCAGGGGTACATATTTTTTTGATATTTTCACCCCCCATGCTTAGACTCCTAAACCGGTATGGCTTCCACTCTTAAAATCTTAAATATTTCAAATGATAATTTATTTTAAAGAGAACTGAATTGCTTTTCCGTATTAACAGTATACTTACTAACTTCTAAGCAACAAAAATCAAGTTTAATTTTAGATTCGATTACTATCGTACCTTTAATCGTATACAAAAAGCCTAAATCCTAAATATATGAATCTACCAAAAGCTCAGTGTCTCTCTTAAAGCATTTAAGTTATTTATTATTAATAACGTGATCCTTAAAGGATTATATCCCTTTGGCACTTAAGGTATGCTATTGAGGAAGGGAACGCGTTCGAACAAAAACAATCATTTCAAAAACTCGGCTTTCGTTAAGAAGATTTTCATTTATATTCCCGCCCGACTCAGAAATTAATATTTCCTTTGACAAGTAATTAAAATGTTAACTTTAATTAAACTACTTACTCTTAATTTAATTTCGGATGAGAACGATGACGGTCTGTCTAAAAATAAATAGTATTACGACGAGATCACTTTGTGAAACGCTATTATAGTCCAGGTTAGGTTTTCATCTTGAAACCCGTCTATAGTAAACGGATTTTCATGGAACTTTTTTCAATATTGCTTATAATTATTTAAACCAATAATTCTTAATTTTCTAATGAACCTTCATGTTTTTCACACTAAAATGGATAAACTTTAATTTTTTTCTTAATTAGTCATACAAACACAAAAGATACATTCTTTCACAAAAAATCCATACATTTTTAAAGAAAATGATACATTTTTAAACACTTCAGAAGTTTCTTACAAATCTTTGCGTTTTTCAATGAGCTTGGCAAAGTTATTCTTGCCCTTTCTGTAAAACGCAGACGTGGTGTCACATCCTGTAAATGCATGTAAAAACAACTTTATTACAAGGCGCGACCTCTATTGAGGAGATGCAGACGTATCAAAACGGGAAGCCGCTAACAATCTTAGACTAAAACACGACATAGAAAAGTAATACTAAAAGTCATAAACATCTAGAGTTGCAATGTTCAATATACTACAGTACCTATTTTATGATTTTTGCGGTGTTTATTTGCAGGTAAATAATTTTTTGGCAAAACTAGGCACATTATTAAAAAAAATTAATTAAGAAAGTGTATTTTGCTTGTGGCGTTGATATCACCAGGTGTCCACAAAATTTTGACCCACCTGTAAAAAAAACTCACGGGCCTGACACACGCAAAAATTGTCGATTTCAAGAGTTTTTTTAGTTTTACTTTACTTCGGCAAAAAAACCCTTAAAATGGGACCATTCGGGGGAACTTATCTACAAGACAAATATCAAATTTATCGAAATCGGTTAAACCGTTCAAGAATTATTATACGTGTTTAACATATATAAAAAAAATTATGACACATACGGGTCGAATTGATAACCTTCTCGTGAAGTCGATTAAAAATGTATATTTTTATCTCCAAAAGGTTTAGGGAAGCAGAACTTCACCCGCTTCCATGGACCGCATGCCCCTATCATAAACAGAGTTTGTAAAAAATCGCAAAATGTATATTTTACAAAATTATAATACCTATTAGGAAAAACTTTAAAATCCAGTTTAGCTCATTTACATTGAGCCAGGTAAGCCACTTCTAAGGTATGGCCATTCGTTACCAAACACTCTATAGGAAACATTACCAAAAAAAAAAACAGGCTCCATGTGATATCATAGATACCCCTAACCCTCTGGCTAATGATCATATCTAAATCAGAACATCCCAATAATTATTGTCATTAACATATTAAGGACAATTTCCTAAAGAAAATCTCTTCTTTATTGATTCCAGCTTTGTTTTTACACAAAATAATCAAAAAAGTATCATCATATTACATAAAATGAGTAAATAATGATACTAATAAAATATTATCCTGCTTTTTCGTGAATGCCATTTATTTTTTTGTCTAATTTTATGAAAACCGAAAGTTATACTAAAACATAATCTAAGATAATAATGTAATTTTTTCTCTGATATATCAAAATGACTAAAATGGCGTTTCTATATAATTTTCCGACATTGATTCTTATAGTAGGTATAGATGGAGGATAAGAATCTGAATTTAATAAGCAAACACGTACATCTGCATGTAAACAAATTAAAATATTGTAAAAAATACTTTTTAAAAACAACCTTTTATTATTTAGATATATTATGTACTAAAACGAAAAAAATTAGTGTAGTTTTTTTATTGTGGCATAGGTGGATCCTAATAAAAGTAGTATCAAAGTTATCACTGAAACAGATATAATGTATTTAAAAGTTTGTCGCGCGCGGGAAGTTCATACAGGCAGATACCTAAGTATGTATTTTTTCTTTTCTATTCACGCTACAAGCTTTTAAGACAATAAATTTAACATAAAATATTAGCCCTGTTCGCACAAGAGTCACAAACCAGTCAGAGCCAATGAAATTGCTGGAAACCAGTCGGCAAACTGTCACGTTACCAAATACCTAAAATTTGATTGGCGCTGATCGGTTTGTGATTTCTCTACGAACAGAGCTATTTCAGCTGTTTCAGTGATAACATAATTTTTTACTACTTTTATTAGGATCCACCCATGCTACAATGAAGAAACTATACTTATTTTTTTCGTTTTAGTACATCTAAATAATAAGAGGTTGTTTTTAAAAAGTATTTTTTACAACATTTTATTTTTAAATTTTTAGTTACGTCTTAACCTATGCATTTCTGATAATGCATCATTATTATGATATTTTTTACCTGATATCGTATTCTACTCGTCAAACCCTTTCATTTGATACCCATATCAAGGGGATTGTGAAGAAAACGGTAATCCGCCATCTTGTGGCGTCCGCCATATCGGGTTCAGAATGACGTCACAGCTTATCGTATTCTACTCGTCAAACCCTTTCATTTGATACAAATGTCAAGGGAGTTGTGAAGAAAAAGGTAATCCGCCACCTTGTGGCGTCCGCCCTATTGGACCCAGAATGACGTCACATAGCTTATCGTATTCTACCCGTCAAACCCTTTCATTTGATACCCATGTCAAGGGGATTGTAAAGAAGAAGGTAATCCGCCATCTTGGGGCGTCCGCCATATTGGATTTAGAACAATATTAAATATACTATATTACATTGCCACCAGACTTGTAGACGTGTGTATAATTTCAAAGCTCTAGCTTAATTAGAACTAGTCGAAATTGCGATTGCAATATTTGTCCTAAACATACATACTAACATACATATTGTCTATACAAGCAAACTAACAGGTGAAGTTAACTTAAAGCTTGTAAGAATCATTCACTCTAAGAGCCAGATTTCGAAGAAACTCAATTAATTTAAGACTATGAATGAGCTTAGGTTTTATTAATAATTATATATTATTGTACTAATTTTCTACAAATTAATATATTTTTGGGTTTGTAATAACTTCCTTAAACGATGTATGCAATAAAAAAATATATTTGTGTTACCTATTATACCCAGAGGGCATTTGAATAGTGTTAGAAGTTTATAAAAAAAAACGTCTAAGGATATATATATATATATATATATATATATATATATATATATATATATATATATATATATATATATATATATATATATATATATATATATATATATATATATATATATATATATATATATATATATATATATATATATATATATATATATATATATATATATATATATATATATATATATATATATATATATATATATATATGGTTTTTACTTTCGAATTTTATGTTTATTTTTAAACAAAAATTAAACTCGCATTTCTTTTAATAAGAGAGTGCGCTCTATTACTTAAAAATTGGGAAAAAAGTTAAACAAACTAATTACGGCTTAGCTAGGAACAAAGCTGCAATTAGTAAAGTAATTATTCCCGAGATTGCTAAATTTTAAAACGAGCTAATACAACTCTCTAAGAGAAGATGAATATTCATCATTTTTAAACTTTTTAAATTACATTGCTCATCTTGGTTTTTCAAGAAACTGCAAAAGACGGCACAGCACTTCTGTTTAAGTTTCTTTTCCAAACTGGAAAACTTTATTTTATATCGTAAAACTTAAAAAGACGGTTTTTAGGCACTAATTTTCTTAATAAATATTCCACCGTAGGTGGTCTGCTTAGGTTTGCTTAGGTGGCACCATTGACATTAACAAAAATTTAGACAAAACATTTCATTCATAAAATCGTTTCGCGCCAAATCATTTATCTGCTTAAAACATGCAGTGGATGCAACTAAGAGAGGCAGACACAGTGGAAAACACAGCAATACTGTCCAACATTCCTGGCGGCTACCTCTTCCACCACCAGTGGCGTGCTTTTTTGTAATAAATTTTTGTTACCCTATTATTAACTAATGTGTAGATATATGTAAAACCACACCAATGGATTCGATACAAGTGAATACAACCTCACTTGTGAAAAGGAACTTATCGGTTTAAATAGTCCAATTTTTTGCAAACTTGACACTGCCGCACCATATTTAAATGTTTTTCTCAAAATAATGTCAGCTTCTTTAAAGAAAATCATTAAAACGATTCTCGCAAATACAAAATAAAATAATTCCACTTTCGAACAATGTAGCAAACGTCATAGAATTTTATGAATGATTCCTTATTGTGTCACTTTTCAATTCGTAGTAAAACTGGTAGTAAACCGTCAAATAGCGTTGTCGACTTTTACTTAATAACTTAGTAATTTATCACAGTGAGAAGGGAATAAAAGTTTATTTGGCTATGATGCATAAAACAGAACAAAATATGAGTATTACTTTTATTCAGCACTTTATATATACTATTTTTATATATACTTTTTTTAATAACAAACTATAAAGGGGAGGGGACATTTTTGAGCACCACTGTATGACGATTTTAATGACATGTTCATAATCTGAAAAATTTTGACCACTGCACTGCTTTTTTCCAATTTCAAATTTCTCTTGACAGCTTGAAGTAAAGCCTATTCAGAATAGTTATCTTTGTGATTGTAAGAATATTCATTTTGCCAGCCATTGAATTCAGCCTGCAAAGAACCTAGCTTGAAAAGACCTTTCATTTAAATTATTTTAAATTAAAGCGATTAGTTCCTTACTTATACAAGATATTTCTTCACAATTAGTAACATAAATCATATTAAATATTGTTATTAAACTGTGTATTTTGTTTTAATCTGGGATAAAATCTTCGTATACTTAAAGCCTCAGTACTAACGTACCGTGAATGTCTAATAATTTTTTTCAAATAAACCAACTTCACGCAAAAGAAAAAGCACTAAAAAGTGTGAAATAATATTTTTACGTACTTATAACTGTGGTTAATGGTAAACCTAATTTTGTTCAAAGTTAGGTAACTTGTACACCGAAGTTCTAAACTTTGAAGTCGGCGCAATTTTAATGTATAATAGGGGCAGGTTCCTAGCCGATTTCGTGAAAATATCTGAAGACAATGGCTCTAGCCACTGACTGTTTAATAATTGGCAGACTAAAGCTATCATCTGGACATCTTACAGACTTTCGTCCGATGAGACAGGGTTTAGTAACAATCGAACACTATAAAAAGTATAAATATAGACGTCTATTAACATTAGCCTAGAAAAAATATTATGGTAACAAAGTACTACATTCCAACAATAATCAAAAACAGTTTGGAGCTTAATAAACTCCATTATTAAAAATAAAACAAACACATCATCACCTCCCTCAATCATTGCAGATAATAAAGAATATACAAATCCTGTTGATATTGCCAACAAATTTAATTCTTCTTTTACGAACAGCCGGATACAGCTCCAAAACACGTGTGATACATGTAATGTAAAAGATCCTCTGACAAAGAGGTAATAAGTGCAATAAATGATCTTAAAAACTCTAATTCAAGTGGACCAGATGACATTCCAACATCCAAGTTTAGATTAAATAATGACGTCACCCGACGACGCATTAATAAATCCTTCCCAACCACCATACAGACCTCGAAAAAACACGGCTGCCGATTCCGGTTACCCGTTGGCTAACTTACGCACTAGAAAAAAAAACTAGAAAAAGCTCTCAAAATAAACGTTTATGGGTAACCTTTTATCTCCCGTGGAAAATAAATTCTTTTCTATTTATTTTAAGGCTTTCTACTTACCGGAGCAATAAAAGAAATCGTGCAGAGCCGTAAATGGCGATTAGAACCTTTATTAGTTGTTAAAACCTAATTTAATAGTAAGTTTGTTTTAACGGTTCGCAAAGCATTCTACAAGTAAGATCGTTCTTTATTTCTATTTCTGTATAGTGGCTTTAATCCAATTGATATATATATATATATATATATATATATATATATATATATATATATATATATATATATATATATATATATATATATATATATATGCAGCGTTCTGGGGTTAAAGTGATAAATTTAACTACCCAGAAGTGCTACAAGTGCGCGGCAGCTTTTCGCCAGGAGCATTTATGGGCCGTAGGTTTTTTAATTTTCCCTTTTCCTCTTCTTTGTTTAGGTTTTCCAAGGCACTAGGGCGCCACTGAGTTTTTGTTAAAGAAAAATACCCTTACACCTTAATAAACTCAGAACTTAAGCTGATATTTGATTTTAAAAAAAATGTTATAAAATTCTTTGCATGTGTTTTAGCAGGCAATAAAACAAACCATTCCCCAAAATAAAATATATTTACTCTTATTTTAGAAAAGCTTGTCGACAGCTAAAATGATTTGGTCATTAATAAAATAATACCTACTTGAACATATGGGTAGTAGATACTTAAATTAAATTACAGTATGAAAGGTTATCAAATATTTTTAGTACCATTTTGGCAAGTACAGTTTAGTAAGTATAAAATATACACCCTGCTACAAACAGTCTAATAAAATAGATAAGGTAAATCGTCAGGTAACGCAACGAGGGTAGATACCAAAAAAAATCATGATTCTTTTCGCTACGCCCTAAAGAAAATGATACAAAACTTACCAAAACAGTTTTATACACTCTATTAAGTCAATATTCACTTGATAAGCCGCATGGTACCAAAAAAATATATATACAATTTTATATTCATCAGTAATCAAAAACATAATACGGCAGATTTAAAATAGGGGTAATTACGTAATAATATTACCTCTAAATACTTATTTTTACAAAATTTACATTAGTCCACAGGAGACTTTATACTGCGATGCTTTAAATAAAAGGGATTATGTAATAATAATAAATTCATAAATTAACATTTTATATATGCAGTTATAACCAAAAATCGGCGTACAGGCCTTACCCAGAGACAAAATGGAGTACAATCCACCGTAGCACGCGGAACTGAGTGCTTAGGGTGACTATCCTGACGGAGGAGGAAAGCTCTGAAATGCTACCTTTCTAGATGTGGATCGGCATGGTACCAAAGGTTGTATCGAGGTGATGCGGCTGGACCACCTGGAGTAGGTACCCCTTCAGACTCTATGGTGTTGACGATAGAAACTCATGAGAAGCCACATACATAGGGTTGCATCCACCATGAAACATCCTTTCAATTGTCGAAAATTATTCCTTTACCCGGAAAAAACCCTCATCCCCATTGGAGGGTCACCAAAACGAAAAAACCACCATCGGCCACATTGTGACTTTTGCCACAATCACAAACTAGTAGGTTCAACTTATAAAACGAGGGTTATAACTAACGGCCCTCTCTTGCCAAGACTGTTTGGCCAAGATTGTCCTTCACGACCACCTTGTCCTTCCTTAAATTCACCCCAAAAACCTCCCACGACATCAATTTCTTGCCCCTCACAATTGGAACTCCATGTGTCACATTGGACCAATCAAAGCATTCGACGTCAGCCCGAATGTGCGCCGTTCAAAACTCGGCCTCTACATAATTATATTTTGGTTGTTCCCAAAAGTAAACACGATGTTTTGAAATGGCAATCATATTAGGAAATAAGAAGAAAAGAAACGGAAGATTCTCTGGACGTGCAGACACTGTAGCCTTAGAAAAACAAAGTATTCACTTCGTTAATTAGAATTTGTAATCAATTATTAATTAGTATTTTATTTTAGTTTACAATTAATCAAAATATACTATATACAATTAAAATGGGAGAAACGTGCTACAAGAATAAGAATTTTTTTTATCAGGGCCAGTCGTTACGTAGTTCTTAAAGTACACGCAATGATATAGGTAATATTCTTAGGAAATGCTAAATTAAACAATGAATACAATACTGTAAATTGATCTTTTAGGGTGAATCAACTCAAGTGCAGAAATAAAATTAAGACATTCTGGACTCGCACAACATAGTGGGGTTGAACTATATAGAATAAAAAAAGGATGCCAAATTGCATAACCTACATCCTTGTAAAACATAAATGCTTGTTATTTGTGTAAGAAATTAATAATTTAATAAAATAAGATTTTATGAGATATTTAGTGTTTGCCTTAAAGTAATGTCAAAATTTTCTACAAAATCATCTTCACCATCTTGTCAGGAAAACCAAATGCACTAAAAAGTAATTTCAAAAACAATGTAGCATTTCAAATGCTACACTACCCCCTTCGAAAAATAAAAATATGTTAACTACAGTTAACATATTTTTTATCTCGTACACCAAGTTCTGGGTTGATATCTCACGCGTATCAAAACGTCCTACTGGAGTCACAGTTTGATAAGTCATAATTCGGGTACAGTCACAATTCGGCTATAGTCTTAATCGGTAAAAGTCTACCAAAACTTTAGTGCACGTATAAAACAAAATTTACAACAAGTTACTAGGTATTCAAAGATATTCGACAGTATTCTAGACATTTTTTTTAGAACTACGTAAGATCTGCATTCCTGTTAATTTACAGAGACATCTGAATTAGAACCAAAATATGGTTTTAAATCTTTCACGTGCCAACGACCAGCGGGTGTGCCGTCTGCGTTGCGCAATTCATAGACTAAACGAGAGATTCTTTTTTCTACGGTACAAAGAACATATTTAGGGGCTAATTTACCGGAAAACTTATTTGCTGCGTCCGATAAAACTTTGTTGCGTCGCCAAACCCGTTCACCCTGTTCAAAACTAGCATCTCGCTTCCGGAGGTTATAAGACTTGGCATAGCGTCTATACGCATCGTGCAACCGTTTTCGAACTTCTTCGAAAATATCCGATAAATTTTTAACATCGCCGACGTACTCGTCGCGATCTCCGGCAGTAATCTCTATACCTTCGGTAGAAGTTATATCCCCGTAGTAACGACCAGAAATAGGTACATAACGACCGTAATTTAAAAACGCTGGTGAGTAACCAGTCACTTCGTGTTTGGCGGTATTAATGGCATGTCTAATTTTGGGTAATTCTTTATCCCAGTCTTTATGTTCTTCAATGTAACAACGGATTGCGGTTCCGACAGTTTTATTATTTCGCTCGACGAAATTACAGTGGGGGGAATATTTAGGGCTATACCAAATTTTTTGAACATTGTATTGCTGAGAAAGCTTTTTAAACTCCGAACCGGCAAATTGTGAACCATTGTCACACAATATAAATTGAGGAACGCCTCTCTCAAGAAAAACTTCTTCTTCGATAAATTTTATTACACTCTTAGCTGTAGCTTGTCTAATCGGATGAAGGAGAGTATATTTAGTAAACCAGTCTCCCACGACGAGTAAATAAGCATTACCCTTGGAAGACCGGGGAAAAGGTCCCATTAAATCTACGGCAATAATTTGCCAAGGAAATTGTACGGATTTCTCAGCACCCATAAAACCCATACGCGGACTGTTAGCTAATTTTTGTGAAGAACACACCTTACAAGCTTTAACATACCGCAAAATATCTTTTCTCATTCGCGGCCAATAATAATTATCTTGAACTCTACCTAAAGTTTTAAAGAAACCAAAATGTCCAGAAGTAGGTGGATCATGACAAGAACTAACTATTTTATTACGCAAGTACTTTGGAACTAAAGTTTTCCACTCGTTTATATTAGTCTTTACTTTAGATCTAGACAAAATAAGCTTATAAATTATATTATTTTCTACCTTAAAATGAGGGTAAGAATCGGGGCTTTTAACTATTTTTTCTTTCAACGTAATATACCACGGATCTAGCTGTTCTAAGGAAACGTCTATTAAGGATACTTGTGGAATCCTGCTTAAAGCATCAGGGACTACATTAAAACGTCCTTTTCTATGAATTAAATCAAAATTGTACTGGCGCAATTTCATCGCCCATCGTGCAAGTCTTCCCGTAGGATTTTTTAGGTTATTCAGATAAAGTAAAGAGTAATGATCGGTTATTACTGTAAACCTAACACCCTCTATCCACGGTCGAAAACGCTCTAAATTAAATAACAAGGCTAGACATTCCTTTTCGGTTACTGTATAATTACGCTCAGTTCTAGTAAGAGAACGACTCGCGTACGCGATAACCCGTTCTTCACCGTCTAAAATTTGGGTAAGCACACCGCCTAAACCCGTATCACTAGCGTCGCTTTGAACAGTAAAAGGCTTAGTAAAATCAGGTTGACATAAAACTGGAGCAGACACCAAGGCTTGCTTAATTCTCGTAAAAGCCTCCTCTGCTTCATTCGTCCACTTAATAGGCTCTCTTTTTTTCTTACCACGTAATAAATCGTTAATAGGAGAAGTCAAAGTAGAAAAATCTTTAATAAAACGACGGTACCACGAACATAGTCCAATAAATCGTTTAATTTCGGTACTATTCGTAGGACGCGGGTAATTTATCATACTAGAAATTTTCTCCGGATCGGTACCTAACCCGTTTGCGCCTACAACATAACCAAGAAATTTAAGGGTAGTTTTAAAAAATTCACATTTCTCTATACTAATAGTCAAGTTTGCGTCTTTAAGACGATTCTTTACTTCTCTTAACAAAGATAAATGCTCTTCAAAAGTAGACCCTAACACTATTATATCGTCAAGATAGGTAAATATTTTAGGCTCGAAACGTGGCCCAAAAATTTTGTCAACTAAACGTTGCTGTACTTGCGCAGCATTACAAAGTCCAAACGGAACAACTTTAAATTGAAAAAGACCTCGACCGGTGACACTAAATGCGGTTTTTTCGCGTGACTTTTCGTCTAACGGTATTTGCCAAAACGCCTTGCGTAAATCTATAGTCGATATAAATTTTGCGTCCCTTAACATATTCAAAATACGGTCGATACTAGGCAAAGGGTAGGAATCGTGACGCGTCTGCGCGTTAAGCATGCGCCCATCATAGCACAGTCTATGAGAACCATTTGATTTTTTCACAAGTAAAACCGGTGCACAATAAGGGCTATTTGAAGGTTCGACAACATCTAAATTTAACATCTCGTCTAGCTCCTTATTTAAAATTTCTGACATATAAGGTGACATAAGGTATTGTTTTTTCTTAAATGGCTTTGCGTCGCCAGTATCTATTGTCATAGTAATTTTATCTGTACGCCCCAAACGCGTTTCACTAGAAATTTCTTGAAAAGAATCGATACATTTTTGAGCGGCTGCTCTTTGCTCAAACTCTAGTTCATCTAAAGTCACCAAATAATTTAAATTAGTTTGATTCGTGCTTGATATGCTAGTTAAATTATTCTGAGTATTCCATGTATTATTTCTAAAGTCCAATAATAGTGAAAATTGGCGTGCAAAATCGCTACCGAAAATAAACCCATGGCGTATTGAAGGTACAACTAATGCCCTAACTACACGACATTCATCGCTAATCACCACTGGTAAATCAACCAGGCCTATCACTTTTTGCGGCGAGCCGTCTGCAACGGAAATATTTTTTACACTCGCTGGGTTTATTTTAATTTTAAACTGATCTAAAATGTTTTGACCGCTAGCACCGATAATTGACGACGTTGCGCCGGAATCGAAAAGAGCAATTACTTCGGTATCAAATATTTTTACTGAAATATAAGGTCTATTGTCAAAATTTCTTTTTTCCAACATTGGAGAAATTTCATTCCTCACTACGGGAAATTTTAAGTTATGATAAAAGTTTTTAAAGAATTCTATATATTTAGTTTGTTCAACAGTAGGGTAGCTTTTATTTTTAATTTTGGCCTGTTTATTTGCGACATAGTTTCGGCCGTAACGTATGCCGCTACGATTTAGTTTTTTGAACACCTGGTACAAGTTTTAATAGTAAAATTGGCAGCGCCACAACCAAAACAAAATTTATTTCTCTTGGCTTTGCAATTGGAGAAAGCATGACCTAATTTATTACAATTCCAACATTTTACTTTACTGTTTCCTGAGGAGGAATTTTGTGTCGAAACGTGGTGTTCAAAAACACGAGACGGAAATTTTGAAATATTTTGTCTATTCCTATTGCCTGAATTATTATTATTATCCGTATTAATTTCACAGAGTTGAGAGGGAGAACGAGAAACAGAACAACGATTTTTATTTTTTATGTAATTAGCCTCCTCTAAACGTTTAACTAAATTTACCAATTCTTGAACGGAATCAATAGTACATAAAGCTAGCTGAGTAATATGTTCGGCTAAAAGGTTTTGTTTTAAAATTTTAACTTTAGTTGTTTCACATGGGGTTCTGCTTAGTCTCGAAAAAAGATTTTCTAGCTGAGCTACAAAAATTATGACCGACTCATCTTTACGTTGCTTGCGCGATTTTATTTGTTCCCAAATTTCGTCTTCTACACACGGCGATAGAAAGTCTCTTTTTATCCTTTCTAATAAATCGGGCCAATTTAAAACAGAGCTCTTTATGCTACGGTACCAAACAAAAGCATCGCCCACAAACAATTCAACAGCCAATTTAAATAAATCGTCTTCAGAAACACCCCGCGCGTCCGCGACTTCAGTTATGCGTTCAATAAAATTATACACGGCTTTTGGATCCCCGTTAAATTTAACATTCCAATCTGAAAGTAAAATCTGTTTATTTTGACACGTTATTATAGGGGGCGGAACATTTACTATTGATGGTCTAGGAAAACTTTGGTTACTTGTGTTCGCGGTATCGGTAATAATTATTCTAGCATGTACATCTGCATCTAATTGAAGGCATGTTGCGTACGTTTCTTCTTTATAAAGTTTTACGTCTTCGATATCATCCCCTTCGGTAGGAATTTTAAGTCTAAGAACGCGGTTCGTAACATGAGCAATTCGTGATTTTATTCTAGCTAGAAGCGTATCTTCGGGATTGCCTTCGAAATCTAAGATAAGACCGGTTATATCGACAACCGTCGCGTTAATAGCATCGCGTTCTGTGTCAAAATCACTTATATAATTATCTAAATCAATTTTATCAGCTCCTTGGGCTTCTTTCTGCAAGAGTCTAGCTAAAATTTTAATTTTTTCGGAACGTTCTTTTCTACTTCTAACACCACGAATATTCAATTCATAATCAATCTCAGGCAACAAAAGATGTCTAGGGGAAAATTGGTAATCCATTTCTATTAATATTTTCGGTACTATATTATTTGTATTCTAAATAAAATATTTCATAAATATCTAGTCAAAATCGCAAAGGAATGTATGTGTACCACAAAAAAAGGAATTTCCAACAGTATAAAAAGAGTAGGTAAAAATATCAAGAATTTTGTTATCATTCGTAGATAAGAATAAGTTTGTTTATGCTACCAAACACATGCAACTTGAGAAAATAAAATTTACTTAAATGCCTGGAATTAAAAAATAGTTTAATATTAAATAATTTTTAACGTTCTTAGTTTGGAAAATGGAAAATTCGGAGCCCCACGTTACTGGGCGCTATTTAACTTGCAGCGTTCTGGGGTTAAAGTGATAAATTTAACTACCCAGAAGTGCTACAAGTGCGCGGCAGCTTTTCGCCAGGAGCATTTATGGGCCGTAGGTTTTTTAATTTTCCCTTTTCCTCTTCTTTGTTTAGGTTTTCCAAGGCACTAGGGCGCCACTGAGTTTTTGTTAAAGAAAAATACCCTTACAGCTTAATAAACTCAGAACTTAAGCTGATATTTGATTTTAAAAAAAATGTTATAAAATTCTTTGCATGTGTTTTAGCAGGCAATAAAACAAACCATTCCCCAAAATAAAATATATTTACTCTTATTTTAGAAAAGCTTGTCGACAGCTAAAATGATTTGGTCATTAATAAAATAATACCTACTTGAACATATGGGTAGTAGATACTTAAATTAAATTACAGTATGAAAGGTTATCAAATATTTTTAGTACCATTTTGGCAAGTACAGTTTAGTAAGTATAAAATATACACCCTGCTACAAACAGTCTAATAAAATAGATAAGGTAAATCGTCAGGTAACGCAACGAGGGTAGATACCAAAAAAAATCATGATTCTTTTCGCTACGCCCTAAAGAAAATGATACAAAACTTACCAAAACAGTTTTATACACTCTATTAAGTCAATATTCACTTGATAAGCCGCATGGTACCAAAAAAATATATATACAATTTTATATTCATCAGTAATCAAAAACATAATACGGCAGATTTAAAATAGGGGTAATTACGTAATAATATTACCTCTAAATACTTATTTTTACAAAATTTACATTAGTCCACAGGAGACTTTATACTGCGATGCTTTAAATAAAAGGGATTATGTAATAATAATAAATTCATAAATTAACATTTTATATATGCAGTTATAACCAAAAATCGGCGTACAGGCCTTACCCAGAGACAAAATGGAGTACAATCCACCGTAGCACGCGGAACTGAGTGCTTAGGGTGACTATCCTGACGGAGGAGGAAAGCTCTGAAATGCTACCTTTCTAGATGTGGATCGGCATGGTACCAAAGGTTGTATCGAGGTGATGCGGCTGGACCACCTGGAGTAGGTACCCCTTCAGACTCTATGGTGTTGACGATAGAAACTCATGAGAAGCCACATACATAGGGTTGCATCCACCATGAAACATCCTTTCAATTGTCGAAAATTATTCCTTTACCCGGAAAAAACCCTCATCCCCATTGGAGGGTCACCAAAACGAAAAAACCACCATCGGCCACATTGTGACTTTTGCCACAATCACAAACTAGTAGGTTCAACTTATAAAACGAGGGTTATAACTAACGGCCCTCTCTTGCCAAGACTGTTTGGCCAAGATTGTCCTTCACGACCACCTTGTCCTTCCTTAAATTCACCCCAAAAACGACATCAATTTCTTGCCCCTCACAATTGGAACTCCATGTGTCACATTGGACCAATCAAAGCATTCGACGTCAGCCCGAATGTGCGCCGTTCAAAACTCGGCCTCTACATAATTATATTTTGGTTGTTCCCAAAAGTAAACACGATGTTTTGAAATGGCAATCATATTAGGAAATAAGAAGAAAAGAAACGGAAGATTCTCTGGACGTGCAGACACTGTAGCCTTAGAAAAACAAAGTATTCACTTCGTTAATTAGAATTTGTAATCAATTATTAATTAGTATTTTATTTTAGTTTACAATTAATCAAAATATACTATATACAATTAAAATGGGAGAAACGTGCTACAAGAATAAGAATTTTTTTTATCAGGGCCAGTCGTTACGTAGTTCTTAAAGTACACGCAATGATATAGGTAATATTCTTAGGAAATGCTAAATTAAACAATGAATACAATACTGTAAATTGATCTTTTAGGGTGAATCAACTCAAGTGCAGAAATAAAATTAAGACATTCTGGACTCGCACAACATAGTGGGGTTGAACTATATAGAATAAAAAAAGGATGCCAAATTGCATAACCTACATCCTTGTAAAACATAAATGCTTGTTATTTGTGTAAGAAATTAATAATTTAATAAAATAAGATTTTATGAGATATTTAGTGTTTGCCTTAAAGTAATGTCAAAATTTTCTACAAAATCATCTTCACCATCTTGTCAGGAAAACCAAATGCACTAAAAAGTAAGTTCAAAAACAATGTAGCATTTCAAATGCTACAATATATATATATATATATATATATATATATATATATATATATATATATATATATATATATATATATATATATATATATATATATATATATATCAGTCGAACAATGAAATACCACTGACACTAGCTTTCACAGACTTCGAGAAGGCGTTCGACCCGATATATCCCAAAGCTATAATAGAAGCCCTAACTAGTCAAGGTGTCGACAAACCGTATATAGAAACCCTGGCAAACATATACAAAGAAGCCAAAGCCAGAGTCATAACATGATATACGAAGGATCTTCGGAATTCCCCACCAATAAAGGAGACGCAATATCTCCAAAGCTCTTCACGGCAACACTTGAAGGAATCTTCCGTAAGCTAGACTGGGACAACAAAGGTCTATGCATAGACGGAGAATATCTCAACCACCTAAGATTCGCTGATGACATTGTACTAATCGCCAAGAACCCTGATGAACTTCAACAGCAAATTGACGAACTAAATACAGCATGCAATAAAGTAGGTCTGAAGATGAACCTAGCCAAAACTAAGATAATGTACAATGAACTGGTAGACAAACAAGACATACAAGTAAACAACACCACACTGAAAATAGTAGAAGAATACATATACCTGGGTCAACCAATACACATCTCGCGATCTCTACTACCAGAAATCAACAGAAGAATAAAACTAGCATGGAGAGCATTCGGTAGAAACTCAATCATATTCAAATCTTGAATGCCACTCCACCTAAAGAAGCGAACGTTTGATCAACGTATACTACCAGTCATGACATACGAATATAAAACCTGGATACTAAAAACAGACATAACAAGAAAACTCCGGGCAGTACAAAGGGCTATAGAACGATGCATACTAGGAATAACTAGGAGGGACCGCAAGAGAATAGAGTGGATAAGACAGAAAACCCAGGTAATAGACGTCATCCACAGGATCAAGTCCCTAAAATGGCAATGGGCAGGACACTTGACGAGAAGAACTGACAATAAATGGACCACAAGAATTACACAATGGTACCCCAGAGGCGTGAAAAGACCAAGAAAGCGCCCAAATTTAAGATGGGACCATGATATAAAGAAATTATTGATACCAGCTCTGTCTTAAACATTTTAAGTGAATCCCAGGATAAGAGAGCTATTTTGGTACCTTACTTTCGCATAAAGGAAAAAATTACAATATTTTAAAAAACTCTCCCAACTTCTAATGAAGATCCTGCATCGAGGATGACAAGAAAAGTAATAAATTTGTTTTGATCTCTTTATAATTATACAGATTTGAAAGTCAACAAGGGAAATGTAAGATTTTTAAATTAAGCAAATTAGATTTGTCGAAACAAGAAAGAAACAGAGAATTTAAAAAAGGAAATCTTTGAAGCGCCTTTGCATTAATAATGTAATAACATAAAAATTACAATTGCAATTAGAGAAGAATGTTGAATCTCGGCTTTGATATTTTTATGTCTGAATAAAATTGGAAGTCGTAAAGTCATGGATAATTCACCAGCGTTCCAAAAAAAAAAAGTTTAATGCTTCGTCTTCTTTGATTAAGACAAGCTACTGGCACAGAATACAAAAAGTTCATAGGTCATTCGCTAATCTCTATAAATAAAGGAATAAACTGACTGACTGACTGACTGACTGACTGACCGAGGTATCAACGCCCAGCCCATACCGCTGGGTCTAGAAACTTGAAATCGATACCGATCGCCGGTTTGAAATTTTGCGAGTTAATGAGTGACAGAATCATTCGCGATCCACAAATTGTTTTTAACATTTATTATATTATATAGTATTTACCTATTGAATTGATGTAGCCGTTACTTGATGAAGATCCATTATTAAAATATTTAAAAATGACAACAAAATTGTTTCAATCATCACTAAATTTTTATTTATAAACATAACAATTGTTTCGACAACACAGTGTCTTCGTCAGATGGTGGGAGTAAACTAACTGTTCTTATTATATGTATTAAATACTCACAAAATTTGTACCTAGATTTTTACAAGCTGGTGATTATGTTTATAATACATTAGGAGTAGGTAATGTCCTTATTTTACAATTTTAAGTAGTTTTTAAGTTATATACCACAATACCTTTAAGTCCACTGTTAGCTGAGATTTTCATGAACGATTTAGAGAATAAAATTCATAAAAACAGCTTACACAGTAATTTTCTTTATTGGTGTAGATATTATGTGGATGATATTCTAGCTTGCTTTGTCGGTACAGAACGCCAACTCCAAAGTTTCTAAAATTTTATTAATAATCTACACCATAATATAAATTTCACTTTAGAAATAGAACACAATAATTCAATAAACTTTTTAGACCTAACAATATCAAAGAAAAATAATAAGCATGATTTTTCAATATACCACAAACCTTCACACACTGATATCACCATACACAATAAATCTAGTCATCCATATACTCATAAAATCTCTGCTTACAACTCTTTTGTCCATAGACTTATTAACATACCAATGTCAGAGGAAAATTATAACAAGGAATTAAATATTATTAAACAACTGGCTGTAAATAATGGCTATAATGCTAATATGATTGACCAAATTATTAATAAAAAACAATACAAAAAAGCTATCAATTTAGCATATCCTACTATAAAATCAAAATCTACACTTAGGTACAAAACACTCACATATACCGGTAAACTTACACAAAAAATCAAAACACATTTAAACAAACTAGATTTGCACATTGCTTTCAAAACGAATAACAAATTAGGAAAATTAATAAAAAACAACAAAAGTAAAATTTAAAAAGAACGTAAATGTGGTGTTTACAAACTTAAATGTGGCAGCTGCCCAAAAATTTACATTGGACAAACAGGCAGAAGCTTTGAAATAAGACTTAAAGAACATAAAACCAGTTATAACAAAAAAATTAATAATTCCCATTATGCTCTACATTTGAATAACGAGCAACTTAGGTTTGATGATAATTTTGAAATTTTACAGTTAGAAAACAAATCGGTAAAACTTAATTTATTAGAAAGCATGGAAATAAATAAATGTAAAAAATTAAACATATTATTAAATGACCAACTGGATTTGAATAGTTCCCCATTGTTAAATTTATAATTTGTTGGAAATTCCTCCAGCAATAAAACGGTATTGTGGTATATAACTTAAAAACTACTTAAAATTGTAAAATAAGGACATTACCTACTCCTAATGTATTATAAACATAATCACCAGCTTGTAAAAATCTAGGTACAAATTTTGTGAGTATTTAATACATATAATAAGAACAGTTAGTTTACACCAACCATCTGACGAAGATACTGTGTTGTCGAAACAATTGTTATGTTTATAAATAAAAATTTAGTGGAGATTGAAACAATTTTGTTGTCATTTTTAAATATTTTAGTATTTACCTGTTAAAACAACTGGCAAGAAATTTCGTTATTTTACATTTTTTTTAAGATCTCATTTTTCAGAAATTATTCACCCGCTTTTAACGAACTAGATCTCATTGGAACGGCAATTCAATTCCCTTTAATATAAGGCATCACTCGACCCCTCCCATTTAAGATTTTAAGGGTAAAAGCCATGGCATAGAGGTTCAAGCATAGGGGGTGAAAATACCAAAAAAATTTGTCCCCCTGAAAACTAA
The DNA here is from genome assembly GCA_963971165.1 of Philopedon plagiatum. NCBI lineage: Eukaryota > Metazoa > Arthropoda > Insecta > Coleoptera > Curculionidae > Philopedon > Philopedon plagiatum. The sequence continues at coordinate 96,910,666 of OZ020194.1, forward strand.
AGTATACGGGTCCGAACGTTTTTTGCTTTATTTATTCAAATGAAAATAAACCTGGGTGTAAAGCTTTCGGTGGGTCACCCTGTATATAGAAAGAAAAAGCAATAGATATATTTCTGCGAAATGTGCCTAACAAAAGAACCTCAATGCCGTTTTTTTGTTATTTTGAAACAATCTATTAATATTACTTGCGCTATTGATCTAAAATTCATAAATGGAGCGAGCTGTTTTCTAATCAATAAGACCTTTACGTTCTAAACTTCCATAAATCATAAAACTCTTAAGCCTGAAATATACCTTTTGCGTAACCTTTGTGCTTGAATTAAAGGTCGTAAATGCCAATTTATTAATAAAAAAGGAAGCATTTATTTTTTAATAAATTAAGGGTACGACTTTTATTTGCATACGTTTTTAAAAATTACGTCTATGGCTACGTAGACTACAAAATGCAGAATGGTCTCTTCTTAAATTTAAAATCTAACAATAAGCGACTCTGAGCGGGATACACGAAGAGATTTCGCCTATATTGGGCCTTACCAGCTGCCATAAGGCAAAAATTATATAAAATTTGCATTTTATATTTTTAATTTGTCACCTAGCCAAACAAAATTACTTAATGGCGTATTTTCCTAAATACCCATACTAAACAGACATAGGTCTTGTCAGGGGTCATCCATTAACTACGTCACACGCAAGGGGGGAGGGAAGGGGTCCGCAAAGTGTGACACAACGTGACAAGGAGGGATAAGCTTTGTGGCGCCACATCTAATCTAAAATATTAAAGCAACTAAATAGGGAAACGGACCGCGGGCGAAATTAACGCTATATAAGTACCGAAGTTATTTTAAAGTTTGAAATTGTTTGCCTTTGATAACATACACCGAAAGACCGATACCGCTTTTGAAAAAAGCCGACGTAACGAGATTTATTGTTTTATTGTTTGTTTGCAGTGTTACCAGATCTACCGTTTAAACGGTAGGTCTACCGTTTAAACGGCAGACCTACCGTTTTCGGCCTCGACCTACCTCCCTATCGTTTTCGAACCTGATTCCCGTCATTTTTAATTTGAAAAATATATATGCCATTATCTTGCTTCGTCACTGATATTATCCATTTACAACCGGTATTATAGGTTGTTAAAGCCTGTTTACATTACTTGCAATTTATAGCATGTAAGTTAAAGCAAGGCAATTAATTGAGAAATGAAAAAAAAATTTCATGGGCCCTACACGGTGGTTGTGAAATAAAAGCTTATTGAAGCACGAATTCAACAATAAATATGATATATTTTTTATGCTTTTTTTAAACTTTTTTCAGGAAAAAACGCTTAAAAATTGCCGTCCCTCAACCTTATCACCAAAAGGATCGCTCAAAAAAATCTGAAGATATCATGAACATTGAGAATTAGATTTAAATTGAGCCAAAATTATCAGGATTTAAAAATTCTAGCGCGATGAACTGTTATAAACAATTTAATTGTCTATTTCCTTATAACTGCTGAACCATTGGTTTTAGAGAAAAAGTTTTCGACAAAAAATATTTCTTACGATATAAGGAACAACTTTGTTCTTACACGTTTTTCAAAATTTTTAATGTTGCTCAGTCGAAACGCTCCCCACTCAGCTCCGCGTATACGCGATGTGATACAACGTTGGTGCCGTCGGCGGCAAGAAGCGCGGCTAGTGCTGAGACATCGATCCGATACATCGATGTTTGGCATCGATGTTAACATCGAAAGCAGGCATCGATCTCTATAAAACATCGTTGTTAAAACATCGATGTTAAGGTAACATCGATGTATATTACTTTTAAAAAGAATTTTTATAAATTAAGATTGGAAAGTAAAATAAATAACAAATTAGATATAAATACTATAATTTATTTAATAAAAAATTAAATATACTTAACCAACAGAAACAAATCCCGAATCAAATAATAACTCTAAAGAAATAACATACATTTTTGTATTAAAAAATAAAAACAAACAAAACAAAAGAATTGTATACCCTTAAAAAATTAATGAACTTGAATGAATGAATCGTTTTCGAGTTATCGCCTTGTAACACATTTAAAAAATTCGCCCGGTATGGCTTTAATTCTTTTGTTTTTACCCTATACTTTTAGCGGGGACCTCGTACGCAATGACGACGGACGTGTCCATTATTTACTCTGCTTTTAATCCGTAGTACAAAATGCCCTATAATTAATTAAAACGCAAACATGCTTAAGCAAACCCGAACATTTTCAATTTATTAATTATTAAGAGGAAAAATACAAACCCAAGCTGGGTTTTATTTCGTTCTCCCAAACCCACTCTTGACATTACGTTTACAAAGCTTGTTTATATTCGAAATTTAAAAATAATAAATATACGAAAAAAAGTTTCGTCTCCGCGTTGCGAGATGGAATACGTTTTGACATCGCGTCGTACGAATTTGATTAAAAAATAATGGATACATCCCCCTAAGACCGAGTTTACCTCATCCTAAGGGCGCGTCAACCTTTTCGCTGTAAATTATATACACAGCATTGTTTTTTTGACAATTAAATTAAGGTATTTACTTTTTTTTTGAAGAATTTTACATACTGCAGAAATCCAAAAAATGAAATGAAAGAATGAAAATTTACCATTTAAAACGTAACTTTCACTGTTTCTTCTGGTTTTGAATATTGCTTTATCCGACAGAAAATTTTCTTCAGATTTCAAAACAAAAATATATAACTTATTAGGGTTTTATTGAGAATTATGTCCAGAAATTTATACGAACTGAATTAAAGTAAAAAAAAATCATTTTTCTTACCTTCTACTGTAACTTCTGAGCTAAAGCGAATTCCCGCGAATGTTGCTCGGTCCGAAAGCAAATTTTCTGGAGATTTCAATAATATACAACTTATTAGGGTTTCATCAAAAATGCTGTCCATAAACTAATAAAAGCCGAAATAGAATAGATAACTTAAATTTTTAAATCTTTTAAAAACTCTTATGTAATCAAGTGTATCTTCTAACATAAAGCGAATTCCCGCGAATGTTGCGTTATGCAAATTTTCTGAAAATTCTAAAAATAAATCTTGTTCACATAAAAATGGCGAATCATACACTAATTAATGATGTAAATGTCACACTGCAAAATTCAAACCATGCGACAGCAATGAAAAGACCCGTTACATTATTAACTTAGATCTTGCCTATTTGTCCCGTTTTACACAACGACCCGAGATAAGTTTAAAGGGTTAACAACATATAATTTTCCTAAGTACCTGTAAACGCTAACCATCACTTTAATTTAATAGTTGTTACACAGGGATAATGGACTGAGACAGTGTAGAGACACACGATCGCTGTCCTATAGATATATTTTATGTAGGTTGTATTATTAGGTTGTTAAGAATGTTTAATTTAGGGTTAACCGTATGGTTTTAAGGACGCTATAAAGCTTTTTCTGTTACCAATTTTCGATAGCGTAGTTTATTGGTATTTTATTTTATTTGTGGCGAAATAACGTTACAATACGTCACAACAATTGCTGCTTTTTTGCGCATTATAAAAGTATAAGGGCAATAATTAAATTTAAACAATCGGTCAAGATCAAGCTATGCTTGCACAATAATTAGTGTTAACGCCGTATCACATCGTGTATTCGCGGAGCTAAGTGGGGTTTCGACTAAGCCAAATTAAAAATTTTGAAAAACGTGTAAGGACAGGTTGTTCCTTACATCGGGAGAAATATTTTTTGTCGAAAACGTGTTTTTCTAAAACCAATGGTTCAGCAGTTATAAGGATATAAACAATTAAATTGTTTATAACAAGGATCGCGCTAGCATTTTTCAATCCTGATAATTTTTGCTCAGTCTGCACCTAATTCTCTATGTTCATGATTTTTTCAGATTTTAATTATTAACCTAAGTATGTAGAAGTTACCGGCCGTGAAACCTGCTTTCTTTGACAAAAAATTGTTTCACTCAACCATTTCATTATTTTAAGAATGACAAAGAGGATCGCGAATCTTAATCTACATCTTAATCTAGACATATTTTGTATAACATATCCTATGCGGTTTTTCAATCGTTTTTGAAATATTTCAAATTAAAAATTATTTCGCATTAATATACTTTAAACGTAACTATCTAGGCTGCAAACGAAAAACCTGCTGACATTTTAAATTTTCTTCCTAGGTAAGTCAAAGTTAATGTTAAGGTTGACAATAATATAATACTTTATTCACCATGAATTTTTAATTTTATTTTTATGGAAAATGAGTTGTTCTATTAATGAGAAATACAAAATATCAAAATTATATTTAAAAAATAACAATAATGTTAGAGCGGCTCGAAGACAATATGAAGAAAGTATTGAAGAGGGACAAAAAACTCATTCATTAAACACCATAATAAGAACAAATAGAAGAAAGAGAAATTCTGGGCAATAGAAAAGAAAAAGAGAAATGAAGAAAGGGATCTAGCGATTTTATTAATTTCCAAGAGAATCCAAAGAAAATAAATTCCCGATTGTGTGCGATAAATGTTGACTTATGAAACAGTTCAAAGTATTTTCAATATATACGATATAAAATTATGCCAGTTCAAAAGTTTAGTGCCGATCAAAAAGAAAGGAGATATACTTTTGTCACAAATATTAACGAAAGAATGCGGTAAGATCCAAATTTATTTCATACTATCGATTAGACAGACGAAGCAACTTTCTCAACTGCGAGAATGTTTTTGTAGACAAAATGTTTATGTTTGGTCGGATGAAAATCCCTTTACCGTCGAAGATATTGCTTTTCAGGGGCGTAATTCAATCAACGTTGGGTGTGGGATATTACAAAATAAAATTCTAGGACCATTGTTTTTTCGGGAAGCATTAACTGGCCAGCGCTATCTTAATTTTTTTGTATTTGAAAAATATCGTATACAGCAATTCAAAGAAAGGTGAGAAATGAAGTAAGAAATCTGAACGAAAATGATGCTGAAAGAATTATAAACACACTTCAGAGGCAGAGAAGAATATATGAAAAGTGCGAAGAATTAAATGGCGGACATGTGGAAAATGTCTTTTGATACTTATTCGCCAATGTTAACATTTATCTGTTTATGATATAATTCATTTGTTATTGTTTATAATCACTGGTTATTGCTTACAAATATGAATAACTAATAAAAATTAACATTTATTGTTTAATAGAATAACTCATTTTGCATAAAAATAAAATTATAAATTCACAGTAACTAAAGTATTATTGTCAACCTTGACATTAACTTTGACTTACCTACGAAGAAATTTTAAAAAGGTAGCAGGATTCTCGTTCGCAACCTGGATAGTCCCGTTTAAAGTATATTTATGCAAAATAATTTTTAATTTGAAAAATTTCAAAAACAATTAAAAACCGCATAGGGTATGTTATACAAAATATGTCTCGAACTTCTCCTAGAATCCAAAAATATGATATAAATCATACCACCCAATATAAAATATGCGAGAAAATCGATGTTTTATACTATATTTTTTTTATTCCATGCTCAATTGTTTTGCTGATAAGATATATGAATGATCCATAGAAATCCCCAAAACTTTCATATTTGACATTTTTTTCTATCTTTAAAAATAAAAAAGTTATAAGGCCTCTTCACTTTTATTTAGATATCACTGTACACTGAATCACAAATAAGTTGGGACGTTTTAAAATGTCATTTACAGCCGTATGTGGCGCCCCCTACAAAAGACAGCAAATTTGAGAAAGGCTTTGATTTTCCTATCCCACAAAACCCCCGTACCCAAAATTTTGTGAGATTATTTAGTATCTTTCAAAACATATCGATACAAATGTAAAATAAAATTGTAATTTGAACACCCTGTATCTCTCTTATTATCAACTCTTGCACTAGATAAGTTGGGCTAAATTGATCTAGATTGAGCCGTGGGAAGAATGCTAAGATATGTCCCATTTGTTACCAAACACTCTGTATATAGATAAGAAAGATTACAAATTTGCATATTTTTACTAATTTAACTTATTTATCCTTATTCATAGTGTTTTCAGTAACTTTATACAGTTGTATCCATTTATAGCATACGATAAATTCTGAAAATATTTTTTAGTTATAAACCCCAAGCGATATGAAAAATTGTATTTACGTTGAGGGCCTTACCCCTTGTCAAAACGGCAGACAAGTTGTCATTTTATACGAAAAATAAATTATTCAGTGTTTCGTAGCCATGTAGAATTACAAATTTACTGTTCAAATCTAGATCTGTCGGGGCGGGATCTACAGGGTACTAGAAAGGTCTGGAATAATAGTTTTTGAGCCTTTCGTGGCTGGACGTTTCATAAAAATAATTTAGGAACAAGCTGGCTGATGAAATGAGAAAGAAAATCTAACTTCGTATGTTTTTTGAGTTACTGAATTATCTGGATGTTAAAAAGATATACTTTTTTATCTGAGACAGCCCACTAACGTACCGTGGGCGTCTGAAGAGAAGGGAAATGTAATCTATTGACATGAGATTGAAAGGATTGGAGGTTATGAGGGAAAGGGCAAACCTGCAGGCAATTTGTCCCACCATCTAGAGACCCTTGGTATGAATGAGCGCAGGGGCGGATGGGCTCAGGCGGGACATCGGGACGAATCCCGGTGGGCCGGAGTCAAATGGGCCGGTCAGATGGGCCTGGCAGGCGCCACCATACGGAAATACGCCATCCTTAAATAAAAAAAACTAATATAACGCGAAAGTGGAAACTCTCTATTCTCTTTATTTCATTTTTTTTTTACTAATTCATTTAATGATTTTAGATTTAAAGTAATCCCACCAAAAACATACATGTAAAAAATAGGCCAAGTTCTCGTCAGGACTATGTGTTTGTTATCTGAAAAAAATATAGTCCAACACATGGGAAGTTGTACGCGACGCAAAGGAGAGGAAATGATAAAAAATTAGGTGGACAGATCTTTAATACAAATCACCACTCAGTAAGCAGCTAGATACGCCATTATTATTGTAGACGCCAGCCCATAAACCTATTAACCAGAAGAACCATGCCACCTGTTAACAACGCTGTCTATTTTCCAAAGATTCGCACTATTTTAATCTTGACGAAGTTTCCGACTTGCGACTCCCGATGTTACAATAGAACAATATTAGGGTACCTATAATAATTTGTTATCTATAAAATAAAATTATGGTTTTTATTATTATTTTATATATTAAACCATATCGCCCAACATTATTGCGAAAAATAATTTTCAGTAACTTATTTACTATAGTTTTACTTGTAAGTTTGGCAACATACTAATTTTTAGCTGCATTCTTTTAGTGGTCGAGTTTTCGTGTGTCGAACTAAAACTGAAATGTAAAAATTATGTCAAGCTCCTTGCCTACACGATATTAGGGGTGTTTTTATAAGCACAGAAAAATATTGTGTGAATTGATAAATTTACAGACAAACTTGGTAAGTTTTCATTAAAGAACTGAGCAATATTGAGACCCTTGAGAATGTATTTGGGTTATATGCTATATGCATATTCTCTATTGAAGATCTTGGTAAAGGGATAGGCGCATAAATCTGCGTCTATTATCCAGCTTTTGATTCGACAGTTGTCTGGAAAAATTAATGTTGGAGTGAAGAGTACTGTCGTCAGGCGTAAGTTAAACTGGGATTAGTAGTTGAAGAGAGCAGGTCATTAAGGTAAAGAAGAAATGGGATTGGTGATAGGGCTGAACCTACGCCAGCATTGATAGGATGAAAGTGACTGCCTACCACGACAGATATGCGCCGATATGAGACAAAGCTATCGATCCAGATACATAGTTTGGAAGGAAGATCGTAAGAAGTTAGTTTGTGCGGTGCGAGTGCGGCATGCCATACTTGGTCCAAGGCCTTGTTAAAGCTTTAAAAAAATTCTAGTCCGACAATTCGTAAAAACGTTTAATTTTAATGACCCGATTTTAATGCTGTTTTATATGGAAAAATTCTAAAAAAAACTGAATTAGTAGGTAATTAATATTAAAACATATGAAACATAAAACAAGCCATATATACCCATTTAAAATTTTACTGCTACCATATCTTTCGTTTATGCCGTGAAGTAAATGAGAATTTAATAATTTAGTTAGAGATCTCGTAAAAAGTAATAAAAACAGAACTATTATTTGTCGCTGCGGCCATTATTATTTAGTGTTTGCGGTGCCGCTGGTCGTGGTCGTAAAATTTATGTTAATTGCCCGGCAGCCGTATAAGTTCGCCTAATACGAGGGTAACTAGAGCAATTTTATTTAGTTTTTAATGTCAAACCGTGACAGGCGACTGGTATTTTCGTTTCGCGTGCTGAGATTTATTTAAATTTGAGCGTTTTTGTTGCGTTCGCCAAGAAGGAGGAGGAAAAATATTCTTGCAGTCATGCGTACACACACGAAAGTTTTTATGCTGACGTGAAACCTGAACAAACGGCTGTGAAGCTAGCTGGATGTCTAACGATAATATAATGTCAAATATGGAGGACATCAGACGCCATATTATTGTTGGAAAACTATTATATTGTATCCAATTTAATGTGAGAATTCACCCTATTGGTCAGGTCCATGGACAGTTTACACCAGAACTTATTTTACTGATCACAATATTCATCTTTTCTTTCCTGATAATCACGGAGGAATCAGATTTCTTTCTATCCGTGTTGGCGAAAGTGCATTAGACAAAGACAAATAAAAAAAGAATTTGTTCAAATTTTTATCGTACATCCTTTGCTTTTGGAAGTATTGCTGGTTATATACTGCGAAAGATTAGTCCTCACAAAATTCTTTTTTTTTCTGATAAAATCCCAAAGGAATCCGATTTCTTTCTATCCTTCTTAGCAAAAGGGGCATTAGTAAAAGACAAATAAAAGCAATGCTGTTGCCAATAATAAAGAATATTTAACCATTTTATCACAGGCGGCATTGTTTGTGCAAGGATTTCTGGTTGCCTACTGTGAGAGTTTAATCGGAATTGTCATAAAAAATAAATTTCTAACCTAACAAAATACTTACGTAAGTTTTATGATTTTATAGCAAAAGACCTTTGTTTTTACTGAACACAAAACAGTGTCAGCATAGCCACATTAACCTTCTTATTTTATACTACTTAAAATTGTTTCGAAATTCGAGCTTAGGTGAGAAATTTTAATTTTCATAACCCAATTTTAGCAGAAGCTTTTATTTAGGCAGCTGTGCTGTCATCCGCTATATCGCTTATTCGTTAGCAAATTTTGTGTAGATTCTAAAATATATGACTTGTTAAGGTTTTATAAAGTTTTCTATCCAGAAAGTTGAATTAAGGTAAGAAATTCTAACTTTCATTACCCCATTTTAGCAGAAACTTTTATTTAGGCAGCTGTATTTTCTATACCGTACCAAATTTCCACGAATATTACTTTATCCCGTAGGAAGTTCTCTGGAGATTCCAAAAATAAATAATTTATTAAAGTTTCACAAAGGTTTTGGTCCAAAAAATCGTTAGAACTGAATTAAGGTAAAACTTTCTACTTTAATTATATGTATATATTTTACCACTTTTCCTAGTAAATTATGAAAGATAATACTCCTTTTATAAGTCTTTTAAAACTTTATATCAATAAAACATTTATTATATTTTGTCAAATGCGGCACTGTAAAAGAAATAATAATTTTTAAAATCATTGCATTGTTATAGCAGGAGTTAAAAAAATTTTACAGCCTTAGATACAACGGAAATATTTTTACATTGTTAAATATACTTTATTGCAAATAACATTGTTAATTGCGCGAATTTATGAAAATTAGCTATTCCAAGCCTTCTTATGTCAACAGTTTTAAAAACTCATTTCCAGGACGTCTTTTAGCTAGATAAGTTCCATTTTTAAATTAAAAAATATCGCTTTTTAATGTTTCCATTGTCTCAACTTTGTGACAGCGTAATCCGCATGTAGTTGTAACTTTCCATCAGGCGACACCGCGATGTATTAATCCCACTGCCGAGAAGGCTGATATACGTTAGTTGTTGAAGTTCCTTGTCCGACACAAACATGCTAGAAAAGGCATAGTTTTTAATTTTAAAACTGCTAAAAACACGGCTGTTTTATGAAAGAAAAAGTAAAACGGACATATTTTTTATATTTCGTGTACGAATTGTACGGTACATGTAAATTTGCAAATCTTCCTCATAATCTAAACAGATTTTCCACCATTTTGTTAAAAATTTTCAAACTTTTACAGAAAAAAATGTGTTAGTAGAAAAAAAATTCGATGTCATTCCACTCCAACAATATGGCGTCTGATGTCCTCCATATTTGATTTGTATTATCGTTATACATCCAGCTAACTTGACAGTCGTGAACATCATCAAAATGAAACTTAATCTACTGACAAACCTGAGGCAGTTTAATAGCTTGTTAAATAAAATACGTATAATATAATTATACATGCTTGCCCCAAACTAAAAACATGTTCAGATATCAACAACTTTAATTAATTTATGTACTTAGGCGCCGCTAAGGGGCTGACGTTTATTTTACGTACCAGAGCGAGGTATCCTTATAATTTTATTTTGGGTTATGTTTATTTAGGCCTGATGCTTAATTTTAATTACGTTTAAAGTGTAATTTTACTTTGTGCTTGTGGCATGAATCCGAATTTTTTACCTTAACTTAGTTTTTACGAATTTCTGGACTGAATCGTTTACGAAACCTTAAAAAAATATATGCTTTTGTTTAAATTGGGTTATGAAATAGAACATTAAAGAACAAGTTTTATAAACCATCATTTTAGAACACGCGTCCAGTTAGAAGACGAGTACGAGCTTTATAAAATATGTACTTAATTATGTACTAAATTTTTGAATTTTTTTTTAAATGCATATTTGAAAAGAAAATATGATTGAAATTGTATGTTGGTAAAACTACGAAATACCACAGCAGCCTTGATAAATAATTAACAAATCATTTTATTATACATGACTACACACCACCGCCTAACCAACTTTTAAAAAATAAAAAACGGTTTCATAAATAGCTTATTACGATACTGAAAACGATATCGAAAAAACTTTGATACGAAATCGAAAAAAATTCCTTAATTCAGTTTTTTCGAATTTCTGAACCGAAATATTTACGAAACCTTAATGAGTTATTCATTTTTGGAATCTCCAGAAAATGTGCTCTCAGATAAAGATAAGATTTGCGGGACTTCACTTCAGATTAAAAGATTAAAATTTTTTACATTAATTGAGTTCTTATAACAGTTTATATTATAAGTTGCTGGACAGAATCAGAAAAATTCTAGTTTCATAAAACTGAGTCTCTATTATTTTGTTTTAGTTTTACTAACATGGTTTTTCAGTCATTATTATCAGTCTCTTACTTTAAAAAAAAACTTTATATAAAACTTTTGCAAAGAGGGTCATAAAAATTTCAATTTTGTCAAGTTATACATTTTTGGAATCTCCATAAAATTTTCTATCGGATAAAGCAATATTCGTGGCAATTTAGTGCGGTGTAGAATTAAATATAAACTTTTTGAAACAAAGGTCATTCAAAATTTAAAGTTCTTAGATTAATTCAGTTCTTATAAATTTCTGGACAAAATCAGAACAATACCAGTTTCATAAAACTGATACTCAAATATTTTTTTTAGATTTAATGATATGGTATTTCAATCTATCAGTCTCTAACTTTAAAGAAAAAATTAGGTAGCTACGCCACATTTTTCGACGAATAGTGTATATCTCTCGAATAAGAAAAAACATTTTTATTATAAAAGTAGCATTCGTCCACAATCAACTTGAATGCCCTTTGAATAAAAAGCTTCAGGAAAAAATCCCATTTCGTTTCCTTATCTTTTCGTGTAGAAATGTAGGAAAAATAAAGGCTTTCGCAGGAGACCAGACACAAATCCGTTAAAATGTATGTGGATCTCGGGCTTTATAAAAAGATATTTAATAATGTATGACATAAGAAATTTATTGCACGTTCGTCCAGGTAAAAAACGTAGAAAGCGTATAGGTAAGCTGTCTTCAAATTTTTTACAGTTCATGCTGTTGTTAGCTAGACAGTTAAGAGATGCAGTGCGTTTAGGGTCGTACCTAGGGGTGTTATACGAGTGATTTTTAGTATTTCGTGCAACGGAATCACTTCGGTGTCCGTCTGTCACAAGCGATTTTCTATGAAACTGTTCGACGTAAAAATTTCAAATTTGGCATAGAGATAGAGTGTGGTGGCTCAATTATAGACGTGAAGTATAAAAAGCTAAATTTTGATTCTGGTGGTTAATTTTGGGGGGTAAATAGGCAACGGAATTTATTTTTAAGAGCATCGTGTATGGTGTCAAATGAAAGCCTATTGAAGCACGAATTCAACGATATATATGATGTATTTTTGATTGCATTTTTTTAAACATTTTTCAGGAAAAACGCTTAAAAATTGCTCTCCCCACCCTTATCACCAGAACTCAGAAAAATCTGAAAAAAAATAATTAACATTGAGAATTAGGTGTAGATTAAGCGAAAATTATCAGGATTGAAAAATTTCAGCGCGATCAATTGTGATAAACAATTTAATTGTTTATTTCCTTATAACTGCTTAACCAATGGTTTTAGAAAATTTTATTAACGCACTAGACGATGAAGAGATGCGACAAGGCTACTTCCAGCAGAACGGCGCACCAATTCACGTAACTCTTGATAATTGTAATTTTTAGGAATAATTTTTCGAAGACCGAATCATTAGTCGTAATATGCCAGTTAAGTGGCCACCAGGGTCCTGCGATTTCACGCCTCGCGACTTTTTTATGGCCAGGCATTAAAAACTCGGTTTTCAAAATCCCGACTTGTGAAAATTTAGAAGAACAAAGGGCTAGAATTACAAATAAATTTCAGGAGATTAACAACTCCCCCCAAGTGCTCACTAATGTTTGTGATGCTGTAAAAAGAAGAATGAGAACATGAATTTTGGAAGTAGAAGGTGGACACGTCTCTCATTTAGTTTAAATTTATAATTTTTAGGTTCTTTGTTGTATATATTTTTTAAATTCTATATTATGCAGTGACAATGACAATAATGTAATTTTCTTAGAAACAAACCTTCAAAACTTGACAGTTTTATTTTTCATTCGCCTTTTATCTATGTGACATTTTAAGAGTAATAATTCAAGACATGCATGACTGATTCCACGGCATACTTTGAGTACGTCCTTTTTTAATCTTACGTTATATTATTATTATACTACAAGCTAAGTAACTTAACTAAATAACAATATTTAAATAACAATACCAAACTTTTATAAAACTAAAAGACCTAACTTTAATTTACCATAATTCTTTATAGTCCGACGCACAGCGCACAAAGAAAATAGGTCGGTTTACCTCCAAGAATTAGCGATAAATAATTTATGAACTAGCTTCAATTATTAATTCCTTATAATTGACGTCCCAACAAAGACTTTTATTTCCACAAAAAGTCTGACTACTACTACTTATAGTTTGTTGACTTTTGGTGTTCGGTGAATAAACATAAATAACAAATTATCCGTTAATGTGTTAAAAAACGCTTCTTTATTGTCACTAAAGTAAACAGAGTTCGCATTTTCTTTAGTTCTTTCAATTTTTTTGACTTACAAAATCACAGAGCATAATATAGTGTAGTCACTTATATTCAGAAAAGTCATCGATATGGTACCAAACTAAATTATCAAGAAACGTAATATTCGAAATTTATACTGAATATTACACAGATGTATTAAGAGAACTGCGAAAACAATCAGCGCAGAATATTTTATAACCTAAAATAGAATATTACATAACAAGTGTTGAAAAATTACTTTCACAAGAGTAATGTACAATATTTTTCCTACGACCACAAAAATATTTACAAAAAAAACCTCAATTTAAGTCTTTTAAAACCCTCCCTTTCAACACTAACATTTTCATCAAGTGTGCTGAAAACAAAACAAATGAAATTGGCACCATCTATTTAAATGCCATGTTGACACGTACTTTTCAACACACGTGTTGAAAAGTACTTTTCAACACGCGTGTGATATAAGGCACTTTCTCGCCAAGTTAACCGTGCTTTTTTACTCACTTTCATAGGTGGTCGTAGGAAAAGGATATTTACGCACGAGAATCAAAGAAAACTTAACATAATTCACTAAATGACGGAGGCAAAAAAACTACTACATGCTGAGATTATTCCACCATGATTTTTGGTTTTTGTTATTATTTCTATGGACTTTAAAAAAGTTCATGAGTATTTCTGTTGTAGTTCATCATTGTACTTAAATAAACTTTTTCTACTGCCATACTTTAATATTTAAATTAAATGCCTTAGATATATTTCATAACAAAGTTCATTATGATACAAATATTTATTATAAAACATCGTTATAAGCCAATTTGAACCGTTATATTTAGAAAATTTAAAGTTGGCATACAGTAATAAGTACAGAAATACTATGTTTTGGTGCACAAGTGACTCTCGGAAAAATCAAGATGGCTGCTGGACGCCATCTTGGAAAAAATTTAAATGGAAAGAGGAGTCTTGCGATACATCATTTTAAAGGTCTCATTGAGTACTTGATGATTCTAGAATATTACGTCACTATTCGCCCTGAGAACAAAATGGCGGCTTGAATCAAATATTTTAAAAATAAAATGTATGTAATGTAATGTTCTTTATTTACCAAATACATTGGTAGAAATGAATTGTTGTTTTTTATGTTTGTTTTAAATTTAAACCCACTATGCCTTATTTAATTTTATTTTTATAATACACTAAACTCAAGCGCTCTGTGCGGTTTTAGTATTTAATATTTCTAATTAATTTTCATGAAAAAGCCCTGCATATTGTTTTCATCCGACTGCTACACATTATATTTAACTAAGCTCATATTTTTCGCCCCGCAACATGATAAATCTGAATGCAACGGTAACACGAAAATTGTTCCACGTTTACTTGAAAATCTACATAAAAGCGTCTGTTTTATGTGCATGTAATTTTCCCTAAACGCCGAGTATAAAACATAAAAATCTGTATCTAATTTACCTTCGTTATAGAACGTCCACGCAAGGTCCAACATTACGCTACCTATACTATTATAGCGATATATAGGGCGTTTCAAAAAACATATGCTATTTTTGGGTGAGGAATTTTCCTACAAGCCATAGAAAATAGTTTTTGAAACATCCTGTATAGTTCCGCTACAATGTTATAGTCATTTAACTTGTTTCAGTACACAATATAAAAATGACAAGGAAAGGAAATTAAATAGAGACTAAGAAAAATTAGGTTTTAAAAGATTGTTATTAATAATGCCAGTTACTTTACGAAACAGGAAAATACCCTTAAGAAAATGCCGAGCCTTCCATTTTATATTAGGTTTTCTTGAAATTGGATGGATTTACGAAAGAAAGAAAAAAGATATACATGTTAGAGAAATTACAAGCTGTTTTTATGAGGTTACTTTCATACAAGGTGAATGAAAATAACTTCAAAACATGTCGATCAAATCCTACCCGGACTAAAATGTCAACTTTTTGTCAAATGATCGGTTTAAAAAGCGCTAGTCCATGTTAAGCCGTTTATATCCTATGGCCCTGATCTTAATTCAGTTTTTATGAATCTTTAATAAAAGCTTAATAAGTTATACATTTTTGGAATCTCCAGAAAATTTTCTATCGGTTAAAGCAATATTCGCGTTGTTTGTTGTTGATTAAATAAAAAAAATATAAGTGGGTTATAAAAATTTAAATAAGTTTACTACCTTACTGTACCTGCGTGCATATCTGTATTTTTGCAATATATTTATAAACCAGTAGGCAGGTTTAAATGTTGTTTTAACTGCCATGCAGGAAGATTTGGGGCCTCCAGGAAGATTCTAATTAGTCAGTTTTAAATAGCGAATGAGCTTCCCAGTGAACACAAGAAAACCTGAACTTTATTAAACCAATTTTTAATTTTACCGCACAAAACTTAACATGGAAGTTTCATTTCATTTAAAATCGATAAAATATGGATCCGATAAGATAACCGAGTTGTGTTTGTATTTTTGCCTTAAATTAAATACACCGAAGCGGTTCGGTTTACTTGAGCATGTTTGTGATTAATAATTAGCATAGTAAACAATAAACTTGTTAACATGTAAATTAAAAAGTTTCATCTTTTGTGAAATATGAGTTCTGAAGTTGAGTGTGTCTGTGTATAATGTGTGTGGATGTGTGGGCTTCTTTTTAATTAACTAGAGATTTCGTTACTTAACTATTTTTTTTAAGTTAGAGTGTTTAAACTTACTGCGATAATTCCCGTTCTTGTGTGAAAACAACTTGTAAACTCGGCTTAATTATTATTATCATTACCGGAGTTATAACAGTTTGTCGGTATGAGTAACGCCACCTTTGGTTCATGTCGTGACCAAGTGCACTTATTGTCTTCCGTTGGAAGTAGTGTTTTCTGTAGTTCAAAGACGGCATAGCCGGTTGAGTTGGTGTGGTGATATGCAACTCGCACTTTTACCGGTACCTGTTGGTATCGATACCTTTACTTTAAAATTTGGATGCATCATTTATACATATCAGACAGCATGGAATTAAAATTTAAGCGAAACAAGGCATAATATGTTTTTTGCATCTAGTTTTGATACCCGAATATCTGATACCTTTAAGGGTTAGTATCCGGTGCTGTCGGTACTTGATGTCATCGAGTGCAGAGTATCGAATAGATGCTATGCTGTACGTACATCACTGGAACTTGAACAAAAAATCACTATTGGGTTCGTGGTTGTCCTGCCAAGGCACGATGGTCCTTTTTGCGTTAAGCTGAAGACAGTGCCATTCCTCAAGCCCTTTGAGGGCACTTTGTGGACCTGGGGTGCAACACCAAATTTTTCTTTTTTTTTGTGTGTATGTACCTCAAATTTGGTTAGTTATTTGCTTGGCTCGCGATGCCGGAAGAATAACATTGTTAAATGGATTTAATATCCCCTAGACTTTAGAGTCTGATCCTTAGAGGGAGTCTTCTCAACTTTCCCTACAAGGGAATTTTAACTGTATCTTTTTTCCTACATCTCAACTTTACCTTTTTCTACGAGGGAATCATGCCTTTCCATCTCATTTTTATGTTTTCTACGAGGGAATCTTCTTTTTTTTCTCATTTTCGTCAATTTGTCATTCAGTGAGATGACATTTATCAAAACCAATGATTCCCAAAGTGGTCCATATCGACCGGCAGGGTATTTTTCTAAAATTGTTGGTTTTATTTTAAAAGTAAATCAAGAAATATCTTTTGAGTAGCCCTTTATAATTCATGTAAGAACTAAAAACTCAAAGATCAGTGTTGCTTGGTCATATTTTTCAGACCTTTCAACAGCACTGCTTTTGGAATCTTAGAAAAATAAAATTTATAATTTTATAAACTTAAAATTAGAGCAATTTATAAGATTATCGAGGACGGAAAGTTCGTTGAAAGTGCTCTAAGAACCCTCGACAGCTGAAAATTTTATCAATTATTTTCAGAGCTCAGGTGAACTTAAAACTCAAAGTTTTTAGATTTAGTATTCTAAATATCGCTTTTATCCTCGAAACATAGGCGAAAATATTTATAAATTAATGTGTTTTCTTGTTAAAATATATACAGTGCGTCTCAAAAATGCCCTCCCCCTTTTATTATTTGAACCCGTAAACATGAAAATTTAAAATTTGGCACACTTTAGCAACAATGCAAATACTAATCTTAGATAATATAATTTCACACTTTTAATATTCAAAATGGCCGCTGGGCGCCATTCGGAAAAGAATTAAATAGAAAAAGGGTTATGTAATTCATGATTTGAAAGGTCTTCTTGAGTAAATTATTATGTAATAATTGAAAGCATTAATAGCATGAACAAAAAAATGTCGGCAAAAGTTTCATCACCGATTATTCGTAAAAAAGTTTAAGAAGAAACTAAACTTACCTTACTGCAAAAGGTGTTGAAAGTGTTGACCGTTTACTTCTAAACAGCAAAATAACCTGTTTGAGAACTCCTCACGAAGATTTTCAAATGTACCCAAATTAATATTGCGACAGGCAACAGTTATTCTTGTGGTAACTCGAAAAGAGATCTCGACATACACTCACCCAATGCAACACCCTTGGACTTTTGTTGATAGGGCTATATAAAACAAAAAGTGGACGTAACACGGCCAAACTCTTTTGTACTTACAACAAAGAATAACTGCTGTCTGTCGCAATATTGATATGGGTACCTACACTTGAAAATGTTCGTGAGGAGTTCTTAAAGGTAATCTTTTTGTTTTAATTTTATATCTATTAATTAAATTTTCTTTAGAAAAAATACCAATTAACCATTTATTAGAATAAGTGAAAAAATTCAACATCACTTGGCAGTACTTAATATATTCGTACATTTATTCCCCTTTATTATATACAATTCTTCTCTTTTAACTATATTTATTTATTATCTATTATCTTTATTATATACAATTAATATACAGTAGAACTGGAAAAATCGCCTACAGACCTTCACCTACTGTATTGATTTTGTTGGACATTATTTAGTTATATTTGGTTCCCGATTTTGTGTGTATTTTCTCTATAGTTTCTTATCTTTAATTCAATTAGGTAATATGGTATTAGGTATTATTAGGAACAACGGAACGATATTAACCTATACAGCGAACATAACAGAATAATGTTATTTTATATTAAGGTTAAATTTTATCGAAGTCAAGATCTAATTTTTTACGTTTGTTAGATATACTGACATAGTTCGATTTATGTATTCCCAGTCTACAGCTTTTAAAAATACCTTTTTTATATACTTTTCATTTGTTATGCGCCCAAACACAAAGTTACCTCGTTCTACTTAGACAAAAAGACCTTTTTCAACACTAATACACACAATACCTGAATAAATAATGTAATTTAAATTTGCCAAGTTAATGCAAGTAGCCGAAATTTGTCTTTATCATCTTTTGTGACGAGGCGACGGCATACTATAAATTTAACGACCTACTCAGCTAAGATTGTTATAACGGAGACATTGTGTTATTAAGAAAGTTGTTTGTAATTTTCCCTTTCAAAGCGGTGTTGTTGCTGGAATAATAAAGCGGTTCACCGGCACCGTGGGTGTAATTACTGTTTTTGAAAGCGATGCGTAGAGTGTAGTTATTATAGCCGAAAAGGGTTTGCTTATGAAAGATACACCTCTGTAAGATTATCTTTAAACTGCGTCAGAAGATGTGTTTTTTTTTTGTAAGAAATACACAGTTAAAGCATCGTCAAAAATTTACAAATCAGTAGTCCATTTTTACAAATGAAAAAGGCTAGACAGATCAGACAAACACCCTTTGCATAGTACCTACATGTACCACTTTCAAGTAAAATTGTTCATCAATATCGTTGCTGATTATAAAAAAATAATATATTTAACTTTAGGAAACAGGTAGACATTTTTACACATGCATACACTACACCCTGTCAGCTGTTTACTATTTCCAGCCCCCGTGCTGTGTTGCCAGATTATCTATTTCATGACTCCCTTGTTAAAGAAGGCTGTGGTTGTAAGACCAAACGCATTTTGAGTTTTTTTTTATAAATGAAATACCAAGTTGAAGTTGAACTTCTTCTTATGTTTATTTCCCTGGGAAGCGCATGACGTATATCGAATTTTTGCCGTGATTAGGATCGCGCCTGTATGTTTGTCTATTAAAAGCATAATTATGTTTACAAAAGTTGTTTGTACTTTTCCCTGTCATTACGGTATTATTACTGGAATAATAAAGTAGTTCACAAGCACCCTGGGTGTAATTACTATTTTTTAAAGCTATGCGTAATGTGTGGTTATTGTAGCTGAAAAGGGGTTGCTTATGAAAGATACATCTCCGGAAGTTGCATCAAAAGATGTGTTTTTTGTAGGAACTATACATTTATACTATAATGCAGTTTTTGTCGTACTTTATTGACAATAACAAAAATAATTTATAATTATCTTTAAACATATTAAAATTATTTTAGTTCTTCTATGAAAATATATTGTTTGTTAACAATAACTTTATCCTTTTGCATTATCGAATACAAATTTAAATGGTAAAATTAGTTTTCACCAAAAACGACCTGAATCACATGCAAACTTTCATATTTGCTCACGTTTGCTCACCTTACCAATCTCACTCAAGCTTGTCGAAATACCTGAGCAAAACCGTGTACGGAAAGAAAAATATTCCACGCTAAAAAAATGTACTTAACTTCATCTTTAATTTTTTATATTTTATCGTTATTATATTTATTTTAAAGCTTTCTTTTTTGCTTGTTTATTATGTTTACCTTTTTTTATATAAATGTGACTTCATATTAAAAATAACTCTGAGGAAATTAATCGGTACGGAAATATGATTACACTCGTTTTAAATTTTGTATATTAGTTTGTTTCGAAGTTTAATTTACTTTGGAGTAAATATTTACTTTCTAAAAATACTACGCATAACATTTTTTGACCTAACAACAATCGAATTAATTTCATCTGTTTGTAATCACGTGTGCAAAAGCAACCAATGACAATAACATTACAATAATAATAACAGCCCATGGGTAGTTATCACTTATGTTGGCATACGTTATCATGGAATTTTTTTTACAATTCTGTAATTGTTACAGCTTAAAATGTCATCACTTTCGTCAATATTTGGTGAACACACCAGTGCTTCAATCGACAAAATTATTGAAGAAAATACACCAAAAAATACTATTAACAGAAAAAAGTATACTTGGAAAATATTTGTGGAGTTTTGCAGCTCGCGGAAATATATACATTAGATGGAAATCGTACAGTGGAAGAACTGGCATTGATACTTAAGGATTGGGCGGTTAATATGATGAAAAGATATTAAAGGAGAAATTAAAGAGAGATTAGGGAGGCTACAGTTAAAACTATGTGGAATATAACAAGTAAATCATTAGAAGAAAAGTACTACAATGAATACAAAATTATAATAGATCCGTTCAAGAGTGTGCTTTTTAAACGAGCGCGTAATGCCGGCAACGCAACACGGAGAATTCTACAAAAGGACCCTTCTAAACGCAAAATGAGCTCTGTGGCATTAAATTCATTGGAAATAAATAAAATAATCAACTTCTGGAATGAAAATAACCCTGAAGGACTTCAGCGAAAGTTTTACCATATTGTTTCAGTTGAATTAGCTTGAATTTTTTCATATCGAGAGAAATAATGATGGTTCTC
Source organism: Philopedon plagiatum (assembly GCA_963971165.1). NCBI lineage: Eukaryota > Metazoa > Arthropoda > Insecta > Coleoptera > Curculionidae > Philopedon > Philopedon plagiatum. The sequence continues at coordinate 96,931,898 of OZ020194.1, forward strand.
CAAGAAATCGCATAGAATATATCCCAGTTTTTAGTAAAACCTGCCAGGGGGGCTCAAAAAGCTGCACTGGCAGTTAATGGTTAATTCGAAACAATAACAACGACGCATGTCCCGTCAGGCTATTCCCCAAATTATTATCTAAACTGGGCACAAACATTAAAACAAATAGAGTCTATTTTAGGACCAAATCGCCACTGAAAGACGGAAAACGATAACTGGTACGATAACATACCAATAGGTAGAAATATCATTAACGAGTGGATAAAATCCTCTGCTGAAGCAATAGGTCTGGATACAAAGAGGACAAAAATTACCAACCACTCGAACAGATCTACCGCAGTTAGTCAGTTGGCTAAAAGCGGAGTACAAGAACAGCAATTATTAAAAATTACAGGACATGCTAATGCTAATTCTATAACATCATATCTAAATATTGATCAAAACCATCATAATAACATAGTCAACAATATGCGTGGAGACACCTCTTCAATGGAATCGAATACGTCATCTGCGTCTATCTACGTCATCTACGTCATCTGATCTAGTTTAAATTTTTCTAACTGTTCTTTTAATAATTGTATTTTGAATAAAATTTATAAAAAAAAATTCTCGCCGAATATCCCTCGAGCATTGATAAATAACTCAAAATTTTATTTCAACTTCCTCAAGCACGTTACTTTTTGACAACAGCCCTCTGCCTACGGCATGTGGCTGTTTTCAAGTAACTTGTTTCGAAATCTGTAGTAAAATTATCTCGTAGTTATCAATGCTCTTGGGATATTATAGTTGATAATGACGTTTAACGTGCATTGCAGCTTAAGCCTTATTTACAACATGAGCATGTAAAAAATGATTTTTCATAGTGACTCATTTAAGAAAACGTAAGTCATATAACTCAAAATTATCACATTTTAATTTAAATTACTGCTAATGTAGCTTAATAAATTTTGCTGTACAGCTAGCTTTAAGCAACTTATCTGCTCCTCGTAGGTTTAATAAAATATTGTAGGCTCTACCAACGCAAGACGAAAGGCGTTAACTTCTCATTTGACACGTTTAACAATGACAAATAATCTTAAGATAATTTTAATTAGCTCTCGCGAGATAACAAAATATCATTAACTAAAATGCGTACCGAGCTGTACGGCAAAAAGACAAATTATATTTATGGTAAAACGCTTGCTATTCGTGAAACGACACGGCTTTGAAAGGCGACATAACTTGCTAAATATAACGTCTCTGTTATAGGAATTTTGATAAAGTACGTCGTAAAATTTGCAGTTCTGTCGCAACGACGAAAGATTAAGACAAAGTTTGTCTATTTGCGATTAAAAGAGAACTTTAGGCAGGTCAAAATTTACATTTCCGCTCTGTGGACTGAAATTTGTAACTTTGTCGTCAGGAAAACTTGACCAAACCCTAAGAATGCGAGTGCCTCCAGGTTTGTTGTATACAGGGTACGTCGCAGATGTCAAATTTTAAATTTTAATTAACTGGTTAAAAAAATAGAAAGGAAGAAAGTATAGAAATTGCACGCTAGCAAAGGCGCGGGTAAAAACTTTAATTATTTTAACGTCTATGAGTTATTGATAACGTTGATGATTTGGCTTATCGCCATCAGTAGGCCTAGTTGCCGGCGCATTATAAAAGTAATTAATGCATCTTTAAAAAAGTATTAATACTCGTACCTTAGTTGTAAAGCGCAATCATAAGAAAAAGTCATTACTTTCCATATATATATATATATATATATATATATATATATATATATATATATATAATATAGTGAAGAAATAGCGACAGGAACAATTATAAACAAGTGAAAGAAATATCGGGTAAGCTGTCTGTAAGGTAGTGCTAGACACGTGTTTCGTGCTTATTAGCACTAGTCAGTAGCACCTAACCAAGTTATTGAATGGGAAACTTGGAAGTTGAAAAAAAAAACACAAAGAGTTCACAGACCAGGGACCTGCTAGCACATTTGTGGTTATTTGTGAGGAGACCCAGAGTTTTCCGGGCAACCACCAACATCACCACGGAGGCTGCAATAGCACCTGCGTGAAGCCTCTAACCCCAAGGAATATGAAATAGGGAAGAAATAGCGACAGGAACAATTATAAACAAGTGAAAGAAATATTTCTTTAACATTAAAACTTAAAACACATGATATACTATATAAAATAAAAATATTCACGAATTTTTTTGCTAAAAGAAAATCAATTGGCAAATAATAAATAATAGTATTTTTAGCAGCAGCAAATATTTTTCTTTGTCAAAATTGGTATTATTCCCCGAAAAGGGCGTTGAATGCTCGATACAGCACTTTTGTGGGTGTTTTTGCTATATTAAACATTCATACGGCTTTTCCGATTCCCGTAAAAGAACCTTATCTACCGATTTTTTATTGACAAGAATTTTTTTAACGGCTTTCGTTTGCCATTTTATTTCACCCTCGTCATTTCAAAAATTTCGTTTGAATATATTTAAAGTGTTGATACTTCTCTTATAATTTCGGGTTTTGACAGAAAAGTAACTTATAACGATCGCCAAATAAAAAAAAAACGAATTTAGCTTCAGCATTCACTAAAAAGGCTTAAGACTGGTTTAAATTAAAATCTTCTAGTTTATCATTCAGGTTTTGCCATGTTTTTTTTTTATTTTAACACGCTTTTATTAGCTTGACTTGTAACATTGTAATGGAATCTTAAAATTCACTTTTCACCCCCGTCTAATTGTCGTATCGATAAACTTTGCAAACTTATGCAATTCTGGTGACAATACAATAACATGTTTTTTTTATTACAAAAATACCTATACAGCGTGTCTTCGAAAGTTTTACCATGGAAAAATTTTTATTATTGATTTTAAAGTTTCTGTTTATAAAAAGTTCTGCATCGTGAGAAAATAGCATTACCATTCAAAAATTTGATCTAGTACATACAAAAATATAAAAGTCCTAATCCACGTGAAGGTAAAAAGACATAAAATCGTTATTTAAAGGTAAGCTAATACTGCAAATGTACTAGAGTTAATTTTTTTGTTAGTGAATTAGGTTTGGAACATACAGGAGGTCCCAAAAATAAAAAGGGGAGAAGTATTTTCTGGATCGATAGAGAAAACAAAGCTTTTTAGCTGTCGATGTGGCTATTGAAGGTATGTGTTTGTGCTAGCTAAGATCACGTTCAAACTTCAAAAGTGATGCCAACAAGCATTAGGCATTTTAACGCCACTGACAGAAACTTTATTTTTAATATACATTTTTAAATCAGTTCGAAAACGCATCATGTACCTAAACGTAAATTATGGAGAGCGGTAGGTAAAAAAAAGGGAAAAATGTAATATTAAGAATATATTAAAATAAATTTCCTGAACTTTACACGTAACAAAACTGGGTCACAGCCAGAAAGCTTTAAATAACCTAAAATAACATTTGAAATCTCCCCAGAAAACACTCTTTTCCAAACTTTTGCTTAGCACGCTTTTTCAATAGCCTTGCAAATGGCAATTCTCACGGGAAAGAATATTGCTAACCTTTTAAATTTAATCGTGTTTTTTTGTACTGCCTCTCAGATTAGGAGCTTATTTTAACCGAAATTAAATAAGAATTATTGTGGCAAGAAATACAAAAGGAAAACTTTTAATTATATTATGGAAAAGTTGTTTGTTCGCCGCTTAAACATCAACTTATCGTTAATTTTAATTTAAGGCCGAGATATGCCCAAAGTGTAGCTTATTATCTAACGAGGGAGGAAAGGGTATCATTTCCTCCCGCCGACTAAGTTAAATTTCCAAACTTAGAGAGAGAGAGAGAGGACTAATTAATAATCGACTAGAGAAGGAAATGACAGTTCAGAATGGGCCATATGAGTGGATTCTTAAAAAAACGCAGATCTATGTACAGGGTGTCCAATTTTCGACACTTTTTCAGATATCTCGGTTATCTTTAAAGATAGGGAGCTGCGGTTTTCGCAATACTAGCTAATTTTTCGTGAAACTTACGATGCTCTAAACAGAATTTTCATAGCCCCCTTCGTTCCGGAGATACAGGACGATTTTAAAAATGAGTCATTTTCAAGCACCCCTTGTATCACAATTGCCTTTTTACTTTTTGCTTTGCGGTAACAGGTGAATTTTTATTCGATTCAATATACTTTTAAAAGTTCTGATAAACTCTCATTTCAGCCATTTTTATAAACGAAAAACACAGTAATAAATAACAAGTAGGAGTTTTGAGAACAATAATTTTTTTAAATGATTTCTTACCAATTTTGACAAGCGGTCTGACTAGCAGCCATGAAAGGACTATTATATTCATTTGTTTCAAATCATTATATCACGGCGTACTATGAAATATTATACCCTATTTTCTTAATTGTAAAATTCGATAATTATTCCAAAAGATTTATACCAACAATTATATTTTATTTTACCTAAGCTTATGTAAAAAGCAATCGAATGAAACAAAATATAGAGGGTGTACCAATTAAAAAAATGCAACTTTGGTTTTTATCTTCAAATTCGTTCCATCTAGAAAAAAATTGACTATGCCACTGGATTCTACGCAAAAAACTATATAACCATCAGTTTTTACCTTACCGATAAGTTAAAAGACAACTGAGATAGGAGGAGTGTTTGAAAATGACACATTTTTAAACCTCGATCTCCGAAACAAAGGGGGCTATGAAAATTCTGTTTGGGGAAATTCTGTTATTGTATCAATAGCAACTTTAGCAACTTTAATAGCATTAGATCACTGTTAGGAATTTTTGCAAACTATTTAGGTGTGTTCGCGGAAACCACACCTAGTCAATTACACACCAAATTATTATTAATATTAATCAGCAATTACATATTTTATTTTATTCTTAGTCACTAAGCATCAAATTGTAATTGGGTAGGTACTGGTGAAGGCTGATGCAACATTCCTAACATTCCAATCTGATATGAAACCCCGCTTGGTATACTACTAATGGGTCGTATTAATTTAGAGACAAAAGTGAAAAAGTCGGTAAAAAAAATCACAGGTATTGTCACGGACTCCACTTCAAAGAACTAGCGTCTATCATTTCCTCTTTAACTAGTCCTAACAAAACAACAAGAAGAGCGCCATATAATTGTCCAGCTACAAAAACTCTCCCTTCTCCCATTCATTCATATCCAGGCTCACCAGATTATTGAACAAATTGCCAGCAGAGATTTTCCTTTCCCCTTCGAACTTAAAATCCCGTACCAATAGGTTGCATTTCCCTTTTCTGTAGACGCTTACGGTACGTTAGCACTCGAGCATGAGCGGTCTTGTTAAAAAAGTTAATTAACAACCTTAGCTTATAATCATACTATTTGACAATCAAGGAGGCCATAGAAATTACATAATTACACATTAAAAATCATGCAAGAGTAATTATCAAGCATGCCAGTTTAATGAAAGTTCAGCTAAAGTAATGTTTTAGTGTTCATGTATGTACATATACTTAATTTAACTACATGCAGACGCAGTAGCTAGTTTAATTTAGCTATTAGTTTTATAGATCTAGTGAGCTATGCGCTGATAAAGCTTTTTGGGGTGGATATTATGATTATGAATGTGTGCAAAAGAGGGCTTAGTTTAATAACCCACAAAGGAGCCTAATTACCAGCCCGTATTCCCAAAAGAGGGCTTAATTTAATACTGATCTAATCTTAATTTAAAATGATAGGTCGAATTAAAGCCATAATAAAGCGGCCAAGTTTTATGTTGTGGTTACGTGAATTTTTGCTATTTTTCCTTTATAAAATATCCATAGACTATATTATTTACTTAAAAAAAACAGACGGCTTTTTAGAAGCAGGAAAAAATTAATTAAATCAGCTACATAACATCAGGATAATGAAATTTAAATATTGTAAATTAATGCAAATTGCCAAGCATCTCGATTGTTGCTACTCGAGAACACTCTTTCAGTTTAATAACACACTCCGCCTTGGGCATAATTAGTGTTTTTAAAGGCTGTGCGTACAAGGCCTTTGTACCTTTCGATTAAAGAGGCTTCGTTTAACAAACTACTTAAGTTTATCTTGGGATCGTTTATCGGTGTTTAGTACTTCTTATTCATGAAAAACTGCTGAGATATTCTCATGAGGATTCTAAAATAAGTAGCTTGTTGGGGTATCATAAACGTTTTAGTCCATAGATTTGCACAAACTGCATTTAGTTAAGGAATTTGAATTTTTATGACCGAATTTTAACAAAAACTGTTAATCAATCTGCTGCCTCTCCTACTGCATCCCAAATTTTCGCCAATATTGCCTTATTCGGGTTTGCTGGTAAGGTTTTATAAAGATTCTGTCCGGAAACTAATAAAAACTGAATTAGGGTACAAAACTTTTGACCATTTGACTTTGACCATCGTTTTAAAAAGATTTAGACAATCAACTGTATCTTCCAATCTAAAGCGAATATTACTTTATCCGATAGAAAATTTCTGGACATTCCAAAAATATGTGACCTATTAGGGTTCCATTAAAGATTCTCTCCATAAACTAATAAAAACTGAATTGTGGTAGATAACTAAAATTTGTATGACGATCTTTAAAAGTTTTATATAATTAAATGTGGTTTCTAATCTAAAAAAAATTCCCACAAATATTGTTTTATCCGATAGCAATTTTTCTGGAAATCCCAAAAATATATAACTTATTAGAGTTCCATTAAATATTCGGTTCAGAAACTAAAAAAAAAACAAAATTAGGGTATGTAATTTTAATTTCTATGACCATCTTTTGAAAAAGTTTTATGTAATCAACTGTATCTTCTAATCTAAAGCGAATTTTCACGAATAAGGTTTCATTGAAGATTTTGTCCAGAAATTCGTAACAAACTGCATTAAAGTAAAAATTTTTAATTTTGGTGGTCGAATTTTAACAGAAATTGTTATTTTTTCTGCTGTATCTCCTATTCCATGCCAAATTTCCATGAATATTGCTTTACCTAACACAAATAAAGGTTCTGTTTAAAAATGAACTTTCTAGATTTATAAAATGTAAGTCATATTAATTAGAATTATGTGAGATCCGGAATATTGTAAGTCATAATAATCAAAATTATGTGAAATATAAAAAGTAAGTCATTACATTTGAAATTATGTATGTAGATTCAAACGGTTTGTCCAAGGGGCACAAAGCGTTGTATTAATATATTTTTAAAGGTTTAGTTAGCTTAAAACATCAGCTATCTATCTCGTAAGTAACTATTTACCTTAAATTAGTAGATGTATATACTGTGTTGCAGAAATTGATCCAATTTGCATAATAAACATCGTACATGCAAGCGCAATGTCTGATGATTGTCCATATAATTAATGTGTGTATTTTAATAGCCTATTACTGTGAGTTATTCAAAGGTATGTTAATATATCGGTAAATTCTTTATCCACTGATGACACACGTATCACAGAAATATTTCGAGAGCGTCGTGTTAGAGAGATGTAAAAAATATGGGTATGAGAAAAATAGTTGCTAGAATGTTGACCAAAAAGACAGATCGAGAGCTTAAACTTGTACCTTTGCAAACCTGACCGATTTCAGGCAAGTGTTTTCAAAAAAATGTTCCTTTTAAAATTTATTTTTGAAAAAAAAATTATTCTCGACAAATTGTTTTTTGGAAATTTTCATACATACAAGTTAAAAAAATGTTTTTAAATAATCGAAGCAGATAGAACTATTTCAAATAAAATTTTCCCGAATAAAAATTTCTACGAACTTTAACGGTTTCCTAAAGCATCTTCGTGTCACGCGTACGTTATATAATAATTTACAACTTAAAAAAAAAACACGCGACAAAAGACGTATCTAAACACAATAAAAAGGACATCAAAAAGTGCGTGTTGCGAAATTCTTCACAGTCACAGATGAGTGAGCACCGTAATATATCTTATTGCTTTTGTGCTGGGTCACGTCATTATATTGTTGTTTTACTGTGTCTCGTTAAAAATACGTTTAAGCAAAAGCGCTTTTATGTTTTTATAGTCTCGTATATTGACAAATGTGTTTCTGTCAAGAAGAATCACATCAAACGTCAAACGTGTCGCATCAAAAGGTACTAACTTTGGAGAACAATTTCGACGTGCATTATTTTAAATAAAATGTGAAATAATTGAAAGCAATAAAAATAATTCATGTTTAACAACTCGGATAGTATATTAAGGCCCCAATACTAATTAAAAATTTACCCGTTAATTCGAAATAAAAAACAATCACACACAAGGTTCTCTTTAAAAGAGCTTTCCAACAAGGTACCACAAGTGGTAACTTCCCATCTAAAAAAATTAAGTTGGGGTATGTTTCACCCCTTAAAGGGGTTTGAAAAAAAACAATTTTTGTTGTGAGTAAGAAGCCCACAAAACATCTCAATCGACGTGTTTTTGCATTTTTCATAAATATTTTTTCCTAAACTTCAAGCGAATTTGTTCCAGTTAAAGTGTGTAGTTAAATTTTGTCGATTCTCTGGGTGGCAGTTGAGATAACGCCGTCAATAATTAAACAAATGAAATTGGTTGCTAGGAGACAGCTTTCAAATTATGACTGCGGCCAAAACTGCTGCCCACTAGATTTCGAAACATTTGTTCAAGATTATATGGAAGACAGGTCTGCCAAATGGTTGGTTGTATAATAATTGTTCCTTTCAGCGGGCGTAAACATTTCCGCACGTGTGAACGTTTTTGCACGCTGTTTGAAATTATTAATTTTCAGTTGTAGTTAGAAGTGTGTTTTTAGATATTGCTCATAGCAGCTGTAGAACAAAACTTTTTCGGCATTGGAAACATAAAAATTGCAATGAAGGAAGTTAAGAGATCAAGCATTATTTTGTGTATTTTTTAGGGCTTTTTTTAGAGTGTAGGACACCAAAATGTCCCGATTTTACAACAACAAACAGGGGGACGGTCTTTTCCTTTTGGTTGACACTTTCGATTTTAATGGACCGAGACTTTTAATTTGGTTAATGGACCTACTATTAAAACATGTTTATTTGTTTTTTACTGGGGTTTATGCGTATCTTTTTTCTGAGAAAGTTTTACTTGTTTTGTATTGCTAAAGTGAATCGTTTAAAAGAAAAACGAACTTGAATATTGATGTGTAAAAAAACTTTAATGAATTCTAAGAAAAGAAATCGTGTAAACATGAATCGAAGCGGGTCTCGTTCTCGAGATATTTTACGTCAAAAAAAAAGACAATTTTATTTATCGAAAAGGCTGTTTCGGTTTCGAAACTTCTGCCCGGCATCGCCATCTGTTTCCGTTTTATTACATTTCGTTTCAGTTTTTATAGGACACAATGGAAACAATTAAAACTTTTTTATCGTTTTCTTTGTACCCTTGATCTACCTGAAGGTTTTCCTGTAGCCGAGAAACAATAATAGTGTTAAATTGTGTAAACTTTGGGGAATAGTTACCCTTCACATATAAATAATGTCTTTGTAAAAACATTAAGGGATGTAGGAGAATATAATATAAATTTTCCAACAATGAGTAGTAACACTGTAACAAACGTAAGATAAAAAAACGTCCTCAAAGTGTTCCGTGGGATGAATCACGCATATCTTAAATAATTACTTGTAAAAGGTACCATAAGTAAAAGGTATGAAAAACAGAACTATCAAGTTTTTATTTTTTAGTTCTTATTGTCCCGATAACGAGCAGATAATACGAACCTTAACAAGAAGTATATCCTTTCAACAAGATGACGCCACGTGTCACACGGCGAGGGAAACTTTGGATTTGTTACGGACATATTAGCAATAATATAGGCGCTAACCAGCATGAATTCACCTTTTAGTGTCAAAATTTGTTTAAATAAAAATATGTAATAACGCGAAATAGCAGCTAGCGTTTGTGAGGATAATGCACATTTAGTAATTTTAGAGAAAAATTATTTTTCGATATGAACAAAATTTATAAACTTATACTAAATATCGTAGACACAAAGCTAATGCGTGGTAATTCTATTGATAGTCATTTTTGTTGTTTAAATGTGGGAAAAAATTTTGGGTGCTTGAATGTTTTTTGCTATTATTCATTTCGCGTTTTATTAAAAATAGTGCACGTGTATTTTTTGAAATAGAAAAAATATAATAAATTCATCGCTTTTTGTTTTTTTAAAATACCGGATTTATGTGGTATTTTATTCCATCTCTTTATTTTATTCGACAACAAAATTTTACCTTGAAAAGTACAAAATTCTGAGCATATACAGAGTGGCCCACCAAAAACTTTCCACCCAGGTTTATTTCCGTTTAAGTAAATAAATCAAAAAATACTCTAACCCGTTATTTTTTTTTATATTTTCACCCCCCATGCTTGAACCCCTAGGGGTTCTTAAATCTTAAATGGGGACGGGGTCGAGTAATAACTTATTTGAAAGGGAATTGAATTGCCTTTCCAACGGAACTTTGCTTGTTGAAATCGATTAAGTAGTTTTCGAGAAATTAAATGTTAAAAAAATTTGGGTTTAAATGTAAACAAAATGCTAAATATGCATAAACATGGCAATACTGTAACAATACGTTTTTGGAATTCCACTTGTTCTGTCGAAAAAAAGGGCTATTATTAGTTTGTTGTGGATATCTATCGGTTAAATTCATTAAAATGACGTATACTCGTGAAGAAAGAGTTGAAATTATTTCACTTTTCTTTAGAAATAACGATTGTGCTAGAGCTGCCGCGTTATCTTATAATGAATTGCACCCAAATATACACCTGCCTCATACTTACGTGCGAGAATTAGTGGCGAAATTTCGTGAAACTGGATCAGTGTTAAACAAAAGAAGAAATATTGAAAATCGTGTATGAAATGAAGCTGTAGAAGTTGCACATTTTCAGCATTTACTTGACTCGGACAGCTGATAAGAAATTTCGTTACTTTTAAATTTTAATTTTTTTAAGGTCCCATTTATCAGAAACTACTTACCCGATTTCAACGAACAAGGTCCCGTTGGAAAGGCAGTTCAATTCCCTTTAAAATAAGGTATCACTCGACGCCCCCTTCTCATTTAAAATTTTAATGGTGGGGGTTCAAGACTTAGGGGCTCAAGCACGGCGGGTGAAAATACCAAAAAATATGTTCCCCTGAAAACTATATAAAGTATACGGGTCCGAGCGTTTTTGGAAGTATTTATTTAAACGAAAATAAACATGTGTGGAAAGTTTTCGTTGGGCCACCCTGTATAATATTTTAAAGAAATGTTTTTACTAGATGCTGTAATGTATTTCTCAATAGTGTAGGTTTTTCATGTCAGCGTAAATATGTATTGCTAGAGTTTTATAAGCTTTCGGTGCAACTGACACTTATTTAAGTAAACAATAATATAAACTAAAATGTTAGAAACTTACTTGCAAGGATCCCACACAACTACACCCAACCCAGGACAGTCCACCTCGTTAACAATCTCGCATTCCCTCCTATCACAAACGCAAGCAGGTGTCGAGAGTCCACCGCAAAAAGCAACGAAAGCCACAAAAGCAAACACCAAAACACTATTCATTTTATCAGTTTCAAAGTCAAAAGTTTTTACTAACAAGAGAGTTTACACAAAAGCTTTCGAAATTATTACATAACTTTTACATGACAGGATCAGTTTTGACACCACAGCGCGACAGAGGTACAGCTTTTATCGGTTTAACGTTAGTTTTAAAGTCAAAAAAGTTTCAATTACTACAGAGTTTACAAAAGCGCTTTAAGTCCTTACATATCTTTTACATGGCAGGTGTGATATCAGTTTAACGTCAGTTTTAAATGAGTTTTAACTTGCTACATTATGTACTTGGAGTTTAAACGCCGGAAGGAGACCACTCGGCGAGCCACCGATAATTGATTTTAAATTGAGAATTCAGACACTTCCTTTAAACCACTTAAAAGTTAATTATACATTCAGGAAGTTTCCAGGAGGGGTTTAATCCCCCTCTCGAAGCTCAACCACGTTTCGATTTAGAAAATCTGCCAAATCAAAATATTATTTTACAAATTTCCGTAAACTTGGTACACTTCTATGAAGGGGGAGAATAAGAAGAGTCCCTACAGACTCCTCATTCGGCAAATCCGTTAAAGCTCTGCGGAATTAGACAGCACCGGCAAAAACGAAAAGTTTCCAACCGGTAAACTTTCGCAGGAGGTCGCGTATTATACGTCGCGCGAGGATAGAAAAGGGTTGAACTTCGCAGGGTCTGAGTGCTGGAGAAGGAGATCAAATGACGACTGGATGGATTCGGAACGGTCCGCGATGCCTGGAAAAAGTGCGGCGCACGCGCTGCCATATGGAATTATTGTTCAAGTTTATCTAATTTTTTTTGTTGTTCGGGTTTTTGTTGAAAAGGATTATTATTGGAAAAACACCCGTCAAGTCTTCGCATTGAGCTTTCTTCGCGAAATGGCGTTATTAGGTACCTAAATAGAGGAGCGAAAAGCCAAAACTGGCAACTGGAAAACTGTGTTTTTCATAATGTATGCTGGAGTCGAAACAGTAAGGATGTAAAGTACCATATGAAGTGAATTTTCACGATTACATTACTTGCTTTTAGAGGAGGGATAATATTATATTGATACAACAAGTTTTGAAACGATATTTTCAAACGTGTTGTACTTTTTCTAAAATTGCAGTAGTGTTTTTTTGTGCATTACATCAGATGCCAAATTTTTACTTAGTAAGTATACAGGGTGTTACAAGAAAATGTTAAGAAATTTTAAGGGCAGATTCTACATCTAAAAATATGAAAATAAGTTTATATAAACATGGATCCTCAAACGCGTCTTTTTCGAGATACACGGTATTTAATATTTTCTTTTTTAAATGTTTATTTTTAATTTCTCGAAAATGCGTTAAGATAGTGACATGAATTTTGATACACGCCAGTATGTAATCAAAGGGTACCTTTACGTGCAAGAATTTATTTTCTAAAGTACTTGCATCAGTGGCGTGCGTGCTAGTAAGCCGGTATTTTTAGCGACAAAAATAGCACGCCACTGTTTTTTTGCAAAATTGATATTGTTTTTTTTAAGCCCAACTAATTCTGTCTCTTGAGCTTTTTTGTTCTGACGCACCGTTTTCAAGGTAAAAATCAATTTATTTCTTACAATAAAAACAGATATTGAAAATATTTTTTTTTTGATATTTTTTGTTTAGGAAATAGTGCTTTTTGATTTAAGTTTATAGTAGATGCTGGAAATGGCTTCTCCGTGCTTCAATACATGCTCGAATCAAATCGAAAAATGAATGGCTATTGTTCAACGAATCAGGAATAAATTAGTTATGTGTTTTTAGACTTATACACGCAAGGATCTGTTAAGAATTTGCAACGTGATAAAATAATTATTCCTCCGCCAATTCTAGTATACATTTTAATAAATCTATACCTATTTCATACGCTGTACTATGTTAGTTTAAATCTGTCGCATGGGAAATTTTCAATATGCCGTTCTGAACAGGATAGAAGATTTAATATTATTAAAATTCACCGCGATATCCGAAGTAAGCAGACATATACATTGGTAGGTATGTGAGCCTTTCTTCTATTTCTCATGATCCGCTTACATAAATTGAAAGTATTAAATCCAGTCTGTAATTTTTTATAGAGTGTTTACAAATATTTGAAATTTATTTAAGGGCAAGAATTGGCCAAATCTGTACTGATTAACTAGAGATGTTAATTTAAAGGAAGAGACTCCGCTACCGGCGCCGGTTCCCAAAATGTTGATGCATGGATACCGGCGCCGGCACCCGAGTACAAAATTTCCCGGGAGCCGGCAGTTCTAACCTAAAATAAAAATAGTTAAGCCTTTTAAATGATATGTAAATATTGTTTTGTTTTAATTTTGCGTAAAAACTATAAAACATGAAACTAGGTGATCAATTTTCTTCATATGAAAATTTTAATTGCCTTTTGGTGGACTACAAGAAAGCCGCAAACAATTAGTTTTGGTTGCGTAATAGCAGAAGAATTGGCAATCAAAGACAACGAAATCCTAATACTGTGGTGGATGTTAATCCGACTCTGAAATACTATTATCTGCGGTTAGCCTGTGTTAAAGGTGGAAGACCATTCAAGACAAAAAATGAGAAGTCAACAAGGAAGTGTTCCACGTATAAGCAAGGCTGCCAGGCTAGTATTTTCTTGAACGTAAGTGAACATAAACAATTTCTATGCATCATGGAGCTTGAACAAAATCACGATCATACTTCATCCAAAGCTTATTTCAATTCTCTTGCAAAATAAAGACTAAATTTGCCAGAAAATGTCTAACTTTAGTACTCAAGAAGCCTTGAAGGTTGGGGCAAATAAAAAAATCATTTTAGATAACTTAATTAGAGAAACAGGTTGTAAAATGACATTAAAGGACCTCACTAATCTTGGAAATCGTAGCAAGACTAAGGCAAAGAATTTTGAAGGTTAGACCTGCCGGTACCCACTTCCTAATTTAAATCCACGTCTTGAACCTTTGTAGTGAATAGGGAATATGCATATAATTCAAATAAAAATAAACTTGAAATATATTTTTTTATATTCTCTACATAAATTAAATATGTATGGTGGTTGTTTTTACCCATTTATTTTGGTCTTTATTAAGAAAAAAGAGATTTTCTACTACAAATTTTCGTACAAAATTCGAAACTTGCAAAACGTGATTCTATTGGTTGTGACGTCACATGCCATGTAAATAAAAGTGTTATAGTGGCTAGTACATGGTGAATTCCAGTGTTAATTTATTTTCTTGATTATTTTCCAGAGCCTAGGATATTTCGTGGATAAGACCGGAACGAAATACGTTATGTGCAAGGACAATCGGATAATTTTCTGAAAGTTGATGCTTGTATGTTGGATGGCCGCTTATTTGTCTTTAAAATTTCGTTACAAAGACCCTTTATTTATTGTAAAATAAAAATAAGGAAATGACGCCGCTGCCGGCGCCGGCACCGGTTCCCCAAAATGTCGATGCGTGGATACCGGCGCCGTCACCCGAGTACAAAATTTTTCGGGTGCCGGCGCCGTAGTCCAAATACGCCCAAAACGGAATGCCGGCAGTTCTAACCTAAAATAATAATAGTTACGTATTTTAAATGATATATGTAATTTAAATTTTGCGTAAAAACTATAAAATATGAGTGTGTGATAAATTTTCTTCATATGAAAATTTTAATTGTGTTTTGGTGGACTACAAGAAAGCCACAAGCAATGAGTTTTGGTTGCGTGATAGCAGAACAATTGACAATCAAAAACAACGAAATCCTAATAATGTGATGGATATTAATCCGGCTCTGAAATACTATTATCTGCGGGTAGCCTGTATTAAAGGTGGAAGACCATTCAAGACAAACAATGAAAAGTCAACAGGGAAGTGTTCTACGTATAAGCAAGGCTACCAGGCTAGCATTTTCTTAAAAGTAAGTGAGTGTAAACAATTTCTATGCATCCTCGAGCTTCAACAAAATCACAATCGTACTTCGTCCAAAGCTTATTTCAATTGTCTAGCAAAGCAGAGACTAAATTTGTAATAATAACGCAATTAGAAAAAGTGTAACTCTGTATATTCAGAACTTTATACTAGATTTACATGTTTTAATAAAACTGCAGAGCAGTTCGCTTAATATGAGCTATAAAATTTTTACGCTGTTTAAGTTTTTCCTTATACTGCCCTAACTTTAAACTTTATTAGTGGTAATTCCTCGCGCTTAAACGCAATAAAACTCTTTTCCCGATTTTTCGCAAGAAAAGTTGTAAAACGGAATTGAACTAGAGCTGTAATGTTTTTCTTGAACAATGCTTATCGGTCCAAACTAGTTTTGTTTGTTTGCAGTTTACTAACTTATTGAATAAAATCGATTAAGTTAAATCGGAGCTATAATTGTTATATTCACTGAATCATCTTTTTAAATTATATCGCTTTGCGTCTATCTTTCACTTCTTGGTGGTTACCGTATCCACAGTACACCATAAGATTTAAACAGTCAGATAGGCGAGTAACCCGGATGTCCCTGTTGTAAAATGATGTGTAAATTTTGTTGTAGAAACTTATCTGAGTTCGGTTGCTTCTTTTATAGATAATAGACTATTGTTAGTTACGTAACATTACAGAAATCCTATTTTACTTTCTACACTACACAATTTTTTTAAAAATTTTCCAATAGAGAATTTTAATATACCTTTTCCTCTAGAGCATGAGAATGGTTTAACAAACTTCAGACACACACATCGGTATGCGATCTAATTTATTTCTAGTAATAAATCCCATACACTTCTGAAGTATTACCTCAACCTGTAACGAAATTGAAGATAATCTGTCTGGCGGCCCAGAATAAAACTCTTGTCAAGTCTGTGCAAAGAAACTTGTGAAACGATGAATCGGGACAGAAGTGCATTTCAAATCGATTTCTTATGCTTGTTACAGCTGATTCGAGGTATGTATAAAATTTCTGAACTAAATTATTTTGAACTTGGTTTCGGATAAGCAATATTTACGGAAATTTGATTTTAATTAGGAAATACAGTTGATTAAAGGCTTTTTGACAAAAGATAACTTAGTGTTTGTGAATTTCTGGATAGAATTTTTAACGAAACCTCAATGGGCTATATATTTTTGGAATTTTCGGATAAGTTGCTATCGCATTCGCAGGAATTCGCTTTAGAATAAGAGATACAGCTGATTAAATAAAAAAATTTTGATAGGGTCATAAAATTTTTAATTTTCCACTTTAACTCAGTTTTTATGAATTTCTGAACAGAATCTTTAACATAACCTTAATAAGATATAATAATATATTTTTGGAATCTCCAGAAACGAGTACATATTTAAAAAAAAATTAATTTTTCACCTTAAGTCAGGTTTTATGAATTTCTGGACAGAATCTTTAACGAAGTCGTAACAAATTATATATTTTTGGAATATCTAGAAAATTTTCCGTCAGTTGATTAAACAAAAACTTTTTGGTCATGAAAAGTTAAGTTTTATATCTTAATTCAGTTTTTATGAATTTTCGGACAGAATTTTTATGAAACATTAATAAGTTTAGTTATATACTTTTGAAATCTCCAGAAATTTTTTTATCGGATAAAGCACTATTCACGGGAATTTGATTTAGACTAGAAGATACAGGTTAATAAAAATTTTAATTTTCTAATTTAATTCAGTTTTTATTATTTTCTGGACAGAATGTTTAATGAACACGTCGAGGTATCTATAAAGTAAGAAGTAAGCTGGCGCGGCTCATCCATAAGGTCATTTGGTCAATGACCCACCTAAATTTATTTTCAATGATCTACCTAATAATTTATTTTTTAAAACTAAAAAATAATCTTTTGTTTCAAAAAAGTGCAAGTTCCATGCGAAAACTTCCCAAGAAAGAATCAAGCTTGCTCCGGACTCGCCGTATTTTAAATTGACCTCATAGGTGTATATGGACTATATAAAATGCATTAAAGCTAAGAGAAAAACAAAGATACGCGCTTTAGGAAGTTAAAAAGAGACAAAATTTGCCGACGGCCCACCAATAATATCGCTTTCGGGGCGCGCGTGGTCGTCAACGCCGCCGCGCCGGTTGTCGGGTTATCGCAAATTCTGGCTCACTAATTTAAATCTGACCACTATATATTAGAACAAGATTCGCGATTCGCGATACATTTATACATTTAATGTAAGCTTACCTCATTTTATTTAAGATATTTAGGTAATTACTACTAATAATAATAATTGTAACTGTGCCTTTAAAACGTTAAAAGCTGCAGTAATTACGACTTTGACAATAACTTGGCAACGCAACACTCGACGCATTAATATTTCAGAATTGTATCCGTGCTGCCGCCAAGCTCTTGTCAGGGTTAGGAGAAACGAGAACGAAGGAGCCACAAGAGGAACTATGCCGGCGAAGTGACTCTTTCCCTTATCACAAGTAAACAAATAGTTTGCCATTATAAATTAATTTTCGTATAAGAATTTTTTTTAAAAATTAATTAATTAATCTTTGTATATGTGATACATATTCTTAGCGATGATTATAACATATTTTTGGTGTTGTGTGTTGTGTGGTCTGCGCTACGTTCCAAATTTTAATTTTTTCGGCTATTTTCTGGGAAAAAATGGATCAACCATCGATTTTTTTTAAGTGCTCCAAAGAAGGTAATATTTTCTTTGCCTATTCGACAATTTGTTAATTCCATCATACCTTAAGTGCACAAGAACCCTTGTGTTAAAAATGGCTTTAACGGTACAAGAAACTGTTTGCATGTAAGTTAAAAAAAAAGTAACAGCAAAATGCAATTTTAGTACTTTATGTTTTTTGCGGTGTTTATGTGTAGGTGAATAATCTCTTGGCAGAACTAGGCACATTAAAAAACCTTCCATAATTAAAAATGAGTATGTTACGTTGATATCACTAGTTGCCCAGAAAATTTGCCTCACCTGTAAAAAAACTCACGGTCCGCGCCTGGAAGTAAGTCCAAATCCATGAGAACTTACGTGTTTTCTTTGTTAGCCTAGACATCGTTAGTCCCAGTCCAACTCATATCGATTACATTTTTTCCACTTTCAGTGACGTTAACTAATCTAAAAATAATAATTATTAAATCCATACCCACACGTAGATGTCGAGCAAAAGAGTTTTTAATGCCAAATGCCAGTGGTTTTAATAAAATGTATAATCAAATCTAGATAAAAATATCCTAGGGATTTCATGTAAATCTCGCGTTATACAAGAACGAAAGTATAAAAAATGCGGGAAAAATAACCCATTTCTCCGATGCAAACTGAGTTATGTCTCCATTCCGAGGGCACACTTTTAATTCCCACGACTCCACAAGTTTCGTTTTCCAGTTGCCAGTTCTCCGCCTATTCGTTTTTCGTTTTTCCCGCGAGCTGAGCCATTATGTAAATTGAAAAATTTTGCATCATTTTCCTTTTAAAATTACTTTGATACCTTTTCCGGCGCGGCCTGCCTGGCTGATCGAGAATGGTTTTCCGGGATTATTTTTCTGGTCTACTCTATAATAACACGCAAACTGTTTTAAGTACTTCAAATACATACATGATGAAAAGGTACAGTGGTGTATTTAAGAGCGGGTTCTCTCGTTCAGGGCCTGTGACGGTCAAGAAAGGTCTGAAATACCCAGTAAAACTTTTTTTAAATTGGTGATTGGTTCAGTTTTTATCATTTTTTTAAACATCAGCAAATTTAAACCAGTGACATCACCCTCGTGTATTTTATATACCATATTCAAGTCTTAAAAACAAAAAATTGGTCAAGTGCAAGCTATACGTGAACAATTAGTGTTCCGTGTCATCAGCTCCCCACTTAAATTATTAATAGATATATAGTAAGGCACTCGCGTTTCGACTGAGCCAAATTAAAAATTTTGAGAAACTTGTAAGGACAAAAGTTGTTCCTTACATCGTGAGAAATATTTTTGTCGAAAAACTTTTTTCTCTAAAACCAATGGTTCAGCAGTTATAAGATAATAAACAATTGTTTACAACAATAATTGATCACGCTAGAATTTTTCAATCCTGATAATTTTGGCTTAATCTACACTTAATTCTCAATATCCATGATTTTTTTCAGATTTTTCTGCGCGATCCTTTTGGTGATAAAGGTGGGGGACAGCAATTTTTAAGCGTTTCTCCCGAAAAATATTTTTAAAAAATGAATAAAAAAATACATCATATATATTGTTGAATTCATGTTTCAGTAAGCTTTCATTTGACACCCTACACGATGCCCTTTAAAAAAATCCATTTCCCAATTTACCCCCCGAAATTAACATCCAGAATCAAAATTCAACTTTTTATACTTCACGTCTATAATTGGGCCACCACACTCTATATCTGTGCTAAATTTCAAAGTTTTACATCAAATAGTCAATAATCGGAAATTACTAGTTGCTTACTAAAAACCTAAACATACAGTGCCATCTCTAACTTTAAATCTTGAACCTAAAGTGTTGGCTTTCGTCAAAAGATGGAGAGTGGTCCTTCCTTAGGCAACTAAATGTACAATAGACAGAAATTACTAGTTGCCTGGTTACGGTTGCCACATACGACACCATCTTTTATGTAGTAGCTAAACTAAACCAAAGGAAATCTAGCCACTAGATATAGATTTAGAAATTATTTCTGTAAAATACAACAAGGGGGAATTCGAGTTGGACGCACGGAGTTCTACGACATGTTCTCGACATACGTTCTTAACATGTCCTATATAGATGACAAAGTAAGAAGTAATATACAATATCGAATGCCTGTGCTCGGAGCGTTCCAAGTGGTTCCAAGCGTCAACTCGAACTCTCCAAGAATGGAATATAAATTATCTAAATTTTAGATATAGGTTAACCTATATTGGAGAAAATAATGAAATAAATATATTTTTTTATTTATGTGTGGAGTAGAAGTTTTGAAATCAAAAGTGGCGCATGGTTAAAAGCGCAAATTGTTATACAAATAAAATAAACTATTATAAGATATAACAGTAATCTTTTATCTGACAAAGTCAAATAATCGGTATGATCTGCGGGGCTATAAAACGTCCTGCGCTTGATCAAACATCAGTCAACAGCAGTACTGCATTGAAACTGGTGAAAGTTGACGTAGCAGGAACTACCACATAGTTTTCTAATTGATTAATTAAACAGACTGATTAAGAAATGGCATCCCAGCAGGACATCTTCAAAAAGCAGAAAACGTGTCTTCAGGTGGCTACAAATGTTACTGAACAACATCACCACGTATCTAGGGCAAAGAGGGGGCAGATTTTGGGGCACCTGAGAGGATTTAGAGGATGCACGGTGTGGTTTACAGGTACGATTAAACATTGCTTAGTATAGCGACATTATTCTAATAAAATCAATAGAAATATCTAGGCTAAGTACTGTTGTAAAAAAAAGAAAACTGTTTTTGTTGAAGGGTAATCAAAAATTAGTTAAGCTTGATTTAATTTTTTTTACTGACCTCACTGGCTTTTTTGCAAAGCTTGATATGAACCATTTGTAATAGGATAGGGACCCCTTTGTAGAACAGGTCCCTGGTATTAATTAACTCAAAAACGCAAAATTTGGACTTCACTGCTTGTGGCATATAAATTAACTTGCTAAAATATGAGAAACTCCAATTAATTTATTTCTACAGGCTTGTCTGGTGCAGGAAAAACTGCCATATCATTTGAACTAGAAGCATACCTGGTACAGCATGGCATTCCTGCCTACAGTCTTGATGGAGACAACATGAGAACAGGACTAAACAGAGATCTGGGCTTCTCAAAAAAAGACAGAGAGGAAAACATAAGACGTGTTGCCGAAGTAGCCAGACTCTTCGCAGATGCAGGACAAATATGTTTATGCAGCTTCGTGTCACCATTTGCAGAAGACAGGGATGTTGCAAGAAGAATCCACCGTGACAATGACCTCCCATTTTTTGAGGTTTTTGTTGACACTCCTCTCGAAGTCTGCGAGCTGCGTGACACTAAAGGTTTATACCAGAAAGCAAGGCACGGGATCATTAAAGGTTTTACTGGGATTGATCAGGCATATGAAAAGCCAGAGAACCCGGAATTGGTGGTCAAAACTGTCAGTTGTACAGTGGAGGAGTCGACAATGCAAGTGGTGGAAATGTTGAGGGAAAATGGGGTCATTCCCGTTTTGACAGAGGCAGATGATACAGTACCAGAATTGTTTGTGCCCGATCATAGGTTGTTTAGTGCTGAAGAAGAGGCTGCAAGCTTACCAAAGTTGAATATCAATGTTTTGGATTTGCAGTGGTTACAGGTAAGTGTTATTTTAATATATTTTTCCTTTTAGGTTTACATATTTTTTTTATAATATATTTATTAGTCTAAAATGACAAAATAACAGAAAAAGGTTGTTTAAAAAATAAATGAATAATTTGGTTAATGAAAAATGAAAAATTACCTAATTAAAATGAAAAACTAAAATGGTATTCTAAAAGTAATTTATCTATTTAAATATACTTAAAGTTTTTCAAGTATAATAAATTAAGTGATTTAAAAGATATTTTAAAAATGCTGTAATTATACTTATATAACATACTGGATATTGGATTGCAATACTTAAGATAACAATAATAATTTTATTTTAGCTATAAAATAATAAAACTATTTGATTATAATTTTTTATGGTACCAAAATACAATAAAAATAATTTTTTAAAGATAAGTTTCCCATGAAAGTAGTTTTTTAAAGGTTGTTTTCACGCCTCGTGTAAGTTTATAATGAAAAACCTAATATCATTAATATTTAAAAATTATTATTAGTTGCCTTTGATCATCAGTTGGAATAAAGAAAAATTCGGTCAAGTGCAAGACTTGCACAATTAGTGTTCCGTGCCTTCAGCCCTCCAATTAACCTGAGAAAACCTCGGCCACCCATCTGCCGCGCCACCCGCCGCCGACGGCACCAACGCCGTATCACATCGCGTATGCGAGGAGCATTGAAAAAAGTTATTCCTGACACCGTGAAAAATATTTTTTGTCGAAAAACTTTTTCTCTAAAACCAATGGTTCAGCAGTTATGAGGTAATAAACAATTAAATTGTTTATAACAATTGATCGCGCTAGAATTTTTCAATCCTGATAATTTTGGTTCAATCTACACCTAATTCTCAATGTTTATGATTTTTTTTGAGATTTTTCTGAGTGATCCTTTTGGTGATAAGGGTGGGGGACAGCAATTTTTAAGCGTTTAACACTGAATTTACCCCCCGAAATTAACCCCCAGAATAAAAATTTAACTTTTTATACTTCACGTCTACAATTGGGCCACCACACTTTATTTCTGTGCTAAATTTAAAATTGTTACGTCAAATAGTTTCAGAGAAAATCGCCTGTGACTGATCGACGGACGGACACCGAAATGATTCCATTACATAGTGTTAAGTTTCACGGAACATTAAAAATCAAGCATTTCTATCCCTTGAGGTTCGGGTATAATATCAGAGAGTAGATAGAATAATAATATTTAACAGTTAAAAAATCTATAAATTTTTATTTGAGAAAAAAATTCTTTGTTTCTTACTCTTAAGTTGTTGATTGAATTAGACTAAAAAAAGATAGGTATCACCAATAATGTATTAATTATTTTCCAAATAATACTTTCCTTATTATATTTGGCATACTTAAAACTATCTAAATATTAAGTACATTTTCGTGGTAAGTTTATCAGGAAATAATATCAACAATACAAAAGCAATTCTAACGGTGTAAAATTAGTTTCACTAGAAATGATTTTTTAGCCGGAATCATTTATCATTATCTTCATTAAAACTAAAAAGGTTTCTAAAAGTATTTATAGCAAATCACATCTTGTTAAGTAGTTATCTAGTCGGGAGTGCTGCATAATGATAAGCTGTTTTATAATAAGAGATTAATAATATGTATGCCAAATGGATTAGATATTGTTTTGATAATATTAGTGAATCATTCTATATTTACTATGAAGATACCATGAGTAATACTAATATATACGAGGAAATTGTATTATCGGTTTTCGATTACAATTTGACACTCACCTGTTTTTTGTTTGTGTCATCTTTGAATTTTTGCAAGTACATATTGTTGTTGTTGATTTAGTTATTGAACCTACTTTTATACGAAACTATCATCCCATTCGCGGTGTTGTTCGTTTTTAAAACAGTTTTTATTAGTAGCAGGAATCGGATACTTTGTTGTCATATACAGTGGTCCTAGGGATAGAGAATTATCGTACAGTTTACTAAAACACTTATATTAAACACTAAGGATAACAAACCTAATAAAGAATGTACCAATAGGCATTTCGGGATTTACTTTTTAAATAAAACCAATCCAATAATTTTAGAAAAAATGGCAGCTTATTTATTTCATCATAAAGTAGGTACTGACAATATTACTTGCCATTTTCCGATACTCACCAATTTCAATAGGGTTCTGAATAGGGTTGCCAGACGTCCCAATCAAATCCAATTCCAAAGGCTATGTCCCGCGTCCTGACACACGTCAAATCGGAACGCGATTTGTCCCGATTTTTAAAACTTCTGTCACAGGCGATTTTGTCTGAAACTAATCGACGTAAAAACTTAAATTTACTACAGAGGTAGAGTATGGTAGCCCAATTGTTGACGAAGTATAAAAAGTTTAATTTTGATTCTAGGGGTTAATTTCAGGGGGTAAATTGGGAATTAAAAAAAATTTTCAAGGGCATCGTGTAGGGCAGGGGTTTTCAACCCGCGTTCATTTTTTTGCAGCCCGCATGCTGCATATGTAATAAATTACCCAAAACTTAAAATATTGTCTACTCCAGATCTATTACCTCGTTTAGATGAAAACTGAAAAAAATAATAATTTAATTTACGAAATTCGGTAGTAGTTGGGTGAGTTCTTGACGAAATTTGGCAAAATTTGGGCGTGGCCCCGACAAATTTTCGCCTGCGGCGCTATTCTGCCTTGCCGCTTTCCATTGATCCAAGCCTGGCCATTCGATAAAAAAGAAGATTGTAAACCCCTGGTATAGGGTGTCAAATTAAACCTTATTGAAGCACGAATTCCACAATATAATATGTTGTATTTTTTTATTCATTTTTTTAAACATTTTTCGGGAAAAACGCTTAAAAATTGCTGTCCCCCACCCTTATCACCAAAAGAATCGCTCAAAAAATCTGAAAAAAATCATGAACATTGAGAATTAGGTCTAGATTGAGCCAAAATTATCAGGATTGAAAAATTCCAACGCAATCAATTGTTATAAACAATTTAATTGTTTATTTCCTTATAACTACTGAACCATTGGTTTTAGAGAAAAAGTTTTTCGACAAAAAATATTTCTCACGATGTAAGGAACATCTTTTGTCCTTACAAGTTTTTCAATATTTTTAATTTGGCTCGGTCGAAACGCGAGGGCATTACTAATAATTTAAGTGGGGCGCTGATAGCTTGTCAAGTGCAAGTATAGCTTGCACTTGACCGATTTTTGACGTTTGGATTTCATAATAAGTTTATATTTTTGCTTATTGT
The DNA here is from genome assembly GCA_963971165.1 of Philopedon plagiatum. NCBI lineage: Eukaryota > Metazoa > Arthropoda > Insecta > Coleoptera > Curculionidae > Philopedon > Philopedon plagiatum. The sequence continues at coordinate 96,956,903 of OZ020194.1, forward strand.
ATGCTATGCAGTATGCTTTTTCTGTTCATTTATTAAATATTAGTACAAAAAAATAGCGTTTCGATTTTGTGCCCCAAGCCCCGATTTCTAAGCAGCTTTTAAACGCTGATACCCGATTTTGAAGATGTTAGATTCGGTAACCCTAAGAGACATGGCAGTTACATTTTAAAAATAATATTTTCCAAATGTCTCACTCGGCTGTTTCTACGTAAAATTGTCAGTGACATTTTGGCACAATTGCAATTCAATTTCACCAAAAACTTGACGAATGTTTTGCTTCGGATCAAATCCAAAATGTCCCACGCCGTGTGACACGTTGCGCCATCTTGTTGAAAGAACATATTATTGTTAAGGTGCATGTTATCTAATTGAGGCCATAAAAAGATTCTTAACATATTGTTGCGGTAGCTTTCGTCATCGTCATTTTCGTGAAAAGATAATTTAGTTGCAAAATTCTGCATTATTTGTAACATTAAATATAAACCATAAGAATATAAAAGGTTATCTTATTGATAAACTTTTTACAGATTCTCAGTGAGGGTTGGGCATACCCTTTGAAAGGATTTATGAGAGAAGATCAGTTTTTACAAACCCTACATTTTAATTGTTTACTGAACGATGGGAATCCTGTAAACCAGAGTGTTCCCATAGTCCTACCATTGACAACGTATGACAAAGAAAGGTAAATGATGAGTAATGATAATTAACAGCCTTTTTAAACGTTCGCTATGAAGTTCTATCTTTCTGATAACAATATGGAATGGTAAGGGTGAAGATTAACCAGAAAGTTAACACCTATGCTAAGGAGATTGTATAGATATTATTTTGTATTTTTTTTTAAATAGCTCTTTTAGGTGGTATTTTTTCCAATAAATGAAATTTTTGTTTAGATTGCAAGATTCTTCTGCCGTTGCCTTGTACCATAACCAGATTTGTTATGCCATCTTGAGAAAGCCAGAATTTTATTACCACAGAAAAGAAGAAAGAGCAGCTAGACAATTCGGTAAGTTTTCTACTGTCTTACCCAATAGGGAATATGCATATAACCCAAATAAATCTGAAATATTTTTTTAATATTCTTTACGTAAATTAAATGTTTATGGTTGCTGTTATTCATTTATTTTGTTCTTTATTAACAAAAAAAAAGGATTTTCTAGTGCAAATTTTCGCGCGAATTTCGAAACTTGTAAAACTTGATCCCATTGGCTGTGTCATCAAGTGTTTTATGACTCATAATGAGTACATGGCGAATTCCAGTGTTGTAGGGCCATCGAAAAATCAATAAAAATGGCATTTAATGCGCAGCTCATCCAATGAAATATCCCTGTACTTAAAGTAGAAAGTTCCTTAAATCTTATTAATGTATATTTCAAGCCGAAATCGGTCCACGAACCATTCAATTTTGCAACAAAAACTGTCATTTTTGTGAAAATCTTCGAAAAATTCACGAATTTTCAAATTTTGCATGTCCCCGATGCAAATAAACCATATTTATTTATAACTTTAACGAAAAAATAAACAATTTAAATTAGTGGGAGGTATTCTTAAATAATTAGCAGATCAAATAAACCCAGAAAGAATCACTAAATAAGGAAGATAGCGTTGAATAATGTCGGTTAAAAATAGGACTTGTCGGAAAAAATCAAAAAATTCTGTTTTTACCCCTTAAATACGCTCCTGGATGACCCATTCGGTATTCATTTTAAAGTGTGATTATCCCTTTATAAGATAGTGTTAAAAAATTGGGAAAAAATTAGATGGGAAAAATACAGAGTGATTCAAATGTACCGATGTCGAGGGCAAAAAAGTCAAAAAATCTAAATTTAATCGGCGATTGCTCCTTTCCTATAAAGAATGATGAAACGAAAAAATATGGAAATCATGTATTTCGACGAGCTCTTTCCGATGACGTATATGATATTTTAATTTGAACCATTTTGACCCCACAAAAAATGAAAAACCGTGAAATATTTGGGTCAAAAATCGAAATTTCCGGTTTTCCCAAATATATAAATTTTCCAGTGATTTTAGGTTTAGGTAAATGAATTGCATAAAGAAAATATTTGATATTTTAAAGTTTCACTTGTGTATCCGTTTTTCGATGGGACGTTTTGTTTTCGAGATATTAGGTACCAAAGAGGGGTCTGCAAATGGCATTTTTTGACCTAAAAAATTCAAAAGAATTACCAATTTCCGATCCTCACCAGTTTCAATGGAGTTCTGAAACTCCGGGTCCTCTACAGCCTCCGAAAATTTACATCGATTTAATTCACTTTTGCGACCTGTACCCAATTTCAACGGAAATGCCGTTTAATAGCTCCGAAACGAAACATCCTGTATAACTGAATTTTTTACCGGAGCTAGTTTAACTATTCCTCCATCAATCCAAAAAATTGGATTACTCCCCCTCTGACTGTTTCTGAGAAAAACAAGCCTGTTCGACTTTGGGTTAAGCTTTACGTTAACATGTAGGACTTATTTTTGCTGATCTGACGTCATTGTTCACTAAGGACAAATGGCTGCTTTTTAAATCGTAATAAATTATACCGAAAAGTAAACATTCTTTGTAGCTAAATTATCCTAGTAATTTTCTTCAAAATATATTTTTTTTGGATTTGTAATGACGTCTTTAAACGATTTATGCAATAAAAAATATGAACATGTTCCTTATTTAGTATATTGTATAACAAGTTTTGAAGATGACTCTTTGGTATTTTCAAACGTATTGTTTCTGCTATCTCTGGAGGAATAGATTCGAGATAATCTTCGTCGAGAGGGTCACCGATCAATTTTATCATTATTTTTACGAAATTTCACTTTTATTCTATACAGTTAAATCGTGTCGATTCTCTGGGTGGCAGTTGAGATAACCCGTCAATAATTAAACAAATAAAATTGGTTGCTAGGAGACAGCTTTCAAATTATGACTGCTGCCAAAACTGCCGCTAACGAGATTTCTAAACTTTTATTTAAGATTGTCTGGCGAATGGTTGCTTGCATAATAACTGTTCCTTAATTGTTTGAAATTATTGATTTTCAATTGCAGTTATTAGTGTGTTTTTAGTTATTTCCAGAGCAATTGTAGAAAAAATAAAATTTTAAACTACATAAAAACTATTTAAGAAATGATACGGTTGTCAATGTTGCATTCCAAGGGATTAAAAGTTACTTTTTAGCCTTCAAAAATAATTGAATGCGCCGAGTGGAAAATAATTATTGTTTACATAATATCAGGAAGTCTAATTTGTAAAATCTTTGTAATACTAATTTTACATTCTTTACGAAGACGAGCGTGCAAAAATTGTTTACTATAATTTGTTATGAACAAAGAGGTGATGTTAGTCGAGAAGAGAAAGTTTTCTCAAAATTATTATTTAATGGTTTCATGAAAATGTTTACAATTCTTTTTGTCTTCTACAGCTGTTGACCTACAAAGTGGTTTGTGGTTATCGCAGGTTCCGTTTAAACACATATTTGATATTCTCTATTTTTAAGACAAGACAAATAAACCTTGTTCCGTTAAAACTAGGGCTGGGCCGATACCCCGTTTCAGATACCGATACCGATACTGTATCTACCTCTCTAACCGATACAAATACTGTATCTGAAAAAGTATCTGAATGAAAGTATCTGAAACTTAAATACAAACTTTATTTCAAAAGCAATATTTGTAATAATAATGCTTACATTAAAACAAAACATTTACAAGTAAAAAAAAATTACCGGCATTTTTAATAAAATCACCACACCTTTTAAGATGGTTGGACAAATTTGAAGTGTGAAACGATATTTTTCTTGGCCTCCACGAGAGTAAGATTTTCCACAATAGCTGAAGATTGTTTTTCCGTGTGTGTATTAAAATGTTTCCATATATCAGACATTTCTCCTTCACGATAACTAAATAAGCATAGATAGGGCACAAAAATTTGTTTATAACAATCGATTATTATAGACAGCCGCTCGGGAATGACAGCGGAGGCGCACGATGACAGCCGAGTGTTGAGTATCTGAAATCGGATACTTTTGTATCTCACCTTTTTGGGTATCGGCAGATATCGGAAACTACTAAGTATTGGCCGATCTCCGATACTAGGTATCGGTATCGGTGCAGCCCTGGGCGGTCTGCCGTCATTTTCGATTTTTTTCGAAATTAAGAACGTGGTGTCCTTTTCAGCGGTTTTGCTAACTACTGTAGCGAGGAATGTTTTCGTTTCGCCTTTGTCTGCATTATTGTGTTATTTCTGCATCTTTATCAATTTTGTCGTCTAGTGAACCACTCTGTCTCGTTAAAAATCAGCTGATTGCAGCTGGCTTCTTTAATCGCCAATAAAAAAAATCGGTTTTGTAGGTACCACAAATAAAGACCATCCTTACATCAAAATGATCATCGAATCCGGCGATTGGCTGGTAGGAGGTGATCTGGAAGTCCTCAAAAGGGTGCAGTGGGGCGACGGACTCGACGAATTTAGGTTAGAATAATTTAAAATTTCCAGATACTCAAAAACTTATTTAAAAGTGTAATTAGATAAATAATAATAATATTTTCTGCTTTTATTTGCAGGTTAACGCCAAATGAACTGCGAAAAAAATTCAAACAGATTGGAGCGGACGTAGTGTTCGCATTTCAACTTAGGAACCCAATTCACAACGGGCACGCGCTATTGATGACCGACACCAAGAAACAACTCGTGGAGAGGGGATACAAGAAGCCTGTTTTACTATTACATCCCTTAGGTGAGTGAAGGAATTGAATAGCTGTGACATATTTTCTAAATACAAATTTGTAATACAACTGTGAATATAAATCTCATTTACTGACGCGCAACTTTGGGTGGTCGAATTTCAGTTTTTTTCTTTTGATATTATTTGTGATTCTTCAGAGGCGTACTAATTAAAAATTATTATTTCCAGGTGGTTGGATAAAAGACGACGACGTGCCTCTTCCGGTGAGGATGCGACAACACCAAGCCGTGCTGGAGGAAGGTCTCCTGGACGAGAAATCTACGGTATTGGCGATTTTCCCAAGTCCGATGATGTATGCCGGCCCCACCGAAGTGCAGTGGCATGCCAAGTCCAGGATGAATGCAGGTTAGTGTTTGTACTATACAGATTCGCTCCGTTTTTATCAGTGCATGCAATGTGTATGTAGAGTTGTGCCTATGACCGGTCAATTGACCGGACAATTGACCAACAATCTGACCGGGGCCTCCAGAATAAAATTAGGGGGAGGAGTAAGTCAGTGAGTCAGCCGCTCGACAATGGTTTTATATGCGGAATGTACGCCCTATATTTGTGCCAATGTACGGAGCAAACCCGAGCGATACCGTATATTTTTTTTACCGGAATGTTATTTAATAAGTATTTTTACCAGGTGAGTGAGTGAGAGGGTGAGTGAGGGAGGGGGAGGAGTGAGTGAGTCAGTGAGTGACAGCCGCTCGACAAAGGTTTTATATGCGGAATATAGGCCCTATATTTCTGCCCATGTACGGAGCAAACCCGAGCGATACCGTATATATTTTTTTTACTGAAATGTTATTTAATAAGTATTTTTACCAGGTGCAAACTTTTACATTGTGGGAAGAGACCCTGCAGGAATGGCCCATCCAGCAGGAAAAGAAGCGTCTCCTGATGGAAACCTTTACGAAAGCACTCATGGTGGTCGCGTGCTGAGGATGGCTCCAGGTAAAAATTACTGTTTGAAATATTACAGTTAATCCAAACCTATATTATAAATGCGAAAATCTGTTTGTTACTTAATCACGTCTGAACGGAGCAACGGATCGCAATGAAACTTTGCACCTCTCTACAAAGTGTAAGGTCTCTTTAGACCTTACGTCACGAAGAAACACATCCCGGAAGGATAGGATATTCAATAGGAAAATGCATATAACCCAAATAAATCTGAAATATGTTTTTATGTTCTCTACATAAATTAAATGTTTATGGCGGTTGCTGTTATCCATTTATTTTGGTTTTTATTAACAAGAAAAAAAGGATTTTCAACTGCAAATTTTTTACGTTAACATGTATGTAGATTGACACATTGTTGCTGCTCTCCAGACGTCATTATTCACTAACAAATGGCTGATTTTTAAATTGTAATAAATTATACCGGAAGTCTGTATCCGGCGCATCCACCAATATATCACAAAAGTGAGCTTAGGATTATTACTCGGACTCGGACATATGTATGTTGAATGGGGAGATTGGGGTTGTGAAACCTATTGACAGTATTTTTATTTTTCAGGGTTGACGAATTTGGAAATAATCCCCTTCCGCGTGGCCGCCTACGACAAGAAAAACCGACAAATGAGTTTCTTCGAACCGACGCGCAAAGACGACTTCGAGTTCATTTCGGGGACCAAGATGAGGTCGCTCGCCCGGAACGGAGAGAATCCTCCGGACGGGTTCATGGCGCCCAAGGCGTGGGACGTTTTGGCCGGGTACTATCAGTCTTTGACAAAAAACGGTTGTTAACCGACTGATTTAGTAAGTTATTTACTATTAAAAGTTATAGGAGAATTATTAAAGCTTTACCGTCTGTTCTGTGTTGAGCCGAAATGCTTCAAGACCAGATAACATTTATATATTTAAATACATATATAGGTACAGATGTATGTAACTCGAAATTAGAAAAAAATTATTTTGTGTTTAACTTAATATAGTGTTATTAAAACTCATTTGTTAGGCTTCTATTGCCTTTGTTAATTCACAACGTTTCGGTTAACGAACGTCTCCAGCCGTTATCAAGTAAAAACTAATACTAAATTCTAAAACTACGCCCTTAAATGCTGGTTATATGGAAGGAAGCGCGAAGCTCCGACTTTTTCCTAGAGGTGGAGCTTCCCGTTCCACCGCCATCTGAGACACGGCTGTCCTGGCAGAAAGGCGTAGCTAGGCCGAGCTAGAAACTAAAGGTAGGCGGAGCTTCTCGTTTCACAGCCACCTAAGACGAGCAACTTCACGGCTTCCTGGGCAATAGGCGGAGCTTTCCGTTTCACCGCCAGCTTGAACCTGAAACTTCATGGCTCTCTTGGCCAATAAGCGGTGCCACAAATCAATAGACAGAGCTAAGAAATCAAGAGGCGGAGGTTCCTATTTTACCGCCACCTAAGACGAGCAATTTTATGGCCTTCCTGGGTAATAGGCGGAGCTAACAGGTCAAGAAGCGGAGCTAACAAATCAAGAGGCCGAGCTTTCCGTTTCACCGCCAGCTAGAACCTGAAACTTCATGGCGCTCTTGTCCAACACGCTCTGCCACAAATCAATAAGCAGAGCTAAGAAATCAAGAGGCGGAGCTTCCTATTTCACCATCACCTAAGACGAGCAACTTCATGGCCTTCCTGGGTAACAGGCGAAGCTAACAAGTCAAGAGGCGGAGCTTTCCGTTTAACCGCCAGCTATAACCTGTAACTTCATGGCTCTCTTGGCCAATAAGCGCTGGTACAAATCAATAGGCAGAGCTGAGAAATCAAGAGGCGGAACTTCCTGTTTCACCGCCACCTGCGATGTAAAGATTCCCGGTTTTCCTGGCCACTAGGCGGAACTAAGAACCAATGGGCGGCGTTAAGAAGTCAAGAGGCGGAGCTTTACGCTCTACCGCGTACGAGGAGTAATTAAGGGCGTAATTAATTAATTCACCTAATAAGACAATGCAAGTCCGACGAATGGGTGAATTTTGTAGGTGTATTTTTTATACTTATGGTTGTAAGAAACTATTTTTTTTTTTTTTCGTTGACTCCAAAGAGGTTTTCATAGATTTTTTTAAAATCTGATTTACTTGGAATGTTTCCAAAAAGAAGGTACACCCGCAGACAAAAAAGTTGTACGATTCACAGTCTAAGGATCATCCTAAAGAAAGATTATTAGGATCTGTTTAGGCTGTGAACTACAGATACGTTGTTTTGACTTTGGGTGTGCTCTAACACTCGTGCTAAAGCAGCTATTAAAAGTATATTGTTTTTATAGGAAAAAGTAAGATTTCTGTTGAAAAATTTGTTTCGGAATGTACAGGGTGAGGAGAAAAATAAGACAAAAGATGAGAAATCGTGCTTGAAATTATTTGCTAAATCCTCGCATACTTTATTATGGGTCTTAATTTTTTTATTCTTAGTTGGGTAGATTTTTGCAAAACCATTCCTGGGCGTGATTTTGAGACGTGCATACTGCCTGTTTTACGTTTTATTTGATCACAAACTCTTACGAAATTAAAAATAAAACGCCAAAATGGAACTAATGTTCCTACAAACTTTATATTCTGTTTTAAACGATTTTTTACTTAACGGTATTTTAAATAATTGTTTTATAGCCAAAATTGTTCCTTAAAAATTAGAAAAAAGTATTTTCTGTGTGTGTGTGTATGTGATCATTCCAGTCACTTTATTTTTATACAACTTATATACAATACAGGTTTATTTTATATTAATGAATCTGCAGCCCTTAATCTGTTAAATATTTATTTCCACAGTACTAAACCGTACTTCATGTGCCAGGGCCTCTATTCTTGAAGCTCACAAAAAGATGCTTCTCGCTTTTTCGAAGTTAACTTTTTTATGAATATTTGCCTACTCTGCCCTTATAAAAAAATGATTAGAAAAAGTGAGAGGGCACTAAGTCAAAACGTCCAGTTTAGTGCAGAAACAAGTACTAAGCTTTATATGTCAGTAAATTTATTACTTATTTTATTTTTAAAATTTGATTATAACTGTTTAACTTTAAAATATTGTTCTGTTTTAAATATATTTTATTTATAAAAAAGAATTATCATTTTTGGGCGTCGCGTGCTGAAAAAATGTGGGCAAACCTGAGCAAACCTTGGCTTCGCTCACCAAGTGGACGTTACTATTTCTTAGTTCCATCCCGAATAGGCGTTACTAACTTCTAGCCCTGTCTATGTGGGCCTTACTGGCAATTAGCTCCGCCCAAGTGGGCGTTACTGACCCCCTAGTTCTACCCCAAGCGGACATTATCGGCTCCGGGTTAGTAACGCCTATCCAATAAGCATTACAGATACTTAGCTCCGTCCCAAAGGGGCGTTACTGACCCTAACCTCCGCCCGTGGAACCCCTCGTAAAAAATTCTTAAATCGGAAGGAAAAGAAAGAAAACTTTAGTTTGGACACAGTAATACACACTAAACTCTTTATTAAAATACATTTGTTGGGTGTCATACTGAAAAAACATGGGCAAACCTGAGTAAACCTTCGCTTTCGAAATGGACGTTACTAATTCTTAGCTGCGTCCCGAATAGGCGTTACTAACTCTTAGAAGTGGGCCTTCCTGGCAATTAGCCCCGCCCAAGTGGGCGTTACTAAGCCTTAGTTCCACCCGAGCGGACATTACGGATTAGTAACACCACCCAAATAGGCGTTACAAATCTTTAGCTCCGCCCCAAGAGGGCGTTACTGACCCTAATATCCGCCCCTGAAAGCCGTCGCCAAAAATTCTTTAATCAAATTGAAAGAAAACCAGTTTATAACACAGTAATACACACTACTATAATTTGACAACTCTTTATTAAATTACATTTTATAAAAATATAAAACTGGAACAGCCAAACTCGCAACGGTGAGTAAAAATTTTTTAGCTCCTCGCCAGTGCATACCGGCAACTCAAATTAAGAATCGGCAACGTCGCGATTCAACTCGATACCGTCATAGACCAACCCGGTAATTCGGATTTCTATCGTCAATTTATTAGTTCTCGACGTTTCGCTCAGCTTGTATCTTCAACCATTTAACAGAAACGAATACATACGATGGAAGTCCGATGATCGGGTTCTGGTATCATCAGTACAGTATGAGTTGGCTATTGGGACCTTATACGAGTATTAAAAGAAAATCGATCGATAACCTCCTCTTGTGAAGTCGGTTAAAAAGAAACGTCGACAGTTCAGTTCCAAGAAAATTTGCAACCAACCCCCCCCCCCCCCTCCGCGCGCGGTCCACATAGTACTTTCCCTACACCCTTTTGAGTTACTTAACCGATTTGCCCGTATACACCGTTTCCGTAGCTATAACAAACTATCATGTCTGGAGGGCCACGATTTCCAAAGAGAAAAATTGACATTCTTGACAGTTGAACAATGACTTATGTCATGTCAACATTATAGGCAATTTCTACTCACTACCTCAGAATCGCCACCCCCTGAGATACCTACTAAGAAGTTGATGCTCTTCTGAAAGTTGTGTTTAAATAGTTTTCATAAAATAATCACCAGTAGCGTCCCTAACACCCGCGTTGCGTGGTGGGTGGGGGGAATCCAGACCATCTGGGATAGGAACCCACCGCGGTTTCTTAGGACTTTCGAGGGGGCGGGGGCGGGACGTGTCTAGGGACGCCCCCTGCTAATGTTGTTTTCACTTTTTTCGGCAGAAGGAAGTATTGTAATCGTAAAAAAATCACCCCTCGAGGTTTCTTAGTACTATAAATAATTGAAAAAAAAATACACAAAGTAACCACCATTCTCCCAATAAAACCCAAAGAAAAACACCCTCTATACAAAAACTGAAACGTGAAAATTCTTAAATACTCAAATAGAACCTACAATAATTCAAGACCGACGTGAATCGCTTTTTTCACTACACACGATAAAAAGCAAATCGAAATCGAACTTAATTATTATAAATTTAAAAAATGCTTGCTATAGTCTATTTATAAAAGTCGCAAAGTAATCAATCACTCAATTTACTTGTTTAAGTAAAGGTATAGTATAGGTATAAGTATAGGTATTTACACCTATACTATATCCAACTTGAATTGAGAATGATGACAAAAACCCATTTTACAACCGAGAGATCAATTATGTCTCTGTCACTGTTGCGCCCTAGAAACGTATGAGGTCAGTTTAAAGCTGAAGTAACAGTGCCAGTACAAAGTGTATCTATCCTTCTGAAGTTAAGACTGTCAACGTCAACGTTTACAATTATTAAAAATTGAGAAACTACTTGGTATATTCGATTAAACAATTTTTATCGCCTCTAACTCTCACAAACGTCAATGTTCGCAGTTAGGCTGTATTATAGATCCATTTTGCATTATATAATATATCGGAGAATGGGGAAATGTTTTTTAAATCACATTATTATAATAATTGTTTACCTTAATAAAAATATTTACTTATTTTTTCTATTTTGTCTTTATTTATTTAAAAACTTTTGCCGCAATCCTATTATTGCAAATTATTGGCTAGAGGGGCAGCAAGTATTGAGTATAGAGGGGTAAGAAACAATTTTAAGTAGTATAAAATAAGAAAGTTGATTACCTGATGACTCGATTTCCATTAATCTTTCAAAGTAGACAACCAGAAATACTTGCACAAACAAAGGCGGATGCGGTAAAATATTTGAACATATTCTTTTTTATTGGTAACAACACCGTTTCTATCTGTCTTTTACTAATGCGCCTTTTATCAACAAGGATAGAAAGAAATCGGATTCCTTTCGGAATTTTATCAGAAAATGGGGTAAATTTTGATTCAATTGTTTTTCATTCTCAGTTCAGATTGGATAGACCATAGTATAGGGTGGCCTAAATCAAATTTGTGTAACTCTAATTATCCAAATATTTTAGACTATTAGATTCGCCTTACTTTTTCAAAACGCAGGTAGTCTCACTCGGTATTTAGGTAAGTTGAATGATTTGTTACTCTGCGTCTTTAAAAAACGGACTTGTAGCTAAAAATAATATTCACTCGTAGAAATGCAAATATTAATAGTTCTGAATCGGGACTATTAAAATACTATCACGCGAATTACTTCCTGATGATGAAAACACGGTTAGAGAAACGCGAGTACAGAGCAAAAAAATCAAGTTTTGGTGTGTGGTAAAACTATAAACAATATTTTTTTAATGCCAAGGAGGATTTTAGCAAGCCGTGGACAAAAAATCGCCCATCCAAAGCACAGTCTAGACAACAATGTCCTTGGAAAGCCCACCAAGATGCGTTTAGACTGTGATTTAAAGAGACGATTTTTTTTTATCGCGGTTGTACCTTTTAAGGGACAGTACGCAGAGGTCGGGGTACTTTGCAGTCTGTCTGACGGTTTGTGAGACTAGAAAAGTGTTTGAATTGTTTAGGATCGTAAAAGAAGAAAGCAAACTTTTTAGTATGTATCCAGGAAACTCAGATCTGCTTTTGTTTTGAGCTATTGGTACTATTCCGCACGTTTATAGATATGTATTTATTTTTTTTAAAACCACTGGCTTCGTAAAAGTCCTCCACAGCATCTTGCTTAGTGATAAAGACTGTTAAACAGTCAGTACGCGTCTGGGATGAGTGCAAGGAAGGATTCCACGAAGCTAACAGATTTTGTAGTGCAAAATAGTACCAAAAAAGGCTTCTAGTTCAAATAATATAACGTAACTGTGCCTAGACAACCCGAGCAAAACTTCTTCCAAACCCTACTGTATATGGCACAATCCACCTTTAAACATTAATATATTCACTACTAGTCAATACAAAATAAAGGAATAATATATAAAATATTAAAAATAATACAACATAAAAATATAATCACTAACAAAACGTCATCGATGTCAATCGAATAAAACTGTTCGATTATCGTCTATAGCGTAACATAAAATATACCGGTTGCTTTTTGCCTTTCTGGCCAGGACCCGATACTGCCTGAACGTTCGTCGTTTTCCTTATAAGGCCGGACTTTTCCGTCGGTCCAGTTTAATGCGAGTTTAAAATTATCTCAACTTCACGCTATCGATTTTGTGTGGACTAGGTACTACTGATAGGTCGGCCGTTATTTTATTTTGGTAACAAAAATTTTAAAGATATATACAGGGTTATTCGCGTCGATTAAAAAGTCCCAAAAACAGAGCTTTTGAAAATTTCGTTCGAAGGCGTACGAGATTGTAAACAGACCTTTAAATGTATATTCAAAGATGCAATGTTGCCAGATAAACCATTAACTGACAGCATCTTTAGAACTTTAAATAAAACACGTTTGGTTTTTTTATGCAACTCAAAATTTCGAATATACACTGGCTTTCAAAAGTGTTGCTCCCCCTATTATCTTTAATGTAACGAAACTTAGAAAAGCTTTAAGGGCTGAGGTATAAAGGCTCAAGTAGGATACACAAAAAAAAAATAAAACATATATTGATAAGGTCATCCTATAAAAAAAATACAGTAAAAATTACAAATAAAAAAAATCGCAACAAAACTGAACAAATCAAAGCAAAGGTGAATTAATAGTAGTTCCCCTCTACATCTAATTAATGCCGCAACTCGTCTATGCATCCCGATAATCAAGTTACTGATAAATTCTTAAGGGTTGTTCCTCCATTCTTCAATAGCTGCATTAACAAGCTCTTTGGCATTGGTCGGTGGATTGTTTCGCCTGAAAATTGCTCTGGTCGCGTAATCTCACAAGTGTTCAATAGGATTCATGAGGGGCGTACCGAAAGCACTATGTTGACGGGGGGGGGGGGGGTTGGGGGGATATGCAACTATGCGAAGATAATTCAAAATTGTCGATCGTTTCTTTGCAAATTCTCTCGGAGAAAAACTCGACTTTTTTATAATTGTTCGAACTTTTTACTTCTGCTGGAATAACTGTCGACCTTTTTGCAAATTTTCCCAAAACTCAACTGTCGACTTTTTTTTTGGTATGAGGTTCTAATAACCAACTCGTACTCTAGTTAGTCAACTCGGACATCCACAGGAGGACGCTCCCCCCAAGAGTCGAAGAGGGATTCGAACCCGCGCCTCTCGCTTGCAAAGCTGGCGCCGTAACAACTCGGCCGCCGGACCGGACTCGGCCCCGGCCCCGGAGATGTGTATTAATTCTGTTCTTCGATTGTACATTATACCCTCCCAGAACATTGTTGTTCCACTCCGGTAGGGAGCGACTTAAACGGCATTTTCTCTCTCAAAACTCTTCGTCGGTAGCACGTTTCGCCATTGGGCCAACCAGTTTTCGTGAGCAGGCGCGCACTGTAGCCGAGTGGTCCAGTGCTCTCGAGTAAGTACTGGAACCCGTAGAGGCCTTCTAGATCGAAGACCTACCGAAAGTACCCTTCTACGCACTGTAGCACGGGAGATAACCCGGTGGTACGTCCTCTGACATTGACACCTCAGTGCCGGAATTTGCTTTATCGGTACTGATAATTTTTTGTTGTTGCCTTTTTGTATGATATTTACCTATAAAAAGGCTACTCTTTTTCTTAGTTTAATAAAAGTTACTTCGGAAGGGAAAATACCAGGAGGGTGCAAGACTTTTGAAAGTGTGTGTATTTTATATGTCACTGTATATTTAAGCTTAATAGTTTTTGAGATATTGTAACGCCCTACTTTTAAGGGTGTGGCTAGGGGCGTAGAGGTAACGGAACCTTAACTAGATCGAAATCAAACGTGAGTTAAAAACAATCTTAAATCATTTATTTACAATAAATAGGAGCATTCAATCTTGGCTTAAACAGAAATCACATCTATGTAATTTACTCTCGAAAGACAACTTAATTTTCAATCACTTACATTGCAGATTTGAAGATCATTTCTTCTACAATATATCACAATCACAAACGCATCGGACCGGGGATCGTGCACTAGTGTCTTTTGCAACTCTCGTCTTTCCGATCGCCCTATCACCCAGTCAGCAGTTTTCCCCTCCTTTTGGGGAGCGTTGACTTTAGGTCAGAAACCGCAATTTTGCTGACTTGGTATAATATTTCATAGTTGCAATTTTAATGCAAATTCAATAAATAAGCTACATCCTGCCAATGTAGAGGGCAATAACTTATGAATAAATAAAATAAGATTATAGTTTATTAAACTTCCGAATATTGATCTATGAAATATTATTGATTTTTGCACTTGTGACAATATCAATATTTAACAAATAGCTTTTCTAGGGTATTTGTCAGCCTTGAGCTTACTAATGGCGCATCTTAGGGAAAACGACTTTCGGTTATACCGGAACTTATACCGTCCACTTCCGATATAACTTCCGGTATAACCGGAAGTTGATGTTTTTTAACAGCGACTGGAAATCTAAGATTGGGACGTGTAAGCCTTTTTCATCTAGAATGCACCAATAGTGGGGTACAGACTGCCACATTACAACAATAAAGACATGTTTCAAACGTTATATCTCAAAAACTATGGAGTTTAGACCTACAATACCTCATACAAAATAGGTTCGAAATTTTAGGCACAATTTATTAATATACGGAGTGTTCCATTTAAAATTCAGAAGTCGTTGCCAGTTAGTGGTAGAGCTGGCAACGTTGCTTCTCAAAAAATATTTTTAAAGGCTCGATTACAATCCCCTACGCCTCTAACCAAAATTTCAAAAGGATATCTTGATTAGTTCCCGAGATCTTCTACGACTTACCGCGAACAACCCTGTATATGTACAATACCTATATACGCCACTTTACGATATTATAAGATCACAGATCCTACATTAGTATCACATAATATTTGAAAATATGGTGGGCGAAAAACCCCAAAAAAAATTAGTTTCGATTTTAAAACCTATAGAACCATTAAACAAAGCCATTTAAAATAATAATCCTAAAAAATCCATATATGTACCATGATTTCTATTTAAAAAATGTCAAAGTCAAAATTTGGCAACTTAAGTTGGCAACACTGTCTTTTCTTTCTATTTTAAAAACGTTGGCAACGCTGTTCGTCAAATATTTGACAGAAAATAAAAGGATTACTCTGTCAATCCTCGTCACATTTGAAAGCTTCTCCGTCCTTATCTATAATACGCTTAAAATACGAGACAGCAATATAGCTACAAATCGGGTAATAAAAAGAATACAGCGAATAAAATAGAAGAAATAACGAACCTTACGCATCTTCATCGTTAGGAATGTCGTAGTCATACTCAGAATCCAAATCTGAGCAAACGTGATATACCATTCCGTCGTTTTCGTCGTCTTCTGAGCCGGAATCACTGATATCGAAGTCCAACATCCTGCGGGGTTTCTCATCGTCCTTGATGGTCGAAACGTCGAAGCGGACATTTTTTATTTTTTCTGTTGTGTGCAGGAGTCTAGGCCATTCTTCACTCTTGAATTTGGTCAACTTTACGCGCACCTCAGGGCCTAGTATTGTGTACTGAAACGTTTTCTCCACTTTTTCGTAAAAGACCAAATTGAGGTGGTACTTCCTTCCATTACTCTCGGTGCTAGAAAATATTAAATATATTTTATTTTAGCTATCTATTCAGAGCAGAGCGCGATACGGATACGTAAAATTCCTACGCTCTTTTTTTGATCAAAAATTGCTCAGTAACGCCTGATTTACTCAATACTTATAGGAAATAAAACTTACTCAAATCCGAATATTCTATTATGCTTCAGGGCAAACTTAGGCTCTAGTACATCCGTGATTTTTATCGTCAGCTTTATAGTTCCGTCCGTCTGGGACCAATAAACATCCGGCGTACAATAATCCACAGCTGGGACCGCTCTCATTGGCGGCAAGTCATTATCCCCTCTCTTTTTCTCTTCTATAGCACTGTTCTTTGAAGGAAATAGAGTTTTTATGAACTTAGGAGCGTCACAGATTACTAGATCGAAATCGTCTTCGTTGATCATGGGGCGATTCTGGGAGAGGTCAAGTTCCACTAAAAACAGACACAAACAGATTTTGGCATTCGCAATACAGGTTAGGTAAATGTTGTAAATGTTCCAACCAAACTCAATGTTGTAAATGTTCCTACCAAACTCACCTTCCACCTTAACATCTTCACCACCTCGAATAATCTCCTCAATCTCCTCATCTTTACTCTCCTCCTCCTCAGGCAACTCAAAATCCTCAATTCGATCCCCGTTCGGTAGGGCAAAGCCGCAATCGATCAGCAACTCGTTCAGCAAAACATGCCTCTGGTTGAACCCGTCTTTAACAATCACCGAATAGGAATTCTGCCTCGGTATGACGTCATTCTTTTGTTTAGAGCACGTTTTGATGAACAATGTTCTTAGAACGCCCTCTTCCTGAAAACCCATCGTGTACAACAAGTCTGTGGCTTCCTCGCACCAGGTGTCCTCTACGGGTTTGACTCCGTACATCGAGCACTGCACGCTTTGAAAAGGTAATTTTAGAATTAACTCGTTGGTGATGTGCTTGAGCACCGAGGGTGGGACGTAGACGTCGTCGCCGTAGTCCACGCAGAACACTTGGGCCTCTTCGCCTGAGACGTCTAAAACCAGACCGCGAGCGTACTTCCCCGTGGGTGCGTCTAGTACGAGGTAGCACTTGCCGATTTCTATTTTTTGGGGCACTGGGTAGAACGGTTTGCGAATTTCAATTTGGATATCTTCTTCTAGCTGTTCAAGCCTGGAAAAAAGATGTGTTCCTAAGTAGCAGTAAGTACAATAAAAAAATTCTACCCAAGAAAGTGAATGAAGCTCGTGATAATAGCATTCATGAATATAAAAAAACTGAAATTTTGTAAGATTTATCGTCTACGTACGGACAAAAAAAGGTTTTAACTAATTAATACTACCCACTGCTTATTCAAATTGTACCTAAGAAAGTGACCGAAGCTCGTCATAATAACATTCATGCGTATACAATAATCACAACAGATTTTTAAGTTCTGTTATAGTCTCGTTTAGATCTGTTATTTAGGTACGCACAAAAAAAATTTTAAAGCCTTATTTAGGGCCTAATTAG
Source organism: Philopedon plagiatum (assembly GCA_963971165.1). Lineage (NCBI taxonomy): Eukaryota > Metazoa > Arthropoda > Insecta > Coleoptera > Curculionidae > Philopedon > Philopedon plagiatum. The sequence continues at coordinate 96,974,552 of OZ020194.1, forward strand.
TTCCAATTACCCAATGCTTATTAAAAAATTGTACCTAAGAAAGCGGTTGCGGGTGATAATAACATTCATAAGAAAAAAATTCTGTTTCTTCGTTTATCGTTTACGTACGTATAAAAAAAAGGTTCTGACGGCCATATTTGAGGCCTAGGTACTTACTTAGTTCTAATACCTACTACCTGCCTATTAATATTGTACCTAAGAAGGTGACCGAAGCTCGTGATAATAACATTCATGCGCAAACAATAACAAATTTTTAAGTTTTGTTATAGTCTCGTTTAGATTTGTTATTTAGGTACGTACAAAAAAAGGTTTTTAACGTCTTATTTAGGGCCTAGTTAGTTCTAATTACCCAATACTTATTGAAAAATTGTAACTAAGAAAGTGGCTCCAGCTAGCTCGTGATAATAACATTCATGAGTAAAAAAGAAACAGAAATTTGGTAAGTTCTGTAGTCTCGTTCATGATAATTTACTGTTAAGGTACTTACAAACACAAACGTTTTAAAAACTGTGTATTTAATTTCTTCTAATATTACTTACTGCTTATTAAACTTTTGCAGTTTCACATAAAACTCTCCAGGTGAGACGCCAACACTGAACTGGACCTGATTGATAGCATCAATTTCCAGGAACGCCCATTGTGGTTTCGCCTGTTCCAGAACGACTTTTTTGACTTTTGGTTTTTCTGATTTATATTCGGGCAAGACTATGTCCGCGTTTTTGGCTAAATTATACAAGTTAGCGAGTGGTTTGTCGCTTTTTACAGCTAGTTCTTGCTTTACCTAAAATAGCAAGGCGGTTCCAATAGCCTTTTATTTAATTAACTATATCGTCTAACCTAAATGCTTCTTAAAACCAGTAAAAACTTACCAATTCCCGAGTAAGCTGATACCCAATCGATGGCAGAGTCTTATCGTACATCTCTCTCACTTCGTAAACGTCATCCAACCACAGATTACGGCCAAGTTGTAATACAACCTTGGCATTGAATACCGAATTCGGACAGTTAACGTCGACTAGAAATTGCGCTTTGTGCTTGGCCGATCTGGAGAATTTCGTGTCTTCATGGGGTGGAATTAGGTTGGCAAAATGAGCTTCGAAGCCTGAAAACCGTAAAATTTTTGCTTAAATATGCTTAGATATATCTTCTTACCTGGGGGCGCCCCTAGGGGGACGAAATCCCGCATTATCCGATAGCAAATTTTCTGGAAATTCCAAAAATATACATTTTGTTAAGGTTTCCTTAAAGACTCTGTCCACTGTTACTTACATTGTTGGGGTATTTCCTTCAAATCCTGAGGCATCTTGTACAACCTGTTCAAATCACTCTTGCAGTAAATGCCTCTGTCAATAAGATACACCAAAGCGAACTCGTCCAATCCCACAAGTTTACATCTCCAATATTGACCGCCATCTTTATGTAAATACAGGTGGTTCTCTATAGGTTTAGACACATAGTGATAGTTGTCGTTTTGCGCCAGTATCTCCGATATATCGTCCGTTAAGTCTTCGAATTTCTGGACGCTCTGTCCCTTAAGGTCGAAATGCTCTACAAGTTTTATAGAGCAAGTCGTGGCGCTGGTCATTTTGGCGATTTTGAAGCTGATAGAGCCGTTTTTCGGGAGATCGTCGGAACGATCGAGTTCTTTATCGAATAAATGACGTTTTTTACAGCTTGACAAATCGCATTTGCCGAATATTCTGAGAGTCTCGCATAGTTCGATTTTTTTGTCCACTCGTTTGCGTTCCTCTTCCATGGCGAAGACCTGAAAGTTAATTTTCCAATCACGTCATTGGTTAAAAAATATTTAAGAGCCGAAATATTTGTTAAATTGTGTATTTCTTAAATATTTAACAAAGAAAATCGTTAAATTTTCAAATATTCACAAACGATTTTGATCGGTTTACGCCACTAAGCGATAAAACGTTGCCAAATGTGTCGTAATGTGTTTTGGGTTGAGGACTTTTCATATTCTTATGCAGTGTAAGTTGGCTACATACGGAATTTTTTTTTATTATTGACTTCCCAAAAAATTGTATTTATAATAAAAGTTGGTGAATTATGAAAAATTAATTTTGACAACTTCAAATTTTAGGTAGAGTATACAGGGTGCCCAAAAAATACAAAAATCTTGGTTTAGAAAAAGAAAAATCTAGGAATTTTAAAAAAATTACTATAAAGTAAAGCTCCTGTCAAAAGAAGAACAAAAGTCATATAACACTTTTTCCAAAAGAGAACTGGTGTGTAGAAAATTAAGGAAACTTACAAAAATCCCCTTTTTACAAAATTTAGCCTGAAATTCCCCTGCAACGACACATTTTTGGTGAAAGTGTTATTTGACTTTTGTTTTTCTCTTGACAGGAGCTTTACTTTCTTTGTAGAAATTTTTTTGAAATTCCCAGATTTTTATTTTTCTAAACCAATATTTTTGTATTTCTTGAGCACCCTGTATACTCAACCTAAAATTTGAGGTTGTCAAAATTAATTTTTTTAAATGCATCAACTTTTACCATGATTAAAATTTTCTGAGAAATTAATAATAAAAAAAATTTCCCTATGTAGCCAACTTTATGGCGGACGTTGTATATTATTTTACTGGTGTGTAGCTAGAACCTTCTCGAGTATCATAGGCTATATACAGCTGTTACCCGCGGCTTCGTTTACAAATAACACGTGTTTATATGTAAGAGGTAATCCTGGAAACTACTAAATATTTAAGAGCCGAAAATTTGTTAAACTGTGTATTTCTGTAGTATTTAAGAAAGAAAACCGTTAAATTTTCAAATGTTCACAAACGATTTTGATTGGTTCATGTCACTAATCGATAAATCGTTGCCAAATGTGTCGTTGCAGACTTTTCATATTCTTATTATATTCTTTTACTGGTGTGTAGCTTGAACCTTCCTGAGTGTCATAGGCTCCCACATGGGCTATATATATATATATATATATATATATATATATATATATATATATATATATATATATATATATATATATATATATATATATATATATATATTATATATATATATATATTATATATATATATATATATATATATATATATATATATATATATATATATATATATATATATATATATATATATATATATACGATTGTTACCCGCGGCTTCGCTTACATGTAGCACGTTTATTTATATCTAAGAGGTAATCTCAAAAACTACCGAACCGATCTGAAAAAAAAAAGGTTTACAGGTCGGTAGCTAGGACTTTCCTAGGTGTTATACAATTTTTACCAGCGGAAAAAACTGTTAAAATTTTCAACTTACCTTAAAATATTCCTTCATTTTCTCCGGTAAGTCCTTTTCCAAACCTGCTATCTTAATGAAATTGCAAAATTTCCACATTCTCGGTTCGCAATTCTCGTCGATAAAAACGAAAGTGCTCGGACTTTCCTTTCTCTAAAAAAAATTGTTGATAAAAATTCTTAAAAAAATTTAAGGGAACGTTACAGGTAAAAAGGCATTTTGGCCAGTAAATAGGACAATTTTTTTTCTACTTAAAAGAAATATACCTGTTTAATGTTAAGAGGTGTTGGATTATTTTCTAAGACACAGCTGAATCTTCTTATGAACTGAGTCCAGGACCTCGGCAGGGAATAATGTATCAATAACTGCGCATTTGTAATATTCATGGTGTTGTAAACATCATCGGTACAGACCAACACTAAAAAACCCCAAAACACAAAAACTGTCAGTATTAAACGGCAAGTAAGGTCAAATATTAAAATTTTTGTAACTCTCATTTCAACAGGATTTTATTTGGCTTCCAAAATCTCAAGAATTTCGAAAAAAACTTACCCGAATATTTGTCAGGCATGGCATTACACCAAGATACCTCCTTGTACGAGGAATCTTCCTCCTCCTCGGTGATGGCAGTAAATTCGATGCCTTTTAACGGCAGGAAATTGGTGATATCTTCCACCTCGTCAGGATTGCAAATTATAATCGATCTCGTAAATTTATACACATCATGAAGTATCCCTAAAAAAAAAACTATAATTTTGTACGGACCTATCGACCGACGTCATAACTGTCAAATGTAAATTTTGGCGGGTGACACTTGACAGATCTTAAATGACATTTGACAGCTGACATTTCTATTGCTGACGTAAGCTTGGATAAAACTAGCTTTTGGCAATTGACGTGACGACGACGTTTCGCTAACCGTATTATCATCATTAGGAAATTCAACCCAAACTTTCAGTATTATAAACTGAATTTTAATACTTTATCTCAACAACTTACTCTGCAAATTCTGCTCTTTACACCCTGTATCCAGAAACTTCATTGTGAAATTTATTTTTCCATACAAAGCTGCCTCCAGGTGGTTCCCTATGCATACCAAGGGCACTTTATTTAATTTTTTTAAGATGTTCTCGATTTGAGGCGTCCAGTGCTCGGCGCAGATGATGACTTGGATGGATTTGGGACAGTGTCTGTGTCCTAACACCTAATCGAAGATATTTCAAGTTTAAAAAATTTATATAATGATTGTCCTAACAAGCCTGAGCAAGATAAAACTGAATTAAGGTAGAAAATTTAAATTTTTACAACCCTCGCTTGAAAAAGTTTTTATTTAATTAAATGTATCTTCTAATTCGAATTCCCGCGAATATTACTTTCTGGAGATTCCAAAAATGTATAACTTATCAGGGTTTCGTTAAAGATTCTGTCCAAAAATTCATAAAAATTGAATTAAGGTATAAAATTTGAATTTTTATGAACCTCGTTTGAAAAAGTTTTTATTGAATCAACTGTATCTTCTAATCTAAAGCGAATTCTCGTGAATATTACTTTATCCGATAGAAAATTTTATGGAGATTTCAAAAATATATAACTTATTATGGTTTCATTAAAGATTCTCCCCAGAAATTCACAAAAACTGAATTAAAGCAGAAAATTAAAATTTTAAGTGCCTCTTTTGATTTTTTTTTATTTAATCAAATGTAACTGTATCTTCTAATCTAAAGCGAATTCTCGCGAATACACACCAAATAATAATAATTATTTTAACGCCAAAATTACCATTTAAATGATTTGACTAAGTATAATAAAACGTAGCTAAAAAAAGAAAGACAAGGTATAAAATGATGAACACTATACCTGATCGGCGTAGTTCAGGAACTTTTTAATCAAATCAGTGTGTGTCTTAAGTATTACATCGCTGTCCTCCAGTACAAAATGACACAATCGTTTGAAATTGGTCGCCCTAGATGAAATTAATGACGTCAAAATGGTGGGCATCGTTATCAGAATATCAATATTACTCTGAAAGAAAAAATGGTAACTTTCGTAAAAAGTCTATAGAGTCCAATACCGGACAATTAACGGGATACCAAAAAATATTAAATGTCCACCCTGGCATTTGCCCTGTACTTACAATATTCCCGTGGCCAGGGTAAGTCACCAAACTGACCCTACACCTCTGCCTATCAAAAATGAGCTTCGTCAGATCGTAGATTTCTTCGCACTTCTTCGAGTTGCTGCACAAAATGACCACTATCGGTCCGCCGCCCATTTTGAAAAGCTGACTGTATCTCTCGTCTTTCTCCATCACGAAAGAGATCAGAATCGGCAGGTAAGCCATCGTCTTACCAGATCCGGAATCGTTGATCATGAAAACGTGTTGATTGCGCGTAATCGCCGGGAAGGCGTAGTGCTGGATCCTTTTAGCTTCTTTGTAGTTTAAGCGATTTATGTTGTTGTAAATGTCTTTGTGGATGTTAATTTGGGCCACGCGTTTTATGGGATTCGGTATGGTCTCACTAAAAAGATAATAAAACTGTGGTTCAGAAGCAGTGATAAATACCCGCTCAATCAAATTAAACTATTACTTATACTGGCAGCAGATGAAGACGTCATGAAATTTACAAAATACGAGTTGCACGATTCTATATTGGATGAGAAATTAAAAAAACGGTAATTAATACGAATCGCACCATCGCAATACTGACTCTCGCGAGCCGCAAATAAAAAAAAGTACAAAGGTTGGACGGCGAGACATGAAATTTCACGTTTGAACTTGAAATATAGTTTACGGCATTTATAATAATACTAACTTACCCATGAACCAGGACCTTACAAGACATTTTCTTTTCCATGGCGGACATGCCGCTGTAGTCAATCGATAAAATGTCATTCTCTTGTACAAAGGTCTCATTTTCGACCGTCTGTCTCAGTAATTTTGGAGGTCTCATAATTAAATCTAAAACAGAATTACCTTGTATAAAAATATAAACGGTAAAAAAGAAATTGTTCCTCAGCATATTTCATAACTTATTAGGGTTTCATTAAAGATTTCGTCCAGAAATTCATAAAAACTGTATTAAAGCAGAAAATTTAAATTTTCATGACCTCGTTTCAAAAAGCTTTTATTTAATCGACTGTATCTTCTAATCCAAAGCGAATTCCCGCGAATATTGCTTTATCCGATACCAAATTTTCTGGAGATTCCAAAAATATAACTTATTAGCGTTTCATTAAAGATTAGGTGCAGAAATTGATAAATAATGAATTAACGCAGAAAATTAAAATTTTTATGACCCTCGTTTCAAAAATATTTTAATAAAATTACCTGCTCCCTCCTGTACTAGGGTTTAGGGCGCTTCACGCTTTTGAGCCCCAGGTACCGGAAAACCTTAACACGACCTCGCCCCCTTAATATATTTTTTCAGGGTATTTAACAAAAACTTACCTGCAGATTCCTTATTTTTCTTGATCGCGTTCTCATCCCCGCCAAACTTAAGGGGCGCGTCCCAGTCGTCGTCTTCTAAAGTTATCCTGCATTTTACGCAGGTGCACCCGGCCACCAATCTACAAAAATCTTGCTTAGTAAATATTTCCGGAGGAGATAAATCGGACGATTCTTCGTCCTTTTCTTTTCCGGACTTATCTTTCGTTTCCTCTGCAGAAATTTGGTCATCGGTCAGGGTTCCAGAAGGTCTCGGTATCTAAAATGATAGAATATATATATATATATATATATATATATATATATATATATATATATATATATATATATATATATATATATATATGAACCAACTCACCCTAATAGTGGGACAATCATCGTCTGGTATAGCTTTCAATGGAATTTTTGGCAACGTACCACAGCCATTATCTGGTATAGCAACTGGTTTAACTTCTGGTAATACAGGTTTCACTCTCTTAAATTTAGCTTTTTTCGATGCTTTCTTTGAGGCCTCCAAGGCCCTCTCTTTGTTATACCTGCCCTCCATTCCAGCTGGGAAAAACAGCCCTACCGGTTTGCCCTTTCTCTGGGATGTAATTTCTCCGAAGGGAGATTTTTTGGACTCTGTTGAAAAAATTAAAGTTGTCAGAGGAATATTTTCAGAACATCCCGTACAATCAAAATTACCTGACCCCGATGTATTTGATGCCACAACGCTTCTGGGTGTTTTTTCTTCAGTAGACATAATTCCTAAAAATTCATACAGATTTTTATTTCTGTACTAAAAACTCTTAAAAAAACTGAGAGGATAAATAGATTGCTCATTGCTAGAAAAGTTGGTCATTTTTACATTGTCCTCCATAAAAAATGTAAAAATAAAAAATTCTTTTAAGGAATATTATAGGTAAATTCATAAAAATTGAATTAAACCAGAAAAGTTAAATTTTTGTGACCCTGTTTCAAACAGTGTTTATTGAATCACCTGTATCTTCTAATCTAAAGCGAATTCCCCTGAATATTACTTTATCCGGTAGAAAATTTTCTGGAGATTCCAAAAATATGTAACTTATTAGGGTTTCATAAACTATTCGGTCTATAAATTCATAAAATTTGAATTTAAGCAGAATATTCAAATTTCTATGACCCCGTTTCAGAAAGTTTTTATTTAATCATCTGTATCTTCTAATCTAACGCGGATTCCCACGAATATTAGTTTATCTGGTAGCAAATTATCTGGAGAGTCCAAAAATGTATAAATTATTAGGGTTTCATAAGCTATTCGATCTGGAAATTCATAAAAATTAAACTAAAGCAGCAAATTTAAATTTTTGTTGACTCCGTTTCAAAAAGTTTTTATTTAATCAACTGTATCTTCTAATCTAAAGCGGATTCCCATGAATTATGCTTTATCTGGTAGAAAATTTTGTGGATATTCCAAAAATATATAACTTATTAGGGTTTCACAAACTTTTCGGTCTAGAAATTCATAAAACGATTACGGTAAAACATAATAATCCTTTTTGTCGTATAATAGCAAGTCAAATACAGTTAATTTATTGAATTCTTGTATAAATCGTCAGTTTTGTAAACAAGATTTGACACGGAACTGACATTTTTTGTCTTTGTAAGCCCATTTGAATATTATTATTTTTTCTAAGAAAGAAAACAGGGTGATTCACTTTTAAGGCAATCGCCCTGATCTTTTCCAAAAACTTACCGTTCGGTTTCTGCTTAGGTTTGTTCTCTTCTAAACTCGATTCCCACGAGCTGTCAAATTCTAAAATGTAAAAAAAAAGTTGTAAGACTTATAATTACAAATAATCCAAATTTATATACCTATTGTACGAACGAAGATTGATGACAGTGTTGCACTTGCCAACTGTGTATTCTACACTTACATATACTAAAATAATCGTTTTTCTTTTTTAATTTATTTTCAACGTAGGTATTAAGAATACTTGGCCATTTTTTGGGTAATAATTAAGCGGGCATTATAGTAAACAATGTTGGCAATAGATTCATTGATTTGTGCACTAAGATTTTAAGCTGTGCGCATTATACAGGGTGTTTTAAAAACATGTGCTTAAAGAGGGATTCTTTGGAAGAAACTAAGGCTAAAAGTTCATATGACCTTGAGTCCGCAAATGCTTTGCGTCAAAAATACAGGGTGTTTAATTTTTTAAATGCTCTTTACTTGTTGAAACCGATGTGCAATTATCTGATTTGGAAAACTAAACCAGTAAGGCAGAAGTTTGGAAAAACTGAAAAAAAAACTTAACACCCTGTATCTTTGAAACAAAGCATCTGCGGACTCACGTTTATATGAACTCTTAGCCTTAGTCTATTTCAAATAATCTTCCTTTAAGCGATGGCACATTGTTTTTGAAACATCCTGTACAAAATATCAGCAATTCAATTAATATTTTGTGCAACAATATTTGTGTTTTGTGGATTTGCATGTACCTCTACTAAAGTAAGCAATAAGAAGTTGGAAGGTTTGATAAAAATAATGATTTTGATTTGCGGAAAACACGCTCGGCTATATAAAGGACACGCGCCTATTCATTCCAGTTATCAGTAACATTTTTGCTTATGAGAGTAGTGTAGCACTCAATTTTGAATCATTCACAGATTCCAAGAAAATATTCCAGAAATTATGCAAGTGCTACCTATAGTGATTTCTGTTTTGTGTGCCTGTGCATCTTCTGCAGATAGAAAGGATGTTTTGTTCCTATGGACTTGTTCATTCTGATATCAGAAACAGACTATGCAATGAAAAAGCAGCTAAACTAGTATTCCTCTTTAAGCATTATAACTAGGGTTGCCAACCGTCACGTTTTTAGCGGGATTGCCCGCTTTTAATACCTCATGTCCCGCGTCCCGCGGCTACGACCTGCGGGACGGTTTTTGTCCCGCTTTTTCAGGATAGGACATAATTATTTATAAGTATATGGTTTTTGGTCTAATTTAGGGTACTGTCCCAATAACCTCTTAGGACTTTAGGTCGTAACAAAAAAAAAATAAAAACAAAAAACTCTTTTTTTTGTTTTTAATTGTAATATTTTATTTTGTTTTTATAGTTTCAATTTAAACTATACTGTTCATATAAAAATTATTTATTTATTGTTAAATATGTTATAAGTGTCCCGCATTTTTATTCAATGTCCCGCTTTTTTATTCAATGTCCCGCTTTTTTTATTAGCAAATCCCGCTAAACGCAAATGAGGAGTTGGTAACCCTAATTATAACACTTATTATAAAAGCGCCACAATATTTTGTTTCTACTTTTAGGTTATGTTCTCTATTTGTTTTTGTATTAAAAGGATTTTTTAAAAGTCTTATTTTTGTGAAAAGCAGCTACATTCCTTTTCAAGTATTATAATGATTATAAAAATGAAAATGCATCAAGGTTTTTTTTTTGTATCAAAGGAGCTGAAAGTTGTATTTTTATGAATAAATATATTTCCTGATTTTAGCTTAAGGTAAACAACCAGTCTTTGACACTCTACCAGTTATTGACAATAATACACATTCTTCTTAAAAATAAGAAAACGGCTACAGATTAAATTGCAATTACTAAGTATTTTAAAAGTCTGATATATGTGGCAACACTGCACGATCGCGTCACTTTTCTGTTACCGCCATTTGTATGATATGCCGTGTGTTGTGAGGTCGTGTCTTAAATTTTAAATTTTTAACGTTTTTCTAATGTAAAAAATAAGGTAAGTAAACTGATATTATTATTTTTATATGTTAGTTAATTATTTTAGATTAATGTTATGTACACAATATTGCTTCAAACACTCTCAAATATTGATAAACGTTAGCAAAACTCGTCAGAAGTTAGAATTTTGGGCAAAATCTTGTTTGTCAATCTTTGGTTGTACAAAATAACTGTTATACCAATTATTGACATTACTGTCAATGACTGGATACATTAATTTTGATTTAAAATGATTTACCTAATAATGAGTTTAAAATTCCGATGATGCCAATATTTAGATTTTTAAAAATAACTCATTCTAACCAGTTATTGTCAACGGTGTCAATAACTAGTTTTACTGTGTCAATTACTGGTTGAACTAATATTTAATTTGGATTCATTTCAGAAATGGGCCCTAAAAAAAATTATAGCACAGAGCAAATGGCAAGGGCTCTCGAAGACGTAAAAAATGGTGTTCCTGTGTCCGTTGCTGCCCAGCTCCACGGTGTACCAAGAACTACTTTACTGTATAAAAAGGAAGGAAAATCACCGCTTGTGTGTTCAATGGGACCTGCAACCATCTTGACCCAAGATGAAGAGTCCGTTTTAGTCCAATGGATTTTACAACTTTCTGCAAGACATTTCCCAATTTCAAAAGACCAACTTTTGGATTCCGTGCAGAAAATCATGAAAGATGCCAAGAGAGAAAAAACTTTTTTAAATAACAATAGACCTAGTGAAAAATGGTTTGTGCTGTTTTTAAAAAGACATCCCGAAATTGCTGCCAGAATTTCACAGAATTTAACTCAAAGCCGAGAAAGTGTAACCGAAGATCAAATTCGAAATTGGTTTGAAGAAGTGAAGACCTACCTGTCCTCAAAGCATTTGTTTGAAATAACTGACGACCCGAGTAGAGTATTCAACGCAGACGAGAGCGCGTTTTACCTTTCACCAAAAGAAGGAAAAGTCTTAGCAAAAAAAGGCGATAAAAATGTTTATCGCGCGGGTGGGGACGAAAAAGAAAACATTACTGTGCTGGTTACTGCTAACGCTGCGGGGAAAATAGCTCCTCCTATGATTGTTTTGTCCTATGAAAGGATCCCATCAGCAATTGCATCGAGTGTTCCAAAAGACTGGGCTCTAGGCACATCTGAAAATGGGTGGATGTGTGCAGCCACCTTCTTTGAGTATGTGACGAATATATTTAATCCCTGGCTTATTAAAGAAGATATAGAAAAGCCCATTATATTTTTTGTCGACGGCCATGTTTCACACCTAACACTTCATGTATCTAACTTTTGTGCCCAAAATGGCATTGAGTTGATAGCGTTATATCCCAATTCAACTCACCTTTTACAGCCCATGGATATTGCTGTATTTAGACCATTAAAGTTAGCTTACAAATCTGAAGTGCAAAATTGGAGACTAGACAATTTTGGAAACCGGCTTCAAAAGCAACATTTTGGAAATGTATTTCAGAAGGCATTGAATCATATCAGCTCAGATACTATCAAAAATGGTTTTAAAGCGTCTGGTTTGTGCCCTTTTGACGCCAAAAAGGTAAATTTTGATAAAATTGCTAGTAAGAACAATATTTCTTCTTTGTCTTCTCTTACTCCAAGAAAATGTGAGTTAGGTGCAGTATCAACACTTAAGCATCTTGAAGAAAAAATCGGGGAGCAAAAGTTAAATACCTTTAAAAGGTTTTTTACGGATAATATTTTGTGGACTGGTCCTATTGAAGATAAAAGTCTTTTTGAGATTTGGAAAGAGCTGGCATTAGACACACAAAAATATAATGATATCACAAGGGGTATGTCAAATATGGATTCAAGGCAAAATTATGAAAACAAATCCCCTACTATTAAATGCACCACAACCGAAAAGAACACTGAAAAATCACCTATTCAGAGTACACCTACGAAAATAATTGATGACTGTCAACCTAGCACATCTGGCACCCAACCTAGTAAACCCTCCAGTAGCACCCAGATACCATTTAAAGTGCCGACGCCATTTAAGAAGGCTTTGTTCTGGCCTGATCCGAAACCTTCAACTAAGAAAAGAAAATTAAAAGAAAAAATTCCTTCTGTTGTCACCTCTGAGGCCTGGAGAGCTTATCATACAAAAAAAGAAAATGAGAAGAAAAGACAGTTAGAAGAAAAAGAACAGAGAAAACTAAACAGACAAAAAAAACTTTTAACAAAAAATAACATTGAAACTGGAAACAGTTCTGAAGAAGAAGAAGAGTGGAATCCAAGTGGCAGCAGCTCAGACGATGTTGATTTGTATGAAGATCCAAATAAAGAGTTTTGCGAGCTAGCTCAAGGGAACATATCAGTTGGAGACTACGTTCTTGTAAAATTTCTTGGAGGAAAAAGGCAGGCAACAGTATACAGATATGTTTGCGTTGTCCAAGAAATTCTTGATAATAACGATATCCGGGTTATGTGTATGAAATCCGTAAATGACGATAAAAATGTATTTATTTCCAATGAGAAAGATGTGTCATGCGTCAAAAAAAATTCTATTTTGGGTTTATTACCTACTCCTAACATATTAGCCTCTGGTGAACGAATTAAATATGAGTTCCCGTCACCAGTAAACGTTTTTGAAGCATAAACAAGTAATTTTTAATATATAATGTTTTTTTTTTGTTGATGTATGTTGTTTTTTTTTTGACAATAAATGGGTGTCAATTACTGGAGAAATTTAAAAATTTGGTGTCAATAATAGGTGTTTTTACATACTTTTCGTTCTAATTTTTTAAAAATATTAAAAATGTATTTAATCAACTATTTTATGCAGTACCTCATTCTGCAAAGAATGAGGTATTTCTAAGAAGACACAAAATCTATTTAACTTAATTTAAACAAAACATATACTTTTTTTTCGACTTCTCAGCTCTTATAGTGTCAATAACTGGTTGTTTACCTTAATCTTATCATGATTTTTAAATTAAAAATCACTTAATTAAAATCATGATTTTAATCGCTAATTTGTATCAACTGATTTAATTCTTCTCAACCCTGGAAGTTAGCAATAATATCTACAAAACTAATTAAAAAAACAGGCGCCAACCAACGCGAGTTCACCCTTTAGTATTATAATTTTTAAATAATACGGAACCAACGTGAGCGTCGCCTTTATTGCTCACGTTGTTAAGTGGAATGCACATTTAGTAATTTTAGGTAATAATTACTTTAGTTTTTTTTTTATAAATGAACGAAATTTATTAAAACCTCTAGTTTATACTAACTATTGCAAAAAACTGGAGACTATGTAGAGAGAAAAAGATTATATCTAATATGTTGTTGTTTCCTTTGTTAGGCTGGGAACGTTTCACCCCATCCTTGTAGTAAGAAACATGCTTCTAATTTAAAGGAAACACTATTTACAAAGTAAAACTTTATTTTTTATAAAGAAACTTATATAACTGCATTTCTGCACTATAGATTTGTTCTTTAGTGTTGCACTAAACTGCACAAACCTGCAGCTATGTTTTTCTAATGGCTACTTCCTAGAGATGAAAAAAAGTTCAATTTCGTGCAACACAAACGAGCAAACCTTATATGTTCAAATGGAACTGCTCAAGCATCAAAAAGAAATAAAAACAAATCAACAAGTCCTAACCACAGCCCTATGTGCTTAAATAAACAATATTTCTAAAATAAATCTATTAATACAAAACATATAAAAAAGAAAATCAATTTCTGAACTAACCTTCCTCGCTTCGCGTGCTGCAACTTGACGTTGCTCGCTGCTTCCTTAATCTGAACTCCACTAACTTCTTCCAGGTTTCATCCGAGCTCTTTACGCTCTTCTCAATAAGATTTTTCGCTTCAGCAGCCTTCTTTTCCTCTGCAGCCTTTTTAGTTGCTTCTAGATCCTTGTTATGCTTCACTATTTGCGCTATACCCGCAAATTTTGATAGAACTGGACCTTCAGACTTTGTACTCTCTGGAGAAGTTGGTTTCTGAGCGGCAACTTCTTTATTTTGAGGAGTTCTTGGTAGGCTTGGACTGTCAGACCTTTCACTCTCTTTGCCAGACTCGGATAAGTTACCACTTTCACTTAGTGTTTTCTCAATTTGTGATTTTTTAAGCGTCTCCAGTAATTTTGCCACCCTATTGTGGCTTTGTTTTGGTGCTTGATCGTCCTCACTCCCTGAGGTTAGTGAAGTGCTGAGGCATTTATCACGCAGGCCCCTACGACGTCTACCATTTTCAAGAACTTGCTAAAATTATAACAATTATTTATTTATTTATTTATTGAACAAGTATCAACAGCACAGGTGCCAATTACAGATACAATTATAGGTACATTCCACTTAAACTATGCAGTATATAACCAGAAAAAAGTCCAACAGAAAATCAATCAATTATAAGGACAATGTTAAAGTTATACAATTTCTATCATCTTTTTATTTACCAAATTCTCAACATCTATCTCTTCCACCTCCTCAGGTTTGTTGCAGACACTACTATTCTCTGGTTTAATATGTGAAATGCTAATTTCAGCATCAGGTACTGGAACCGGAGAAGCTATTTTCTGAGTTTTACAAAGCTGGTACATAGAATCCAAATTCATTTTAACATAATCTTTGGTACTATATTTAATTCCTAAAAAAATTATTTCCCTTCACATAATAAGTACTTTTTTATCTAGAAAATGAATGAATAAAAAAAATAATGTGCCCCTTTACCTACTTTGAAAAATAAGTTCATCGATTACAATAAGGCCTTGTTTAGACAACTCCTTAGTAAGATAAAGTACTTCGCCCTTTTTATAAATAAGAATTTCTCCAATTAAAATATTTTCATATCGTTCAGCTACTTCAAAAACTAGTTTTGAATAATCGGCAAGTAGTATATCCAAACAGTATTGCGTTATGCCAGAGGATGGAATTATCGAAGGAACTGTTTTTATTTTTCCTGTAACTCCAAGTTCAAGATGCTGAAAAGGAATGTAATATTAAGGAAGTTGCTTATTTTTGCTCAATATCTGAATCAGAATGTTCTTAACGCTGATGGTTTACTAAATATTTTAAGTAAACCTAATTATAATCTATAATTTTATTGGTGATTCAAATTAAGAAAATCAGCTGCAATCAGCTGCAATCAGCTATATATTGTTGAATTCGTGCTTTAAATAAGCTTTCATTTGATACTCTACAGGATGCCCTTAAAATTTTTTTCCATTTCCCAATTTATCCCCTGAAATTAACCCAAATTCAACTTTTCACACTTCACGTCTATAATTGGGCCACCACACTCCTCTGTGCTAAATTTCAACTTTTTACGTCAAATAGTTTCAGAGAAAATCGCTTGTGACAGGACAGACGGACGGACGGACACCGAAGTGATTCCATAAGTATTCCGTTTCACGGAACACTAAAAATCAACGTCTTTAGACCTCTTTTAAATAACTCATGAGACTCATGCAATATATACAGATTTTAGCAAAGCTTTTGACAAGGTAAACTGTGCCATCCTGCTTTCAAAGTTATCAAGGCACGGGATGGCCAGCGCTCTGGTCGCCTGGTTTGAGTCCTACTTGTCCAAAAGAGAACAAGTTAAAATAGATGGCTACCTACCACCAAAATATTCGAAAAACTGCCCTGCATTTTACTACACCTGTCATAAATTAGTCTTGTTACCGGCTTCCTTTGTACGCGACTGTAGGAGATGTTTCAGTGCGTTGGTTTCAAAGTGCTGTTTTGTGAATTGTAAAACATTATTGAACCGTTTTTGCGAAGGATGATATTCCTTGAGGTTAGTACACTGATTTTTTACCATTATGTAATGTCAGTTCGAAAATGATAGTAACAAATAGTTTGGATAATGTTTTGTTTGCATTCTGAGTAAGTCCAAGTTAACATTTTGCTTTTCTGTGATAAATTAACTTGTCTAGTTTAGTTGTACATATTTTCAAGCAGAAATGTTTGCGCCATTTTTTTTTAATTACAAGATATTTATCGATAGTACATACTGTTTTTTGATGAACTAAAAATCAATTATGCCAATTTTTTTTTAGGATTGAGTTCTGACCATACATTTACCTATATCAAGATGTGTTTTGTATAATGAAATGAGAAGCTCTAATAAGAAGAATATAGAAGATCAAACAAATTTGTTAAAGGATTATATCAAGAGATCATGCAGGGACTCTAGAAGTGTGTATGCCGTAAAAATTGTATTTATTTTATTTGTATGATCTGGTCTATAGTGTTCAAGCATAGTCTGGTCATTGCACTATCAAGTTCATATAAATAGACTAGAAAGTGTCCAGCACTTTGTATAATTTGCCAGATTACTACTCTTTAAAAAGAGAATTAATCGTACAGATGACCAGATTATGTCCTACCTAAACCAAGCTATGCTTGCCTCCAGAAGGAAGTTTGACAATGTCTGTTTGGCCTTTAAAGTAGTTAAAAACATAATAGAGTCCTGAATGTGCTGAAATCTTTTCAATTCACATAGGGCCTACCTAGCTATCAGACTTGTAAGCAAACCCTTCTCTATATACCATATTGTTGGACATACTATTTGTTGTACAGCCATATGAATAGGGTAGCAGCACATGTCAACAAATACTATGACAAACTGTAATTCTTTGGTGTCACGGTAGACAAGTTTAAAGCTTTGGCCAAAAATGTTATTTTAGGTTAGTGCAGATTGAGTATAGTTTAAGTCGAGGTTTAAGTATATGGTTGTCTTGTAAATGTACAATACGTTAATAAATAAATAAATAAACCTACCTCTTTAAGATAGCAAAAATTATTTAAGCAAGCTTGTTTTGCTCTGGGAGTTATTTTCTGAATTTCCTTTGGAATTCTAAATATTTTTTCACTCTGTATAAGAATGGCATAGTCAACAAGCCAACAGTAATATATCGTTTGATTGATTTCTTCATTGTGATTCTTTTTAACTATAATTGCTCTTACTAAATTTGATTCATGAGGAACTGCAACTATCTAAAAGCAGATGCAGAAATGAAATGCAAATTATGAAGCCGTTAAGGTATGAATATTTTTAAAAAATGTCTAAGAAGAACAAGCCTTACCTCATTGGCAGAAAAATCATTTTGGAGGCCCAAATTGGATTTTTTAATTCGAGATGAAACATCGTGCAAGAACGTAGACCTGTGCTTCAAATCGGCTTCAGTTACAAAGAAGCAATGAGGATTTATAAATGTTGCAATGATAATTTCAATGGATTCCATTTTCTATAACGATTATAACATTTCTGAACTGAAAACCAAAATGTGCTGCCAGAAGAACTCTTGAGCAACTGAAGAGATTCTTATTTAAAAATATGTTATATTTGCATTATTTCGACAAAAAAACAATGGTAATGAACAAGACACAGAATATACTTGAAATAACATTCAAATTAATAAGAACATGTCTCTGTTAAACAATTTAACCACAAAAAATTAATAAAATTATTGTTACTTTTGCGTTTTGCGGATTGTTTGCGCAAATGGAAATGTCGCTGAAGGAACCGTCAAAATTGAACGCTTCTGCTTATTCTCCCTAGTGATGGCAAACAGTATCGACTTTTTGTGGAAAGTCGATATATCTAATGGCCAGCTATCAGAAGAAGTACTCGTTCTGGTATACTCAAACAAATCCTGTTCTACTGACAATTATTAGACAAATTTTTTAATAACAACCTAACAGCGTTCTCTGTTGGCAGAACTGGTGCACACTGTATGTATTTATACATTCAACTTTCTCCTATAAAATGGATATCTTAAATGCCCCGGTCGTAAATA
This sequence comes from Philopedon plagiatum, assembly GCA_963971165.1. Lineage (NCBI taxonomy): Eukaryota > Metazoa > Arthropoda > Insecta > Coleoptera > Curculionidae > Philopedon > Philopedon plagiatum. Next base: position 96,992,753 of record OZ020194.1, read on the forward strand.
AGAAAAGCCGGTTAATAACCAGATGGCCACACCAAAAACCTTGCTATATTTCAACGTATTGTCAAATTGTCATTGTCAAATTCTAACCATTAACCTCACTTTTTTTGTTGCATTTTGTGTTTTTATTTTAAATTTTTTTCTGTTTTGAGTGATAATTTATACAAAAATAAATATGTTTATATTAGCAGAAATGAAAAACGTTACCAGAATTCCCCCGGAGCTTTTTCATATGAAGCTTAACGATGCAGTAGCGGGCGAGTTAAATAAGAAACTGGCCAATAAGGTATTTTATTTTACTGTTTTAAAAGCGGTTTTGATTTGCGAATTAATTTTAGGTAGTTTTAAATGTGGGCCTTTGCATAGCCCTATTCGATATAACCAGCCTTAAAGAATCTTTTATAATACCTGGAGACGGGGCTTCTCACACTATTGTCAATTTCCGATATATCGTTTTTCGACCCTTTATAGAAGAAATTTTGGTGGGGAAGATTAGAAGTTGCAGTCAGGAAGGTGTGCATGGTAAGAAAGCATACACTTTTATTTTTATCAAAGTTTCCATGTGATAAAATAAATCTTTTCAGTTACATTAGGTTTTTTTGATGACATTCTCATTCCCCCGAGTGCACTTCAACATCCCTCGAAATTTAACGAGACAGAACAGGCATGGGTTTGGGAATATGATACAGGTGATGGTAATAAGCACGATTTATTTATGGATGCAGGGGAATCTATAAGATTTAGGGTTACGGCAGAGACCTTTACCGAGACCTGTCCTGCCGGCCCCAGTAATATGCAGGAGGCCCAGGAGGCTCTAGAAAACAAAGTTCCTTATAATTTAAGGGTAAGTTTCAACTATTACATTGTTGTTTGGAATCTTATTCGACCCATTTTGATGCTTGAAAATTTTGAAAAAAATTTTTTTTTACAATGTTGCAGAACATTGCCCAGCTTGCAAGCTCCTTCAGTTATGTAGTTCTATGAGGTTTTAACTCCAATAAAAATTCATATTTCATGATAAATCTTCTCTTTAGAGATAATAAAAAATATTGTTAATGAAAACTTTTTCCAGGGTAGCATAAATGAACCAGGACTTGGTCTGTTATCTTGGTGGGACAACTAAACTATAGTTTTTTTTATATAAGACCCTGTGATATGTTTTTTTTTATTATTAAATTATGCTAAGGTTAATCTTTTTATTCTGCCTCCCAAATCACCCAAGAAAAACCATGAAGCTCTATAAAATATCTATTTTATTGGCAAATAACACTTTTTATGTACAGTTAATTGCTTAAAACTTTATTCCCTAAAATAACATTTAAAAGTACACATTTTCAGAACACATAAACAAAAATTACTAGATAGTAAGTTCAAAATAATAAATGTTTTTATTTTATTGAAAATTTCCGCATAGTAGGTACAGTAGGTAGGTATTTTGGTAAATAAAAACATTCTGTAGGGTCTTTAACACAATATTTTGGAAATCACTTGAACTATTTTTCATACAAGTGTATGTAGTAATTGTTTAACACAGTAGGTGTGACCTTTGATTCAACAAATATTTTAATTTCAACATTGTTTTTGCTCAGGTGTGTTTCTTATTCGGTTTTTCTGTTGCTTGAAAACTATGTTTTTATTTGTACAGCAGGCTCATCAGTTATTTTACAAAATTAGTCCTATCTAGAAATGTGTAGTAGAGTTTTGTCACAAAAGTAATAGGATTTTCGTGAGTGGTGAAATAAATGTAAAAGAGAGAAATGGGCTGAAATAATCGCAATATATAAACGTCTAAAATCTTAATACAAAAAATCTTGAAGGACATTTATTGCACAATCAATCTAAAGTTAAATTAACGACTGTCTTACTTCAGATCAGCGGTCACATTGCGAGCACCAGTCTAGTGTTTCTCTAATGGTAATGTGACCCTTTTATCTAGTTTTATGGAACCCATCTCAGGCCGCGATTGTTTAACAAAGAGGTACAATTTGACTTTTTTTTCAAATATAGCACCACTGTGGCTTATTGATATTTGCTTAGCTAGTCTGAAGTAAATAAGACAGCTTACACGGTCCTAAATGTATCATGTGGAAAAATAATGGATTTAATTTAAAATGTATCACATAGAGATGATATGATGATGAAATTGATATTTCTTAAAACCCTTTAAAACAATTTTGAAAATATGCATACATATAACAAATATAGGTACTCATAAAAAATTTAATTTTTGCATAAACAAAAATATTTTAAATATAATTTTCGTCATATGATGATGAGATAAACATATTGTAAAAAACTATTTATACCGCAAAGAAATAATATTTTCCACGTGATACCAGTGTTTTGGCGGACCCTGTATAAGAGGTAACAGTTAATGGACAAAATTGCACATATAATGAGCATTGTAATGTCATTTTAATAAGTCTTTTGAGGAGCATTTATTTTTGAATTTAGTTAACAAAAGCTAGTTTTAATGTTTTTCCTAAAGTACCATAGAATTAGTGATTTGGTTTTGAACTAAAGGATACACACAATATCGGGTGCATAAAGCAACTCTCTATTTACTGAGATAAATCAGTCTGTCGTTCTGTCTGTATGTCAAAACTTTTATTTTGCGCTAGCGACTTGAAATTTGGAATAGTTATAGAAAGTTTGTGCCAGAGTGAATTTTAAAGATCAGTACCTCAGTATCTTACAATGTTTAGGCTTAATTTCGTCGTAATGTTATGCCCTCTATTCTCAGGTAGGTATATCCTCTAGCTCAAAATTCGAATAAGCTTTTAAAAATTTTTAATTTTAAAGCTTTCGTTTTTTTCTTTTGCTTCTAATTTAGCTGTTTATCACAACAAACGGATATAATTAATGTTTGCACTTCTAACAGATATTAAAATGATTGACATTTGTATGCTCTACCCTCCTAAGTTCTACTTTTTATTGATAGAATTCAATTGTTAACGGAAATGGACAATAAATATTTCATACACAAACTGTATTTATAAATAAATATACAGGGTGTGGCAAAAATCTACTGATAAAATTTTACAGAATGATACAGTTTCAATTTCATTATGGTTTTTCTTTTTTATTTTACACGTTATTAAAGTTAATTTCCGTACAACATTCCTGTTGTATCCTTTGGCTCCTTGATATCTTGGATTTTTCTATGGTAATAGAAACTTTGCCACACCCTGTGTAGGAAAATTAATGTAATTTCTACCTGTTTGGTAGTTTATAATAATTCAGAAACTTGTTTACATCATAAACTACCTCCAAAAGTAGGATTTTATTATTTTATCAACCAAAAATGTTATATATAAATTATTGTATATATATATATATATATATATATATATATATATATATATATATATATATATATATATATATATATATACAATTCTGTGTTAAGCATTACCCATTTCACACAAGAAGTATTTTTTTGCACGTGTCGTCAGTCTTTAAAAAGATTTTTTACAAACGTTGATATAATCGTTATTTTCTCAGATATTTTTTAACATTTGCACAAAAAAATATGTGCAGCACGTCAAAAAACAACACTTTTTCAACGTGTTACACACCAACGTTTTTTTCCCGAGTCGTATCGCCTATATTGAATTCTACGAATAAAAATGTCAACAACACAAGTTACAAAAATTTGTTTATTCTATAACGAGGCAATGTGGAAGATGTTCTCTTAAGTAGTCGAAAAGCTCCCTTGACGCACCCGGGCAATTTGTTAGTTCTAATTCTCGCATGTGCCTAAGCTGAATCAGACTTGATAAACCGTTTGAGGTCAATAATGGACACCCTGTGGATTAAAGAAATCAATTAGGCCTTTTACGGGTGAAGCGTGTGGTCCTAGACATTTATAGAGTCATCTAGATCCTCGATTTATACGTCAACTAAATTTGACATAAAGTTTGTTGCATTAAAGTTTAATAAATTGAAATAATGTGAGCTCATTCATTAATAATTATATTAATATGTTTTACTTTGTTGACTCACCTGCTAAAGATAATATTTGTAAATTTCGCATTCCACACAAATGCTGCAGTCCAAAGTCTCTTATTTGCGAGCACCACCGTAAATACAGTGATTGTAGGGATAACATAGTCGAAATATAGCCTATACCTATGTCAGTCACGTGAACACACCTGAAAATAAACGAAAACAATTTAAAGTTAGAGTTATATCTGTCGTTCTTCATAATTGTATATAATCTAAGCAAATAACTCTTCCGTGTGATGGCAAAACGTTTTAGAGGAGGGTAAAAACGAAGCTATGGTTTACCTATCTAAGGTTAGTTCTTCTAATTGATTAAGATCGCAAGCAATGTATTCCAAGGCAGCATCGGTTATTCTAGGACACCAGGACAGGTCTAAGGAACGCAGTTTCTGCAAGTTTTCTGCTATCAGTTCCACGCCATCGTCGGTGATTTTGCTGCAGCCTGATAAGCTGAGAACTGTCAGGTTTGGTAAGGAATGTACTGCAAATAAAAGTAATCACATTTTACTGATAAAGGTACTTATTAAGATCAGTGCCGTCTATTTTCTTAAATAAAAATTGAATGTTAACAGACTCCTGTTTGATATGATTGTAACCGACTTCAAACATAGGTATACATATATATGTTTTTTATGTAAGTTCGCGCATAATTCTTAAACGGACTCGTCGATTTCAATGGTTCTTTGTTGAGTATTTGCACTAAACAGAAAGAAAATATCAACAATTTTTACTGCCGCATTCAGAGCCATCTGGTTTAAAATTCCGTAGTTGACATCGACACAAGCGCCCATAGTGTGAAAACTACGTTTTAGTTGTATGGCTGGTTGTCTACAAAAGTTCTTGCGGTGCTCCCATATCATATGTTATATTTTCGGGTGTTATATGATAATTTCTAGGGCTCTAGAGGGTTTTGCATTTGAACAATCGGATCAATCCTTGTAGCTCGAATCTTATTATTATCCCAAATAGATACACACCTCTAATACAAGTCCAAACTAAAACAGAACCACGTTCGGGTTGGTAATTTCCGAAATATGAATGTAATAGCATACACGAAACATAATAAATACAACAATATTGATGTTCCACACTCGGTAGTAGAAATTCAATTACATTTTCACAAACGGAAATTTTCATGTAACATCGTTAAGGGTAATTTATGTGTACAAACTTTGAAAGCGTCGTGTAGTGTTTTCACGAAATAATATATTTTTGCATTTTACTCCTATATACGTGGATATAAAAGCTATTATTTCGGAACTCTGGAGGATATGTTCAGGTTTCTGTCACGCCACAGTTTATCTTAAAGTTAAATATACAATATTGAGTAAAAATTTCACATCTAAAATGGATTGACATTTGCAAAGGGTGATCGAAATGCTCTGTTTTGCAATCAACTTTACGATACGAAAGAAAAATCTAAACGCGCTGAAATAATTCCAAAAATTACCATATGAATAGGAAATTTTATGTAGAATTCCATTCTGCCAGAGTTAAGGTGATAGAAAGCGTAGTCTTTCCGGAAAATTAGATTCTCCGTACCCATGTCTAACGGACCTCTGAAAAAATATGACGATTTTCAGCGGCTGTCAAAAATTCTCTAGCTAACATTTTGAGCATATTATAGAATAGTTCTTTTTCTGTCGAATGGCAAAAGCAGCAAAAGGCTATGGTTTTTCCTTATTTTTTTTTTATTAAATAAAAATTTATAAATATCTTACTAATCTTACCAATATTAACAACTCCATGATTGGTAATCTCCCAACACGAGTGCAATCTAAGAACTCCCAGGGAACTACCTTGCTTTGGAGAGAAGTATCCCAGCGCTTGATCGGTCACGTGGTACGCTTGAAGCTGAAACTCGTACAGTGCCGGGAGGAGTTGCGCTACAGCTCCCACAGCTTCGTCGGCTACGTTTATACAGTCAGTGAGCGTGAGCGAGACTATTCGAGGGTGTAAACATTGCCAGAGACCCTGTTCGGTGATTTCATTGCATCCTGCCAGTTCGAGTTCGTAGAGTGCCTGGAACAAAAAAAATTTTGTGGAGTAGAAAGATTCAAAATAGGTTTGTTGGGAACTGTTTCTCTCTAAGAAGTTTTTATTTATTCCCATCCATTACACTACAGAAAATTTACATTCTAAATGGTAAGACCTAAAGCTAAATCAATTAACAGACACGTGGTAGGTAAAACACGTGATATGATGAGTACGCGGATAACTAACTAAAAATATCACACTCTGAAAAATGACTATTATAATTTTTGAGTAATCTAGAAGTAAGGCATTTTGACCATAGTTGTACGGTGCGTTCTTAGGAGGAATAGTTGTTCTTGCCTTGTTCGCCTCGTAGGGACCAAAAATAGGACTTCTTCAAGCAAACTTATGCAGCAAATTGTACCCCTTATTAGTTTATATAGGAAGATTAGCAACGATTTTCTGCGACGGTGTTCTAGGTTTCGTCTAGATTCAAAGAGCTTTGGGATGGCGGAGAGTGGAGAGATTCCACGATAATTCTCAATGTCGCCTTTCTTAAAGACAGGTATAAGGTTTGAGAATTTCCAAACCTCAGGAAAAGGTCCTGTGTCGAAGGATCTTTGGAATAAGGCACATAAGGGGCTAGTAAGTGGTGAAACGCAGTTCTTCAATAAGATTTTGGGTATGCCGTCAGGGACAGATTTCTTGGAAATGTCCAGATTTCCAATTTTTTGACCGATCCCATCAGTAGTAAAACGATGGGAAGCTAATATGGTTTCGAACTTAACTGGGTTTCTATTGAGCAAATTTACGTTATCGTGGTCGGAGTAACATGAAAGTAACATAAAGTTAGGAGGATAACCGTATAACAGGGTTGATTAAATTTTGGACAAAAAAATTAAATGTTTTATTACATTTATACATAATTTCACTGATGCGTGGCATAAGATCTTTGGTAATGTAATAAAATATAACAGACATATTTTTATTTCTCTAAACAAAGCAGCAACATCGAGCAGCTTCAAATAATTTGTCAATGCAATTTGTGGATTTGTTGTCGACAAAACGAGGTCACATTGAAACTTCCTCGAATAATAGCTGGTTTAATTTCGAATTTCCCCGGCTTTCGAGCGAATTTCAGTTATTGTATTGTACCAAGCTTCGAAGAGCTTAACTAGATAAGCTAGGATTAGCAATAGTCGCAATACAAAGCGAAGTTTATACTAGGTTTGGTTTCTAGAGCTACGTAATTAAAAATGGAAATTGTTTTGCAAAATTTCTTTTAACCGGCATCGTCAGGCTATTAAAAAAATCTATTTCTAATAACCAGGGACGTGCGGCCATATTCAAAATATAAAAAATATATGAACAAAATGAACAAATCATTACAAAATGAAACTAGTATTCTAGTACAATCACGTACATAAACTAAAAAAAATCAGGGCGTAACTAAAAATTTCAAAATAAAATCTTATTTAAAAAATACTTTTAAAAAACAAGCTTTTATTATTTACATGTACTAAAACGAAAAAAATAAGTATTGTTTTTCATTGTGGCAATGCTGAATACTATTTATAAGTGAACGTAGTTCGCGTGGGTGGATCCTAATAAAAGTAGTATCAAAGTTAACACTGAAGCAGCTATAATATATTATGTTAAATTTATTGTCTTAAAGGCTTATCGCGTGAATAGAAAAGAAAAAATACTTACTTAGGTACTTCTGGCCAACAAAATTAATGCCTGTGTAAACTTTTCGCGCGACAAGCTTTGAGACAATAAATTTAACGTAATATATCTGTTTCAGTGATAACTTTGTTACTACTTTTATTAGGATCCACCCACGCGAACTACGTTTACTTATAAATAGTGCTCAGCTTTGCCCCAATGAAAAAACTATACTAATTTTTTTCGTTTTAGTACATGTAAATAATAAAAGCTTGTTTTTAAAAAGTTTTCTACATAAAACATTTTATTTTAGAATGACTATGCTGAAATGATGACCAATATCTTTCAGATCCTGCCGATATGGGGATCAACTGTAACAAACGAGTAGCCACTGGTTTAAGGGGTTGGTTTGCATAAAGACCTTGCCACCATCATACCAACAGATCGCAATCATTTCGTGATGCAATATCCCATCAAAAAAATTTTGAATAGAACCCGACCTTCCATATAAAGATATTAAAATGATATTTTACCGTCTTCTCATATGCACGCCCCTGGAGGACCTATCAAAGTCTTTTCCTAGTCAGAATTATGCTTAATTTAAGTACTTTATACAACGTAAATTTTATTAAAATTGCTGAAGCCATTTTGAAAATATTTTGAAAAAAATTAAAAAGTTTAACACCCTGTATATTTGAAACAAAGCATCTGCGGACCTATTCATATGCACTTTTTGCCTTAGTCACATGCTTTTTGAAACACCCTGTATGTATGAGAACACAAAAATTCCTTTAGGAAATGTCAGATTTAGCAAAGTAAGATTTAAAACTGTACTTGTTGAAATGCCCCCGTTGTTAATCCAGTCCTGTCTTAACGTAACCTTTTCGTTCCTTCAGGAAAAAAATGTCACGAAACTCAACAGATACTAAAAGAATTTTCCAATTAAAGTGAAATCTCATCGGACAAAAAACCTTTTTTCGACGAAAAATCCTTTTACAAAGAAAGTATTTTTAATTAGAGCTCTCGGAAAAAGTTCAAAAGATTAATTAAGGAACTTTTTCGAAAGGACTGGCTTTTTGCGTCAAATATAAACAAGTTGATGATATAGAGACAGTAAGAGTTATTACAGAGTTGTTGCAAAGGATACTGGAAACCTCGAGATATCTTTCAAACCGTTCATCCGATTTTTATGAAATTTTGTACACCTGGGTACGATATTACGCCCGATCCAATGGTGAGTTCCGCATTGTTGTCAAGTTTACCGTTTTCCTGAAATCGACAGGAACTTTTTTTTTTAATGGAACACTCTATATTTTATTCAATTTTGGAATTCAGCTTAAAATTCCGAATACTTCTTATTGGAAACATTTTATCCTTATGTTAACATTTTTTCAGAAAATGGTGGTCAAAAATCTTTATTTTATTATATTTTACCTTAAAACACCTGTATACGAAAGTTTACCTGAAATGTCTGACATTGTCAGTTTCGTTTATTTACAAAAAAATGGATCATTTAACAGAAACCCAAAGAAGTGAAATTTTAATAATACTGGGTTATGGGGACCGAATGCGAACGAAACAAGAAGTTTGTAACATTTTTAATGACAAATATCCTGACAGAAATCCAATAACCAAGTTCACTGTGAGTAAAGTTTTCAAAAATTTCGTCAAACTGGAAACGTCAAAAACGCTATACGTTCTGGCCGACTTAAAAGTGCAATGATGATAAGGCTCTGAATGTTTTACTCAGTTTAGAGGAAAATCCCCATCTTTCTACCAGAACACTGGGAATAGAAAACAACGTTTCACACATGTCCGTAGACCGCCTTCTGAAAACCAAAAAGTTTCATCCGTACAAAACAAGACTTGTGCAAGAGCTCTCATCATCCAAATATCTTTGTCCATTTAATGTCTCCTGCATGAAGAAGGGGCCAACTATTCAATCAATCAATTTTACCTGTTAACAATTGCTCTACAGAAGCAGAAAATATTCTTATACAAACATACTAGCGTGACGTCAAAACGTTGACCCTTCTTTGATCTACTTAATTAAAACCAAATATATTCGAAAATCTAAGCAGATCCAGACGTCAACTGACGAAAGCTATAAATAAAGTGTCAAGCAGGAATAAGTTTGTTAGAGAATAAATCAAACAGAGTTCCGGAGAATTGTAGAGTAATGTAGAGAGCTAAAGCAACAAAAACGGAGATTCTGTAATTATTCTTTAAAGCAGAGAAGTATATTTTCTTATTTATTTTAAAAGCAAAACTAGTTAATTTCAAGTCGTTCTGAGTTATTAGGCACTCTGTGGATGCTACCTGTTTACGTTGGTCTTAAATCTGTATAACTGTTCATGGTCTCGGACTCTAAAAGCCTTTAATGAAGAGAAGTAATCGGTTCTGATCCCTATTTTGTTTTTAACAATTTCTCAATTGTTTATTTGAATAAAGCACTATTCGCGGGAATTTACTTTAGATTAGAAGATACAGCTGAGTAAAATAAAGCTTTGTGAAAAGAGAGCCATCAAAATTAAAATTTTTTGTCTTAATTCAGTTTTCATATAATTCTGGACAGAATCTTTAACGCAACCTAGACAAGTCATATTCATTGTTGGAATCGCCAGAAAATTTTCTATAGGATAAAGCAATATTCGCGGAAATTCGCTTTAAATTACAAGATACAGCTGATTAAAATAAAGCTTTGTGAAAAAGAGCCATAAAAATTTAAATTTTCTACCTTGGTTCAGTTTTTATGAATTTCTGGACAGAATCTTGAACTCTTAATCAATTTCAATCTAAATTGTGCTGTATAAACAATTTTATGTAACATCTTACAGTCATCTTCGATGAAAATATTTTAAACCACAATAAAAACTACCTAACTTTAAGTAATAAAGAATCTTCGAAACCTTTTTCCAAATCGAATAAAAAAGATATTTTCTGAAGAGTATGTGATTTCTTAGAGAGCAAAAAACATATTTTTACACCTCTGCTACTTAATCCAGAAAAATATTCCCCAACGCAGCCATTTTAAAGTGGTTTTACTGCTTAGGGGAGATCCCGAGGGATCAGACTTTGGGATATTAAAGTCGAATGTATAGCAACCGTTTGAAATAGAAATATATGTTTGTTGGCCTTGGTAGATATAAAAGGTAAGGCAGAAATACTGTGCAATAAAAACATTACCTGTAAGTATACCTACTTATAAAGAAATAAATAAAAAAACAAATTATAAATATACACACAGGCAAACATTTTTTTAACATTGGATGCATCTTTTTTTTTAATCTAATGGTTATATTATTATTATATTTTTCTTTGTCTAATAATGGCGAAACCAAATATGTCCAGAATAATCTTTTTTCGCTAAAACCCTTTTTGGAGTTTCAGGAATGACTGGTTAAAGTAAAAAAAAACCTTTAACAAAACGTAGGACCTAAACGCGTTCCAAAATTGAATTTTGTGTAGTATACCCATATATAGATTTAAAAAGGTGTGCTGAACACATATTCTTCATCGCATTTTTCTTTACTGTTTAAAGAGCTTTTAGCATGCATCGTAACAAAATATCTACAATCAAAATCATGTATAAAAATCCATATTTTCCATTTCGCATTTTTCGAGAAGACAATTTAATTTTAGAAGTTTTTTCAACGTCTGCAAAGTTTTGGACGCTTATGGCGTGTATTTTGTGTATTCAATACATGCAATATGTCTTTTACAAATTATATCAGATCAAGCTGTATGATCTATTTCAGTTGATTTTGTTTGGTGGTTTATGTTTTATGAATTTTGGTATTATAATTCATTATTTTGCGCTCGTAAATTTTCTTTAAAATAAAGAAAAAAAGTTTTGACTGTGAATTAATTTGTTTTAGCTGAATCTGCCCGTTAAAGTCCAAAATTATTTATAGATTAATTCGCTGGGACACGCTCTGTATTTATTTAAACTAAAACATTCCAGGAAAACAGTCAAGAAAAATCGGAAAACGTCCGGGGAATATCTTTGGTAAATCGTTACACACCGTGCGAACGTTTGCCAAAACCGATTCACGACGGAAGTTCCACAATTTCTAGACTCTTTTTTAAATTATAGATTTTGGGGTTCATAAATTTATAAGGGCAATTTATAGAGGGTTTGCAGAGGTTTGATTTTAGCAGGGTCTTATACGACCCCAATATCGATAAAAAATTCATGCTGATCGAAGGAAAATGGATATTTTCATCTTTGGTTGGATGTTTAAGTGTGCAGAAAAGGTTTTTACGTAATAGTGGCTTCCTTTTTACTATACCTATAGCCCTTTTAGGGTTCTGGCTAAAACTTTTTACGCTATTATTAATTTTTCAGGAAATGTTATTCTTAATTAAAGTTTTTTAAAATTAGCGCAAGAGTAAAGTATCTTAATTTTTCAATTAATTTAAAATATTTATTTGTAAAACTTTTTTAGAATTAAAAGCTATCCTCGAATACTGTTCGGTTATCTGGACTCCAGATTACACCATTAATAACAATAGACTCGAGAGGGTTCAGAACAAATTAACAAAGTACTTATTGTACAAGCAACGTTTTCCCTCGTCGGATCTTACCCACTAGACCAGACTGATGTGGGAGGAAGAGTCTTGAGCGCAGATGAAGGGACGCACTTCTGCTTTTTTTTTGTACAAGCTTCTGAATGGCCAGACTATTGGGGCTAGTTTTACTATTGGTTCCTGCAAGGCGCACAAGGCAGCAACACCTTTTTTATGAAGCCTATCACCGGACTAACCACGGCCAAACCGCCTTTGTCAACAGAATAGTGTGGAACTACGATTCTGTATACTCAGACTGCGATATTTTTAACAGTACTTTGTCAAATCTGAAAGGCATGGACGTAACTAGGGGTCTTGGGGGGCTAAGCCCCTCTAAATATTAATTAGCCCCCCCCCCCCCTCAAATATGTACCACCAATTACGAGAAAGACCTTCCTCTGAAAAACGAAAACTTTATACATACAATTATTAGTTAAGAAACTATTTTTTAATGAAGTTAAATAATAAAAAAATTAGTCTGTCCCTTTTCCCAAGACACCGACCTTAAAGCTTTTTTCTACCTTTCTACAGCACAGTTGCCCTAGCAACGAATTTCGACATTTAATCAAAATTCTTCCTAAAAAACCAAGATATTATTTTGCCCTTCGTCAGTAACACAATATTTAAAAATTTTCGACGCTGTCAAGCAAAAAATATTCGACAACAAAACCTTTTTTAATCTAAAAATAGCCGACAAAGGAAACGTTACAAAAAAGGGACACCGTAAAACGCTTTTGTAGATTTTCCTTTCAAGGGCCCAGAACGTGACGCTTCTTATAGATTTCACGGGGTTGCTAATTCGATTTTCATTAAGTCAGCATTTTTATATTAGATTTTCCGTAGGGGTACGTATTGCGTTTTAATTTTATATTTTTTAAGGTAATAGGAGGGTGATTTTAAAAAACTCTGTAAATAACGTAAGAGCAAAAAAACGTCCTCAAAGTATGCCGTGGAATCAAGCACGCATGTCTTGAATTATTATTCTTGGAATGTAACATAGGTAAAAGGTACAGGAGAAAGAAAAATAAAGCAGTCAAGTTCTGCAGTTTTTATTTTTAAGAAAATTGCATTATTGTCATTGCAAAATTCAGAATTAAAATATATATATATATATATATATATATATATATATATATATATATATATATATATATATATATATATATATATATATATATATATATACAACAAAGAACCTAAAAATTATAAATTTAAACTAAATGAGAGACGTGTCCACCTTCTACTTCCAAACATGTTCTTATCTTCTTTTTACACCATCAAAAACATTGGTGAGTACTTGGGGGGAGTTGCTAACCTGAAATTTATTTATAATTACTAGCCCGTAAGTCTTCGAAATTTTCACAAGGGGTTTTGAAAGAGTTTTTAATGTGTTGCCATAAAAGAAGGCGCACGGCGTGAGATCGCAGGACCGTGGTGGCCACCTAACTGGCATATTACGACTAATGATTCGGTCTTCGAAAAATTCTTCCAGAAAATTTAAATTATCAAGAGTTACGTGAATTGGTGCGCCGTCCTGCTCGAAGTAGCCTTGTCGCATCTCTTCATCGTCTAATGTGTTTACAAGATTTTCTAAAATTTCATTACGGTATCGCGCCGAATTGAGTGTCCCTTCAAAAAAATCGGTCCAATTAACCTTTTTGTCGATATGGCCGCCCGCGCGCCAACTTTCTGTGAATGCATATGCTTCTCTATAAAGAAATGTGGATTTTCAGAACTCCATATTCTCATTAATATAATTATATAATGAACTACCAAATAATTTGAAACAAATAACTAAATTAAAATTATTTAAAAAGAAGTGCAAAAAATATATTTTAAAAGGTTAAAAAGGATAAATTTAAATGATCTTTCTTTATACACTAAAAGGAGTTAATTTTTATTTTTTTTTTTTTTTACTTATATAAATACGTATTTATAAATAATCTTAAGTTACATTTTTCTTTTTATGTTAATTTATATTTTCCCTGTAATAAACTAATTTAGTTTGTTGGGAAATAAATAAATAAATAAAAAAAAAATAAATAAAAAATTTGTTGAGAATTTACATAACCAGAGAGGTAAAATCATGCCTCGTCAGCAACAAATGTTTTTCAGATACGTTTTCATTACTATGCAAATTACCCATAAACCACTCTGAAAATTGCATTCGCGGCGGCTTGTCGTTTGGTAACCATTCTTGGACTGAGCTTAGACGTGCATATGCAGATCACATTTCAGGATTATATTGCAGGTTCCGTAGGATACATTGACTTGCTGGCTTAAACGCCGAATAAGGGTTTGTGGGTGTTCATTAACAATTTGCCTTAATTCTTCTACTTTTTGTGCGGTGCGAACTTTGGGTCTCCCACTGCCTTCCTTTCGATTCACACTTCCTGTTTCTCTAAACAAAGCCACAGATCTAGTTAAAACTTGGCGAAACTTGTCGAAATCCATGACTATGTGTGGAAATTCCGTTTAAAAATTATGAATGACGTCCCGTGTTGAATAAACCCACTGGCCATCAACCCTTCTACCATTTCTAGAGTAAATTTCGATCATAAAAGCTTTTTGTTCTGCCGTGATAACCATATTTAATTTTCTTAAAATAAAAACTTCCGAACGACAGTTCTATTTTTCCTTTACCTATACCTTTTACCTATGTTACCTTTCAAGAGTAATAATTCAAGACATTCGTGATTGATTCCACGGTATACTTTGAGGACTTTTTTTTGATCTTATGTTATATCGGTTTTTAAATTTTTTAAGCTGAATATAAGAATATTTTATGTGTATTTTTTTAAGGCGTTAAAGCAAATGTCTTCATCCTTGTCAGTATTCTTTGAGAACAAACTTTTATAATTGATTTTACTGTAAGATCTGTGCTTCAAAAGTTTTCTTGTTTCTGAAAGTAAATGCGACGAAGTACATTTAAAATAAAAGACATTGCTCAATCTTCTTTTGTAAAAGACATGACAAATTAAAATGTTGTTTTAATTGCTTATAAAGGCAGAATTTCAAATATTACATCAGTAATCGCTTTTATTATTATCTAAAAGATAAAGTGGTTTGCTCAGGTCTCTTTCTTAGAACATATTTTTATAAATTTACTCTTGAGCAGTTGTTTGGCTTTTGTAACATGTTTGTCTCTGAGTTTTTAACAATTTAAAATGAAAAACAATAATACTAAAATGGACACCGATTACTGCTCTTAAGGAAAATTCCAACACAATTTGAGAATCCTTACCCTATATGTTATGTATTTTCGATGTAAAAGCCTGTCATACCTTAATCTATTATGTACAAATAATGACGCCCATTAATTCCTTCATCTAACCCGCAATTAAAATAATGAATCTCAGATTAAACCAGGGATAGACTAATGTATCAGTATTATGTCAAAACGTTGCTCTGCGTTTAAACCTAAATAAATTTATAAATCCCTGTAGTCCCGTAAAATGTGGCCTGGTGAAGGGCATACATAAATGGCCGGATAGTGCAGCAAAAGGACTATTATAGAGGTTTAAAGCATTGACCTTCGGCAAGAGCAGCATTCATTCATAATGGATAATGAGTTAGGATAATCAAAATGCTAGCAAGATTTGCGTTGCGTGGAGAAAAAAAAATTAAAAATTCATTCCGAAGCGCATTTAACCATAATACTTCGAAATAAAAATATGTGAATCATAACACACTCAGTTGTGCATGACTTAATTTTATGTAACAAAATGCCTATCATATTTTGGTATATTATAACTGCAGGTATTTTGTGTTGTGTTTTGAAATAGATTTAGCAGTAAAATTAAAAAGGTACAATGCAAGATTAAATCGATGAAGTTTTAACCACATAAAACAGCCACAATCGACGGACTATGAATGTTTCAATTTTCCCAACATCCAGGAGGAATATTTTTTAAGAATGGAATAGAAGTTAATAAGTTTTTTGGAAGTATTACTCGTAATAAACAAAAATATATTCATCGACCTACACGCATTCTTACGGTTATTTTTAGAAAAATCAGGTGATCAGTACTTGTAAAAATAGATACAAATAAACTGGATTAATGCTTTATTTATGTATTCTCAGTAATTTTTAATGTAGATTCCTCAATAGTTACCTGTAGATGTTCCATTAAAGATTCCAATCCTTGATCTCCTATACTCGAACACCTCAATTTCAAGGTGTGTATGTGCTTCGAGGCCAAGGGGAAGGTGTTTATCAAATCGAGGGCATCTTCGTTGGTGGCACCCATCAAGCACAAGCTGTGAAACCCCCGGCGAACTGATGAAGAGTATAGTCTAGCGCGTTCATTCACTTGGAACCCCCTTAATTCTCTGCATTGTAGGACCGGTATTAAACCTATCCAATATCTCGGTGAACGATATAGAACGTCTCTCCATCGTGTACAAACTTGGACTAACACGCATCGCTCGCATGAGCTAAAATAAAAGAAAAACTTTGACAAAAACTTCTCGTCCATCATCAGCTGATCCCAATTCAAATAAACCGGAAGGGGCTTGGATTTCCGAATTAACGGCGCGCTGGGAGCTGGCATGGTCTTCTGCTGGTGGCCTCTGGAAGGCAATAACCTCGAGGGCTTCTCGGGAGCAGTCACTGCGGCACTACTGCTTCCGCAGAAGACGTTCGTGACCCTCTCCATAACACTCCCTTTCGAGGAGTGGTGTTTACTACTCCGAAGTCCCAAGCCATTGATGCGTTTGGACAACTCCGCCGAAGCTCTTTCGACGACACCTTGGGCTGATATCGAAGACATCCTGATGGAAGTCGCGAGAGAGTCACGTCATGATAGCGGTTAAAGAGTCATCGCGGTAGTGTGGACGGCGTGAAAGTCGCGCGGGCACTGTTTGGCTCCAAGGGGATGGAATCACCCTTGCCAAGAGCGGATCAATACCGTCCCCGGCATGACCGTATTTAGGGTTTAGATTTAATGCAGCGTCGAAGTAACTATTTAAACTCCTTCTCTTTGTGTTCTCCGCTGAGAGAGGTGCATCAGTTTTTTGTTAATTATCTGCATATTTTTATATGTACCTATATATATGAGTTTATAAACTGGTCTCAAGTTTAGTTGATTTTGTTCTCGCTCTGATCATGATTAATAACTTCTGTTGGTCGGCCAGTGTATATACTCTCCTGATTGCCTTTTAATTAAAGGTGATTACACCAATTATGTTTCTAATTAGATCGATTTTGATCTAATAAATTACCTTAAAGGGGTTTATCGGGATTTATGTTGGAAAATTTAGCTTGAATTACCTATTTTGAATTGCAATTTTGTACGTTATCTTATTCTTGGTCCTAGGAAGGTTTTGTTAGTTGATTTAGTTTCTAAACTTAATATATTTTTCGTAACTGGGTAGTCTGGGTACATTGAAGAATAATAATTATTCTAGACTTTTTAGTTTTTGTTAGTACTTTAAAGGTAATTGTGAAATGCTATACCTACCTACTTGGTGCAAGTTCAACTTTATCTGGTGGTGTATCAAAAATTGGGGAACTCATAACGTTTATTCTTTAATTTTAGGAAATATACATTACAATAAAACACTAAACTGAACTTTACAAATAAATAAGAAGGTGTAGTCCTTAGTACATCAATGTTTGTTTTTTTTTTCATGAAAAATCGCATGTTTCATACTCTTGACTTTTTCCTTAAAAACTTATTGGCTACTCAAATTAAGGAAGCCAAGTTGCCATCAGCTGATTTTTAGCGGGGAAGAAGGGCTCACTAGACGACAAAATTGACAAAGATGGCAAAAAAGACGATAATGAAGACAAAGACGACACGAAAACATTCCCCGTTATAGTAGGTATATATAGTTAGCAAATCGGTCGATGAGGATGTCACCTCCTTAATTTCAGTCGCCAAGACTTTAGACCAGTGTTATCATGCGTTTCCAGAAATACGATTGATCTTAAAAATAGTTTAATTGGAAAAAACGATCGATATTCTCCAAGCGGCAATCGATTATGACTTTTTGTAATCGCTCAGACTTCTCTAGACTACTGATCAAGTCACCGGCAGTGCACTTGTTTTTTGAACTTCAATCTTGGTTCTTTGATGTTGATTTTGGGAAAACAGTTCAAAACCTACTTATTTAAAGAAGAAATTTTAAGATATGCCCCCCCTGTAATTTGTAGCACGTGCCTTACGCGCAATGCTGTATACATGAACTAGAGTTGAAAACAAATCCTGCAGCGTTGCCAGAACAGACAATTTTTATCTTTAATATAGGGGTGAGCTTGCTTGCTTATTTAAGAGCATTCACCATCAGCTGATAATATATACTAATTTGTTTCAAAGAATAGCACCAAAACTAAAGGTTTAATTAAAAATTCGGTGTCAGCATAAATTATAGAGAAAATGGTGAACAATGAGGGAAAGTCTTTTAAAAATAAAAATATTACAAAATAAAAAAAAAATTGTTTTTTCTTTTTAAATGACTTTCCCTCATTTTTCTATAAAATTAGAATATATTTCCAAAATTTCGTATGATTTCGTTGGTTAGTTCTGGTGCTATTCTTTGAAACAAATTAGTATAATAATATATCAGCTGATGATGAATGCTCTTAAAATATTTCCTATTCATACGGAATGGTAGCTGACTGAATTTGGCAACGGTGCTGATTTTCAAGGATGAGGTATCGTCATGGTAATGTTTACAGGATAGGGAATACTGGATGAGTGCCCTGAGAATCTTTAAGAACTGCGTGGGCGCTGAAAGCCCTGGATAAATTGGAAATCGCGGGATTTTTTTGGATAACTTGTTTATATACTGTGGGTGTATGTTCTGTTTTCTTTAAAATTAGGATCATCTACATTTTTATATTGCGATCGCGTGCTAGTGTACAGCATGCCCATTAAATTAACAAGAATAGAAATATGATAGTTTGTCTGACTAGTGAGAAATAAGTATCTAAATTTCCGGACGGTATCTATATTTGTTTATTTGGTTGCCTGAACAAAGAAATAGGGAGGGCAATTTCTTATCGACACTGTCAATTTTGCTTTCGTTTTGTGTGTTGCCTAACACCTAACCAAACACACGTTCATTGATTGTAGAAGACAGCTTCTGTCATGCTGTTTTGCTATCAAAACTTTCAAAGTAGCTTATATGTTTTTTTTTTAACTTTTGTAACTAACAACACTATAAAATTGTATTGGAAGTATTAAATGATGAAATTCGCCGTAAAATCTCTCCTTCAACAGTCCCCTCGACTAGGGGAGCTTAGTCAAATCAATGGAAAACCAGACGTTGTTTTGGAGACCCCATTGGCCCTTCTTCACACTCAAGGGGGGCACATCCCACATATCACCCACGAAGTGTTCAAGCTAGTCAGTAAAGAACCTCAGATCCTCCAAATCCCACTAGTCAGCATGCACAATTTTCACGAAGCAATAAGGTCGTATAGTGGAAGGGTCTCGGATTTTGTGGGTAGTAAAGACAGTTTAACGTGCATCACACTGCACGATCCTTCAAATTTAACGAAACAAGGACATCACGTTAAGGAAAAGGTACCTGTATTTACCAAAAATGGAAAAGTATTGTACGATAGTGAGAAATACATGGACATGATTGAAAATTTTAAGCCCGATATGTACACTCTGTTGTCTGATGGAGATACAAACGTGTCCAGCCCGCAGAAACGTATTTCAAAAGCAATAGAAAACACAGTGGCCTTTAATCAACAGTGTATGGACCGTCACAAGAAATCTGACACTCTTCAAGATGCCTTTGTAATTGCCCCAATTGCTGGGGGGTACTGTTTGAAGTCTCGTCAAAAGTGCCTTGAATCAATAATGAAAAATGACTCCTACATTCAAGGCTACCTTATTGATGGGCTTCACAACAATGGCCCTGAAGTAGAATTCCTGCCTTTCACCGAGGTCAAGCCTGTAGTAGAAAGTGTGCTTGAAAAGCTGCCCCCTGAAAAATTAAGAGTAGTCCAAGGCTGCTGGAGCCCCCTGAATATAATAAAGCTTGTTCACTGTGGTGTTGATCTATTTGATACCTCCTACTGTAGAATTTTAACAGAACGTTCCGCAGTAATAATTTTTGCTATCGAAGCAAATGACGTGTCAGAGTCCTACGAAATAAATTTGAGGCAAACTAAGTTTGCAGATGATTTTAGACCTTTGCTGTTAGGCTGCAAGTGCATAGCATGTGCAGGATACTCTCGTGGCTATATACACCACCTCTTAACAGTACAAGAACTTTTAGGATCTGTATTAATAATGATGCACAATATTTACCACATGCTAAGGTTCTTTAAAAAAATTCGCGTGTGCATAAGAAATGGAAATTTGAACGAGTTGGAAGATAGAATCGCTAGTCAATATAAGTCATTTCAATGTCAAGACGGTCAAGAGTTAATTGTTGCCGAGACCAGTGATTCTCTAGGATAGCTTTGAAAGTATACTAATTTTTATAATACATTATTTTTTAAAACAATTTGTTTTATTTCACGGTTTCTAGACATACTAAAAAGAAATGAATGTAGAATAATTTTATGCGTTTTTGGGTTTTAAGGAAGTTAAAAAAATACTTCCAAGTCGGAAAAATAGTTTTATTTGTAACAAAAAACACACTACAATTGTAAAAACAGAAAAATACTATAACACTGTTAAAATATGGAGTCAAAGATAGAAACTCGCAATATTAAAGCCAATCCACACTTGGTAACATGTTATAGAAACTTGCTGTGAAAACATGCATCTATAACTTGTTGACAACTTTTAGACTTCCTCATTAAGCATTCGGATTGCTTGAATGATTTTCTCGCGGCTAAACAAAACAATGGAGACAAACTTCGATGTTATTAAATACAAAAACGTTAATGTGTACGCAACCCCAACATGTTACCAAAACACTGTTGCCAACATTCTTTGAAGTTTACCGCTTACCGACCGGTAACAAATAGCGTTGAAATTTTATTGAAATTTCGACATGCTGAATAACTTTGTTGATAACAATGTTGAGTAGTAAGGGCAGGCCATTATATAGGCACTTAGGTGTATGTTAAGGCCTATCCTCACTTGCTAGTCAACATTATTATCAACAAAGTTATTCAACGTATGAAATTTCGATAAAAAGCAACAAGTTGTTATTTCAACAAGTTATTTGTTACCGGTTGGTGCGCGGTAAACTTCAAAGAATGTTGGCAACAGTGTTTTGGTGAAATTATTTTGAACAAACCATGAATTTAGCTTACGTCATTCTTCGTGACGCAAGCTTTCTCTGTGCACAATTCATCGCTATCCGTTGCTCCGTCTAGATGTGATTAAGTAATAAAAGAATAGATTGTTGCATTTATAATATAGGTAATGAAAAGTGGTCCACTAGTTTATTTAAATATATTATGATTTTAATCCTAAAATATAGATAATTATTTTTGGTAAAAAAAGTTTAACAAAAAAACTAATATAAGTTATAGAAAAACTATTAGTATCACATTAAATAAGGCATTTAATGGAGCCCCCCGGGAAAAGCGTGACGTTGAGGCATTATCCATCTCCCCAGCAAACTAATTGGAAGGCAAAACACTACACAAGCATCGAGCTACTTCGTTAGCTGCTCCACCCTCTTTAATAGCGTACAGGTGTCCATTGGGACATGTGAACCAATGGCCCTTTCCCAAGCCTATAGCTCTAACTATCTCCATTCGTTCTTTGTCGCTAATTGTAAGTGTCCTGTCCACATTTGGGGCTAACTCCGTCAGGTTGTTTTCTACAGAAGCGTCGAGGAAATCGCTGTATCTCTTTTTAACGAAAAGCACTTCTTGAATGTTTTCCGCTAGATTTTTAATGGAGGGCAGTTTCACGGCATTTTTGAAGCAACGTGACAGTTTGATGTAATCAAATTGCACGATCCTGCTCAGCCTCTTAATTTCAAGCACTAAATCATCGATTTCCTGGTCTGTAAGGTGATCCTCTGAGCGTAGCAACACCTCCAGAAGCCAGTGTATATATAGACTGGTCGGATGCTCGTCCTTATAAGATGCTGCACTGCTACTGATGACTTCGAAGCATTTGACAATGTAAGTCAAGGTTTGGATTTTCGATTTTACAGCGTTTAGCTCTGTTTTGTTCATAGTCGTCTGTCTGCGCTGCTTGCGGGAAGACATCAAGCGCATTTCTAGCGTGTTGATGGCGTCTTGCAGTTTGGCGCCCACTGAAAAAAAATGGAATAAAATTTGTGAATTCTTTAAGAATCACTCCGTTTTAAAGAAAAGTTTTGGGTTTTTTAATGAATGTGCTTGTTCAGTCATTTCTTGTTTTCAATAAATATGATTATATTATTGCGCGCACAATGAGTCAATCGAAACACACACACACACACACACAAAATTACGTTAATTGGACTGATAATTACAAAAATATTAAGCTATTTAATAATAACAACAAACGTGTTTAAATCTTCGCTAAATCTTTATTCTTAGAACATGACAATTGTTTCGACACACAGTGTCTTCGTCGGATGGTTGGTATAAACTGGAGTTTATACCAACCATCTGACGAAGACACTGTGTCAAAACAATTGTCATGTTTAAGAATAAAAATTTGTAACTGAACAAATTAAGGCTCAGGATATCACGTAAAGATTTGAAATCGAATTTAATTTTAAAAATTATTTTAACTGCAAAAATGCGCCAGCATGCTCGTCTGAAAATCAGTTTGGCTTTGGGAAGGGCATTTTAAGTTAAAAAAAAAAGAAAATACAAAACTCCTTAAAAAGGACAGTCCTTTCCAGAAAAGGATGGGTGGCAAACCTATAGGTAATGTATGTCTGTTTTATGTGTCTACACCGCAAGGTGTAGCAAATACCTAATTGGGCAACAACAATGTTAAAAAATAAAACAAATAGGAATAATGGGCACTGAATACTTAAAACCCCCTTTTTATTTACCCTAGATAATAAAACAATTAATTTTTATTTTGATTTATTAAGAAAAAAACTGAATCGTAGATACTAACAACGAAGTTCTTAAAGCATTTAAACAATGCCTTAAAGCATCTTAGCACTAACTTAAATGACTTAAAATATTTTAACAATACATTAAAGCAATTTAACAATACCTGAAAGCATTTTTAAAATACCTAAAAGCATGTTAACAATATTTTAAAGATTTTTAACAATACCTTAAAGCATTTTAACAATACCTTAAAGCATTTTTAAAATACCTTAAAGCATTTTAATAATACCATAAAGCATTTAGGGTGGTACGCAGAAGGGTTCAATAATACAAAACAGAAAAGTACTGGGTTAAAACTTACCACTTCCCGTGATGAATGTCCGATCGAATAGTGTCATGTGTCCGAACAAATTGAGATTGAAAACAGGGCCACGATAACCTACAAAATTCTCAGGTGGTACTCAAGTATAAAAAGGTTGGGAATTAATCCTAAAGCACTTTAAAAATACCTTAAAGCATTTTAAAAAAAACCTCTAAGCATTTTAACAATAACATAAAGCAAACGCTGAGGCAATAGAAACAAAAAAAAATCAACAATATTAAAACTTAAAAAAGACTGTGAAACGGGGTGTTGCAAAACTCCACCGATTTTTTTTTATCTTCTGAGACCCCACGAAGACCGAAGTCTAAGTACTATGTACCGTGGGTGTACTGGGGAATCGACTCACACATTCAGGGCTGGAAACATCCGTAGGGATTTCACCAGCCCTTTAAGAGGATGTGTGGGGTGGTACCACTTCGGTCGAGGAAGAATTCCTCTACCACCTTCCGTTAACAATCACAAAATATCCATGGTCGAAGCGGGATTCGAACCCGCGCCTCTCGGTTGCAAAGCTGGCGCCGTACCAACTCGGCCACCGGACCGACTACACGAAGATTACTCTCTTTGTCCAAATGGCCTGAAAACAGTTGTTTTTTGCCTTATTTATTTTACACTTTTTTAAAAGATAATTCATTCAAATTCAAATTAAATTAAATTAATTAAATTAAATAAAATTTAAATTAAATTTTGTACATTGTACAACGCTTGTTCGGAGTACCCATGGAACCACCCTATGACCATTTTAAATAATCTACATAGCGATATTTTCTTGGTGGACACGATCCTCAATAGGCCAAATTAAAAAAATGTTTGTCGTTTGATTTTTTGCCAAAGAATTACCTGTAGAGTTTTAGGCGTTTGGGTTTGCCATAATTTGTATACCCTCTTAAAGCTATTGGTTTTCATAGGCTGATCGAACAGCATTATCCATCTCCCCAGCGAATTGGTTCTCCGCTACTGGGGCCTAAAACTGACCTTGCTGTTTAAATTATCAATAGCAATGCGCTAGTGACAATTTAAAAACAAGGCAAATTATAGACCCTGGTTGGCGCTGGCCACCTGAAAGCGGGAAAACTGCTTTTACTGTGTTTGTACCCCCTTTTTCTTATAGTATTGGCTTTTTAGATGGCGTTGCACGGCTCCCGGTGAGACTGGGTGTGCGACTCTTAGTGTATACCGCAAAACTGTGGAGATCTGGAGTGATGCTCAAAAATTCGGTTCCGATACCAGGTGTCATGTTTCCGCTATACGTATTATTGTTTTACTGGCAACCTACAGTAGCAGCTTTACTTTGCTCTAGTATGATCTGTTCTTGCATTACAGTGTATGTATGTATATATATATATATATATATATATATATATATATATATATATATATATATATATATATATATATATATATATATATATTATATATATATATAAATATATATAATGGTAAAAAGGTGTAAAATAAACAGGAAAATAAGTGAATAAAAGCTTTTTTCTTATTTTTAGCCGAAAAAGAGTAAAATTTTATTGGTAGTTTTGCAACACCTCGCTTAAAAAAAATTAAAACACTTGAGGTATTTAGGCTATAGATTTAAATATAAATATATATATATATATATATATATATATATATATATATATATATATATATATATATATATATATATATAATAAAATAAAATATTTACCAAAGACTCCCAACTCAGCCAGAAGTTGTTTACATTGCGCCTCGTTTTCTTCAGGTTTGCCATAGGACTTTATTTTGGCCCTAATTACATCCCAAATGGCTTTCTTTACAATGGTGCTATATCGTTCGGTAGTGGTAATATTCGTCTTACACCTAAACATACAGATTTAGATTTAAGAGGAGCCATCAGGTCCTATCATTAATATTTTTGTTATTTTAACATTGTTGCTGCTCAGTTGTTCCATATACAGCTCTTTTTTTTTATTGCGGACAACAGGATGTTGCATGTTAAATTTTTAATCCCATGTTAGACCCCATTATTGTAAATATATAGTGATAAAACTTAGCAAAGCTTAATTTCAGATTCTTAAGGTTATGTTAATTCGCCAATCAAAAAAAAAATACCTAAAAAATGCCTTTTTTCTACAATTGCTCTGAAAATACGTAAAAAAACACACTGCTAACTACAACTGAAAATTAATAATTTTAAACAGCGTGCGAAAACGTTTACACATGCTGCAAGAAATAATTAATATGTAACCAACCATTCGCCAGACCTATCTTAAGGCGGCTACAGACGGCATGGCAAGCCTTGGCCAATGCCCGCTCGTTCCAACGTTGGCGCATAGTGTGGACGCAAAACTTATGGCAAGCAAAGCCAACGTTGGCGCTGGCCAGGGTTCGCCTAGTAAGCGGTAATTTCGACACACATCAAAGGGACTTATTGAAACTTTCAGATAAAAAATGTCGTGTGTACGGTCGTCGGTGCGCGAATATCAAGCAAAGACCAACGTTTCTACAAACGCTGATTGAAACGCTGGCCAAGGCTTGCCATGCCGTCTGTAGCCGCCTTTACACATACCTACAATCTTGAGCAAAAGTTTTGAAATGTAGTAGGTGGCAGTTTTGGCAGCTGTCAAAATTTGAAAGCTGTCTCTTAGCAACCAATTTCATTTGTTTAATTATTTATTGACGGTCTTATCTCAACTGCCACCTAGAGAATCGACGAGATTTAACTTAACTATATAGAATAATAGTGAAATTTCGTAAAAATAATGATAAAAATGATCTGTGAAAATCTCGACGAAGAATATCTCGAATCTACTCCTCCAGAGATAGCAGAAAAAGCAGCAGAAGTATATAAAAATCTCCTTCGTTTGGTTTCAAGAGAAAGATTGCATATACGTAAAAATTTAGCACAATGCACACAATATCACTGCTGCAATTGTAGAAAAAGTATAGTGTACAACACGTTTGACAATACCTTTTCACACTCGTTCTGGTCAAAACTTGTACAATATAGGTTAGGTACTATTATTTTTGGAAAAATATTAATTTATTACACCCTTCCTAACAAGGGCGTATTTAGCTTTCTGTCTGAGATGAGTAAGGTTTCTGAATCTACCCAGTATTAAAATTATTAAACAATAATTTTTTTTTACAGTTTCTACTTCTGTTTTTTGTAATGGGCCACAGAGCAACAGTGGATGCCTTATGTTGAAATAATGCCTAGACTTGCCTAATTCCAAAGTTGATAATAATCAAGATATAGGGTGTCAAAATTTTAATTTTGTTTTCGATTTTTCCCAATAATTTCTTCACAAAATGACATAGCGGCACGAAATTAGTGATTTGGGGGTTTTTTGAGGCGAGGAATTCAAATTCGTCCAAACTTTTAATGTCACTAGTAGAGGGCGCCACCGCACTTCTTTTAAATGACATCGCTTTTTTCAAGCTTAGTATGTCGATCTAGCTATTAAAAAAATCGATTATACTTCTTCCTTTACGTCAAAAAAGTATACTTTATTGAAGTCGCTATTAGTAGCCGTTTTCGAGATAATCGCATTTGAAATTTCCTATGCAGCAATTAAATAAAAAGTGGTTGAAAAGTAATGGGACATAGAGCATTTCTGACTTCAAATTATTATGATTTAGCTAAATTTACTTTGTTCAGAAGTTGATATTATAGGAGATAGGTACTTGCGATACTGAAGATTTTTAAATAAAAACCCTTATTCATGCGGGAATACTAATTTTATTTTAATGAAACTTTCCTATTTATTAATAATTAGTTTAATAACACTTAAAAGTTAATAACAAAAGAGTGACAAACTATCTTAAGGAACAGTTTCCTGAACGATGGTTAGGCCGTGATAGCCCCTTGTCTTGGCCGGCGCGACGTCCGGATTTTAATCCTATGGACTTCTGTATTTGAGGACACTTCAATAAACAACCATAATGAGTTAGGACAAAAATTATAAATGCTGTTGATCTGCTCAGAAATGATAGGGATCTTTTGTTTAAAATCCGATAGTCTTTTGTAAAGCGTACAGCGAAATGTATTGTGGTGATCATTTTGAGCAATTGTTATCAACACGATTTTTACTTTTAATAATTTTGTTAAAGCATTATTAACTTGTTATTAATAAACTAATTATTAAATAAGACAATTTTATTAAAATGAAATTAGTATTCCAACATGAATAAGTGTCTTTATTAAAAAATCTTCAGTATCTGAAGTATCTCCTATAATATCAACTTTTGAACTAAGTAAATTTAGCTAAATCACAATAAATTGAAGTCATAAATCCACTGTTGCTCTGTGTCCCATTACTTCTGAACCACGCGTATTTAATTGCATAGGAAATTTCAAATGCAATTATCTGGAAAACGGTTACTCCTAGCGACTTCAATAAAGTATACCTTTTTGACGTAAAAGATGTAGGATAATCGACTTTTCCAATAGTCAGATCGATATACTAAGCTTAAAAAAAGTTATGTCATTTGAAAGAAGTGCGGTATGCCGTAGGTGGCGCTCTCTACTAGTGACATTCAAAGTATGGACGAATTTGAATTCCTCGCCTCAAAAACCTCTCAAATCCCTAATTTAGTGCCGCCATGTCGTTTTAGTTTCCCACTATTGGAAAAAATCGAAAACAAAATTAAAATTTGGACGCCCTGTATCTTGGTTATTATCAACTTTGGAATTGGGCAAGTTTGAATAAATCGCATTATTTCGACATAAGGAATCTGCTCTTGCTCTGAGTCCCATTACTTTTGGACCACTGTATATTTATTATACAGGGTGTTACAAAAAGATGTTAAGAAATTTTAAGAGCAGATTCTACATTTGAAAACATGAAAATAAGTTTATGTAAACATGGGTTCTTAAACGCTACTTTTTCGAGATTCAGGGTGTTTAATATTTTCTTTTTTAAATGTTTCTTTTTAATTTCTCGAAAATGCGTTAAATATTAACATGAATTTTGGTAGACGCCAGTATGTAATCAAAGGGCACCTTTACGGGTAAAAAATTTATTTTCTAAAGTACTTGCAACAGTGGCGTGCGTGCGGGTAAATATTTATTTCTAGCGAAAAAAATGGCACGCCACTGTTTTTTGGCAAAATTGATATTGTTTTCTTGAAGCCCAATTAATTCTGCGTGAAAACTGTCTCTCAAGCTTTTTTGTTCTGAAGCACCGTTTTCGAGATAAAAATTAATTTATTTCTTACAATAAAAACAAATAAAAATGATTTTTTAAAAATATTTTTTGTTCAGGAAATAGTGTATTTTGATTTAATATTATAGTAGATGCTGGAAATGGCTTCTCCGTGCTTCAGTACATGCTCTAAATAGTTTTCGCATATTTCTTCTAACTCTTCGGAATACTTGAGGCGTGAAAATATTAAACACCCTGTATCTCGAAAAAGAAGCGTTTAAGGATCCATGTCTATATAAACTTATTTTAATATTTTTAGATGTAGAATCTGCCCTTAAAATTTCTTAACATCTTTTTGTAACACCCGGTATATTATTTTATTGTTTGCTTTGTAGCTATTTTACTTGTTTGCTTTATCCAGGTATTACTAAGTTCTGGAATTTTGGAAAAATAAATTTTAATGCATTACAAAATCAACTAAAATATTTATTTGAACAGCAATATTTATTTATAATTTTGGAATTCATGGGAGGGGTAATTGAGGTCCCGTAAATCCGCCCTTGCTTCGTAATTATCATGTTTTGCCTTGGCATACCCGAAGAATAATGAATATATATTGGCCCAACATAATATCAAACGAAGACTTATGGCATCTCACGAACCAAGAACCAACGGACACAACAATTAGAAGAAGAAAATGAAAGTGGATTGGACACATTCTATGGAAAGAAAATATGGATATTACAAAGCAAAGCTTAGATTTTAACGTGAAAAGAAAGAAAAGGAGACGCCTACGAAACTCATGGAATTAAACAACTTGCAAAAAAGCAAAAAAGAATGGGAAAAGTTTGTAGAAAGGATTTATGTAACCAGGAACGGCTCTAAATCAACTTAACATAAGGATATACGCAAAAGACAAAGCAAGATAATCAACTAGCGTTAGGCTGACGACCTAACCTTAAACATAGTTAGTTACAGAAACATCCGCAAGGATGCTTGGGTAAATTTAATTTATTTACATAAATTTACTAACGTTTAAAGTCATGGAAGAAATAGGGGATGGAAATAATATCTATAATAAATATAAATTTCATTAATTAATATGTTTCAGAAACATTGCGTGTTATGATTTGTATGGATGTTAAGTGAAACTGACGAAATTTAAAGAAATCCATAGAAAAACCTAACATAACAGCAAAAACTTTTTTTTTGGAAAAACCATGAGACCGCCGAAAACTGATTTCAGATTCGTGTTCTACGACCCGTAATTAGGGTTTGTGCAAAATTTTATCAAAAAATTCGGTGTTTCCATTAATCCGAATAATTACCTCCCCATAAAACAACTTGAAAAATATAATTGAATATAAAAATAAAGAAAAAAAATTTTACTCACTTTGGACAAGTCTTAAACTGAATCGCATCGTCGTCCGACATCAAATAATTTTCCAATCCGGAATGTTCCAGTGTGTGTTTGCAATCGTTCAAATACACAAAGATGGCGTCCTCTTCGTCTTCCGTGCCGAAGCAAATTTCCGTCAACTCCTTGCCATTGCAAATCCTGCATAAAGGCGGGCACGGATCCCCGCAAAATCCTACGCAGGGATGGCCGCATTTTAATCTTTTCTGACATCTAAAATCCAACGTATTTTTAACAATATTTCTGTAATAAATCGTTTTTATTCACTAAAAAAAATACGCTAGAATTGTCCAACAATAGCCTATTTTTAATTTGCCAAAAATTGCCAAGAACGCATTTTTCTTTAAAAAAATACCTTGCGTGAAATAAGATATTGCTTTCCTAAGTATTTAAAAATTTGGTAGCTACACGACGTATTTTTGCAAGAAACGTAATTTTTGTATGGGTTTCAGTTTTAATATCCTACACCTCTTAACATTTTTGAGAAAACAAAATCCAAAACCGAGTTCCAAACATAAACTTCGTAAAGTTCTGCTCTCAGCGACGCTTTAAAATTTGACCGCATTACATAAAAACAGTAAAAGCACCAGGAGTGGGAATCGGTAACTTTTTAAAATAGCGATAGCGAAAGAGATAAAGAAGCGAAGCGAAGAGGAAGCGATCGCTTTGATACTAAGTACTCTATAAGCATTTCTTTATAGGCAAAATAGAGATAAACATGATAAAGAATACTGTATAGTCCGTTCTAAAAAACATACATTTTCTAACAAAAAAGAAGAGATTTCAGATCTTAACCTCAATTGTTTATTGTTTCTAGTGTCAAAAATAAAATTATTTTTTATTAATATTTGATTTCGATTATTGTAATATGTTCCCTGCTTAAAGGTTTTTAATTAATAATTTTGAAAACGATGGACGAATATACGGAAATCGCTTCACTACACGAGAGAAGTTATCGAATTATTCCGTCTTAACAAGGACCTAGTGGTAAATCTATCACTAATAACAATAACAATAAACTTCAAATAGTTTTAGGTTATGTTTATATTTATTGCACAAGAGATACAAAACGACTTTTTAGCTAAAGGTAAAAAGAGACAAAATTACGTCGCTTTTAAGGCGACACCTCTCGAGCTTTCGCTACGTAAGTTCGTGCTATATCGGCCCACTTCGAAACATACCGAACAGAGTAGGAATTTGCAGACAGCCCGATCGCTATCGCCATTTTTCATACAGAGTGCCACTCCTTATTTATTATTTTTTGCTGTCGGTTTTATTGGTCATTCGCATAAAAATCTTTTTCGTCACTAATACTAAATTTTATTACTGTAAAAATATATCAAAATGTTTCCTGTACACGTCTTGAAAACTACAAAATACAACTCATCTCGCGCTTGCTTCTCTGTCCCTATCCCCGTCTCTTTTTTCTTGTTTCCATGCCACGGATTTCATTTTAGGACGCCTGCAACGCTGGTTTTCAAACCGAAATCTTATGTTGGGGGCTTTCGGAAATTCAATCTTTTTCATCGTTTTGTTCGGATTTTTTGACAGGCACGTGATCAGTCGAACTGTTTACAACAGTAAGTCATGTGGCTCTCAAAAATTCAGAACAAAACGATGAAAATGATTGAATTGCTGAACTCCGCGCCGCTATTATAAGTAGAAAGTATAACAAATCGTTATGTCAAATCAACCGACAGCTGCTTGATATTGACATTTTTTGACTTTGGACCTAGAAATAAAACACCCTGTAAATGAGACATCAAATATTTCATAGTGGATCTTTTTTTGATTTAATTTACTCACGGTACAAATTATGAATCGCTTGGAGTCAAAATTTAAGTAGCATTTTTACAACAAAGAGATGCTTGCAAATGCTAAATTTTCATTACAAGTCGAATTATCCGAATAAACAATAGTAAAAAATTTATGAAATTACACATATAATTCAAAAATCCATTAAAATACAAGGTGTCGATTTACAAAATCGAACTTTGGGACACTCTAATTTTTATACGCACACTGTATAATTCAAAATATTTTTAGAATGCGCAGAATATCCAACCATAAATCATAACCCCTCTATTTGACTTCGTCGTAGTCGGCTAACGAAACCTAGAGAATTGAGGATTTATAACGTAACAACTTTCTAGTAAGACTTACTTTTCAGTACACGGCGGGACATTACAAATCTCCTCACAACGTCTAGTACATCTAGCATGCACACAGCTTCTTGCACAGGGGTACTTGCAACGTGTGCAAAGTTCACCGCATATTTTCGTGCACTTGCGGTGTTTGCACCGCATCTCGCAGGGCCGAGTGCACGGTTTGCACGGTTCCCAACATGGTATCGGGCACTCGTGGTTGCACACGAGCTTCACTCCGCATTTTTCCGCGCACCTCTTGTGAATGCGGAATTGGAAGCACTCGCTGCAAGAGCCAGAACATTTATGTTTGCACTTCAGCTCGGCGTTACAGGGTTCGGTGCAATATTTGAGTAGTAGTTCTTTATCGTCTAAAAAAAAAAGTAGAAAGGACGGAAAAAATTAAATAAATCCAAATAACTATTCAACTACTTCTTATATTTTACAGAGAGATTTTACTTTAAAACAGGGTTGATAAAAATCATAATTTTTAAAAATAGTTAAAATCAAAAATCAGCGAGTAACATGGTGAGAACAAAGAAAAAAAATGGCGCAAAAAGTGGGCCACCCTACTGTGCATCTTCTGCAGATATAGAAAGGATGTTTTCTTCCTACTGACTCGTTCATTCCGATATCAGCAGCAGACTAGGCAATAAAAATGCAGCTAAACGAGTATTCCTTTTTAAGCATTATAACACTTAGGTATAGCGCGACAATATTTTGTTTTTATTTTTAGGTTATGTTCTCTATTTTTTTTGTATTAAAATGATTTTTTAAAAGTTTTATTTTTGTGAAAAGCAGCTACATTCCTTTTCAAATATTATAATGATTATAATAAAAATGAAGCGTTTTTTTTTATGAAAAGAAGGTGAAACTTTTATTTTTATGAATAAATATGTTTCCTGTGTGTTCAGGTTTCCTAACTTAATATTGCAACCATTGTGTGTTTCTCGTCAAAAAAATACATAGTTTAAGATTTGGCAGTCAACTTTCACTTTAGCACCCTTTAGACTGTAATGGCTTTGTTTGTGTGTTTGGCCCTTCCTGGAAGTTCTAAAACATGTGAACGTTTAAGGGCTGAAGGAACAGGCGATGGTTGTGGATATGACTTGTTTCTTAGCGGTCTAAGAGGCAGCATCAATTTTCATTTTTATTACGAGTAGGTGCTCTCGTCACGGGTTATTTCTTTCACAGTTGTGATTGAATAAATTAAAGGAAACCTTCACATAACGGGTCATGTGTAGGTTAAGGTTATTATAAGTATCTTGTATATATTGTTCTGTTTTTCGTTATAATCTTTATCTAAAATAAAGAATTATTATATATTATATCCATCGGATTTATTGTTCAAAGAATCGAGAAAAATGGATATAAAGCAAATATATTATTATAACATATTGAAGTATGTATTTCAAAATAAAAATAAAATTGTTTTCAATAAACATACACATAATACTAGATATAAAAACGATATAACGCAAAAAGAGAAAGTTAATAAATCAATTTCCCAAAAAAACTATAGATACATAGCACCATACCTGTATGACTTGTTACCATCATATTTAAAATTTATAAACTCTTCTACAAAATATAAAAAAGAAAGTAAGCGTTGGATTTTAGATCTACCTCGAGATTATTTTAAGAGCTTGCATAACTTATAAATCATTTTCGGATTTTTGTTTAAACTCTACTTTCCACTAACTGAACAAAATTATTAGATAGATTTAGTATATAAATAAATAATATTCTCGCCTACAAGACCAAGTCTTCGCGAGATTTATTCAGTTTATTTATTTATTATATATATATGATGTTAAATATTGTATTTTATATGCATAAATAAACTTATTATTATTATTATTATTATTATTATTATTATAAACAGTTAAAAACAAGACTACTTATTTCTGCTATAAGTCCTACAGCTTATACTGAGCAGTATCGAGGTGATATGTGGCATAACTAATGCGGTAGTGACTGGCACACTGTGTCCTGATTTTAGCTTAATTTTTTAATTTTATTCATGATTTTTAAATTAAAAATCACTTAATTAAAATCATGATTTTAATCAACTAATTTAAATCTTCCCAACTCCGCTTTAAAACTATCAAAAACATTAGTTTTCAGTTTTTAACATAGAATCTTTCAAGTATTGTGTTTAATTTATTAATGGAACTTTTGTTAATTGTTGTGAACACATTTCACAACATGGGAGTCATGGTAGTACGCTTCATGAAGGTTGGAAGTGGTAGCAAAAAAGGAGTACGCTTCACACAAGGTGGAGTAGTGGTTGTGTTGAATGCCATACGTTCAGCACTGATGGAATGGTTTGAAGAATTTTTGGTTCTTATCGACTAATAAATCAGTTCGTGTCTTAACGATTCATATTCAGTTTGGGTCTTGATAACTAGTAAAGTGCTTTATGACTGTTTGCAGAGGATGCAACTTGCCACAATCTCCAAGGCCGACTTTGTCGTCAATGTTCTTAACTAAAAGTAAACTCTAAATTTAATTTGTCTCTAGTTATCCATACAGAGTGTGGATAATAGTAAAATTATTCTATAGTTCTTTTGCCAATGTGGTAAGAGCTGCAAGATTCTTGATCATCAAGAAATGTGACTAATGTTACTATCAACTCATGTAAATTTAGAATAAACAAACTAAAGAAAAGGAGGAGTGCTACACAACACTTGACAACAAAGGTTACACTCTTTCTTGTAATGTTATTTAATGGTTTAATTTTCTTAACAGAAATATACCCTTAAAGGTAATGACTGGTTTACCAAAAATTAGAAATACTTAGACAAATAGTCAGTCAAGTGTTAGTCAAACTTAGATTACCACTGATGTATTTTACTAAATAAATATGACAATTTATAATAATTAGGTTTCGGTTTTAATAAGTGTATGGTAAATTAAATGATATTTCATGTTTGATGAATGTGATTAGCAAGAGCTATTTGTTGTTATATATTTTATTTGGCAATTTGATAGTTCAATAAATAATAAAAAATAAGAAACTTAGTTTATCTCCCTATGTTACAGTCTTTGTTAGCAGCACAATAAGATTTGTGCTTGCTCTCGTTTGTTTTGGCAGTCTGTGCTCAAAGAAGCATTAGCCTGTTCGTAACATTAATGTTAATTATTAGTCAAGGGCTGGTCTCTTGCATTAATGACTGTATTGTATTGTATCGTGTTAGTGTTGTTAAGTTAAAAACTGTAAACAATTTACTTACTAGTATCCTTCTTGCCACACTCAATTCTTGTCAAGGTATGTCCACACGGAGCCTGAATGTCACAATCAACTGTTTCTCTACAAGTTTCAGTGCACGGGGCGTTGCAGGGATTCGTGCACTTGTGTCCGCACGGAAGGGCTCTCGGGCAAACGCGCGATTTGCAGTCTTTTCTCGTCGGAGTCTTATGACAACTAATTTTGATTTGGTGCTGACACTCTGGGTTGGTTTTTTCGACCTAAAAGGCCACAAAAATAAGAATAAAAAATAAGTTTGAAATAAACTTAAGCCCGACTATGCAAAATAACGGGTGAAAAGCTAGAAACAAGTTGCGTGCCTACAACTTACGATTTATATTCATAGTTGTATAGAAATGTTCATATACTACAAATACAAATGACTAGTTCTTTTTGACTTTTTCATGAATAGGTATGACAAACATTTTGTAGAATGCAAAAAATTTGTAATATAGCTATGAACATAAGTCCCTTTTACAGACATGCAACTTGTTTTTAACTTTCACTTGTTCTTTGGCCTACTCGATTTTAGTTATTTAAACTTATTTTTATTCACCTAATTTATTAAAAGCCCCTCGAGTCCTGAATACAACCATGTACCACACTTGATGAAAATGAAGACGTTTTACATCATAAAATCTTTATGTCCGTCTCTCTCCAACCCATTGTGTCTTAAGAGAATTTGTTAGATTATTTATTGAAATATTAATTGTTATAAATGGCGACGTTCAGGACTCAATGATCTGTTAAAAATGAGATATAAGATCCAGGGCGGTATTTAAAAAAAAATAGGTTGATGATGACTCGAAGTCGAAACGTCAGATCAAAAACATGAAAACACAGTGTTCAAGCCCATTAAAAGTTGTAACGAGAATAAATGTGTATTAATAATAAGTCGAAAAAATAACATCAAACCCCAAAAATTTTCGTTTATCACCATGTATATCCGAAACGAAGCATTTTTCGAAATTGGTTTAAAGGTAATTTTCTCCTTAGGTTTCTATGCCCCTGATCTTGATACTTTACCCGACAATTTTTAATTTTACGGTTTAAACAATATGGCTTCTGACGTCCGCCTTTTTGCTTTTATTTAAATTTAAAGTACCTTACGACACTCGTGCATTTAAGACGAATCGATCGACACCTAAGTTGTTCAAATCGGTCCGGTAGTTTAGGTAGAGGGGGCATACAAACAAACATACAGAAATACGTAATAAAAACAACCATTAATCTTTGGCTTCGCCGTAGTCGCCTTAGAATCATAAATTGTCGCATCATTACTACTTACCATCACTTCACAAGGTTTGCATGCTTCAGAACACTTGCTCTTGCACTGATGTCCACAGGATAATATTTCCTTGCATGGTTTCTCACATGTCACGTCCTCGATGTCCAGGTTACAAGGAACAGTGGAGACGTGACCACAGGATCTGAATTTTTTCACTTCTATAAGGCACGGTCCGCACTCTTCGAAACAGAAGTTTTGACAGGCATGCGGGGTTTCTGATTCTTTGCAGCCGACTCTCGGTTTGGCGCATGCCTGTCTACATTTGTACTAAAAGATTTAATTTTTATCATCTCCTCAGCCTGATACAATAAGGACTAAACAATTAATTGCTAAAACAGCTATATACCTGGTGTCCAAGAGGAGGGCCAGTATGAGGATCTAGTTGATAGTTTGTATAGAAATACAAAATTGGTTAAATGGGGAAAAAGTTGCGTAGTTAAAGAACTAATAAAATGATGACCGTATTTAAATAAATGAAGTTGATGGTCGCTGCCCAAAGACGAAATGTCGAATAAAAAAATTAATAACGTAATCTTTAAATTCATTAAAAGTTGTTATAAAGAAGTTTTATTGGTTTTGATCTACCTTTCATATTAACGCCAGGAGAAAATTTAATTAAATATTCAAAAATTTAGTTTTTTCAAAATAACTCGAAAATGAAAAATCATCTTAACAATTTCGGAACATCATTTTATTAGTTCTTTAATTACGCAACTTTTTTACCATTTAACCAATTTTGTATTTCTAACTATTAACGAGATCCCCATACTGCACCTCTTTACCTTGGACACCGTGTATATATACAGTGTGTCCACGGGAAGAGTTCGGATAAGGTGTAAATGTCAAAAAAATTTTGAGTTTGATGGTGACATTCTAGGAAACGCTCCTGCTTATTCTTAAACTAAGATGTTGAAAAAATCAATCAATTTAATTAATCTAATGGTGCTTTTAGAATCGATTTTCAAAAATAGCCAAGAGTAAATTTACTCCATTTTAAGAGATATCGAAAAAGGTATTAAGAAAAGTAATAAATATTGAATATTAAAATAAAAGAAATTTTATTTTAATATTCGTCGATTTAAACCAAAATTGTTGTTAAATTTTAAAAAGCTTGGCAACTAATGCAACTTCCTTAGAAGATTTCTTGGCTTTTAGGTTTAAAATTTGACTTTATATAGTTCTTTTTACATAAAAATAACGGTTATGTAGAAATCTCACCTGCAAGTGATCAGGATCGTCCTTTTTATGACACAGCCAATCGCAGGCGTGCCCACAAGGCTCTACCCTCGTATCGCAGGGATGGAAGCACTTGAACACCTCCGGATCTGCCCAGCACGGTTTGTTCGCCTCGTGGCCACAAGGCAACTTCGTCATGGCTAATTCCTGACAGCCGTACTTGGCCGGGTCGATGTGGCATCTAATTTCAGCACTATGGCCACAGTCTAAGTCGCGGGGCACGAGGTAAGTACACAGACCGCACCATTCGTAGCAGAGTTTTCGGCATATGTGAGTAGGGTCGTTACAGAGAAGTCTAGAGAGAGAGAGAGAAGACAAAGAGTCAACGACGAAATATGATTTAAAGTTAGAAAAACAAAGACAAAAACGGGCTGAATTGTAAAAAACTTTAAAACTAAATCCCAATCCCAGTCAAAAACAAGATACGTGTCTGTAAACCCGATTTATATTCATAGTTGCATTGCAAATTTTTATATAATACAAACAAACAGATAAGATGAAAATTAAGGGGACATATTTAAAAAAAATAGCTTGATGATGGTTTTTCGAAGAGAAATATTGAAAAAATGTTAAAGCCCGTTAAAAGTTATAATGAAAACGTGTTCTCTTTGTAAAAATAGAGTTTTTTTAAAAGACAAACAACAAACAAATTGATTTTTTTCCTTGTCAATTAAAAATAAGGGTCGCAATGGCATTAATTTATTTATTTAAAACGCAAAGATCATTTTTTGTCTTCTTTATTTTGAAGCTTCTGCAAAACACAGCTTGATGATTCTTTTTTTTTTTTAAGAAAGGACTCTTCTTCCCACCGAGCCATCTCTAAGAATTTTGTGTCTAAATAAGGCCTAAAGTACCAAAAAAGTTCAATTAATTGATGTAATATATAGTTCTTGACACTATGGCGAATGACCAGAAATGTTTTATCCGGTAATTTACAAATATTCTTTACAATTTCTGTATGATTCAAACCACTAATCTAAAGTCGTAGAAAGTAAACTTTCTACGACCAGCGAGTAAGCACAAGAAGATGCCAAATGAGATTTTGGTGAAACGTCTGCAAGTTTCAACTAGAAACGAACGGACGTATTCCCAGATTAACCACGACACACACACACCCACACACCATTTAAGCATTGCAATAGTAGTTTTTTCCTGACTCCGGTAACAGAATACGAGGTATATAAATATATAACTGCTCTGAAAAGTAAAACCTCAGTAGGTGTTGATGAGGTACCTGTTAAGTTATTAAAAAAGATTGCGCACATTGTGGCCTCTCCACTCGCGCACATAATAAATATATCATTCCAAAATGGCATATATCCAGAAGCTTTGAAAGAAGCCTTGATTAAGCCGATATACAAAAAAGGGGATTGTAGACAGCTAAATAATTATAGACCAATATCATTATTGTCAAATGTGAACAAAGTATTTGAAAGGATAATATTTGATAAACTGGTGGGTTTCCTGAATTCTTTTAATGTTCTTGTGGATCAACAGAATGGCTTTAGGAGGGGTAAATCTACTCTTACTGCTATTTATCAGGCATTGAAGCACATTACCGAGGACCTAAACAACAATAAAGTTACTGCAGCTTTATGTGTCGACCTATCGAAAGCATTCGATAGCGTTGACCATGAGGTTTTGCTCAAAAAAATGGAGCTATATGGCATAAGGGGTGTGGCATTGCGGCTTTTCGAGTCCTACCTATCGGGCAGAATACAACGCATAGTTTGATAGTGGTAGAAATGGAGATCGGATGATGTCTGCTGGTGTGCGTGTGCGGGGGGTGTCTCACAGGGCTCAATCCTGGGGCCACTTCTCTACATAATGTATACTAATGAACTGGTGAATGTAATCGATAGAGATGTTGTAATGTTCGCTGATGATACCTCAGTACTGTATGCAGGGCCCCCGCAACCGCGTGTGCAACGCGTGCACTGCACGCGGGCGCACTCTGTAAGGGGCGCCAAGAACCAAAGGTTTTTGGTTAATTTTTTAACAATATTTCCAACGAGCAAGGCACCAAAGAAATCTTTTTTT
This sequence comes from Philopedon plagiatum, assembly GCA_963971165.1. Taxonomy (NCBI): domain Eukaryota; kingdom Metazoa; phylum Arthropoda; class Insecta; order Coleoptera; family Curculionidae; genus Philopedon; species Philopedon plagiatum. The sequence goes on from OZ020194.1 coordinate 97,032,770, forward strand.
TCAATAATCTAAGCGAAGTTTATGTTCATAAATATAATTAGGTACCTATCTAATCTAATTCCCTATTAAAACAGAAAACATATTTTTAAAATCAATCATCACTATTCACATCTGAATATGCAATATCATGATCCAATATCCAATACTGGTATAAATCGACAAGTTTGCGTAGAAGTTGTTAGAACTTGTTACCTACTTGCCGATTTTCCTGTCCAGACTCGAATACTCTGTAGGAGTATAAAACAGCGGAAGGCGTCGTAATCCAAATAATTGATATTTTATTTCGCAACGTTTAAGGGTCAAGAAGACGCAGAAAATTATAATATTTAGATACTTAAAAATTAAAAAGATTGATTTGTATTTTGTGTTATTGTGTTTTGTTGTGATTGAATAAAATTTTATGAAATGGTAAGTACCTACCCACATGCAGTATTAGCATTTTCTAAGGTCTATAAAATTTGTTTTTTTTTTTAATTTTTTCTGTTTAAAATAGTGCACATCCTTAATTAGCCCATACCTTTATACCATAGATAATATTATTTTTATTTCCCTCAAATAGGAAAGTATTTTGTATTCGTGGAAAAATCGGATAGATTTTGATATTTCTTTAGACATTTTAGATTTAAAACCTGACGTTTCGCCTTGGAGCCACCATCATACCGTTTGACTTTCTGAAAAAATTTATATTTCATCTTTGCCAAAAATTAATTATCAAATTATTATACCAGGAAAAGTGTATAGGGCATATGCTTCAGATTGGTCTTAAGTTCGTTTAGCCGTTTAGGTTTAAAGGCTCGCGTTTAGAGTTTAGATTCATAAAAATAAAAAATTACGGGGCGTTCTCAAAAAGATGGGTCTTGTGCAAGGGAAGTCAAGGGTAAATGTCCTTACCAATTTTTGATCTAGTGTTTCTTAAATTCTAGGAGCCACAGAAGAGAAAACGACCTTCTGGTGCAAAATTTCGAGAGCAAAAAAAAGTTAGAGTCCAAGAAAGGGAAAAGATGGCTGGGAGTATGAAACATTTTTTGCAAAAAAGTCAAGTTTACAAGACTGAAACGATAGAGGTAGAAGAAAATACAGTTTCTAAAGCGGCGCCATCGCCATCTTCTGCAACATGTGAACCATCGACATCAACATCAACACGTATTGAAAATATAGCCTCTGTAGAGTCAGCCATCCTAACAACTACGACTACAAGTGACACTTCTAGCAGTTCTAGCGATGAAGCTTCTACTGAAGGGGAGACTGAGATTACTATTCCTAGTATTCTTCCATCAGAAGATCCCGGTTTATGGCCCAGAAGCATCACCAATGATGAAGTCAGAATATTGGTTGATCGTGGTCCTCCCTTGATAGGACGTAATTATCAATTTCCTGCTAATAAAGAAAAAAGAAAATTTTCAAGTAAGTACTTTGTTAGAAAACTAGGAAATGGAGAAGAAGTGGAAAGAATTTGGCTAATTTACTCAGTTTCGAAAAATTCGGTATTTTGTTTTTGTTGTAAACTTTTCAGCAAGACTTCTACTAGTTTTTCTGATACTAGTGGTTTTTCTGATTGGCAACATTTATCCTTAGCCATTATAAGACATGAAACATCAATTGCACATAACGTTCACATGAATAAATGGATGAATTTAAAAAAAATGTTGAAATTATCTACAACTGTAAACGATCATCACTTACGGGTTTTAGAAACTGAAAAAAAGTATTGGCATGACGTTCTAGAAAGAATTATTGCAGTTGTTAAATTTTTATCCAGACAGTGCCTAGCTTTCCAAGGTTCATCTAAAACACTTTTCCAATATGATAATGGGAACTTCCTCAAAACTGTCGAGATGATTTCATCTTTTGATCCTGTGATGAGAGAGCACATAAGTCGAGTGCAAAACTCACAAACAAATTCTTTAAGAATGACCCATTACTTAGGCTACCAGATACAAAATGAAATTATTGAATTAATGGCTTCTAAAGTAAAAAATAATATTTTGGACATGGTTCGAAGCTCCAAATATTATTCAATAATTTTAGATTGTACACCGGATGCAAGCCATACAGAGCAAATAAGCCTCGTTTTGCGTTATGTCGTTCTAAATGACAGTTCTAAAAAGGTCCAAATACAAGAGAGTTTTATAGCATTCAACTCAATAATCGACTCTACAGGGGAAGGGCTATGTAATTTTGTAATGGGACTTTTGAAAAATTTAAATTTAGATATTAAAGATATGAGAGGTCAAGGGTATGATAATGGGGCCAATATGCGCGGAAAACATATTGGTTTACAAAAACGCATACTCGATGCTAATCCTAGGGCATTTTTTGTACCATGTGCTGCACACAGCTTAAATTTAACAGTAAATGATGCTGCTAAGGTTTCAAATGAAACAGTGAATTTTTTTAATATTGTACAAGAACTTTATGTATTTTTCTCTTCATCCACAAAAAGATGGGATGTTATGAAAAAGCATGTCCCTCAGTTAAATCTAAAACCCCTAAGTGATACTAGATGGTCAAGTAGGATTGATGCTATGAAACCGCTAAAGTTTCATTTAATTCAAATATGTGATAGCCTTCTAGAAATAGCAGAAAATGATACTTATAACATAGAAACTAGACATAAAGCAAATTCTCATTTATTAAATATTCAATCTTTTAAATTTATTTGTAGTATAATAATTTGGTATGATGTTTTATTCCAGATTAATATTGTAAGCAAAATGATGCAAAGTGTAGCGATTGACATTAAAGTGTGCCAAAACTATTTAAAGAATTTAGTCGATCATTTTAAAAATTATAGAAATGATAATGTTTTCGAGGAAAATCTTGTTGAAGCTGGAAAACTAGCGGCTGCTCTTGAGATAGAGCAATGTTTTCCCCCATTAAATAATGTAAGACGAAGGTATAAACCGAAATTGTTCGATTATGAGCACACGGATGAGACACCTCAAGATCCAAAAACTGCTTTTAAAATAAATTTCTTTTTAAAAATAATTGATCAAACACTAAGTTCTTTAAATAGTAGGTTCGATATGATATCTGATTACGAAAACGTTTTTGGTTTTATTTGTGATATTTCTAAATTAAATGACGAAGATCTTTTAAAATGCTGTCATGTTCTTCAACAGAAGCTAACTGATCAGGAAAAGCAGGAGGCTGACGTGGAAGGAAATGGTTTATTTAACGAGATAAAAGCCCTAACATTGTTTTCATTGCCTGAAGTATCAAATCCCCTTGAAATTCTTCAATATATATTTGAAAACAATCTAACTTCATCTCTACCAAATATTAGTATTGCGTTAAGAATCCTCCTCACTTTACCTGTGTCTGTTGCTTCTGGTGAGAGATCATTCTCAAAATTAAAAATAATTAAAAATTATTTGAGGTCTACCATGTCACAAGAAAGATTATCTGGTTTGGCAATCTTAGCTATAGAGCAAGAGATACTCGATAAAATAGATTTTGATAATATTATAAAAGAATTTGCAGCGGCCAAATCTAGAAAAACGCCCATTTAATTTCTGTATCCTAATAATAAGGTATGTTTTATTTGTGATTTGTTTATTGTTTGATTTATGCCTTTATAAATAATTTAGATAAAAATAAAGTTTTGGTTTTGAAATCTCTGTAGTTTCCTTATAAAATGAGGTTTTAATCGATTGCCTAAAGGAAAAAAATTAAAAATTAAAAAAATACATATGTTATCTAAAACTAACAGCATACTGATCTTAAGGCATTTAAGAAAGGTTTCTGATAGTTTTTTTAACTACTCTACACTAAATTCCAACAAAAACTGGACAAATTTGGGCACCCCCAATTTTTTTGCCGAGTAAGGGGCGCCAAAATATTTTTGGCACGCGGGCGTTGATAACCCTTGCGGGGGCCCTGACTGTATGCGACAGAGAGCGAGGATGAGTGTGAAAGGCAAATAATGGGGGATATGGAAGCTTTGAACGAATGGTTCTCGGTGAACAATCTCTTACTGAATGTATCAGACTCAACTGCCAATATTTGGAGTGAGGAAAAAACACCAAGTAAATATTCAGTATAACATGCAGAAATTGAGTAAGTTGAGAGCGTATCGTTTCTGGGCGTACAAATCGATGGGAGATTGAACTGGAAGGCGCAAATAAAATTGCTTGCAGGAAACATCTCTCGATACTGCTATGCACTTAGAGTAATCAGCAACACTATAAATAGTGAGGCAGCTCTGTCAGCGTATCATGCCTATGTGCAGGCTTACACCCAGGGAACTAAAAAGAGAGTTCGTTGAAAAGTAAAGTACCGAAAAAAAAGAAATCAAATCTAGTTTACGCAATACCATGCTTAAACTGTCCAAAAAAATACATAGGGATGACTACCCAATACCTAGAAAATAGGTTAAACGGCCATAAATGCACCAAAAATGCGTCAACGGCGTTACACAAACACGAGTCACAAACAAAACACGAATTCAACTTTGATGAAACGAGAATTTTAACCCAAGAGTCAAATTACTACAAACTAACTTTTAAAGAAATGATTGAAATAAAGAAAGAAAAAGAAGCAGTCAATGACAAAAAGGATATCAATAATCTTAGCCAAGTTTATCATAATCTAATTAATTCCTAGCTGAGATTTCCATAACATATAGTTTTTCACACAAATACATACACACCCACACACACACACCCATATCACACTTTTTTACACACTAAACACCACAAAAACCTGAAGTGTGTCTTTCAGTTAACCAAGTGTTTTTAGAACAGTTGTCACGTGATTGATATAAAAAAAATTTTAAAAGCAGAAACATTTACTGCACTAATATATATATATATATATATATATATATATATATATATATATATATATATATATATATATATAATATTTTTCAATATTATTACTAAAGGAAAACCACTACAGTCACACATAATACACACCCCCACACCTAACACACAAAAACAATTACTTTTACACTAAATTAATTACCTCCTTAACTACCATATAACCACAACCTGTATATTCCCACGCTTACCTAAGCAAAAACAATTATTTGTATGTTTTTGTTAAATCCAAAAAGGTTATCGAAAATATGTGTACCAAGATAAAACATTCTTCATTCCTTGACGAACATCGTATAAATGCACACTTTCCAAGGTATGTCACCGTTGAGATTTTTGAAATTTTGTTTTAAAATATAAGATGAAACTGATATTTTGTAAATAGCATGTTTGTACTGTTATTTTGTTTTAATCTGTCTAATTTATTTGTAGTGGTTAAGAAGCCTGAAGAAGCACAATATTGTACAATGTGCGAAACGTTGTGTGTTTTTAAATAAATTTTAACTTTTATATGTGGTTTACAAAATAGCCTATACCCAAGAAAACTTCCTATAAAAAATATATTATATATGGCTAAAGAATAAAAAAGAAAATAATATATATATATATATATATATATATATATATATATATATATATATATATATATATATATATATATATATATATATATATTGATGGACGGTGGACAGCAATTACGCCCCCTGGCGGCAGAGTTAGGAACTTACTAATTGTTTCCAGCAATTTCTCTTAGTCACCTTCCTTATTAGGATTTCTCTTTCAACACTCCTGGAGTATCAATTCCTGATATATGGTACCTCATCACCCTTAATGAAACACACCGTGTGTGTATACAGCCTGTTCAAAATGAAGTCGGCACTATTGCTAACTTTCTTATTATAAGAGCTACGAATTCGACTAAATTAGCAAACTAGTGTATTTTTTTACGCTGATTATCACACTAATATCAAAAAAACAATTGACAATCAGAATCACGTGATAGTAACAAATATGTATTTTTTTAAATGGAATGCCCTATATCTGCTATAACCGTTTGATAGATAGTGAATTTCTAAACAAAATTTCTCCTGTACTACATATTCCTAAAACTAATAATAACGAAGATATTTACATTTAAATGTAATTTTCCATTTATTATCGCAGGCGGCAGTGTACCGTATTAAACGGTCCTCCTCGACAACTTATTCACAGGCAACCATCACAAAAACAAGATTATTACATGTAGTTGTGATTAATAATTTATAATTATGTTATTTATAATAATGAATTTAAAAAAATAATAATAATATCGACATACATTTTCTGCTGTAATTTCCAGGACAACTAATTGGGATTTTATTTAAATATAAAATAAGAACATTATGACCTTAAATCAAATGCTCAAACACATCCCCTTCTACTTCTACACATTTCCGAGCACATTTTAAAACTTTCCGTGTAGCCTTCAAAACGGTTCGCCCATCAATGTTACTGATAATATTAGTAATGGATTCTTGTAGTTCATTAACATTATTGTACTGTTTTTTATAAATCTCGTTTTTTAAAAATCCCCAAAAATAAAAATCGATAGGGTGAACGCGGAGGCCATAAAATTGGTCCGCGTGTAGCTAACCAACGCTGTCCAAAAAGTTCAGTAAGTAGATTGGCAGCAACGTAGGTATTGTGCGGCGACGCACCATCTTGTTAAAAAAATATTTCATGCCGATCTGCTAAATTAAGGTTATCTAAAAAGTCCTCCATTGTGTTTCTTAATAATTCTACATAGTGTTCGCCAGTCAGGGTACCTTCATAAAAAAACAGGTCCAACTATTTTTGAACCGATAAGGCCACACCAAACATTTAAGCTAAAACGCCTCTGCGGATTACAAGGGCGGTGACGCATAAGATTTTCGCAACTCCAGTAATACTGGTTTTTTCTATTAAACATGCCCCTACTGCTAAAATTAGATTCGTCACTCCACAAAATTAGGCGCAAAATATTTGGATTATCATTAACCATATTAATAAGCCACCGACAAAATTCCATGCGCCTTTCTTGGTCACCTGGCAGTAAAGACTGTGTTGGTCTGTACTTGTAGGGTACATACTTGTGCTTTTTCAAAATGTTAGGAATAGTTCCCAAACAGTCCAAGATCTCGCACACAGTCTCTTGCAGAGTTTTCGCGGAACGCTTCAAAATACCCCAAAACATTTATTTCAGTATCTTGGTTTATTTATTTATTTATTTATTTATTTATTTATAATATAATTATAGTATAATATATAATACAAAGTTAAGTAATTAGAAATTTATTTGGTTAAATCACTATAAACACATAGGTGAATCATCTGTCCGTAATTTATAGTGATATGGTAATATTGTTTATATTTAAAATAATAATCATTATACAAAATTAATAATGTCCTTTACAAAGTTCTAATAATAATATTAAAATATTACTTATTTTATTTTTATAGTTTCATCAATCTTAGAGCTGTTTTCTTTTATCCATTTTTTTATATATTTTTTAAATGAAATGTAACTTAAACATTTAATTTTTTTGGGTAGTATATTAAAAATTTTTATACCAATATTTAAAGAATGTTTTTTTATTAATGTTAAATTAAATTTTTCAGCATATAGAGATATATTTATTTTTTGTCTAGTTTCATATAAATGATTTACCGTTTCTATATTTAACGCTTTATTATTTTTATAGATGTATGTTAAGGCTGCTTTGTAGAATAGTTCTTTTACATTAAGTATATTGTACGTATCAAATATAACTTTCGAAGGAAACAAAATATTTTTGTTGTAAATAATTTTTAATACGTATTTTTGCATCATTAAAACTAATTTTAAACCAGTGTCATAAGTACTTCCCCATCCAATTATGCCGTACGATAGAACTGATTGAAAAAGAGAATAATAAAACATTAAACATAGTTTTCTACTTACAATATTTTTTAAAATTCTAAATTTAGATAAGGTAGCTCTTAATTTTTTAGTAAGAGTATTTATATGATAAGTCCACTTTAAATTTTGGTCAATAAATATACCCAAATACTTTACTACATCAACTTTTTTTATGATATTTCTGCAATGACAATTTTTATAAATTAAATTATATGAATCATCTACTTTTAAGAGACAAGTCGGTTCGTGTATTTTAATTTCCTTTATATTTTTTGGTTGTTTATCTTTATAACACGTAAAAGTAATAAAATTTGTTTTAGACAAATTTAAGTTCAGAAGGTCAAAACTTAAATTGTTTTTAATAATACACATATCAATTTCACATTTATATATGCATTCCTCCCAAGAATTTCCTTCATTAATTAAAACCGTATCATCTGCATATGAAAAAATTTTACCATTTAATTTTGTTTTAAGTAAATCATTTACATAAACTAAAAATAATGCTGGTCCCAAAACAGTACCCTGAGGAACACCACAGAGTAAGGTTTTGTTACCACTAATAGTATTATCAATTTTTACCTTTTGTTCCCTGTTAGATAAATAACTTTTAAATAAATCGTGTGCAATACCTCGAATTCCATAATTTTTTAATTTAGATAAGAGTTATTGATGGGAAACTGTATCAAATGCCTTTTTTAAGTCTAAAAATGTCCCAATCACTTTTTTGTTTTTGTTTAAGTATTCTGAAATTAAATGAGTAACATTAAAAATTGCATTTTCGGTGCCCAATTTCTCTCTGAAACCAAATTGATTTTGACTAAATAATTTGTTTTTTTCAATAAAATTATATAATTGTTCTTTTATACATTTTTCTAATAATTTTCCTATTGTGTTAATTAAAGAAATTGGTCTATAATTGTTACATTCTTTATTATCATCAGATTTAAAAATTGGTACAATAACAGATGACTTTAACATTGATGGAAAAATTCCTTTGGAAATGCTTAAATTGAAAAGATGACATAAAATTTTTGAAAGGTATTTTCCAGTAGATTTTAAAATACCATTATTTATTTCATCAGTTCCTGGAGAAGAATTGATTTTAAGTGAGCTTATGAAATTTATAATTTTAATTTCTGTAACTGGTTTAAAAAATAAACTGTTTGAAATACTATACAGCTCGATATTAATATAATTTGAAGGAACACAAATATTTTTAGCTAAATCAGGTCCTATATTTGTAAAATGGTTAGCAAAAATTTCTGCAATTTCTTTTCTGTCATGTGTTAGCCTATTATTGGATTTATCATATAATTCAAAGAAATTATTTTGTTTTTCAACTTTTCCGGTAACTTCGTTGACTATTTTCCAAACATCTTTGATATTATTTTTAGTTTCTAAAATTTTTTTCTTATAATACTCTTCTTTTGTAAATTTTATTAGTTTATTAACATAATTTCTATATTTTTTATAATCTGTTAGAATTTTTTCATTTTTTCTATTTTTTATAACAACTTTACTCATTTTATCCCTTATTTTTATACATGATATTAATTCCTCATTTATCCATGGCTTTATTTTTTTAATTTTATTTTTACAAATGTAGTCTTGTTTTGACAACTTAATAAAATTTAGTAGTTTATTAAAAAACAAGTTAAATGCAGTTTCTACATCTGTTACTTTTTTAAGATACTCCCAATTTTCATTCTTTAATAGGTTATTCAATTTATAATAATTAATTATTTTCTTATTAACATTTTTTTGGGTATAAGATGGCGTTTTTTTGAAAATTTTAATATTGCATGCTATTGGAAAATGATCTGTTGTGTTGTTATTAAAAATATAAAAATTTATTTTAGAATTTACGTCAATATTAGAGAAATTATCTTTAACAAAAAAATGATCTATGCAGGTTTTACTTGTCTCCGATATCCGTGTAGGTCCCTCTAGTTATGAAACATATGAATATGAGTTTAATATATTTAAATACCTGTTTGATTCTATACTTTCATCATTTAAAATGTCAATGTTAATATCACCAACAAATAAATCCAATTTTTGTTTGTATGATTTAAGTAATTTTTCAAGTTCATTTAAGAAAATATTAATGTCTGAAGAAGGAGGTCTATAAATACAAGTTAACCCAAATTTTAAATGATTTTTTTGGCAAATTGCTCTAAGAAATATGAAACCATTTTTTTCAGTTTTTGTAACATTAAAGTATAAACTATTTTTGATGTATAGTATCGTTCCATCATTCTGACATAAATCAGAAGAATTATAAAAAAGAGTATAATTATTTATGTTATATAAATCTACATTTGTAATTTTCCATGTTTCTGAGAGTATAATAATATCATAATGTGTACCATTTCTCTTTAACGTTTCTAAAAATATAAGAAAACTATCGAGATTTTTTGAAACACTACGAATATTAGTGTGTAAAATATTAATTAAAAAATTATTATTAATTTCGTTAAAATTTTCCCAATTATCAATAAATATTGTTTCATTAGTACTGTTTAAAGCCTGAAGAAGTTCAAAGTCCATTATCAAACCGTACCGACTTAAAATGATAAATATTTTCTTTGGAATCGATTTCTCAAACACTTTTTCATTGGATCGAAACTTCCTGTATAATATCAAAAAATATCTCCGGTCAGGCATATTTCTTTCAGGAAACGCTGTACGGTATCGTTCTAAAGCACTTATACAATTTTTTTGGCATATTATATATGTTTCAAGCAGATAGCATTTTTCCAAATGTGTAAATACCATCTTATTTCAAAAATATCGACCTTAACTAAAAATATTTCAAAATAAGATGTTGATCATGACAGATTGACAGATCTGTCAAAGGTTTTGTTTTTTATTAAAACGGTACACGCCCGCCTGCGGCAGAGTTAGGAACTTAAAAATTGCCACAGCAATTACGCCCCCTGGCGGCAGAGTTAGGGACTTAAAAATTATTTCCAACAATTTCTCTTGTCCACTTTCCTTATTAGGATTTTTTCCAAAGCTCCTGGAGCATCAATTCCTGAGATATGGTACCTCATCACCCTTAATGAAACACCCTGTATATACATATATATTTTCGTCGAGTTTCGACGGGTTCAAACCGTACCGACTTAAAATGTAAACTTACCTGGTACATTTCTCGTTACATTTATACTGGCGATGGTCTCTATCTTGGACGTGACAGAGCCTCTTGCAAATGTGCCCGCATGCTACCTGAGCGTCGCACATCAGATCACAACCTCCCTCGCTCAATTTCACAAAGTCCTGAGCTTTCGACACCTGAGTGAATCTGTGGGGATGAATTTGACATCTCAGGGTCAGGTGGGGACCAATCGCTTGCTGATCGTCCAAGACGGCTTTTACATTTTCCCATATCTTAAAAAAGATAAACGTTTAAGAATACAGAACAGGAAGAAAAGTTCTATAATTCTGGCAATCCTGTACTCAAAGCAATCAAAACCCTAACAAAATACGTATGTATATGAAAAAATCTTACTTGATTTTCACTTTCGCACCGTAACAAGAGCGACATATTTCCCATAATATAGAAACCGTCTCTAGCTCTCGAAAGAGCCACGCAAACTCTGTTTTGAATTCGCAGAAATCCAGCTTTATTTTCAGCGTTACTTCTGACCAATGAGAGTAGGATAATGTCGGATTCTTCACCTTAAAGGACAAAACAATATAAGTTAATTTGTTGGTTGATTAAATTGTACTTCATAGAACTTCATATAAGGTATAAATTAAATTTTTAATATCACTCTTTTAAAAGTTTTTATTTAATCCACTGTATTTTCTAATCTAAAGCGAATTCTCGCGAAGATTGCTTTATCCGATAGTAAATTTTCTGGAGATTCCAGTAATGTATAACTTATTAGGGTTTCATAAACTATTGGGTCTAGAAATTCATAAAAATTGAATTAAAGCAGAAAATTAAAATTTGTATGACAAAAAGTTTGTATTTAATCCACTGTATCTTCCAAGCAAACTTCCGCGGATACTGCTCTATCCAATAAGATTTTCTGGAGATTCCAAAAATATATATCTTATTAGGGTTTCATTAAAGATTCTGCTCGGCAATTCACCAAAAATTGTATGCACGTGCACACAATAAACAACTTTTTTTCGCGATACGTTACCTTGGTAATTATCCAAGACGGCAATACGAACATCTTGCAAAAAGTCTATATTTCGCGGTTTCTTTTTTTCGCGGACCATTTCGAAGAACTGCCCCAGGTACGCGGCTAGAATGGTTATTTGGTCCGGTTGGTACCCGTTGAGGATGAGGTGTCTGGCGAGGGCAATCAAAAACTGACACTCATGGATGCTTTTCTTGCTGGCATCTTGGCAAACATCCTCTTGTTCTTGGTGATCGATGAAATATATACATTTTTCCATACCTAAGTTAAAATATTAAAAATCCTTGTACGATCTTGTGAAAATTAAGTGTCAGTAGCGGACGTCAGGATCGGGCTGAAGCGGAAGCATCGCTCTAGTCAGAGCCAACGTAATGTTGGATCACAGAGGTAAGCGGCTTATCCGACGTCAGGCGGCCGCACTCGAGTATCAAGCGACGTTGCCGGGTAATCTCGATCCAGCCTTCAACAACTGACATTTAATTTTCACATGACTGTACATAAATATTGTTTTTATTTATTTGTCAAAAAACTACCTAAAATTGGAGGCCTCTGCAGAGTGCTCTCGTCATCCTCCAAGTTTGGATAGATGTGAGGTTTCACAAGTCTTGATATTTCCGGCCTCATACGATGCTGAACGTCGAGGGTGTGGCAGCGAATTTTGTTCCTGACCATTCGCTCGAATAAACTTACACCTAAAAAATGAGATAAAAGTTCCAGGGCCGTATTGAAAAAAAAGGCTGATGATGGCTTTTCGAAGACGAAACTTCGGTTTGAAAAATGAAAACACCACGTAAAGCCCATTAGAAGATACAGTGCAAATGTATTCTTCATTTTACTCTGGCTGTAATAATATGAAAAAATATTAAACAAATTCCCGTTTAGTTTGCGAGTATCAGTATTACATGGTATTTAGTAACAGATTAGACAAAATACGGTGGTGCGATTCGTATTAATTACTACATATCCCGGTTTGTTAAAAGGCAAAGGAAATATTTTAGTGAATTTTTATGCAAGTTAACAGTGTTTTGTTTTTATTTCAGTCTTTGTAGAAACATACCAAGCTTGTATTTGGTTTCGATTTGGTAATCGGCGGCTCCGGGCTTGAGTTGAAGGTGATCACCAATCAAAATGAGGTGCTGGCAATGACTGGTAAGTGCGGCAACAATGTGAGCTTCTAAAACCTCCGCTGCCTCTTCAACTATGACTATTGGACTTTTCAGGGCCTAGAAATAACACTAGTGATCTCTAAAGATGGTAACTGTTTGATAGACATATAGGTACTGAGTAAAAAATAGTTTATTATTGGTTTTATGGAAAACAATTCCAAGTGCGAAAAGGTGTATTTTCTTGTACTCTTATTTTTTTACAACCTGCAAAGATGACTGCAGACGGGCTGCACCAGTAGTAGTCATGCCAACCACCAAATGTTCTTTCATAATTTGGGTGTCTTCGATGTCGCGCATTTCACTATAAACCCGAAACACTTCTCTAAAACGGATGCAGCTTTGTTCATATTTTCGTCTACAAAAAAAAGACAGAAATATAACTTATTGCAGTGGCTTCGGAAGAAATTTTAACTTTTGGCTAGAAGTTCATAGAAACTTAAAACACAAAAATTTTAATTTTTCCGCGAATACTGCTATATTTGATTCCAAAAATATATGACTTCTTATGGTTTTATTAAAGATTCTGCCCAGAAATTCATAAAAACTGAATTAAGGTACAAAATTGTAATTTTTTTACTGTTTTCGACAATTTTTTATATAACCCATTGTATGATCCAATCTAAAGCGAATCCTAATTATCTTATAGGAAATTTTCTGAAGGGGCCTATTTAAGGTTTTTTTTTAAAGATTCTGCCTAGAAATTCATAAAAACTGAATTAAGGTAAACATTCTTAATTATTTTGACTTTCCGAAAAGCTTTTATATAATCAATTGTATCTTCTAATCTAAAGCGAATTCCCGCGATCATCAATCATATTTCGCCCAAAAAAAGATAGAAAATAAAGCTTACTGCGGTAGCTTACCTTCAAATTTTGGTATTGGTAATAGCTTACCTCAGTACAACTGCATACTTCTCTACCCAATAAAAGTATAGCTGCCATCTATCCCGTGGCAGCATTTTGAATGGTTTAACCAAATTGATACGTCGTGGCTTGTGTCGCTTCCGTCGATCTTCGAAAAAAGCCAACTGATCCTACGGAAAAATAACCGAGGTGAAGAAAATTTTAACCTCTTGGCTACCGTAGTTCAAATTATATTCAATTTACCGAAATATAGTCTAGATCTGTCTCAGTGTTCCAGATCTTCAACTGAATGTTTTCCCCTCTTAATATGTTGTACCAATTGTCTTGATCTGGCGACGTAGCTAATAGGTCCAGTTCCTTATTAAGAGAGTCGAGTTCCTTCCTTAGATGTGGTAAAGATATAAACGTTCTTCTTGTGAAGAAAACTTCTGTATTATTGAATTCGTCGTCCAGGCCGTCTCCGTTACGGCCTTCGAACTCTACTCCCAGATCTTCAACTCTTTCTCCTTGGTCTGCAAGAGGCATATTCTGCATCCTGTCTTCTGCCTACAGAAGATATCAGTATATTTTATCTCCGGTTGTTTGGCGATCACACTGGATTTTTAAAACTTTTATTTCATCTTATATTTCAAAATTATAAAAATTTATGACTTCCTTTCAGCAAGCTTCTTCTAATCAGCAGTATCTTCTCATCTAAAGCGAATTTCCGCGAATATTGGCTTAATATATTATGCCCAGAAATTTATAAAAACTGAGTTGAGACAAATAATTTTAAGTTTTTAGTTAATCCACTGAATCTGCTTGTCTACAGCGAACTTCAGAACAGAAATTCATAAAAACTTAATTAAGGCAGAAAATAAAAATTTTCAAGATCATTTTTCCAAAAAGTTTTTATTTAATCAACTGCATCTTTCAACCCGAAGCGAATTTCCGCCAGTATTACATTATCGGATAACAAATTTTCTGGAGATTCCAAAAATATATAACTTACTAAGGTTTCAATAAAGATTCTGCGCAGAAATTAATAAAAACTGAATTAAGGTAAACAATTTGATTTTTTATGACCTTTTTAAATTTTTTCTATTCAATCAACTGCCTCTTTTAATCTAAAGCGAATTCCCGCAAGTACCGTCTTACCCGATTGAAAATTTTCTGGAGGTTCCAAAAATTTACAGTGACCGCCAGAAAGTGCGCAGCATATGGGAAAATTTTTATGTTTGAATTTAACAAATTTATTCGAAAAAGTTCTGCATACCTTCAAACCAAAATAATATCCAACAAATCCGGCGAAAGTCTTATGGTATACGAGGAAGAGTCAAAAATTCGAAATTGCGTTAAGAGTAAAGCACCCCATTTTTCAGAAATTTTTTTTATTAAAAAATGTTTTCCCAAATATTAATTTTCGCTTACCTTGGACAAAAAATAAGAGTTAATCGTTTTTTGTGAATTACCCTGTAAGTATAAAAAGTAGATCGCAATGATACAGTACGCAAATTATATTTTCTGTAGACTTTAATTGAGATAACCGTAAATGTTATCTCAGAGTAGTCAGTTTTAAAAATATTATGGCCATTATAAATAAAAACATAAAAATTTGAAATATTTTTGCTGCATACTGTATTTTATTTTTTGGGGAATCTAAAGAATTTCATCTAATTGAAATTTTGTGATACACTTTAACTTAAGCTATCTTCCAAATGGTATATATTTATTCCTAAAACTACAACGATTTTTCCTTATTTAGGTCTTAATCGTGGTCCTGACAAGAAAAAACTGAAAAATCCAAAATATTTTATGAAATTCGGGTACATAGAGGTCGATTCATATGTATCTTAAAGGAAAAATATGCGTTTCCAATTTTGTTTAGATTTAAAGTGTACAACATTATACTGAGCTTAATTTTTTGTTGCAAATAAAGTACGTTCATAAAATATTTTGGGTTTTTTAGTTTTTCCTTGAGGACCACGATTAAAACCTAAATAAAGAAAAAACTTTATAGTTTTAGAAATAAATATACCGTTTGGAAGATAGTTTAAGTTAAAATATATCACAAAATTTCAGTTAGATGAAATTCTTTTAATTCCCCAAAAAATAAAATACACCGTATTTTATTTTATTTATATTTAGCAAAACGGTCATAATATTTGTGAAACTAACTACTCTGACATAAAATTTACGGTTAGCTCTAATAAAGTCTACAGAAAATAGTATTTGGGTACTGTATCATTGAGATCTACTTTTTATACAGGGTAATTCACAAAAAACGATTAAATCCTATTTTTTGTCCAAAGTAAGCGAAAATTGATATTTGGGTATAACTTTAAAATTTAAACATTTCTTAATAAAAAAAGTGAAAAATGGGGGTACTTTACTCTTAACGCAATTTCGAATTTTAGACTCGTCCTCGTATACCAGAAGACCGGATTTGTTGGGTATTATTTTGGTTTAAAGGTATGCAGAACTTTTTCGAAATAAAATAAATTTGTTACAAAGATAAAAAATTTTCCCATATGCTGCGCACTTTCTGGCGGTCATTGTATGGTTTTTAACGGTTCGTTAAAGATTATGCTCCAAAATTTATGAATTGAGGCAAACAATCTTAATTCCCAAGATACCATTTTTAAGTTTTCAACTAATCGGCTAAATCTTCTAATCTAAAGGGAATTCCCGCCAATATCGCCGTATATGAAATTTTTGTGGCGATTCCAAACATTTTCCAATTTTTTGCCATATCAGCTAAAAAAAAATAATTTCAAAAGAAAATATACCTGTTGCTTGGGTCTATCCCTAACAACTTCCCTATCTCTCCACTTTGCCTCAAGTAACCATCTCTTAAAGTCATCTTCCCTAGCCCCAGCGAACCAAGTATTGTGATCTATCACTTCTCTAAAATCATTGAGGCTCAGTATACTTTCGTTCCTGTCTATTTCGTTCAAAGTATCACCAATCGCCTTTATTAGTTCCATATAATCTTCAACTTCGTGCCTTTTCTGGTGGACCGCCGCATCACTATTGGTATTTCGTCTTTTGCTTGTCAGATTGTATTCTTTAAGCTTCTCGTCCTTGGATTGGCCACCAACTCGGAGGATATTGTCGGTTACGGGTAGAATGCCGTTTAGGAACTGATCCAGGGCGTGATTGGTATAACAAATAACCAGTATGGGTGTCCTGTTGTACCACGCGCCTCGGTTGTTTAGCAATGTGTGGGCTATTTTCAGACCTAGACGAAATTTTTACCGTTATTGAAGAGATATTTCAATTGAGAGTTTGTTAACGTTTCGTTAAAGACTTTGCCCAGGTTTGTTCATTCATAAAGACTACCTATATTTTCTAATCTAAAGCGAAATCCCGCGAATATTGCTTTAGCCGATAGTAAATTTTCTGGAGATTCCAAAAATATAAAACTTTTTAAGATTTCAATAAAAATTTTGTTCAGAAATCCATAGAAAATTAATTAGGACAAAAAAAATTAATTTTGATAACCTGCCAAGATTTTTGTAATCATCTGTGTTTTCTAATCTAAAGCGAATTACCGCAAAATATTGCTTTATCCGCTAAAAAATTTTCTGGGGATTCCGAAAATGTATAACTTGTTAAAGTTTTTGTAAAAGATCTTGCCCAAAAAATTATAAAGACTAAATTAAGATTTTTTTAAAACTTTTATGACCCTCTTTCCACAAAGCTTTATTTTAATTGGCTGTATCTTTGAATCTAAAGCGAATTCCCGCTAATACTACTTTATCCGATAGAAAATTTTCTGGAGATTCCAAAAATGTATAACTGGTTAAGGTTTTGTAAAAGATCTTGCCCAGAAACTCATAAAGACTGAATAAAGACAAAAAAATTAACTTTTATGACCTTTTCACAAAACTTTCTTTCAAACGGCTGGATCTTTGAATTTAAAGTGAATTTCCGCGAACATTGCTTTTTCCGCTAGCAGATTTTCTGAAGAATCGAAAAATATACGACTTGTTAAGGTTTTATTAAATCAATTGTATCTTCTAATCTAAAGTGAATTTCCGTGAATATTGCTTTACACGATAGCAAATTTTCTGGAGACTTCAAAAATGTATAACTTTTTATAGTTTTGTTAAAGATCATGCCCAGAAATTCATAAAGACTGAATAAGGCCAAAAATATTAATTTAACACCAAACCCGTATATTCATACTCACCTAAAAACGTCTTTCCGGTCCCAGGAGGGCCTTGTATAATACAGAATTCTTCACTTAAAGCCGATTTAAAAGCGCTCAGCTGAGAATCGTTAAGACTGTAAAACTTCTGATCCGCCTCTATATTTAGTGGGCAGAAATTAGTTTCTTCTATCTGGTAAAACACTGGCTCGACGGACTCGGACGGCACAAGATACTTTGGAGGGTTTGACTCAGTTTCCACTCTAATTATATATTTCTCCATGGGGAAGGTGTCTGCATCCATTCTTTTCAGGACTCCCAACACTTGATAGTACGGTTCGAAATATACGCTGCTCTCTACCATCAAATAATCAATCTCGTAGTTTATATTTACTTGCTCTTGAAATCCCACCACGAGCAGACCCTCCTCTAGCAGATCTTGGTCTCGCTTGACTATTTTTCCGAAGAGTAACGTCTTGAAGTTGTCGCAAGTGAAACAGACTAACGATCCAAACATGAATCTTTTAGAGTTTTCATAGGAAAATGAACGTTTTTCCTTGCCGAAGTAGAAGCGCATTTCGTAACAGTGACATTCATTCACTGTTTCTATACTTAGAAACCTTACTGGTGAATAGACCTAAAAGAATAATGAGCACAACTTGTAATAGTGGTACGTACCCTTTCAAATAATTTGTACTTTTGTTACTTTTTTCTTATTTATTCAGATTTATTTTTTATTTAAAGCCACTTCCCTCAAACATTCCTTTATCCCATAGCAAATTTTCTGGAGATTCCAAAAATGTATAAATTAGTAGGTTTCTTTGAAGATTTTACCCAGAAATTCATAAAAATTAAATTAAAATAGTTTCAATTTTTTTGGCTCTCTTTTCACAAAGCTTTCTTTTAACCAGCTGTATCTTCTAATTTAAATATTGCGCGAATATTGCTTAATCAGACAGCAAATTTTCTGGGGATTCCAAAAATGTATGACTTGTTTAGGTTCCGTAAAAGATTCTGTCCATAATTATATAAAAACTGAGTTAAGTCAAAAAAAAAATTTCCCAATGTATGATTTGTTAAGGTTTCATTAAAGGTGACACAACAGTGACATTCGTTTACCGTTTCTACACTTAAAAACCTGACTGGTAAATAAACCCAAAATAATACTGAGAAAAACCTTTAATAATGGTTCATATTTTGAGAAAAGACAATCATGAAGAAAATAAAATATTCGCATCGTTGAAATATCCAAATAGCTAGAAAAATCTTTCAAGTAATTTTTAGTTTTGTTACAATTTCTCTCTAAACTAAAACTTGATTCCACATTATAAATTTTATACTTTCTCGACTCCCTTCCCCTTCCTCAAGTTAAATGATTATTTTCAATTCGATAAATTTTAGTACTCCGACTTACCTTAATGTCTTCCAGTTTTTTCCAATCGCTCCTAGGCTTAGACTGATTTCTTAAAAATGTATTAATACCTCTGCGAAGTGGCGCAATAAAATCTTCCCTTAAAAGCCTAAACTGAATATCCAGATATTGATCTATGCTGCTAAAGGCCCTGTCAACAATATTTGGCCTCAAAAAAAGAGACTTCTCTGCTACGATTTCTTGAACACTCGGTATAATTGCGATTTGGCGGAAATCGTCCGGTGGCTCCATGTCTTCTTGAAGCGCAACATCTCCTCTGCGACGTTTAACTTCAAGAGATTCGACTGTTTTCTCAACAATCTCCAACAGGCTCAATGCTTGAGCCTTTATCTCATCGGATATGTGCTTGGAATCAGTCTCTTCAATGTGTGGAAAGAAGGCAGTCATTGTTTTTAACAATTTTCTTATTACTGCGCAGTTTGTAGGAATTATTTCTTGTACCGTTTTTGAGATGTTAATCAAGTTGTACCAGAAATCGTCTGGGTCATCCCAGAAAAATTTGTTTTCCGATTTATTAGATGAAGTCTAAAATGATAATGTTTTATATAATAAAATATATATAGGTTGTGAATGTAGTATATTTTATTATATTATTTATGTTTTATTAACCTTATGAAAAGATATTTAATTGTTTTTTTTGTATTCTAGATGTTAATGTTAATCTACTTCTTACATTCTTAAACTTTATTCTGAATTTTTCGCAAAGTACCTATCTGGAGATTTCAAAATGTATAACTTGTTAAGATTTCCTTCAAAATTTTGCTAAGAAATTCATAAAAATTGAATTAAGGTATGACCCGCCTCCCACCAGAGCTGGGCAAACTACTTGAAAAAAGTAGTGGAGTATAACTACTAACTACTTTATCAAAAAAGTAGATAGACTACTAAATAGTTAGTAGTTAAATATTTAACTACTTTTTTAACTGCAAAACCAAACATGTACCGTTGTGGCTTGATTAAAAAACCAGTGCCATGGCCGTACTTACAATGATTAAAAAAATGACTTAAACCTATAACATAAAATAAAAAAATTCTAAATAAAATAAAAAGCTTTTTATTATTTAAACTTTATTTTAAAGTTAACTGTCCACTGACTTAAATATAAATTAACACAGTTCCTTTGTGGCGTGAAAATACAAAATTAAAACACATTATTAGGTAATAGGAATAGGAGGTATTTAAAAAAATAATAAATTTGGATTTTTTGAAAACTCGTTCTAACGAGATTTTTGGCACGCGTCAACGTACAGGTAATGTAATGACGTAATACAGGGTGTCCCATAACTAATGGGCCATAGAGCAACTGGACATACTAGACGTCAAACTAGACTGATTAAGTCATATAAGGTTTTTCGAAATGATACTCATTATAGAGATACAGGCTGTTGAAAGTTAAAGTTTACTTTGGAAAATAAGCCATAATTTGAAAACAGTTCAATGTATCGAATTGAAAGTTGGCATTATTATGTTTTTATGGGTGAGAAATAAGAATTTGTGAACATTTTTAAGTTTCACAATATTATATATATATATATATATATATATATATATATATATATATATATATATATATATTCATTGACGATTTTATTTTACATTATGTGTTATCTTATTGCTTATCTAAGGTTTTTTTTCTCTCTTTTCTCTTTTGTTATATCCCACAGCTATAAATTTTAATTTTAAGACTTGCTTTGTCAATGAGATTTTGTCTTATGATAATAAAGCCACTTTTGATTTGATTTTGATTTGATTTGAAGGTGCTAGTTACATATACTGGATTTAATAAACCTATGATTTTTTTTCTTTCCTGTAATACTCGGTACGTTGCAAACCAAATTTCTCAGAGAAGGGTTATTTTTAAGCTAAAAATGTATACTTGCTCGATCTTGAAATCTCTAACCGTTTTCGAGATATTTTCGTTTAAACATCACAAAGCATAAAAAAAATTAAAGTACTTAATTTCATATTTTAATACAAAATGACATAAACTAGAAACAATGCAGTTAACATGTATTGAGGTAAACGGTGGCCACTTTCAACATCTACTAAAGTGAGCTTGCTTGTTTTAACTGAATTGTTTCTAATTTATTGCATTGTGTTGATTAAAATATGAATTTAGTTACTCTGATTTTTGTGATGTTTACATAGAAATATCTCGAAAACGGTTCGAGATATCAAGATCGAGCAAGTATACATTTTTAGCTTTAAAAGAATCCTTCTTTGGAAACTTTCAGCAGTTAAGTATTTTAATCTTCCTCCCAGAGCTGTCAGGGATCTTCCGATAGGGCAATTTAAGAAAACAGATTTTAATTTCGAAAGCTGTTTATTCACTTTATGAATATGAAAATAGTGACCTTATATTTGATAATTAGAGCCTATATTTTTTATTTTTAATGTGTTAATATTTTATTTGCAATTTTATTCATTGTATTTGAGTTTTATGAGTTTTAACTGTCTGTAAATTTAAATTATCTTATGTTTTAATTGTGTTGACCTAAAATTTATATTATTCATAATTTATTGACGTGTGTACATTGTATTACAATACTAACATGAATAAACAATCTGAATCTGATCCTGAATCTGAAACGTACCTAATATTACAGGTAAGAAAAAAAATCATAGGTTTATTAAACCCAGTGTATGTAACTAGCGCCCTCTACTGTAAAACTCAAAAATTTGTACAAATTCTTATTTCTCACCCATAAAAACATAATAATGCCAACTTTTAATTCAATACATTGAACTGCTTTCAAATTATGGCCTATTTTCTAAAATAAACTTTCACTTTCAACACCCTGTATCTCTATAACGAGTATCATTTCGAAAAATCTTATATAACTTAATCAGTCTAGTTTGATGTCTAGTATCTCCAGTTGCTCTATGGCCCATTAGTTATGGGCCCATTACTTCCCTGTATAGGGATTAGGGAAGTAGTTAAATATTTTTAAAAGTAGTTAAAATACCTTAAGTAGTTAGCACTGAGTAGTTAACTACTTTTCAAACTACTTTTTGAGAATATATTATGCAGACTTAAAATAATCGAGTAGAACTACTAGGAGAAAAAAAGTGGTAAGAATAGAACTACTTTTAAAGAGAAAGTAGTTAACTACATAGTTAACTACTGCCCAGCTCTGCGTCCAACAAAGCTTGTTTTAATTAGCTGTACCTACATTTTAATATAAGCAAACTTCCGATGGCAAATTGTCTGCAGATTAAAAAAAAATACACAACTTATTAAGGTTTCATTAACGTATCTCCAGAAAATAACAAAAACTGAATCAGGACAAAATATTTTTAGTTTTTATGACTCTTTTGACAACACTTTCCTTTAGTCAAATTAAAATAAAACCTGAGGAAATTTTCTGAAGATTCCAAAAATGTAGAGCTTCTTAAGGTTTCATTAACAATTCTGTCTAAAAACTCACAAAAACTGAATTAGGATGAAAATTTAAAATTGTATGCCCTTCTCTCACAAAGCTTTATTAATCAGATGTACCTATCTTTTATCTGATAGCAAATTTTCTGAAGATTCCCAAAATGTGTTGTTAAGGACTCCATGTGTCCAGAAATGTATGACCCTCTTTTCACAAAACCCTCTTTTAATCATGTGTAACATAAATTAAAAAGAAATTTTTGAAAGGAAAAAAATAAAATAACTATCCTAATTTACCTGACTTATAAGTTCAGTAATATACAATGTCAACTTTTCCATAAATCTACTTTCCAGCACAGCTATCAGAATCGTAATTTTGACTTCCTGGAAGGTGGAACCACACACCTTCCTCACGAGTCTAACTAACAATATAATTAAGTCATTACTGATTTCTTTATTATCGAGGAGTCTCGAAAAACCATTTCTATCATTGGATAACCCTAAAATGACCTCCTGTAGATCTTCATTGTTCAGTAACTTTTGAACGTACGGAAAGCCCATAGTTCTCTCAGGTCGAGTTCTGTTGCTGTAATTACCTCTAGGTCTATCATTTTGATGCTGATGGTTATTATCATTGTTTCTATCATTATTATTAGGCCTGTAATTACCTCTAGGTCTATCATTTTCTTGATGGTTATTATCATTGTTTCTATCATTACTATTAGGCCTGTAATTACATCTAGGTCTATCATTTTGTCGATGATGGTTATTATCATTGTTTCTATCGTTATTGTTAGGCCTATCTCTCCAAGTCTGTCTACCATCTTCGTTATTGTCAGGTCTATCTCTCCAATTCTGTGTACCATCTAAGTAAATATGTCTATTTACTTCATTATTTAGTAACAAATTATAGTTTAAGGTCTATATATGTATCTAGATTTACAATTATCAAATTAAATTTATTTCCAAAAAGTAGGTTTATGAAACTAAATAGTAAAATATATATAATTAAAATAAGTTTAAAAAATCTAAAACCTGACAACGCAAAATAACAACTGAAAGGCTAGAAGCAAGTTGCACATCTGTAAATGGTATTTATATATATATTCATAGTTGTATTACAAAGTGCCTGTCATACCTATTCATGAGAAAGATGTTTCATAGAACAGGCATTGTCATACATCTTCGATAATTAAATACTTATCTAATATAGCATCATTAAATGAACCTACTTAGCCTAATTTTACATTTAGAAGTGGAAAGTTGTAAGTAAATAATAATTTGTATTGGGTACAACACAAACATAATATATATGTTACGGTTAATTTGGATACTTCGCTAGTTTACAAACTAACCAGCTAGTTTGCAAACTAACTAAAGACTCTGTTATTTTGAAGGAATCAGCCATTTCCCACAAAATAGCAGATGGTTTATAAACTAGCTGGTTAGTATGCAAACTATCGATTTGCTTCAGTTAAGATGAGGATTTTATTGAGGTTACCTTAACCTAAAAATTATGTTTTGTTTGTTGTCCAGAAAATCTAGCGAACGGTGGATCGGAGGGCACCCTAAGGTCGGAACAGGGTTAGCACCTGGTTAGGGGCCCTGACCAGTCTCTTTCCTCGCAGGCGAAGAGGGATCGGTGCGAAAAAAGCCACTATTGTTCCTTCCTCTGCGCATGCGCAAGCGGGGGATAAAAAGTAGTACCCATCCCCTAGCCCTAGACTCTTGTGTCAAAAAATACGATACGGTAAGGTGCAAACGTACGGTAGGGGTAGTGTTCAAATTAGCCAGTAAACTAGCTATTTTAGGCAACTAGGATAGTTGTAGTAATCGTATTAACTAAAGACAATTGGATGTTATACAAACTATATAAAATATCTAGTTAATATAAAAGCAATAATGAAAAATCTGTACATAAGGAACAATAGTGGATTTTTTCGCACCGATCTCTCTTCGCCTGCGAGGAAAGAGACTGGTCAGGGCCCCTAACCAGGTGCTAACCCTGTTCCGACCTTAGGGTGCCCCTCCGATCCACCGTTCGCTAGATTTTCTGGACAACAAACAAAACATAATTTTTAGGTTAAGGTAACCTCAATAAAATCCTCATCTTAACTGAAGCAAATCGATAGTTTGCATACTAACCAGCTAGTTTATAAACCATCTGCTATTTTGTGGGAAATGGCTGATTCCTTCAAAATAACAGTGTCTTTAGTTAGTTTACAAACTAGCTGGTTAGTTTGTAAACTAGCGAAGTATCCAAATTTATTTTTTATTTTTATTTATTTATTTCATTCCCAACAAACTTAATAAGTTTATTACAGGGAATAAAAAAAAAAAATATAATAATTATCTAAAATAATTAATTAACCGTAACATATACATATAAGGTTTGTTCCTTTGTGGTGCAAGCTTAGACAAGGAAGCATGAAACTACACTAACCTGCAAAGATTTCTTTAGTGTCATTTACAAATAAAAAAATGTAGGTTAGTGCATCCTGTGTAACACAAATAAACATAACCTTATCTTTTTGGCTTTTCTATAGTCGGGTAAAAATATATTTTACTGCATAGACCTGCTCTGCTTTCGTGACAATTTCACAAACTCAGACAACCACATTATGCAAACCTATACCTCCCTATGCTCCTCAATATGCAGCGGAACCACATTAATCCAAACCATGCCTAACCCGATCATCGAGGTAATCCAAAAGATCCATCTCCACTGGTGACTTGTTTTTAATAAGTACAACATACATATTATCTTACATAAGGTGCACTGCATTTATAAGGTCATAATATTAAAATAAAAAGATATATTTATTTATTTGCGTTAAATTAATGAATTCCTGATTAGAAAAATAATGAACTCTTCTGAACACCCAGTATATTCGAATCCCTTCGTTCTTTTTGAAATTCGGATTAATGCGGCTTCTTTGTTGTTATATACTCCCAACATACTCTTTACTTACCCTCTCTATGTTGTGCCCCTTGTGCACCCCATCCTCTGTCGGGAAGCCCTCCCCTGTAACCTCCGCCCCGGCCCCTTGGTATATTTCCGTAGACTCCCCGACCTCTCAGCCGATTCTCCATTATTTTGTAGCTATAGATTACGTGGGATGTTCTAAAATATTAAAGTATTAGGTAACTTATTTTATACCACGTTTTATATGGTTTTATGTATGCACTACAGTACTTTTTTCCCTGACGATGACGACTGACGTGGCATAAGCACTCCACAGACCAAAAGGGTTTGGATTGGAATGCACGAGATATGCGAAATCAAAAAAAAATTGCATAAAACTGTCTACCATACACAGTAAGTATATGCTGTGCTGTCTACCATAGATTAGGGTTTGTTGTCTACCAACGAAGACGAAGACCAATTAAGAGAAGTCCGGCTTTCTAGTAAAAAGAGATGCAATTTCTTGACATTTCAAATTTAATACTAGCGGCACCACCACCCAGTGAAGTAACTAATGCCGGTAAATACGGTCGTGACAATTGTATCGATCGCTCGAGTGACGTAGCGGGTAGGCGGGGCCAGGAGCAATCATGGCGGAGCCGGAGGTTCAAATTTATTTTAACTGTCTTTCCAAAAACGCATAATTACGAATTTTTGTTGATATCAACAAAAATTCGTAATTGTGCGTTTTTGGAAAGAGAGTTAAAATAAATTTGAAGGCAGAAAGAAAAACTAGTTGAATATTAAAAGGTTTCAACGGATAATAAAAGTATCTTCGACATTTCAAAAAAAAATGTATTAACAAACAATAGATAAATACAAAGTTATGGAAATATATAAAAGAGGACGACTTAAAACAAATATATCTTAAAATTAATTATTGTCTAGGTTCTGTTTGTTCCACTAATGAAGTTCTTAACTGAAACAAAAAAAAAGTTATAAACTGTTCTAAGTTAATATCACATGATCCCACTAGTGTGTAAGCACACAATATGCGATGAATAAACATTTTTAAGTAGAGCAAAGCTGATCGAATCTCGGTCCTATCTTCTTAATGCCTCTGTATTAAAAGCGGTGAGCTCTACTTAAAGCGTCTTGAAAATCTTGCAGCGTATGCAATATAGAAATTTGCAGATGTCAGAGCAAAGCCAATCAAAATACAGCTTTGCTCCGACTTCTTCATTGACCTTCATTGAACCTTGCTTGAACCTAAGTTACTGTTACGATTAGAAAAAACAGTTTCAGAAAATAGCACACGAGGCTTGAGGGACATGCCTGCATAGTTATGTTCCATCTCAAGTTGGCATTTTGAAGGTGACCTTGGAAAACTACCCAACTTTAATGTAGAAGGGGCATCAAGGTTATTAAAATCATAAATGCAAAAATGATCCTCGCAAACGAAAAAGTCGGAACAATTTTTGCTTGGGCTTATTGTACAGGCAATTTTCCAAGCAGATAATGTGGATGGATCTTTCGGAAAAACATGAAATTTCTTGTTATTGTAATTTAAACTTTTAACTTTTACAAAATATGCATTTTTACATGATGGACACTTACATGAAAAGTTCTTTTTCCCAAGGACAGATGAAGCTGCAGCCAGACTAGACATTTTAAAAATATTTTTAGATTTAAAGCT
Source organism: Philopedon plagiatum (assembly GCA_963971165.1). Taxonomy (NCBI): domain Eukaryota; kingdom Metazoa; phylum Arthropoda; class Insecta; order Coleoptera; family Curculionidae; genus Philopedon; species Philopedon plagiatum. The sequence continues at coordinate 97,060,237 of OZ020194.1, forward strand.
AGTCGGCACAGATATTAAGAAAGTAATAAACACAAAATAGGATGAATTGTCTACATTAAAAAGGATACGTTACGGTAGTCCAGTCATAAGGTTAGCAAAACCTGGTCTCTGCCTTCATGCCATGTGAAGAGCTAAAATTAAATCAAAGGCCCTTTAGTTTTATTCATGTAAGTACTTAACAGGAATGTAAACTTTACACTTAAAAAAATTATTGAAAATAAATATGGTATGATCAGTCGAGACTCGAGACCCCATATTTACTTCAACAATTTAAATAAAATTAGCATGTTTTTAAAGAAATCTAGGTACCATTTACACTTGCTGTTGCAAGAACAAAATCAGATTTTTAAATAACATTACAACTGCAAGTTTAGACGTCAATTTCTACAAAACATACTGTGGTATGAACTATAATAATAATTAACAAGAACCATGGAAGTGTATTTAGACAGCTTATAAAACAAAACCACAACCTGGTAAACTTGAGATCATAGATGATAATATTGTAAATTTTTGGAAACACAATGACATGTCTACGATAACATTACGAATACCCTTAACAATATCCCACCGAATTTTGTTTCCGGCATCTGTTAAATTAATACCTGTTCGAATTATTATAAGGTCAGTGACCCAGAATAATAGTTATCTTGATCGGGTGGAAAAGGTGTACATAAAGAATTTGTTGTGGAATTTGTGCTTCATGATAAATAATTCATTATGTACTTACCTGAACTATGAAATGATGATCTAATTAATGCCTGTATTAATAAAAAACATAAAAATTGTCGACAGGACCTTTTCAAACGACAGCCATCTCAAAGAGAACAAACAATTTTCTTGTTACTCTAAGACCAACGTTTGGAGCAATTTTAAACGCACACTATTGGCCTTTCTCGTGGGTTAGAAAGAAATAGCTTATTTTTACATATGATCTGAGTAGTAGGTAGTAGTTACACGATTAGGACTTGACAGCATAAATGAATAGTATTCCTTTCATTGCGAAGAGCAACTCCTACACTGCTCCAACGCGTGACATGTGTTTCTTTCATTTAATATCTGTTGCGGTAACACGCGTGCCAGCTTCTCTACCCTGTGAAAGGAATACAATTTGTACCTCGTCTTGCTTCACCATGTGAGATCCCCTCGTCCGTGTTGTACATGCGCCAATTTAAACCTTCAGACCCCTGGTAATTGTCTACCTTGCAAAATGATTTGAGGTTATCTTTTACTGTGTTTGCACGTTCCCACAGTCCCACTTGACGAATGTAATGTAATACGGTGAAAATGCCACGCTGCCACGTAATGCAAAAATTGGGAGTTCACGGACCTGGTAGGATTGCCAATTTTCCAAAACGACGAAAGTCTAAAACTTTGCGTTCCGATTTAGAAGGTTATTAAGATTAAAGTACTGGTTTAAATTAAGATCTAGTTGATCAGCTATGTTTTCGTTAAAAACTTATGAATTATTCTAATATTTCAGCGATTTGCTTGCATGGTTTCCCAATGATTCTCATCTTGAAACGAGTTGCTAGAACAAATTTAAATAAAATCTATTATTGTCGAAAGTATGTACTAAAATTGCCCATATTATTTCTTTTCTAGAGTTTCTTCGGGTAAGAGCTGGGTAAATGTCTTACCTTTAGATAGGCACCTCGCCATTAAATATTTTTGGTTTTTATTCCGAAAAATGGAAACACCGAGTTTTTTTATGAAATTTTGCATAGACCCCTGAGATAGACCCTAATTTTGGGTCATAGAACACGAATCTGAAATCAGTTTTCGGCGCTTTCTTATGGTTTAAAAAAAATGCTTTCGGGATAGGTTTTTCTATGGATGTCTTTAAATTTCGACAGTTTCACTTAAATACATCTTTACACACTATTAATTCTGAAATTGATTCATTGATTAATTATGAATTGCCCATATGCTCGAGATTTTGAGCAGTACATATGAGATTAGTAATTAATTATATATAAAACTTAACACAGTAACTGACGCTAACCCGCGTGATGCGCGTTTTATTGTCAGTTCATTAAATAAAAAATTTTAAAAAGTAAAAAAAAAAAAATATTCAGGTTTGAACCCGGGACTTCCAGTACAAAACGCCTACCATTATACACGCACACCAGTATAAGGCTTTAAAAGTTGAACTGTAATTCTCTGAATTAATTTCGAAGAGAAAACTGACAATAAAAGGCTCATTCACGCGGCTTAGCGCCAGTTAGTGTGTTAAGTTTTATATATAATTGCTAATCTCGTACTACTTAAAATCTCGAGCATGGGCAAATGTCATACAGAGTGTCTATGCAAAATAACAAACCTGAGCAAACCCGAGCATAATATTAATTTCATCAAAAAATTGGGTGCTTCCTTGGGGTGTTTTCATTAGTCCGAATAATTACCCAAAATCCTAATGATCAGAAATTCAACACCTGTAATACCTGTATGCTGGTGAGCTGATGAATGGGGGGAACGGGGATAAAAAAAAGGAAATGAATTTGGTTTTAAAAAATTTGTGAAGAAAACGATATGTACATTTGGCAACGGCGCGGCAACGGTCTTCCCAAGAGAAATATTTACTATGTGTATTACGGGTTGCGTGTTTGCCTAGTTTTAGTTTTCTGTTTTTAAAATTTTATATAAATTTGCTTAAATACGTTTCAGAACAGTGTTTCAACTTGTATAGATGTGCTTAAGTGAAACTGTCGAAATGTAAAGATATCCACAGAAAAACCTAACCCGAAACAACTTTTTTTTTGAAAAACCATGAGACCGCCGAAAACTGATTTCAGATTCGTGTTCTACGACCCAAAATTAGGGTCTATCCAAAATTTTATCAAAAAATTTCGACGTTTCCATTAATTCGAACAATTACTAAATTAAACGAGACATAAGGACATCACGTTAGGAAAAAAGTATGTTTAAGCTTAAATTTTATGTTTTGCGAATAATCTTAGTTGGAACATATATTGTTTGGCTTTTACGCAAAAACTAAAACGTAACAATTATAGGTAAAGGACAAAGAAAAATGTTGTCGTTAGTATTGGAAGAACTATATCTGTTCCTACACAATTCTTTAGACATTAATGGCTTATTAAAGAAAAAAGGGCCGAAACAATATAGGCATTGGCAACAGGATTGAGGCGTAAGTAAATTTTTTAAATCATTTTATGATAATTTTAATTTTTTTACAATTCTGTATTTTAAAAGATTTTATTTTTCTTGCTACTTTATTAACTTCAATTTTTGCTATGTAAATTTATGTAGGTATTCTTAGATGTTCATAAAGATTTTTTCTTTAATAAGCAATTAATGTCTAAAGTATTGTGTAGGAACAGATATCGTTCTTCCAATACTAACGACATAGAATTTTTTGTTGTCTTTTATAATTGTTATGTTTTAGTAATTTTTGCGTAAAAGCCAAACAATATGGTCTAACAGGGAGAAGGTACCTGTATTTACTAAAACTGGAAAAGTATTGTACGATATTGAGAAATACATGCATATCATTGAAAATTTTAAGCCCGATTATGTACACTCTGTTGTCTGATGGAGATACAAACGTGGCTAACCCGCAAAAACGTATTTCAAAAGCAATAGAAAACACAGTGGCCTTTAATCACCAGTATAGACCGTCACAAGAAATCGGATACTCTTCATGATGCCTTTGTAATTGCCCCAATTGCTGGGGGGTACGGGTACTGTTTGAAGTCTCGTCAGAAATGCCTTGAATCAATAATGAAAAATGATTCCTACATTCAAGGCTTAGACCATCTTATTGATGGACTTCATGACAATGGCCCTGAAGTAGAATTCCTGCCTTGCACCGAGGCCAAGCCTGTAGTAGAGTGTGCTTGAAAAACTGCCCCCTGAAAAATTAAGAGTAGTCCAAGGCTGCTGGAGCCCCTTGAATATAACAAAGCTTGTTCACTGTGGTGTTGATCTGTTTGATACTTCCTGTAAAATTTTAACGGAACGTTCCGCAGTAATAATTTTTGCTATCGAAGCCAATGGCGTATCAGAGTCCTATGGAATAAATTTGAGGCAAACTAAGTTTGCAGACGATTTTATACCATTGCTTTTAGGATGCAAGTGCATAGCATGTGCAGGATACTCTCGTGGCTATATACACCACCTCTTAACAGTACAAGAACTTTTAGGATCCGTATTAATAATGGTGCACAATATTTACCACATGCTAAGGTTCTTTAAAAAGATTCGCGTGTGCATAAGAAATGGAAATTTGAACGAGTTGGAAGATAGAATCGCTAGTCAATATAAGTCGTTTCAATGTCAAGACGGTCAAGAGTTAATTGTTGCCGAGACCAGTGATTCTCTAGGATAGCTTTGAAAGTATACTAATTTTTATAATAAATTATTTTTTAAAACAATTTGTTTTATTTCACGGTTTCTAGACATACTAAAAATAATTGAATGTAGAATAATTTTATGCGTTTTTGGGTTTTAAGGAAGTTAAAAAAATACTTCCAAGTCGGAAAAATAGTTTTATTTGTAACAAAAAACACACTATAATTATTGTAAAAACAGAAAAATACTATAACATTGTTTAAATACGGAGTCAAAGTAACATGTTATAGAAACTTGTTTCGGAAACATATTTCAATAACTTGTTGACAACTTTTAGACATCCTCATTACGCATTCGGATTGCAACAGTCTATTCTAACATGTCCAACGAAACGGATGTTCGTCTCGCGGCTAGACAAATCAATGAAGACAAACTTCGTAGTTATATAAATGCAAAAACGTTAATGTGGACGCAGCCGCAACATGATACCAAAACACTGTTGCCAGCATTCTTTCAAATTTACCGCTCACCGATCGGTAACAAATAACTTGTCGAAATAACAAGTAACTTGTTGCTTTTTATCGAAATTTCGACGTGTTGAATAACTTTGTTGATAACAATGTTGAGTAGTAAGGGCAGGCCTTTATATAGGCACTTAGGTGTATGTTAAGGCCTGTCCTCACTTGCTACTCGACATTATTATCAACAAAGTTATTTAACGTGTTGTCGAAATTTCGATAAAAAGCAACAAGTTATTTGTTACCGGTTGGTACGCGGTAAACTTCAAAGAATGTTGGCAACAGTGTTTTGGTAAAATTATTTTGAACAAACCATGAATTTAGCTTACGTCATTCTTCGTAACGCAAGTTTTCTCTGTGCAAAGGTCATCGCTATCCGTTGCTCCGCCTAGATGTGATTAAGTAATAAAAGAACAGATTGTTGCATTTATAATATAGGGAATGAAAAGTGGTCCACTAGTTTATTTAAATATATTATGATTTTAATCCTAAAATATAGATAATTATTTTTGGTAATAAAAGTTTAACAAAAAAAAACTAATATGCTATATAAAAACTATAATAAGTATCACATGAAATAAGGCATTTAATGGAGCCCCCCAGGAAAAGCGTAAAGTTGAGCATTATCCATCTCCCCAGCAAGCTAATTGGAAGACGAAAGATGATTATTAGTACCGCCAATCTCTGCACCACAAAAGCATCGAGCTACTTGGTTAGCTCCCCCACACTCTCCAATAGCGTACGGGTGTCCATTGGGACATTTGAACCAATGGTCCTTTTCCATGCCTATAGCTCTAACTATCTGCATTCGTTCTTTGTCGCTAATTGTAAGTGTGCAGCCCACTTTTGAGGCTAACTCCGTCAGGTTGTTTTTTACAGCACTGTCGATTAAATCGCTGTATCTCTTTTTAACGAAAAGCACTTCTTGAATGTGTTCCTCTAGATTTTTAATGGAGGGCATTGACACGACTTTTTCGAAGTTAGGTGACAGTTTGATTTGATCAAATTGCACGATCCTGTTGAGCCTCTTGATTTCAAGCTCTAAATCATCGATTTCCTGGTCTGCAATGTGATCCTCTGAGCGTAACAACGCCTCCAGAAGCCAGTGTAAATATAGACTGGTCGGATGCTCGTCCTTATAAGATGCTGGACTGCCTCTCATGCCTTCGAAGCATTTGACAATGTAAGTCAAGGTTTGAATTTTCGATTTTATAGCGTTTAGCTCTGTTTTGTTCATAGTCTGTCTGCGCTGATTGTGGGAAGGCTCCAAACGCACTTCTAGCGTGTTGATGGCGTCTCGCAGTTTGGCGCCCACTGAAAAAGAAGTAATAAAATTTGTGAATTTCTTTAAGAATCACTCCGTTTTAAAGAAAAGTTTTGGTTTTTTAGTGAATGTGCTTGTTCAGTCATTTCTTGTTTTCAATAAATATGTTTATATTATTGCACAATGAGTCAATCGAAACACACACAAAATTACGTTAATTGGACGGATAATAACAAACATATTAAGCTATTTAAAATAACAACAAACATGTTTAATTAAATCTTCACAAAATTTCTATTCCTAAAACATGACAATTGTCTCGACACACAGTGTCTTCATCGGATATAGTCGGTATAAATTCCAGTTTATACCAACCATCCGACGAAGACACTGTGTGTCGAAACAAATAGGAATAATGGGCACTGAATACTGCTCTTAAAACCCCCCTTTTAATACCCTAGATAATAAAACAATTAACTTTCATTTTTATTTATTAAGAAAAAAACTGAATCATAGATACTAACAACAAAGATATTAAAGCATTTAAACAATGCCTTAAAGCATCTTAGCAATAACTTAAATTATTTTAACAATGACTTAAAATATTTTAACAATACATTAAAGCATTTTTAACAATACCTTAAAGCATTTTTAAAATACCTAAAAGCATTTTTAACATATCTTAAAGCATGTTAACAATATTTTAAAGATTTTTAACAATACCTTAAAGCAAAGCATTTTAATAATACCATAAAGCATTTAGGGTGGTACGCAGAAGGGTTCAATAATACAAAACAGAAAAGTACTGGGTTAAAACTTACCACTTCCCGCGCTGAATGTCCTATCGAATACTATTCTTGTGCGCCCGAACACCCTGCCATCGGAACCAGTGGTACGACGCAACCCTACAAAATTCTCAGATGGTACTCAAGTATAAAAAGGTTGGGAATTAATTCTAAAAATACCTTAAAGCATTTTAACAACAACATAAAGCAAACGCTGAGGCAATACAAACAAAAAAAAAATCAACAATACTAAAACTTAAAAAAGACTGAAACTGGGTGTTGCAAAACTCCACCGATTAAATTTTACAGGCGATTCTTTGTCCAAAAAGGCCTGAAAACACTTGTTTTTTGTCTTATTTATTTTACACTTTTTTAAAAAATAATTCATTTAAATTTTGTACATTGTACAACGGTTGTTCGAAGTACCCATGGAACTACCCTATGAGCATTTTAAACAATACAACATAGTGATATTTTCTTCGAGGACACGATCCTCAATAGACTATATTTAAAAAAATGGTTGTTTTTTGCCAAAGAATAACCTGTAAAGTTTTAGGCGTTCGGGTTTTTCCATACTCTGTATACCCTCTTAACGCTATTGGTTTTAATAGGCTGATCGAACAGCATTATCCATCTCCCCAGCGAACTGGTTCTCCGCTACTGGGGCCTAAAATTTACCTTGCCTTTTAAATTATCAATAACAATGCGCTAGTGCCAATTTAAAAACAAAGCAAATTATAGGTCCTGGTTGGCGCTGGCCACCTGAAAGCGGGAAACCTGCTTTTACCGTGTTTGTACCCCCTTTTTCTTATACTATTGACTTTTTAGACGGAGTTGCACGGCTCCCGGTGGGACTGGGTGAGCGACTCTTAGTGTATACCGCAAAACTGTGGAGATCTGGAGTGATGCTCAAAAATCGGTTCCGATACCGGGTGTCATATTTCCGCTACATATTATTGTTTTACTGGCTGCCTACAGTAGCAGCTTTACTTTACTCTAGTAAGATCTATTCTTGCATTACAGTGACTTTCTGTAAATTATATATATATATATATATATATATATATATATATATATATATATATATATATATATATATATATATATATATAAATAATCAAGGAATTACGTGAATAGAAGCTTTTTTGTTATTTTTAGCTGAAGAATCACCTGTAAAATTTTATTGGTAGTTTTGCAACACCTCGCTAAAAAAAATTAAAACACTTGAGGGATTTAGGCTATACATTTAAATATAAATAGATATATAATAAAATAAAATATTTACATATGGATGAAGTTTCTCGGAAATCGCGGTTAAATGTCCTCAAATCATCCCGAAGTTGTTCATATTGAAGCTCGTTTTTTTTAGGATTGCCATATGACTTTATTTTGGCCCAAATTACATCCCAAATGGCCATGTTTACAATGATCCTATATCGTTCGGTAGTGGTAATATTCGTCTTACACCTAAACATAGAGATTTAGATTTAAGCGGAGCAATCAGGTCCTATCATTAATATTTTTGTTCTTTTAACATTGTTGCTGCTCAGTTGTTCCATATAAAGCTATTTTTTTTTAAAGCGGACAACAGGGTTTTGCATGTGAAATTTTAAATCCCATGTTAGACCCTGTTATAGTAAATATATAGTGATAAAACTTAGCAAAGGTTAATTTCAGAGTCTTAAGGTTATGTTAATTCGCCAATCAATACCAAAAAATACCTAAAAAATGCTTTTTTCTACAATTGCTCGGAAAATACCTAAAAACACACTGCTAACTACAACTGAAAATTAATAATTTTAAACAGCGTGCGAAAACGTTTACACATGCTGCAAGGAATCATTAATATGCAACCAACTTTCGCCAGACCTATCTTAAGGCGGCTACAGACGGCATGACAAGCCTTGGCCAGCGTTTCAACCAGTGTTTGTAGAGACATTGGTCTGTGCTTGATGTTCGCGCACCGACAACCGTACACACGACATGTTTTATCTTTGCCAGTGTTTTCGAGGCAAGTGAAAGCGAATCTCTACAAGTGTACCAACAAGACAGACGAAATGGAGTCCGATGATGAAGTGATAGCAGCGTCTGCTCTACTTTTGAGTTCAGCTGCATTATTTTTATCAGAAACTATTAAAAAAAGAAAAAAACGCAGGTGGTGAACTAATTAGCTTTATCTAAGTAGGACAACGTAGGTTAACTAAATAATATTTAAATGAACATTCACACTACAAATAATTTTTTAGGTACAATAAGTGATTTACTTGGCGATTTGACAAAGGAGGCATCTCTAAAGTTCATTAATCTCTGCAGAATGTCTGCAAGTGATTTTGAATATGTGTGTACGGCGATCAAGCCCACTGGCGAGCTTCAACAAGTCCCTTTGATGTGTGTCGAAATTACCGCTTACTAGGCGAACCCTGGCCAGCGCCAACGTTGGCTTTGCTTTGCCACATTGTTTTGCATCCACACGATGCGCCAACGTTTTAACGAGCGGCATTGGCCAGGGCTTGCCATGCCGTCTGTAGCCGCCTTTACACATACCTACAATCTTGAGCAAAAGTTTTGAAATGTAGTAGGTGACAGTTTTGGCAGTTTGGTGATAATTTGAAAGACGTCTCTTAGCAACCAATTTCATTTGTCTAATTATTGACGGCCTTATCTAGATAATCGACTAGATTTAACTTAACTATATAGAATAATAGTGAAATTTCGTAAAAATAATGATAAAAATGATGTGTAAAAATCTCGACGAAGAATATCTCGAATCTACTCCTCCAGAGATAGCAGAAAAAGCCGCAGAAGTATATAAAAATCTCCTTCTTTTGGTTTCAAGAAAAAGATGGCATATATACGTAAAAATTTAGCACAATGCACAAAATATCACTGCTGCAATTGTAGAAGCAGTATAGTGTTCAGCACATTTGACAATACCTTTTCACATTCGTTCGACCACAAACGTCTTACTCGAGTGAAAAGAGTCATGGTCAAAACTTGTACAATATAGGTTAGGTACTATTATTTTTGGAAAAATATTAATTTATTACACCCTTCGTAACACCGTCGGATTTAGCTTTCTGTCGTGTGGGGGTAGGGGGGGGTTAGTTCTGTGATAAGTAAGGTTATCGCAGTATTAAAATTATTAAGCAATAATTTTTTTTTACAGTTTCTATGTCTGTTTTTTGCAATGGGCCACAGAACAACAGTGAGTGCCTTATGTTGAAATAATGCGACAAACTTGCCTAATTCCAAAGTTGATAATAACCAAGATATAGGGTGTCAAAATTTTAATTTTGTTTCCGATTTAGCGGCACGAAATTAGGGATTTGGGGGTTTTTTGAGGCGAGGAATTCAAATTCGTCCATACTTTTAAAGACACTAGTAGAGGGCGCCACCGCACTTCTTTTAAATGACATCACTTTTTTCAAGCTTAGTATATCGATCTGGCTATTAAAAAAACCGATTATCCTACTTCTTTTACGTCAATTGAAGTAACCGTTTTCGAGATAATCGCATTTGAAATTTCCTATGCAATTAAATACGTGTGGTTGAAAAGTAATGGGACATACAGCATAGAGCGACAGTGAATTTCTGACTTCAAATTATTATGATTTAGCTAAATTTACTTTGTTCAAAAGTTGATATTATAGGAGATAGGTACTTGAGATACTGAAGATTTTTATATAAAAAACCTTATTCATGCGGGAATACTAATTTTATTTTAATTCGTTAATAACACTTAAAAGTTAATAACAAAAGAGTGACGAACTATCTTAATGAACAGTTTGCTGAACGATGGATAGGCCATGGTGGCCCCTTGTGTTGGCCGGCACGAAGTCCGGATTTTACTCCTATGGACTGTATTTGGGGTCAATTGAAATCCATTGTTTATGACAGTTCAATAAACAACCATAATGAGAGGTCAAAAAATATAAATGCTGTTGACCTGCTCAGAAATGATAGGGATCTTTTGTTTAAAATCCGAGAGTATTTTGTAAAGCGTACAGCGAAATGTATTGAGGTCAATCGTGACCATTTTGAGCAATTGTTATCAAGACGTTATTATTTTTACTTCTAATAATTTTGTTAAAGCATTATTAACTTATTATTATTATTAAACTAATTATTAAATAAGACAGAATTATTAAAATAAAAGTAGTATTCCCGCATGAATAAGTGTTTTTATTAAAAAATCTTCAGTATCTGAAGTATCTCCTATAATATCAACTTTTGAACTAAGTAAATTTAGCTAAATCATAATAATTTAAAGTCAGAAATTCACTGTCACTATATGCTCTATGTTCCATTACCTTTGAACCACACGTACTTACTTGCATAGGAAATTTCAAATGCGATTATCTCGAAAACGGTTACTCCTAGCGACTTCAATAAGGTATACCTTTTTGACGTAAAAGAAGTAGGATTTTTTAATAGTCAGATCGATATATAAGCTTAAAAAAATTATGTCATTTAAAATAAGTGCGGTATGCCATAGGTGGCGCCCTCTACTAGCGACATTATAAGTATGGACGAATTTGAATTCCTCGCCTCAACAACCCCCAAATTCCTAATTTCGTGCCGCTATATCGTTTTGTTGAGAAATTATTGGGAAAAATCGAAAACAAAATTAAAATTTGGACACCCTGTATCTTGGTTATTATCCACTTTGGAATTAGGCAAGTTTGAATAAATCGCATTATTTCGACATAAGGAATCTGCTGTTGCTCTGTGTCCCATTACTTTTGGACCACCCTGTATATTTATTATACAGGGTGTTACAAGATGATGTTAAGAAATTTTAACGGCATATTCTACATCTAAAAATATGAAAATAAGTTTATATAAACGTGGGTTCTCAAACGCTTCTTTTTCGAGAACGGGTGTTTAATCTTTTCTGTTTTAAATGTTTCTTTTTAATTTCTCGAAAATACGTTAAGATATTGACACGAATTTTGGTAGGCGCCAGTATGTAATCAAAGGTTACCTTTACGGGTAAAAATTTATTTTCTAAAGTACTTGCATCAGTGGCGTGTGTGCGGGTAAATCTTTATTTTTAGCGAAAAAAATCCCAAGCCAGTTTTTTTGCAAAATTGATATTGTTTTCTTGAAGCCCAATTAATTCTGCGTGAAAACTGTCTCTCAAGCTTTTTTGTTCTGACGCACCGTTTTCGAGATAAAAATTAATTTATTTTTATTTTATTTTACAAAAACAAATAATGAATTTTTTAAAAAATATTTCTTGTTCAGGAAACAGTGCATTTTGATTTAAGTTTATAGTAGATGCGGAAAATGGCTTCTCCGTGCTTCAATACATGCTCTAAATAGTGTTAACATATTTCTCCTAACTCTTCGGAATACTTGAGGTGTGAAAATATTGAACACCCTGTATCTCGAAAAAAAAAGTGTTTAAGGATCCATGCCTATATAAACTTATTTTCATATTTTTAGATGTAAAATCTGCCCTTAAAATTTCTTAACATCTCTTTATAACACCCTGTATATAATTTTCTTTGTATGTATTTGTAGGTATTTTACTTGTTTGCTTTATCTAGGTATTTCAAAGTTCTGGAATTTTGGAAAAATAAATTTTAATGCATTACAAAGATCAACTAAAATATTTATTTCAACAGCAATATTTATTTATAATTTTTTAATTCATGGGAGGGGTGAATACCCCCCCCCCCCCCCGTCCTGTAAATCCCCCCTTGTTTCGTAATTATCCCTTTTTTACCTTGTTATACCCGAAAAATAATGAATATAACGTATATTGGCCCAACATAATTTATTTATTTTATTTTATTTATTTTCACTTTTTATTTTCCCAAGAAACTACAATAGTTATGTAGGGAACTCTACTTAAAACACTTAAGTGTATAAATTATATTATATGAGTGTACTAAATATCCAAACTTATATAATAACAAAATAATAAAACCTATATATTATTATATATATATATATAAAAAAAGAAAATGCATGTAAAATACATGTAATCTGCAATCATATAAAATCACATCTAAAAATAAAAAACAATAAAAAATTATTAATTTTATCTCTTTTTTCTTTTTTTCTTTCTTTTTTATCAACCTGTGTAGCAGTCAGTCAATCTCATTTCTCCTTTCCTGAATATATCTTTTTAAATGACACTTAAAATTCTTTATATTTTTCATTTTTATATAGTCAGGAAGTAAATTATATGTTTTTTTACCTTGGTACATTATTGAGTTGTAACCTACTCTAGTATAAATAACAGGTAATTCTATATAGGAATTATACCTTGTATAATGATTGTGAATTTCATTTCTGTGATTAATTTTTAAATTAGAATGTTTACTTTTAGTTATTATTTCATGAATAAATAAATTATTTTGAAAAAAATATATTTCTTTTATTGACATAATATTAAAATTTTTGTATAATAATTTAGTTGGATAAAACCTGTCTAATCCATATAAATTCTTTATTGCTTTATTTTGTAAGATTTTTAACGGTTTAATCAAATTTTCATAAGTTGATGCCCAGATTAAAGTTAAATACTGTAAATGTGAATGAATTAGTGAAAAATATATAGATCTCAACATATAATTTGGAATCAAATAATTTATTCTTTTAAGTACCCCAATTGGTGCAATAATTTTATTTCTTAAGTATTGAATGTGTTCATTCCATGTCAGATTTTCATCTATAAAAAGACCTAAAAACTTAATACTTTTAACTCTGTGTATATAACCATTACTTAGTTTTATAGAATTTTGAATTAAATTTTTATTATCCATAAATAAGAAGATTTTTCCAGGTTCAAGGTTAATTTATGTTGAAATAACCATATTTCAATTTTGTTCATGTCATGATTTATTTGATTGTATATTTCATCTATTGAGTGACCAGTATATATTATGGTGGTGTCATCAGCATATAATTTAATTCTTCCCTTTAAGTTTATATTAAATATTGAATTAACGTAAATTATGAAAAAAAGTGGACCTAAAATAGATCCTTGTGGTACTCCACAGTTTATATTAAGTGATTTGCTATATTTATTACTAATACATACTTTTTGTTTTCTATTATATAGGTAATTTTGAAACCATTTTAACATATTGTTAGAAATACCTATCATATTTAATTTTTTTAGAAGAATAGAAAAATTCACCGTATCAAATGCTTTACAAAGATCAAGTGACACAACTGCACAGCTATTTCCAGTATCATATTCACTTTGTATTTCTGAAATTAAGTCAACAGCTGCACACCTGGTATCACTTGAACTTCGAAAACCATATTGCCAGGTAGATAAAAAATGTATTTTATTTATATGTGAAATTAATCTGCTATAAACAATTTTTTCAAATATTTTTGAGAGAATAGGCAAAATTGATACTGGTCTATAGTTAGATAATTGTTCTCTATTTCCTGATTTAAAAATTGGTCTGACTTTTGCATATTTTATACCATTAGGTACATCACCAGTTTTTAGTGACTGATTAATAACTTTGCAGATTACAGGTATCAGAGTATGTTTACAGTTTTTTATAGTTTTAACATCAATATTGTCCCAGCCTGGAGCTTTGTAAATGTTCATTTTATTGATTATTTCTTCTATTTCATTTGGCACAGCATCTTCTACCAACATGGAGACATCGGATTTATATTCTGTAGTTAAATCTAATGGAACATTTGGTAATTTACTTGACATTTTATCACCAATTGATGTAAAATATTCATTGAAGTAGTTAGTTATATATTCAGTATTAGTTATTTTAACATTGTTGTTTATTATTGACTCTACTTCATTATCATTTTTTGTAAAATTATTCATCACAGAAATTAAAAGTATCCAGGTTTTTTTAGGGTTTCCAGCAGCTCCTTCAAACTTCTTCTTATAAAAATTTTGTTTAGCTTGACTTATTTTTTTTCTAACTTCTTTTATTGTATGTTTATACTTGTTAATCAGAAATTTGTTTTCTGGGTATATTTTTAATTTTTGATAATAATAATTTCGCATTTTCATAGACGCAAATATGTCATTGTTGAACCATGGTTTAGAATTTTTCCTAAATTTATTTTTTAAGGTTAGGTATTCAGTATTTTTTTCGAAACAATTTACAATTAAGTCATAATTCTGTGATACAGTATTTTCACTTGAATAATTTAGATTTAACGATCTTAAATCTTCTTGTATTGTTTGAATATTAACTTGTTTTTTTATATAAAATTTCTGATAATTTGAAATAATTGATTTTTTACAAATTCGTAAAATCTGAATATCATGGTCGCTTATGGAGTTTTTTATTACTGACAGATTGATATAACCAGCATCGTCATTAGTTATAACGTGGTCTAGAACACTTATTTTTTCCGGGGTTATTCTGGTAGGTATATTTTTATTACAAATTTGAAATTCATTTGAATAACATGTATCAATGTAAAGATCAGTTGCTTTGTTTCTATCTAAAAGATTTATATTAATATCTCCTATGATCCATGTTTTTTTTTCCAGCGAAATTAGAAAGTTCGTTATCTAAAAAATCAATAACATTTTTACAGTTTTTTGGCGGATTGTATACTGATGCAAACATAGTATTAATTTCCTGAATTTCAGCTATTATGTAACATATATTTTTTTCATTTGTTATTTTAAGTGTATTATATTTTATATCATTGGAAATAAACATTCCAGTTCGGCCCCCTTTCTTATTTCTACAAGCATATATTGAGGAATATCCAGATATGTTATAGTAGTTTGTTTCATTTTGAAATACCCATGTTTCAGAAACTATAATTATGTGTATTTTATGCTTAATGGAAGCAATTAAAATTTCCATTTCACTTATTTTATTTTTAATTGATCTTGCATTTAAGTACAGTACGTTAAAAAGAGTACTATCAGTTATTTGATTATTATTATTATAATCTTCAATGTCATCATAGCATTTATTGTTGTTCATTCAAAAAAGAGAGAAAAAATATACGTTAAATTTATATTCAACTTATTACTTTTTGAAATTTATTGGAACTCATTTTTGCAATAATTCTTCTATATGAGTGGGGCTGGCTATTGGTATTATTTTACTATCATCAGTTTTTCTACAATAAATTTTTCCATTTTTGATCCATACAAATTTGAAATTTTTTTCTTTTAATTTTTTTGCTCTGTTGAATAAGTTTCTGGTTTCTTTTGAGATATCTTCATTAATATAAATAATTCTTAAAGGACCTTCTATTCCACAGTCGTTAGTTGTTAAATTTCTTTTTTGTTTTTTCTGCTTCAGTACTTCATTTCTCATTTCACTTGTTTTAAAGGATATTAAAACTGGTTTAGACGGATTTTCTTTAGATATTAATTTGGTAGTAAAGTCATTATTTTGAAAAGAAACACCTAATGTATTTAGTATTTGTCCCATTTCTGTATCAGTGTTTTTCCCACCATTTGTTCCAAAAACCACTAAATTTTTTAATTTATTTTCGTTTTTCTCTGATGGAATTCTCAACTGTAGTTCAAGCATATCTTTTTGAAGTTCTCTTATTGCATTTTTCATATTATCATTTTCCTTTTCCAGTTTCTTATTTTCTTCTAATAATTCTTTTATTGTCTTTTGTACACCATCTAACATTTCACTATGAAAGTTCATTGAGTTTTCTATTTCAGAGAATTTTTTATTCAGTACTAAAAGTATTTCCCTATTAGTAGGATTCGGTTTAGTCAAAATATTATCGATTTCTGCTAGAGATTGATGTAGATAATTATTATTTTGGAAGTTTACATTCTTTTTCATAGACTGATCATCTGAGTCACAATCACTTTCAGTCAAATAATTTTCTATCCTTTTTTTATGTACACAAAATTTACATACCCATTTCAAATTTTTATTTTTTTGAAATTTATTGTATTCACTTTCTTGTAGCCCAGTACATTTCTTATGAAACCATTAACCACATGTTCCATTACACAAAATACAATGTTGTTTTTTCGTGGTATTTTCTTTACATTGCCTGCAAATATATTTTTGTTTGTTGTTACAGTTTGATGATCCTGCTTCCCGTTTTTCTTGAGAGGAAACAATAAATTTATTTAATCTATTCTTGCATTTTTGACTGGCTTCGGGATATTTTAGAGGGAGATATCCATTTTCATCATCTTCCGATTCAGAATGTTTCGTTTTATTTAATTTTTTGTTCATACCTGTATTGACAATCTAAATTGATAATTACTTGACAAATCCTTCAAAATTTTGAAATAATTTTAATTTTTATTTTTTTTTTAAAACTTATTTCATACCAAAACTTTAGTTTCTTCTTGTGAACTGAGTATTCTTGTATGAGTTATCTGTCTTTTACTGAATTTATAATTGGTATTTCTTCCTAAAATTTGATTTATTTGATGGAGGTTTGACTTTGACTGTCACTATCACACTAGGTTATGTTCTCCCTAATATCAAACGAAGACTTATGGCATCTCACGAACCAAGAACCAACGGACACAACAATTAGAAGAAGAAAATGAAAGTGGATTGGACACATTCTATGGAAAGAAAATATGGATATTACAAAGCAAAGCTTAGATTTTAACGTGAAAAGAAAGAAAAGGGGACGCCTACGAAACTCATGGAATTAAACAACTTGCAAAAAAGCAAAAAAGAATGGGAAAAGTTTGTAGAAAGGATTTATGTAACCAGGAACGGCTCTAAATCAACTTAACATAAGGATATACGCAAAAGACAAAGCAAGATAATCAAGGAGCTTTAGGCTCATATACGTATTACTATTACTACTATATTGTTAACATCCAATCTACCCGTTGTTAAAATTTGAAGCAAAGATAAAATCTGCTTTTCATTGGTTTTGCACCACGTGATGTCTCAGCACTTTTAAGTTTTGACGGAACTGTCACTCTCAGTTCTGACAGCAGTTTAAAATGTGAGCTTGTCGGTTTCCTTTTCGTCTTTTCACCTTTCAGAAGTAAAGATTAATGTGTTTTTATTTGTGAAAAGTGGATTAAAAGTTAATTATTATCCTATTTACGATAATGTCGCAGCTAATGTACCGATAATGCCAGTTTTAAGCAGCAAGAAGTGAAGAAATTACTTGTAGTTTTAGCGGCGGATATTCTTCACAAGAATGTAAACTGAAGAGTGAATACTTCATTTTTAATTTTTAATTTGAGATTTTGGGGCAAAATGGGTAAGAACATTATGTAAATAAAGCGAGGCATCGTTTGGAAATCTGAAAAAAAAAACACATTATTTAGTTCGAATTAAAACTCAAAATACGTACGTACAATTTATTGTAATCATTAATAAGAATCAAAATCTTCTTAAATAATTAATTACCTACCTATGCAAAATCACTTTGTCTTTCTCAACTGACCGTCGACATGCGAAACAAGATCATCTCATTTTCTATCTAAAATATTATTAACTCTGTTTCGATATCGTACTTTAAAGTATATAATAATTTATACCTACTGGTTTTTCTGATATTTTATTATAAATTAAAATACGTATTCACAAAATAACGCTACGGCGAAAGCGAAGGCTTGTCAGAATCAAATTGGAACTTTTAAATATGACAGGCGCGAGCGGCCATGTTGTCGTATTTGGTGTTTTGATTAGCGGATGGTACGTAGTATTGAGTTCACTGGCTGGGCAAATCACGTGGTGATTTATGAGGGATGTTCAGGACATCACGTGACTGGTTAGCAATTGTTTCCAAAGGCTACGTCTTTGTTTCAACATTTTTTCGTCGTTCGCTATATTTAGGAATACATATGGTTAGCTGACGACCTAACCTTAAACATAGTTAGTTACAGAAACATCCGCAAGGATGCTCTATGCTCCAATAGGAGCGAAAAGGACTTACTACTACTACTACTACTACGTTGGCATACCAGATGAAGGTAACGTAAATTTACTAACGTTCAAAGCCATGGAAGAAATAGGGGATGGAAATAATATCTATAATAAATATAAATGTTTTATTTATATAAATTTGATTAATTAATATGTTTCAGAAATATAGCGTGCATGGATATGGTAACCTGTATGGATTTTAAGTGAAACTGGCAAAATTTAAAGAAATCCATAGAAAAACCCAATATAAAAGCAAATAATTTTTTTTTTCGGAAAAACCATATGGAACCGCGGAAAACTGATTTCAGATTCGTGTTCTGCGACCCAAAATTAGGGTATTAGCAAAATTCGGCGTTTCCATTAATTCGAATAATTAGCTTTGCATAAAACAACTTGAAAAAATTTGACTGTAAAAAAAAGAAAAAAAATCTTACTCACTTTGGACAAGTCTTAAACTGAATCTTATCGTCGTCCGACATCAACCAATTTTCCAATCCGGAATGTTCCAGTGTGTGTTTGCAATCGTTCAAATATACAAAGATGGCGTCCTCTTCGTGTTCCGTGCCGAAGAAAATTTCCGTCAACTCCTCGCCATTGCAAATCCTGCATAACGGCGGGCAGGGATCTCCGCAAAATCCTACACAGGGATGGCCGCATGGCAATCTTTTCTGACATCTAGAATTTAACGTATTTTTAACAATATTTCTGTATCAATTTTTTTTATTTATTTATTAAAAAAAAATACGTCAGAAGTGTCCAACAGTAACCTATTTTTAATTTATAATTGCAAAAAAAGCATTTTTATTTAAAAAATAACTTACGTGACATAATATATTGCTTGATATAGATGTATTTTTGCAAGAAACGTAATTTTTGTATGGGATTCAGTTTTAATATCCTACACGTCTTAACATTTTTGAGAAAACAAAATCCTAAACCGAGTTCAAAACATAAATTTCGTAAAGTTCTGCTCTCAGCGACACTTTAAAATTTGACCGCATCACATAAAAACAGTAAAAGCACCAGACACTCATTTATTATTTTTTGCTGTCGGTATTATTGGTCATTTGCATAAAAAACTTTTTCGTCACTACTACTAAATTTATTACTGTGACAATGTATCAACATGTTTCCTGTACACGTCTTGGAAAACTACAAAATACATCTCATCTCGCTCTTGCTTCTCTGTCTCTACCCCCGTCTGTTTTTTCTTGTTTCCATGCCACGGATTTCATTTTAAGACGCCTGCAATGCTGGTTTTCAAACCGAAATCTTATGTTAGCGGCTTTCGGCAATTCATCTTTTTCATCGTTTTGCTCAGATTTTTTGACAGGCACGTGATCAGTCGAACTGTTTACAACAGTAAGTCATGTGGCTCTCAAAAATTCAGAACAAAACGATGAAAATGATTGAACTGCTGAACTCCGCGCCGCTATTATTAGTAGAAAGTATAACAAATCGTTATGTCAAATCAACCGACAGCTGCATGATATTTGGAACGCACCCTGTATAATTCAAAATATTTTTAGAATGCGCAGAATATCCAACCATAAATCATAACCCCTCTATTTGACTTCGTCGTAGTCGGCTGACAAATCCTAGAGAATTAAGGATTTATAAAATAACAACTTTCTAGTAAGACTTACCTTTCAGTACACGGCGGGACATTACAAATCTCCTCACAACGTCTAGTACATCTAGCATGCACACAGCTTCTTGCACAGGGGTTCTTGCAACGTGTGCAAAGTTCACCGCATATTTTCGTGCACTTGCGGTGTTTGCACCGCATCTCGCAGGGCCGAGTGCAAGGTTTGCACGCTTCCCAACAGGGTAACGTGCACTCGTGGTTGCACATGAGCGGCACTCCGCATTTTTCCGCGCACCTCTTGTGGATGCGAAATTGCAAGCACTCGCCGCAAGAGCCCGAACATTTATGTTTGCACCTCAGCTCGGCGTTACAGGGTTCGGTGCAATTTTTGAGTAGTAGTTCTTTATCGTCTAAAGAAAAAGTAGAAAGGATGGGAAAAATTCAATAAACTTATTAATCCAAATAAAATACTAGTTCTTGTATTTTACAGAGAGATTTTACTTTGAAACAGGATTGATAAAAATCATAATTTCTTTGATTTTTTTGTAAAAACTTTATTTTGGACTAATTTTTATTAATACACATATCCTCTAACTGTTCATATCTTGTTTAGCCAAACTTATAATGAATAAATATTTTTAAGCGTAAATAATACAGAAACGAAACAAAATTCGACAAGCCGAGTTGGAAAACTTCCGTTCGCGACTTCGTCGAAACTTGCAGACTTGCAGAAAACGCTCGGCTATATAAATGACACGCGCCTATTCCAGTTATTAGTAATATTTTTGCTTATGAGAGTAGTGTAGCACGAAATTTTGAATCATGACAAGTCGGGGTAGAAAGGAATTTAGTATTTGGCGACATTTTATAAAAAAGATAGTGGTTGGCAAACTAGGATACAGAGCGGTGTGTAAAAAGAGTGGTAAAGGGATGCAAGGTTTAGTGGGTAGACTGAAAAGTCACTGGGAAACCTGCAAAAGTAAAACTAGTGATATTAGTGGTCTTGAAAGTGATTGTGAATTCCAGCCTGGAACTATCCAAAATGAAATTATCCAGTCGGCAAAGAAACAGAGAAGGGACAAGGGAAATGGAGGTGGAAGTAGCAGCCATTTGGATTAATTTATTGTTTTTTTTGTATTAAAATGATTTTTTTAAGTTTTATTTTTGTGAAAAGCAGCTACATTCCTTTTCAAGGATTATAATGAATATAATAAAAATCAAAATGCGTTTTTTTATTTTTATGAATAAATATGTTTCCTGTCCTGATTTTAGCTTAATTTTTTTATTTTAATCGTGATTTTTAAATTAAAAATCACTTAATTAAAATCATGATTTTAATCAACTGATTTAAATCTTCCCAACCCTCCTTTAAAAGTAACAAAAACAACAGTTTTCAGTTTTTAACAGTGCGGATAGTGACAAAATACCATGGAATCTTTTAAGTATGGTGTTTAATTTATTAATGGGACTTTTGTTAAAGTTAATTATTAGTCAAGCGCTAGTCTCTTGCATTAACAACTGTATTGTATTGTGTTAGTGTTATTAAGTTAAAAACTGTAAACAATTTACTTACTAGTATTCTTCTTGCCACACTCAATTCTTGTCAAGGTATGTCCACACGGAGCCTGAATGTCACAATCAACTGTTTCTTTACAAGTTTCAGTGCACGGGGCATTGCAGAGATTCGTGCACTTGTGTCCGCACGGAAGGGTTCTCGGGCAAACGCGCGATTTGCAGTCTTTTCTCGTCGGGGACTTATGACAACTAATTTTGATTTGGTGCTGACACTCTGGGTTGGTTTTTTCGACCTAAAAAGTCACAAAAATAAGAAGAAAAAAATTAGTTTAAATATAAATAACAGGTGAAAAGCTAGAAACAAGTTGCGTGCCTACAAATGAGATTTATATTCATATTTGTAAAGAAATGTTCATACAGGGTGGTCAAAAAAGTTTGCACCAAATGGAAATTTTTTTATGACATTTTTCAGAAAATTGTATTTTTGAGAAAAAGTTGGTGCTTGTTCCGAAGGGTCTATGCGTAATAAAAACGACCATTAATCTTTGGCTTCGCCGTAGTCCCCTTAGAATCATAAATTGTCGCATCATTACTACTTACCATCACTTCACAAGGTTTGCATGCTTCAGAACACTTGCTCTTGCAGTGATGTCCACAGGATAATATTTTCTTGCATGGTTTCTCACATGTCACGTCCTCGATGTCCAGGTAACAAGGAATAGTGAAGACGTGACCACAGGATCTGGATTTTTTCACTTCTATAAGGCAACGTCCGCACTCTTCAAAACAGAATTTCGGACAGACATGCGGGGTTTCTGATTCTTTGCAACCGACTCTCGGCTTGGCACATGCCTGTCTACATTTGTACTAAAAGTTTTAATTTTTATCATCTCATTAGCCTTATACAATATATACATAAGGACTAAACAAATAATGCTAAAACAGCTATATACCCGGTGTCCAAGATAAAGAGGGCCAGTATGGAGCTCTAGTTAGTTAGAAATACAAAATTGTTTAAATGGGAAAAAAGTTGCGTAGTTAAAGAACTAAAAATGAAAATGATCGCTGCCCAAAGACGAAATGTCGAATAAAAAAATTGATAACGTAATCTTTATATATATATATATATATATATATATATATATATATATATATAGGGTGTTTCATAATTGAATGCTGATCCTTAAGGGTGATAATCCTTGGATGATTTTAAGAAAAATTCTTTATATGAACATTGGTCCGCAACAGCTTTATTTCTGAGATACAGGGTGTTGAAATTTAAGAAAAAAATCTGTTTTTCTTCAATATCTCTAAGACCGCTGCTTTGTATTTTTGTTTTAAATTTTGGTAGGTGCAAAGTACGCTTAAAAATACATTTTCTTCAGGATAAAGGTTTTTTTAATTTTCATCAGTGGCGTCCCTGTTAACATGCCCTGCAATATTTTTAATCAAAAAAATGACACGCCACTGTTTTTTTTTTAAATAAATGTTATTTTTATAATTGCCTTCTATCTTCTCATAAAAATGGTCTCTTGACTTTTTTTTATCCGGCGTACGGTTTTCGAAATAAAGGTCATTCATTTGCTTGTCCCTATGTGATTTTATCTAGTAGTCTCAATTTCACAATTTGTGGTAACCTAAGCATCTAGGCTATATTTTTATATTTTATAGTAACTATTATTTAGTTCTAGTAACTAAAGCCGTTAAAGAGTGGGATTATTTTGTAGGCTAGAAACATCTAGTATGCTAACAACACATTTCGTTGTTTTATAAACGCAAACAGTTAATTTAATTTTGGTATATTTTGTCCAAAATGGTTAAGTTTTTACAAATAAAAAATGTATTTTTATGCGTGCTTATTATTAGAACTAAATAATAGTTAGTTACTATAAAATATAAAAATCTAGCCTATATGCTTTGGTTACCACAAATTGCGAAATTGAGACTACAAGAAAAAAATCACATAGGGACAAGCAAATGAATGAACTTTATTTCGAAAACCGTACGCCGGATAAAAAAAAGTCAAGAGACCATTTTTATGAGAAGATAGAAGGCAATTATAAAAATAACATTTATTTTAAAAAAAACAGTGGCGTATCATTTTTTTGATTAAAAATATTGCAGGGCATGTTAACAGGGACGCCACTGATGAAAATTAAAAAAACCTTTATCCTGAAGAAAATGTATTTTTAAGCGTACTTTGCACCTACCAAAATTTAAAAGAAAAATACAAAGCGGTTTTAGAGATATTGAAGAAAAACAGATTTTTTTCTTAAATTTCAACACCCTGTATCTCAGAAATAAAGCTGTTGCGGACCTATGTTCATATAAAGAATTTTTCTTAAAATCATCCAAGGATTATCACCCTTAAGGATCAGCATTCAATTATGAAACACCCTGTATATATATATATATATATATATATATATATATATATATATATATATATATATATATATATATATATATATATATATATATATATATATATATATATGGAAGTACGTAGGGTTTCACGGATGGAGAAATATGTGTCGTGGTTAATCCGGGAATTCATCCGTTCGTTTGATTTGTTTCTAGTTGAAACTTGCAGACATTTCGCCAAAATCTCATTTGGCATCTTCTGTGCTTACTCGCTGGTCGTAGAAAGTAAACTGTTTTACTTTCTACTTTCTACTACTTCTACTTACTAGTTTACTTTCTACGACCAGCGAGTAAGCACAGAAGATGCCAAATGAGATTTTGGCGAAACGTCTGCAAGTTTCAACTAGAAACAAATCAAACGAACGGATGAATTCCCGGATTAACCACGACACACACACACACACACACATATATATATATATATATATATATATATATATATATATATATATATATATATATATATATATATATATATATATATATATATATATATATATATATATATATATATATGTATAATTTCCGAATTTATTTTTTACACACAATGGTTTTGTATCAGTCTAACGGAGTACAGGTAAATAAAAGAAATTTTATTTTAATATTCGTCGATTTAAACCAAAATTGTTAAATTTTAAAAAGCTTGGCAACTAATGGAACTTCCTTAGAAGATTTCTTGGCTTTTAGGTTTAAAATCTGACTTTATATAACTCTTTTTACATCAAAATACCGGTTATGCAAAAATCTCACCTGCAAGTGATCAGGATCGTCCTTTTTATGACACAGCCAATCGCAGGCGTGCCCACAAGGCTCTACCCTCGTATCGCAGGGATGGGGGCACTTGAACATCTCCGAATTTGCCCAGCACGGTTTGTTCGCCTCGTGGTCGCATGGCAACTTCGTCATGGCTAATTCCCGACAGTTGTACATGGCCGGGTCGATGTGGCATCTAATTTCAGCACTGTGGCCACAGTGCAAGTCGCGGTGCACGAGGTAAGTACACGGACCGCACTGTTCATAGCAGAGTTTTTGGCATACATGAGTAGGGTCGTTACAGAGAAGTCTAGAGAGCGAGAAGACAAAGAGTCAAAGACGAAATATGATTTAAAGTTAGAAAAACAAAGACAAAAACGGGCTTAATTGTAAAAAATTTTAAAACTACATCCCGACTACGCAAGTAACAACTGACAAGTCAAAACAAGATATGTGTCTGTAAACCCGATTTATATTCATAGTTGCATTGCAAATTTTTATAAAGTACAAACAAACAGATAAGAAAAAAATTAAGGGGCCATATTTAAAAAAATTAGCTTGA
Organism: Philopedon plagiatum; assembly: GCA_963971165.1. Classification (NCBI taxonomy): domain Eukaryota; kingdom Metazoa; phylum Arthropoda; class Insecta; order Coleoptera; family Curculionidae; genus Philopedon; species Philopedon plagiatum. Next base: position 97,085,806 of record OZ020194.1, read on the forward strand.
TGGTTTCTCGAAGACAAAACATCACATTGAAAAAATAAAGCACCATGTTGAAGCCCGTTAAAAGCTATAATCAGAACGTGTTATTTTTGTAAAAATAGAGTGTTTTAAAGGACAAACAGCAAACAAATTGATTTTTTTCCTTGTCAATTAAAAAGAAGGGTCACAATGGCATTAATTTATTTAAAACGCAAATATCATTTTTTGTCTCCCTTATTTTGAAGCTTCTACAAAACAGAGCTTGATGATTCTTTTTTTTAAGAAAGGGCTCTTCTTCCCACCGAGTCATCCCTAAGAATAAGGCCTAAAGTTCCAAAAACGTTCATTGCATATATTGAAACTGGTAAATTCTGATTTGAATTCAGATTGGGGAAAAAATCATAAATGGTGCTTTGCGATAATAAGCTAGGTATCGTATATATATATATATATATATATATATATATATATATATATATATATATATATATATATATATATATATATATATATATATATATATATATATATATGTATATATATATATATATATATATATATATATATATATATATATATATATATATATATATATATATATATATATATATATATATATATACAGTGACCGGCAAAAAGTTCGCAACATATGGGAAAAATTTTTATTAGGAGAGTATCGGAAAAACTTTCCCAGGGGATCGGTTCTGCATGTCCGATAACCTAAAAATCGATTTTGACATACGTCACGTGACCACTGGTATAGCGTCAAATTAAAAAAAAAATTGTTAATTTACAAAAAGTGAGGTTAGTTGACGAGATATCAAAAAAAGTTATTTGAAAAAATTGCTTAGAATTAAATTCTAGGTCCTTGTGCAAAATTTTAAGATTTTATTTAAAAAAATTGGAAAACTCAATTTTTTTTAAATATTTTTTTATCGATTTACAAATTTTCGGTTTTTTTCGTTTAGATAGCTTGGCTAATGTAAAGCCCATGTATCTGGATGAAAATAAACGAATGTAGTAGTTTTTTCTACAATTGACAGGACAAAATTAAAAAAAACAGGGTTTCGCCGGACGCTAGCTGTTGCAATGATTTGTATCTAGCAGCAGTGTCAAAATTTTAGAGACATTTCAATGAGATTACATTGAGAAAACCTTAATCGTCTTAAATATATCTGAAGTTCGACTTTTTGTAAAGTTAAGGGGATTAAAATAGATAATAAACAAAAAATTACCTGTTTATTTAATCGAAATTTTATAAACGAAAACCAATGTAAGAAAAACTTAAAAGTAGTAAAATTCTGTACTAACAACACAAAAAATCATTGTTTTTCCTTGGGTGCACAAAATTTAAAACTCAGTATGACCACCATTTCTCTCCATACATACTGTTGTTCTCGAGCGCAACTCTCGATTAACATTTCGGAGCATTTTACGATTTATTTGCAATACACAATTTATAATGACATTCTCTAAATTTTGTATATTCCTAAAGGGTCGATGTTTGTACACAGGGTTCTTTAGGTATCCCCACATAAAAAAATCTAACGGAGTCAGATCTACAATTCTACAATTGACAGGACAAAATCGAAAAAATAGGTGTTCGCCGGACGCTCGCTGTTGCAATGGTTTGAATCTAATGAAATGACTGTATCAAGATTTTATTAAGATTTTTCGCACATAAATTTAACAACCAGGTCTATTTAGTTGTACTTAAAACTACCAAAGCAGGCTCTGAAATTAAAACAACCAAATAATCTAGTAGGTTAAAAACTACAGAAAAATGTCAAACAAATTATAATTTGTTTGATTTCAACCTATGTCATTGGTTTATGTCTCGCATCTTACTAAGTTTGATATTTTACATAAGTTTATTAATATTTTATTCCTTAAAATGGCACCCACACTACTTCTTCAGGAAAAGATAGAAATTATTTTAATTTCTGGAGATAATTACAAAAGCCATAGAGAAACAGCAGCAATTTTTAATGAGAGGCACCCCGATAAATCCCTCCATTATTCCACAGTATCTCGTCTAGTCAATAAATTTAAAGAAACGGGATCGGTAGAAAATCAGTATAAAGTTTCCCATGAAAAACCGGTAACAGGTGACGAAGGTTCTCTGGATGTGTGTTTGTCGATCACAGAAACACCCCAATTAGCAGTTAGTCAAATATCGGAGATCACTAACATTCACGAAAGATCTGTGCGGAGGATATTAAAAAGAAACAAATTTCATCCGTACAAACCTAAATTTGTACAAGTATTAAAAGATAGGGATTATGACGCCCGCTTCGATTTTTGTGCCTGGTTCCAGGGTATGATTGAGGAAGATTTTAATTTCCCAAAGAACGTTCTTTTCTCGGATGAAGCTACATTTACCTCTAACGGAACCGTCAGTTCACAAAACTGTAGATGGTGGGCCACCGAAAACCCAGACTTTGTAATTCAGAGTAAAGACCAATATAGTTTTAAGGTTAATGTGTGGTGCGGAATTTTCAACCTCAGAATAGTGGGACCTTTTTTCTTTAGAGACAATTTAAATTCAGAACGATATTTAGAATTTCTACAAACTGAGATATCTGACTTTTTAGACAATTTGTCATTAGCCGAAAGAAGAAATTTATACTTTCAACAAGACGGAGCTAGCATTCATTCCACAAATGAGGTGAAGAGATGGCTGGATCAAGAATTTGGAAACCAGTGGATAGGACGGTTTTCTGAAAATCCGTGGCCTGCGAGATCACCAGATCTGACTCCGTTAGATTTCTTTATGTGGGGATACCTAAAGAACTCTGTGTACAAACATCGACCCTTTAGGAATATACAAAATTTAGAGAATGTCATTAGAAATTGTGTATTGCAAATAAATCGTAAAATGCTCCGAAATGTTAATCGAGAGTTGCGCTCGAGAACAATAGTATGTATGGAGAGAAATGGTGGTCATACTGAGTTTTAAATTTTGTGCACCCAAGGAAAAACAATGATTTTTTATGTTGTTAGTACAGAATTTGACTACTTTTAAGTTTTTCTTACATTGGTTTTCGTTTATGAAATTTCGATTAAATAAACAGGTAATTTTTTGTTTATTATCTATTTTACTCCCCTTAACTTTACAAAAAGTCGAACTTCAGATATATTTAAGACGATTAAGGTTTTCTCAATGTAATCTCATTGAAATGTCTCTAAAATTTTGATACTGCTGCTAGATACAAATCATTGCAACAGCTAGCGTCCGGCGAAACCCTGTTTTTTTTAATTTTGTCCTGTCAATTGTAGAAAAAACTACTACATTCGTTTATTTTCATCCAGATACATGGGCTTTACATTAGCCAAGCTATCTAAACGAAAAAAACTGGAAATTTGTAAATCGATAAAAAAATATTTAAAAAAAAATGAGTTTTCCAATTTTTTTAAATAAAATCTTAAAATTTTGCACAAGGACCTAGAATTTAATTCTAAGCAATTTTTTCAAATAACTTTTTTTGATATCTCGTCAACTAACCTCACTTTTTGTAAATTAACAATTTTTTTTTTAATTTGACGCTATACCAGTGGTCACGTGACGTATGTCAAAATCGATTTTTAGGTTATCGGACATGCAGAACCGATCCCCCGGAAAAGTTTTTCCAATACCCACCTAATAAAAATTTTTCCCATATGTTGCGAACTTTTTGCCGGTCACTGTATATATATATATATATATATATATATATATATATATATATATATATATATATATATATATATATATATATATATACAGGGTGATTCAAAAGTAAGCGGCATCCTTTCAGGAGCGTAATCCTTGCATAAAAATAAGGCAAAAAGTTTCTATGAATATGGGTCCGAAAATGCTTCCTAAGGGAGCTACGCCCCTTTGAATAGGACACCTTAAAGACGATTTTTTCTCTATAACTTTAAAACCTTTTACAATTAAATTTTGAAAATTAGTGTACAGTATAAACATTTGATGGTAAATAAGATTCTAAATTCAAAACTTTAAAATTTTATTCAGGGGCGTCACATGAGGGGGAGGGTGAGGGTAAAAACATCCCTTTTTCTTTTAGTCTTTAGGTTGTTATGCTTTTGTTTGGAAATTATAAAATTCTAGAGTTTTTTACGTAAAAAAGGTACTCTTAGGTCAATTCGATAGAGCGTACCATTTACGAGAAAATCGACTTTGAAAATTTTCTGATGCATATGTTTATTGATGAAAATTAATCTGCATTACCATAGAAAAAAAAATACATTTTTTTACTAACATTTTATTTAGCAATTTAGAGAAAATATTCAAAACTATTACCATTAGCGTCACGACAAGCTAAATTAGGCACTGCACTTCGTTTTGAATGCGTATCTAGTAATTTTATTATGAATAAACGTACTACCAGAAAGTTTTCAAAGTCGATTTTCTCGTAAATGGTACGCTCTATCGAATTGAACTAAGAGTACCTTTTTTACGTAAAAAACTCTAGAATTTTACAATTTCCAAACAAAATCACATTAACCTAAAAAGTAAAAGAAAAAGGGATGTTTTTACCCTCACCCTCCCCCGCATGTGACGCCCCTGAATAAGATTTTAAAATTTTGAATTTAGAATCTTATTTACCATCAAATGTTTATACCCTACACCAATTTTCAAAATTTAATTGTAAAGGGTTTTAAAGTTATAGAGAAGAAATCGTCTTTAAGGTGTCCTATTCAAAGGGGCGTAGCTCCCTTAGGAAGCATTTTCGGACCCATATTAATAGAAACTTTTTGCCTTATTTTTATGCAAGGATTACGCCCCTGAAAGGATGCCGCTTACTTTTGAATCACCCTGTATATATATATATATATATATATATATATATATATATATATATATATATATATATATATATATATATATATATATATATATATATATATATATATATATATATATATATATATATATCGAGTCGAGTTTCGACGGGTTCAAACTCGTACCGACTTAAAATGCAAACTTACCTGGTACATTTCTCGTTACATTTATACTCGCAATGGTCTCTATCTTGGACGTGACAGAGCCTCTTGCAAACGTGACCGCACCCTATCCGAGCGTCGCACATCAGATCACAACCTCCCTCGCTCAATTTCACAAAGTCCTGAGCTTTCGACACCTGAGTGAATCTATACGGGTGAATTTGACATTTCAGAGTCAAGTAGGGACCTACTGCTTGCTGATCCTCCAAGACGGCTTTTACATTTTCCCAGATCTTAAAAAAGCTAAACGATTAAGAATTCAGGGTGTTGCAAAACTATACCAACAAAATTTTACAGGTTATTCTTTGGCTAAGAACCGGAAAAATGTTCTATATAAATCTGGCAATCCTGTACTCAAAGCAATCAAAACCCTAACAAAATACGTATGTATATGAAAAAATCTTACTTGATTTTCACTTTCGCACCGTAACAAGAGCGACATATTTCCCATAATATAGAAACCGTCTCTAGCTCTCGAAAGAGCCACGCAAACTCTGTTTTGAATTCGCAGAAATCCAGCTTTATTTTCAGCATTACTTCTGACCAATGAGAGTAGGATAATGTCGGATTCTTCACCTTAAAGGACAAAAAAATTTAAGTTAATTTGGTGGTTGATTCAATTGCACTTCATAGAGATCATAAGGTATAAATTAAATTTTTAATAACACCCCTTTTAAAAAGTTTTTATTTAATCCAATGTATTTTCTAATCCAAAGCGAATTCTCGCGATGATTGCTTTATCCGATAGCAAATCTTCCGGAGATTCCAAAAATATATAACTTATTAGGGTTTCATAAACTATTCGGTCTAGAAATTCATAAAAACTGAATTAAAGCAAAAAATTTAAATTTTTATGACAAAGAGTTTGTATTTAATCCACTGTATCTTCCAAGCAAATTCCCGCGAATATTGCTCTATCCAATAAAAGATTTTCTGGAGATTCCAAAAATATATAACCTATTAAGGTTTCATTAAAGATTATGCCCGGCAATTCACAAAAATTGTATGCACGTGCAGTGGCGTATGCTTGGGGGGGCCAGGGGGGGCCCAGGCCCCCCCACTTTTTTGGGATTTTAAAAATAATTTCGGGTAATATTTTCATATTTTTACTTTTAACATTTTTTTATGTATGTACTATACAAAATATAAATATGAGTAAAGTCATTTTTAGAGAAATCTTGATTTTCATTCTAATAATAAAGGATTATTCTGCCTTTAAACTACATAGTACATAGGTACCCGCCACGAGAAAACGAGCTGAAGCGACATCTGGTCGACATCATGCGTACTGTTTTATTGATTTTTATTTAAATTTCGTGTTTCCAGGCTTTACTTAAGCCGGCGCCACACTTGCGGTTTACGGCGAAATTCGGCTTTCGTCGAGTGGCTTTTGGCAAAAGGCGAGCGCTTTGATACACACATTTGTTTATTTGTCGAAGACGAGCAAATGTGAAGCTGATCCTTTGATTCGCGCCAATTTACCGACACGAAACGGCAATGGCAAGCGACAAACACCGATAGGCGAGCGTCAGGTACAAACATGCAGCTTTCGCCGAGTAACCGCTCACTTTTTGCCGAAAGCGGCATGATGTGTGGCGCCGGCTTTAGGAGTTAACATTTCTAACCTATTATATATTTTTTCGCCCGCCAAATGTTTTCATGCTTATGTTGGTTTGTTTAGCCTGTCGTAAAAAGCGAACGAAGTAAGAGTGTAATTTTTTACTTTTGCTACATTTTTCATAGCTTTAATTATATGTATACATATACTGAAACGCGTCTTGAAAGTCTTAATTATCCTTAGGTAAGTATGTTGTAATTTTTAAGAATAAACCGTAAATTTTTGATATGAGCGTTTTTGAATATTTTTTTTTACTTTCTAGTTTTTAGGTATCTTTTGTTTTTATTTTAGAAACATGTCAAAGAAGCAAATGAATCTGTTACATTTTTTTCGGAACGCCCAGGCGTTAACAGCGACAACAGCAACGCTTCTAAAGTCTAGTCCTGATCAGTTTCGTGATTCTACTACAAATATTGAAAACATATCGGAGCCAAGGCCGACGAATTCTGACTGTGATGATATAAAGACAAGGATTACAAGGGATCCGCATGTTTAAATGCAACTGTCGATCTAATAAAAGGGCCATGTCAACCTATGTTGGAATTTAATAAACGGGAGTATGGAAAAGAAAAAAAGTTAAGAAGCTTTAAGTCATCTTGGTACAACATGTATCCCTGGTTGGAATACAGTGTGCAACTGGACGCTGCGTTTTGTTTTTATTGTAGAGCATTTTATGCTCACCAACCTGGCTGTGCTGATGAAGCCTTTGTTAAAAAAGGGGTGAAAAACTGGAAAAAGGCTTTAGAAAAGTTTAAAAAGCATGATGAATCGGTTTCGCATATTAGAGCCAAGCAATTTTTTGTTGAAAATCGGTCTTTGAATAAAACCAGTGTTTCTTCAGTAGCTGGACAGATATCCTCATTTCATCAAGAAACCATAGAAAAAAATAGAAATTATTGCAATTTTGTATTTGAAACAATCTTATGGCTAGGAAAACAAGGCGTTGCCTTCAGGGGTCACAATGAAACAAGGAAGTCTTTTAATAGGGGAAATTTTATAGAATTAATTAAATTACGGTGTCGGGATAAACAAAAAAATTTTGAAGACATGTGTCAATCAAAAATTTGCAATTATTTAGGTGCCCCGATCCAAAATGAAATAATTAAATTAATTGGAAATTTTATAACTGGAAAAATTGTAAATGAGATAAATACTGCTTCTTGTTATTCGCTTATTGTAGACGAAACAACGGATGTATCGAGCAAAGAACAAGTAGCAGTGGGCATAAGATACTGTCAGGTGCAAAACAGTAAATATGTTATAAAGGAACAATTTTTAGGATTTTTAGATTGTCCAGACACTAGGGGTAAAGAGCTACACCTAGTCTTAAGTAATTTTTTAATTGAACTTGGTATACCGCTAAATAAAATGAGGGGGCAGGGATATGATGGTGCAAGTAACATGAGCGGTCAGTTTAATGGCCTGGCTGCACAATTTAAAGAAAATGAGCCGAGAGCTTTGTACTTTCATTGTCATGCTCATTTATTGAATTTAGCGGTTGCTCGATTTTGCGAAAATATTGTACCTCTGCGAAATGCACTGTATGTAATTAACGAGTTGTATAATGTTATTGAAGCATCTGCAAAAAGACACTCTATTTTTCAAAATATTATAAAAGAAATCTGCCCTTCTTCAAAAATTAAAACTCTTAAAAGTTTATCTCAAACTAGGTGGACTGTTCGCCACAAAGCCGTTACTACGGTAATTAATTTATTACCTGCTATTGTTGATACTCTTACCAGTCTAACTGAGGATAGAAATAATCCTAAAGTTGCTGCAGTGGCATCAGGTTTATTAAAGTCTATTTTAGAACAGGAATTTATTTTATCAATTTTAATTTTAAAATTAATTTTGGAAACGACAGACCTCTTATCAACAGAATTACAATCCCCAACGTTAAACATTACATCAGTTAATAAAAAATCAAGTGCGGTGATAAAAACAATTCAGGACGCCCGTAATGAAACTACCTTTAATCAGATTTTTGAAAAAATGGAAAATATTACTGGTGAAATTGAAACTAAGGGATATGATATCAAAGAAATTACATTACCTCGACAAAGAAAAATTCCTAAAAAACTTGATTGTGGTTCCGGAGCCGCATTCCATTTTTCTAATGCTAAAGAAATGGTTCGTACAAATCTGTTCTACACTGCAATTGATGAAATTGTAGGTAATCTTAAAATTCGTTTTTCGGAAAATGATTATTCAATGGTAAACAAAGTAGTTAATTGTTTAACTGACCTGGGGGATTTGCACGTTGATGAGGTAGTTGAAATTAATAAGTTTTATAAAATAACTGACTCAGCCGAAAGTCTAATTAATGAAATTAAAATTTATAAGCAATTTTTAGAGAAAAAAGAAAGTGGAAACATGTGCCCAAATATTTTTAGACAACGACTTAATTCGTATGCTTCCTGCTTGCTGGGAAATGTTTGAAATTATTTTAAGTTGTCCTGTAACTTCCGCTTCAGCGGAAAGATTCTTTTCCGTACTCAAAAGACTAAAGACATATTTGCGAAGTACCACGGGTCAGGAACGTTTAACTGGGCTAGCCCTAATGCAAATCCATCAGGAACTGGTTTCATCTTTATTGACTGATGAAACTTCCTTAGCTATTTTGCTCAATTCTTTTATTTCTCAGAATACACGGAGAATGATGTTGTTTTAGATCTAGATTAAAATATAATCACCATATTTATTTAATACACTTGTTTCCACTTTTATCAGATTCGTAAATATAAACGTATATTTCTAGTTTTACCATTAAAGTTTTATTTAGTTTCATAATTTAAAATATAACTATTATGTTTGCTGACATCTGCTAAATAAAAAGTTCAAATATTAGATATGCATTTTTATTAAATTTTAAATGCCCCCTTTGCATAAGGAAACGTTAAACTTATGGGCCCCCCCACTTTTCATAGTCACGATACGCCACTGTGCACGTGCACACAATAAACAACTTTTTTTCGCGATACGTTACCTTGGTAATTATCCAAGACGGCAATACGAACATCTTGCAAAAAGTCTATATTTTGCGGTTTCTTTTTTTCGCGGACCATCTCGAAGAACTGCCCCAGGTACGCGGCTAGAATGGTTATTTGTTCCGGTTGGTACCCGTTGAGGATGAGGTGTCTGGCGAGGGCAATCAAAAACTGACACTCATGGATACTTTTCTTGCTGGCATCTTGGCAAACATCCTCTTGTTCTTGGTGATCGATGAAATATATACATTTTTCCATACCTAAGTTAAAAATCCTTGTACGATCTTGTGAAAATTAAGTGTCAGTAGCCGACGTCAGGATCGGACTGAAGCTCTAGTCAGAGCCAACGCGATGTCGGATCAAACAGGTAAGCGGCTTATCCGACGTCACGCAGCACTAGAGTATCAAGCGACGCGACGTTGCCGGGTAATCTCGATCCAGCCTTCAATAACTGACATTTAATTTTCACATGACCGTACATAAATATTGTTTTTATTTATTTGTCAAAAAACTACCTAAAATTGGAGGTCTCTGCAGAGTGCTATCGTGATCCTCCAAGTTTGGATAGATGTGAGGTTTCACAAGTCTTGATATTTCCGGCCTCATACGATGCTGAACATCGAGGGTGTGGCAGCGAATTTTGTTCCTGACCATTCGCTCAAATAAACTTACACCTAAAAAATGAGATAAAAGTTCCAGGGCCGTGTTGAAAAAAAATAGGCTGATGATGGCTTTTCGAAGACGAAACTTCGGTTTGAAAAATGAAAACACCACGTAAAACCCATTAAAAGATACAGTGCAAATGTATTCTTCATTTTACTTCTAACTGTAATAATATGAAAAAATATTTAAAAAATTCCCGTTTAGTTTGCGAGTATCAGTATTTAAATGGTATTTAGTAACAGATTAGACAAAATACGGTGGTGCGATTCGTATTAATTACTACATATCCCGGTTTGTTAAAAGGCAAAGGAAATATTTTAGTGAATTTTTATGAAAGTTAAAAGTGTTTTTTTTTTTATTTTAGTCTTTGTAGAAACATACCAAGCTTGTATTTGGTTTCAATTTGGTAATCGGCGGCTCCGGGCTTGAGTTGAAGATGATCACCAATCAAAATGAGGTGCTGGCAATGACTGGTAAGTGCGGCAACAATGTGAGCTTCTAAAACCTCCGCTGCCTCTTCAACTATGACTATTGGACTTTTCAGGGCCTAGAAATAACACTAGTGTTTTTTAAAGATGGTAACTGTTTGATAGGCATAGATATAGGTACTGAGTAAAAAATAGTTTATTTTTGGTTTTATGGGAAAAAAAAATCAAAGTGCGAAAACGTGTATTTTCTTGTACTGCTATTTTTTTACAACCTGCAAAGATGACTGCAGACGGGCTGCACCAGTGGTAGTCATGCCAACTACCAAATGTTCTTTCATAATTTGGGTGTCTTCGATGTCGCGCATTTCACTATAAACCCGAAACACTTCTCTAAAACGGATGCAGCTTTGTTCATATTTTCGTCTACAAAAAAAAAAGACAGAAATATAACTTATTGTAGTGGCTTCGGAAGAAATTATAACTTTTGGCTAGAAGTTCATAGAAACTTAAAGCAAAAAAATTTTAATTTTTCCGCGAATACTGCTATATTTGATTCCAAAAATATATGACTTCTTATGGTTTTATTAAAGATTCTGCCTAGAAATTCATAAAAACTGAATTAAGGTAAACATTCTTAATTATTTTGACTTTCCGAAAAGTTTTTATATAATCAATTGTATCTTCTAATTTAAAGCGAATTCCCGCGATCACCAATCATATTTCGCCCAAAAAAAGACAGAAAATAAAGCTTACTGCGGTAGCTTACCTTCAAATTTTGGTATTGGTAATAGCTTACCTCAGTACAACTGCATACTTCTCTACCCAATAAAAGTATAGCTGCCATCTATCCCGTGGCAGCATTTTGAATGGTTTAACTAAATCGATATGTCGTGGCTTGCGTCGCTTCTGTCGATCTTCGAAAAAAGCCAACTGACCCTACGGAAAAATATCCGAGGTGAAGAAAAATTTAACCTCTTGGCTACGGTAGTTCAAATTATATTCAATTTACCGAAATATAGTCTAGATCTGTCTCAGTGTTCCAGATCTTTAACTGAATGTTTTCCCCTCTTAATATGTTGTACCAATTGTCTTGATCTGGCGACGTAGCTAATAGGTCCAGTTCCTTATTAAGAGAGTCGAGTTCCTTCCTTAGATGTGGTAAAGATATAAACGTTCTTCTTGTGAAGAAAACATCTGTATTATTGAATTCGTCGTCCAGGCCGTCTCCGTTACGGCCTTCGAACTCTACTCCCAGATCTTCAACTCTTTCTCCTTGGTCTGCAAGAGGCATATTCTGCATCCCGTCTTCTGCCTACAGAAGATATCAGTATATTTTATCTCCGGTTGTTTGGAGATCACACTGGATTTTTAAAACTTTTATTTCATTTTATATTTCAAAATTATAAAAATTTATGACTTCCTTTCAGCAAGCTTCTTCTAATCAGCAGTATCTTCTCATCTAAAGCGAATTTCCGCGAATATTGGCTTAATATATTATGCCCAGAAATTTATAAAAACTGAGTTGAGACAAATAATTTTAAGTTTTTAGTTAATCCACTGAATCTGCTTGTCTACAGCGAACTTCAGAACAGAAATTCATAAAAACTGGATTAAGGCAGAAAATAAAAATTTTCAAGATCATTTTTCCAAAAAGTTTTTATTTAATCAACTGCATCTTTCAACCCGAAGCGAATTTCCGCCAGTATTACATTATCGGATAACAAATTTTCTGGAGATTCCAAAAATATATAACTTACTAAGGTTTCAATAAAGATTCTGCGCAGAAATTAATAAAAACTGAATTAAGGTAAACAATTTGATTTTTTATGACCTTTTTAAATTTTTTCTATTCAATCAACTGCCTCTTTTAATCTAAAGCGAATTCCCGCAAGTACCGCCTTACCCGATTGAAAATTTTCTGGAGGTTCCAAAAATTGACAGTGACCGCCAGAAAGTGCGCAGCATATGGGAAAATTTTTATGTTTGAATTTAACAAATTTATTCGAAAAAGTTCTGCATACCTTCAAACCAAAATAATATCCAACAAATCCGGCGAAAGTCTTATGGTATACGAGGAAGAGTCAAAAATTCGAAATTGCGTTAAGAGTAAAGCACCCCATTTTTCAGAAATTTTTTTTATTAAAAAATGTTTTCCCAAATATTAATTTTCGCTTACCTTGGACAAAAAATAAGAGTTAATCGTTTTTTGTGAATTACCCTGTAAGTATAAAAAGTAGATCGCGATGATACAGTACGCAAATTATATTTTCTGTAGACTTTAATTGAGATAACCGTAAATGTTATCTCAGAGTAGTCAGTTTTAAAAATATTATGGCCATTATAAATAAAAACATAAAAATTTGAAATATTTTTGCTGCATACTGTATTTTATTTTTTGGGGAATCTAAAGAATTTCATCTAATTGAAATTTTGTGATACACTTTAACTTAAGCTATCTTCCAAATGGTATATTTATTCCTAAAACTACAACGATTTTTCCTTATTTAGGTCTTAATCGTGGTCCTGACAAGAAAAAACTGAAAAATCCAAAATATTTTATGAAATTCGGGTACATAGAGGTCGATTCATATGTATCTTAAAGAAAAAATATGCGTTTCCAATTTTGTTTAGATTTAAAGTGTACAACATTATACTGAGCTTAATTTTTCTTTGCAAATAAAGTACGTTCATAAAATATTTTGGGTTTTTTAGTTTTTCCTTGAGGACCACGATTAAAACCTAAATAAAGAAAAAACTTTATAGTTTTAGAAATAAATATACCGTTTGGAAGATAGTTTAAGTTAAAATGTATCACAAAATTTCAGTTAGATGAAATTCTTTTAATTCCCCAAAAAATAAAATACACCGTATTTTATTTTATTTATATTTAGCAAAACGGTCATAATATTTGTGAAACTAACTACTCTGATTTACGGTTAGCTCTAATAAAGTCTACAGAAAATAGTATTTGGGTACTGTATCATTGAGATCTACTTTTTATACAGGGTAATTCACAAAAAACGATTAAATCCTATTTTTTGTCCAAAGTAAGCGAAAATTGATATTTGGGTATAACTTTAAAATTTAAACATTTCTTAATAAAAAAAGTGAAAAATGGGGGTACTTTACTCTTAACGCAATTTCGAATTTTAGACTCGTCCTCGTATACCAGAAGACCGGATTTGTTGGGTATTATTTTGGTTTAAAGGTATGCAGAACTTTTTCGAAATAAAATAAATTTGTTAAATTCAAAGATAAAAATTTTTCCCATATGCTGCGCACTTTCTGGCGGTCATTGTATAGTTTTTAAGGGTTCGTTAAAGATTATGCTCCAAAATTTATGAATTGAGGCAAACAATCTTAATTCCCAAGATACCATTTTTAAGTTTTCAACTAATCGGCTAAATCTTCTAATCTAAAGGGAATTCCCGCCAATATCGCCGTATATGATAGAAATTTTTGTGGCGATTCCAAACATTTTCCAATTTTTTGCCATATCAGCTAAAAAAATAATTTCAAAAGAAAATATACCTGTTGCTTGGGTCTATTCCTAACAATTTCCCTATCTCTCCACTTCGCCTCAAGTAACCATCTCTTAAAGTCATCTTCCCCAGCCTGAGCAAACCAAGTATTGTGATCTATCACTTCTCTAAAGTCATTTAGGCTCAGTATACTTTCGTTCCTGTCTATTTCGTTCAAAGTATCACCAATCGCCTTTATTAGTTCCATATAATCTTCAACTTCGTGCCTTTTCTGGTGGACCGCCGCATCACTATTGGTATTTTGTCTTTTGCTTGCCAGATTGTATTCTTTAAGTTTCTCGTCCTTGGACTGGCCACCAACTCGGAGGATATTGTCGGTTACGGGTAGAATGCCGTTTAGGAATTGATCCAGGGCGTGATTGGTATAACAAATAACCAGTATGGGTGTCCTGTTGTACCACGCGCCTCGGTTCTTTATCAACGTGTGGGCTATTTTCAGACCTAGACGAAATTTTTACCGTTATTGAAGAGAAATTTCAATTAAAAGTTTGTTAACGTCTCATTAAAGACTTTTCCTAGGTTTGTTCATTCATAAAGACTACCTATATTTTCTAATCTAAAGCGAATATTGCTTTAGTCTATAGTAAATTTCCTGGAGATTCCAAAAATGTATAACCTGTTAAGGTTTTGTTAAACATCTTGCCCAGAAATTATTAAAGACTGAATTAGGACAAAAAAGATTTAACCTTTATGACCCTCTTTTCACAAAGCTTTCTTTTAACCAGCTGTATCTTTGAATCTAAAGTGAATAGTACTTAATCCGACAGCAAATTTTCTGGAAATTTCAAAAATGTAATTTGTTAAGGTTTTTTAAAGATCTTCCCAGAAATTCATACAGACTGAACTAAGACCAATTTTTTTTAACCTTTATATCCCTCTTTTTGTCTGCTAACGTTTCGTTAAAGAATTTGCTCAGATTTGTTTATTCATAAAGACTATCTATATTTTCTAACCTAAAGCGAGTTTCCTGCTTTATCCGATAGTAAATTTTCCGGAGATTCCAAAAATATAAAAATTGTTAAGATTTCGTTAAAGATTCTGTTCGGAAATCCATAAAAATGAATTAGGGCAAAAAAATTTTAATTTTGATAAAATGTCAAGCTTTTTGTAATCACCAGTATTTTCTAATCTAAAGCGAATATCTACGAAAATTCCTTAATCCAACAGAAAATTTTCTGAAGATGCCAAAAATGTATAACTTGTAATGGTTTTGTTAAAGATCATGCCCAGAAATTCATAAAGACTGAATAAGGCCAAAAATATTAATTTAACACCAAACCCGTATATTCATACTCACCTAAAAACGTCTTTCCCGTCCCAGGAGGGCCTTGTATAATACAGAATTCTTCACTTAAAGCCGATTTAAAAGCGCTCAGCTGAGAATCGTTAAGATTGTAAAACTTCTGATCCGCCTCTATATTTAGTGGGCAGAATTTAGGCCCTTCTATCTGGTAAACCACCGGCTCGACGGACTCGAATGGCACAAGATATTTTGGGGGGTTTGACTCAGTTTCCACTCTAATTATATATTTCTCCATGGGGAAAGTGTCTGCATCCATTCTTTTCAGAACTCCCAACACTTGATAGTACGGTTCGAAATATACGCTGCTTTCTACCATCAAATAATCAATCTCGAAGTTTATTTTTACTTGCTCTTGAAATCCCACCCCGAGCAGACCCTGCTCTAGCAGTTTCAGGTCTCGCTTGACTATTTTTCCGAAGAGTAACGTCTTGAAGTTGTCGCAAGTGAAACACACTAACGATCCAAACATGAATCTTTTCGAGTTTTCGTAGGAAAATGAACGTTTTTCCTTGCCGAAGTCGAAGCGCATTCGGTAACAGTGACATTCATTTACCGTTTCTACACTTAGAAACTTTACTGGTGAATAGATCTAAAAGAATAATGAGCACAACTTGTAATAGTGGTATACCCTTTCAAATAATGTGTACTTTTGTTACATTTTTCTCATTTATTCAGATTTATTTTTTATTTAAAGCCACTTCCCACAAAGATTCCTTCATCCCATAGCAAATTTTCTGGAGATTCCAAAAATGTATAAATTATTAGGTTTCTTTAACGATTTTACCCAGAAATTCATAAAAACTAAATTAAGTTAGTGTCAATTTTTTTGGCTCTTTTTTCACAAAGCTTTCTTCTAATTTAAAACGAATTCCCGCGAATATTGCTTTATCAGACAGCAAATTTTCTGGGGATTCCAAATTGTATGACTTGTTAAGGTTGCATAAAAGATTCTGTCCGTAATTATACAAAAACTAAATTAAGACAGAAAAAAAATCATATTTTGGCTCTCTTTTCACAAAGCTTTCTTTTAATCAACTGTATCACCTAATCTAAAACAAATTCCCGCGAATATGGTTGTATCCGGTAGCAAATTTTCTGGATATTCCAAAAATGTATGACTGGTTAAGGTTTCATTAAAGGTGACACAACAGTGACATTCGTTTACCGTTTCTACACTCAAAAACCTGATTGGTAAATAAACCCAAAATAATACCGAGAAAAACTTGTAATAATGGTTCATATTTTGAGAAAAACTAATCATGAAGAAAATAAAATATTCGCATCATTGAAATATCCAAATAGCTAGAAAAATGTTTTAAGTAATTTTTAGTATTATTCAATTTCTCTCTAAACTAAAACTGATTCGACATTATAATGTTTATACTTTCTCGACTCCCTTCTCCTACCCCTTCCTCAAGTTAAATGATTATTTTCAACTCAATAAATTTTAGTACTCCGACTTACCTTAATGTCTTCCAATTTTTTCCAATCGCTCCTAGGCTTAGACTGATTTCTTAAAAATGTATTAATACCTCTGCGAAGTGGCGCAACAAAATCTTCCCTTAAAAGCCTAAACTGAATATCCAGATATTGATCTATGCTGCTAAAGGCCCTGTCAACAATATTTGGCCTCAAAAAAGGAGACTTCTCTGCTACGATTTCTTGAACACTCGGTATAATTGCGATTTGGCGGAAATCGTCCGGTGGCTCCATGTCTTCTTGAAGCGCAACATCTCCTCTGCGACGTTTAACTTCAAGAGATTCGACTGTTTTCTCAACAATCTCCAACAGGCTCAATGCTTGAGCCTTTATCTCATCTGATATGTGCTTGGAATCAGTCTCTTCACTAAGTGAAAAGAAGGCAGTCATTGTTTTTAACAATTTTCTTATTGTCTCGCAGTTTGTAGGAATTATTTCTTGTACCGTTTTTGAAATTTTAATCAAGTTGTACCAGAAATCGTCTGGATCATCCCAGAAAAATTTGTTTTGCGATTTATTAGGTGAAGTCTAAAATGATAATGTTTTGTATAATAAAATATTTATGTTGTGAATGTAGTATATTGTATTATCTTATTTTTTTTTTATTAACCTTATAAAAATATATTTGTTTTTTTTTGTATTCTAGATGTTAATGTTAATCTACTTCTTACATTCTTAAACTTTATTCTGAACTTTTCGCAAATTATCTGGAGATTTCAAAATGTATAACTTGTTAAGGTTTCCTTCAAAATTTTGCTAAGAAATTCATAAAGATTGAATTAAGGTATGACCCGCCTCCCAGGAGAGCTGGGCAAACTACTTGAAAAAAGTAGTGGAGTATAACTACTAACTACTTTAACAAAAAAGTAGTTAGACTACTAAAACTACTCAGTAGTTAGTAGTTAAATATTTAACTACTTTTTTAATTACAAACCAAACATGTACCGTTGTGGCTTAAAAATCCAGTGGCGTAACCGTACTTACAATGATTTAAAAAAGGACCTATAACATAAAAAAATTCAAAATAAAATAAAAAACTTTTTATTATTTAAACTTTAGGGGTGAACTTTAGTATATAAGGATTTTAGCTTTTAAGAATATAGAGAAAAATTAATGGTTGGTCTTGCAGACCTGTTTTAATAATAGTAAACGCCGCAGGCTTTATCAATAAAAAAAAAATTTAAACTTTATTTTAAAGTTAACTGTCCACTGACTTAAATATAAATTAACACAGTTCCTTTGTGGTGTAAAAATACAAAACTAAAACATATTATTAGGTAATAGGAATAGGAGGTATTTAAAAAAAAAAAATTGGATTTTTTGAAAACTTGTTCTAACGAGATTTTTGGCACACGTCGACGTACAGGTAATGTAATGACGTAATACAGGGTGTCCCATAGCTAATGGGCCATAGACCAACTGGGCATACTAGACCAATTAAGTCATATGTTTTTTCGAAACGATACTCGTTATAGAGATACAGGGTGTTGAAAGTGAAAATTTAATTTGGAAAATAAGCCATAATTTGAAGACGGTTCAATGTATCGAATTGAAAGTTGGCATTATTATGTTTTTATGGGTGAGAAATAAGAATTTGTGAACATTTTTAAGTTTCACAATAGAGGGCGCTAGTTACATATACTGGATTTAATAAACCTATTATTGTTTTTCTTACCTGTAATATTAGGTACGTTGCAAGAAAAAAAGTAGAAGAAAAAAAGTAGTAAGAATCAGGCGCGGCCCGTCCATAAGGTCATTTGGTCAATGACCCACCTAAAATTTTCAGTGATCTACCTAATAATTTATTTTTTAATTTTTTAAAACCAAAAAATAATATTTTGTTTCAAAGTTCCATGCGAAAAGTCCCCAAGAAAGAATCAAGCCAAGACATCGTCAAAGGATATCCAAGCTTGCTCCGGGCTGGGTCATATTTTAAATTGATCTTATAGGTTTATATGGACGATATAAATTCTTTAAAAGTAAGAGAGAAACAGACATACGCCCTTTAGGAAGTTAAAAAGAGACACAATTGGTCGACGGCCCACCCATAATATCTGGCCACTCCCACTATGGAAATACTCTCAAACCGCCCCCTAAAATATACTATTTCAAAACATTTGGTTCGGAAAAAGAAAAACTAATTAGGTACCTAACATGCGAATTGTATTTGCATCGTATTAATAATATTAATTAATGGTTAAACATAAAATAAATACGATTTCTGTCAGGCCAGCACTAGGCATCTTATTTAACGATATCGGACCGATTTTCTTATATAACGAGCGTAGTGCAGCGTTATAACCGCAGCGAGTTAATCTCACGGTCGCGGTTTCGAATCCGGGCTGGGGCAAGAACTTTTTTTTTAATTTTTTGTTATTTAAAAAATTAGATCGGCTCTAAAAGGTGTATTGGCAACAAGTTGTTCCTCGATAAAATATTTTTAAAATTGTTAGATTGTTGGCAATCTCATATTTACTACAGCTTACAGCCTGCACATGCGTAGACAAATATCGTACTACTATGTCTAGTCGCCAGCATTGTATTTATTAAAGAAAACGGAGTTTCGGCAGCGGTCCTAATTTTATTTTACAAATAATCATGCTTTTATCTCAGAATTTTGTTCTGTTTATATTCTGGGATTTTAGTACAAGGCGCGACATCTATTGAAGAGACGCTAAACTTATCACAACGGAACCCGCTAAAATCTACTATTTTAGAGTATTAAAACACATAGAAAAAAAGCCATAAACAAAAAAGTGATACTAAAAGTCATAAACATCAAGAGTAGTAATGTTCAATATTCTGCAGTACCTATTTTATGATTTTTGCAGTGTTTATTTGTAGGTAAATAATTTCTTGGCACATTATTAAAAAACCTTTCTTAATTAAAAAACTGTATTTTGCTTGTTGCGTTGATATCACTAGTTGGCCACAAAATTTTGACCCACCTGTAAAAAAACTCACGGGCCGCGCCTGGTAAGAATACAACTACTTTTGTGGTTAACTACTGCCCAGCTCTGCGTCCCACAAAGCTTGTTTTAATTAGCTGTACCTACATTTTAATCTAAGCAAATTTCCGTGAATATTACTTTATCTGATGGCAAATTGTCTGGAGATTCAAAAAATATATATAACTTATTAAGGTTTCATTAAAGTATCTCTAGAAAATAATAAACTGAATCAGGACAAAATATTTTTAGTTTTTATGACTCTTTTGACAACACTTTCCTTTAATCAAATTAAAATAAAACCTGAAGAAATTTTCACAAAACCCTCTTTTAATCATGTGTAACATAAATTAAAAGTAAATTTTTCAAAGGCAAAAAATAAAATAACTCCTAATTTACCTGACTTAAAAGTTCCGTAATATACAATGTCAACTTTTCCATAAATCTACTTTCCAGCATAGCAATCAGAATCGTAATTTTGACTTCCTGAAAGGTGGAACCACACACCTTCCTCAAGAGTCTAACTAACAATATAATTAAGTCATTACTGATTTCTTTACTATCGAGGAGTCTCGAAAAACCATTTCTATCATTGGATAACCCTAAAATGACCTCCTGTAGATCTTCATTGTTCAGTAACTTTTGAACGTACGGAAAGCCCATAGTTCTCACAGGTCGAGGTCTGTTGCTGTAATTACCTCTAGGTCTATCATTTTGTTGATGATGGTTATTATCATTGTGTCTAGCGTTATTGTTAGACCTATCTCTCCAAGTCTGTCTACCATCTTCGTTATTGTCAGGTCTATCTCTCCTAATCTGTGTACCATCTAAGTAAATATATGTATATTTACTTCATTATTTAGTAACAAATTATAGTTTAAGGTTAAGATTAAGTTTAAGTTCTATATATGTATCTAGATTTACAATTATCAAATCAAATTTATTTCCAAAAAGCAGGTTTATGTAACTAAATAGTGAAATATACATAATTAAAATTCTATAATAAAAGTAAAACCTGACAACATAAAATATCAAGTGAAAGGCTAGAAACAAGTTGCGCATCTGTAAATAAGCAAACTAAAGCATACCCTTTTGTTTTCTTCAGTTTATTCTTTTGCTAGTCCAGAGTGCAACCAAGAATTGTCAGTAAATCATCTTAATATTAACTCCTACTCTATTCCTATATCTGACATTTATACAGAACTTAATAACTTAAACCCGTATAAGGGTCCAGGCCCTGATAACATACATCCTATTTTTCTCAAAAATTGCTCCTTTATTCTTGCTAGACCCCTACACATAATATTTAACAAATCTCTGGAGAGCGGACTCTTTCCTAAATTTTGGAAGTCAAGCTTTGTTGTACCCATTCATAAGTCTGGGGATAAGTCTGACATAAGAAATTACCGACCTATTTCTATCATTAATGCTATCCCAAAAATTTTTGAAAATCTTGTTACAAAATATCTCAGTTCTATCTTATCTCCGGAAATAATTAATCAGCAATTTGGATTCTGTGCGGGCAAAAATACAGAACTAAACCTTCTTACTTATACTCATTTTATATTGCAGGCCTTGGAGAGGGGTGTGGAGGTTCATTCAATATACACTGACTTCTCCAAGGCCTTTGATAAGGTCCCGCACAATATATTGCTTGAAAAACTTCAATATCTGGGAGTAAACGGACCACTGCTCGGCTGGGTGAGGAGCTATCTTGAGGATCGGATCCAGATTGTGAAAGTTCATAATTTTTTATCGCGTGAAATTCTTGTACCATCCGGAGTACCTCAAGGGTCTCATATAGGACCACTTCTTTTTAATATCTTTGTCAATGATATCGCATCTTGCTTCCGTTCTTCTGAATTTCTTCTTTTTGCCGATGATCTAAAAATGTTTAAAATAGTCTCAGCCCCTGATGATTGTGCTGCTTTGCAGGAGGATCTCAATAGATTTGTGACTTGGTGTGATGACAATGGTATGCGTGTTAATATTTCAAAATGTAATCTGATGATATTTTCCCGCCGTCTACTGAAAATAAATTTTGATTATCATATTAATAATGCAACTCTATCTTCTGTAGAGGACATAAGAGATCTTGGAATTTTTCTTGATGAAAAGTTGTCATTCATTAACCAAATAAACACAATAGTCAGTAAATCATTAAGGATGTTGGGATTTATAAACAGAATTTCACATGATTTTGTTACAGTTCGCTCTCTTAAAATCCTTTTTTGTAGTTTTGTTAGAAGTCATTTAGAATATGCTTCCTCTGTGTGGGATCCTCAGTATACCTGCCACATTAACAGAATTGAACGCGTACAAAAGAAATTCATGCATTATGTCCACTATAAATTCTTCAGGGACACTGAATATAGCTACGAAGCATTGTGCGGAAGACTCAATCTTGACACACTATATAAAAGAAGAAATCTTCATGATCTTCTTCTCCTTTTCAAAATTATAAATTCTTTAGTTGATTGCCCCTATCTTACATCAAACATTGGCTTGCGCGCATCACCTGTTAATACTAGAAATATAATAACGTTTCATCAGCCTTATCACCGCACTAACTATGGTCGTCAGTCCTTTGTTACTAGGTCTGTGTCCCTTGCTAACCAACTACAGCCACTTAACTTCTTTTGCCCTCTTAAAAAATTTCTAAAGCAGCTATCGGGGGTGGACATTGATGACCTCTAATATGTTATATGTATGTATTTAATTGACCACACATCAGTTAACTTTTATACTATGTATGTATATATTTTTATTTTTATTGTATGTAAGTTAGTAATTAGTTAGTAATTATTTATTAGTTTTCTGCTAAAAAATTTTTGTAATGATGAAAATGGCATTGGCCGTCAATAAATGAAATAAAATGAAATAAATGGCATTTATATAGGTATTCAAGCTGTATTACAAAGTGCCTGTCATACCTATTCATGAGAAAGATGTTTCATAGAACAGGCTTTGTCATACATCTTCGGTAATTAAATACTTATCTAGTATAGCATCATTAAATGAACCTACTTAGCCTAATTTTACATTTAGAAGTGGAAAGTTGTAAGTAAGTAAATACTAATTTGTATTGGGTAGGACACAAACATAATATATACATATAAGGTTTGTTCGTTTGTGGTGCATGAAACTACACTAACCTGCACAGATTTTCTTGTGTCATTTACAAATAAAAAAATGTAAGTTAGTGCATCTCGTATAACACAAATAAAGATAACCTTATCTTTTTGGCTTTTCTATAGTCGGGTAAAAATATATTATACTGCATAGGCCTGCTCTGCTTTCGTGACAATTTCACAAACTCAGACAACCACACTATGCAAACCTAGACCTCCCTATATGCTCCTCAATATGCAGCGAAACCACATTAATCCAATCCGTGCCTAATTCAATCATCGCGGTAATTCAAACGATCTATCTCCACTGGTGACTTGTTTTTAATAAGTACAAACTTGTATTTTCTTACATAATGTGCATTATTGCATTTATAAGGTTATATGTGATTAAAATAAAAAGATATATTTATTTATTTGTGTTAAATTAATGAATTCCTGATTAGAAAAATAATGAACTCTTTAATCTGAACACCCAGTATATTGGAATCCCTTCGTGCTTTTTGGAATTCCGATCAATGCGGCTTCTTTGTATTTATATACTCCCAACATACTCTTTACTTACCTTCTCTAAGTTGTGCCCCTTGTGCACCCCGTTCTCTGTCGTAATGCCCGCCCCTGTAACCTCCGCCCCGGCCTCTTGGTATATTTCCGTAGAATCCCCGACCTCTCAGCCGATTCTCCATTATTTTGTAACTATAGATTACGTGGGATGTTCTAAAATATAAAAGTATTAGGTAATATTTTATACCACGTTTTTATGGGTGTATGTATGTATGCACTACGGTACTTTTCTCCCTGACGATGATGATTGACGTGGCATATAAGCACTCCACAAACAAAAAGGGGGTAATTATTTAGATTAACGTAAACAGCGAATTTTTTCATGAAATTTTGCACAGACCCTAATTTTGGGTCGTAGAACACGAATCCGAAGTCAGTTTTTGGCGGTCTCGTAAAAATTTTTTTTAAACTTTTAGGTTAGTTTTTCAATGAATTTCTTGGCTGAGCAAAAAGGTGGTCAGGTTTGCTCAGTTTTGATTGATATAGATACATATATAACCCAACCCAATCAAAACTGAGCAAACTTGACCACCTTTTTGCCCAGGTTGGGGGAGCAAAAAAAAAATTTTTTTTTAAGAGACCGCCAAAAACTGACTTCGGATTCGTGTTCTACGACCCAAAATTAGGGTCTGTGCAAAATTTCATGAAAAAATTCGCTGTTTACGTTAATCTAAATAATTACCAAAAAGGGTTTGGATTGGAATGCACGAGATATGCGAAACATAGAAAAATATTTATGCGAAATCAAAAAAAATTGCATAAAACTGTCTACCTGGCAAAATGATTCGAGGATTTGAGGTTATCTTTTACTGTGTTCCAACAGCCCCGCTTGTTTGATTACCACTGAGCTGAATAACTGAATATTAAGTTTATTATATTTGAAATTTTTAGTAGAATTTTTTTAAACTGTTCTTTTTCTTTATAATATATGTGAAACAGACCAAAGTAATCGTTTTTTATATCATTCTAATCGCTAACAAAGTTTACGCCGTGTACTTACTGTGATTCTAATACGGTTGTAAAGTTTTCGATAAAAGGTTTAATTCAAATATTCAAAAATCCAAACCTGTGTCCAAACTATTTAAAATGAAGTTTTGGTCGTTTTGCCAAGTTCTAGAAACCATAGAAAAAATTTATGGTGGACAGGAAACGTTGAGTAGGGGATTTACCAGATTGACCAATGGGATGGGCAATGAATATGATTGACGAATGAAATACGGTGAAAATGCCACGCTGCCACCCGAGAAGAGCAATCTGCCACGTAATGCAAAAATTGGGAATTCAACGGAACTGGTAGAGTCTAAAACTTTTGCGTTCCGCTGGTTCCGATTTACTAAGGGCGTGTACCGTTGTCAACTTCGGTTACGGTTTTGTGTCCCGTAAGTATCGGTAATCTGAAAAGTTGGCAGATTGGAAACGCAATATCTGTCATTAATGTCACCGAAGAAACCGAGCGGTTAACCAGGTTTGACAACGGTACACAGCCTTAGATTAAGGCTGTGTACCGTTGTCAAACCTGGTTAACCGCTCGGTTTCTTCGGTGACATTAATGACAGATATTGCGTTTCCAATCTGTCAACTTTTCAGATTACCGATACTTACGGGACACAAAACCGTAACCGAAGTTGACAACGGTACACGCCCTAATTAAATTAAAATCTAGTTGATCAGCTATGTTTGATAGGATTTTGTTCTGTCATTAGCTTTGTTCGCGGAGACGATCCGGAACTAGTCCGTGACAAGTGCGCATGCGCTTTGCGATTATTTGCGTTCGCGGTGCAGAAAATCACTGATTTTGACAATAAATTTGGCGTTCGCGGTGATGCGAGAACAAGTTCAGGACACATCCGTAACCAGTCAAAACGATCCGAGGATTATGGGATGAATTATTTGTCCGCGCAAGTGCAGTGTGAAATTTGTTTGAAAATTGTCGTTTAATTTTGGGCGCGCTGTATTTTGCGATAACGAACAGTTAAATTTCATATGCTGTTAGTTCTATAAAGGTAGATATAAATTGGTATATAATAATATGCTCTAGTATATTCAATTATTCTTGTATTTAAAATTACTCATAACAGAACAAATATGTCTTTATGGCAATTTTAATCATTACATAATGTTAAATTAGGTTGTTCAGTCTAAAAATTTAATTCAAAATAATAAAATATGTTAAGGTTAAGTGATTCGCAGATGTTCCGGACAAGCACGTTCACCAAAAACGTTCGCGGAGATTTGTCAATTCCTGATCGGTTTCGGATCGCACATGCGCATAAATGTTTGGGATTATTTAACTTGTACAGGTTACGGACTGGTCACGGATCGTCTCCGCGAACAAAGCTATTATTACTTCGTCATTAAAAGCTTAGGTATGAATTATTCTAATATTTCAGCGATTTGATTGGTTTCTCAAGGATTTTCATCTTGAAATGGGTCGCTAGAATAAATTTAAATAAAATCTATTATTGTCGAAAGTACGTACTAAAATTTTTTAGAGTTTCTTCGGGTAAGAGTCGTGTAAATGTCTTACCTTTAGGTAGGCACCTCGCCATTAAATATTTTTGGTTTTTATTTCGAAAGAGGGAAACACAGAGTTTTTTTATGAAATTTTGCATAGGCCCCTGAGACAGACCCTAATTTTGGGTCGTAGAACACGAATCTGAAATCAGTTTTCGGCGGTCTCTTATGGTTTAAAAAAAAATTGTTTTCAGGGTAGGTTTTTCTATGGATGTCTTTAAATTTCGACAGTTTCACTTAAATACAGGTACATCTTTACACACTATTAATTCTGAAATTGATTAGTTGATTAATTATGCATTGCCCATGCTCGAGATTTTGTGCAGAACATATATGAGATTAGTAATTAATTATATATAAAACTTAACACACTAACTGGCGCTAACCCGCGTGAATGCGCGTTTTATTGTCAGTTCATTAAATAGGAAATTTTAAAAAGTAAAAAAAAAATGAATTTAATCAGGTTTGAACCCGGGACTTCCAGTACAAAACGCCTAGCATTATACACGCACACCAGTATAAGGCTTTAAAAGGTGAACTGTAATAGTATTTTCGAAGAGAAAACTGACAATTAAAGGCTCATTCACGCGGCTTAGCGCCAGTTAGTGTGTTAAGTTTATATATAATTGCTAATCTCATATTACCTACCTATGTTTAAAATCTCGAGCATGGGCGAATGCAATGACGGGCGAATGTCATACAGAGTGTCTATGCAAAATAATAAACCTGAGCAAACCCGAGCATAATATTAATGTCATCAAAGAATTGGGTGTTTCCTTGGGGTGTTTCCATTAGTCCGAATAAATTACCCAAAATCCTAATGATCAGAAATCCAACACCTGTATGCTGGTGCATGGGGGGAACGGGGATAAAAAAGGAAATTATTTGGTTTTAAAAAATTTGTGGAAAAAACGATATGTACATTTGGCAACGGCGCGGCAACGGTCTTCCCAAGAGAAATATTTACCATGTGTATTAGTGTATTATGGGTTGCGTGTTTACTTAGTTTTTATTTTTAAAATTTAATATAAATTTGATTAAATACCACGATACAAATAAATTTATACATTAAATACTTACCATCTAAGGTTCTTTAAGAAGATTCGGTACTTTGGGAGTGCATAAGAAATGGAAAGATTGGGAGATAGAATCGCTAGCCAGTGTGTCATTCCAATGAGAGGACGGTCAAGAGTTAATTGTTGCAAAGTATGCAAAGACCAGTGATTCTCTAGGACAGCTTTGAAAGTATACTAATTTTAATAATAATTATTTTTTAAAACTGTTTGTTTTATTCCACGGTTTCTAGATATAGAAATACGAAAAAGAAATGCATGTATTATTTTATGCGTTTATGAGTTTTAAGGAAGTAAAAAAGGTATCCAAGTTGGAAAAATAGTTTTATTTGTAACAAAAAACACACTATAATTATAAAAATAGAAAAATACATGGTTTAAATATGGAGTCAAAGATAGAAACTCGCAATATTAAGGCCTGTCCACACTTGGTAACATATTATGGAAACTTGTTGGGAAGGGCATATTTCTATAACTTATTGACAACTTTTAGACCTCATTAAGTATTCGGATTGCAACAGTCTATTCCAGCATGTCCAACGAAAAGGATGTTCTCCTCACGGCTAGACAAAACAATGGAAGACAAACTTCGATGTTATATTAATTTATTAAATACAAAAAACGTAAATGTGGACGTAGTCGCAAACTGTTATCAAGACACTGTTGCCAACATTCTTTGAAGTTTACCGGTCATCGACGGGTAACAAATAACTTGTTACTTCTTATCGGAATTTCGACATGTTGAATAACTTTGTTGATAACAATGTCGAATAGCAAGTGAGGACAGGACCTTATACAGGCAGGTATATGTATGTTAAGGCCTGTCCTTACTTGCTACTCAACATTATTATCAACATGTCGAAATTTCGATAAAAAGCAACAAGTTACTTGTAATTTCAACAAGTTATTTGTTACCGATCGGTGAGCGGTAAACTTCAAAGAATGTTGGCGTGTTTTGGTAACATGTTGCGGCTGCGTCCACATTAATGTTTTTGTATTTAATAACATCGAAGTTTGTCTCTACACACGCTGCAACTGCGACACGAACATCCTTTTCGTTGGACATGTTGGAATGGACTGTTGCAATCCGATATACTTAATGAGGACGTCTAAAAGTTGTCAACGAGTCCTATAAACATGTTTCCGCAACAAATTCCTATAACATGTTATTCCTAAGTGTGGATAGGCCTTAGCATAACATTTTTTTCTCAACAAACTAATGAAAAAGTAATAAAACGGAAAAACAACAACAAATATATATATGTAGCTATAAAGTTATTTTATATCCGCAAGAACAAACACAAAAATTCTAATATGATCTACATATATACTTTTTCTGTTTGTTTTTTGCAGAATAAAATACCTGGACTGAGGCTAACTTTTTTGCGTTCTGAAAATTGTTAAAACGATTATGTGACTTTATTTTTTTCGGTGAAATGTCACAGGATTCATTTAAAAGCTTGTAAAGGAGGGAAGCAAAAAAGCTACCAAATTCGCGTTTTTATTGTGGCAACTTGGACATAATGGCAAGGCCAGTTTACCATTAACCCCTATAACTTATGAACTGAAATTTCGATAAGCATTAGAAGGAAATTGCATGGGTCTTGGGAGGACCCTGCAAAAATTATCAAGGTAAGGAACATTGAAATGCTAGCGCCTTAGGCGTTGCGCCCAGAGCCTTCAGTTTTAGGAAGCTTGAGGAGGCAGTGCGAGTGCCTCGCAATTTGCAGTGTCTCAAAATTGTCAAAGAAACTTTGTAAAGCTCTAACGCCTGAGGCGTTGCGCCTAGGGCTTCAAACTTTAAAAACCCTGAGAGGATTGCAGGGGATTGTAAAGATTTCGCATTTTGACATGTCTCGAGACTGTCAAAGAAAAGAAATTTTGGGAAGTCTGAGGAGGCAGTGCAAGTACCTAGCATTTTAACGGGTCTCAAAATTATTAAAGGAACGTTGAAAAGCTCTAACGCCTTGGGCGCTGCTCCTAGGGTCTCAAACTTTGAGAACCCTGAGAGCTTGCATGGGACTTGCAAGGGTCTTGCATTTTGACAGATCGTGAGATTGTCACAAAAGGAACTTTGAGAAGCTCTAACGCCTTAGGCGCTGAGTCTAGGGCCTCAAACGTTGGGAACCCTAAGAGCATTGCGTGGGGCCTGCAAGGGTCTCGCCTTTTGAGGGGTCTTGATATTGTCAAAGAAAGGAACTGAAAAGTTCCAACGCCTTGGGCGCTGCGCCTAGAACCTTAAATTTTGACAAGCCTAAGGGCATTGCATGGAATTGTTAAAGGAAGAAACTTTGAAAATATTTAGCGCCTTAGGCGTTGCGCCTAGGGCCTCAAATCTTGATATTGTCAAAGAAAGGAACTGAAAAGTTCTAACGCCTTGGGCGCTGCGCCTAGAACCTTAAATTTTGACAAGCCTAAGGGCATTGCATGGAATTGTTAAAGGAAGAAACTTTGAAAATATTTAGCGCCTTAGGCGTTGCGCCTAGGGCCTCAAATCTTATGAAGTTTGTGAAGATCACTGCATGGGGTTAGCCAGGACCTCGCATTTTGACGGATCTTAAAATTGTCAAAGAAAAGA
This sequence comes from Philopedon plagiatum, assembly GCA_963971165.1. NCBI lineage: Eukaryota > Metazoa > Arthropoda > Insecta > Coleoptera > Curculionidae > Philopedon > Philopedon plagiatum. Next base: position 97,115,617 of record OZ020194.1, read on the forward strand.
GGTTTAAGCACTGCACCTAGGGCGTCCTATATTGCCAATGAAATCCGAGTTGCTACAATAAAAAACAAATAATTAGTACTTTAAGGCACAAACCAAGCAGATTTACTCAGTGGAAAAATTCTGCAATAAGGTACTATAATTTGTCTTAATGTAATTTGTATTTTTTTTTTGTTGTCCGCTTCAACATTTCCTCCACCGAGCTATACTGCATTCAATAATAAAATAAATAATATATCAACAATAAGCACGACCAAACTGATGCATATATAAACAATATAATATATATAATAAAGTAAACAACGACATATATAAGAGATCTGCGCAAATTCTCAACAATAAAACACTTAGATATGTATAAAATCACCTATGGATCATTAACAGGACGAAAAAACTCCCCTCTTTGGTAATAACGAGATTTTTCATATACGTATATGTATTTCATAAAAAAAAATCTCCAAGTGCAATTACTGATCTTCAAAATCCGAATCGTCTGAAGACTCGTCCTCTTCTTCTTCTTCACTCAACGCTCTAACGAATCTAGTATATTCAACATCTTCAAGAGCAACTTTCTTATCAGCTTCTCTTACTTTTTGTTTAATTTCGACGCAAGTGGAACAGTCCAGGTCTTCCGCATCGCTATCCTCGCTATCAACGTCGTTGCAATTTCTGGATTCTTTATGTCCACATGGAAGTCTGACGTAGACGACTTCGACGCAGCGATAGTCTTCCATTTCTTCCATGAAGCATTTTACGTGGTGTCCACAAGGCAGCGTTTCAGTTAGCGGATACATGCACGTGCCGCACTCTTGGTAGCAGTATTTTTGACATTTGTGGGACGCATTTTTGCAGGCGGATCTAAAAAACGTAGTATTATTTTCATAAGTGAATTTACGATAAAAAATTAGTTCAAAAACTCGGCTACGCAAAATAACAACTTAAATGTTAGAAACGCGTTACATGACTGTAAATGGAATTTATATTCATAGCTATATTACAAATTTTTATATGCTGCAAAATGGCCGTCAATACCATCACTAATCGAAGCTTAGTTTAATTTGAAATTCAGAAGTGGGACGTGAAAAAAGCCTGACGTGTAGCAAGCGTTTGAAGTATGCTAACTTGTATTTGACCACGTGTGACTACGCCTGGACTATGAAAAATAGTCTTTCTCATGAATAGGTATGAACAGTTGGTAGTACAAGAATTTATAATACGACTATGAATATAAATCCCCTTTACAGAGAGATGCGCAGCTTTCCTCTAACTTTTCGGTTGTTATTTTTCTCAGGTTTGCTCAGTTTGAAAAAATAGTTTGAGAAAATCGCATGTGACAGACGGACGGAACACTAAAAATGAGATCAAAGATCCAGGGCCGTATTTAAAAAGAATCAAGTTGATGCCAAAGTCAAAACCCTTCTTTTTTGGCTTCGCCATAGTCGGATAAAAAGAAAGAAAAGTACCAACCTGGCACATGGTTCTGTGCATTTATAGTTCCTATGTAAGATATCATCGTTGTGACAACGTCTTTGACAACTATGACCACATAATAAAGGTTCTTTGCAAAATTTGTTGCAACCTCCATCCGGCACCATATCGAAATCCTCAACATTTTTTACTTCCGTTACTTCACCATGTTTTTGACACTTTAAGGGCAAATATCTTCCTAAGGCTTTCTGCGCCTTGAGGGAAAGTTTAATTTTTTCCCAAAGCTACAACCAAGGTAATAATGTAACTTTAAGGGCAGTACTCAGCCCTTATTACTATCTTTTTTTAATATCAAAATAAAATGAATAACTCTGTTACAATTTATTTTTTGAGCGAGGGTAAAAAACTGAAAATTCTTGCCGTAATTCAGTTTTTATGAATTTCTGGACAGAATCTTTAATAAAACCCTAATTAGTTACATATTTTTGAAATCTACAGAAAATTTGCTAACGGATAAAGCAATATTCGCGGGAATTCGCTATAGATTAGAAAATACAGTTGATTAAATAATTTCCGGGCAGAAGAAATAAATGAAACTGTTATAAGTTGCATATTTGCATTGCATTGGAATCTCCAGAAAATTTGGCATGACAAAAAAATATTCGCAAAAATTCGACAGATAATAATAATAATAATAATAATAATAATAATAATAGGTTTATTCAATAATTTATGATATGTACAATTGAGATATATGTGGTTTCTTGAATAAGCCAAATATAAACACCTTACTCAAAAAAATGCAAAAGCACAAAATAAAATTTTGATTTATTTAATGAATTATGTCCTTTTATGTATATATATCGACAAGTCATTGGTATTTACAGCAAATAACTGAAAGAATAAAATTTGAAACAAATTTTTTAAAGCTATACATACGAAAAATGTAAAAAATGAAAAGTTTCTTACAATCTAAATATGTTATTTCTTTAATAAAGCATTATTTTACCTTACTGCACGACGAGAGCTGCCTCATATTTCCCATGATGTACAGTCCTTCCCTAGCCCTAGACAGTGCCACACAAACCCTATTTTCGATAGACAAAAATCCGATTTTCTTCTGAGGATTGTTCCTGACCAAAGAAAGCAGAATAATAGTATTCTCTTCCCCTTGGAAGTTATCCACGGAGGTAATCTTCACCTCTTTGACTTTATCATTGCACGAGTAGCTTTGCTCGCGGACTAAAGCCCTCACCTGTCCAAGGTACGGCGTTAATATGGTGATGTTCTCTGGTCCGTACCCGTTTTTAAGAAGATACACGGCCAATTCGATCAAAAATTTTGCTTCGTGAAGGTTTTTCTTGCTAGAATCGCCGGAATCCTGCTCCGGTTCATTGTGCGTTATGAAATACAGACACTTGTCTACGCCGTCGATTTTCGGGAATTCCTCCACAGATTCGTGGTTGTACAGAATGGGATAAATGCTGGGGGTGACCAAGCTCGATATCTCGGGACGCATTCGGTGTTGCACGTTCAAAGTGTGACACTGAATGTCATTGATTACCATTCTTTCGAAGAGACTGACGCCGAGCTTCTGGCGGGTTTCGATGTCGTAGTCAGCAGTGCTTGGTTTTAGTTGTTGGTGATCTCCGATTAGAATTAAATGTTGACAGTGTTCTAAAATATAAGGAAATACATTTAACACAAAGGGTTATAATAAATCTTAAAGATTACCGAGTTTTCCTCATTGAAAGTACCATAATTTTCGGTTTATAGAATGAAAAATAAGTTTAGATAGTACCATTACCTGTTAGAACTGGTATAATGTGAGCTTCTAGCGCTTCCGCAGCCTCCTCCACAATCACAATCGGACATTGAAGCGCCCTAATGGTGGAGTGCATCCTGGCAGCCGACGTAGTAGTCATTCCAATGACTTTCTGACGTCTCATGACGTTCAAATTGTTTTTGTCTTGCGCTTCATTAAATTCTTCATATACAGGTTCATATTCATCAATTAATGAATCCATTTTGTCCGTTAAGTAGGTTTCGTAAGAGCCGAGCCAATGTTTGTATAGTTGCCACCGGACATTGACGGGCGTGTTGAAAGGATTACGCGTGTCGACTTTGGTCCTGTCAACGTTATTGTTGAAATCGGTTTTTAGGCAAAGCTGAAAGTTGCAAATTTGTAAAGATAAATAGTCGTCATGACACCAACCGTGTCGCCCTTATAAACTAACTTTCCGCCAAATTTAATAAAAATATACCCATGCTCCCAGGAAAAAAGCATTTTTCTTAAATTATTCATTCAATTAAAAAAAAATGCAAAAGTCTGCAAGTTACAGCAAAATTAAACATATTTTTTTTTCAGCCTCTATTATATGAAAATGGGAAACCATGTTTTTTGTGACTAGAGACCCCAAATGGTGAAGACCTGAAAAAATCTCGAGATGATTGAACACCTTGCATCTCCGCAACTGTATCATGGTTTAATGGAACTTTTATGCTTAATAACTTCAGCACTCATACCCTGAAATTTTCCAATGCACCTTTATTGACTCACCCTGTATAAAAACACCACATAGACGTATTCGAAAACCTTCATTTCAAACAAGGGAGGTGATCATTTTGAAACAATTTTCATTATAATTATTTTAATTACCTTTAAATATCGAGCTTTCCTAAGCAAGTAAGCGTAAATATCATTTAGTTTATCAATCTCCGTCTGTTTCTCCCGCAAATATACTTCCAAGAACCTCTGAGTCTTATCTGAGCCATATTTGAGCTTCTTCTTTTCAAGTCCTTTCATCATTTCGATGGTTCTGTCCAGTAACTTCTGAGCTGCGTTTTCAATAATTGAAACCGAGATCACGCAATACGTTGAAGGTTTATGGGAATCCCTAAAATATCGATTTATTGTCAAGTGCTGTCCGATAAAAATTCCATAATGAAAAATAAGTTTAAGAAAAATTAAAACTCGACTTTTCAAAATAACCGATTGCCATACCTATTTATGATTAATATACAAGTATGTACACTGGGCGATTTACGGTGGATGGTACGTTAGACGTATCTGGCGACCCAGTTAACGAATCGTTCTGAAAATTTGGTCGTTTACATAAACGAATATGCTCTACCTGTCCAAAATTATGTTTGACAATGCAGTGTTGCCGCTTCTACTAAAAGTAGCAACGTTGATATTTTAAATGGAACTCCCTGTATATTATTTCATTTCCAAAACCCCTATTAATTTTTTTAACAACTTCCTTTTACATTGTTTTATACTTATCTCCCACCGTTTCTGAAATAATAAGTAATATCTACAATATTGCATTTACAACCTGCTGCTCAAAACTTTTCATCAAGTAACAAATTTAATTGATGTTTATAGTAATCTTCGACAATGACATTAACATGAGTGGGGTCACATTACAAGTGTTCAATTATTCTTAATTGTTTGTGCAACTGGGCGTTAAATTAAACTTACTTTAAATATTCCCCGTAGACTTTCGCCATTGTCTCAGAGTCTTGCTGGACAGTGGAAGCCCCATTTTTCATCCCCATAGTCCCATCTTCTTCCAAAAGCCAACTTACCACCTTTTCACTTGGTATAGATACAAAGAAATGATTTGTGCGCGAAAAGATTTTTTTTATTTCGGGAACTCCCGTCGCCAAAAGGTTGAAATTAAATATGCAAGTGGGTTTGTTGGTCGCAATATTGTCCAGTTGGTTGCCAATACTTTGGATTTGCTTCTCAATAACGCAATATGCCTTAAACAACGGCGCCATTTCACGTTTTGCCTTCTCAGCTACTGGACTGGATTTATAGTAACGATCTCTGCATTCGCGCATCGAAAAATTATCCATTTTGCGGTTTTTCGATTGGCTACCAAATCTTAAATAAAATTATATTTTAATAAATTTAGCCAATAATAATAGTACCTATAGTGTGGTAACAAACCAAAATCCGTCGAAATCTAGAATTGGCTTGACAGTAATAAATTATAGTTTAAATAACTAAAAAACAAGCTTTTATGACTAACGCACTAAAAAGTTAAACATAATTATTTTCCTTTTATAGTTAACAGAAAACCGGGGTATGCAGTGCGCGCGTCGTGCGGAAACTAAAGCAACTATAACAAGCTGCGCCTCCCTTTACTCCGCACACATGCATACCCCGCTTTTCTGTTAACTTGTACAGCTATAAAACATTAAATTTGGTCTTTAAATAGGTAATTAAATTTAACAGCGTGGGGCGCACTTACATATTATAGATATAGTGGTCTAGGCATACATTACATTTTGTTTATTATGCCTAGACCGCTAAACTGCGCCCCACGTTTTTAAATTTAGTAACCTATTTTAAGACCAAACGTTTTAGAGCTGTACAAGTTAACAGAAAACCCCAGAACACCCCGGTTTTCTGTTAACTATAAAAGGGAAATCATTATTTTTAACATTTTAGGGTGCTACTCATAAAAGCGTGTTTTTTAGTGAATTAGATTTGGACAGGAGGTCCCAAAAATAAAATTAATTTTTTATTATCGACTTTACAAAAAAAGTACCTATGTATATCTTCGTAAAAAGTTCTACATTGAAGAAAAAGAGCATGGGGAGATGGAACATTCTCGAGAATTTATTTTTGGGAAATATTCTCTGAGAACAATAAAGAATGGGAATGGGAAATTTTGGAGAATTTATTTTATATATTGGAGAATTTATATTTTGTTTGACTGCATAAATTGGAAGAACATATTTTTTTACCAAAAGTAGTTTTTACAATTATTTTATCTGAAAAAATATTTACAATTATTTTATCTGAAAAAATAAAGAGATGTAGAGATGGAACATTCTCGAGAACTTATTTTTTGGAATTATTCTGAGAAAAATGAGAATTTATCAGAAATTTTGAAGAATTTATTTCATATGTTGGAGAATTTTGTCTTGTTTTGACTGCATAAATTGAAAGGACATATTTTTTTACCAAAAGTAGTTTTTACAATTTTATCTGAAAAAATAAAGAGATATAGCATAGCACTGCACAACACCTAATTTAGAAAATATGTAAGTTGAAATTAACTTGACTACGCATCTTAGTCAAAATAAAGACACATTAAATTTTTATTTCCAATATTTCCGAGTAACTTTATTTTTAAAACACAACTTAGCAACGCATTGCATACAGTAACATGTCTAAACAAGTTGTTTAAAACAACACAGAAAAGAAATAAAGATAACAATGTACGAAGCTCCATCTATGATACAAAAGCCGAATTAAAATAAATTTCCTTAAATTCTCCGAGAATATGAATTTTCCCGAGAACTTGCTCATTCTTGGAAATATTCTTGGTAATTTTCCAGTAATTTAATTTTTTTTCTAAAATCATAAATTCTCGAGAATTTATGCTGGGAAATATTCTTGGTAATTTACCGTTCTCCAGAAATAGGTATCTATTCGCCTGAGAACATTCTCATGACACATCTCTAAGCATGGTTATTCAAAAACTTGATGTAGGACATTGCAGGGTGGCTCAAAAAGCTAAAAGATACAATTTAAATTTAATTTTTTAACCACCTTAGATAAAATTTTTGAATAGCCATGCTCTTTTTTCACAATGTAGAACTTTTTATGAAGATATAAGTACTTTTTTTGTAAATGGCAATATTAAAAAAATTATTTTATTTTTGGGACCTCCTGTATGTTCCAAACCTAAGTCACTAACAAAAAAAAATTTACTCTAGTACATTTGTAGTGGCAGTTTACCTTTAAATAACGATTTTGTCTTTTTAGCTTCACGTGAATTATGACTTTTACATTTTGAGCCACCCTGTATGGACTGGATAAAATTTTTGAATGGCAATACTATTTTCTTACGATGCAGAACTTTTTATAACGAGAAACTTTTTTCCGTAAGATCAATAATAAAAAATTTTTCATAAGGTAAGAACTTTCGAAGACAACTGTATATTTTTTTAATACAAAAAAACATGTGTCACCAGAATTGCATAAGTTTGCAAAGTTTCAAATCGATACGACAATTAGAAGTGGGTGAAAAGTGAGTTGTAAGATTCCATTACAATGTTAAGAAGTTACAGGTCAAGCTAATAAAAGTGTGTTAAAAATGTGCTGCACTGAAACTTACCTTAAAATTTCTTGAGTACAGCCAGTAAGTCCCTCTAAAAACTGATCCAAAGCATGATTTGTAACACTAACAATTAACATAGGGCTTTCATCGTACCATTTCTTGGATATTACCAGCAACATCTTGGCAATTTTCAGCCCTAAAAAAGTTTTTCCTGTACCAGGAGGCCCTTGAATAATAACCAGTTCCTGAGACAATGCTGCGTTCATTGCAGTTAGTTGGGATTTATTCAGTTGTTTACTGGAAACAACAGTCTTTATACCGTTTAAATATCGGGGCATGGCCACAGATGACTTGGCTTCAACTAAATACTTCTGCATAGACAAAGTCCTTTGAGGTATAGCTTGTAGAACCTTCAGAACGTGAAAGTATGGCTCAAAGAACGTATAGCATTCAATCATGTGATATGTTTGTCCCTTTTTTATGTCTAGAGGCGCCTCAAAGCTCACCAACACTTTTTTGTGCAAAATGCTCCTGCTGTCAGCGACTCTACCACAAAAACACGATTTGAAGTTGTCTTTGGAAAAAATGAGCAGGGATCCCCGCAGAAATCTTTTGGACCCTCCTTTTAAGTTCCAAGTACTATAAGTAACGCCTTTCGTAATCTCAAAACAGTGGCAGATGTCACTGCCTTTAATACCTTTCCTTATGACTTGCACTTCGTGTATTTTTATAGAAAGCAGCTTTTGATCGGCGCCGCCGTCCAAATACGAAATAACATTTTCTCGAATTGGTTTCAAAAAATCCTCTCGTAATAATGAAAAATGGGTACTGAGGTACTCGTAAGTGTCTTTGTAAGGACCTTTAATAATGTTACAGGGTAATTTTGCATGGTTGGGGGATGTAAGTTCTCTCGCACCAGGGTACACACTAACATGTTTATAGGCATTTGAAGATAAAAATATATTGCTTTCTACAGGTCTTGATTCTAACTGTAACGATATTAAATTCTTCCTTATTCTTTCTAAGTCTTAAAAAAAAGAAAAATATTAAATACTAAATAAACATTTATAAAACTTTCTTACCTTCGAGTAGGTTGGCCATTGTTCTGAAGGCAGTACCGGCACAAAAATCTCGAGTGTAGGGAAGGGTATTACACTAAAGCAACGTAATTAAAGCAATATTGAGATATCGTATTGCAAAAACTGCTGACAAAAAAGATTAGCAGTTTAGTATTTATGCATATAGATATCAATTGCAACGCGCGTTTTATCAAATTATCAGGTACAATAAAATAGTAAGTGTTGAAAGAAACAATGGGTATTTTTAATTAACTATAGATAAACAAGAAAAAACTGGCAACTTCTACGATGACAACGGATCACCGAATTAATTAAAAGCACTCATTATCATTATTTATCATGCCGATATCGGTTTTTCACCGAAAACGCGCTGTCCACGTGAAATGCGTCTAGTCGTTCGACTACCGGGGAATTTTAAAAGCTCTCGCCCTCGCGCCTCCCACTCCGTAACCGTTCCATCGGTTCTACGTTCCTTCATCTGTTTGTTCCACCGGTTCCATCTTTCGAAATAGGGATGCGACTTGATTATCGACTAATAGAAACTATCGACATTAATAGTTTTTAGTTACTCAAAATTGTAGGTTCACACATTCAAAAATATTTCACAATAATGCCAATCAAAAAATATATAATAGGTTTTATTATATCAATAAACCTCCGAAGTAAAAGCTATTTGAAACTGAAAATAATGTGTCCAGCAAAAAATTTACGACAAAATCCTTTAAAATTTATTTAATTTTTTTGAGTGCCCGATCCACATATCTCTAAAAACACAAGCGGAAAAAAATTGAAGTATATTTGGTTGCATATATTCGATACAATGTTGCCATATTTACTTCACTATATAAACAGTTGCCAGATTCTCGAATTACATTTAAAACGTAGCTTTTACCCGCCTTGTACCGGGTGGTCCAAAGTAATGGTATAAAGAGCAACAGCAGATGCCTTATGTCGAGATAATGCGATTTATTTAAACTTGCCTAATTCCAAACTGATAATAACCAAGATACAGGGTATCAAAATTTTAATTTTGTTCAGGTTCGCTGCCGATTTCATCCTAATCCCTCCCGCCGATTTCGCTCTTCCAACCGCTACGTCTGTACCCCACAAAATGCCCAACATAATACTTAAGGTGAAACACGTTCAAAAAATTCTTCTATCTTGACACCAAAAAATTCTCCGGTCTGGATGGCATACCATGCAGTAATTGTTCTAAAAGAAAATGCGCTCCAGAACTTGCACCCATCTTAACTCGTCTTTTCCAGATCTCTTATGACAAGGGTATCTTTCCAGATAGCTGGAAGACTGTTCGTGTGCAGCCTGTCCCGAAGAAAGGTTCCAAGTCTCTTCCATCCAATTATAGACCTCTTCTCTCTGTTGCCAGCAGTTATGGAGAAAGCGACCGATCAACTTGCAAATTCTAAAATATCTAGAAAAACACAAAATCATCCATGACAGACGTATGGATTTCGCCACCAAAGATCCACAGATGGTCTCCTTAGCTTTGACACACACAACTGAAACAAGTCCTTTGAATTTCATGGCGCATCTCAGATTGTTGCTCTTGGTATTTCCAATAAGGCCTCTGACCAAGGATGGCATGCCGCACTCCTCAACAAACTATACCTTCTTACGGTCGTCCTACCAAACTATGTACCTAAATCGGTAGCTTCCTCTCTAATCGGCGCATATCTGTCGTGGTTGACGGCCACCCATCTAACTGCTATCCTATCAATGCTGGCGTCCCGCAAGGTTCGGTTCTGGTACTAACCCTATTTCTTCTTCGCATTAATGACCTGCTCTCTTCAACTACCAATCCCATCCACAGTTAAGCTGACGACAGTACTCTTCACACCAATATTCATTTTTCCAGACAAGTTTCGAATCAAGAGCTGGATGACAGACGCAGACTCAGTGGCGGCTGGTGAAATTTCAAAGCTATATATCTCTGTTCCTACTTACAGGACCAGTACCAAATTTAGGGGTTTTAATAGTGAGCCCGGGAATGTTTTGGTAAGGAAAAAAACATTTTGCAATTTGCGAAAAAAAGTTGAATTTTTGGTGTGACCCCCTAGGAACAAAATGAACGTCTATGTATTTTATTTACAATTTTTTCTAAACAAATTTTACATCATTTTGTCGACAGTTTTTAGTTTTTGAGAGAAGAAAATGTGTTAGTAGAAAGTTATAGTCATTTGAATTTTTTTAAGCCTAAAATGTAATTAAAAACATTGTGTGGTTAAAAAAATTCGAAGTTGGTTTCAGAAAAAAAAAATTTTCACAACATCCCTAGTTTTCGAATATCTGTATTATTGAAAAAGTTCTGTTTTCGAGAAAACATATTTTCGAAAAAATGTGTTTTTGAAAAATTTTCATATATCAGTCCAAATGGACAGAAGGTATAAGTAATAAAAAAATGCTAGAATGGTAAGTAAGGATGACAAACGATTCTGTTTTCGCAAGAACAAACAGGTTTAGATATTTGGTTCATTATAAATAAATAAATAAATAAATAAATAAACATTTATTTCCACTGAACTTACAATGTAAGCATGGGATATTGTCGGGTACAAATAAATATAGAAATACAATTTCACATATAAAAACTAACAACATAGTATGTAAAAAATAATAATATATAAGTATCGTATAAATTATCAGCTGGCGGCAAAGTTCAATTCGTCAATGAAACGTTCATCACCTCAATGAGAAGAAGGATAAAAAACACCAAGAATACACCTCATTCGAATCGAAAAGATAGATATTCCTGTACAGAATAAAACGCATTTCTGCAAAGTATCCCTCTTACTTCAGACTTAAACCCATTTAAATTTGACAGCTGTTTTATGCGTAATGGTAGGTTGTTAAAAAGCTTGATGGGTAGTACAAGAGGACTGTTTGCTACGGCGCTTAATCGATGTGAAGGAATGTTTATGTTAGAATTAACTCTTAGGTTATACCGTTCATTATTATCTCTAGTGATCCCAAAATTACGAAAGTCAGACTTGACAAGATTTACGCAATTGAATATGAAAAGACACGGAAATGTCAAAATACCCAACTGAACAAATAAAGTTTTACACGAAGTTGTTCTAGATTTAAAAAGTATTGTTCGAATAATTTTTTTCTGTTGTATTAAAATTTCTCCAGCCCTAGCACAGTTTCCCCAAGCTAAAATACCATAATTAAGACAAGACTGAATGTAAGAATAATAATAAAGTATTAACATACATCGATCCACCCTACTTCTTAACTGCCATATTACAAAACAATGATATGACAACTTTTTCAAAACATAATCTATTTGATGGGACCGGGTAAGTTTAGAGTCAAGATAAACGCCCAAAAATTTGGCAACCTGCTTCTGCTCGATCGACTTTTCATTAAATTTGACAAAAATGCTCTTATTTAGGTCTCTTAAGGAAAACAGTACTAAATCAGTTTTTTCTTGATTCAATATTAGACCATTTCTTTGGCAATAGTCTTTAATGCTTGCAACGGCTTTATTCGCATTTTCACTAAGGTCGGTCATGTCCACACCTGATGAAACTATGGACGTATCATCCGCAAAAAGTGACAGGTACGTATTTTCCAAGTTATTATAGAAAATACAATTTATAAAGATAATAAATAAAAGAGGCCCCAGTAGACTTCCCTGAGGAACTCCACTGGACACGGCCATGGAATCGGAAGAATACTTTTTATTAGAAGCACTCAAAACAACTCTCTGGGTACGATTAGTTAAAAAATCTTTTAACCAACTGAGCGAATTTCCGCGCACTCCATAGTTTTCCAATTTAGAAAGAAGTAAACTAATATTTATGAGATCAAATGCTCTTTTTTGATCGAAAAACAGACAAGCAGTTTGTTTACCTTGATTTAGGTTTTCCAGAATTTTATTATAAAGTGAAACAATAGCAAGTTGAGTAGAAACTCCCTTACGAAATCCGAATTGATATTTATTAAAAAAATTCTCCCTCTCCAGAAAACCGAGAAGTCTTCTATAAAATGCCCTTTCAAAAATTTTGGAAAAAACGGACAAAAGAGCTATGCCCCTATAATTAGAGATTTCATGCACATCGCCCTTCTTAAAAATCGGTTGTATCAGAGTATCTTTTAAAATAGAGGGAAAAGCACCCTCCAGAAAGGAATAATTGACAAGATAAGTTAAGGGATCAACAACATAATCTAAAACCTGCTTCATAAGTGAGCAAGGTACCTCGTCGAAACCTGCAGAATGTTTCGAAGAGACTGATATAATTATTTCTCTAATTTCATATTTTGAATAAGGTCCCAAGAATAGGGAATTATTTATTGTTTTTCCTAAGTTATCCTTTACGTTTACACTAGTTCTGCATGTCAGGTCATTCACCGAGTTTATAAAAAAATTGTTAAATGTTTTTGCTGCAACTTCCAAATCATATATCTTGCTGCCCTGATCTCCGTCAACAAAAAACTCCGGAAGGTCATTGCACCCACCAGTGTTTATTTCACTTTTTATAATCTGCCAAGAAGTGCGGGATTTATTTTTGGAATTCAAAAGCAAATTATTATTATATTCTTTTTTAGCATTAGCAATTCTTGTACGATGTTGTTTCTTTAAAATATTATATCTTATTAAGACATTATGATCGTTAGTAAATTTATAAACCCTGTAGATTTCCCGTAAGAAATTACCTTCAACAATGATTTCATTCGATAGCCAAGGTTTTTTGCTTACTTTGTGTTTAAAATGGCATTGCTCCAGCGGAAATGAAAATTTTAGATTTTCTATGAAAATGTTAAAAAACATGTTAAATTTTGTATTTAGATCTTGACCATTGCACAAAACAGACCAATCTGTTTTCGAAAGCTCTAATTTAAATCTATTTACATTTGATTCTTTGTTAAAAAAAACGCTTATATAAGGATAAATTTTCAGTTTTATCATTCGTTATTAAAAATGAAACTTGCTGCATAAAATGGTCCGATAAATCAGCAGCAATGACTCTAGACACTAACAAATCCGTTGGGATTGAACTAAAGATATTGTCAATAGTTGTTTTAGAATTTTGATTAATTCTAGTAAATTCAAAAATTGATTTATTTAAACCACAAGATGAAAATATATTTTCGATAGCGCGAGCGTTTCTTGACTCTGCACTACTAAAGTTTACGTTAAAGTCTCCGCAAAAAAAAGCTGAAGTATCGAGTTTTAAAATCTTTGATAGTAGATCATCCAAAAGGTTAAAAAATGTTTGAATTTCCCCCGTTGGCGATCGATATAAACAACAAATTAAAAAAATTGAACTCTTGAAGATCACGTTGCAGAATGCATACTCAAAGTGTTGCTCCCGGCCTTCAAAAGGCTTATTCGCGGTCGCAAATTCTAAATCATTATGAACAAATATGGCAACGCCTCCGCCATTTAGGCTTGATCTTGAAGAGAAGGCGGCCAGCTGATAATTTTGAACCTTAATTAGGGTAATTTGGTCACTGGTGCACCAAGTCTCTGTGACGCACACTACTTCAGGAAGTCCAATCGAATGCAACCAAAAGTTCCAATTGATCCGATTTATTTTTAAGGCTTCTAACATTTAAGTGACAAATGGAAATTTCTTGTAATACTGCGTTTGTTGTTGCACTAGGCGTCTGTGATTGATGACTAACTATTTTAAATGACTTGTTGAGGCTGCTGTGCTGAAATTTGATGTGTCTTCAGGCGCAACAGCTGCGTTAATTGACTTGGGAAATCTGTATCTATTTACGCAAGCTCCCAGTGGCCAAATAGAGGGTTCGTAGACTTTCTGGACATCTTGGATGGGAAAAGAAACAAGGAAAGAGCTGCTCCTGTCAGTCCTCTTAAGATCCTTGCAGTCAAACATTATTTGTGGGGCTGTTTTCTTTAAGAAATCCTTATAGTTACTGGCACTAGTACAAGGATCGAGTCTATATACGTGGAGATATCCACTTTTCGGCGCTGCTTTTATTCCAGTGGATGTATTGGCGCCTATAATTGGTTTCTTTCTGGTCACACGACGCGCGTCATTCTGGTTTCGAGGCTGATCGGCTCGATGCTGCCACGTTCCTGCTACCGCTGATTGTACTGCATTATTGACCTGGCTGTGCGTAAACACGTGGCTATGGGTGGTACCTCCGTGACCGATGCCATTATGAAATAGTGTACATTTCTTAGAACCGTAAACAATAAAAAAGTAATGTCGCACTGAAGCTTGCCCGTTTTTTGGGCTGTACTATTGTGACCCCCCCCCCCCCCCAAGACAAAATTCTAAATCCGCCCCTGGGTTATTATCGACCCTTGGATTGGGCAAGTTTAACATAATCGCATTGTTTTGACATGAGGAGTCTGTTGCTGCACCACGTACCTCTACTTACGGACTATTTTTTACTGCATACGAAATTCCAAATGCTATTATCTCGAAAACGGTTACTCCTAGCGACTTCAACAAAGTATACCTTTCTGACGTATACCGTTTTGTTGAGAAATAATTGGAAAAAATCGAAAACAAAATTAAAATTTGGACACCCTGAATCTTGGTTATTATCAACTTTGGAATTAGGCAAGTTTGAATATATCGCATTATTTCGACATAAGGAATCCGCTATTGCCCTGTGTACCATTACTTTTGGATCACCATGTATATTATTGACATTCGTGGTATATTCTGTATATTCATAGTACAAGTGACCGTGATACGCCCTGTATGACTAAAACACAAATAGAGTGAAATCTGTAAATATTTGAACAAACATAGGACATGAAACTTGTCATTCTTTGTGACGCAAGCTTTCTCTATGCAAAGTTTCATCGCGACCCGTTGCTCCATCTAGATGTGACAACGTAACAAACGAACAGATTGTCGCATTTATTATAGATAAGGTGCTATGGATAACTCGTATTAAAACTTTTCATAAAAAAAAGATATTGTATGTTCTGCATTAGTTTATCTAAATATATTATGATTTTAATCCTAAAGTATAAGTAAATAATTATTTTTGGTAATAAAAGTTTAACAAAAAACTAATCTAAACTATATAAAATCTACAAGTATCACATTAAATAAGGCATTTAATAGAGCCCCCCAGGCCAAGCGTGACGTTGAGCATTATCCATCTCTCCAGCGAGCCGATTAGAAGGCAACAGATGATGATTAGAACCCCCAATCTCTGCACCACACAAGCATCGAGCTACTTGGTTAGCTCCCCCACACTCTCCAATAGCGTACGGGTGCCCATTGGGACATTTGTACCAATGTCCCTTTTCCAAGCCTATAGCTCTAACTATCTCAATTCGTTCTTTGTCGCTAATTGTAAGTGTGCAGTCCACTTTTGAGGCTAACTCCTTCAGGTTGTTTTTTACAGCAGCGTCGAGGGAATCGCTGAATCTCTTTTTAACGAAAAGCTCTTCTTCAATGCTTTTCGCTAGATCTTTATTGGAGGGCGTTGACACGGCATATTTGAAGCTAGGTGACCGTTTGATTCGATCATATTGCACGATCCTGTTGAGCCTCTTGATTTCAAGCTCTAAATCATCGACTTCCTGGTCTGTAACGTGATCCTCTGAGCGTAGCAACACCTCCAGAAGCACGTTCATATAAAGAATGGTCGGATGCTCGTCCTTATAACGTTCTTTGATGCCTTCGAAGCATTTGACAATGTACGATAAGGTTTGGATCTTCGATTTTACAGCGTTTAGCTCTATTTTGTTCATAGTTTGCCTGCGCTGATTGCGGGAAGGCATCAAACGCACTTGTAGCGTGCTCAAGACGTCTTGCAGCTTGGCGCCTGCTGAAAAAAAGGAATAAAATTTGTGAATTTTTATCAGAATCACCCCGATTTAAAAAAAAGGTTTGATTTCTTATTTCTTTAATGAATAGGCATGTTCAGTCATTTCTTGTTTCCAATAAATATGTTTATATTATTGCACAATGAATCGATTGAAACACACAGAAAATTGCGTCAATGGGACGGATAAAATAACGAAAACATTAAAGTTTAAACCTCGACGAAATTCAAAAAGCGCAGTTGCCAGACTGAAGTCACCCTACGAAAAAACAACTGAACACAACGGGCAATGTGACGACTCAAATTAAGGATATGGCCACACCGCCATGTGTCCTAGCGGCCGTTTAAGTACTAACATAACCTCGAAAACCAATCCACTGTGTACGGATCGTCGGGAAATTTTTGTAGCGGTGCCAACACTTAATTTATTTGTTAAATTTGGGTCGCCCATCGAGGGACTACGTCCCAGCGGCATCTATCTCCCCGTTTTAAGGTGCATTTCCTATGGAGCGGCTGACGCTCGCGGCTGCCGCTCAGCGGCTGGCTGACGCCGGTAATCCATTGACTTTGACGCTTGCGGCTGACGCTCGAAAAGAAACGGATAAATTAAATTGTCACATGAGCAGTACTAGGCGTCAGACGCTGAGCGGCAGCCGCGAGCGTCAGCCGTTCCATAGGAAATGCACCTCTAAAATGGGCGATGTTTGATCGCTATTTTGAGGGTAAATTTGTTCAGAAAAAACCATATTTAAAAAAAAACAACAAATAGCTCTTAAAGCCCCCCTTTTATTACCCTAGATAATAAAACAATTTCCTTTTATTTTGATGTATTAAGAAAAAAACGAATCGTAGATGATATAATACAAACAACAAAGTTCTTAAAGCATTTTAGTAATAACTTAAAAATCATTTTAATTATGACCTTAAATATTTTAACAATGCCTTAAAGCCTTTTAACAATTTAAAGCATTTTAACAATACATTAAATCATTTTAAAAATACCTTCCCAGCTAGCAACAATGATCCCCAGGACGTCCCATTTTGATCCGCAATGTCCCACTTGGGATGATCCCAGCCAAAACGTCCCTGGGACGTCCCCTGGACGTTAGAAAGATCCCAAATTGGTCAAAAAGTGACGTCCTACGGACGTCTCATGTTGCCGTCCCAAGGATGTCCGCAATGGGATTTAAAAACAATTAATTTGGTAAAATGTTTTTACATATAAAATGTAAAAACAAAATACTGTTGGAATTTTTATTGTATTGATGACTCTATATGATAATGACTTTACATTACCCCAAAAAGCGTTTTTTTTTGTGTCAGTACTAGGACTGTTTGGAATTTCTAGGAGATGGCGCTGCCTGTGTCATGCTGCTTCAGTAATTCAACAAAAATAATGTTAAATATTTACTCTTTGCACTCTGAGAATAAGAATTCTGCTGTTATCTAACCGTCTTGGAACGATTTGATATGGGAAATACCAAAATTTCCTCTCTAAGGGGAAGTGCAATAAATTGAAAATGTATCCAGACCCTTTAAGGCGTAGGGAATGTCCAACAATGATCCTATATACGTCCCAAATATAGCCGCTATAACGTCCTAGTAAGGTCCTAAGATGGTCCCATATAGGTCCTGTGTAACCTTTATGGGATGATCCCAGATACATCCCGACCTGTTCCAAACGTACGTCCCAGGGACGTCCTTGGGATTTTATGGGATATTCCGGGACGTCGGGTATATCCCAGACTTACGTCCCTGGGACGTCTCAGGGACGGTTTTGTGTTGACTGGGTTAAAGCAATTTAAAAATACCTTAAAGCATTTTTAAAATACCTTGAAGCATTTTCAAAAATAACTTAAAGCCTTTTAACAAAACCTTAAAGCATTGTAACAACACCTTAAAGCATTTTAACAAAACCTTAAAGCATTGTAACAATACCTTAAAGCGTTTTAAAAATACCTTAAAGCGTTTTAACAACATAAACCAAACTCGGAGGCAACAGACACCAAAAAAATAAAATCTACAATACTAAAACTTAAAAAATTACTGTGAAAATAGAAAATTCTCACTAGGTTTGCTTTGCTAGGGTTTTGCCATGTGTAGTACTGTATACCCTCTTAAAGCTATTGGTTGGGATAGGCTGGTCGCAGAGCATTATCCATCTCCCCAGCGAACTGGTTCCCCGCTACAAGACGGTAGTCGGTACCTCCGATAAGCGCCCCACAGAAGCACTTAGACGCCTGTCTGGCACCCCCGCAATTTGCAATCACGTAGGGATGCCCATTAGGGCACTTGTACCAGTGACCTTTAGCCATGCCTATGGCTGAGACGATTTCCATGCGTTCCTTATCGCTAATGTTCACTGTACAGTCCACTTTGGCTGCTAATTCTGTCAGGTCAACTTTTACAGAACCGTCTACCAAATCTGTATATTTGTTGAAGACAAAAAGCCCATTTTCAACTTTTTCCACCAAAGTTTTGATTGGGCCAATAGTTTGGGCATGTTTGAAATTTGTCGAGTGTTTGATTCTATCGAACTGCACGATTCTATTAAGCCTCCGAATTTCAAACCCTAAATCTTCGATTTCTTGGTTTGTAACGTGATCTTCCGAACGCATTAACACGTCCAAGATCATGCTTAAATGCACAATACTCTGATCACCACTTGTGAATACTTTTCTGTCTTCTCCGAAGCAATCGATAGCGTAAGACACAGTTTGAATTTTTGATTTGATGGCGTTCAATTCGATTTGGTTTATGGGTTGTCGACGTTCGTTTCTAGACGGTGTTAAGCGACTTTCTAACGCACGAAACACTGCGTCCAATTGCCGGCAGGCTGAAAAAATGGAATTTGTTTAGACACGAGACATTGTCAAGCAAAATTTGTGGACATGATCAATCCGCACTCCAAAAAAAAAAAGGTTCATTTTTAGAACCGCCTGGGCAGAGCCAATCCTTAGCCACGGCCAACGCGGTAAAAACTACGCCAGATTTAACAGACAAGGATGTCGATTCAAGAGTCCTCGAAATACGTGACTACAGAATACAATGACATTAAAAAACAAAGGTTTAAGTTCATTTTTAGCCCCGCCTTAATTGGGTGGGCCCAACTTCTAGCACATCTCGGATGGGCTGGGCCAATCCTTGGTCGCGCCCAACGCGGTAAAAATTGCCACCCAAAAAAAAAAAAGACAAGACACTGTCAATTCTAAACTCTTCTAAAACGACGTGATTTCAAAATATATGGTTAAAAAATAACAGTTTAAGTTCATCTTTAGCCCCGCCTTAAGTGGGTGGGCCGAACATTTACTCCGCCTTTAGTGGGCAGTAAAAATGGTCACCGACTTACAGAAAAAAGACAAGACACTGTCAAGTGTCAATTCTAAACTTTTAAAAATACGCGATTTTAAGATATATACATAAAAAATAACATAACCTTAAAGAGAAACCTTTATCTTGTGTCTGAACACAAGTCGCAACTATCAGGTCTGATTTTAAGCTATTATTACCACTCATCAGACAGCCAAATGCAAAAAATACTTATTTATTCCTGTTTATTTAGCAGTGTGATTTCAAAATTTTATACGGAATTGCGCAACAATCTATCTTAATACAGGGGATGAAAATCTGCTGCAACAAAATTTTCTAGATGATTCTTTGAAAAATTAGCGAACAATGTTCGGTTAATGTGCGTCCGTAAACGCTCCGTTCTCGAGTTACAGGGTTTTAAAATTTTAATGCTACTTTGGTTTTTCTTATTTATTTTACAGATTTTCAAAGATAGTTCATTGCAATAGGGCAAAAGAATCGTGACCCAAAAAAAATACCACTCTGTACAATATTTTGGAGGGTATGCCGTAGGTATTCCCAAGGGCGTACGCAGGATCTCAACTAGAGGAGGGCAACTCATATTATTTTCAAGGAAGGGGACGGGATCGGAATTCGGTTTGCGAAGAT
Source organism: Philopedon plagiatum (assembly GCA_963971165.1). NCBI lineage: Eukaryota > Metazoa > Arthropoda > Insecta > Coleoptera > Curculionidae > Philopedon > Philopedon plagiatum. The sequence continues at coordinate 97,135,946 of OZ020194.1, forward strand.
CATAGGCTACTTTTTTTTTAGGGGGTCAGCTACTCCCTGCCCCTCGCTGGGTACGCCCTTGGGTATTATGCGTAAAAACGTGTAAAATAAACAATAAATACGTGAACGAAGCTTTGTTCTTGTTTTTAGCCGAAGAAACACCTGTAAAATTTTATCGGTAGAGTATTGCAACACTATACATATATATACAGCGTGTCCAGAAAAGTTCTAGACATATGGGAGTTTTCTTTATTGTTGATTTTACGAAAAAAAGTTATTCTTTATAAAAAGTTCTGCTTGATTCGCAAATAATATTGACATATCAAAGCTTAAGATATCTTGTACAGGGCGGCAAAAAAATGCAGAAACACAGAATTGCGATAAGAGAGAAGTACCCTCAATTTTTATTTTAGAGCAAATTGTTATAAGAAAACTTTACTAAGGACTACAAAACGAGGTCAGATACAATTTTTCGTTGAACTATTTTAATTTACAGGGTACCATAAAAAAGCCTTTGGAAAATATTTTTTTATTTTATTTCTTTAACATTTACCGGCAACAATTTTGCAACGTTCAAATATTCCTTGGCCAGCCAGATCGCCTGACATCACACCCCTGGACTTCTTTTTATGGGGCCGATTAAAAGAAATGGTGTATAAGCATAGACCTTTTCAGGATATTGACCATCTTGAAGCAGTAATAACAAACCGTGTCCAAGAAATCACTCCCAATATGATACGGGCGACAATATCAGAAGTAACAAGACGTACTGTAGTTTGCATGGAAAAAGAAGGAGGGCATGTAGAGACATAATCTTTTATTTTAAACTATCTGTTTTTAGATCACTGATGTTTAGATGTTTTTGATGTTTCTTATAACAATTTACTCTAAAATAAAAATTGTCCCTCTTAACGCAATTCTGTGTTTCTATAGTTTTTTGTCGACCTGTACATGATATCTTAAGTTTTGATATGTCAATATTATTTGCGCATCAAGCAGAACATGTGTGCAATACTGTTGTAACGAAAATTGACATGTTTACGTAATTACTTTCAAACAAGAGGTAATAAAAATGCTCAATGTATTTTTTATGGTACCCTGTAAATTAAAATAGTTCAACGAAAAATTGTATCTGACCTCGTTTTGTAGTCCTTAGTAAAGTTTTCTTATAACAATTTGCTCTAAAATAAAAATTGAGGGTACTTCTCTCTTATCGCAATTCTGTGTTTCTGCATTTTTTTGCCGCCCTGTACAAGATATCTTAAGCTTTGATATGTCAATATTATTTGCGAATCAAGCAGAACTTTTTATAAAGAATAACTTTTTTTCGTAAAATCAACAATAAAGAAAATTCCCATATGTCTAGAACTTTTCTGGACACGCTGTATATATACATATATATATATATATATATATATATATATATATATATATATATATATACTTATATATATATATATATATATATATATATATATATATATATATATATATATATATGTATATATATATATATATATATATATATATATATATATATATATATATATATATATATATAAACACGGTGGGGATATATAATAAAATAAAACATTTACTATGGATTAAATTCTTTCGGCAATCGCTGGTCAATGTCTTCAAATCATTCAGAAGTTGTTCACATTGTGCCTCGTTTTCTTTAGGTTCGCCATAGGACTTTATTTTGGCCTTAACTACATCCCTAACAGCTCTCTTTACAAGGTTGCTATATCTTTCAGTAGTGGTAATATTCGTCTTGCACCTAAACATACAGATTTGGATTTAAGGGGAGCAATCAGATCCTATAATTAATATTTTTGTTCTTTTTAACATTGTTGCTACTCAGTTATTCCATATAGAGCTCATTGTTAGTGCTCCGTGCCCTTGGGACATTTGGTGGGTTTACTGGTTTGTGGTGTAAAAGTTTGTTTGTCTACCATTATATAAATATGTATACTATGTATCTACATTTTTAGGGCAAAATTTTTAATAGCACATCAGTGTATTTTGTCCTTTTGTGAAATTTGACACAATAAAATTATTATTATTATATATACATACTGACGTATGTAAACTTGTTTTTTTATTAACATGAATAAAGTATTGAGTATTGAGTAATGGTATGTATGTCGCTGGTAATGGTGGACAAACAAACTTTTAAACCATTAACCAATAAACCTACCAAATGTCTCAAGGGAGACCGGCTTTCTGGTGTATTCGAGTGTCTGTCTATATTCTTTATAGGCTCTGGTAGTACTAACACATTTTTTTCCCTTATCATTTAAAAATTCTCAACAAAATGGCTACTACTGGTCGGAAAACGAATGTAGTGGACAAACATCTTCCGTCACGCACTTCCAACATCGGACGTAAATGTCCGTCATCAGAGTTCAGATCGGACCATGGACAAACCTCCTTATCGAATCGCTTCGATCTCCGTCTGTCCGTCCATCTGTCACAGGCGATTTTCTGTGAAGCTATTCGACGTAAAAATTGGTAATTTAGCACAGAGATACAGTGTGGTGGCCCAATTATAGACATGAAGTATAAAAAGTTGAATTTTAATTCTGGGGGTTAATTTCAGGGGGTAAATCGGGAAATGGGAAAAAAATTTCAAGGGCATCGTGTAGGGTGTCAAATTAAAGCGTATTGAAGCACGAATTCAACGAAATATATGATGTATTTTTATGCATTTTTTTAAACAGCTTAAAAATTGCTGTCCCCCACCCTTATCACCAAAAGGATCGCTCAGAAAAATCTGAAAAAAATCATGAATATTGAGAATTAGGTGTAGATTGAGCGAGAATTATCAGGACTGAAAAATTCAAGCGCGATCAATTGTTATAAACAATTTAATTGTTTATTTCCTAATAACTGCTGAACCATTGGTTTTAGAGAAAAAGTTTTTCAACAAAAAATAATGCTCATGATGTAAAAACCAGCTTTTGTCTTTACACGTTTTTTAAAATTTTTAATTTGGCTCAGTTGAAACGCGAGTGCATTACTATTAATAATTTAAGTGGGCTCTGATGGCACGGAACACTAATTGTGTAAGTATAGCTTGCACTAGACCGAAATTTTATAAAGCGGACCGTAAGGTTTTGCACGTTAACTTTTTAATATCATGTTCTGTTATAGTAGATATATAGTCATTAAAAGGATTAAGAGGTTATGTTAATTTGCCAATTAATACCAAAAAATATCTAAAAAATGGTCTTTTTCTACAATTGCTCTAAAAATACCTAAAAAAACACTACTTATTACAAGTGAAAATCAATATGTATTGGATTAATCAGATATAATTCCTAATCAAAAAATAAAAAATATTAAAGTTTAGTAATGAATAAAAATGATAACTTATAAAAAATTATTGGAATTTAACTGACCTAGGCTTCGTCCCTATTGCACGATGCCCTTGAATTTTTCTTTCTCATTTCCCAATTTACTCCCTAAAATTAACTCCACAATCAAAATTCAACTTTTTATACTTCACGTCAATAATCGAGCCACCACACTCTATCGCTGTGCTAAATTTCAAATTTTTATGTCGAATAGTTTCAGAGAAAATCGCCTGTGACAGACGGACGGACACCGAAGTCATTCCATAAGTGTTCTGTTTGGCACGGAACACTAATAAGTAAACACGTGCATGTCCGTTTTTTACAATTCAACTGATAAAGGGGTGTTAAGTTTTTAAAGAAAAACATACGTATATCTCACAAGTCACCGAAATATGAGGTATCAAATTTAGCCAGATACTATAGCAAAATCATCAATGCTAAATCACTGCCTGGCGTAACAAAATATAGACTAAAACCTGGTCAGACAATGTACTTATAAATTTTAAAAAATACATAAATAAACAGATCGAGTCAATGGTTCTCGAGTTATAAGGGTACTAATGGACACTGCGTTTTATAACACGGACTGAAATAAAGGAGCAACAACGTTTAAAAAAAAACATAATAACATACAGTGCGTTTTTTTAAACTCGGGTTATAGGATTTTGTTTTAAATTTTCAACCCCATGTTAGGACCTTTTCTACTGCATCGATACAGCTGAAATTTTAAACAAATAAAGTTGAGAGTTCTTCAATTAGGTCAGGTCAATAACTATCCTAAAATATTTACGGAGATAACTAAAAGATGCGATTATTTTCAACGCACCCTGTATGTACAAACCTAGCAGGTAAACAAGATGTCAAGATGTATGTCAAGTTTTCTGACATCAAGGCGTATTCGGCTCTTGTTATTGTTATACAAGGTGGACAAAAAGTAATTTTTTTTATCGGAAAAATGGATTTTAAAAATATTTCCCGAAGTTTTCTTGGTGTAATAATAAAGTTTTGCTTAACCTAAGACCCTAAACTTCACCTGTTTCAAATTTCAGATCTGGTTGCTTCAGTAGAACATGTTTTAACATGGGGTTGAAAATTTAACACGTAAAATCCTCTGACCCGAGTTAAAAAAACGCAATGTATAATATTTGCATGGAACAACTTGAAAAAATTTGAATACAAAAATAGAGAAAAAAAATCTTACTCACCTTGGACAAGCCTTAAACTGAATCGCATTATCCCCCGACATCAACCAATTTTCCAATCCGGACTGTTCAAGTGTGTGTTTGCAATCGTTCAAATACACAAAGATGGCGTCCTCTTCGTCTTCGGTGCCGAAGAAAATTTCCGTCAACTCCTCGCCATTGCAAATCCTGCATAACGGCGGGCACGGATCCCCGCAAAATCCTACGCAGGGATGGTCGCATTTCAATCTTTTCTGACATCTAAAATCCAACGTATTTTTAACAATATTTCTGAAATGAATCTTTTTTGATATACTAATAAATGATTGTGAAAAAGTATTAACACGTTTCCCGTAAAAGTCTTGGAAAAGTACAAAATAAATTCTCTGTCCCTACCCCCGTCTCTTTTTTCTTGTTTCAATGCCACGGATTTCATTTTGGGACGCCTGTATTCAATGCTGATTTTCAAATCGAAATTCTATGTTAGCGGCGTTCGACAATTTAATCTTTTTCTTCGTTTTGCTCGAATTTGTGATCAGCCGAACTGTTTACGGCAATAGTAAACCTTTATTTTTAAAATATGAGATTTTGACTCTACCGTGTTTATTTATTATAGAAACTGTAACATTATTGCATAAAAATGGTCGCAATTTCTCTTCGAGTAAACGTAAGACAAGAACTCAATATAACATTCCTTTACCAATACCTAAATCATCTTTAACTAAATCATGTATTTTTTTCGAAGGCAAAAAAGTATTTAATCACTTACCAAACCATATAAAAAATATAAAGGATAAAAGAAAATTTAAAAATGAAGTTAAAAAGATTTTGGTAAAAAAAGCATATTACTGTCTTGAAGAATATTTTAGCGATAATTTAAAATAATTATAACTTATGTATTTTTATTATTCATTATTTAATATCAGATAAGTTAGTATAGTTTCACTAGTCATAAGTCTGCTTTGTCAATGAAAATATATGTGAATGTATTTTTAGACAATAAAGCATATATCTATCTATCTATCTATCTAGTCATGTGGCTCTCAAAAATTCAGAAACCGATGAAAAATATTGAATTGCTGAGCGCCGCGCCGCTATTATTTCGACACAAATATCCTGATTTCCCTATCTCTTATGCAATAAAAATTAGTAAGTTTTATTACGGGTTGCCTATACTTTCTTACGAACGTCAAATAAAAGAGTTGTGTTTTTTAATAAATACATTTTGTTTTGTTTTTTAATAATGCTGATAGTAAAAAATACCGTGGATTCATACAAGAATTGTGTTTTAATTCGTTAGTGGAAGTTTTTTTTACATTAATGGCTATATCTTCTGTTTTGAAAGTGTTGTATAGGTGTACTAAGTTTCTGAAGAAAGTGTATTTCACAGATTCAACTTTAAAAGAAACAAAAACATTAGTTTTCAGTTTTTAGTAGTTCGGAGAGTGAGAAAATCCCGTGGACTCTTATTATTGTGAAGCGCTATTTACAAATATTTTTCTTCAATCTGAATCCATACCAGGAATTACCGGTTTCAATATATAAAGTCAATATCATAACACCATGTGTATTGTAATTAATAAAAAAATCAAAAATTCTACACAAAAAAGTAAGTACTGTCCTGGCACAGGTAAGTAGAGAATTGACGATTTATAAAATAAACAACTTTCTAGTAAGACTTACCTTTCAGTACACGGCGGGACATTGCAAATCTCCCCACAATATTTCGTACATTGAACGTGCGCACACCTTCTTTTGCATTTGCTCTTGCAATGTGTGCAAGGTTCTCCGCATTTTTTCGTGCACTTGCTGTGTCTGCACCGCATCTCGCAGGGCCGAGTGCACGGTTTGCACGCTTCCCGACACGGTATCGTGCACTCGTGGTTACACACGAGCGGCACTCCGCAATTTTCCGCGCACCTCTTGTGAATGCGGAATTGCAAGCACTCGCCGCAAGAGCCCGAACATTTATGTTTGCACTTCAGCTCGGCGGTACAGGGTTCGTTGCAATATTGGAGTAGTAGTTCTTTATCGTCTAAAAAAAAAGTAGAAAGGACGGAAAAAATTCAATAAACCTATTATTCCAAATAAAATACTACTTATTATAGATTTCTAGAGGAAGTGTATTTTATAGAGATTTTTACTTGTGTCTTTTTCTAATGTACTTTCGCCAACACGGATAGAAAGAAATCTGATTCCTCCGTGATTATCAGGAAAGAAAAGATGAATATTGTGATCGCTAAAATATGTTCTAGTGTAAACTGTCCACGGAACTGACTAATAGGGTGAATTCTTGTTCAATTGTTTTTTCTGTCATCGTTCTCACATTGAATTGGATAGAATATAGAAGTTAATAATCGTGCTAAAATACATTCAGTTAAGGGACCTCTTTAATACTACTATTGTTATCTCGGAGGCAAAATATGTGTCCATCAGTCTATTAGTCAAGTGTTGGTTTCTTGCATTAATGGCTGAATTGTATTGTTAGTGTTAAGTTAAAAATTGTGAACATCCTACTTACTGGTATCCTTCATGCCACACTGAATTCTTGTCAAAGTATGTCCACACGAAGCCTGAATGTTACAATCAACTATTTCTTCACAAGTTTTAGTGCACGGGGCTTTGCAAGGCTTCGTGCACTTGTGTCCGCACGGAAGGGCTCTCGGGCACCTGCGCGATTTGCAGTCTTCTCTCGTCGGGGTCTTATGACAGCTAATTTTGACTTTGTGCTGACACTCTGAGATGGTTTTTTCGACCTACGAGGACACGGAAATAGTAATAAAAATAAGTTTAAGCCCGACTACGAAAAATAACAAATGAGATTTATATTCATATTTGTATAGAAATTTTCATATACTAGTGACTACTTTTTCTTTCATGAATAGGCATGACAAACAACTTGTCGCATCCTTACTACTTACCATTATTTCACAAGGTTTGCAGGCTTCAGAACACTTGCTCTTGCACTCATGTCCACAGGATAATATTTTTCTGCACGGTTTCTCACACTCCACGTCCTCGATGTCCAGTTTGCAGGGAATAGTGAAGACGTGACCACAGGATCTGAATTTTTTCACACCTATAAGGCAACTTTCGCACTCTTGGAAACAGAATTTCGGACAGACATGCGGGGTTTCTGATTCTCTGCAGCCGACTCTCGGTTTGGCGCATGCCTGTCTACATTTGTACTAAAATTTTTAATTTTTATCATCTCATCAGCCTTATACAATAAGGACTAAACAATTAATGCTAAAACAGCTATATACAGGGTGTTACAAAACGATGTTAAGAAATTTTAAGGGCAGATACATCTAAAAATATGAAAATAAGTTTATATAAACATGGATCTTTAAACGCTTCTTTTTCGAGATACAGGGTGTTTAATATTTTCTTTTTTAAATGTTTCTTTTTAATTTCTCGATCTTAAGATATTGATATGAATTTTGGTACACGCCAGTATACAGGTAAAGCGTACCTTTACCTGCAAAAATTTATTTTCTAGTGTACTTGCATCAAAAGCGAAAAAAATGGCACGCCACTGATTTTTTGCAAAATTATATCGTTCTCTTAAAGCCCAATTAATTCTGCGTAAAAAGTGTCTCTTGAGCTTTTTCGCACTGACGCACCGTTTTTGAGATAAAAATTAATTTATTTCCTACAATAAAAACAAATAATGAAAATGATTTTTTTTTAACTTTTTTTTTATTCAAGAAACAGTGCTTTCTGATTTAAGTTTATAGTAGATTCTAGAAATGGCTTTTCCGTGCTTCAATACATGCTCTAAATCGTCTTCGCATATTTCTCCTAACTCTTCGGAATATCAGAGGTGTGAATATATTAAAGACCCTGTATCTCGAAAGAGAAGCGTTTGAGGATCCATGCTTATATAAACTTATTTTCATATTTTTAGATGTAGAATCTGCCCTTAAAATTTCTTAACATCTTTTTGTAACACCCTGTATATATAATTGATTTTATAAGTCTTTATATAGAAATAACGGTTATGCAGAAATCTCACCTGCAAGTGATCAGGATCGACCTTTATATGACACAGCATATCGCAGGCGTGCCCACAAGGCTCCACCCTCGTATCGCAGGGATGGGGACACTTAAAAACATCTGGATCTGCACAGCACGGTTTGTCCTCCTCGTGCTCGCACGGCAACTTCGTCAAGACTAAAACCTGACACTTGTACTTGGCCGGGTCGATGTGGCATCTAATTTTATCACTGTGGCCACAATCGAAGTCGCGGGGCACGAGGTAATTACACGGACCGCACTCTTCGTAGCAGACTTTTTGGCATATGTGAGTGGGGTCGTTACAGAGAAGTCTAGAGAGAGAGAGAGAGAAGACAAAGAGTCAAAGGCGAAATATGATTTAAAGTTATGAAAACAAAGATACAACAGATTAAATTGTAGAAAATTTTAAAACCCGACTGCGCAAAGTAACAAATGAAAAGTCAAAAACAAGGCGCGTGTCTGTAAACGGGATTTATATTCATAGTTGCATTGCAAATTTTTGTATACTACCAACAAACAGATAAGACAAAAATTAAGAGGCCGTATTTAAAAAAATTAGCTCGACGATGGTTTCTCGAAGATAAAACAACAGATTGAAAAAAAGAAAGCACCATGTTAAAGCCCGTTAAAAGATATAATGAAAACGTATTCGTTTTGTAAAAATATTTTTTTTTAGGATAAACAACAAACAAATTGATTTTATTTTTCTTGTCAATTAAAAATAAGGTTCACAATGGCATTAATACCGATTTAAAATGCAAACTTACCTGGTACATTTCTCGTTACATTTATACTGGCGATGGTCTCTATCTTGGACGTGACAAAGCCTCTTGCAAATGTGCCCGCATGCTACCTGAGCGCCGCACATCAGATCACAACCTCCCTCGCTCAATTTCACAAAGTCCTGAGCTTTCGACACCTGAGTGAATCTGTGGGGATGAATTTGACATCTCAGGGTCAGGTGGGGACCAATCGCTTCCTGATCGTCCAAGACGGCTTTTACATTTTCCCATATCTTAAAAAAGATAAACGTTTAAGAATACAGAACAGGAAGAAAAGTTCTATAATTCTGGCAATCCTGTACTCAAAGCAATCAAAACCCTAACAAAATACGTATGTATATGAAAAAATCTTACTTGATTTTCACTTTCGCACCGTAACAAGAGCGACATATTTCCCATAATATAGAAACCGTCTCTAGCTCTCGAAAGAGCTACGCAAACTCTGTTCTGAATTCGCAGAAATCCAGCTTTATTTTCAGCGTTACTTCTGACCAATGAGAGTAGGATAATGTCGGATTCTTCACCTTAAAGGACAAAACAATACAAGTTAATTTGTTGGTTGATTAAATTGAAAAACTTTATAGAGATCATAAGGTAGGAAATTAAATTCTTTATTACCCACTTAATTATAAGTTTTTATTTTATCCATTGTATTTTCTAATCTAAAGCGAATTCCCGAGAATATTGCTTTATCCGATAGTAAATTTTCTGGAGATTCCAGAAATGTATAACTTATTAGGGTTTCGTTAAAGACTCTGTCCAGAAATTAATAGAAACTGAAGGTAGATAATTTAAATTTTTAAAACCCTCCTTTCAAACACTTTTTATTGAATTAACTATATCTTCTAAATAAGACGAATTTCCGCGAATATTGCTTTATCCGATAGCAAATTTTCTGAAGATTCCAAACATATATAACTGATTTCATTAACGATTCTGCCCGGAAATTCACAAAAATTGTATGCACGTGCACAGAATGAACAACTTCTTTTCGAGATACGTTACCTTGGTAATTATCCAAGACGGCAATACGAACATCTTGCAAAAAGTTTATATTTTTCGGCTTCTTTTTTTCGCGGACCATCTCGAAGAACTGCCCCAGGTACGCGGCTAGAATGGTTATTTGTTCCGGTTGGTACCCGTTGAGGATGAGGTGTCTGGCGAGGGCAATCAAAAACTGAGACTCATGAATGCTTTTCTTGCTGGAATCTTGACAAAGTTCCTCTTGTACTTGGTGATCGATGAAATATACACATTTTTCCATACCTAAGTTAAAGAATTAAAAATCCTTGTAAGATCTTGTGAAAATTAAGTGTCAGTAGCTGATGTCAGGATCGGGCTGAAGCGGAAGCATCGCTCTAGTCAGAGCCAACGCGATGTCAGATCACACAGGTTAAGCGGCTCATGCGACGTCACGCAATACCTACTTAAAGAGTTTAAGTAGGTATTGCCACCACTGATCCATGGTTGTTCATCCTTATACGCTTTCCAAATGTAAAAAGAGAAAGAGATAATTACTAATTTGCGAGAGCAGCTTCACTTCAGCAGAGACCGGGACCAACAGTGTTGTCAAGCGCACCGATTTAACAGGAAACACTCGATTGGTTTTGACAAAATTGAACACAGTGATTCAATATAATAATTTTTCTCATTTGTTTTTAAGTTTTGATTTCTTTTTTATTACAAGTAATCTTTCTCTGGTTGACAGTTTCTTCAGACATTTTAAAATTTTTTTACCCTATTGCTAAAAGTTTCTGTTTTTTCAGGTGTAAATCTGGCAACCTCACTCTCGAAAGGCGACAAAAATAATTAATGCATTTAACAAGACTATAGGGCAATATTCATTAATTGACTGGCGAACCTTTTAATACATTTCTTATGGAGGCCTAAGCTTGGCCTAGATTGTGTGACGTCACGGAAATTTTAAATTAAGCACTTAGGCATTGTTTAAGTAGGTATTGCGTCACGCCGCACTTGAGTATCAAGCGACGTTGCCGGTTAATCTCGATTCAGCCTTCAACAACTGACATTTAATTTTCATGTGATTGTACATTATTATTTTTATCTATTTGTCAAAAAACTACCTAAAATTGGTGGCCTCTGCAGAGTGCTCTCGTGATCCTCCAAGTTTGGATAGATGTGAGGCTTTACAAATCTTGATATTTCCGGTCTCATACGATGCTGAACGTTGAGAGTGTGGCAGTGAATTTTGTTCCTGACCATTCGCTCGAATAAACTTATACCTGAAAAATTATAAAAGATCCAGGATCGTACTTAAAAAAAAATAGGCTAATGATGGCTTTTCGAAGAAGCAACTCTGGACTGAAAAATGAAAACATCAAGTAAAGCCCATACAGTGAAAATATATTCTTCGCTTTACTCGCGCCGTCCAACCCTTGTATATTTCTTGTTTGCGGCTCGCAAGAGTGTTAGTATTTAGATGGTATTTAGTAATAGATTATATAAAATACGGTGGTGCGCTTCGTATCCATTACCGCATAGCACGGTTTGTTAAAAGTAAAAAGAAATATTTTAGTGTATTTTACGAAAGTTTAAAGTTTTTTTTTATTTCAGTCTTTGTAAAAAACATACCAAGCTTGTATTTGGTTTCGATTTGGTAATCGGCGGCTCCGGGCTTGAGTTGAAGGTGATCACCAATCAAAATGAGGTGCTGGCAATGACTGGTAAGTGCGGCAACAATGTGAGCTTCTAAAACCTCCGCTGCCTCTTCAACTATGACTATTGGACTTTTCAGGGCCTAGAAATAACACTAGTGAATTTTAAATATGGCGACTATTTATAGACATAGATATAGGTACTGAGTAAAAAATAGTTTATTTTTGGTTTTATGGAAAAAAATTCCAAGTGCGGAAAGGTGTATTTTCTTGTACTCTTATTTTTTTACAACCTGCAAAGATGACTGTAAACGGGCTGCACCAGTGGTAGTCATGCCAACCACCAAATGATGTTTCATAAGTTGGGTGTCTTCGATGTCGCGCATTTCACTATAAACCCGAAACGTTTCTCTGAAACGGAGGCTCTTTTCTTCATATTTTCGTCTACAAAAAAAGACAGAAAATAAATGTTATTATTTTAACTTCTGGCTAGAAGTTCATAGAAACTTAGAGTACAAATATTTTAATTTTTCCGCGAATATTACTATATTCGATTGCAAATTTTCTGGAGATTTCAAAAATATGACTTGCTAAGGTTTTATTAAAGAGTCTGCCCAAAAATTCATAAAAACTGAATTAAGGTACAAAATTTTAATATTATTGACTGTTTTAGAAAAGTTTTTATATAATCAATTGTATCTTCTAATCTAAAGCGAATTTCCTCGATTATCAAATCATATTTCGCCAAAAAAAAAAGACAGAAAATAAAGCTTACCGCGGTAGCTTACCTTCAAATTTTGGTCTTGGTAATAGCTTACCTCAGTAGAGCTGCATACTGCTCTACCCAATAAAAGTAGAGCTGCCATCTATCCCGTGGCAGCATGGTAAATGGTTTAACCAAATCGATTTGCCGTGGCTTGCGTCGCTTCCGTCGATCTTCGAAAAAAGCCAACTGATCCTATGGAAAAATAACCGAGATGAAGAAAATTTTAACCGCTTGGCTACCAAAGTTCAAATTCTATTCAATTTACCGAAATATAGTCGAGATCTGTCTCAGTGTTCCAGATCTCCAAATGAATTTTTTCCTGTCTTAATATGGTGTCCAAATTGTCTTGATTTGGCAACGCAGCTAAGTAGGCCAGTTCATGATGTAAAGTGTTGAGTTTATCCCTTAGCTGCTGCAAAGTTATTATAGGTCTGCTTGTGAAGCGAACTTCTATATTATTGAATATGTCGTCTAGCCAGTCTGCGTTACGGTCTTCGACCTCTACTCCCAGATCTTCGGCTCTTTCTTCTTCGTCTGCAAGCTGCATATTCTGCATCCCGTCTTCTGCCTACAGAAGATATCAGTATAAAGTCAAAGTCAAAGTCAAAGTCATATTTTTATCTCCGGTTGTTTGGAGATCACACTGGATTTTTAAAACTTTTATTTCATTTTGTATTTCAAAATTATAAAAATGTATGACCTCTTTCAGCAAAACTTCTTTTAATCAGCAGTATCTTTTCATCTAAAGCGAATTTCCGCGAATGTTGCTTAACAGTTAAAGATGAAAACTGAATTAAGGTAAAAAATTAAAATTTTCAAGGAAATTTTTTCGAAAAGTTTTTATTTAAGCAACTGCATCTTTCAACCTAAAGCGAATTCCCGCCAATATAAATTTATCCGATGGCAAATTTTCTGGAGATTCCAAAGGTTTTCAAAAAAAAAAAATTAAAAATCTACCTGTTGTTGTTGATTAAGTCTATTCCTAACAATTTCCCTATCGCTCGACTTCGCCTCAAGCAACCATCTCTTAATGTCATCCTGCTTAGCATTAGCGAACCAAGTATCGTGATAATTATCTATAACGTCTCTAAAAGCACTGAAGCTCAGTATACTTTCGTTCCTGTCTATTATGTTTAAAGTATCGCCAAGCGACTTTATTTGTTCCATATAATCTCTAACTTCGTGCCTTTTCTGGTGGACGGCTGCCTGAATATTGATGGTTCGTCTTTTGCTTGCCAGATTGTATTGTTTAAGGTTCTCGTCCTTGGATTGCCCACCAACTCGGAGGATATTTTCGGTTACGGGTAGAATGCCCTCTAGGAACTGATCCAGGGCGTGATTGGTATAACAAATAACTAGTATGGGTGTCCTGTTGTACCACGCGGCTCGGTTGTTTAGCAATGTGTGAGCTATTTTTAGACCTAAACGAAATTTTTACCGTTATTAAAGAGAAATATGAATTGAGAGTTTGTTAACGTTTCGTTAAAGATTTTGCCCAGATTCATTCATGTTCATTCATAAATTCCACCTATATTTTCTAATCTAAAGCAAATTCCCGCTAATATTGCTTTATCCGATAGCAAATTTTCTGGATATAGCAAAAATGTATAACTTGTGAAGGTTGTTTTAAAGAGCGTGCCCAGAAATTCATAGACTGAATTAAGACAAAAAAGTTTTAACGTTTATGACCCTCTTTCACAATGCTTTCTTTTAATCAGCTACATCTTTAAATCTAAAGCCAATTACCGCTAATATTGCTTTATCCGATAGCACATTTTTTGGAGATTCCAAAAATGTATAACTTGTTAAGGTTTTGTTAAATATAATAATAATAATAAATGACTTTATTGTAATGTATTACAAAGGGCGAAATTGAAGCTTAGCTTCCTCACTTAACCGGAAAGAGAACAATAATTTACTTATAATCTACATACAATACATATACACTATTAAGTTATCTAAATATTTAAAATATAGTTTAAATGACATGAAAGAACATTAAATAACAGGTAAAAATCACACTGACATCCACTCAAAAATAGTAACAAAGAAAAAAACATAGATCCGGAAACAACGTCCGGAGAGTTGTCTACAAAAAAGTACCTATGATTTTCCTAAGTGCTGATTCTTTTATACCAATAGAAAATTCTCTGAAGATTCCAAAAATGTATAACTTGTTATGGTTTTGTTAAAGATCACGCCCAGAAATTCATAGACTGAATTAAGACAAAAAATATTAATTTAACACTAAACCTGTATATTCATACTCACCCAAAAAGGTCTTTCCCGTCCCGGGAGGGCCTTGTATTATACAGAATTCTTCACTTAAAGCCGATTTAAAAGCGCTCAACTGAGAATCGTTAAGATTGTAGAACTTCTGATTCGCCTGGATGTTTAGTGGCCAGAATACAGTCTCTTCTATCTGGTAAAACACCGGCTCGGCGGACTCAGATGGCACAAGATACCTTGGAGGGTTTGACTCAGTTTCGACCCTAATTATATATTTCTCCATGGGGAAAGTGTCTGCAACCATTCTTTTCAGAACTCCCAACACTTGATAGTACGGTTCGAAATATACGCTGCTTTCTACCATCAAATAATCAACCTCGTAGTTTATATTCACTTGCTCTTGGAATCCGACAATGAGCAGACCCTGCTCCAGCAGTTTCAGGTCTCGCTGGACTATTTTTCCGAAGAGTAATGTCTTGAAGTTGTCGCAAGTGAAACACACTAACGATCCGAACATGAATCTTTTCGAGTTTTCGTAAGAAAATGAACGTTTTCTCTTGCTGAAATCGAAGCGCATTCGGTAACAGTGACTTTCATTCACCGTTTCTACACTTAGAAACATTATTGGTGAATAGATCTAAAAGAATAATGAGCACAACTTGTAATAGTGGTACGTACCATTTCAAATAATCTATACTTTTGTTACATTTTTCTCACTTATTCAGATTTATTTTTAATCTAAAGCGAATTCCCACCAGCATCTATTTATACGATAGCAAATTTTCTGGAGTCCAAAAATGTATAAATTATTAGGTTTCTTTGAAGATATTGCCCAGAAAATCATAAAAACTGAATTAAGACAAAGTTTTAATTTTTATGGCTCTCTTTTCACAAAGCTTTCTTTTAACCAGCTGTATATTCTAATTTAACGCGAATTCCCGCGAATATTGCTTTACCCGACAGCAAATTTTCTAGGGATTCCAAAAATGTATGACTTGCCTATGTTGCGTTCAAGATTCTGTCAACAACTACATGAAAACTAAATTAAGACTAAATTTAATATTTTAATTTGTATGGTTGTCTTTTCACAAAGCATCCTTTTAATCAGTAGTATCTTCTAATTTACAGCGAATTCCCGCGAATATTGCTTTCCCCGATAGCAAATTTTCTGACAATTCCAAAAATGAATGACTTGTTTATTGCGTTAAAGATTCTGTCTGTCCAGAATTATATGAAAACTGAATTAAGTAAAAAAAAAATTATGGCTCTCTTTTTACAAAGCTTTATTTTAATCAGCGGTATCTTCTAATATAAAGCGAATTCCCGCGAATATTGCCTTATTTGATAGGAAATTTCTAGAAAATTCAACAATGTATAACTTATTAAGGTTTTGTCAAGGATTTTGCCTAGAATTTACATAAAGACTATATTAAGCCAAATTTCGATTTTTATGGCTCTTCTCACAAAGCTTTCTTGTAACCAGCTGTATCTTCTATTTTAAAGCGAATTCCGGCGAATACTACATTATCCGATAGCAAATTCTCTGGAGATCCCAAAAATGTATAACTTGTTGAGGTTTCATTAAAGGTGACACAACAGTGACATTCGTTTACTGTTTCTACACTTAAAAATCTTATTGGTAGATAAACCTAAGATAGTAATGAGAAAAACTTGTAATAATATAATGGTTCATATTTTACAAATCAATCAATCAATCATGAACAAAATAAAATATTCGCATCTTAAAATATTCAAAGAGCTAGAAAAATCCTTCAAGTAACTTTTCGTTTTGTTAGAATTTTTCTCTATACTAAAGTTTATCCCATATTATAATTTTTATAGTTTCTTAACTCCCTTTATCAAGTTAAATGATTATTTTTAACTTTATAAATTTTAGTACTCTGACTTACCTTAATGTCTTCCAATTTTTTCCAGTCCCTCTTAGGCTTAGACTGATTTCTTAAAAATGTACTGATACCTCTGCGAAGTGGCGCAACAAAATCTTCCCTTAAAAGCCTAAACTGAATATCCAGATATTGATTTATGCTGTTGAAGGCCCTGTCAACAATATTTGGTCTCAAAAAAGGAGACTTCTCTGCCACGATTTCTTGAACACTCGGTATAATTTCGATTTGGCGGAAATCGTCGGGTGGCTCCATGTCTTCTTGAAGCGCAACATCTGTTTCTACCCTGCGACGTTTAACTTCAAGAGATTCGACTGTTTTCTCAACAATGTCCAACATGCTCAATGCTTGAGCCTTTATCTCATCTGATATATACTTGGAATGAGTCTCTTCAATGAGTGGAAAGAAGACAGTCATTGTTTTTAACAATTTTCTTATTGTCTCGCAGTTGGTAGGAATTATTTCTTGTACCGTTTTTGAAATTTTAATCAAGTTGTACCAGAAATCATCTGGGTCATTCCAGAAAAGTTTGTTTCTCGATTTATCAAATGAAGTCTAAAATTATAATGTTTTATATAATAAAATGTTTATGTTATGAATATAGTATTTTTTATTATCTTATTCATTTTTTTAATCTTAGGTCAACAGACGCTAATTTTTTTTTTGTATTCTACATGTTAAGTTACTAATCTAATGCGAATTCTCGCGAATATTACTTTATCCGATAGTAAATTGTCCGGAGATTCCAAAAATATATAACCTATATACAAAAATACATAACTTATTAAATTGTCATTAAAAATTCTATCCAAAGACTAAAAAAACTGAATTAGGACAATATTTCTTTAGTTTTTATGACTCTCTTGACAATGCTTCTTTTTAATCAGCTGTATCTTATAACCTAAAGCGAAATTCGGCGAATATTGCTCTATCTAATAGCAAATTTTCTGGAGATTCCAAAAATACATAGCTTATTAAGGCAAAGATAATACTATCCTAATTTACCTGACTTATAAGCCCAGTAATATACAATGTCAACTTTTCCATAAATCTACTCTCCAGCACAGCTATCAGAATCATAATTTTGACATCCTGAAAGGTGGAACCACACACCTTCCATAAGAGCCTAACCAACAATATTATTAGGTCATTACTGATTTCTTTACTATCGAGGAGTCTCGAAAAACCATTTCTATCATTGGATAACTGCAAAATGACTTCCTGCAGATCTTCGTTGTTCAGTAACTTTTGAACATATGGAAAGCCCATAGTTCTCTCAGGTCGAGGTTTTTTGCTGTGATGACCTCTAGGTTCATCATTTTGTTGAAAATGGTTATTATCGTTGTTTATATCATTATTGTCAGGCCTATCTCTCCAATTCTGTCTACCATCTAAGTAAATATATTTTTATTTACTTCATTAATTAGTAGCAAATTTAATAGTTTAAGGTCTATATATGTATCTAGATTTACAATTACCAAATCAAACTGCATATTTCAAGATGGGCAAAAATAATTATTTTAAGTAAAACATATTTATTTCCAAAAAGTGAGTTTATTTAACTAAATAGTAAAATATACACAATTAAAATTATTCTATAATTAAAATAATAAGTTGTGTGTCTGTAAATGGGACTTAATATTATATTCATAGATGTATTACAAAGTGCATGTTATGCCTATTAATGAGAAAGATGGTTTACATAATCAGCTGCCCGAATACATTAAATCTTTGCACTCTGTGAACACCTTCAAGAGACAATTGAGAATATATATGTTGATCTCAGCTAATATTATTGTTGAGTAGTGGCAGGTGTGATGTCTCGGTTGTATATTGGTCTGAGGTGCTGTGTGTCTCGGTGTTTGCTTTTGTATTGCTTTGTTGTTTTGTGGATGTGTAAAACCACTGGTGTTCATTTTTTTAAATTTTTTAGCTCAATTTTGGCCTCGATTTTAGCCTGTTTTTAAATATTTAGTTTCAACATTGCCAGGGTCATGTTTCTTTTTTCTTGGTTTTGTAATTTGTACGATTATATGTATATGTATTTTTTATTATGTAAGAATGACTAGCAATATGCTAAAATAAAGGATTTAATAATAACATAACAGGCGTTGTCATACATTTTGGTTAATCAAATACTTATCTAATATAGCATCATTAAATGAACCTCCTTAGAATAATCTTAAATTTAGAAGCGGAAAAAAATCATAGCTGTAAGTAAATCCTAATTTGTATATTTTGGGTATAATACAATCTACACATATAAGGTTCATTCATTTGTGTTGCATGAAACTACACTAACCTGCACAGATTTTTTTTCTGTCTACAAAAAGAAAACAAAAAAAGGTTAGTGCGTTTCATTCAACACAAATGGACATGCAGAGTGTCAAAATTATATATCGTAGTATATTCTATAGTCGGGTAAAAATATATTATACTGCCAGGTCTGCTCTGCTTTCATGGAATTTTGACAAACTCAGGCTACTGCACTCTGTAAACCTAAACCTCCCTATGCTCCTGAACATACAGAGGAACCACATTAATCCAAACCGTGCTTATCCGATCATCGCGGTAATCAGAACGATATTTGATCCATCTCCACTGGTGACTTGTGTATATCTAATAAGCATATTTTCTTACACAATTTATAAGTATTTATAAGGCCATAAATATAAATGTGATTAAAATAAAAAAATTATTTATTTATTTGCGTTTTATTAATGAATTCCTAATTAGGAAAACAATAAACTATTTAATCCGAACTCCAAGTTTATTGGAATCCCTTAGTGCTTTTTGGAATTCGGATTAAAGCGGCTCCCTTGTATTTATTTACTCCCAACATACTCTTTACTTACCCTGTCTATGTTGTGCCCCTTGTGTACCCCGTCCTCGGTCGTGATGCCCGCCCCTGTAACCTCTGCCCCGGCCCCTTGGTAAATTTCCGTAGAATCCCCGACCTCTCGGCCAATTCTCCATTATTCTATAAACTACAGATTACGTGGGCGTGGAATATTCTAAAATACAAAAGTCTTATCAAATTATCTAATAGCACTAGTTATTTATATGCACCACAGAATTATGCCATAGATTAGGGTTAGTTATGCACTGGCAGTGCTTTTTCTCTGACGTTGCACGAATTTGAGGTTATCATTTACTTCATTCGCACTTGTTTGACTAAACCTCAACTCAACATAATTTCAATAATTATATTTGTAGTTAAAGTTCTTAGTAGAATTTTAAAAATTTTTCTTTATAATGTTTTGATGTGTGAAACAGACTAATTCAAGGTCTCCTTAAAAAATTTTTATATTTCTTGTAGTTTTAAAATTTTCGGTAATGAAAAAATCCAAAGCATTTAGAATGAGGTTTGTTGGGTAGGGGATTTACCCATGATATTAACCAATCGGTGAAAATGCCACGTAATTAAATGGCATAACCGACGAATGGCAAAATCGAATGAAAGAGAGATGGAAAGAAAGTATAAGTATAGATTAATATCCTGCAAGCAATTTTTAGTCAATTATTTAAAGTTTCAACGTGAATAATGATTTCGATTTCATTCAGAAGATTAATATGTTAAAAGATCTATTGGGATATTTTTCCTGTCACTAGGTCCTCAATATTATTTTTCCATATTATTTTCTTAAATAAATCATAAAATATCTTGAAACTTTTATTACTACGCTAAAAAGTATACGGTTAATGTTGTCACCAGAGGCGGACCGTGACTTTTGGTTTGGTGGCGGGGGGGGGGGGGGGGGGGGTTTGTAGGCAGGGGCGCGCCAACGAAATTTGCCGCCCGGGTGCAAGATCTTATTTGCCGCCCCTATGTATGTCGACAATAAAACACAATAGATATAGTTCTTTCAAAGTAGAAGTGCCATCAGAATGTAGAAATGAACTACTAGATAAGAAATACTGGCCAGTAGGTGTTGTTAACGACTTTTTAAACTTGAAGAAGATAGTGCCCCAAATGAGGAGAAGACAGAATGGGAATCATTCCAAATAAGTTTATTCCACCAGAACGTCCAATCAGTAAGAAATAAGACTAATGAGATCGATGCCTTTCTTGTCGACAAGAACATAGATATTGTCTGTCTTAGTGAACACTGGCTCTCCAAGAACGAAGCCTTGTCATTTAATATACCAGGATACAACCTTGCTGCAGCTTCATGTCGTAGCATCTACAGGGGTGGAGGAGTGGCAGTTATGCTAAACTCAAATTTTAATGTTAGTTTTAAGGTTTTAAATGAAGTAGAATCTCTTACTGAGGAGAGGGTTATAGAAATTTGTTGTATACATATTAAAGAACTCAATCTGTTTGTCTTTTCAGTATACAGATCACCATCGGGTTCTGTTGATGTGTTTTTGGATGTCATGGAGAGATCACTGAGCATGGTAGTGGGTGATGGTCATATTCTGTTGGCTGGTGACTTCAATATCCATTTTAACACGAACACAAGAGAGTGCACTGAACTTTGTGGGATTCTTCAGTCATTTGGTCTTTCTCAACTAGTCATGGAGCCCACACGAAATGGTAGTTGTCTTGATAACATTTTCACTAGTATTGGAGGACATAGTTGCCGGGTGTCGCTGTTCGATACGGCTCTTTCTGACCATTGTGGCCAGCTTGTGGAATGTTCGATCCAGATGAGGTCTCGGGATGCTGCCTCGACAAGGATAGTGTGTCGGCCTGTGACGCGGGCGGGCAGGACAATGTTCTTTCAGTGTGTCAGTGGAATTAACTGGGATTTTGTCACACAAGCTCAGGTATCGGCTGATGATAAATTTTCTATGTTTGTAAATCTTTTAATACAGGCTTTGGAACATTCGTTTCCAGAAAAGTCATATATAAATCGCAAAAATCAAAACCGAGTTATAAATTGGTTTAATAATGATTTAAAATCAATGAGAGAAGTTTTACATTCTTTGAAAGAGCTTAAAAACCAGTACCCATCAGCATAGACGAAGCGGCAATTTAATGACTATAAGAGGGTATACAAAAAAGCCATTAAGGCAGCAAAAATACAGGCTAACGATAGCCTTATCAGCGGTGCTTCAAATCCTGTAAAATGTATGTGGAACATTATTAATGAACAACGTAATGGTTCCAAGGTGACATCTGAGGCACCAGATATTCCACCAAATCAATTCAATGACTTTTTTATTAATATAGCACTTGAACTGCAGTCACAAATTGGCGCTTCGAATGTCGACCCCCTCTCCTTTATTCAAAATGATTCTAATATCACATTTGACTTCCATGAGGCAACCTATAATGAGGTCAGAGATATAATAATTAGTATTAAAGACAAAAAGAGTAAAGACTGTCTCGGCTTTACAGTTAGAATCATAAAGGGTATTAGGGAACTGATGGTAATTCCACTGACCAAAATAATCAATCAGTGCCTTAGCGAGGGGTGCTTCCCGTCAGCTCTGAAAAGAGCAGTTGTGATCCCGATCTATAAGAAGGGGGGATACCAGTGATCCCTCAAATTATAGGCCGATATCACTGCTGCCAATCTTGTCGAAAGTTTTTGAAGAGTTTTTGGCCATGCGCATTTTAAATTTCTTCCAGCAGGGTAACCTATTCACGGATAGTCAGTTTGGTTTCAGGAGTGGACTCAGTACAACGTCAACTGTTCTGAATTTAATCTATCAGATTCAGGAATCCTTTGAAAATGGAGACTACTTATCGAGTACTTTTTGCGACCTCAGTAAGGCCTTTGACTGCGTCTCACGTGAACTTCTGTTAGAAAAACTCAAGAAGTATAATTTTTCTATTGATAGCATTGCGATTATATCCAGTTACTTGTCAAATCGACCTCAGGTTGTGAGGGTTGGCGGTGTGGAGTCCGCGGAGAGGGAGGTGATGGTTGGTGTGCCCCAAGGATCGGTTTTGGAGCCTCTTTTATTTTTAATATATATTAACGATTTGCCTTTGGCAGATCCCACCAGCCACTATGTCCTCTTTGCGGATGACACTACCGTTGCCTGTACTGGCCAAGATTATGAAGAAGCTATTAATGCATCGCGTGAGGCGCAGGACAGGGCTGAAGCCTGGTTCATGGCTAACAAGCTATTCCTGAACATAGCAAAAACGCAAAAAATGGTTTTCTCCATGAGATGGCTTACGGATGAAGGGGAGTAAGAGTTCTTAGGCATAAATCTAGATTCCAGACTATTGTGGAATCATCATACGTCTTCCCTGGTCTCCAGGCAAAGCTCCAATACCTTTTTACTACGAAGGCTCTCGGACAGTGTTTCGGAACCTATCCTGCGACAGGCGTATTTTGCCCTTCTGCATTCTCACATCTCTTATGCCATCTTGATTTGGGGTCACTGCACTGGCGCTGTGGATGTTTTTCGGGTCCAGAGACGTGCAGTTAGGATAATTTCAGGTTTATCTTACCGTGAGGATTGCAGACACGCATTTATATCCTTAGGAATTCTGACCTTGCCTTCACAATTTATCTTTGAATGCTTGTTGTTTGTTAAAAACAACCTGCATAACCTCAACAGACATGAGGATGTTCATTCTTATGAAACACGCAACCGTGCACATCTAGTACCCCCATATAGACGGCTTCGGAGGTGTCAGGATGGTCCTGGCTTTCTTGGAGTCCGTCTTTTTAACAGACTGCCACACCGAGTCAGGGAGACGACTCCGGTTGTCTTCAGGAGGGTTGTGAAGGGGTTTCTCTAGTATTAATGAGTATTTTAATTGTAATTTTACTGACTTTCAATTGTAATTTTTAACCTTTTGTGTAACTCTTGGTATGTAGTTTTAAGTTGTATTTGTGAGTGTTTTTTTTAAATGTGTATTTTTAGCCCTATCTGTTAGCTCTTTTAGCTTTTTCTTTCCAAACTACATGCTAACGATTTACACAACCTATTGACGTATGTAAGTGCTTATTGTACCATAACATGAATAAATAAATAAATAAATAAATAAATAAATAAACAATAAAATTTTATATGTATTTAAATTTGTCATATTTTTAAATCCATTTGAAAATTATTATTTGACTGCAAAAAATTAAAAAGTAGCAGTAGCAAGTAGCAAGTTCAATGAATACAATACGAACTAACCAACGTCAAGCCGAAGAACGCTTTTATACCTTCGCATCGTTTCTTGGGGAATCACCAATTTTTTGGAAGTCCGGGGACTCACCGAATCGCCGGGGAAGAACCCAATTTCATGGCATAATCGTGATCGGGAAAGAACCGTGATTTATAGCAGTGATTAATTTATTGTAGGAAGGTACTCGTTAGTGATGTGATGCTAGATATTTCACGAACTGTGATTTTTCCACTGATATCAAAACATGATAAACGTTTTTTTATGATTACCATTATTATTATTATTATGAAAAAACGAAGCGGCTTTTTGCCGCCCCTGAAATTTGCCGCCCGTGTGCGGTGCACTCCTTGCACCCTCGGCTTGGCGCGCCCCTGGTTGTAGGTCACTTTTGGTTGGGGGGGGGGGGGGGGGGGGGGTTGGTAGACAAAACCCTTGTTTTTATATAAATATGTATATACTACCGTGCTGTACAATGTTTATAATAACTACTATGAGATCAATGGGGGGGGGGGGTACCCCCCCCCCAGCGGTGCGCCTCTGGTTGTCACAATATTCATACAAAAGGAAAATAAATCAACAAATAGTGACGTCATAGATATCAGATTTCTACCACCATAAATCCATTAGACGAAATCTGATGAAATCCACCGAAAAATCCGGTGTAAAAAAGAACGCGCCCACTCACGTGCCGTGCCTTTAGGGACGGAGGGGGCACAATGCTTTTTGGGGGCGCCAAAATATTTTCGTTTTATTGGAGAGTATGTGGTCATAATAGGCAGTGAATATCCGGAGGGGGCGTGATGGCGCCGTTATGACGATGGCGAGGCGGGCGGGGGGGGGGGGGAGGTCTTGCGCCCCCTAGGTCTGCTACGCCACTGTCAAGCGGGTAACCCCGGAAACTAGGGGGCGCATTCAGAAGCGACGCCCCGTGGGTAAAAATTAACTTGTCAATGACGTCACGGCCATAAGAAACAACGGCTGGCCGCGATTCTGAACGGTCGGTTGATTACTCGGGAACACCCGGGCGTCGATTCTGGAGCATTGAATAAAGAAACTTTATTCAATGGGCTGGAGTATTTAACATCCAACATTTGGCGACTAGCTATACGTTTTGTATCGTATCTAGGACATGTTTGTAAGGTGGAGCGATACATGGAAATTTTATCGATACATCGCCGCGGAATTTACATTACTAAATAAAAAACCGTCGTATGCACCGTTGACGGTTTAACTTTTAAACGCGTTTAACTCGTCAGGTGATCAGTTTTAGCCAATGGAATTGTCATATTTGGCGTTCTAAACGCGTTTAACTCCTGATCCAGATCAAATGCTGTCGGTGCATACCAGGGTTATTTTCAGATGGCTTTGGTCATGGTTGCGGTTGACATTTAAACAATGGGTTACACTTCATTTGTCAACCGATTGGTTGACAAATGATGTTTAACCCATTGTTTAAATGTCAACCGCAACCATGTCCAAAGCCATCTGAAAACCTCTATTGATGATTTTCTGCCAGGATATCGATGTTTTGTAAATATCGATATATTGGTGTCATCCCTACAGGTAATGCAAAAATAAGGAGGTCAATGAAGCCGGTAGGATTGCCAAATTTGCCAAAACAAGGAAAAAGTCGAGGACATTTTTTCAAATAAATGATATTTATACAAGACTCAGAAGAAAGGTTTTTCGGCACAACGCAGGCAACCACGAAAACAGTGCTGTTGCCGTTTGTCGAGGCGTGTTCGATTGACAAACATTGGATCGATCCGGATTACGTTACGACACTTCAATGCTAATTTATCTCTTTCTACTACCCTTCTTGGTTCAATAACGTATTTCTGTTTAGAATTCGTAAACTTATCCGGATTGATCCAATTTTATTAATCGATTACCCCTGGGTCTAAAACTTTCTATTCTAACATCCTAAATTCTATAATTCTAACCTAATTTTTGTTAATAAATTAATAATAATAATATACAATTATTTTTATTTTATGGATAAGTACTTCTCTTCAAAATGAGTAAAGTGTGTTAAAATATGTTTTTAGGTGGAGTCATTAAACTAAATAAACGGGGCTATGCATTAATAGGCCTGTTGGTAGTTATTTTTTTATACTTCCACTTCAATAAAGGCTCTAGGTCCAAAGAAGAAGATATCAGTGTTCTCTTACTTCTTCAAACAGCAATAAAAGCAGCTGAAGTTGGTGGTGAAATCGTAGTCTCAATTAAAAATGATCTTAAAATACAATCTAAAGGAAAGACGAAGGAAGGTATGGACGACAGCGTTACTACAGCAGACTTTCTGAGTCACTGTGCAATGGAGAATATCATTGTAAATAAGTTTCCTACTGTTAAGTTCATATCGGAGGAAAAAGATACTCCATGTGAAGATGGTAAGCATTATGAGCATTTAGAGAAGAATATAGGAATGACAGATTCATTTGTGAAAACTGGTGATGTTACTGTATGGGTTGATCCATTAGATGCTACTCATGAATATACTGGTAAGTAAGTATAGTATCAAACTAGGGTGTAGACCACCCAATCGGCCCCCGGAGGGGTCTATATGGTCGGCACTGTTATCATTGTCATGCACTGAAAATTTCGTGTTTCTAGAGCATGCTCTAAGAAAGATATCCCACTTCTTCAGACTGATGATCAAGAATAGACCGCCCTTCATATCCGCATCGTTACATACCTACATACAAACACCCACCCATAGAAATACTCATAGTAATATATATGATTTGCTTCAAATCCGACTCAATTAAGTTTATCTTATCCTTTAAAGAATGATTCTGTCAGCCCAATTGCGAAAATCAGCATTCAGTTATTGTGGCTGACCCTTCTTCATACTTTTGGAGATGGCTAACCGCGATCATTTCCCTTGACTTTTCCCGCCATCTCTCCTACAATGAACATGCGTGATAGTAGATTTCTGAGTTTACAGGGCGGTGCGACTCAACAACAAAGAACCGCAATTTTTTGTAGAGGCGTATTATAGACGTGTTGTTATTGATGCTTTTTTGTGTGTTGTTCAGTTGTTCGCCTATATATATATTTTTTGGAATGTGTATTAAGTACTGTATTGTAGTATTTTCAGGGATGATCTCGTTTTTTATTGTTCCTTGTTTTGTATTTGAATAAATTTGTTCACTACTTTATAATTATTATAATTTAATATTTTTTCCTTATCTTCTGCCATTTTACTACTTTCCTAACTAGAAAAGTTATAAACTAGTTTAAAATGATGAGATAAATTTACTATTTTTACCTATCTCTTTCAACAAAAATGAGCAAGGTTTAAGGTTTGTTAATCTATTTTAGTTCCTTGGAGCAGAGATGTTCAGCACATTTCTATAAAGAACCTGTATATTCAGATGTAGGTATATAATTTAGGAGGGCTAAACATTGGTCATTCTAGAAACATTTTTACAGAAAAAAATATGTTAAAATTTCCAAAAATTTTGCCATAAAAGTATTTCTAAAATGCCCAATGCGGACCATCTTAAATTTGTATAACTGAATTTTTGACGGAAGCTAGTCGCACTAACCCTTTATTAACCGAGAAAATTTGATTGCTCCCCCTTTGACCATTTTACAATATTTCTTTTTTTGTTAGAAAAATTGTATCAATATGTAACTACAATGGTTTGTGTGGCTGTAAAAGGAGAACCAATTATCGGAGTTATACACAGCCCTTTTGACAAATATACCTCATGGGCAGTTGTAGGACATGGGCACTCAGATGACTTAAAACAATTGGTAAGACATTCTACAAATAATTAGTTGCTGAAAGACTCGGTTTAGCTTCGCTTAGGAAGGCAGTGGGACTGTCAGCATTTTAAATTTCTCTGCGTTTTATGGTCAAGCAGAACTTGACCTTTTTCTTAGGGAAATATATTTGTTGAGTTTTTCATTTGACATAGTTTTTTAATAAATAGATTTGACAAATTAATCATTTTTGGAATTTTTTATAGGTTGTGAAAGATGATCATAAGAAAACCAAAGTGATAATATCAAGATCTCATAGTGGAACTATTGAAGAAGTTTTAAAGAAGAATTTTAAAGATTATGAAGTAGAAATAGCTGCAGGTGCTGGTAAGGTTCTTTATTGCAGTTAATCAGTACCGGCTCTGCAAGTGACGAGACTAAAGTGTTGTTTTACCCATTTTCTATATGAAAATAAAAAAAATGTTCTTGCATTTGTTTTCTTCTGTCTTGTCTTAAATTTCGCTGACAAAACTTTACCTGTATTTTGTCTAAAAAGCACTTAAAACTGTTTTTAGTGTTCCGTAAAACGGAACACCTATGGAATCACTTCGGTGTCCATCCGTCCGTCCGTCCATGTGTCTGTCACAGGCGATTTTCTCTGAAACTATTCGACGTAAAGATTTGAAATTTAGCACAGAGACAGAGTGTGGTGGCCCAATTATAGACGTAAAGTATAAAAAGCTGAATTTTGATTCTCGGGGTTAATTTCAGGGGGTAAATGGGGAAATGGAAAAAAATGTTAAGGGCATCATATAATTCAACACTATATTTGATGTATTTTTATGCATTTTTTAAACATTTTTCGGGAGAAACGCTTAAAAATTTCTGTCTCCCACCCTTATCACTTAAAGGATCGCTCAGAAAAATTTGAAAAAAATAATGAACATTGAGAATTAGGTGTAGATTGAACCAAAAGTATCAGGATTGAAAAATTCTAGCGCGATCAATTGTTATAATCATTTTAATTGTTTATTTCCTTATAACTGCTGAACCATTGGTTTTAGAGAGTTTTTCGACAAAAAATATTTCTCACGATGATAACTTTTGTCCTTAAACATTTTTTATAATTTTTAATTTGGTTTAGTCTAAACGCTCCCCACTCAGCTCCGCGCATACGCGATGTGAATCGGCGTTGGTGCCGTCGGCGGCGGGTAGCGCGGCAGATGGGCGGAGATCGGGTGGCCGAGGTTTGCTCGGGTTAAACTGATGGCACGGAACAAATTGTGCAAGTATAGCTTGCACTTGACCGATTTTTTCTGTTTTTAGGATATAAATCTTTACAAGTAGCAAAAGGTAAAGTAGATGCGTATCTTCATATCACGGAAATTAAAAAATGGGACATTTGCGCTGGAAATGCAATTTTGAACGCTTTAGGAGGAAAAATGACTACAAAGCATGGCAAAGTTGTAACATACTACAATGACACTGATGTTGTAAATAAAGATGGATTGATAGCTACTTTGAAAAACCACGAGTTGTTTGTAGATAAGTTGTAGTTTTAAATGCACTGGCACAGCATAGAAAGTAAAATTTTAAAATTGTACAATACTGTAAAATGTTAATTTATGCTTGTGATTGATTAGAATAATTTTTTTCTAGCCAGCCCTGTACAGCGTGTGTTGTGATTATTGATAAGTTTTTAGACTATTTAAAATAAAAAATTAATTTTTTTAGTGTTGTGCTTAATTTACGTATATTACCTAGGCATTGACGTAGTTGGGGGGGGGGGGGTGGAGTTGGGGTGCTTAGCACCCCCAAAACTCTAATTAGCATCCCCAAAATTTAGAACTGTCCACCCTATGAACAAATTTTTGACTATATGCTGAATATATGTATATAGGGTCTAGAGCTTAAGCACCCCTAAATTTAACTGCCTAACTACGCCTATGGACCTACTGCACTGGATTCTACGCAAAAAAACTATATAATAATCAGTTTTTACCTTACCGATAAGTTAAAAGGTAACTGAGATACGAGGGGTGCTTGAAAATGACATTTTCGAAATCGCCCTGTATTTCCGGAAAGAACGGGGCTATGAAAATTCTGTTTGTAGCATCATACGTTTCACGAAAAAGTAGTACAGTACTGCGACGACCGCAGCTCTCTATCTTTAAAGATAACCGAGATATCCTGGAAGTGTAAAAAACTGGACACCCTGTATATACATACGGGTCAAACACATCTCCTGTTTTTGAAGTTGAAAAATAAAACTCCTTAACTTTTCTAAACTTTTATTAATTAGACATTAGACTTTTTAAGATACAAATATTCTTAGGAATAGAACTGGATACACTAATAAGCTAAATAAAGTCACATTTTATTGGTGTCTTCACCAATGACTAGAACATGATAATTGCCGGGTTTAGCTTACATAGTAACTACACGTTTGAATTGCAATATTAATTTATTCGCATAACTGGTCAAGTGAGTTTTTTATCTGCCTTATTTTTAGACGTAAAATTATAATATAATCATTTCTGTAAGTTGACACACCTGGAAAACATAATCTGGCGTAATTTATCATATAATAGTGACGTCACGCAAACACTTCAGAACTTACTTGACCAGATTTTAAATATTGCAGAAAACATGATGAATTTAATGTGTATTTGTGTATTAGGATACACGAAAGACAGCATTCATGGCAGATAGTAATTAATAAAAAATGAGCTGAATCATTATCATTTTACTTTAGCACTAGATAAGTAAGTTTGGGAACAATTTCAACGTGAACTATTTTCAATAAAATGCAAAATGATTAGGAGCAATAAAACTACAGAAGTATATTATGTTTAAAGGCGAATTCGCATTGTTTAGCGCCTGTTCGTTGAATTATTTTTTACATATATTTCTGCTAATCTCATTGTGTACTGCAGTACTGGTAAACAGAAATGCACAAATCAAATGTATTGCTCCCATTGTTTAACATAATGCATGCTACCCAAAAACGTTTCTTTTGAAATGCCAACTCTCGTGGGCTGCACTTTATGTATCCTTATTTTTTGACTGGTCTGTTAGTGCAATAAAAGTCAGAAATTTAATTTTGTTCAAGAAATATGCAGTTCTAACCTGCCCCTCTTGCAAATCAGTTTAAAAGCTAATACTAAATGAGATCATCCTTTCCCTGGCTAGCTGTGGCTTTTCTGCAAATATTCTTCTCTAAGTTATATGTCAAGTGTATTCACTCCCCTATGCTAAGGAGCGTGAAAAAATGCTTGCTTTTAAAGCTAGTTTGTGAATAAGCATGCCATTTTCTGCACACTCTTATTTTATTTACAAGAATTTGAGTGCCTCCGAAATTTTAGAAACTCTAGCTCCTCGTAAACCCTTCTTAGGCCCAACGCTAGCCAGTAATACACAAACTAAATAAACAGTACTTTTTGAAAAAGTAAACAAAAAATTAAATTAAATAAATTATAACTAATACAAGATGATGAGAAACTTAGTAATGTAAAAAGAAAATTATTGATGTATGATTATAAATTTTACTTTAAGTTTCATGGTTAATCAAACAAAATTATAATAAACGTTGTTAATACTACCCTTCTTTTTTCATCACCCTGTATAGAAATATACGGGGTGTTGCAAAGCTCCACCCGCAAAACTTTACAGGTGACTTTGGCCAAAAATAAGAAAGGAAAAGCTTCGTGTCTGAGATATACGGTGATAAAAAAATAAAATTTTACTGCCCTGTATCTCGAAGCATTCTCAAACCTACTTTACTAGAAACTTTTTTCTTGTCTCTAGTCAAAGAGTAACTTGCAAAATTGTGTCGGTAGAGCAACACCCTGTATAGATGTGTGCTATGTTTACATTCTAATACGTCTTAAACAGTACACTGATGCTAAATAAATAAATAATTTGTACACAACCAAATATCAAAGGAAATAAAAAGGCGAACATCTATAACTAAACATTTTTTGAAATAAATTAGGATTATGTTGAAGATACAAAATCTAAGAACTTCTTCCATTTATAGACATACAACTGTAATTTCAAAAACGTATTTTTACTGTACCAACAAAAAAGCACGTACCTTTTCTAAACATTCCATTACATACAAAAAAGCTTCAAGTCATATCTTCAGGGGTATCAACACGCCCCTATTTGAGGAGGAAAATTTTGCGGAGGTAAAAAGCACTTTCCCTGTTCATTTCTATGTGAATTATAGTAATGCTTGACGATAAATACTTTCTGACAGACGTCGCATGTATAGGCGGGCTCCTTGTTATGCGTCCTAATGTGCTTTAATAGGTTATCGTGCCTAGAGAAGCTTTTGCTGCAAATGTCACAAGAATAGTTCCGTTCTCCGGAATGCAGCACCATGTGCCTCAAAAGATGTTCCTTGCGAACGAACGTCTTCTGACATTCGGAGCATCGATAGGGACGAAAACCGGTGTGTAGTTTCACGTGCTGGTACAAGTGCTCTCTCCTTTTGAAAGTCTTTGAACACACTTCGCAAGTATGTATTTTTGATGTTTCATCATTCCTCAGTAACTGCTTCTTTTTGGTGATATCTTCAGAAGTAACAATTTTTGGCGTTGTCGTTGGGATATAGTTTGTCGAACGCAAGTCGTCCATGTTAATACTCGAAGGTGGACTTTGATTTATGGAACTAAGAGGTGGGTTTGGTTCAGACGGGTTGCTACAGATTACATTGATAACAGTGGGGGTGGAATTTGAGATGTTCACGGTTGTTTGCGGCGGATAGGATATGTTGTTGGTTTGTACTGATGTAAAATTGTTATTCTGAAAATTAAAAGGTAACAGTTACTTAACATGTAGTGCAGCCATAAAAAACCAAAGCAACACCGGCTTGCATAGCTTCGAAAGAGCTTTACAAGCCCTTTTGTGGCTTGGAAAGCCCCTTCAGTATTTCAAGCCACCACCACAGAGCTTTGAAAACCCTCAAAAGGAACTAAAGTTATTTTTTTTCATTCACAATTCTAAAACTCTTTTATAAAGGAATTCAAGCCCCAAGCCACAAGCTCTTGTTTTAAAAAGGACTTCAAGCCATGAAACTGAAATCCCTAAAAGGGCTTGAAGCCCTTTTTCAAGTCACAAGCCCTCAAGCCCTGCCCAGATCTGCTAGAGATGTTGCGATGTTTGTATACAATGCCATATGCATATAACACAGTCCACAGCCTAGTTGTTACAGAATGCCTTGGACTCTGCCCAAACATTATTTAGATCTTACTATAATTTTGGTTTACCTGATATTGAGGAACAGGAAAAATAACAGTTGGATTTTGAACTGTCTGTTGTCCATTCACTTGTCCAGTTTTTCCATATGACATGGCACTATATTTATTTGTTGGAATCTCTTGAACTTTATCATCATTGGTCAAATCAATTTTTATAATATTTTGCTCCAGTGCCAGTGGATCTTTGTTCTGCCTCAAAAGTTCTTTAATTTTTCCTGTTTTATTCTTTATTACGCTACTCAACCCATTTACAATATATGAGGGATCAAAATTTAGATGATCTGGAGGAGCTAAATTTATGACCTCTCCATTTGAGTTAACAATAACTTTGTTTAAAATTTCCTTTGGCAATTGTTGAACAGCCTTTTTAAGAGCTTCATTTAAAATATCAATACTATAAGGAAGCTGCATTGTTTGAATTTGTGGCACCACGTTGTGGGACTGTGAATCTTGATGTATTTTGAGTTTCTTACTTGGAAAATTTTGGTTTGATGTAAATGCATTGGCTGCATTGGTTAAAACTTTTGAACACATTTCAGGTTTTTGCAGCAAAGGGGTGGCTGGCTTTGGCATATCGTTGGTTTGTTCAGATTTTATTTTTGAGGAAGAAACATCAGCTCTACTGCCTTGTAGTTGTGGAGATTCGGTAGGTGCATCTGATTTTGTAGTGTCCTTAATATATACTTTTCCAGACTTCTTAAAATCCTCGGTGTGTCTGTAATTTTTAAAATAGCTGGAAAGCATAGTTTCAGAATTGAGACATTCCTCTCGAAAAGCATTGCAAACTTCTAGCTGTTTAATGCACTTGAGGCAAACTACCTTTGGAAGGAAATCATCCTCATTTACCTGTAATCACAGTTACGATAATTACGAAAATTTTAGTAAAGCGTTTTTTACTTACAGTTATTGAGAGACACTTTTTAATTTTGGATTGTAGTTGAATCTTTTGGCCTTCCGGCTCGAATATCTTGGCCTTGCTTTTCTGAATATTTTGAGCACAAAGTCTGCACAAATCGTAAAAATTTACCCGCTTGTAACAACCGGACATTTTCTGCTAAAAAGTTACATATTTTCCATATTTTAAAAAATCTTTAATTTTTGTTTATGATCTGTCACCACATATTTTCTTTCAAATGAACCATCGGAACCATCTATAGGTCGCTTAAAGCATTTACTCAATGGGTATAACAGATATCGATTTTTAGCGAATTCGGCTGGCCTCTTGTCATCGTCAAAGCCGACCAAAATGATACCAATAATTTCCGGAACGAAAACGGTGACGTCATGTTATCATTTTGGTCTGTCAATTTAAGAACCGGCCTAGTTTAATGGTTAGCGCAGGCCTGTCGCTAGGGGGCAGAGTGGGCAATGCTAACTATTTTCACTAATTATTCTTGTCAAAAAGTGCCTATTTACTTCCTGCCTTAGTTGAACTACTGTACCTCGGTGCATATGATACTCATATGATTTTTAAAACAACCTTTTACTGCCATAACAATGTTCATATATTTGTTAAACTTCTATAATAGATGATGAATTTGCCATTAACTACATATTACAAGAGCTATACACGTATACTGGCGCACATGGTATTAAATCACAAATTATATTTTGTCGCTTCGTCCTCTAGATCACTTTAATTTACTATGTAGTACCGCTTTTCGGTGCTAGATGACGCACATATTTTAAAGAAAACTCTTGTTTTAATAGACAAATAGGTAACTGTTTTACCGACCAACTTCATCTCGCTTTTTGTGCTAGAACGGCGTACACGTGTTTGTAAATCAGGTAGAGTATTTTCTTAATAATCATTGAATAACCTTTTTTTTAGATACTACAGATACGATGGGAAAACATAAGAGATCTCACCGGTCATCCTCCCGGGAAGATAATCGCAGTGCCAAACGACAGAAAGTTGAAAAATTAGAGGAACGATTACGGCGTTTGGAACGCCATTTTTCAAAGTCGGCTTCTCGACACCATCGTTCCCGTTCCCGGTCGAGGAATTCAAGTCGGCCTCTCCGCCGATCACACTCTAGGTCAAGAAGCACTCGGGCTTCCAGAGCTAAGAATGGAAGTCTTCCTTCTAGGAGAAGTAGCTTCTCTTCTAATGGTTCGAGAGGTCCCACCCCTCTCCTTGGTTCGAGGGGTTTCACCCCCCTCGCTGGTTCTGGAGGTTTTACCCCTCCTTTAAGCATTAGGGATGTAGCCTTAGAAAGCGACCTTAATGCAGAAATTCTAGAATGTCTAGGTGAGGACCCTGAGAAGTCCAAGGCCATAAATATCGAGCTTCATACAGCCTTAATCCCAAGATGGACTAATACTCTAAGATATGGCCTATCTAAAGAAGACAGGGCAGACTTATTAAAGAGATATCCTTGTCCAAAGGATCTTGAGGCTCTGAATAGCCCTATTCTGAATCCTGAGGTTTCTCAGGCAGTATCAAAAGTGTCTTTGACCAAGGACAAATATCAGATTCTAATGCAAGATCAGCTGGCATCAAGCATTTCGGCTTTAGGTATAGTTTTTACCAAGGTTTTGACAGACAATAGTGGCTTTGCCAAGTCTTTAGTGCCAGAACTGAGCAATACTGCAAAACTATTGACAGATTTATTCCATACCTTCTCGATTCAAAGAAGGGGTTATCTATTGCCCCAGCTGAACCCAACGGCTATGTCTGTGGCCCGGTCCACTAAAATAGACCAATTTCTGTTCTCTGCTACGTTTAACGAGCAGCTAAAAACTGCAAGAGAAGTGGAAAAACATAGTAAGGAGGTCAAGGGCACTACAATAGATCGCCCTGGTTTAGTTAAAAAAGCTGGTAATTTAAACTGGAGAGGCTCGTCTCGGGTAAAGAGGAACCCCAGACAATACGAGCAGTCCTCTCAGAACCGTTTTCAGCAAACATCATACCAACAGCGTCGGAGACGCTAACAGACAACGTTGAGGTGAGTATTGCAGGTAGACTGAAATATTTTTTAAGCCACTGGCAACAGTTGCCCTTCATAGAAGGTAATACTAAGATCCTAGAGTGGGTTCAAGGCTATAAATTGCCTTTTTTAGTTAAACCTAATCAGTCTCACATTTGCCAACAACAAATAGAGGGATCTGAAAAAACAGAGTTGCATGCAGCCATCAATTTATTACTTGAGCAAGGTGCTATAATACCCTGCGAAGAAGAAGTAGACCAGATTTTGTCCCCGTATTTTTTGGTCAAAAAATCTAATGGAAAGCATAGGTTTATACTAAATCTAAAGCGGTTGAATAAATTCTTAGAAGTACCTCATTTTAAAATGGAGGATTTCAGAACAGTTCTACTTCTTATCCAAGAGAATTGGTACATGGTAACGTTGGATTTAAAGGATGCATACTTTGCAATTAATATACATAGTAATTACAGGAAGTACTTGCGTTTTGTTTATAACAATCGCATTTATGAGTTCACCTGTGGCCCCTTTGGCCTAGCACCTTTACCATTTGTGTTTTCAAAGCTCTTAAGACCTGTAATAACCTTTTTGCGAACCAAACGCATTCAGTGTGTAGCTTACCTGGATGATTTATTAATTTTTGGTAAGAATGAAATAGAATGTATTTCTAATGCAAAACAGGCAATATCAATTTTAGAAAATTTGGGCTTTATAATAAATCGTGAAAAAAGCTGTCTAATACCCTCCACTAGATGTAGGTATTTAGGTTTCATTTTTGATAGCCGGAAACTTACTATAGAGCCTACACAGGAAAAACGACAAAAGATTTTAAATCTAGTAAAAATATTTAAAATTAAAAAATCTTGTGTCATAAGAGAATTTGCTCAGTTAATTGGTCTCTTAGTTTCAGTTACACCAGGTATTAAATATAGCAGGTTATACATTAAAGCTTTTGAAAGAGAGAAGTTTTTAGCATTAAGACGAGCAAATAATAATTATAGCACTATTATGATTTTGGATAAGGAAAAATTACAGGATGATTTTCTCTGGTGGGAAAATAATATTTTACATAGAAGAAATGATATTAGGCAGGATTCTTTTGAAATAGAACTGTATACAGACAGTTCGCTCACAGGTTGGGGTGTATATTGTCATGGCCAGACTGCGCATGGCTGGTGGAATAAATTGGAACAAAAAGAACACATAAATTATTTAGAGCTTATGGCTATTTACTATGGTTTAAAATGTTTTGTTTCTGATAGGAAATCTTGTAGTGTACTTATTCGAGTAGACAATTCAACGGCTTTAGCTTATATAAACCGTATGGGCAGTGTACAAAAATTAAAGCTTCACAAATTAGCAAAGAAAATATGGCAATGGTGTGAGGTCCGCGACCTTTACATTTATGCCTCGTACGTGCCTTCAAAGTCAAATAAAGCAGACAAAGAGTCGAGGGTAATTTCATTGGAAACAGAATGGCAATTGGCAAATACTGAGTTTAATAAGATTGTTAAGTTTTTTGGCAAACCAAGAATTGATTTATTTGCTTCAAGAGCTAATGCTAAGTGCGACTTATATGTATCATTGTCTCGAGACCCGAGTTCATTTGCAGTCGACTCATTTACTATTTCTTGGACAAAGTCCTATTTTTATGCATTTCCACCATTTTCGTTAATATCAAGAGTTCTTAAGAAAATTATTTCTGATAAGGCAGAGGGTATTATAGTAGTGCCTTGCTGGCCATCACAACCATGGTACCCTTTATTTTTGAGGTTGGCAATAAGTGACCCCCTTTTGCTAGGTCCCTCTAGAGGCTTATTATCTTCTCCTTTTAGGAATACTCACCCTTTAGCCAACAGCCTTATCCTGGAGGTGAGACGTTTATCAGGGCAGCATTTCAGTTAAAAGGTATTCCTGAATGTGCATTGTCGACTATGATACAATCTTTGGCAAAATCAACGCAAGAACAATATAATACAGTGTATAGGAATTGGTGGTCGTACTGCGTTGAGAAGGGCATAGACTGCTATAAAGCAGAGGTATTCGAGGTGTTAAGCTTTCTACAGCTACAGTATGATCGTAAATCATTCACGTACGGTACATTTAACACATACAGATCAGCGTTGTCCCTTATTCTACCAGGGAATATCGGCCAAAATATTCAGATTCGTCGATTCCTACGTGGAATCTCAAAACTGAGACCACAACGTTATAAATACAATGTAACTTGGGATCCAGATTGTGTTTTAAAATGGCTAGGTTCTCAATATCCAAATAAAACTTTGCCTCTGGACGTTCTTTCAAAAAAGCTAATTACTCTCCTGGCCTTAATAACAGGCCATAGACTCCAGACGTTATCTTTAATAAAGGTAGAGAATGTGATAATGTCAGATGAGGGAGTTCAAGTTTATATAGACGAGCCTATCAAAACCTCGAAGGCAGGTAATAACCAACCTTGCTTGAAGCTTCCGTATTTTTTAGAAAAGCCAAGTTGTTGTGTTGCTTCTCTTTTTTGCGAATATGTAGAAAGAACTGCAGCCCTAAGAATACTCGGTCAAGAGTTCCTTTTTATCACTTTACGACCTCCGCATCGTAGAGCGAAAATTGATACGCTAAGAAGGTGGGTGAAGGAAACACTTTTGGCTGCAGGTGTGAATACTAAAGTTTTTTCAGCACATTCCACAAGACATGCATCCACATCGAAAGCCTTTAGGCGTGGCATATCAATAGAATCAATCAGAAAGACTGCTGGATGGTCGGCCAATTCCCAAGTTTTCGCGGAATTCTACAACAGGCATTTGGACAATACTTTTAGTTTTGCCAGAGCGGTACTGGCCTAGTACTGTTAGGTGAGAATTGTCTATACGTTGTTGTGTAGGTACTTACCTTACAGAATTATGATTTATTATCTATATGTTAAGTCTCATATGTTGCTTGTTTTTTAGCATTTTATACCTACAATAATGTTTGTATACTTTGTGTTGTATTCTCTGGTACCTTCTGAATAGAGAATATAATATGTTCTAGTGGATCATTGTTTATCTAAGAGAACAAGACTTATGTTAAAGCAAAATTTTCTGGTCTTTAAACATCTACATAGTAAATTAAAGTGATCTAGAGGACGAAGCGACAAAATATAATTGAACGATCAAACGAACTTACCTGTGAAGTTCGATCGTAATTATATGAGTCGCTTCGTCCGAATAGATCACTCCCACCCAACCCAGATATTCCCTAAGAAGAAAAATTTGCTCCAGGCAATTTTAAAATTAAAGTTTTAAAAATTGCTTCTTTAAACTCGATGAAGTTGGTCGGTAAAACAGTTACCTATTTGTCTATTAAAACAAGAGTTTTCTTTAAAATATGTGCGTCATCTAGCACCGAAAAGCGGTACTACATAGTAAATTAAAGTGATCTATTCGGACGAAGCGACTCATATAATTACGATCGAACTTCACAGGTAAGTTCGTTTGATCGTTCAAATATTGAAAATATTTTAATTAGTTACTAGGCCAGATAATGAGATAAAATAACCAGTTAAGGGTCAAATTATCCAAGCGCTGGCAAAGTTACCAGCAATATAAATGACGGTGATGCCACTAGAAATAGAATTAGAAGGAACAAGATAGCTATCTTGCCGATAACTTTGCCAGCAATTCAATAATTTGGCCCTAAGTGTTCCAAAAGCATTAAACCAAAAATTAATCCTGACCAATAAACACTACAATCTGACGAGTGACGAGTGTGACGACGCATTCGGACGGCGAACGATATGACGTCATGATATATCCAGAGAAAAAAGATAGAGAGAAGAATATCTCGTACGGATTTCATTCATAAATACGATTTGCTTGCTATGACCATAGATGACCAATGCTATGACCTCCAAACCGACGTCGAAATAAGCTGCCATGGGCGTGCGCTGCAGATTTTGGGATATTATAAAGCACAGTGAGAGTGAGTATTGAGACGCGCCGCAGAAAACTCTGTCTGCTTGCCGTGTTGCTACCGCACTGGCTAATGTCGGGGTGTATTGTGAGAATCGTACCATAGAAATATCTCTTTTCTCTGAGTCGTACGCGCCAATCTCGGGGTGTTGCCGTTTGAAGGTCATAGCGTGGTCGAGCTGGCGGGAAGAAGAGATATTATTCTCTCTATCTTATTTTCGGCTGTCAAAACTCCTGCCACTTTTATGTCAAACAGAACACGAACCGCTAGCCGGTCGAAAACGCGGAACGCGGTTTCCAAATCTGCTAGTGACATCTGCAGTGGTTATCTAAAATTACACGTTATGCTCAACCGGAGACGCCAAAAACATTTTACAGATTACCGTTCATAGGTTAGGTTTTAAAAATTTCTTCAACGTCAAGCCGCCATTCATCCAGAGAATATACAGCCGCTGTTATTCTCGGATTCATCCGCTAAAACCTTGCTAAATACAGAAAATAAGAAACAAAAAGGAAAAACTTAAGGATTAATGTCTTTAATCTATGCCCAAGTATTCTACTGATAAGGTGGTAAGTACAAAGACCAATTTATGATTTTTCATATAAAAATATTTATTCAAAGATTCAACAAATACACATGCAGCCCAAAGCTAAATCAATCACAAAATGAGCCATTTTTGCCTCCGGACTTCACAAGACTACTATATCTAAATGTAATTTGAGTATTTTTTATACCATATTATTTTTCAGGAGCTACACTACATCATCCTTTATATTTAACATGTTATAATCTCGATTAAATGCTAAGAAAAATTTCTTTTATTCATTGGTAGACCCCATTGTTAACATCCGTTATTTTTAATCATTTAGTTACTTATGTGTTATATATATTTTAATTAGTGAGCTGAACAGTAAATAGGGAAATGAAGCATAATGCAGTCTAAACTTGCCAATATCAAGAATAATCTTTCTAAAATCTAAAACTTTTTAAAAGGTATTGACGATGTTCCTGACTTCGCCTTTTTTTCAAAAAGCTCTGCATTATCTGGGACTCCCAGATAATGCGGATAACTTATTATATATTATAATCATTTATAAATCAGTTTCTTAACAATGAACCACCCCCCCATGAATATAACCACAGCCGCAGCAAGAGTAACTCCAATAATGAGAGGTGCTTGAGCTGCGAAAACGGACTTGACAAAATCGAAGGTGCTCGGCATGGTTTGTTTATACGCGTCCCTTTCTCTCACTCTTCTGTAATACTCTTCGATGTGTGGCCGTTTTCCATCGGTCCAGAATCGCGGTTCCAAGCCTATTTGGTTTACACGTTCCAGGAGTATGGTCAGGTAGACATCTGCTACGGTAAATTTGTCAGAGCACAACCACCAGTTTTTTTGGTCTGAAAATCGGGAAAAATAATCAGTTAAGTTTTGTTTTATAAACCTTCAAGGTAATCAGTATGAGAGTGTATAGGCAGAGCAGCAACTGCAGTCCCTCATGAGTACAAAGAAAGATACTATTTCTTAAGGAAAATATACATTGGGGAAATAAGAAATCGTTGGTTTCCTGGATCCCTACTTGTCCAATTTTACGATTGATCATTTTCAATCATGATCATTTTTGCGATAATCAGTAAAATTATGAAAAGATCTATAAATATATTAAACTATAGCAGCAGTTGCTGCTTAGACTAGGAGGTAAACTGCATCAATTTGAAGCATAAACAATATATTTATAACACTAATGAAATAAAACGAAAGCACTTTAAAAAAAACTTTACCATTTGTATGCTGAGATAGTTCCTCCTCAATTTTATCAAATACTTCATCAGTTTCCCCTAGAATTTTCAAAAACTCATCTTTGTTTATTAATAATTCATGCCTCTTCTCTTGAATCGCAGCTTTCTGTAACAGCATTTCTCTTGCTTCTGGATATTGCTCTGCATACTCTTTTAGTTTCTGAGCGTTGTTTTTTTCCATATCTGAAATTTAAACTTAGAATTATTAGAA
This sequence comes from Philopedon plagiatum, assembly GCA_963971165.1. Lineage (NCBI taxonomy): Eukaryota > Metazoa > Arthropoda > Insecta > Coleoptera > Curculionidae > Philopedon > Philopedon plagiatum. The sequence continues at coordinate 97,177,729 of OZ020194.1, forward strand.
AGTGCTTCCCCATATTCGTTAAATATTGCTTTATCAAATAGAAAATTTCTTTAGATTCCAAAAATATATAACTTGCTAAGGTTTTGTTAAAGATTCTGTCCAGAAATTCATAAAAACTGAATTAAGGTAGAAAATTTTAATTTTTATAAGCTTGATTTAATTTTTTTTATTTAAGTAATCAACTGAATCTTCTCACGTAAGGCGAATTTCTGCGAATATTAGTTTATCCGATAGCAAATTTCATGGAGATTCCAAAAATATATAGGTATAACTTATTAATGTTTTGTTTAAGTTACTGTCCAGAAGACAATAACAACTGAATTAAAATAGAAAATTTAAACTTTTAACACCTTTCACAATTTTTTTTTTTAAGCACTAATTAAGGTAGGTACTTGTGATTCACAATTTTAAGAAAAAAACTTCGATTTTCGGTAATTCTATTTTTAAATTTCCTATTATTTTTTTACTCATAAAAACTGAATTATGGTAGAAAATTTCGATTTTTATAAATTCTTTCAAAAAGTTTGTATTTAGTCGACTCTGTAGCTTCCCGCGAATGTTGCTTTATCCAATGGCAAACTTTTTGGAGATATGTAATATTCGAAAACATGATCGTCACACGCCTCAAGGGTTTAAAGAACTGAGATTAATACTTATGTCCCTTGATAGCCTCTTAATACGACGTAATTTAAGACGTGCTTACTTACTTACTAGTTGTCTACGAACGGGAGCGATAAACGGAATTTTCTTATCCCCAGTTGCTGTTTCTGGATGTAAAAAGGAACCGATAGTCAGCAGATTCCCGTTTATTTTGTCGATTAGACTTCTGAAATGGGTCACTTTCTGTCTAATTTCGTGGCCTTGATCCATTGGAACCAGCCTTGGGGTATCACCTGGAAAGTTCAGATGAAGATATATAAAATTTATAGTTCACTTTAAAAATTATTGACAATTTCATCGAGTACAACAAAAAAAAGAAAGAAAAATATGGCAACTATGAACATCAGATTAGGTACTTGCGTAAGGTAAGGAAGTATGTACATATATATGAAAGTGAAATAGTTAGAAAAATCAAATATAAGTGAAAGAAATGAAAGCTTCAACAAAATTTATTTCTATGTGCATACCGTTACTAAAGTTATCCTCCAAATAATCGATAATCCTTCCCGAGTCTGGGATAATTTTGCCAGTGTCCTGCAGTACCGGTACTTCTCCTTTGGGATTGAGATCCAAAAACCATTTTTCGTATTGTTCTCCGTTGGCTATATTGATAAGATGAGGCTGAAATTTGATTCTTTTCTCGTGCAAGGCTAAGATCACCTGTAAGGTAAATATGTATTTGGCAAAATTCAAAGAATGTTTATAAGCGAGTAATGAAATGTGATAGTGCACTCAGGCCTTACAAAAAAGAGAATTGTAAATTAAGTTCCAAAAATGTTAATACCTAAGTGTAGTGAAATAGGGTGCAACAATGAAATAAATATAAAATTTTAAATTCTTCAATGAATTATGTATCTACACAGAAGAGTCATTTTTTATAGCAAAAAACTCATTGGTATTAATATTGAAATGGCATAGTTTTAGATTTAAACTCTTTAAGTGGCTGATAATAGTGATAATAAATAAGAATTTAAGGCGTATCATTTTTGGTTGAAAAAATAGAATGAATTTATCATCTTATTACTTCAAACAAGCCGATTTTGTTTACCATCAAGTTTATTATGTAATAATTAATTACATTTAATCATGGGACACAATTACGATTTTAATCATAAGATCTATTAAATTAGCCCATATTATGTGTGAACTGTTATTTATTTTTATTTGCATTTGTTTGGAAATAATTTTAATAGGTATAGATCTGTAATTTAAAATATGTTCGTTGTATGATCAGAGAAAAACCAAGACAGTTTTTCTCTGGTATGATATTGTCAACTACTTAAATGAAACTGCTAAGTACTGTTTTATTTGAAGAGCAAATAAACTGACTGTTTTGCCTCGTCAAGAACAATTTTTTATGTTAGTGTATTTCTTTGTGTGTGTATTTTTTATTTTAAAGGCATACAATCATACAAACAACGTAGAAAAGATAAAACGTAATAAGTAGAGCAGATCAAAACAAAAAACAGAGCAACAGAGCTAAAAGCCTACCGCAAGCTTGGAAAAGAATCATTGCTCTACGGCCGTCTATTTATAATCCTAAAATGCGAACGACCTAAGGTATATAATGCAAGGTCACGCCAGCGACATACAGATTGGTCACGCACATAGACAATAAAAAGTTTTACGTTAACAACAGACATAACAAGCTAAAAAATACTAGATTTAACACTTACTTTTTGGGAATAAAAGGAATACTGGTCGTAGTACAAAACCAGAGCGTCTGTATCACCATTCATACTTGCATCTATTTTTTCGGCACTACTTTTTGCAGCACTTTCACTGTCGGTGATTTTATCACAGTAATCGTCCTGCTGTTGGACGGCAAGTGAAAATGATCCGTAGCGGCTGTTCAGCAGGAGAATCAGGGGCAAAGATCGCTTCACGTGCTCGATACCACTGCGTAGAATTGCAGGACCCAACATAATATTTTTGAATCGAATTTTGAAAATTTTATGTTCCGGATGTGGGGAGTTATGGTAGGTTAAGGCGACGCATTGGACTAGATGGCGTTAAATTTTGGATGAATAGTTATGTAAGTTCCGTGATGCGTTCGATATTTTTCGGCGCCGCGCGACGCGACGCCTGGTTAGCCGTCGGTCGTAGCTTGTTTCTACAGGGCGACGTAAAATTAACTGACCATGCCAATAGTTTTTTTTAGTCTAGACGGTGACTGCAATTTAGTTTACGTCATCCAATACTAGAGAAGAAACAATTTCTTATGAAAAATAAACACTAGGCAAGTAAAAAGTCGTTGGCTTGTCGAATCCCCCCTGTCCAGATTTTGAATGATCATTTTTGCTATTTATACTTCAATTGGACACGTCCTCCTAGATCACCCTGTTATATATATATATATATATATATATATATATATATATATATATATATATATATATATATATATATATATTTTTTTTTTTTTTTCTTAGCATTAAAAAAGATCCAAAGATATTTTTTTATTAAACAGTGCTCGATCATTACTACAAATAAAACTGATCCCCCCTTGTGTCACCACGTAGCTAGGGGAGGTCCAGGGGTTCAACACCCCCGAAATTCTCAGAAATTTAAAATTTACCAAATATCTACCATCTACTGAGTGTTAGCTACGATTCCAGTAATAACCACCACTCCATTCTCTCCTAGGTATGAAGAGAATAAAAACATGAGAAAGAAACCAAATAGGAAATGAAACACTCAGTTCATTGGCTCTCCTGTCGATTCACTGGGATATACAAGTAGATCCGGTTGGGTAGGATGATGTTTTAAACGTGATGGCAAAAAAGCTCGGTGCTTACGTTTGTAAGCATTCCGTGCATTCCCTACACATTTTTTTATTATAAGTCGATGTATTTTGCAGTTTGACGTACATAAAATAGTAAATAATACTAATCATGTTCGCTTCTTATTTAAGTAAGCAGGAAACGCTTTGTCTTCGTTCTGAATTTGTGTAGTGGGCATCTAACATTACACGTTACGCTCAACCAGAGAGGCCAACATTTTACAGGTTGCCGTTTTTAGGTTAGGTTTTAAAAATTTCTCCAAGCCGCTATGGTTCATCCGCTAACTAAATACAGAAAGTAAGGAACAAAAACGAAAAACTTAAGGAATAAGTCTTTAATCTAATGATGAGGTGGTAAGTACAAGAACCAATTTATGATTCTTCATATAAAAATATTTATTTAAATATTTAACAAACATATTCAGCCCAAAGCTAAATTCATCACAACACTGCATCATTTTTGCAGCTGGAATTTACAAAATGACTAAATATATAAATGTAATTTAAGAGTATTTTTAATACTATATTATTATTTTTCAGGAGCTATCTACATCATACTTTATATTTAACATGTTATATTGTCAATTAAATGAAGAGACATTTCTTTTATTCATTGGTAGACCCCATTGTTAACATACTTTTTCTTCAACCATATAGTGAAGTGTTACATATATATTTTAATTAGTGAGCTTAGTAAGCCACCGCGGTGCCTGAGCCGCAAAAACCGACTTGACAAAACCGAAGGTGCCCGGAATGGTTTGTTTATACGCTTCCCTTTCTCTCACTCTTCGGTAATACTCTTCGATGTGTGGTCGTTTTCCATTGGTCCAGAATCGCGGTGCCAAGCCTATTTGGTGTACACGCTCCAGGAGTATTGTCAGATAGACATCTGCTATTGTAAATTTGTCAGAGCACAACCACCAGTTTTTTTGGTCTGAAAAATGGGAAAAATGATCAGTTAAATTTTGCTTTAAAAACCCTCAAGGTAGTCAGTCAGTATGAGAGTGTATAGGCAAAGCGACGACTGCAGTCAACCCAACCTGAGTACAAGGCGAGACTATTTTTTAGGAACAATAGATATTAGAGAAATAAGAAATCGTTGGTTTGCTGCATCCCTCCTTGTCCAGTTTTGCCATTAATGAGCATTTTTGTGATACTTATAATAAAATTATGAACACATTTATAAATATACATAAACTATAACAGCAGTCGCCACTGAGACTAGGAGGTAAACTAGATAAATTTGAAGCTTAAATAATATTGATAACACTAACACTAATCAAATAAAGCTAAAGCACTTTTAAAACTTTACCATTTGTATGCTGACTTAATTCCTCCTCAACTTTATCAAATACTTCATCAGATTCACCTAGAATTTTCAGAAACTCATCTTTGTTTAGTAATAATTCATGTCTCTTCTCTTGAATCGCGGCTTTTTCTAACAGCATTTCTCTTGCTTCTGGATATTGCTCTGCATATTTTCTTAGGTTTTCCGCGTTGTGTTTTTCCATATCTGAAATTTAAACTTAAAACTTTTAGAAAGTGCTTCCCCATATTCGTTAAATATTGCTATATCCGATAGAAAATTTTCTGGAGGTTCTAAAAATATCTAACTTGTTTAGGTTTCATTCAAAATTTTGTTCAGAAATTCATAAAAACTGAATTAAGGTAGACAATTGTAATCTTTGACCGTCGTTTAACAATTTATTTAATCTGCAGTATTTTCTAATCTAAAGAGAATTTTCGCGAATATTGCTTTATCTAATAGAAAATTTTCTGGAAATACATAATATTCGAAAACTCTCGTAGTTAGTGACGTGACCGTCAGACGCCTCAAAAATTTAAATAACTGTGACTAATATTTATGTCCCTTATAACAAAGGCTTACAGGGGGGGGGGGGGGGACATTATGGCTTGACGGACTTAAAACCAATGCGTCCTGCTCTTGCATTAAAGTACCTGTAGAGCTCTTATAAACACCGCACTCTACCTACTGCAGTTGTCATAAAGAAAGTATAAAGGATGAGCCTATATAAATGTTTTTAGCCCCCTCTTAATACGACAGGGATTTATGGCGTGCTTACTTACTTACTAGTTGTTTACGAACAGGACCGATAAAAGGAATTTTCTTATCCCCCGTTGCCGTTTCTGGATGTAAAAAGGAACCGATAGTCAGCACGTTCCCGTTTATTTTATCGATCAGACTTCTGAAATAGGTCACTTTCTGTCTAGTTTCGTGGCCTTGATCCATTGGAACCAGCCTTGGAGTATCACCTGGAAATATAGCAACTATGAGCATCAGATTAGGTACCTGTATAAGGAATGAAGGGTATATGAGAGTGAAATATTTAGAAAGATCAAATATAAATGAAAGAAATGAAAGATTCAGCACAATTTATTTCTATATGCATACCTTTACTGAAGTTATCCTCCAAATAATCGATAATCCTTCCAGAGTCTGGGATAATTTTGCCCGTGTCCTGCAGTACCGGTACTTCTCCTCTGGGATTTAGGTCCAAAAACCATTTTTCGTATTGTTCTCCATGTGCTATATTGACAAGACGCGGTTGAAATTTGATTTTTTTCTCGTGCAAGGCTAAGACCACCTGTAACGTAAAAATTTATTTGGCAAGCTCCAAAGAATGCTTAAGCGAGTAATGAAATGTGATAGCGCGCTCAGACCTTACAAAAAATTGCATTGTAGCTTTATTTCACTACTATATTAGTACTATTTTCCGACGTCAAATAACAAATACTAGATCCAACTTTTACCAATATAAGAAGGTAATTGCTAGTAGGAAATAAAGTAGATGAGTAAATTTTTCAATGAATTATATTATGTATTTACGTAGGAGAGTCATTTATTTTTTTTATAGCTAACAAAAACATTGGTATTAATATTGAAACGGCATAGTTTTAGATTTAAACTATTTTAGTAAGTGGTTGATAGTAAATCGAAAAGAATTTGACGCGTATCATTTTTAGTTGGAAAGTAGAATGAATTTATCAAATTGTTACTTCAAACAAGTCGATTTGATTTACTATCAAGTTTATTAGGTAATAATTAATTACACTTAATCATGTGACACAATTACGATTTTTATCATAAGATCTATAATTAACTGATATGTGTGAAGTGTTATTTATTTTTATCTGCATAATTATTAGCATGTAATTTTTAATTCGCTTGTAGTATGATAAAGTCAACTAAATGAAACTGCTAAATACTGCTTTATTTCAAGTGCAAACAAACAGACGTACTTACTCGTTTTTACTGTTTTTGCTTCGTCAAGCAGGATTTTTTTATATCAGTATTTTTCTTTATGTGTGTATTTTTCGTGACATTTGACTTATAAATTATAGTTTAAAAAACTGAAAAACACGCTTTTATGAGTACTAAAAAGTTAAGAATAATTATTTTCCTTTTATAGTTAACAGAAAACCGGGGTGCGCAATACAAGTCAAGGGTGTAAATAGCAGTGAGCAGATTGGTGGCAAATATCACCACGTGGTCATTTAAACTAATTCATAGTTCTATTCATAGTTTTTTCATATTTGTAAACAAACGTTGTCAGTAAAAGAATTTCATTTCTGTTCTGTTCCACTATTTAAACAGTCATAAATTATGATAAAAAAAGTGAAGTCCGGTCCTGACCAAAGTTTAAGTTGTGTAAACAGAAATCGTTTTCAGCCGGTTAGTGGTCATGGTCACGGTTGACAGTTAAATAATGGATTAAACTTCATTTGCCAACTAATTGGTTGACAAATGAAGTTTATTCTATTATTTAACTGTCAACCATGACCATGACCACTAGCCCCATGGGCGCGAGGTCGTCGGCGATTGCCGACGCCTAGCGCCGCCACTGACAATAAGTAGAGCATATCAAAACAAAAAACAAAGCTAAATAAAAGCCCAACCCAAGTTTGAAAGTAATCATTTGCTCTATCTATAATCCTGAAATATCTATTTATAATCCTAAAATGCAAACGACCTAAGATACAATGCAAGGTCACGCATTTAGACAATGAAGCTTTACGTTAGCAACAGTCATTCATTACTATTACAAGCTAGAAAAACACTAGAAACGCTAGATTTAACACTTACTTTTTGGGAATAAAAGGAATACTGGTCGTAGTACAAAACCAGAGCGTCGCCGTCGGAGTTCTCATCCTTCATACTTGCATTTATTTTTTCGGCACTACTTTTTCTAGCACTTTCACTTTTGGAAATTTTATTGCAGTAATCGTCCTGCTGCTGCACGGCAAATGAAAATGATACGTAGCGGCTGTTCAGCAGGAGAATCAGAGGTAAAGATCGCTTTACGTGCTCGATACCACTGCGTAGAACTGCATGAAATAACATAATATTTTTAAATCTAATTTTGAAAATTTTATATTCCCGATGTGGAGAGTTATGATAGGTTAAGGCGATGCATTGGCTAGATGGTGTTAAATTTTGTCTTATTTTGTTATGATCCGTGATCCGTTCGATATTTTTTGGCGCCGCGCGACGCTTGTTTAGCCGTAGGTCGTAGCTTGTTTCTACAGGGCTGCGTTTGTTTTTAGTCTAAGCGGCGACTGCAGTTATCATATCATTTTATTTTCTTTGCTGTAGTTTAGTTTACGTCATCCAATACCTACTAGATGAGAAACAATTTCTTGTCTTATGAAAAATAAACACTATATGCAAATAAAAAGTCGTTGGCTTGCCGAATTCCCCTTCTTTTTAGACTTTCTATTTGCATAGTGTTTATTTTTCATAAGATAAGAAATAATATACATATATAATTTTAAATAAAAATATGTTATAAGAAACGATATTTTTTTAATAAACAGGGCTCGATCATTACTACAAAGGAAACTGATTCCCCCCCTGGTCCCCACTACCAGGAAAACCACTTAAAAAATTGTCATTTTATCGAGTAGGTACAAATAAAAAACAACAAAAAGGGAAAATGTGGCAACTATATGGATCAGGTGACTGCATAAGGAGTGAAGGATGTGGGAGTGAAATAGTGAAATAGTAGAAATAGGCGGAAAGATCAAATATAAATGAAAGAAAAAAAATCAATGTTGCCAGCTGTCGTCTGTTTTCATAAGTTTAATAATATTCACAGAAGTGATCTTTTATTGAAAAATTAGACAAGAAAGGATACGGCAAACCAAGAATTTTTTTGTCAATCTTTCTTAAGAAAAAGCTTGTTTGTTTGTACTCCATAACATGGACTAATTTGTATTCGCCGCTCGGCATGTCTGAGGTTGTTGAGAAATAGGTAATATAAAAACACACTTTTAAAAACGGTTGTGCTTTATTTGTACTTGATCCCAATTTAAAATGAACATTTTGGTGGTGTATTGTGTGCAAATAGTCGTATATATGGTAAAGTAGATATTAAAATTCACATTTCTACTCAACCAGTGTGATACAAGATAAATACAATACAATTTAATAGATTAGGTAAGAAATGTAGCTGTGAATGATAATGATGATGATAATTTTAGTGTCCATAATTTGTTTTCCAAACATGAAATGACTACTACCGCTAGCACCTCTCCCGTACATTTATTATCCCGTTTACGTTGGTGGTATCTCTTTTTCCATCCTCGTCAACTGAATATTTCGATCCGTCTCGCTCTCAGGCCCAGCAAACTTTCCTTCTCTTAACCTCACTCTGAGGTCGAGGCACCTAATGTCGGTCATCAAGGACTGATCTTTGTTGCCCAATTCTCGATCGATCACCACCTGCTGATCCTCCAAAGCGTTGTAGGTCGTCTTGGCACAATTGATCTTATCCTGAAGATCCTTCCTGGTTTGTCTCAGTTGCAGGACCTCATCTTTAAGACCTTGTTCAACTTCGTCTCTGGCTAATTCGAAACCGGGTCTGTAGGATCGGTTTTCGAGTCTGGTCACGGCTAATTTCAGTGCGTCAGTCTTAGCTTCTAGAGCGTCGTCCAAAGTTCGAATTTCTTTGCCAACCTAAAAATAAAAAAGTGAGTTTTTCTATGTTTCTGTAGGATTTTTATGAAATAGAACCTTTTCCATCTCGTCGCGCATCTTCAGCTGTTGCCACTCGGTTTCGTTACGTGCTTTCTGAGTCTGGTAGATGCGCTTTCTCAGAATAAAGTCTACTCTGTCGCGCTGCGCGATCATATCGTTGCGCGCCCTCTCTCTCACAACGAACAGAGCTTCGCGAAGGCGCAGAGTGTCTGCCAGTTCGTTGTCGGCCAGCAGTTTGACGAATCGGCTGTGTTCGAGCCATTGTTCGTAAGGCAGGGAGCTGAAAAAAACTTGATGTAAAGTTGACTTATTTGGTCAATTCCTTCAAAACCTACTTTTTGACAACTCGCAATGGATCAGTTTTGAAACTGATATTGGCGCAGTTTTTATCCAAAGTGAGTTGATCCTTGTCGATTTCTATGGCTTCGTGTTTGTCGTTTATGTCCAGGTTCAATTTAAAGCGTACTTCGTTGAGCTTATTGACTTTTTCCCATGCTTCTTGGCATCGCTCTATTAGCATTTTCTTAACACCTTCCACAACGCATAGTTCCTAAAAGTGTAAAGTGAGTCTACTAACACTGCTCAATTTGCTTAATAAATTTTTATGATCCTCTTTTCAAAAAGTTTTTATTTAATCAAGTGTATCTTCTAATCTAAAGCGAATTCCCGCGAATATTGCTTTATCCGATAGCAAATTTTCTGGATATTCCAAAAATATATCACTCATTAAGGTTTCGTTAAGGATTATATCTAGAAATTCATAAAAACTGAATTAAGGTCGAAAATTAAAATTTTTATGGTCCTCTTTTCAAAAAGTTTTTATTTAATCAACTGTATCGTCTAATCTAAAGCGAATTCCTGCTATTATTGCTTTATCTGGCAGCAAATTTTTTTGATAATGCATCAGTGCTCATTTCAAAAAGAGTTTTGGTACCATAAAGAAAAAATAAAGAAACATTTTTCTTAAGTCCGTTTTACCGTTTTCAGTTCGGTGTCGCCGTCATCATAAGTCAGTTCAGCACCTTGTCTGTTGTCTCGCATAGAAATACATTCAGATACGACACCTATGGGGATCCCCAGGCCCTCTATCTCCTTCTCTGTCTCATATTTTTCTTCCTTAAGGAGACCGACTTCCTTGTCGATTCTTTGAAGACATGTTTCTAACATTTCCTAAAAAATATCCAGTGCGATTTTTACCTGGGATAGCCCATGTAGATTCTCAAGAGAATATACAAATATAATCTGTTGGTACGGGATTTAAAGGACCGAGGCTTTATAGGGACATGGAAAACTTCTGCAGGCAATTCGTTTCAAAATCTGGAGAGCATAGATATGAGTGAGCAATGAGCGAGACAAGGGGGAATGAAAAACCAAGGTTGTTGATGTTTTGTCACATATTTTGCATTAACTTACGTATACAAAAAAATATTTAAATAATTCTTACTTTCCACCTATCAAGTTCCGTAATCCGATCGCCCAGTCGGACATTGTTGTGGTACGTGTCCCATTCCGTTCGAATTTTCGTCTCATTTCTGAGTTGACGTGCTTCGTGTCTCAAATTGAACGCATCACCTCTACGGGCATCATTGGTCTGCTGAATCTCCCATTGTTTAGCGTACCAGTCGGCTAAACCGATATGCGGCAGGGGTTTTTCGTAAGTTACCACCGACATTTTACAGATCTACAAGTATTAAATAGGGTTAGTAGTGTAAATGATGGTTTTTAGATTTTTTCTTGCTCGTCGGGAAGCCATTTGACGATTCAAAAACCATCAGCGTTCCAAGCGTTGCTTAAAAATTATTTATCCGTTAATCGGAAAGAAAAAAAATCGCCACTATTAATTTAAAATACGTACCGTAGCCTAATAAAAGTGGAGCAAGAAACTTTCTTAATAAATCTAAGACTAAATGGATTGTATAAAAAATATTGACAAAACCGTCACGATGATAAGGCTACAATAGGACCTGATTTGTTACCTTGGTTACTACATAAATACCAAAAGGGACTCTGACACAAAATTTTTGAAAGCGTGATTCGATAGGTTTGTTGCTATACAGAGTTCATGTATAGATTTTGATCAGAAATAGAGTTGACACGATAATTACATGTTGCACTGCGACAGGCGTTTAGTGTATGTAACCAATCTTATTGGATCAAACCTGTTCGTTTCACAGAAAAAAAGGGTTGTTATATCTTTTGTGTAGCAAGAAACTGCACTAACCTATGTGCGAAAACTCTTTATTTTTCTGTAATACCAGAGACTATAAAGAATATATATAGACAAATTCTCGAATACACCGATACGGGACCGAAAGCGGGTCTCCCTTGAGACATTTGGGTGGGTTTACCCAATCAAAACTGTTTCAAGGGAGATCTGCTTTTTGGTCCATTTTTTGGTACACGCCAGTTTTGTCTATGTATTATTTACTCTATGGTAATACCAAAGAAAATTATAGCTGCGCAGCTATTATTTTCTTGGGTAATACTGATAAACTGATATATACGAGCAGGCACGGACTGGCCCGGCGGACTGGCGGGCGCATTTTTTTTAAACATTTTTCGCTAAAAACGCTGAAAAATTGCTGTCCCCACCCTTATTACCAAAAGGATTGCGCAGAAATATCTGAAAAGAAATCATGAACATTGATAATTAGGTGTAGATTGAACCAAAATTATCTTTGAATAATTCTAGCAAGATGAATTATTATAAACAATTTAATTGTTTATTTCCTTATAACTGCTGAACCATTGGTTGTAGAGAAAAAGTTTCTCGACAAAAAATATTTCTCACAATGCAAGGGACAACTTATGTCCCTATACGTTTTTCAAATTTTTTAATTTAGGTTTGTCGAAACTCGCCCCCTCAGCTCCACGCATACGCGATATAATACGACGTTGGTGCCGTCGGCGGCGGGTAGTGCGGCAGATGGGCGGCCGAGGTTTGCTCAGGTTAAGTGGAGGTTGATGTCACGGAACACTAATTGTGCAAATATAGCTTGCACTTAATCGAATTTATTTATTTATTGTTTTTATTCGGAATGTCCGAGGGTACATACCCGACAATTCGGAGATTCAAAGGATATACTACCCAAACTGGGTCACGTGTAGGTCTGGGCGATAGCTAGAGGCGCCAGACCGGGTGATGAGCTGGCCAACCTGTCCCATGAACGAGGACCAATAACATGAAGAAAGAAGAGGGATAACCATGCCATAACCTCATTTTATACAATTTTATATAGTAGGGTTATTTTTTTTGGCTGTGAAAAGAAAACTAAACATGTTTAGTTTAAGTAGAAATATTAATAAAGTTTATCCTAATTTTAATTACCTCGTAAGTCTATTTGTTTTTCTTATAAGTAAAATATTGATTGACATTTTTTAGTCTAGGTTATTCTGTATAAAAACTTATATGACCGAAAGTGATTTAGAGTATAAAGGCAACTTTTCTGCTCAAAATAACGCCAAAATATTGGAAATACTAAACGAATCTACCCCTGAAGAACTATCTAAGTAAGTTTCACTTTTACATTTGAGAGTTATAGCAAAATAATAAGACTTTTTGCAGGTACAATATACCCCTTGATCATATACAAATGTTAACCAATTGGAAATCAAAAAGGGGCTCATTTAAGCATATTAACGATGTTTTAGAAGTTAACGGATTTGGTGAAAATATTTTAAAGCAAATTAGTGAGAGTTTTGCTTACCACAATGCTTCCGAAAAAGCAAAAGTTACGAAGCCGAAGCCAAATAAAATAAAGCATTTAGTAGTACCCAGCATAAGCTTCAATATTCTTTCAGTAAGATAAATTGTGGTTTCCATGTAAATTATGACTTTTTGAAGAAATTATTTGTAGGCGCTAAAATCGGCAGTTGCTGTTCACCTGGAACCCACAGGAATAGGTTGGGCAAGACTTGAAAAGCAAGATAATAGTCTGACAAGTTGGACATGCGAAAATTTCAGTAATCTACCCCAAAAGATGATGCCTACGGACACCTTTAATTTGGTAAAATTTTCTAAAAGAAAAGAAAAACAGTTTTATCACTATCTCTCCTATTTTTAGGCCTTAAATATTTTAAGAAAAACCCCCCCAGGTGATGTATACATATTCGAAACTCTAAATGGCTTGAGTCTTCAAGCACAAGGGAAGCAAGCTATAGTGTCTACTTACAATCAGAAAATAGAACTTGTTTCCATGCTGTTGGCTTTAATAAACACTAGTGTCAGTCACAATCTAAGTTTACAGACACTCGGTAGTGAGGAACCTTTACGAGAGATTGTGAACAGAGCATTTTTTTTAAAGTCTAATATACCAGCAAGGTGAGTGGGGGCCTTTATTTATATTTTAAACATTGGGTATTTAAGTAATAGTGTAGATTCCTTTGATAATTGAATTTGTTTATAGTTTAGCGAAGAAAGAAGTTTTTTTTGCTTAATTCAGTTTTTATAAATTTATCGACAGAATTTTTGGAATCTCCAGAAAATTTGCCATCAGATAAAGCAATACTTGTGGGAATTTGCTTTAGGTTAGAAAATATAGCTGACTAAAAAATAATTTATGAGTAAAGATGTTCATAAATATCAAAAATGTTTGTCTTAACTCAGTCTTTATGAATTTCTGAGCAAAGTCTTTTACAAAAGCTTCAAAAACCATATATTTTTGGAGCTGCAGCTGATTAAAGGGAAGCTTTTGGAAGCGAGCATATAAAAATTATTTTTTTTTACCTTTATTCAGTTTACATGAATTTCTGGACAGAATCGTTAATAAAATCTCAATAAGTTACATGTTTTTGGAATCTCCGGAAAATTTGCCCTCAGATAAAGCAATATTCGCGAAAATTCACTTTAGATTAGAAGCTGCAGTTAATTAAAGGGGAAATTTTAGAAGCGAGAGTATAAAAATTTAAATTTTTTGACCCTAATTCAGTTTATATGAATTTTTGGACAGAATCTTTAATGAAATCCTAATAAGTTACATGTTTCTGAAATTTCTAGAAAATTTGCCATCAGATAAAGTAATATTCGCGGGAATTCGCTTTAGATTAGAAGCTGCAGTTGATTAAAGGGAAACTTTAGAAGTGGGGTATTACATTTTTTTTACCCTAATTCAGTTTTTGTGATTTTCTCAACAAACTTTTTAATGAAACTTTAATAAGCTGTATATTTTTGGAATCTCCAGAAAATTTACTATCAGGTAAAATAGTATTCGCCGGAATTCACTTTGACATCGTTTAATAAAGATTTGTTTTTATTTATAGATTATTTGGAACCTTGATTGGATCAGAAAGAGTATCAGCAGTAACTGCGATCAATAGACTTTTAAAATATGATTTAGACAGCGGAGAGTCGTTGCCTTACACGTCCGTTATTTTCGAAGATAATATAAAGCGAGCATTTTTTAGTCGGAACCCTACTAACAAAGAGTTAATGGCTCAGGCCTTGATGCTCGGGGTTAGTTTCATGGACCTGTATGTACGTAGAACCTCAGTCAGTTATGAGGCACTCAGTTTCAAGAAAAATAAGAAGAAAAAGTTGAGTTGATATTGGAAAATTGTCAGTTTTTTGAGATAAACTTTTCTAAAGTAGTGCGTTTATATGTGATAACTGAATTCGTTTCAATACTGGAAGAATAACCATAGAAATATATATCCCAACACCTGACGTAGTGTGAGCACCAGAAAGTTTTATTACATGTTTGGAATTGATTGTTTTTGTTTTAATCATAAATTATTTTCTGTATTTTTTTTTTTGGTTTGAAATACAGTATCAAGGTGAATGAAAATAATTAAATAGCGTTTCACACCCCCCCCCCCTCCTCTTAATCTTAATCCAAATAATAAAAAGTAAGTTTAAAGAATTAACTATAACCACTGAAAAGTTAGAAACAAAAATTGCGTGTCTCAGAATGGGATTTATATTCATAGATATATTACAAACTTGTATGTCCTATAAAATGTCTGTTATACCTTGTTCAAGAGAAAGAAGAGGTTTCACAGAACGGGCTCATTTAAGCTAATTCTATAGAGTTTTGATTAAACGATCCTGTTGACAAGTGTCTGATTAGTGATGACGTGCGATAACGCTTGTTCTGTGAACCACTTTTCTCAAGAATGGGTATGACAGACATTTTGCGCTATATAAACATTTGTAATACAACTAGGAATCCAAAACCTATATACCGACACGCAGCGGGCTTCTAACTTTTATTTTGCATACTTTTTAACACTAATAATTACATACCTCCTGCGAGGCGGTCTGTATACCCCCCCCCCCCCCCCCCCCGTGATCGATGTAAATGTTCGGATGTTGTCGCTGTCACTGGCGACGTTTTCACCTCGATTTTTAGTGTGCCGTGCTAAAATTAGCAAAGCGGAACATTTGTAGGGTATCGGGGGAAAACCATGGATGTCACAAGAACTCGTTTTTATTGTGTCCAACCGTTTACGCATGGTAGCGACATTCACTGTTTTCTGTCTTCTTTAAGCCATCATTCGATAGTGCTTGCCGAGATCCACAAAATGTCGTACTTAACTAAATTTCGACAATTTTGTGACGTCCATGGTTTTCCCCCCATACCCTTCGCTTATGGAATCACTGGTGTCCGTCCGTCCATCCGTCTGTCACAGGCGATTTTCGCTGAAACTATTCGACGTAAAAATTTGAAATGTAGCACAGAGATAGAGTGTAGTGGCCCAATTATAGACGTGAAGTATAAAAAAATTAATTTTGATTCTGGGGGTTAATTTCAGGGGGTAAACTGGGAAATGGAAAAAAATTCAAGGGCATCGTGTAGGGTATCCAATGAAAGCTTATTGAAGCACGAATTCAACAATATGCATTTTTAAAAACATTTTTCGGGAAAAACCATGGATCTATTATAATATGGATTCGATATCCGTATACTGTGAGCGTATCGAACGTGAAGCCTTATATAATATAAATATTTTGTTGTTTGTTATTCTCTTGAGAGAGCAGTTTACGAACTACGAACATAGACAAGACTACGAATTACTACGTAATTGAATCAAGAATGGTAGTAGAAAGAGATAAAATAGCATTGGAGTGTTGGAGCTCAGAAGTGTTGTTGTCTGCTGGGTGCTTAGGAAAAACGCCTGCGAACGCTCGGTTACACGTACGTCTTTGTCTAATGAACTAGAAAAGAAAAAGTGTGACGTATAGATTTATATAGATTTATAAATGACTCAGAGCGACTTTAAATAAACGCCTTTAGAAGTAACCTAACATAACATAACTATAAATAAAACCTATTTAACTTAAATTTATTACTATTTAGCAGAAAAATACAATATTTTGGGGCTTTTATTACTTTTAGTAAATCTTGTGATGCTTCTAACGTATTTTTGTACAAAAATACAAGGTAAAATAAGATGTGGCCAATGTTTACAAATTGTGTTTACAGTGTCGTTTAGAATGGTTTGTTTTGGCTTCAAAGAATATGAACTCATCCCGTATCCAGTCCTAATAAATCCATGGGAAAAACGCTGAAAAATTGCTGTCGCCACCGTTATCACCAAAAGGATCGCTCAAAAAAATCTGAAAAAAATCATGAACATTGAGAATTAGGTGGAGATTGAACCAAAATTATCAGGATTGAAAAATTCTAGCGAGATGAATTATTGTTATAAACAATTTAATTGTTTATTTCAGCAGTTATAAACTGCTGAACCATTGGTTGTAGAGAAAAAGTTTTTCGACAGAAAATATTTCTCACGATGTAAGGAACAACTTTTGCCCTTACATGGTTTTCAAAATTTTTAATTTGGCTTAGGTCGAAAAATGCCATTGGCTACTTAACTACTCGAAAACGAAACATCGCATCGGATCTAAAAACGGATTGGCACGGGCAACTTCAAAATCTCAAATACTTTCTTTTTGCAGTATATTATATCTAAAATCACTGGAAATAGGGAAAATTTTGGAAAAACTGGAAATTTCTATTTTTGGCCCAAATTGTTCACGGTTTTTAATTTTTTTTTCAAGTTCAAAATGGATTTTAATCAAAATTGCGTATACATCATCGGAAAGAGCTCGTCGAAATACGTGATACTGATGTTCATATTTTTTAAATTATTCGTTTTTTATTAGGAAGGGAGCAATCAATGATTAAATTTCGATTTTTTGACTTTTTTGCCCACGACGTCGGTACATTTGAATCACCCTGTATTTTTTCTAACTTTTTTTCCACTTTTTCAACGCTATCTGATAAAGGGATAATCAAGCTTTAAAATAAATACCCAATGGGACATTCAAGACCGCATTTAGGGTGTAAAAACGAATTTCTTTTGAATTTCTCCATCAAAACCTATAAAATTTCAAATAAATTTATATAAGTAATATATATAAATATATTTGTGTAGTCCACTAAAAAAGCACAAAGGAAAAGAAAACATAAAGTAATTGTTGAACAATTTTATTAACAATAACTCGAATTCAGTAAACGGTTTGGTGTATATAAATATATATCACTATTTGAACTGTGTAAATTTTAAACAGTGAAAATGTAAAAATTTACTACTCAGATACAAAGAGTTCCACATACTGAATAACTCCCCCCCCCCCCCCCCGCTCTCCAATAACATTCATTTTGACAGTCTTACTTTTTGTGGGAATACTGGACAAATGGAATGTTATGCAAATTGGATTCTATTAATTCAATTCATTTTGGTATAAACGTTCATTCATTCATACAAAGAGTTCTACATACTGAAAACCCCCTCCCCCCACCCCACCCTGCTCCCAATAACATTCATTTTGGCAGTCTTACTTTTTGTGAGAATACTCGACAAATGGGATGTTATATAAATTGGATTCCATTAATTCAATTCATTTTGGTAAAAACATTCATCATTAATGATATAGAAAATATTCCACTAAATTTTACAAAAACGCACACAAAAGTATACTTTCCACCTAATAGTTGTGGAGAATGAGATTTAGGTATGTCGGCTAGAGAACGATTCTCGAGACATTGGCATAATCTAATTGATGCACATAGATTGGTGAATGCTGGAATGCATTGCCTCGTTTATAGAATCGAGGCCCAGATTTTGTTGAACAAATAGATAAGAAATAGGTTTGAAAAATTCAGTACTGCTAGGATTTACTACAGATTATTCTAGAGGCACTAAAACGATTATTTTAGAGTGTAAAAGTTTCAGGTTGATACGGACGGTTTTAGATCTACATAAGAGTACCTATAGATAACTGATCTGACAGTTGACAGTCGAATGGATATGTTCGCAAATATGATTTTTACAAGTTTTATTGTTTCCTACAAGAAATGCACTCTTTGTTTTTTTTTAAATATTACTGACCAACTTGCATTTTCGGATAAAGCAATGCTCCGTTGCCAAGATAAGTCCTGACCTGTATAATATTAATTAATAATAGTAAGTTACTCACTTTTATTTTATCCAAACGAGTCAAGGATCTGAAGCGCTATTTTCTGAGACCCTTTTTTTCACAATTTTAATGTCCATCAAAATGTGAGGGGGCTCCATTGAGACACCCCTCTTGAAGTCGTTGAAAATGTTTTCACTTACTAGTTAAATACGCTATGATTCAGATTTTCTTCCCATTGCTTTATCCCAGCAGCCCTATTCTCGGTAATGTTGCCAAGGTACTGATACTTAGATTGGCCATACCTTAGCAATGTCACCGGCGAATAAGTTCTCCGGTTTCGAGAATAGGGGCATGCAGATAAAATGAACCTATATTAGAATAATTATCAACTAGTTTAAGATAAGCACCACAGAAAAACTCTTTGGCATAGGGAATGTAGGAATATAAAAAATACAAAACATCGTATAGGTACTAGAGCGTCGAATTAGGTATTAACAAAAACCTTACGGATTTCCGCCTACTCAAAGATCGTCAAGACTTTGCTTTAGGTACATTTTCTACGAACTGTCCCACGTAATTCCCTCTCGGATGATAATTACAAACAATGTAAGTCTGTCCTTTTTTGTTTTTCGCCACTCCGACTCCAAGTTCGGTAGAGCTCTTCCAGATAACCTGGGAAAAATGTAGGCTTCCTTGACAGACCTTTTCCACGCCGAAAGTGTGCTTTTTAATCTCGTCGTACCATTCTTTTACGGCTTCTCGGGCTGTAGGCGTGTGGCTGTAGTCGGAGGAGTACACCGAGAAGATGTTCTCGCCGTAAGCGTTGTTGGCCCGGTGTTGGAGACTCGCTGTGCGCGCACAAGTATCTGCCCATTCTTGAGAGAATTGACACATCTGGAAAAATAAGATATTTTAACATTATAGCACAAGATCTTATTATCAAATTTACATTTTACAAAGCTTTTGCTACTATTTGTGCCATTAGGAACAACATTTAATTTTATTATCTGTCTAGACAAATTGTTATTAATTATTTTTATAAGATTGGCGAATTTCAAATAAGAGTAAACTAGCTCCTTGTGCTCCGCCTTTTAGGGGCGGAACCTAATTTTAGCTAGGATAGAAGTCGTTATAAAGAAAGTAGTTATAAGTCAGCCGTTGTTCAAGACGGTTGTTTTTTTAATAAATAATGATTTTTAATAAAGATTTTTGCCAGTGCATAACAGTGTACTTGTGAAATAAAACGGAGTGCAGTTTTTCTACTATCGTTATTTAACTTTTAAAAGTTCATTTTTGTTTTACGTTTGAGATTGTTTGGAGAATGTTTTTGAGTCCTTTAGGCAACAAAATGCAAACTGCAAAAAGCCTACGCCAATACAATTTAAAAGAACATTTAAAACATTATTTTGTTTGAGAAATTTTCAATTCTGGCAATGAAAATTGTGAAACGGATGCGGATAACGTTCTATTAAAATTATCAGATCTACTTAAAGATGGTGATATTCGTGTTTCGGCATCAGTTTCATCGCCACAAGATGCCACACCTAAATTTCAGGCCGATTTTCCAAAGAACAGCTTATTAGAAACACATTTTTTAAGGTACTTTGCAGGCTATCTTCTTAAAAAATGTTTAAATATTCACAAATGCGCCATATGTGAAGAGTATTCGAAAGCTTGCCAAAATTTGGACGAAATCTCGTTATTTTGTTATTACAGAATAAGAAAGATTTCTAAATCTATATTTTATCAGAAAAAACGAAACTTCTTTTACCTCATCATTGAGTTTTAATTCTGGGACACCGTGCTTCCTCCTGTACTCATTATGAACCCTCAAAGCTTCTGTGGCAAACTCATTTACATCTATCACGTCAGTCTTTTTCTCATCTACACTTCCATTCGTTTGTGCGCTGCTGGTCGCCATTGAGGTTACACTGTCGAAAAATTGAGGTTTGAGGGGAGGACAGTTTTCTACGTAGTGCCCTACAAAATTTCCTGCTGGAGAGTAATTGGCCACGACGTAGAGGCTGCCCTGGGTCGATTTAGCAACTCCTACACCTAGAGATTCGCTTGATTTCCAGATGACTTGGGTGAAATGGCCAGATTTTAGATTGCTGGGTTCCCGGCCAAAGGGATGGTGTGTAATTTCTTCGTACCAAGTGTCTACGGGAGTGTTTCCGTTTATAGTGAAACTGGGATCTGACGAATAGAGGCAGTAAATATTTTCGCCATAGTTACTTTCTGGGCGATGCTCCAGAATATTCCTTGATGCAAGGTGTTTAGCCCATTCTTCGGCGTACTTGCAAAGGTTTCGATCTAGCTTTACTGGTGGCACCCCGTGCCTTCTTCTGTAGTCGTTGTGAGCGTGGACAAAGTCTTCTTCAAAGTTACCTTCGGTGATGTTTCTTAGGTCTCTCAATGAGCTCCTAGAGCTTAGAGAGAGACGGCTGAGGTGACCTGGTTGAAAAAAATAAATTTCTATTAGACAGGATTTTTTGATCAGTCAAATATGTACATATGTCAATGTGACTTTTTGTGGCAAGGTAAAAATTGTTTTGGTTTCAGCTCAAAAGTGACGATTGCGCTGGTGGGCTCTATTATAACATTCAAATTGGTACGATAGGAAGTAATTTTTGGAAGAAAAACATATAATTTTAAGTGAATAAAAAATGTGCAACCTTCTGACTTACCAGAGATTTCTACATTGTTATTATTGTGACTTGGCGACAGTCCTCCAGGTGGTGGTACATTTTCCGCGAAACTCCCGATCATGTTGCCTGCAGGGTAGTAATTTGCTACCACCACCACTTTACCGCCCATTTTAGCGAATGCTACTCCCAATTGCTTCGATTCCCTCCATATTACTTGAGTAAAATGACCTGACGCTAAACTTTTGGGTTCAAAACCGAATTTGTGAAATTTTATTTCTTCATACCTGATAAAAAAAAATGGAAAATATTAAAAATATGAAATTGCAGTTTAAAATTTAAGTTTTAGTATCATAATTTATTTAAATAATGCGATCCTGTCTATTAGTATACATTTTAGTTTGGCCATATAATTATTTTGACGAAAGGGTGTTTTTTTTTATAAAAAATCTTAGTTAAAATGTGATATATCTTATGTTTACCAACTATCAACAGCTTCCTTTCCAGAAACAGCACAGTTCGGATCGGACGACTGCACCATAAAGATATTTTCTCCATAATCACTATTATTGCTGTGTACTAAGGCCCCTCGTCTGATCAGGTGATCTGCCCATTGTTGGCTAAATTTACATATTTCTTTGTCTAATTTTAAAGGAGGCACTCCGTGTTTTCGCCGATATTCGTTGTGAGCTTTGAGACATTCGGACTGAAAATCCATCCTTTCGTTTGTTTTTTTCTAAAAAAATTATTTTCAATGGAAAAACAATTAAGTTGGATGTTTCCGAGTTTAATAATTTTAATTTATCATGCTTACATCATGCTTTCGTTGCCTTAATTCAGTTTTTATGGATTTCTGGCCAAAATCTTTAACGATAACTAAACAAGTCATACATTTTTACAATCTCCAAAAAATTTGCTATTGGATAAAGTAATATTCGCCGAAATTCGCTCTATATTGGAATGTACAATTGATTAATTAAAAGCTTTTTAAAAAAGGGTCTTAAAAATTTAGTTTTTTTGCTTGAATTCAGTTTTCATGAATTTCTGGCCAGAATCTTTAACGAAACCTTAATAAGTTATATATTTATGGAATCTCCAGAAAATTTGCTCTCGGATATAGCTATTGTCGCGGGGATTCGCTTTACATTAGAAGATAGGGTTCATTAATAAAAAAAATATATGAGGATCATAAATATTCGAGTTTCTTGCCTTAATTCAGTTTCTATAAATTTTTGGGTAAATCTTTAATGGGACTTCAACAAGCAATTCTCGCGAAAATTCGCTTTAGATTAGAAGATACGGTTGATTCATTAAAAGCTTTTTGAAAAGATAATCATTAACATTATGCAGTTGCATTAATTTTAACTAATGATATTTATTTTTTAAACTTCTTTTCTTGTTATGGATTTCTAAGATTATTTAACATAACGCAATAAACCTAATAGGGGCCCCTCCAGGGTTGGAGCGGCCTTATCGCCGTCCCTACATGCATGAATGACGGCAATCGCATTTAAAGATTTGTGAAAATAAGGAGACTAGAAAAAGAAAAAAATCACAAGAGGTCAAATCTAGAGTGTATAATAAAGTGGACGAGTTGTACTTACTTTTACAGTAGGTTTTTTAGAAGCAGTCTTCGCTTTTTCGGTAAGCGCTTCTATGATATCGGGCGGGCACTTGTCTTCGTAGTCTTTCTTCTCTGTTGTGACTTTGCACTCTGTTCTCTGTCCACGGAACGTTTCGATCGTTTCGCGTGTGATCGTTTCCAAAGTTGGTTCCTGAAATAAATAATAAAGTATAGGAAAAATTCTTATCAAGAAGGACGCTATCGACACGTCTGTGGGTTGCTGGCTGATTGTACAGGAAAACCACGAAACCTAAACAGTAATTAATCGATTATATTCTATAAACAAATATTAAATGATACATATTATTGTGATTAATACGTGTAGTGTTTAGTCATTATAATTCAGCTTGACAAAATTTGGATTTTTCTTTGTCTAGGACAATTTAGTTTGCTCTAATGGGTTTCGTCTTGCAATTCATGCCTAAATTGCCTCTTCCCTTATCAGTTTTCAAGAAAAATCGAAAATAACTTCATGGTACTAAACTTAGTTGTCTAATTACAGACCACCTTCCAGGCGGAAAACGAGAAGTACCTAATTCTTTTGATTTTTTTTGATTAATAGTAAATCTGGCCGTTGATATTTTAAGTGTTCTTGGGCAGAAAACGCATGTAAATCTATATAACTTGTTTCTATTTCTGTGCGCAATAAATGAGGGAATGACAGAGACTAGTGTTCTGAGAAGAATCCCGAAGAATATACAGATAGATATTTATTTATTTATTTAGTACACCCCAGAATCAAAAATTCCAAATGGTACAAATTTCGCATATCACTAGTACTAAAATTATGCGCACAATAATACAATTAACAGGCAAAACCAAATTATTTAAATTTTAAAGTTCTCTTCAACGCTGTCAGACCAGTAAAAAAGATATCACAGCAGAAGAAAAATTGTTATAAATGTACACTAAACGGAGTGAAAATGAATTTACACCACAGTTTGTCCTGTGAGACCGCTCATAAAATAATTGAACCTGTCTCTTAGTTCTCCTTGGAATTAAAAATAAGATTAAACTTAATAAACTAATACAACTTATGTACCCATTAATTAGCTTATAAAGAAATAGGAAGTGAGCATTTCTTCGACGAGTTTCCAAGCTTTGAAAACCACACAGCAAAAGTAGTTTCGTGGGGCACGGTATGGTACGGAAAGTGAAACTTAAATGGTAAGTATTTAACAAATTTGTACTGCACTCTTTCGAGTCTATTTACGTGACATGGAGACCATACAACAGAACAGTACTCCAAAACGCTCCGGGCTAAACTATTATAAATACTGGTCAGTGCCCTAGTGTCACTGAGATCCCTTGTTTCTCTTAATAAAGCCGAGCAGCCTAAAACCCTTCAGAACAATACTGTCAATGTGCTGGGTTGGTTAAAAGTTAAATCCTGGTCAAAAATTACATTAAACAATGATACACTTTCGATAACAAAGTCATTAATTTTGTATACTGTTCTGATCGGGGTTTGACCTTTATAAAAACTAATAGTCTTACATTTAGAGACATTTACATTAAAACAAATTAACATTACACCACATAAAATTGTTCAGGTCAGACAGCAAACCATCGGAGCCAGCAGAAACGGTGTTAAAAAATTTCAAGTCGTCCGCGTACAAGAGGCAGCGTGACGATCCAAAACAAAGAGTGACGTCGTTAATAAACGAAGAAAACAGAATGGGACCAAGATGTGACCCATGGGGAATGTCCGACGTAATACAAATTTCATGCGAGACGAACCACAGACAACCACACGCTGACGACGCTGAGACAAATACGACTCAATCCACCTCAGGTAGTATCCAGAGATACCAATCTCAGATAGTTTTTTTAACAACAAAGGATGATATACGCTGTCAAACGCTTTGGAGAGGTCGATATAGATGCAGTCCACCTGACTTCCTGCCTCAACCGATATACAGAAGAGAGCTCACAGCACGTCCGCTAGTAAGAGAAAGGATTTTTTAAAAAAAATTGAAGTGTTCTTGAAGACCAGACCAAAAACTATTTAGGATGGACTAAATTGCCTAAAAATTGAAATGTAAATTAGTATAAGTTATTTTGGTATTGGCAATCAATTTTTGCAAGACCGGTGATACAATTTCACGCGGCTTACACACTGATAAAGGAGCAAGTAATTCTATGAAGTTGTGGTAATTTAAACAGCCATTATAAGAATTATCAAGGTATTTAAGTTTTTAAGTGGAAGTAAGCATGTCGATGTGTGTACTCTAAGAGCAGTTTTGGGTGTTTAAAATGTCTATACTTCCAGTAGTGTTAGAAAATTGAAATTTGGCCTCTATGTATTTCTTAGGTCCCAAATCAAGGGGGTTAAAGTCTTGTAATTAAGAGGAAAAAACTTACTTTTATAGGAATCCCACTACAATAGAATTTCAGTACCTATAGCTATTAAGCTTTCACACAATGAAACTAACAAAAAAAAAGTCCGGTGTCCTATTTATAAACTTATATGGGGCTGGGTGACTGTAAGATAATGATAAGATATCAAAAGATGGTAAGCGCGGTTATAAAAGTGAAAATTAGGGATTAGTCGAGGGATTATGTATGACTAAGTGCTTCAAATTATAGTAAGGGTTACGAAAGCGACTTTTAACGGGAATTATTGATAAAAACAACATAAAATAGACCACTTCAGACAATAGTGTTTTAATTTGCAATTTCTTTTCTTGTAAATCCCTGTAATCCCTGCAAATTCTTGTTTAAACAAAAATATCATTAAATAAAAAACAGATAAGAAAGCCGACTACTTACAGAGAACTATGTAAAGGAAAATTGTCGAAAGTAAAAGGTAAAAGGTAACAAGGGCGTTCCCATGAACTGAGCTAGAGGTGAGCAACTCGTTTTATTTTCGAGAAAGGGGACCGGATGCGAATTCGGTTTGCGAAGATCATTTGTTCTTCCAGGGGAGGGGGCAGCTGCCCAGGAAGGAAGCAGGATGCGAATTCGTTTTGCGAAGATCATAGACTATTTTTTCTTCTAGGGGGGCAGCTGCTCCCCCCTTGCCTCTCGCTGGGTACGCTCTTGGGTGGTAATTACTACTTTTTGAACTGGAGAGGTGGGAACAAATAAAATAACTGTTTAAGCTTCTAAAAAGTGACATTTGGAACCAAAACCGATAAAAAAATATATATTGTTCTTGACAAGCTCGTTTTATACAATTAAATCATCACTATTATTAAGTAAAAAACATAATAATTTGTATTTAAAAAATAAATCTTTGAGATTATCTACCTTCAAATATCGGAGTTAAGCGATTAACGTGTTAAAATTGTATATAAATAGACAGTTTTCGCTTGGCTGTTACTGCAATTAAAAAAATATTTTCCTTTTTAGGGGGGAGGGGGGCTAAAAATCAGTACTGCGATTTTTCTAGCTACAAGAATCTTGCTATAGTAATACAATTTTCATAATTTGCACTTACCTGTCCATTTTTCATGGAGGCAAACGTCCGCTGGTCTGTTTTTCGTACCATGACGATTCTGCTGGACCCGTCATGACCGTGTGCGGTTTTCCTGAACCTGTGCAGGTCCGTCAGGGATCCAGGAAAAGTCGGTTTTCGTCTGAAAATAGAAAAATATATTTCTTATCCTATCAACTACCATTTTTTCCCTTAACTTAGTTTTTAAAATTTCAGAACAGATTTAGTGAAACCTTAATAAGTCATAATGTTTTTGGAATCTCCTGAAAATTTACTATCAGATAAATAAAGTAACAAAAACCATATTAAGCATTTTGTCAACTACAAATTTTCATTAGATTTTCCAATGTCACCTACTTATCGATTGCGCGTGCAAGTTAGGTATTCACGAAACATTATTTACATTCCTATAATTCCTGTAAATATTTTAGTAGTCGAATATAAATTCTGTCAACACGCATACTCCTCCGGATACATCCTGTGCAAGGCACCGGAGTTTTTCATATATCAATTTTTTTATAAGAACTCATTTTCATTTCATAAGTTTTGATTTATGTTTTCTCGGAGACAGTCCACGTATACCCCAAGCCTAAGTACTAACGTACCGTGGGCGTCTAAAGAGAAGGGAAATGTAATGTATTGCTACAAGATTTAAATGATTGGAGGTTGGGAGGGGAAGGGAAAACATCTGCAGGTAATTTGTTCTATCATCTGGGGACCCTAGGAATGAATGAGCAAGAGAAGTGGGATGTTCTAGGCTTTTGTAGCTGGACTGTGAAGGCATACATACGTAACGCGCTTCTTGTTGTTCTGTTAGGAACAACAGTCAAGGGGGAAATTATAGCTGCTAGTTCTTCTAAGCAAAATCCGTGAAAATATCGGTAGAAAAGGGGTAAATCCCCAACAGCGCAGCGATGAGCGACAGAAGGGAGTCGTTAATGAGTCGAATGGCGCTCTTTTCAATAGAATCAAGGATGTCAAGTGTCGAAGGTGATGCCGTTCCCCAGATGTGGGATAGTAAAGAAGTATACTTTTTCAATACAATGCATTTTGCTTAGCTCTTGATTTTCAAAGGATCGCTGAGAAAAATAATTGGTTTACTCGGGTTTACAAAATAATCGATTTGAGCAAAAAAAAAAATTTGCCGATATGTACTTAACAAACATAGCAGGATTTACTGAAAGGGTTTACGATTGGTTGAAATTAAGGTATTCTAGTTGAACAATTAGGTTTTGACAAGTTTTGTCTGTTTATTGTTAATAACTAGTCATTAAAAACTTATTTTTACACATGTCAGCTTAAAACCTTGACTGTCAAATTAAACTGATTTTAACGATAGTGAATCCCAGATAAAATAATTTATTCGAAATGAACAAATCAAAATTCTGTTTATTGTTAATGCACTTGACTTTAACATGATTCAAAATGTTTTGTTCTATACCTAATGTAGTGACTACGAATAGACCAAATAAATATGAGTAATATTTAAAATATATAAACAATTGCACATATCAGTTATGTTATGTAAAAAATAGGGTTGAGTGTATTTTAAAATAGTTTCAAGTTTCAGCTCAACCAGTTCAGCAGTTTTTGAGTTATGGTCGGGACTACGTCAGACAGGCAGAAAAAAGTATGTTCTCGCTTTGATAAAGCATTACAAACATGATTTTTAGGATATAAACAGGGCGACCAATTGAAATTAGATTAAAGTAAAAAAGGAATAAAAAAACAGTTATTATTATTGCTGAACTATTTAAAAATGCCATAGACCATAGACATGCAATAGAACCTAGCATACAAATTTGTAAAAAAATGACAAAAATACTAACATCACAAGCAAATAATCACAACACATATTTAAAAACACCACAATAAATCGCACTTTTTCAAAACTAAATAATTGTTTACAATAACAAAGCTGCACCGACAAAGTTTTGTTTAGAACTACGCAAAGTGTAAATAGTTTTGCCTTTCCATTCTTTGTTCCATGTTGGCGCCCATGTGGAACAAAATATCGCAATAGTGCGATTTCGCTGGGCTAGTGTAGGCTCGTCGAAAATATACACTGCTTTTCAAAAGTATAAACTTTAAACAGTAAGGGAAAAAGTAAAAAAATCGATAGACGATAGATGGCGTTGTAGAGTAGTGAGAGAATGTATAGCTACTGTTGTCCTTTTTTATTAATTTGAATGCCATATTATTATGTCGTACCTAACCATCATATTCAGCCAGAAACTATGTATCATCAAAATCATCTGAACTGTTTTTGGGCAAAGTGAGTGTTTCGTTTTTTTAGGGCTCTGTCAAAATGGAAACTCTAATAGTGAGGTATCTTTGTCCATCCGTCTCTGTCTCTGGCATAAATGACATAACTCACAAGCTACTAGATCGATTGATCTGACATTTAGACTTCCTTAATCCCCACCTATGTATATATATTATATAGGTACATGCGAAAATTTGCTTGTTTGATACTCCATTACGTTGCAATGGAGCAACGGACCGGGATGGAACTTTGTACAGAGGAAGCTGACGTGACGGAGAACATAAGTGACTTTTTATCCCAAGTGTACAGAGTATATCACGAAAGTGGGCCTTGGATTATTACTTAGAAAGTGGACACTAAGTAAACGGAGTTAAATAATTTTTTGGTTAGAAGAAATTCAGATTCTGTCAACTTTTTCTTAACAGTACCTCATAATATGCAGAATGTGCCGCGAGTTTACAGTACTAAAATACCTCTAAATAAAAAATAACTATTATAAATATTATGTTACTTTTAATATGTAGTCATGAACTCATTTTTCATAATAACTTTTCTTCAGCCAAACTAATTACCTTGCTCAGTGAAAGCATAAAGAGTTACAAGCGAGCGCCTCAAGTTCAGGAAAACTGAAATTTTTTCTAATTAAAATAACGTTAATTCAGATGAATTCTTTTAATAATTACCAATCATTTTTTATTATATTAAAATAATATGAAACTTATTTCATCATCACCATAATCTTAAATGCAGAAAAAGTGTAACGGAAAATTTAGTTGATACCTATATGCAAAAGTACACTTATTTTTTGCTTTGATTAAATTTTAACCTCTGGATTCAGTGAAAAGGTTTAAGATTTAATAGTTAATTATACAGGGTATACACAAATATAAATTTAGACCATATAAAGTCAAAATCGTTTAGCACTTACGTCCTAGGGATGCTGGCGTCGGCGTCTTCTCATTTTTTGCAATTGGTTTTTGCAGCAAACTCGAGCTAATGTGAATTTTCGAAGATTTGTGATAAGGTTCAATGAGGCGTATTTCACAAGCTCTGGTATTTTCAGTAGACAAAATACCAGACATTGGTATCAAGAAAATCATCATCTTTACTTTGAGTGGGAGCAGCAGGTAAGATTCGGTTTCAGCGTTGCTTGTTTTATTTTGGGAAGGCGACTAACTTATAGAATTTATGAGGGAAGCCTTTCAGCAAATCGATACTTGCATATTGCAAGATGTTGTACCTGAATTTTTAGGTGGTGTTCCCTTGGCTTACTTAAACAATATATATTTCCAACAGAAATAGGTGCTGGTCCATAATGCCGGAATAATACGCCCTTTTTTAGAAAATAATTTTCCTGAAAAATGGATAGAAATCAACGGACCTGTAAGATGGCCACCACGATCACCCGATCTTTCCGTCCTTGACTTTTTTTGTGGGGTATTTTGAACGATTTTCTGTTAAAGATTTTAATATTCGAAACTTTCGAAATGATCATGATCATCAAGGTATTCGTCCGATGCTATCGAGCAAGCTTATTTTTCTAATTGAATAACAATGCAATTATACGGTTTATAAATTCCATTTAATTGCAAATGAAAATTAACAATATTTACCGGTCAATAATTAGATATTATTGTTGTTGATTAATAACGAATGTTTTTCATTTGTAATGATTTAATTACATGTTCAATGGAATAAAGCTTATTGTTAGTCCAAAAAAATCATAATATGTATACAAAGAGTGTACGATATGTCAAATTTTGTCTTAACAGTCTACTACCACACTAAAAAAAACAGGAAAGAAAGTTAAATAAAAGAAGATCACGACCTAACCGTTTCTTGTTAAATCCCTGGTATCAAATCATAATCCTCCAGGATATTTTTATGTACCTAATATTTTCTACAACGTATAAAGTTTACTAACTGCTATAACATGATTTATTAAATAGCGATAGTTTGTTATCTATCGTTACACAACATATTTTTTTTCTAAAAATAGTGGTGTTTCAGGTTTCTTAATAAAAGTCAATATTGAATGACGACGACGCACGTAGCGAAGCGCATATCAAGTATAAAATAGTTATTTATACTATAAGGGATGTAAGTAACATTTACCAGTCGAGGACGAATTTTGCGCCCGAGCGATAGCGAGGGCTGGCAAAAAAGTCCGAGACTGGTTAATGTACTTACATCCCATATAGTATATAACATTTTCCCCCCTCCCTGAATTGTATGTTTACCAGAAAATGCTGGATATATTTTTGGATTTTTATTATCATTACATTCGATAGCATTCTCATTAAATTATGAAGGCAGCCGTCATCCGTTGCCAGAGCAATATAAGTAGTTTTTATTTTATCAACAACGTCAAGTTGACAATTCATAGCGAAAAGCTTGAAGAAGTCGAATTATTTGATTCTGTGTGGACAAAATGGATGTTTCAGACATAGAAGAATCAGCAAATATTGCTCGTTTATCTCTACTACCGGAAAAGTCGAAGAAAAGGTATGAAGCAGCATATAAATCCTTTAAGAATTGGTGCCAAAGCAAGACGGCTACTGCAGTCTCAGAAGCCTTGTTTTTGGCGTATTTCCACGAGAAAAGTGCTTTACTGAAGTCCCCATCAAGCTTATGGTGTGAGTATTCGATGTTGAAGTCCACCCTTTTTATAGAGGAAAATATAGATATTTCTAAGTATCCAAAACTTCGAGCATTTTTGAAAAGAAAAAATGATGGTTACAGACCCAAAAAATCGAATGTGTTTAACAGGGAAGATGTGAATAAGTTCATGCTTGAAGCCCCCGATGATATGTACTTATTGATGAAGGTCGTAATGGCAATGGGAGTTGCTGGGGCGTGCCGTTCTAATGAACTCTGTGAAATGAAAATGGACAATGTTAAAATAAGTCAAGAAGTCATAATTGTGACCATTCCTGACTCCAAAAATGGAATCTCACGTACATTTATAGTGACAAAAAGTGACGACACGCAGGTTTGTCATTTCAAAATAATTCAAAAGTACATTGATATAAGATCCCACATGACGACTATTAATCCGCGCTTCTTTATGCGATATCAAAATGGAAAGTGCTTAAACCAGCCTGTTGGGAAAAATACGTTTTCGTCAATTCCAAGTAAAATTGCGAAATTTCTAAAGTTTGAGAACTTCAAAATGTATACTGGACACTCTTTTAGAAGAACGTCGGCAACTTTATTAGCAAATACTGGAGTTGATGTATTAGCTATCAAGCGACATGGTGGATGGAAATCCGCTATTGCGGAAAGTTACGTAGCTGAGAGCCGCAACAATAAAAAGGAAGTAGCGAATAAAATTTTATACAATAAGACCCAGCCAGAAGTCTCTTGAAGTGCTTCATCAGTGACAGAAACATTGGTTAGAAATGAAGGATCTGTGGAGTCAGAAAATGTAATACACATCAAGAAGAAACGAGAAAACGTGTTTCCAAATTTTGTTAATAATGTGAATAATTGTAATAATTGTACCATTAATATTCATTTCAATTAATATCACCGGATTTTTGTAATATGTTGATGAAATCAAAAATTAAAGTTATTCTTATAATAATTTCAGATTATTATTTCCCTAGGGATGTAAGTTGACTTACATCCTGTCGTTAAGGGCAACCAATACCTTGTTGAGTAACTTTCACTTCCGTCTGTCAAAGCAGTGTCAAAATAGGTTGCTTACAATACAGGGAGGGGGAAAAAATTGTTTCGGTGCTGTTGTAGAAAAAATGTATAAAGTTATACAGGGCGTTTCAAAAAACATGTGCCATCGCTTAAAGGGAGATTCTTTGAAAGGAAAGGCTGAGTTCATATGAACATGTGTCCACAGATGCTTTGTTTGAAAGATACAGGGTGTTAAATTTTGTTTCTTCAGTTTTTTCGAAATATCTTCAAAATGGCTTAAGCAATTTTGATGAAATTTACGTTGTGTAAATTAATTATTAAATTTAGCATAATTCTGGCTATGAAAAGACTGATAGGTCGTCCAGGGGCGTGCTTATGAGAAGACGGTAATAGCTATTTACATAACTTCAAGTTTAGCCAGTAGCCAACGAGAGGTCGTGACATCTAAAAGACTTTGTACTACATCAACAACTATGTTAGTAATAGACATTATTTTGTAGGGGATGGCACTCCGTTTGGGTTTTTAAGACAGCATAGTATGGTGGATACAGGTTTGTATTTCTGTCTAAAGCTTCCTTACGCAACAGCATATACTGTTGTCTAGTTAATTTTAAATTACAAATTACCTCTCTCCACAGCTTCTGTGACAGTGTATGGTCTGTTACTAAAAGTTCTTTCTCAGAAACGGCTCTCTTAATACGCCTAATCGTTCGTGGCGTGCTTTCTGATACTTTTTTATAATAAAGGCAACATCTCTTTGTCCGCTTGAGTAATAGGCGGTTTGCGTAGTCAGACTGAGTTCTTAAGGAGATTTCTTCAATAATGGCTTAATTTTCCTTCTGTTAGATTTTTCCCCAGAGTCATCAGAACTAGCTAACGGTCGACCTGATGTTAAACCTGATGGTCCTGGTTGATTTTCTGCTTTTTCTACCGACGAATATTCAAGATCTCCTGTCAACCACGCTTTGTTCTTGCTCCTAAAGTTTTGGTCAATAGAGCTACACGATTTCCATCTCTTAAGAAAATTACAAAGAAGTAGTTTTATTATGTCGCAAAATTAGCCTGGTTTTGGAGGATCCGATGTGCCTTTTGTTTTTTGATTTGTAAAGACTCCTCCACATATCCTTCAGCAACTTTTGTGGACATACATCCACCATGACGCTTAAGATTCGTGATGTCTACTCCACAGTGTAGAGCTCGGGATTTGGTAGTTTCAGGTATCCAGCCACGTCCGTGGGCATCTTGCCGATTTTGCTAATTCCAGCACATTGGACAGAACATTTCCGTTTTGGTAATTTAAGAAAAATCTTCTATGGAGCGTACTTGGTCGCAATATGCATATTTTGATTAAGTTTAAATTTCGTTCCCCGCTTACTACAAAGCTTCTGCGTTGATGGGTTTTATTATCAGGAATCGTAATATGCATCAAGGATTCCTTGCCTTCAATCTTATTTAGGGTCAAATAAGTTAATTCTTCACGGCTTCTATCACCCCAGGTAGGTTACCTCTTCTATCTTGAAATGTTTATTTTCTTTTTTGCACTTCGTTTTCTAAATGTTTCCAATTCTTTGGCATAACGATATTTCGATTTTTCTAGTAACAGTTCGACGTTTACATTCTTGGCTTCTTCGAGAATGACTTCCGGTAGGTACTCCATCAATCATATTCCCTTTAATTTCTTCCTCGATCTCCATTTTCTGCTCAAAAGTTGGATAAAAGTCGAATAACCTTTGCCTTTTTACTTTGACGACTATCCTGACAATCAACAAATAGGTAAATAACCCAAACTTAATTGCATTGCAACGATATAAGCGAAAGGCCCTGTAATTTATTCGGTGGATTCATAATTTTTGAATTGTTATTTCCCACCAATATTTTACTAAATTATGTTAAACTGGACCTCTTCGGTTCGGGTCCAGTGACTTTAATTAACGCACGAAATCTAATTAAGTGGCGATATAGGGAGTATGTGATTGTTGATGTTGATGATATAATCAAATTTTAGTTTCATTTACTGTTGTCTTATTTTTATTTTCTATTTTTTCAGCAGCAAGCCTTAAGAAAATCCTGATAAAAACGGAATTAACAGAAATAGGATATTAAAAGAAATTAATTAAACTCAAGTGGGCTAGAACGCTACAACTATTTTCCATTAGATAAAAAAATGCTGCACATAGTTGAAAACATCACGCGAAATCAGCAGACCATAAAGAAAGATTTTAAAACCGAATTTAATTTGAACCTTCTGCGGGTATGTGTGTGCTTACTAAATGAGCACACATTAAAAGCATATGTAAGTATCTATAACACACGAAAACAATAGTTTTTGGTGTTTCCCAATACCTAATTAATAGCCTTACAAACCCTAATTGATGGTTTCGACGTGTGTTTTTTGATAAATGGATGTTTTACGGTTGCTATTGTCGAGGTGCGATGACTAGTAGTCTATAATTTTTTTTTTCGATATTTTGTTCTTGCAAACAAGGCTACTTTGTTAATACATGTATTTATGGGACTACAATACCGGTGTTAAATAAAATAACAATTATTTTAGATTTAAAAGTAAAGCTTATTACGGATATCGACGAAAATTAATTATTGGATACGGGTATTTACATAAGTAATAAGCTGACATTTAAATTAATTATTGGTTCCAAAAAACTTCACCAGCAAAACTGTTTTTATGTCCTTGGCCTCAAGTTAGGTACAAACCTAAAACTTAACATATTTGCTAACGTTAGTCTCATTTCTTTTATAGAATTTAAAGGGAATATCTATTATTTTGTTCATTGAAGGGAAGCTGAGGGTGAAAGAAATTATGAGGAAAATAAGTGATTTTTCTCTTTGGGGATTTTTAGCTGCATGTCATGCAGTTTTAAAAAACTTAGATATTTAAATTTCTTTGTCTATTAAGTTTTTTTTTCAAATAGATTCTTATTTCATTTTTGATTAATTTATGAACACTTTATACTTCATAGAACGTATGATCAAAAATAATGTCCTTAAAGTATGCCGTAATTCGAGATTTGGGGGGGCTTAGCCCCTCCAAGCTCCCGCCTAAAAACGCCTATGCATTCACCTACATATACCTTTTACCTATATTACCTTTAAGAAGTAGTATTGAAGATATGCGTGATAGCGTGATTGATTCCACGGCATACCTTGAGCACTTTTTTTTAACTTACGCTACTTATTGGTCTAAAAGTTAGGAAAACAAAAGATTTTTCTTTATCTTCCATGGGAATAATCCGACGTAGATAGAATAAAGCACATTTTCTTATTAATGCAGGCAATTAGGGATCATTTCCTGCAACTTTCAGCTAAATAATTTTTTTTTTTGCATATCTACCGGCTTTTACTATAAATACCTTCCCAATGTCGTATAACCACAAATCGAGCCCTACCTAACCTCTAACCTAAAAAACACTTCTGACCTCGATGAAATTTTAGTAAAAAAAATCATTAATACCTTGGAGTACTCGAGGCTGATATCGACATTTTTCTGTTTCACTATAATGGCACTTAGTTAATCGATTTCGTACATTCTCTATCTAAACCCCATCAACGTCAGTCTTCACTGCTGCTGCAGTTTTTCAGCGGGGCATATTTCAGATTTCAGGATTTCAGCGCGCTTCGATAAGGGATGATCACCTGAAAACGCTGCCGAATGCGGAAAACATGCGCTGACTTTCCCAAGTTCAAGGAAACTGTTCGATGGGGGTGTTAGTGCGAGGGTGGATGTTAATGAAAAGGCTCGTGAGCATAAATAAAAATTTGAAATAATTGCTCTTCAAACAGCAGGGTTTTTTGCATACGCGTAATAAACTTTGTCAGAGCGGCATTTTTTAAAAATTATCGATCCATCGATGTATAATCTGATTTATTTTTTACAAGCTTTTATTTAACTTCACCTGTTAGTATGTATGATGTTTGTATGTATGTTGGTATATTTAGGTGAAATATTGCAATCAAAATTTCGACTAGTTCTAATTAGGCTAGAGCTTTGAAATTTTGTACATGTGTATAAGTCCGGTGACAATGCAATATAGTATATTTAATATTGTTCTAAATCCAATATGGTGGACGCCATAAGATGGCGGATCACCTTTTTTTCACAACCCCCTTGATATGGGCATCAAATTCAAGAGTTTGACGAGTAAAATACGATAATCTAGAAGATGGCGGATTGATATGTGCATTAAATGAAAGAGTTTGACGAGTAGAATACGGTAACAGGTAAAATTTCATAGTGATACATTATCAGAAATGCATAGGTTAAGACGTAACTAAAAATTTAAAAATAAAATCTTCAGTGATAACTTTGATACTACTTCTATTAGGATCCACCCACGCGAACTACGTCCACTTATAAATAGCATTTAGCATTGCCACAATGAAAAACTACTTATTTTTTTCGTTTTAGTACATCTAAATAATAAAAGCTTGTTTTTAAAAAGTATTTTTTGCAAGATTTTATTTTAAATAATAATCTTGAATGATCAGATGATCACATTGACGCAAGATAGAATGTAATGAAAAATTATTTTTAAATAATTTTTAGGGAGGCAAATAGAAACTTATCGACCAGATTCTCCAATGCTAGTCCGGTCTGATCTGACAATCAAAAGTTTTAAACTGACAAGTGTAAGAATAAGACAACTAAGTTTTATTCTATGAACTTATTTCTGAGGTTTTTCGCAAATTTATCAGGAAACGGACAATTTTAGTACGTACTTTCAACAATAATAGAACTAAATTCATTACAAAAACCCGTTCCAAGATGAAAATCATTTGGAAACCAAGTAAATCGCTGAAATATCACAATAATTCATAAGTTTTTAATGACAAGGAGAGGACAAAAACCTGTCAAAACATAACTGATCAACTATAAGATCTTAATTTAAACCAGTACTAAATCTCAAAACTTTCTTAGTGAATCTGGACGTATAAATTTAATTACGATGATAGTATGTACTTGAGATTACAATTAAAATATAATGTAATAAATTACAAGTGTAATTCTTGTTAGATAATACATTTGAATTAAAAACATATTATATGTACTCATATTAGTCCCTAGCTTTCACCCGCGACTTCGTCTGCGGTAGGTATAACAATTTTACTCCATTACAAACTTTGAACCCCCATTTCACCCCCTTGAGGGTTGATTTATTAAGAACTGTAAAACACGTGTTTACATTTACGTTCAGATTCACTAAGAAGGTTTAAGATTTAGTACTGATTTAAATAAAGATCTTCTAGTTGATCAGTTATGTTTTGACAGGTTTTTGTCCTGTCATTGTTAATAAGTCGTCATTAAAAACGTATGAATTATTCTGATATTTCAGCGATTTGCTTGGCTTCCAAATGATTTTTATCTTGGAACGAGTTGCTACAATGAATTTAGTTCGATTATTGTCGAAAGAACGTGCTCAAATGTCCCTTTCTCTATAAATTTGCGAAAAATAGCAGAAGCAAATTCATAGTATAAAACTTAGTTGTCTTCTTACACCTGTCAGTTTAAAATTTTTGGTTGTCAAATTAGACCGGACTAGCGTTGGCGAATCTGGCTGTTAATTTTTAGAGTATTTCTATGGTTTCGAGCTCGGTTTCGAGTTAATAGTAGATACAATCTAATATTTTTTCTCCATACAAAGTTTGAACCCCTGTTTCATTACATCCCCTTAGTGGTTGAATTTTGAAAAACCCTTAGTGGATGCCTATGTTATGTAAGAAACCTCTGTGCAAAATTTCAAGTTTCTAGACACAGCGGTGTGGGCTGTGTGTTGATCAGTTACTCAGTCAGTCAGTCAGTTTCTTCTTGTATATATAGAGATAAAAAAAATGTACGCTAAATTTTCTTTTGTACTGCAAGAAAATTATTGAATGTTAAGTGTTTGCTTTACGCTTATTTAAAAGAAATTATTTTCAAAAAGAAAAATTACCTCATTTTCAAAACTGCTGAGTTTACTAAGTACTAGTACATTCTTCACCAAAACACTGCACTTTACCCACTGAAACTATTTTTATTATTGTACGTTTCACCCACAAAGGTCACCAACTGCTAATTCCATTTTAATAATAATTGCAACGATCGAACTATTAATTATTGTCACAGGTCTCGGTACGACGTCACTGATGGTACTTTGGAATGTCCCAATATTCCTAATTTGAATTTTGTAACAGTTTCTTGTCAATTAATCCTTTTAAGTTGGTCTACTTTGTTATTAATTTCTTTAGTAGCAGTTAGTTCTTTTTCTTTGTAATAATTTTATTCAGTTATTTTTTTTTGGAAGATATAAGAGACAGTAATAAATTCCCCACATGTCTAAAGCGGTCATCGGTTTAAATTTGTGATTTTTATTTATTAAAAGCAACTTTTAAACAAAAAATTACTTTTTAGAAGAAAATTCGTTGATTTCATAAGTACTACTAAATAAAACGATTAACGTGTCCTTTGCAATAAACTATTATAAAATAAACACTTTCGTTAATCCCGTCAGATGGTATCGATGAGTCAAATATTGTGAGAAATTTTTATAATGTAGCAATTATAAGAATTTAATTCTGCTATTTCTCCTGTTCTAAGGGGTTTCGTTCATGTATATGATTCAATTTTGCTTGCGTTGAGTCGTCTGTTTGTTTGTTAGTTAATCGGATATCTTCATAGAAGGGGGGCTTTACACACAAAAAACTGTTACAAATTTTGTTTTAAAGCATACAAGTAGGTTCACTTTTAGATACTGATGAAAAATGGATTTAGAAAGAAAGTGAATAAAAGTTGCTTGCAGTTGTTCAAATAGAAAGGTTGTGTACTACGTCATTTGAAAGGTCTTGTCGAGTAGATTATTGTGTAAAAATTTTCGAGCATTAATAACAACGCCCCCCTTTCTATTTTTTTTTCTAAATGGCACCAAGCCGCCATCTTGAATATTAAAATATGTAAAATTTATATCAAAAAGTAGTATTTATATTGTTATTGAAGTGTGCCAAATTTTTACGTTTACCGGTTCAAAAAATAAAGGGGGGGGGGGCATTTTTGAGCCACACTGTATATTTTTCCTGTCTTCTTTGAAGATCCAACTTATGGGTCCCTTTACCTTGTGCGGGTTGTTCACTTTGGAGCGTGTCCACTTGGACATGTGACTTTACAAAATGCCCCCATTCCACAACGGATAAAAACATTAAGCAAGAAGGTTGGTGGAAATTAGATATATATTTAGGCATTCTACTCTAGAGATATGGAATTTGAAGATCTGTTAATTAGTTTAGGTGTCAGCCCAAGTGAATTTTTGAACAACTGCATTACTTTTTCACTTTTTCAAAGTACGTTATTGCCTGAGATAAACGTAAACGTGTAGTAATTTATTTTCCCACTTTAAGCACTTCAACAAATATCTAATATTATCTGGCCGACAAGCGATAACAAAATTACAAACACTTTTTGTCCTGTTCCTCATATAACTGGCCCACTTCCTGAACGACAAATATTTCACTTTTTTCTCGGGAAAACTCAAACGTTTCCCTGTCAATTATCACAATCCACTTGTTGCTTAACACGTTTCGTTCAACTTTATCTCGAGAACACAATTTAATTTTGTTTCACCAGCATTAAATTAAAATATTTACATAAGGTACTATATCGTTACGATTACACGATTACTATATGTACATTTTCTGGAATATTTTTTTTCTAAATTAAAATAGTTTGCTGTACACGGCTATTCATATTATATTCATACTGATAAGGAGCATTGTTTTATAGTTACAAATGTTATAAAAATATAAACCCGACACCGCAGAGGTTATTATAATGTGTAGAATTAACAAAGTGAACTTTAGTGAATAAATAAACCTATGTTCAGTGCAAATATATTTACCTTTTTTTCTGAGAGAACTATAGTACCTATAATTATTTATAATGTACGGGTTTAGAGGTCGTATTCCTCAACCATGATTTATATTGTCATTTTGCAATATTTGTAAATGATAAATACAGGGTTTTCTTGAAGTTTACATTTTTTTCCCTTTTATGTTTTGTGTTCATATCGTGCCTTTAGTAGTCGTTGGTCTTAGTCTTACATTGGAGAGCCAAACAGATTACAGATTTTGTTTTTGCAACAGAGGCGTACGGTGCAAGCTTTCTGTCCTGGGGGGGGGGGGGGTCAATTGTGGGATGAGTAAGATTTTTGAACCTATGCAGTATTAGAATTATTATATTATATCCAAAGCCTTATTACCACCAGTAGCTATTTTTGGTCTGCGCACTGCCTGACCTGTGTTTGTCTTTCACACTTCCCATTTCGTTGAATTTCTTCACCGGTTTGCTTACACATGACTGGGTTATTGTAGGCCGACTAGGATAGGTCTGCATAAATAACTCACATACTTCCGTTTGTGTTCTCCTGCGGTCACCATATCCAACCATCATTAACATCTCAATTTTTTCTCCTTCAGTTAAAGATACCATCCTAATTTCTAGCTTCTGAATGCTCACGAATGAATATTTGATAACTGTCTATTTCTCATCTGACAATACCTACCTAGCTGATTCCACCTTTCTATTTTTAAAAAATTAATGAATATTTTAATTTTTTTACATAAATCTAATACTATTTGAGTCTTCAAGAATATACAGTACTTTCCATTTAAAATAAAAAAGTTAGCATTCTTTCTGAGTAACCCTGTATAGTGACCGAAACGGTTTTATCCTCCCAAAGTGTGCCGTTTTTAAGTATATAGACGTGCCAATTTTTAAAAATATGTTTTCAGTAGTTTTAAAATATTTGCAATATGCTAGACTTTTTTGACAGCCCGTATATTATTTACTTGTTTGTTTTGTAGGTGTATCCAGGTATTTCTAAATTCTGGGATTTTCGAAAAATAAATTATAATGCATTACAAAGTAAGAGAAACTAAAATATTTATTTCGACAGTTTTTTTTATAATTTTGGAATTTGGGGGGGGGGTTAATTACCCCCATTAATCCCGTAAATCCGCCCTTGTGCATAATTAATGTATAACAAATTATTTTTTTATCTCCAAGTTTAGGGAAGCAGGGCTTCCCCCGCACTCAGGAATAGGCTCACTTCTGCAGACAACCTTCATTTTTCACAATAACTATTTATTTTAAATTATATGCCATTGTATTTCGGATATTTTTAGATATTTTTCGATGACATCGTCCATAAAGAGAATGCCCGACTTTTTTTTTATTGTCGCACATAAAGGCATTATGCACAGGCAATTTGGGGTCATATGCAGTTTAGGAGGCTAAAAAAAGGCCGCTATATTTGCATTATGAATTTTAATTTGTGTGCAACGAGTATAGAATAAGGTAATTTCGAGCATGAACTTTGGTTATAATAAGAACCCTAAGCAAATAAAACTTCTAATTAATCTCTTGCATGTCAGTAACCACTTTAAATTTTCAATAAATAAAACTGCGGTGATAATGATTTCAAATTGCGTTTTGTTTGTTTTTTTATTTTAAACCCTTGGGCGACGTGAAAATATATTCAGAATGCTCAGGGTTTGCAGAATCCTACTTAAGCTAAATTGTCGAGTTTTTGTCAATGGCCGTGAACCCCCTTCTCCTATTTAAAACGCACCCTGAGGCTTGAGCCCCACTAAGCTTTATGCTTAACATGGCCCTGACCTCAGTTCAGTTTTTAGAAGCTACAGTTGGATAAATAAAAAGTTTTTAAAGCGAAGGTAGTACAAATTTAAATTCTCTAAGTTCAGTATTTATTAGTTTCTGGACAGAATCTTTACTAAAACCCTCTCTTCAATGAAACCCTAATAAGTTATAATCTTTGGAATCTCCAGAAAATTTGCTATCGGATAAAGCAATATTCGCGAGAATTCGCTTTAGATTAGAAGCTACAGGGGAATAAATAGAAATCGTTTAAAGCCAGATTAGTAAAAATTTAAATTCTCTACCCTAATTCAGTTTTTTTTTCTAAATTCTGGACAGAATCTTTAATGGACCCCTAATAAGTTATATATGTATCTTTGGAATCTCCAAAAGTTTGCTACCGGATAAAGCAACATTCGCGGGAATTCGCTTGAGATTAGAAACTACAGTTAAATAAACAAAAACTTTTTAAAGCGGGTATCGTAAAAATTTAAATTCTCTACGCTAATTCAGTTTTTATTAGTTTCTGGACAGAACCTTAATATAGAAATTATAAATTTTTGAAATCTGCTATTGGCTTTGATAAAACTCGCGGGAATTTTCTTTAGATTAGACGGTACAATGGATTAAATAAAATATTTTTGAAGAAAGGTTAATAGAAATTTAAATTTTCTACCTTTAGATGTGCACTATTTTATTTTAAATGCATTTTTTGTTCTTCCTAGCGACCGTACACTTTTTCTCTAAGATTATTTGTCTGGATCATGA
This sequence comes from Philopedon plagiatum, assembly GCA_963971165.1. Taxonomy (NCBI): domain Eukaryota; kingdom Metazoa; phylum Arthropoda; class Insecta; order Coleoptera; family Curculionidae; genus Philopedon; species Philopedon plagiatum. The sequence continues at coordinate 97,220,563 of OZ020194.1, forward strand.
CGATAATTCTAATGGTTTGACTGTACTGTAGGTTTGGCCCTAACCTTGATTTCGGTAACCTTGGACTTGTGATACACTTTTTCGTGTTAGTAAACATAGAGAATATCGAGAATGTTTAAAACGGATATCCGCTTGTTTTTGTTTTTTAATGGATACCTAGTCGGCAATTATTGCTAAATATCAGATGATGATTGTGCATGGTTCGTTATATGTATGTAGGTACTTTTCAAATAGGTATTTGCAGTTTGAAGTTGCGTAGCAGTAGGTAGGTCAGCAGGATTTTTTTAGGAAGAGGGGGCACCTCGAGAAAAAAAAGTATTAATATTAGGTTTATGTAACTACAACGGAGCGATATTCTTTCCATTTTCATCTAATCTAAATCTAAACATTCTCAAATAAACCTGAGAATGACCATATCGATAAAAAAAAGTTAATAAATTTCGGCTTTTGTTGTATTGTAATGCAAAATTGTATTTAATTGTATTGTAAAATTGTTTTTCCCAAATAATGCTTGATCCCATCGCTTTATAGAAATATTTCTTACCACTACGTTGGGCTGTATAACAGTAGAACTTACGAATGTACTTATTCACTTTAAGTTTTATCCAATGCACTTTATTATTATTAAAATTAAAAAATATATTCCCGTGAACCCGCTGACTCTATGTAACACTTGCCTGCAAATGAAGATATTAAAATTGAAAAAGGTCATAAACTGGTGTGACAAAAATTGGTTTAAATTGAAGTTAATAGCTACAATATGAAACACAAGAATTGTGTCACCAGCCAATGAATATTAAAATATCGTTTCTTAAAAAAACCAATGCAATTTGTGTATTACGAATATTTTAAAGGAACATTAAACATACAGTTTTTGAACTTATTAAAAATGTGTTTTTTTCCTCATTTATAACTATGGTTCTTTTAAAATGTTATCCTGTGAAGGGAGAGTTGTTAAAAAATATTTTCTTACAACTGCTCTGAAAATACCGAAAAAGCACACTACTAACTGAAAATCAATAATTTCAAACAGCGTGCGGAAACGTTCACGCACGCTGCAAGGAACAATTATTATACAACCAACCATTCACCAGAACAATCTTGAACAAAAGTTTGAAAATCTAGTAGGAGGCAGTTTTGGCAGCAGTCATAATTTAAAAGCGGTCTCCTAGCAACCAATTTCATTTGTTTAATTATTGACGGCGTTATTTCAACTGCCAATTAGAGCAGTGGCGGATTTGGGGGGGGGGGGGGGGGCATGGAGATTCAGTGCCCACTATGACCACATACCTACTCTCCTATAAAAGGAAGGTAATTTACGGCGCCCCCTGGAGATTCACTGCCTACTATGACCACATACTATCCAATAAAAGGAAAAAAATTTGGCGCCACCAAATCATTGTGCCCCTCTACCTCTAAAGGCACGGCACGCCACTGTCTCTGCTTTCATTTACGGAATTTGTTATATATGCATAGACGCGCCACCTACAGCATTTACCTTAATTCGAGCCGTGGCATGAAGAGCAGTAACCGCTCCGACGCATTACTGTAGTTTGTTTCCAGTAGAATAGATGCCGCTGCCTATCAGTAAACAACATTTTTGAAGGGAGATTCGGTCCTGAGGATTTTTCGATGGATCAGCAAATCCCAGTTTAGAAATAAAGATAAAGGTGACTCCGTTTCAACAGTTTTTATTTATGAGAAATGAATTTTTATCGATCACGACATTTAAAGAAAAACTGAATTTTAAAAAAGCCTCAAATAATCATGCGCGATTCTCTCAATTTAAATTGTATGGCCCTGGTTTCAAAAAGTTTTTATTTTTAGCCAACTGCATCTTCTAATTTAAAGTGAAATCCCGCGAATCTTGCTTTAACTGGCAGCAAATTTTCTGGAGATTCCGAACCGAAAATATATATCTTATTAAGGTTTCATTAAAGATCATGTTCAGAAATTCATAAAAACTGAATTAAGGTAGCAAATTTAAATTCCTATGACTCTCTTTTCAAAAAGTTTTATTTAATCAGTCGTATTACTGAATTTGGAATAAGGTTTAATGGTTGTATGTTTTAATCTAAAGAAATTTCTCGCGAATATTGCTTTATGTAATAGAAAATTTTCTGGAGATTTCCAAAATATAAAACTTATTAAGATTTCAAAAATTTAAATTTCTACGACTTTCCTTTAAAAAAGTTTATATTTAGTCAACTGTAGGTTGGGTTGGGTTATCATTAAATATTTGCCCTTATAAAAACTGAATTAAAAAAGAATTAAAGTACCTAGGTATGTCTCTTCAAACAGTTTTTATATAATCAACTATATCTCCCTATCTAAATCCAATTCCTGCAAAATTTTTAGTTTGTCCTGAATTCCTGAACTGAATTAAGGTAAAAAGTTCAAAATTCAAAAAAAATTAAATCTATTTTAAAGTTCTATTTTAATTTCTCGCAAGTATTCCTTTGTCCGATGGCAAATTATCTGGAGATTTGAAAAATAAATAACTTATTAAGGTTTTATTAAAGATTCTGTACAAAGAAGAATAAGTATTTCTTGTAAAATAAGCAAACATACTTTAGTAGAATTCATATCGACCTGAATATCGCCTTCCCAACAATACCATCAAAATTCGTCACAACAAAAAGAATATATTTAAAATTGCCCTGATAATGACGTTTTTTTGTATAAACAGACATCTAGGTTTCTGTCAAGCGAACAAAGGCCTTTTCAAACGTGAAGCTTTATACTTACATGATGCTTCTATTTTCGAAAACACCCACTATATAGAGTTTGATGACGTTGTCGAATATATAGAGATAGCATGAAAATGTTTTATATCTAAGGGTCCTGTACAGTTAAAATTACTACAACAATTAAGGCTTATTAAGGATTTATTAAGTCTTTATTAAAGATTTTGCCCAGAAACTAATAAAAACTGAATTAAGGCAAAAAATTCAAAGTGTTATAACCATCGTTCTAAAAGTTTGTGTTTAGCCAACTGTAGCTTCTACTCTAAAGGGAATTCCCGTGAATATTGCTTTATCCGATAGCAAATTTTCTGGAGATTTCAAGAATATATATATCTTATTTAGGTTTCATTAAAGATGCTGCCCAGAAACCAATAAAAGGTAAATTAAGGTAACAAATTTAAATTTTTATAACCGTCGACTCAAAAAGCTTGTATTTTATCAACTGTAGCTTCTAATCTAAAAGGGATTCCCGCGAATATTGCTTTATACGATTGCAGATCTTCTGGAGATTCCAAAAATGTTTAACTTAATGTTTCAATAAAGATTCTGACCTGAAACTAGTAAAAACTGAATTAAGGCAGAAAATTAAAATTTTTATATCCATTGCCTCAAAAAGATTGTATTTAATCAACTGTAGCTTCTAATCGAAAGAAAATTCCCGAGGAAATTTTCCGGAGTTTCCAAAAATATATATCTTATTAGGGTTTTATTAAACATCTGCCCAGAAATTCATGAAAACCTAATTAAGGTGCAAAATTAATTAAAACTTTTATAAATTTCCCTTAAACAAGTTTTTATTTAAGCAAGGGTAGCTTCTTATCTAAAGCGAATTCCCGAGAATACTGCTTTATCTGATAGCAAATTTTTTGGAGGTTCCAAAAATATGTAACTTGTTATGAAACAAACCCAAGCAACGAAATCTCTCAGTCTAAGAACTCCTTGAATACTGCCCTATGGTGATATCAAAAGTACGATTGACATGGGCTAAAGCATGTCAGTCTCTTGTCGACAAATAATTCAGTTTCATTCAAAAATTTTTACAATGCATACCAGTGCCAGCGCTAGAATGAGATGAAGTGTCACTGGACGTTCGTCTAAAAATGAATGAAACAATTTTGAGATTCCTTTTCAACGGAGGAAATTGCTGTTAAATGAGTGACGGCTACTTTTTAAAAAGTTTTTTTTTTGACTTGTATGGTTCGACTCTTAAAGGACTCTATCCAGACGATCTCATTACTTTTATTAAAGATATTGACTAAAAATCCATAAAAGCCGAATTTAAGGTAGAATAAATTAAATTCTTATGGCCTTCCTTTCAAAAGCTTTTATTAAGTCAACTGTATCTCCTAGTCTAAAGCGAATTCTCACGAATATTGCTTTATCTGATAGGAAATTCTCTGGAGATTCCAAAAGTAAATAGCTTATCAAGGTTTCATGAAGTATTATTATTATTTTTTTATTTAAGACTAGAAGTATCTTCTGGCTCGAAAGAAAACTTAAGCAGATTAATTGAAGATTTTGGGAAAGGGATAGGTGCATAGATCTGCGTCTGTTATCCAGCTCTTATTGATTCGAGACTTGTCTGGAAAAATTTATATTGGAGTGAAGAGTACTATCGTCAGCATCTGTGGATGGGATTGGTCCTGAAATTCATAAAAAGTGAATTAAGGTAGCAAATTTAAATTTGTATGATTCTCTTTCCAAAAATATATAACTTAACAGGGTCTCATTGAAGATTATATTCAGAAATTCATAAAAAGTGAATTAAGGTAGCAAATTTAAATTTGATGATTCTCTTTTCAAAAAGTTTTTGTTTAATCAACTTTATCTCCTAATCTAAAACGAATTTTCACGAATATTGCTTTATCTGATAGCAGATTCTCTGGAGATTCCAAAAATATATAACTTACCAAGGTTTCATTAAATATTATGTCCAGAAATTCATAAAAAGCGAATTAAGGTAGCAAATTTAAATTTCTATGATTCCCTTTTCAAAAAGCTTTATTTAGTCAACTGTATCTCCTAATCTAAAGCGAATTCTTACGAATATTGCTTCATCTGAATGCAAATTCTCTGGAAATTCCAAAAATATATAACTTATTAGGGTCTCATTAAAGATTATATCCAGAAATTCATAAAAAGTGAAATTTCCGTGATTCTCTTTTTAAAAAACTTTATTTGGTCAACTGTATCTCCTAATCTAAAGCAAATTATCCCGAATATTGCTTTATCTGATGGCAAATTCTGTGGAGATTCCAGAAATATATTAAGGTTTCGTTACAGATTATGCCGAGAAATTCATAAAAACTGACTTAAGGGAGCAAATTTACCTTCTTTTTTTTTAAATTATGTCTCTTTTAAAAATGTCTTCGTTTTTTGCTTGTTCCCTAGACAACTGTTCCTGCTCTCTGAGGGCCTCGTATTTTTTTTTCGTAGATCCTCCCCTGAACATCAGAAATGTTTTACAAATTGATTATTTGAATAACTGGGGACTTTTAAAAACCCTTAGATTATTTTTTAAGTAATATTTTAAATATATTATAGCTTTCTCGTTGGCAAAACTAGGTGCACTTTCAGTCATACAGAGTGAACAAATATAAGTTGTCAGGGAATGTTTTGAAGATAGTTCCATTCAATTTTTTTGCAGTTTGTCTTTGTGGGTTACTGATATGAAGAAATAGGGACTTTATGCAATGATCAAAGCCTCATTTTAGGTTTTATCTCAGTTTAAAACATCGCCAAGGAGGCCCAATTTTTAAGTATGTCCTGAGGATATTCACTGAATATACCTCGAAAGACACCCCTTAAAAACCATGTAGGTACAATTAGGTACATACCCCCATATCTTTTGTAAAGCAATTTTAAACCGTCGCACTGCTCACTTATTGTTTCATAAGTTCTACCCCATACCTTTTTTCAATTGGATAATAACACATAATAATAGAGGATTCATAAAAATGTATATTATTGTACCCTCAAACAACTTGTAAGTTTTCATTGGCAACTCAGATTTCATAATACCTAAAGATGCGTTATGAAATTTTATATAGGCATTTTATGGGGTGTCATGCTCATAGTGTGATATCGATATTAGGGGTATTGAAAGCTTCAAGAAGGGGAATTATGGGTGAGTTTTATTGGTTCTATTAATACTATTTCCTATTTATTTATGAAAAGTACCTGTTTCTCGAAAACGCTGTTCAAAAAGTCTTTATTTAGTTAACTGTATCTTCTATTCTAAGCCGAATTCCCGCGAATATTGCTTTATCCGGTAGCAGATTTTCTGGAGTTTCCACAAATATATAGGTAACTTATTTAGAGTTAGTGGAAGATTTTATCCAGAAGTTCATAAAAACTGAATCAAGGTAGAAAATTAAAATTTGTATAACCCCCTTTTCATTTAGTTACTGTATCTTCTACTCTATATAAAGCCAATTCCTGTGAATATTACTTTATCCAGCCAGTAGCAGATTTTCTGGAGATTTCAAAAATATATTGAAGCTTTAAAGCCAGGCGCGGATCTAGAACTGCCTTTGGGGGGGGGGGGTGTCATGGAGAGAACAGTAATATATTTTTCACTTGTTTATATATTTATATTTTAATAGTTATATGTAATATTAATGATTTGGGGGGTCTTGACCCCATGACCCCCCCCCCCCGGATCCGCACTTGTTTAAAGCTTTGGTGTCTCCCTTTAGTGTGGATAAATATAACTATTATCTATAGACTTTAGGGGCATTGTTACTGTTTCTGTTTTACTGTTTCAATCTACAAGGCGATTTTATACAATAAAATGGCAGGAATCGTCAAAACGTTTCCAGGCGACAAGCTAAGGAGCCTTGCCGTTGTGTTAAGTTTCCTTTCATTCGGCATCCTAAGACACGTAAAATGAAAAATAATCCCTACTTGTTTTCCATTTTTAAAGCAATTCTCGCGTCGACACCCCTCTAGAAATTAATTACGAATGAAAAACAAATAGCAAACATCTCGACAGCGCCGCGTATTTTATTCGGGAGTTAAAAAGCCCTCAAACGAAATAAAAATGAGGCTCAACCCGTTCCTTTTGTTCCTTCGAGCTTAGAGCAAAAAAACAAAAGACAAACTTCTGACAACACGCCCGGTACCTTGATTTTATTATGTTTTGAATAATTTAAAAGGCATACTCCTAAATATAGCTATATAAAATTAACTAAGGATCGCATCGCACGAAACGTAGAGGGAGGGGAAAAAGCAGAAAAGGTATCAAGATACATTTAATAATTTATTTCGGAAAAGGCCTTACAAAAAGGACATACAAAAGTGACGGTTTGCCCGCCCCTGGTTAACCGGAGCTAAAGGAAGAATGAGGGAGCCCGCCTCGGAGCGGACTCCGGACCAATCGGGGATTGCTGCCGGCCGCCATGTTGAATCCGGGGAAAGTAGCGATTGCAGCGCCCTAGCCGGAAAAAAGTCGAATTACGACAGAGTGTTCGGCTGTCGCAGTGGAGAGTACGCGAGTTCTAAGCGCTTTCTGCCAAAAATTACGAAAATCGATAGAAAAATTTAGTTTTTGTATGTAACTCCGCAATAACAGGTCTTCTCGCCCTGTTTGATAAATTTTTAACAAAAAGTGAACTAGAATTGGTTTTTTGACTATATCCTAGTGACTACAGGGCACCGTTAACGAAAATCCAGGTTCAAGTGCAGTGACATTTGGGCAATTTTTGAAAATGCTACCGGCCATTTTTTGCTGATTGAAACTTTAATATCTTCTCTTCTGTGATTGATTATTTTTTGTGCAATATTTCTGTGCCAAAATCAGGTAAGTTTGCAAAGATTAATACACCTTTAAAGCAGTGAAATTTTCCTCGAAAAACAAAGTTCTATCTATACCTATAATACCATACCTGATGGATTTAAAACCGAATACCTAATGCTTATATTTTAAATGTTTTTTGCTTATTGTGTTTATTTACTAACATTATTTACTAGATAAAAAAATACTAACAAAGATAAGTATGCATATACAGATCCGTATGTCTACTGAAAGCAAATATTTTGATAAATTTTTGAAAACGTTTAATTTCAGTTCTGGTTTTATTTTATATTATTTATTTTGATCAAATTATCAGGTAACAGCTGTGTCTCAAAATTCTAAAAGTAAGCTAATTTATAAGAAAGTTTTTATGTTGTGAATGCAGAGTAGACACTAGTTGGCAGATTTTTTATATTATTTTGGAAAATGGGACGAATTTCCCATTAAAAAATTTCTTTGTTGCTAATTTGTACTGCTATTTGACAATCTACCCGGGATTCTCTAAAAACGTTTAAGGGTCAGGTATTTGGTGTTTTGCACTGATAGGTTTTCAACATTTTTTCAATACAGCTGATAAAATGGCATAACAATTTATTACAACTTCAAAGGGCAACCTAGCTTTAGAGCAAAGTTCTATTAATTTTTTGATTACGGCCCATATATCCGTTTGCCAAGTGTATTTATAAAAATACGTGATTAGATAAAAAAAACGCTTTTAATCTTTTTCAAATGGCAAAAGGGTATGCAGCCGACTATTCAGAAATAAAAGATAGTTTTCTAGTACACTAGGTCCGCTGTTTAAAATGATGGCAAATTTTTACATAGTCTTATTGTTTTTACTGAGAAAATATTGAACCCAAGCAAACCCTTAAGATTTGGTGCTGGTTTAAATTCAGATCTTCTAGTTGCTCGATTAGGTTTTGACCAGTTTTTGTCCTGTCATTGTTAATAAGTGGTCATTACAAGGTTATGAGTTATTCTATTTTCTCTGCAATTTCTGTGGTTTCCAAATGATTTTTATCTTGGAATTTGTTGCTAGAATCAATTTTGTTCTATTATTCAGAAATCATACATACTTAAATTACCATTTTCTTGATAAATGTGTGAAAAAAACTCGGAATTAAATTTGTAGTTGTATTATTCTTACACTTGTCAATTTAAAACCTTGGTTGTCAAATTAAAGCCGTCTTGGCCATTGACTTGTGTAAGTACAAAGTTGTATGTTGACACCAATAAATGATAAATAAATAAAAAAAAAATATGGAATTGCTTTGTTCAATAGCCGATTTTCTGGAGATTTCAAAAATAAATAACTTATTAGGGTTTCATTAAATAAAGTAAATAAAAGTGGTAAATTAAAATTTTTGTTAGCCTCATTTGAAAAGGTTTTTATTTAATTAACAATATCTTCTAATATTAAGCAAATTCCCGCAGATATTGCTTTATTTGGCAGAAAATTTTCTGGAGATTGGAAAAATAAACACGGATTCCAAGAAAGGAGAGCCATGGGGTGCTTATTATGGTTAGAAATGCAAAATTGGTTAAATGGTAAAATAATGGTGAAAAAAAGACGTAAAACGTAATTTAAATGTAATGTGTATATAGTACACTGTTGAATTCAGAAAAAATAAAATATTCTATTACTTAAATAAGAAAATATTTTTGACAGTAATTTGCATGATACCTATTAATAAGATGGTTTATTTTAATTAACACTTTTTCATTTTTCTAAAATTAATAATAATTATTTTAGAACAGAGTGACTGGCGTTCGTGAAAGGATACAGAGTTCCTTTCTGCTCCTGAGCGCCTAACCCGAAAGGCCGTCACACACGGTTTTGCATAATGCATAATTTTTTTTTATCTAAGACATCCCACGTAGACTTCAAGCCTAAGTAGTAATGTCTATTGACATGGGATTTGAAGGATTGGAGGTTGGGACGGGAAGGGAAAACATCTGCAGGCAATTTGTTCCATAATCTGGAGACCCTAGGTATGAATGAGCGGGAGAAGTGGTCTGTTGTAGGCTTTTGTAGCTGGACAGTAAAGGGGTGCATACGTAACGCGCCTCTTGTTGTTCTGTTAGGAACACTCAAAGGGGGGAATAATACCGGCTCGTTCTTCAGAGCAAAATCCGTGGAAGTAGCGGTAGAAAAGGGATAAATCCCCAACAGCGTCTCGATGAGCGAGAGAAGGGAGTTTTCTCGTGAGGGCTGGGTCATTGATAAGTCGAATGGCTCTCTTTTGGATAGAATCAAGGATCTTAAGTGTCGAAGGTGATGCCGCTCCCCAGATGTGGGAGCAGTACTCTAGGTTAGATCTTATTTGGGAAACACAGAGAGTGTATAAGTTGGAAGGGGAGAGGTATTTTCTGGCTCGGGTTTGATGAGAGAATAATAATTAAAATAGGCATAAGATGTTTCAGAATTTCGAGTTTTATTTCTAAAAAATGATTTACTAAGTTTTAAACGCGTCCTCTTGTCCCCCTTGTAACTTAGGATTCGTCAAATATACATAATTATGTACGTTTATTCCCAAAATTAGATTAAAATAATAAAAAAAAACAAGCTAGTTTATTGACTTTCGTATAATGTCTTGACAAAACAACTAATGCGATACCTACATCACATCCGATAGGTACTTGAAATTTTCGTCTGCGGCACATTTTTGAAATTTTAAAGATTTTGGGCGCGTCACCCAAAAAAGCATTTGCGCCTTCGGCGATTTTCCTGCAACGCTAGATTGTCCTTTATGTTATATTCGAAAGTTGTCTGTCTAGTTGTCTACCTAGTCAGCCCCCTGACAATAAAATTTCTGGGTGCGCTACTGCAGAGGCTTTTAAAACTAAGGTAAAAATTTAACTTTTATGACCCTCATTTGAAAAAGTTTTTATATAATTAATTGTTTTTCTGATCAAAAGCGAATTCCCGTGAATTTCGCGTACCCCGAAGCAACTTTTCTGGAGATTCTAAAAATATATTATATTATGATTTTGCGTTACGCCACTGCTTAATTGTCAAATTAGACAACTCAAATGAAGTCAGTGATGGAGAGGAACCTGACTATTATTGACTTTATCTTAAACACCCTGTATTTAAGTGCATACTGTACAAAATTAGCTGAATTTATACGTCACGTTCAGCACGATAAACTACTCTTAATCAATTTATATCTGTTAAAACAATAGATCGATCGGCGCTTAAAAACCTCTAATCAATAGTTAAATTGATTTACGACACTTTCGAACAAAATCGTATGGATTAATTAGTATTTTTGATTGATATATGATCTGTTAATAATAGGCGTGTTCAACTTTAATGACATAAGGTATAAATAAGTAATAAGTTTTTTTGAAAATGAATTTAATATCTATAAAAGCAATTCCAATTTAAATATATTATGGTAGGAACTTATAAAAATTGCAACACCTCTACCAGATAGATATAATACAGGGTGTTGCACAACTCTACCGGTAACATTTCGAACGTGATTCTTCGGCCGAAAATACGACAGAAGTGCCTATTTACCAGTGACGTGACAGTTATAAAGGGTGAACCGATAACTAACGAGAACAAATACTATAGGTACACAACAAATCTAAAAACATTGTTTAAAAGTTGCTACACTACATATTATCACATTAAAATTATTAGAAGTTTCCCATTTAATGCTGATAAAATATTTTTGGAAAATTAAACGTAGATAAATTTAATTTCTGTCCAAAACAAACATTTTCGATACACGACGCTGTGTGAGAGTGTGGACTCACACTACCACCATCACCTTCTCCATGCAGATGTAGGGTTACCGAGAGTAAATCAGTTTCTGCGAGAACGAAAATCTGACCTAGTAGAGTAAGTAGAGCCGTTGTTGAAGTTGAATGAGGAATGGATGGCCAAGCTTGCATATATGACGGATACCTATAACGTAAGATAAAAAAAATGCCCTTAAAGTATGCCGTGGAATCAGTTATGCATGTGAGTTGTTACTCTTGTCACGGATTTCGACCAGTTTCGCCAAGTTTTTACCAGATCTATGGCTTTGTTTAGGGAAACAGAAAGTGTGAATAGAAAGAAAGGTAGGCATAAAAAGTAGAAGAATTGAGGCAAATTGTTAATGAACACCCACAAACCTCTATTTGGCATGTAAGCCAGCAAGTAAATGTATCCTATGGAACCTGCAATACAATTCTGAAATGTGACCTGCATATGCACGCTTATCGTCTAAGCTCAGTTCAAGAATTGTTACCAAACGACAAGCCGCAGCGAATGCAATTTTCATAGTGGGGTAATTTGAATAATAATGAAAACTTATTTGAAATAATCTTTTTTACTGACGAGGCATGACTTTATACCTCTCTGGTTATGTAAATTCTCAACAAATAAGAATGTGGAGTTCTGAAAATCCACATTTTTTTTTATAGAAAAGCCTCTGCATTCACATAAAGTTGGCGTGTGGGCAGCCATATCGAAAAGAAGGCTTATTGGGCGGATTTTTTTTAAGGGACTCTTAATTGTATTCTGCGCAATACCGTAATGAAATTTTAGAAAATTTTGTAAACGCATTAGACGATGAAGAGATGCGACAAGGCTACTTCCAGCAGGACGACGCACCAATTCACGTAACTCTTGATAATTTATATTTTTTGGAAGAATTTTTCACAGACCGAATCATTAGTCGTAATATGCCAGTTAGGTGGCCACCACGGTCCTGCGATCTCACGCCGTGCGACTTTTTTTATGGCCACACATTAAAACCTCGGTTTTCAAAACCCCTTGTGAAAATTTAGAAGAACTACGGGATAGAATTACAAATAAATTTCAGGAGATTAACAACTCCCCCCAAGTGCTCACCCATGTTTTTGATGCTGTAAAAAGGAGAATGAGAACATGTTTGGAAGTAGAAGATGGACACTTGGACACGTCTCTCATTTAGTTTAAATTTATACTTTTTAGGTTCTTTGTTGTACATGTTTTTTTTAATTCTGTAATATGCAATGACAATGACAATAATGTAATTTTCTTAAAAATAAAAACTTCAGAACTTGACAGTTTTGTTTTTCATTCACGTATACCTTTTACCCAAGTTACCTTTCAAGTGTAATAATTCAAGACATGCTTGATTGATTCCACAGCATCCTTTGAGGACTATTTGAGGAATATTTTTCTAGAGGGATATTGTACAAATATTTTTACATTGAGAAATAAAATGAATTGGGAGAATTTTTAAATGCTGCTGATGACAACCAGAAAGCCATATCCAACATTCAACATTTAAGGGCGTTAGCTGAAAACATAAATAATTATTTCAAACATTAAATGCTATCAGTCCCTAAATTTTGGATATCACGGGAAAAATAATATCAATCTCTGAGTTTGCTTTCATGCTTTCAAATTCTTGGTCGTGTTTTCGTTTTTCTATTTGTGTAAAAACATTTTCTCAGCCATGTCTGTAATTAAAACCAAGCAGAAAAATCGAATGGATGAAAATGCAGCGCTTCGTTTCTCAGAAACAACTACAGCCATGTATATTAAATTTTCTAACAAAAAAGCGGCAGGAAATGACGCACAAAAAATTGCAATTTTATAACATTAGATTCAATAAATAACATACTGTCTACATTGGGTTCTATTTTCTTTTCCTGTCTTAGCCGTCAGCCGGTCCGCGAAATATTTCTCCTGTTTTCGCCTGTCCGCAGGTTTAAGAAGGTTGAAGACCGCTGGTCTAAATTATTATCCACACTCACAGAAGATGGTCCTTTCTTGCAAAGAGAAAACAGAAATACACCCCGAAAAATCCGTAAATAACCTTACAAAATGCAAATCATGCCACGTGAACTCATCCGAACAAATAAAAACTCGCGGTAGGCGGCAGAAATATCGCTGCCCTGGCAATTAAACTTGCACTGTTTCTTGCGTAACGCGTGCCGTTGCTGGTAACCTACATGAAGGCGCAATAGGCGAACTGTGGTCATTGTGAAACGCGCTTCCAGGCCCAAGCCACGACGGCAATAAAAGAGAAATTGGTTGCGTTTACGCAGTAACATTTTCTTCATTTACGCAAGATTTCAGATAAATTATGAGAAATTAAATTCATATTTTTATAAAATTATGGTATAACGTTAAAAATGATGCAATAACCGAGGAGAAAAATAATTCCTTTGGTTTAGTTGGAATTTAGAATAACCCTAGTTCTCAGGTGTGTTGTAAGGGTTGACAAGCGTCTACATTTTGTGTATAGATAATGTTAACTTATTAATATTCTAGGGAGATGTAGTACCTAAATTGCATAAAATTAAGGTTGTAAGTCGTTAAAACTTATGAAAATTCGAAATAATTCAATTACTGGCAGTTATTAGGTACACACGTACGCGTAGAGGGAAGTACACACGCGTGACAACAAAAATATGCTTCTAAATGCGTACCAGTGGCAGTGTATGTAATGATTTTTGTTAACTATCTCTATCATTAAACTAACTATTTAAAATCACTCTACACATTTTTTTTAGATTTTACATAAGTATAGGATAAAACTTCCAATTAAAAAATTATTTTACACTGCACTTTATATACTTACATATGTATATTTAATTATTTTCCATTTGCGCAGTTTTAATCTTCGAAAATTAAACAGACTAGTTCTAGAATTATCATTTCGCCAGAACGGAAGTTTTCAAATATTTATTAAAACGTTAACTTCGTTAAAATATGTATTTAGTATAATTATTAAAACTTAAAACCTAGGAACCGTATTTTGTGATTCTGCTTCCAATGATAATACCAAAATCTACAACCCTGACAATAAAGTAAAATTTTTCAAGCAACGGGAAAAAGTAGGTAATCGACAGAAGACATGGCTTATATTTTTGTCTTAAAGCTCGTTTTAAGCTCTTTCGTGGACCTATTGCCTGCAATAAACTATTATCGACACTAACTGTAGCAATAAAACCCGGTAAATTTGCAAGAACCGGGCTGGCCCTAATAAAATAACAGGTTATGATAATTTTAATATAGTCAGGAAACGGTATGAACAGAGTATTTTTTTACCGGGTTTAATAATTTAGAAATATGTTAGTTTAGTTCCTATCCGTTTGGTAAACCGTGCAGTTGCCAACCCCCTTTTTCTAGTCGCATTTTCCATAGATTTTTCAATATTTTACTCATTTCAGGCATCCCCGGATTTAGATATAAATAATAAATGATTGACCCATTACTACTCTCCATGGTTTTTTTAATATAAAATAAATTTCATGAAACTGCCCAACTTCCAAACTAATTTTTCATCTTCCCGAACTTTTTCCTTCAAAGAGGAACATTGTTTGCTTTTTGTAGGCAAACAAACTTTCTATATATCTCGACCAGTCTTGCCATTGTTCGCCCGGCGAATATTACACCCTACTGAGTGAGCACAATAAATTTTGCCCACAAAAATTACGCGTAAAGTAAACAACCTTTTGCATCTGTGTAGAAATTGTAGTAATTGATTTGTCATAGTCGCTGTCGATTATTGTATAAGTTTTATAACGGCATTGTTCGGCTTTTATTGTGTTGTATTAATTGTGTACTCAGGTGATGGGCAGGGTTCTCCTGCTGGGCGAATTTCATGGACATTCTTGCTTGTTATTGTATTTTTAGAGTTTGGGTTCCTTAGATATTACAACCAAAGTTATGCTTATGGTAGTTAGGCTATAGGTGATATTATAATAGTATGTAGATCTATTTGTTAACCTACTTTTCGAGTACCTATATAAAATGTGTTCACTTTGAAGTGTGGGATAAATTAAAAATAAAATTTTTAACAATTTTTTTCATCTGAGACAGCCCTCGTAAACTGCAAACCTAAGTACTAACGTACCGCGGGCATCTAAAGAGAAGGGAAATGTAATGTATTGATGCGGGATTTAAAGGACTGGAGCTTGGGAGGGGAAGCGAAAACTTCTGCAGGCAATTTGTTCCATAATCTTGAGACCTTTGGTATGAATGAACTAGAGACTTGGAATGTTCTAGGCCTTCCCCAGATGGGAAGCGGTTTCGCTCTCAGGTCTTATTTGGGAAACATAGAGAGTGTATAAGTTGGAAGGGGAGAAGTATTTTTAGCGTTAATATAGTAAGTCTTTAAAGGATTATTACAAAATGTTTTGATCTTGTAATACCTGTAAGACCTTAGCGAACCTAAGCAATCCTTTATAGGAAAATCAAAACTTTATTAACAATACTTACCCTATGCAAAATAAAAATATCCTTGTCTGTAGTCTGTAGAGCTTCATATCTTACCCAAGTTGATCCTAAATACTATTAATAACAACTGCTTTTATTACCTACCTATACAAAATATAAATTTAAATATTATCTCACCGAATGCTATTGTGCTTTTCAGTCATGATATGTGTACTATTTACCATATATCCTATTAAAATGTATAGTAGTACTACTGGTACTACCACAATCAAAGACCTCCAACGAAATCAATTAAAGTACCCCACGCGTTTTATTGTACGATCTAGTTTTGCAACCGGTACCTTCCGTTTTTATTGACGATAAGTCCAAATAAAGTTATTGTTAGTGGAAAGGACTTATAAATGTAACTTTTACATGGGCCGTATTTTATATCTCGTCTGTAAAAAATATGGATCTGAAAAGCATCACTAAATGACCCTAGTCAGCTTAATTTTAAATTTAGAAAAATTAGAAGTGTTATATATCTAACATCATTCATAAAGGACAACAGCTCAACGTATTTACGGACTTCCTAAAAGCGTTTGACAAAGCTGCTTCCCGATCTTACTAGCAATAACTGCACATCAACTATATTTGCTTTATCAAACTGTAATGCTTCTTGAAAACTGCTCTTAAACTTTCGATTTTATATTTAATTAAGATAACTAATTAATCATTAATTATGTAAACATCATCCATAAAAATCGTTTTCGATCGCATTAAGTCACAATCGATGGAACTTAATATTTAAAAAGGCAATAAGAGAGATGTCATCTTGGACAGATGACACCTAAACGAAAACCAAGTATAATTAGCATAATGTCCCAAAACATAACATAGCTTTTATTTGGGATTCCAGAATTTATAATTCGACTGAAAGAGGAAATCCTCGTCAAACGTGAAGGACTTTATCGGGTGTATCAATCGGGTCTCGTCCGAAACGTCTTCGTTATAGTTCCTGATAGTATCTCGTTTTAAATCCATTTATATTAAGATTCCACTTTGTGTTGTGTCATCTTTATTTCACTGACACTCGCGTGGTGAAGGTGGAACGACGATAGAGCTCTTAAGGTAAACGCGAATAAACAAAACTAATTATCAAATTACTTACTGGATTTGAAAAAGAAAACAACCAAAATTATGAGGGACAATAGCTAGACTATAATAGCTCTTCATCGAGTAATCCAATGCAAGCTCTATCTTTTAAATGCAAAAACATAGTCATGTCATCCTTCTAAGGAAAATTTTCTATCGGATAAAGCAATATTCGCAGAAATTCGCTTTACATTAGTTAATTCAGTTTTTATGAATTTCCTGGCAGAATATTTAATAAAACCCCAATAAATTATATCTAAATCATTCTTAATGAGAAGCAAATCTATAAGATTGACAAGTAGGCATTAATTTACCTTAAGAAATGGACGCTGAGTGTGTGTTGTGACTGCTCAAGCTACACAGCTCTATTGTTAAAGCTGATGAATAAACAAAACGCGTATTTTTCTAAATTTCATTAGTTAAATTTATTACATTAAAAATCAATCAAAGTAAACGTATACAAAAGTCTTAGGAGATTAGCTGAACCTCACGCGAGACTTACATTAACTGTTACAAAAGTAGAATGTATGTTTTGTAGACTATCGTGATTCTACTTTGTGCAAGAAATATTGCTGTGGTCGTAAATATAATAGGTAAGGCAAATACGTTATTTTTCACCTGTCTTGTTCAGTGACAGTGGAAATATTAGAAATTTGATCAAAAGACTAAGTGCAAAAATACCATTGCATTGTTGCGATGTCTTTATTATTTAGACGCTTTTTCTCAACCCAAGGGCCACCTTGGTTTTTTCATACAATATTTATAATGTATTTTTAGACGAATCAGGTAGATTGGGCACGAAAATTCAGTGTACTGAGGGGATGGCAACCCTAGATACAGGGTGGTTCATTAAAAGAAGGGATACTTAATTGTTTTTCCATGGACACGTTCTCGTGATTTAAGACAAATGCTGCAACTTTTAAAAAATACAAGATTTTTTATCTAGTGGAATCTGTGAATCCATTATAATATGTTTAGTTAGTTCTATTATAAAATATGAAACTGAATCTCAAAAATCCCTTGAATCGCAGCCTAGAATTTTTCCGAAAATGTTGATTAATTTGTCATTTTTAGTGTTACGTGCAAAATATTAGCAAGACGGAACACTTGAGGAATCACTTCGGTGTTCGTCCGTCCGTCCGTCTATCACAAGCGATTTTGTCTGAAACTATTCGAGATAAAATTTTGAAATTTAGCACAGAGATAGAGTGTGAAGTATAAAATACTGAATTTTGAGCCTGGGGGTTAATTTCAGGGGGTAAATTGGAAAATGGAAAAAAAATTTAAGAGTATCGTGTATGGTGCCAAATGGAAGCTTATTGAAGCACAATTAAACAATATATATGATGTATTTTTTAAAACATTTTTCGAGAAAAACGCTTCAAAATTGCTGTCCCCCACCCTTATCACCAAAAGGATGGCTCAGAAAAATCTGCACAAAAGCTACAACTTTCCTGTTGTTATAAATGAGCGAAAATACTCAAATTTAATAACAAATAACGCATTATCTAAAGACTAAAACGTCTAATCAAAGCGATTCGCTTATTTTACTTAATCAATTGATAGGTTACTAGATGCTGGGAAACAAGTGCATTTTCTATTTTTTACCGCACACGTTTTCAAAATTTTTAATTGGGCTCAGTAGAAACGCTCCCCACTCAGTTCCGCGCATACGCGATGTGATACGGCGTTGGTGCTGTCGGCGGTGGGTACCGCGGCAGATGGGTGGAAATCGGGCAGCCAAGGTTTGCTGAGGTTAAGTGGAGGGCTGATGATACGGAACTCTAATTGTGCAAATATAGCTTGCACTTGACCGATTTTTTTTTATTGGGGTCAAAAAATCTAATTTTATGTATCAAATGTTAAACAATTGACTGGGGCGAGATAAAGACAAGCATACCAGCGGATTAGGAAAGGCGAAAGAATATAGGCCTGTTTCGGGAAGGCCGAAAAAAATACGCGGAAACCAATTAAGGGCTTTGACGGTTCTTTCACTTCTACGATTTTTTTGTGAGTTTAAGAACACAAAAATTGTCAGCGTGTTAGTAGAAAGTCGGGATTGCCAATTTCTGTAACTATAAGTAATCATCCCTTTACTGTCCAGCTACAAAAGCCAAGAACAGACCACTTCTCTCGCTCATTCATACCTAGGGTCTCCAGATTATGGAACAAATTGCCTGCAGATGTTTTCCCGTCCCAACCTCCAATCCTTCAAATCCCACGTCAATAGACTACATTTCCCTTCTCTTCAGACACCCACGGTACGTTAGTACTTAGGCTTGAAGTCTATGTGGGATGTCTTAGATAAAAAAAAAAATTTAATAAATCTATGTTAGTTTTAAAAAGCTTAAAAAAACGTACCTTTTCCGGATAGGTTCTAGACATACTATACTTAAAGTATTATTTCATGCTTTAAAGTGCTTTTATTTTTGTGAAGTCAGTTCATTTCTCTTTTTGAAAAATAATTCATTCAATAATTCACCTAAATTCAAAAAGAAAACACTTAAAATGATATATTTTCAGTTTCAAATAGGCGGTATCATCTTGAATTCCCGGTAGGCAGCCAGCGCAGCGGTTATTTTTTAAGTCAGAAGCCCAAACTGTCTACTGTCCCACTCGGTTAGGTATCCAATAAATTATTTTCGCACAATTATAGCGAACTGGCTCTTAAGCAGCACCAGACCATTTAGCAACTTATACGGAAAACATCAGCTGGTAGAAACCAGTTGGCTTTTTTGAATTTCGTATTCTGACGGGGAGCTGGACTCGTCATTATCAAATTATGAGAGTTTAATGATATTCTGCAGGTAAAAATGACCCTTGAGGTAAATCGGAGGTGAACGCACTTCCTTCCACCCACAAGAGTTACTATTCTAGCCGTTAAATATGATGTAAACTTCCTTAAAATATTTTATGTTAATTAAAAAAAAAATGGAAGTAATAACTTATATTAAATTATGACTTGATTTTCAACATTTTTTTTAATCGCTCGTCAGCATTCCACTAACAGACCATATTTTCAAGTGGACCCATAATTTTTCCCCTTGACGTATTGAAACTCGGTGGTTTGTAGAGAATTCGAATAGTGTCTGCACGTGTGATATTTATGTATGTAGGTGTTGGGTAAAAAATTTCTGAATACCCACTTCGCGATTTTTCAGGACGTCAGCGATTTTAACCTCATAAAGTTATTTAGATTAAATGCACTTGAATGAATGTATATTTATAAAAATGAAGGATGTATACAGGGTGTTGCAAAACTTTACCGACACAATTTTAGAGGTGATTTTTTAGATAAAAATTAAAAAAAAGTCACATGAACACGGTTCCGGAAAGGCTTCGTGTCAGAGATACAGGGTGATAAAGTTTTATCATTTGACTGTATTAAAGTAACGCAATCCTAAAAACCACAGGCTAAAGTGTATAACTGAGGATTAATAAAATATATCAATATACCATTATTTTTCGTGGCAGTAAATTTTTAGCAATTTATTTCCATTGCATGATGATGAAATTTAGAGTGAGAGGGGCAACATCGCCTTTTTCTCCGTAGGATGTGCCGTAGTCCTGTTCACTCATGGCTCAAACAGTTGTCAAGGTATAATATTTTGTGTGTAACGTTTTTGACAGGTCGAAAAATACCTGTTGTAGTGAAATTTTTAGTGAATTTTGGTTTTTCTTAAAAGGATTTTATCCATAAACTTTTAAAATGGCGCGGGGGTGCCAAACGTATGAAAAAATGGATTATTTTGAATCCCTGCGTATTTAGAATGGAAGTAGATTTGTTACAGTAGAAAAAACGAGTGTTGTAAAATTATTTCCTTTTTACAAGCTTTTATTTAACTTCACCTGTTAGTTTGTATGTATGTATGTTTGTATGTATGTTTGTTAGTACGTGTAGGTCAAATATAGCAATCAAAATTTCGACTAGTTCTTATTAGGCTAGAGCTTTGAAATTTATCACACGTGTATAAGTCCGGTGACAATGCGATATAGTATATCTTGTTCTAAATCCAATATGGCGGACGCCCCAAGATGGCGGATTACCTTTTTTTTCACAACCCCCTTGATATTGGCATCAAATGAAAGGGTTTGACGAGTAAAATACGATAAACTATGTGACGTCACTCTAAACTCAATGTGGCGGACGCCACAAGATGGCGGATTACTTTTTTTTCGCAATCTCCTAGGTATGGGCCTCAAATGAAAGGGTTTGACGAGTAAAATACGATAATCTATGTGACGTCATTCTAAACCCAATATGGCGAAAGCCACAAGATGTCGAATTACCGTTTTCTTCACAATCCCCTTGATATGGATATAAAATAAAAGGGTTTGACGAGTAGAATACGATAACAGGTAAATTTTTTTGTAATAGTGATGCATATTATCCGAAATCCATAGGTTAAGACGTAACTAAAAATTTTAAAATAAAATCTTGTAAAAATACTTTTTAAAAACAAGCTTTTATTATTTAGATGTACTAAAGCAAAAAAATAAGTATAGTTTTTTCATTGTGGCAATACTAATGCTATTTATAAGTGGGCGTAGTTCGCGTTGGTGGATTCTAATAAAAAAGTTATCACTGAAACAGATATATGTATTATGTTAAATGCATTGTCTTAAAAGTTTATCGCGTGAATAGAAAAGAAAAAAATACATACCTACTTAGGTATCTACTTACAATTTCTGTCAAACAAAATTAATGCGCGCGACGAGCTTTTAAGGCAATAAATTTAACATAATATATTATAACTGTTTCAGTGATAACTTTGATACTACTTTTATTAGGATCCACCCACGCGAACTACGTCCACTTATAAATAGCATTTATCATTGCCACAATGCAAGAACTATACTTATTTTTTTCGTTTAAGTACATCTAAATAATAAAAGCTTGTTTTTAAAAAGTATTTTTACAAGATTTTATTATTTGCTTGCCTCTTGTTGATCTTGCGAAACTACTATTATAAAAGTTTAATTTAGGATTATTTATTTGAAATGTACCACTATATTTTGGTCTCTGAAATTTTACTATACACAACGCTAATTCTGTCCGTCATCCACGAAACCATACAGACCACGACGCCCATTGAAAAAAACTTTCTCTTTCTTCTTCTCAACTCAGCAGCCAATTTGCTTCGACGGAGTCAAAAGAATTACACAAAAAACAGCGGTCGAAAAAAAGAATGACTAATAGAACGGCACAATGCGACGAAGCAAGGGCCTTGTTAACGGGCTAGTACGTAAGTTGGTAGTTAAAAGCTGTCAACTTTTTGATTAATTGAAAAAATCATTATGTTTGGTTCCTTTGTTTGGCTTAGAAATCTCCCGTGGAACCATAATTAGGTTTTTTGATGCGCATTGAGTGTTATTTAATTAAATTATAGTTGTTGAAGGTAACTACGGGGTATTATAAAAAGGTTAAATTGAAGCATTTATTTAATTAAATTATAGTCGACGAAATGTATTTTTTTTTCGGTTGGTTTAGCTGGAAGACATTATTTAACAGTTACGACAAAATTACATTTTTATTCTTAGTGGGCGATTACCAGTGAACTGAAGTGAATCTTATAGATACGGATTTAGTAGGTGACTAAAAATAGAGGAGAAGCAAGAAACTTTTCATTTTCGGTTGTCGCTCTGTTTTTTTTTATCTCAGTATTCAAAATGTTACAAGACTCCACAAAAAGATTAATAGGTGATTCGTTAACCAACAATAAGAAAAAAGGTCCTATGAACATAGGTCCGAAATCGCTTCGTTTTCGAGATATATAGGGTGATAAAACTTTATTCTGTTTTTTTTTTTGTTTGACACATTTACAAATTCATTCATTATGTCTGTGGAGTTGGTCCCCAAAATGCAAAATTTATTAAAAATTGATGGAGTTCCGAGATTTTTATGAAGAGTTCTAGAGTTCGTTTTATTTTTTATTAATAGTTCCGTTAAAATAAAAGTAAAAACAGTATTTTAAAAAAAATTGGGGCTAAATCACTCAGCCCCCCATTACTGCAAAAAGAAAGTTTGGTCACAGTTCTAAAGTTCTTAAGGAGTTCTGCAGTTCTTAATGATTTTCGACGCCAGAACTCTTACCAAAAAAATTGTATTATCTACATGTTATGTGCTTTTGGGAAAGTAAAAAATTTAACAACAAAATGTCATTAATCTTTAAAGTCTGAAGTTAACAGGAGTTCTATTTCAAAATTCATAAGTTCCCGTTAGTGCTGCCATATTTCTACAGTCTTCACACTTTTTAAAAAAGTGCGAAGTTGCCCCCCATGGAGTATTTTGTAACAAGAGTTCTGGTTCAAGACTCATAAGTTCCCGTTAGTGCTGCCATATTTCTACAGTTGCCAAATTCACACTTTTTAAAAAAGTGTGAAGATGGCCCCCCATAAAATATTTTTTAACAAGAGTTCTGGTTTAAAACTCATGGGTTCCCGTTAGTACTGCAATAATAGTTCTACATTTCTGTAGAAATAGAATGGTATTTTGTTGTTTACAACTTAAATTTTTGACTGTTAGAAAAGTGTGAGGTTGCCCGCCCCATGAAATATTTTTTAACAAGAGTTCTGGTTCAAAAGTTATAAGTTCCCGTTAGCGCTGTCATAGTTCTACAGTTCTGCATAAAGATGATGACATTTTATTGTTGAATTTTTTACTTCCCAAAAAGCACAAAACATGTAATACAATTTTTTTGGTAAGAGCTATATCTCCTTTAGAACTATTAAGCACTGTGGCTAAACTTTTATTTTTGCAATATTGGGGTGCTATGTAAAGTTAGCCCCTATTTTTAAAATATTGTTTTTACTTTTATTTTAACGGAACTATTAATAAAAAGTAAAAATATCTCTAAAACTCTTCATAGGAAACTGGGGCGTCTGAAGAGAAGGAAAAGGTAATTTATTGACACGGGATTGGAACTTGGGAGGGAAAGGGAAAACAACTGCAGGCAATTTGTTACATAATCTAGAGACCCTAGGTATGAATGATGTTCTAGGTTTTTTTTAGCTGGACAGTAAAGGGATGCATACGTAACGCACCTCTTGTTAGGAACAGTTAAGGGGGGAATTTTGGAGACTAGTTCTTCAGAGCAAAATCCGTGGACGTATCGGTAGAAGAGGGACAAATCCCCAACAGCGCGGCGATGAGCGAGAGAAGGGAGTTTTGTGGTGAGGACTGTGTCATTGATGAGTCGAATGGCTCTCTTTTGGCCAGAATCAAGTATGTAAAGTATCGAACGTGATGCTGCTCCCCATATGTGGGAACAGTATTCTAGGTTACAGTTTTGCTACACCCTGTATTTACCCCATTACGCTGAACTTTCGTCTTATTCTGTTGCTTTATAAGAATAAATACAATAATATTGTAACCAAAAAAATTCGAGTACATTCCATCACCTTCATACCCTGCTTCTTGTTTTTAAAATAGTTTTTTTCTCAAACTATCGTTACGTGTGGTGCTCTTTGAAAAAGAAAATAAGCAAAAAATTCTGTGAGCTGTAATAAGAGCTAATTAATCATCTTTCGTGCATATGTATGAAAAATTATAAGGAATACTTCTACTAAATTCTTATTATAACATATCGTAAATCTTTGCGTGTGCACTCAGATGAAAATAATGCATTAAATGGAATTAGTTAATATTATAATAATCATTCTTAAATAATTCAATTAAAATGTAAATTATTATTAAATTATCTCAGGCGTGTTCCGTTTGATTTAAGAGAACGAATTGACAGACAAGAAAATGAACTAAATATATTCATATTTTTTTATTTACAATTAAGTCAAAAGGTAAATTTAAAACAACGCCATTTTTGTCGCGACTCAGAACATGCGCATGCAGAGTTCCCAATGAAAATACCGAAAGACTTAGTGAAGTGCGGTTTTCGCCATTGGATAGAAAAAGAATTGTCCTAGAACATTTCTAAACTTCATTGAATTTGTTTTTTTAGAAAAGCCAGCCTATTGTTCGAGTCGCCCAAGCATTTTTCGCCATTTTTTGCGATCCAACAGGAAAGTCCCGATATATGTGACTTTTCACGGTGATCCTAGACCTTTATAAAGTTGAAAAATTCCCAGTATGAATTACTATTTTTACGTAGATATTTATTACCGATGTGAATGTAAGCTAATTTTGTTCATATTTAGGTAACTTGTGCACTAAAGTTATAAACTTTGAAGTCGACCCAATAGGAAATACGCACATAACCCAAATAAATCTGAAATATATATTTTTTATTCCCTACATAAATTAAATATTTGTGGTAATTGTTTTTATCAATTTATTTTGGTCTTTATGAACAAAAAAAAAAAATTTTCTACTGCAAATTTTCGCGCGAATTTCGAAACTTGTAAAATGTGATCCCATTAGCTGTGACGTCAAAAGTGATATTGTGAGTACATGGCGAGTTCCAGTATTGTAGGGTCATCGAAAAATCAATAAAAATGACATTTAATGCGTAACTCATCCAATGAAACATCCCTGCACTTAAAGTAGAAGGTTCCTAAAATCTGATTCATGTATATTTCAACCGAAATCGGTCCAAGAAAAATGATATGATATGATGAAATGATAATTCATAAGCAGTTAATAAGGAGTTGCACTTCAAAATTTAGAACTTTGGTGTACAAGTGACCTAAATTTGAACAAAATTAAGTTTACCATTAACCTCAGTATAAATACGTAAAGATGATATTAATGCTTTTAGTGCTTTTTTTTCTGTAGTTGGTTTATTTAAAAAAAAAATAATAATCCAATTTTTTCAATTTGCTTATTATTTAGAGATGTAAAAAACTGTAAATCCACTGTGACCAACCATTATTCAAAGAATTTACTCCTCATAATGAAATTCAGCGTCTCCAATCACAAAAGATTTTAATTTTGCTGGACCAATATGCAATATGACCAACATAATCACTTAAAAGTTGACGTCAAGTATCCAGGCCAGAATTAGATTTTATCTAAATAAAAACAATATCTGCCAGAGGCCAGTCAGTTTACTTGCATATTTATATATAATTTAATTAAAATGCAGTTTCGATGTTATATGGCTGACTTTTTTATTTCCATTATTTAAATTGTAAAAGTTGTGTATAAAATATAATTAGGAATAATTGCCCCGCATGTGTGCATAAAACTTCCATTACTCCAATGATTTATTCAGATCGTTTAGATAAATTCCGCTGTTTTGCATCAATTTGTTGTGGCAACCACTCCGAGTCACTCACGCCAGTCAAGAGCCAGCTCATTATAGAGAAGTGCATTTTCTTAACTCTGTATAATAAAACAAATACGAGAGCGAAATCCCAAAAAGATACGAGAAATGATAATTCCTGGATGTTTCCGTTGTTAATTTGGTAACATTAATTTTTTAAGCTGTCTCTCTTTAAAGTTTTTATACAGAGTGTATCAAAAAACATGTGCCATCCCTTAAAGGCAGGATCTTTGACAGAAACTAAGGCAAAAAGGTCATATTAAGCGCCTTACCGGTTTAGTTTTCCCAAACAACAAATTTTACTGCATAAACGCAACCAATTTCTCTCGCGTTGCCGTCGTGGTCTGAGCCTGGAAGCGCGTTTCGCAATGACCGCAGTTCACCTATTACGTCTTAATGTAGGTCGTTATTGAACCCGCTTACAGGCAACGGTATGCGATACGCGAAAAACCTGGGAAATTTAATAGCCAAGGCAGCCATCTTTTTGCCGCCTTCCGCGAGTTTTAGTTTGTCTGGACGAGTTCGGTTGAAAAGTTGTGTATATTGTCACGTGATGCCAAAATGTACCCGGCACCTCCACCAAAGGATGTGTCGAGTTTTGTTGGTCTGTAGGCTAGAGGTGTTGATTTTCGTTGCTATTGAGTATTCGTTACTAATCGTTACTCTGATACTAAGTGATCATTTATAATATTCGTTACTTTGATTACTCTGATTAACAACGCAAATTATAAAGTTTTACAAGTATTTAGCGAAAAATAAAACTGTGTCAAAATATCTTTTTATAAAAATGTTAGCTTTAAGAGGTAACGTAGACAACAACTAGAATACCTACTAGAAACAAACCGTAATTTACTTAGTTCCTAAAATTAAACAAGAAATTTAAGGTTTAAAAAAAAATTTCGAAAAAATACGAACAAAAACAAGACAAGTCGGAAAAAACGTATACAGTGTCAGGTTTTAACCTTTCTTACAAATCTTGATCATAATTAAGAAAAAGTAAGCTTTGGACGTTTTTTCCCTTTAAACGACTTCTTCTTTTGAAAATAAGTTGTCCAGCAGGGGAAAGGATTCTTTCAGATGGTACTGATGTCGCAACTATGTACAAATATTGATTTGCCAACTTAGAGAAATGGGGACAGATTGGTGCTCTGGATTTCCAGCATTCAAGCGGATCTGTTGGATTGTTTTAATAAAGTTTATGCACTTTAGGGATTTAAAGGGTACTTTAAATCCCTATTTTCCGGGAAAAAAGTGGTACTTTAAATCCCTAGGGATTTAAAATTTACTTTAAATCCCTAGGGATTTATATGCTATATTTATATGCTAATGCAATAGAAATGTAACGTGTTTAGAACAATATTAACTATAAAAAACAACTTAATTTTTATAAATATTAACATTTAAATCATTTTGAGTATCAATAAACGAGTATTGTTCTCCAGATTTCCTTGGTAATAATTGGCCTACAGCCCCTTGAGCTGCTTTTTCGATTTCTTCCATCACAATCAACACACGTCTTTCAGGTTTGGCATATTTGACTATGTTTATCGAGTTGATTTTGTTTTACTTAGTTACTTGTCAAAACACACTAGATTTTCAGTTGACAGAGACAATCATGGTACAAGTCATTGAAGATGACGGTTTAGAAATAGAGTACCGTTTAGTGGTATGATTTTTTTTTGCTATTTCTTTAACGTTTTAGCTATCCTAAAGTGCATAAAATAGTATATTAACCTCGTGACTAAAGTGTCTTTTAATCCCTTGGCGAATTGTAGCCCTCCCTACGGTCGGGCTACAAACCTTTCGCCGCGGGATTGAAAGAGACACTTTAGTCCCTAGGTTAATAATATACTATTGATAACGATTAAAGTAAACAGTATTTTTTTCAGTCCTTTTCAGCTTATTTCCTCAGAAATAATTCGATATATGTTTAATAAAGTAAAAGTAATCAATAACTTTGCTTATCTTTACATTATTATTTGGAAACCAAGCAAATTGCTAAAATATAAGAATAATTCATAAGTTTTTAATGAAGACTTATTAACAATGTCAGGACAAAAACTTATCAAAACATAACTGATCAACTATAAGATCTTAAGTTAAATCAGTACTAAATCTTAAACATTCTTAGTGAATTTGAACGTAAGCACAGATCCGTATAGCTATATGGATCTGTGGTAAGCACAGATCCATATAGCTACGCTATATGGATCTGTGACGTAAGTGTTTTGATAAACCGTTATATAATTTACCCTTACGACCCCTACGTGACAATATTTTAAATGTATTTACGGATTTTTCGGGGCGTTTCTTCTGTGAATATGGATAATAATTTAGACTGTGTTTATGTCGTATGTAGTTTATTAAAAAAATAAGTATTTGTATGTTTTTAAAATTATTTTTATGGGATCGTTTTCCCCCTTTATAACTGTTACCGCATGCCACTGTTATTACCGTTTTGCAGTGTTGATTTGTCGACAAGTCATAAACTAGTTGCCTGCACAATAAGATGTCACATTCAACTTGTTATGAAGAACATTGATAAAGACGCAACTTCTCAATAGACAGCTGAAAAAACAAAAAGTTTGAGAAATGTTTCAAATTTTAGTAGTAGATAAGCCCAAGGGAAAAAAGGAAGAATGCAGGAAGGAATATATTTTATTTTCCTTGTAACGAATTCCGAAACACCAAACGAAAGCAATTTGTCCATTAGCAAAACGATATCCACTTAAATTTACATGTTACAAGCAACTTTCATATTTAAAACAAATACAACAATAAAAATTAAAATTTCAGACACGGCATCCCGTCGCGATGAATTTATTGTTTAAATTAAAACCTTACAGCTTCTCAAACAGAAGCCAAATCACCATAATGCCAACATTAAACCGTGCAGGATTCTTTCGTTTTGACGGGACCTGCATACCTGTTCGAAAAATTGTGCCAATTAATCTTGGCACCGCTTCATTTTCGGGCCAGTTATTTCTTAATTCATGCAAAAAAGGGACAACCCGCCGGGTTCATCATCTGTGTGCAGTGGCGCCGAAGAATGTTTGATGATAGGGGCGTGGGTCCTCCTAATATTTCACGCTGAATGTTATGTGAAGTTGATAAATAGTGTGGTCCAAGTATTCTCGGCAGAGTTGAGAGAAATCATTCTATTCAATAAGAAGCTAACCGACTTCACAGTTCTCAACTCAAAACTCTTACAAGAAAGCTCCCTTATATCTCTTATAACAGCTAGGGAATAGTATATATTGAGAATAATCCTCACGCCAAGACACTCTTTAAGAGAGTTCAACACGTAAACAGCATTACTCAGTTTTTTGCAAATATAGTCAGTAGTGTCGCACCAGGACATGTGACAGTCCAAGACAGTACCCAAACAATTTACAGACTGTGAAATCTTTATCTTAGCAGAATCAAGATTCACATTGCTAGGATTTCTGTGCTTGTTAAAAAAACTCCATCAAAACGGTCTTCTCATGAAGGACAGTTTCTAATTTTCGCTGTACCTCAATAGTATTATATCGCTAACAATAAGAAAAAATCATCCGCGTACAGAAAAACCTTTACATTTAATATACCCCGTAACATCATTTATAAATAGGAGATTCTTGATTCGAGACTTATCTGGAAAAATGAATATTGGAATAAAGAGTACTATCGTCCATGGACGTAACTAGACTTCATTTGGGGGGGGGGGGGGATTGGAGTGACTGGGGATGACTTACGAAAACGCCTTTTTTTCTGACAGAGGTAAAACTACACCAGTGGTCATGGGCGCCCAAGGGGGACAAGGGGGCGGTTGCCCCCCTAGGTCGGTCCCTACGGGTGCTTTTTAGCTACTGCGCAAATCGTCAGCGTAACTGTAACTGGGATTAGTAGTTGAAGAGCAGGCCATTAGTATGAAGACCCTAGAATATCAAGATTATGGAACTCTTCCTATCTTCGGAGTTCTACATCAATAGACTCCTTCTTCTTTCTAGATAGTCAGACTTGATGCCCACCAACATCCTTTTTCCATTTCATTCACATTTCACAGATTAAGGATTAGGTTTTTTTTGTATTTATCTAACCCAAAATATCCCAAAAACGGATTTTCAGAAGCATCCGATAGGTGACCTCGAAGGGCTGCGTATCACACACACAATATATGTATATCTTAAAAAATTGATAAGTGTGTGGAATATCATTTCTGCCTTCGGTGATACGTCACTGACACATTGTTTCCTTATCAATTTATGTAGATTAAGCTGCTTGTTTTTTGAAGTAGCTGATAGAAAGCAAAAGGTACCGAACAGATAAGAAACATTTCGATGTCAGTGTCGGGCCTGATTCAGAAGAAACGTCAATTTTTATATTATTGCTTTTTGACTCTTCGTTTTTTCCTAATCATAAAAGGAGAATGCAATAAAGCGGAAACTAAATGTGGAAGAAAAAGTGGTAATTTAGGTTCTTTAAATTCATTTAGCATTGGTTTAACTTGGTTTTGTTTTTTACCTTTTTTGAAATTTAC
This sequence comes from Philopedon plagiatum, assembly GCA_963971165.1. Classification (NCBI taxonomy): domain Eukaryota; kingdom Metazoa; phylum Arthropoda; class Insecta; order Coleoptera; family Curculionidae; genus Philopedon; species Philopedon plagiatum. The sequence continues at coordinate 97,251,155 of OZ020194.1, forward strand.
ATCTGAAGAGAAGGGCAATGTAATCTTCTTAGATGGGATTTAAAGGATCGGAGGTTAGAAGGGGAAGGAAAGACATCTGCAGATAATTTATTACGTATCTGGATGCCCTAGGTAGAAATAAACAAGAGAAATGGGACGTTGTGGTGTTATGTTAGCTGGAAAGTAAAGGGATACATATGGGATGCGCTTTTTGTTGTTCTGTTAAAACAGTCAAAGGAGGGATGATAACAGTTAGTTCTTGTGAGTAAAATCCCTAACAATATCTGTAGAATAGATCTGTAGAGAGATTTTAAACAGCGCGGCGATGAGCGTTAGAAGAAAGTTTCTGTTAATGACTGGGTTTGCTTGGATGAATCGAATGGCCTTCTTTCGGATATAATCAAGGACGTTAATTGTCGAAGGTGATGCCGCTCTAAAATAAGCCGAAAAAGAATCACTAAATAAGGAAGATAGTGTGGAATAATGTCGGTTAAACATAGGATTTGTCGGAAAAAATCAAGAAAATTCGGTTTTTACCCCCCAAATACGCTCCTGGATGATCCATTCGGTATTTATTTTAAAGTGTGATTATCCCTTTATAAGATATTGCTGAAAATTTGGAAAAAATTAGATAGGAAAAAATACAGTGATTCAAATGCACCGATGTTGAGGGCAAAAAGTCAAAAAATCGAAATTTAATCAGCGATTGCTCCCTTCCTATAAAGAATGAAGAAACTAAAAAATATGATAAACATGTATTTCGACGAGCTCTTTCCGATGGCGTATATGGGATTTTAATTTGAACCATTTTGATCCCACAAAAAATTAAAAACTGTGAAATATTTGGGTCAAAAATCGAAATTTCCAGTTTTTCCCAAATATATCCATTTTCCAGTGGTTTTAGGTTTAAGTAAATGTATTGCCAAAAGAAAAAAATTCAAAAGAGTTACTTGCCATTTTCCGATCCTCACCAGTTTCAATGGAGTTCTGAAGCTCCGGGTCCTCTACAACCTTCGAAAATTTACATCGATATAATTCATTTTTGCGACCTGTACCCGATTTCAACGGAAATCGCGGAAATTTCGAATTTGACGTTTAATAGCTCCGAAACGAAACATCCTGTGTAACTGAATTTTTTACTTAAACTAGTTAAACTATTCCTCCATTAAAATTCGATTGCTCCCCCTCTAACTGTTTCCGAGAAAAACAAACCTGTGTGACTTTGGGTTAAGCTTTACGTTAACTGTAGATTGACACTTATTCTTGCTGATCTCCTGACGTCATTATTCATTAAGGACAAGACTTTTTAAATTGTAATAAATTATATCGAAAAGTAAACATTTTTGGTAGCTAAATTATTATCCTAGTAATTTTCTTCAAAATAGTTTTTTTGGGTTTGTAATGACTTCCTTAAACGATTTATGGAATAAAAATAAGTGCATATTCCTTATTAGTAGGTACTCATTTTCTATTCATAAGACGGGAAAGTTGCTTATTTTGTCGAATACTACTTACTAATTAGTAAAAAAATAGCAAAGTTCTATATCAATTTTTAAACTTACTTGGACAAAGGTGTTCTCTTTTTAAAAACAAGTGAAAAATAATTACAGTATTTTCTTCAGCTCTCTAATTAGGCTTCTTACTAATTACTTATCTTTAGAGCTCCAACAATCTTAATTAGTAAAAAAAATAATAATTATGGGGGTAGTTACAAACAGGTATAATTGGTAATAATAATAACACCAAAAAGCCATAAATATCGATAAAGGAACCTGCTTTTAACAGAGAAATTACTTACTTTGAACAATCTATTGATTAACTTGATAAAGCCCTTTGCAACTGCCCATAATGAAATTCATAAAAATATACAGTTGTCGATTAAATATAAAAATCTATATAATTACTTGTATTTTGTTAAATCCAATTAAACACTGTGTAATTTGTTTCAATTCTTACCAATGAATTTTCTGCATCATTTGCAGTATCCCGAACTTCCGAAAAGAAGTAATTTTTTTCGCCAAACATTCAACTTTGCATTAAAGAAAATTTAACTATTCAGTGCCTCCCTGTAGATGCCTTACATTCCAAAAGATGTTTGTCCACATTATCTCGGTAACTAATAAGCATAATTTAAATTATATATTGACCAACTCGGCGACAGTATCTAAATATTCTTTCGGTCTAACGTATTCAACACCTTTATAAGAAGCCGCATACCAGTCTCTTGGGAACATGATGTACGGTGCGGTACGACTTTTTCCTAGAACGTATTATGATGTAAAATTAATATAGGTTGGAGAAAATATCGTCCCTGTCCAAGCAAAATATCGTAAGCGCCATTCGTGCAATTTTGCAGGAAAGGAAGGGTATCTTTCCAGACAGTTGGAAGACTGCTTGTGTGCAGCTTGTCCCGAAGAAAGGTTCCAAGTCCCTTCCATCCAACTACAGACCTATTTCTCGTCTCTCTGTTGTCAGCAAAGTTATGGAGAAAATGATCAACTTCCAAATTCTAAAATATCTAGAAAAACACAAAATCATCCATGACAGACAGTACGGATTTTGTCACCAAAGATCCACAGCTGATCTCCTTACCTTTGGCTTATATAACTGGAATAAATCTCTCGAATTCCATGGCGAGTCCCAGATTGTTGCTCTTGATAGCTGGCACAAACACACTACTTTAATAGCCAGCCACATCAGCAGCTAAAAAGCTTGGTTAGTGCTCTGTCGAGCCAAAAAGTACTTCTGCCCTTCCAACTTACACACTGTCCATGTTTCCCAAATAAGACCTAGCCTGGAATACTGTTCCCACATCTGGGAAGCGGCATCACCTTCGACACTTAACATCCTTGATTATATCCAAAAGAGCTTAACTAGACTTATCAATGACCCAATCCGCACCAGAAAGCTGCCTTCTCTCGCTCATCGCCGCGCTGTTGGGGATTTGTCCCTTTTCTACCGATACTTCCCCGGATTTTCTACAGATGTAAAAATCCCATTATTCATACATACAGACATTCAAACAACAAAACCATTGGAACTGAGGACCCGTTTAACTACCTTGGAGTTATCTTTGACAGTCTTTCAATCAATACATTGATAGCATCATTCTCAAGAGCTTCAGGATGCTTGGTTTCATAAAGCGCAACACCAAATATATCCACTACAAAACTCTTACTCTACAACTGTCTCGTTCGGAGCATCCTTGAAGACTGTTCGGTTATCTGGACCCCAGGCTACACCACTCATAAGAATAGACGGTTCAGAACAAATTGACAAAGTACTTATTGTACAAGCATCGTTTTCCCTCGTCGGATCTCTCCCACGGGACCAGACTGATGTTGTGTCGGATGAAGAGCCTTGAGCGCAGACGAAGGGACGCACTCCTGCTTTTTTTTTACAAGCTTCTGGACGACCAGTTCCTGCAAGGCGCACAAAGCAGTAACAACTTTTTTATGAAGGGTATACCACCGGACCAACTACGGCCAAACCGCCTTTGTCAACAGAATAGCGTGGAACTACAATTCTGTATACTCAGACTGCGATATTTTTAACAGTACTTTGTCAAAACTCAAAAGATTAATATTGCTCAAATAATTTTAATTATTTTATACTCTTTCCTCTCTGTTAGTTTACTCATCGTGTTCATGCTTTTCTTTTCTCTGTTATCTTTTAGGTGTTTTCTGTGTTTTGTTTGTATACTTTTTTTTATTTTCTCTGTAGCATTTGGAATATACATTCTGTAGTGTATAAATATGAAATAAAAAAAATGGCTGTGCAGAGCTAACCGATATAATTTTTTATTTGGCAGAAATTGTAAGTAGATACCTAAGTATGTATTTTTTTCTTTTCTATTCACGCCCAACCGGATTTTTCTCTGAAGAACTAGCGGGTACTATTCCCCCTTGACTGTTCCTAACAGAACAACAAGAGGCGCACTAGGTATGCATCCCTTCACCGTCCAGCTACAAAAGCCTAGACATCTCACTTCTCTCGTTCATTCATACCTATAGGGTCTCCCAATTATGGAACAAATTGCCTGCAGATGTTTTCTCTTCCCCTCCCAACCTTCAATCCTTCAAATCCCTTGTCAGTAGATTACATTTCCCTTCTCTTCAGACGCCTACAGTACGTTAGTAGTTAGACTTGAAGTCTACGTGGTCTGCCACAGATACAAAAAAAAATAACTCATATTTTTTACTAATTACTATTGGGTCTCATTCATTTTATGTTACTTAAAGCTTTACTACCTGTTTTCAACTTCAATTATGTAATATTGTTCGATGTTAGCCGAAAAAAAACGGCACTTGGGATATTTTAAAATTATCTTTTAAGGTTATTTTGGAGGATAAGATATTTTGTAAATTGTAAGATCTTTTTTTAAAGATGTTTACTACTAAATAATTTTTGGTTCACCCTGTATAATTCAAATTAGTATTCGATGACGGTAAAAAACAAGAATTTGTGTTTACAAATTCTGTGTGGGCTGATCAAGTTTCATTTTTGATTGTAAAAGAATGAAATTAACAAATGAAGAAATTAAGGAAAAAGTTTCGAACGGTCAGGATAAATTTTTGATAATTAACTTATAAATGTCATTATATAATGGACTGAATTCCTTTTTAAAATGCAGATTAATGCAAAAAACAATAATTGATTTTTTGTGGCATTTCAGCTTTCTTATGTCGTGTAATTAGAAAGCCAACTGTACCAAATTTATTGGGTATATTACAGTGAATAATCATTGATATTGGGATGGTAAAAATGGCAAGTCATTTTTTAAAGATTAGATATTAACGTGGGTCTTGCCTAAAAATATTGTTTAAAATTTAATTCTTCGCGAACTTCAAAGTGAAAAATCTCTCTCAAAATGCCCTGCAACATGGACTAACTGTTCCATGTCGAGCCTTCGATGGTACAAAGCATCTTCAGGGATCTCCATTCATCGAAATAGATTCATTGAACCGTTGATCTCTCGTACATTTCATAACCCCTGCTGCTGCAGTAACACTCCATTTAATCATTTTCGTCTGCAGCTATCACGACGAAAGAAAAAACTTTAAAAACTCAAACAATTGTGAGGAGCATAAATCAAATTTTAACCTCGGTCCGGTGTGTAGCCGATAACACAGTCTCCCGTTTTACCGACCGTCAACTACCGTGGATTAAAAGAAGCCTAATCTGAATTTATTGGGACCCGCGTTATTTTGGTCCTTATGGCCACAGAGAGGACCGTCTTTTTGTTCTTTCAGTCCGCCACGGTGTTTACATAGGCGAGGAAGGTCGACGATCTCATCACCGGAATATATGACCATAATTTGGTCAAGTGTGGTCGCGGGGGACAGATCTTTTTTTGTTAAGGGCCCTATAGTATGAAATATTAAACCTGAAAAAAAATCTTTTTTTTTAAATAATGTATGAAGTATGTAAAGAAATATGTCCATTTTTATTTGTTTATTACTGAGCCTAATGGCAATCTTAATTGTGTTCAACTGTAAGTAATTTGCACACCAAAAGTTCTAGACTTTATAGTCGTCACACGTCCCTGTTAATTTTATTATTTATGCATTATCATTAGGGATTACTATATTTTGAAAAAGTATAATAAATAATTGTAAGTATTGTTTCATACTTTTCACTGCTTTTTTGAAGTCGCTTTATTTCTTGAAAAAAAAAAGTTTTCAATTATAATTTTGTACGCAAAATTGGGTTTGAAGGTCCTGATCTCCTGATCCCTAAGGCGACTCTTTAAAAAACACCTTTGTGTAGCTATTCTCTTTCCCCTCTTTTCTTATTTCCTCCTCACTTGCCTCCGTATTTTTTTTTTTTGGCGCCCTTTGCCTGCACCAGCCCCTCCGCCTCCAAACCCACGACACGCCACTGATCTTTCCTGATGAATATTTATTTGCCTCTGCTACTAATCTATTTCGTTTTTGTAAAAGTTGTTCCGCGTATGGGTGGATTACAGCATTACACATTCATGGCAATCACAGTTCACCAAGAATTCTTCGGGGTTAAAAGTTACGACTAAAATTACCGAAAACTATTAGAAAGTGAGAATCTTAATGGCACCGTAGATAAGAACATATCGTAACTGTCAATATATCCATAATGTATACAAGGCGTTGATGCGACTTGGACACCATATTTATTTCATTGGAATTTTTTAATGGGTTCCTGATCGTTCAATTTGCATAAAATTTGATATTTTATTAACATTTTTAATTTTTATGTTTATTGGGACCCATTACGGACGGTTTTTTTTTGTTTGTGTGTGGAGTGTGCTGCGACATGTGTTCGGTTCCTCAGTGAAAATACTACATGGGAATAGAAACGTCTAAGAATAAGTGGAGAAATGTGGGATTGACGTACGATCAATCACGATCAGAAGAAGGTTGGTTGTTTTAACGGGTTTTTGTTAAAGATTTCGGTTTTGACGCAGAATTATGGAAATTACGAAAAGTGTTTAGGCGAATCCCACTTATCTGATTTTGGTAATGATGTTTTTTGTATTTATCGAACCGCCTACGTAGTCTCCATAGGACAATAGAGGAACTAACAATCAGATATCCATATTATAAACGCGAAAATCTCTTTATTTGTTCGCAAAAAATTTAAATTTTCTACTTTAATTCGGTTTTCATTAGTTTCTGGACACAGTCTTTAATGAAACCTAAATAAGTTATATATTTTTAGAACCTCCAGAAAATTTGCCTTTGGGTAAAGCAATATTTAGATTGGAATATACAGTCGATCAATTAATAATGACATAATGACAGATTCTCTAATGTAAAAATACGCTCCTTATCTGAAGTAATCTATGTTGCATATGACATGTACTTTTCGAGATTTAAGCACCATATGAGCAGCTGAAGGTTCCACAAGGAATGACTACCCATACATAGGAAATCTAATTAAAAAATGCCTATCCCATCCTGTTGACATTTTGTACCGAAAAAAGCAGTACTTCAGCGCTCTTCCGTGCTAGATAACCAACCGTACCCCTTAATTAAATTAATTTTATAAAATAAATATCCCGGGGGGACAAAAAATTAACACATTTACTAAATAACTTGTTTACGTCTTGAGTGAAATCGATCAACATAATTGTGTGTGCATATTTTAATGCAGTAATTATTGCCATTAACTGTAGATAATTTTTGATTACTATTTGTGAATAATAATTTAGTCTGCTATTTGCAATTCAGTAATTTGCAAAATTATTTTAATTGCGAGTATCATATTGTGGTTCCGGTGTGTAAGTTTGGATTAAAGAGTGAAAACTTTAATAACTATTATATTAATAAAATGGGTCACTCATTAGCATTACTCCTGCATATAAGAAAAGGCTTGAATGTCTCGAAAAGGTCTCCCAAATATGAAAATGTCTAGCTATTACCCATGGCTTCATGTGTTATTGAACATTGTTATTCGGGGCGTACCCTGTATATGTCATTATTTAATCAAATGTATCTTCTAATCTAAAACGAATTCCCGCGAATATTGCTTTATCCAATAGCAAATTTTCTGGAGATTCCGAATCTCTCTCTTAATAGTTGTGTCTAATGGAATGGAAAAAACAAAATTGTAGTTACGTGTGCTGAAGACTGAATACCCTTAAATCGGTAAGAAAGATAAGAGATTTCTTGCCAATTTATCGATTGGCAACATCAGGTAAGATAACCATAATCAAGGTGACCATAGAGTTACTGTTGTGATAAGAGAGGGTGTCGTTAAACACATAGTAATTTGCAGTCCCTTCTCAGTGGGGAGTTATTCTTAACCATTATTTGTATTGCGAATATTTCACGGATTTTAGTTAATGTACCATCATTTATAGGTAGTGGTACTCAGAGCCGTCACATGAGGGAGATATAAAAGAAAAATAATTCGAAAAATCACACAGTGACAGAGTTTTTAGGAGTGTGCTTTGAAAATGTTCTACTGTTTTAAGTGAACTAAACTTGAAAACTGTGCTTTTAGAAATTATAAAACTTTTTAATGCGTATTTTATTGTTTTTTTTTAACTTAAATCACCTACACCCATGTGAGGTTGAAATCCATATATGCAAACTGATTTTTTACAATTTGAAGAAGGGTCACTTATCCTCTTTTACGCCCTGTGCAGTGAAAGTACGTAATCATTCTAAACATACAAACAGAAAATATTTCCAATTTTGAAAAATTACGGTTTCTTTTGTAATTTACCACCTAATGCGGGGTTTATTATCACCAATTATCGAAGATAGAAGATAATTTTATATACAAAATTTGATAATCGCGATAAGTATTAAAATGGCTTATCTGTATGCAGGGTGTGTCAACTTATTTTTGTAAAAAATCAAATTCTGACAAAAAAAAAATAGAATGCCACAGCTGAACACTGTTGAAAAGGCTCAAATTATTGCCTATGTGCAAGATGGTATGCCTGTGAGAGACGTCGCGCAAATAAGACACATGCAGACTGTTCTAGATTCGTTGAACAAACCTAAGCAACAATAATTTTATGTAGGTATGTGTATCATCTTCGTCTATGTGAACCAACCTTAATAAAAACGATGAGGCACCATCGAAGACCTTTTATAGAAGGAATTCACCGACTCTATTGTGTCATCGGCGGAGAGGAAATAAAAAATAAAATTTTAAAGAATCATATTTTTATAACGAAACACAAAAGTTTGATGAATACGAGACCCGACCGACTCACAGGTGTTGGGTTCGAGAAATATTTTATCGGTTCTTCTGTTTGACTGGAAATTGTAATGGGCTCAGCGGGAGGCATTGGTGTAGCAAAATGTAGGTCCTAACGCAGGTTTTCCCCGAAAATGTTGTTGAAAATTAAATTTTTTATTTATTTTCAACTTTAAAGAGAAAACCTCACACTTTATATACCTATAGATCTAGGATCATCGTGAAAAGTCGCAAGTGCCGGAATTTTCCCATTGGATCGCGGAAAATCGGCAGAAATGCTCTCGATAAATATGTCGACTTTGAGCGCCCCTAAAGGACTGCCCACACAGAGAGAAAGAATTAATTTACAAGTAAAATTTTTTTCTGTCAATTAAATTATTTAATTGGTATCGAGCAATTAAATATATAATTCAGCGAATTTAATTATTTAATTGGCAGGTTCAATTAACTGAAGTAAATCATAATTTCTGTAAGTAAATTTACACGATAAAGTAAAATATGACTTAATTGTATCAATTATCATCTAATTCATTTAATGTGAAGGTATGATACCTACAACTAATATTGGTTAATAAAAATATCTTAATTTAATTACGTGAAGTAAACCTTAGGTTTACTAAGAAAGATATATACTATTTGCAATCCAGATAGTTATGTATAATATGCTATTCGTTAAGCAAATCATTTTATACTAGTTTAGTATGAACGCATATCTCAATCTATTTTTTAAATGTTTGGATCTCAAAAAATTTAGTGACATTTTTTCTGACACCATGATCGTAAATTTTTTGCGGGCCAAACATTTAAGAAATAGATTGAAATATGCGTTCATACTAGCCTATAGTAGTAATGATTTGCTTAACGAATATCATATTATACATAACTTTTTTCAAATGCTAAAGTAAAGCAGATAAACGTAAAAAAACTGAATTAGGTTGACAATACCAAACATAGCGGAGCAAAGAGAACCTGAAGCAGTAAGAAAATATTTCTTGAGGTTAAAATATAGAGCTTTTATAAAACAAAAGATGAAAATGTCTACTTTCGTTTCACATATTTATTGCATTTAATGTGATACAATCATTTTTAAAATGACACAATAAAACCCTGCAATAAAGTCGCCATACAGAAAAGTATATTTTTATTTTTTGTTCTATAAAAGATCTATACTATAACGCCAACAAATATTTACCAAATACAAAGAAACTTTAAATTTTACTTATCACTAAATACATGCATATCTTGGTACATTTATAGGTATATCCCTACAAAATAAAACAACAAAAATCTTGTATATTATCCATAAATATATACACTAACAAAAATAGACCAAATGGCCGTCACCTTCACTGTTACTACCGGAGTAGCCGCTTAGTCTGCCTTCTCATCAAGGGACGATGGGTAAATGCGATGCACGCCGGGATGATTTATGTCGACGGGATGGCATGGCGGTTAGGGCTAGCGTAAAGAATAATTTTATTCTCATAAGCCGCGATTTAGTTGTCAGGAATAAACTTTAATTTTTGGAATTACATATTTAGTTCTGTTTTTCCCTTATTAGGAAAATTAAATTATAATTGTCAGTAGATTTTCTTCATTATTGCGACAATACAATTTAATTTGTACAATGAAACGTTTAATACAATGTTTAATTATGCGAATTTTTCTATTAATTATTAAAGCTTTTGTTGGCGGAAAAATAATTTAATTTTTTAAGAATATATTTCTCAACTAAATATTTTAATTACAGTAATTATGCAAAATATAAAAGAAATTTTGTTGCAAGTACCGCTTTTTTATTTGAAATATGGTTTTATCCAGGGAATTATTTTTTTATTTAAAAAACTATAGAATGTGATTTAATACCCACCAACTTTTTTTTTCTCCCTGTGCATAAAAATTATCTTAATGAAATTCGGGTATATTATAGAACTATCCCTTTTCTATCGGATGACGGTAACCGCATTTCGCTTAGTCTTACCATTATTTCTTGAGAATGTGGCACTTTGCAAGGGAATGTTCGCGGTCACTAAGAAATAGCGAGAAAATGATTTTAGAAAGAAGATAGGGTTGCACCGAGGCTTTTTCCTGTTTCTCGTACTCAAAATGTCCTGGAAAGAAATTTTCACGAAAATCCGAGAGGTGAGCCGAAATGACATTTTTCACATGTAAATGCATAAGAAATTTTCAAACAAACCAATTAATCAGTTGCTATACGGGAAAAAATCGGTCAAGTGCGAGCTATTATGCAGAGTAAAGGCGATAGGTATCGTAGTTTTCTCAGAAAGTTAGATTTACCGGATCCATATATGCCATATGTACCAGTATGCCATTATTTTTCGTCATAATGAATTTTTAGTAATTTATTTCTATTGTATTGTGACAAAATTTAGAGTGAGTGACAACGTCGAGGTGTTTTCCCTTATTCATTGATGATTTAAAGATTTGTCAGGGCCTACTGTTTTGTGTGTAACGTTTCAGACAGATTTGTTCCCTTCTCTTCAGACGCCCACGGTATATATATAAACCTATTGGCCAGGCGCGATATTATTGGTGGGCCGTCGACAAATTTTATCTCTTTTTAACTTTCTAAAGCGCGTATGTTTGTTTCTCTCTTAGCTTTAATGCATTTATAGTCCATAGAAACCTATAAGGTCAATTTAAAATATGGCCGAGCCCGGAGCAAGTTTAGCTTGATTCTTTGTTGGAGAGTTTTCGCATAGAACTTGCACTTTTTTGAAAGAAAAGGTAATTATTTTTTGGTTTTAAAAAATAAATTATTAGGGGATCATTGAATATAAATTTAGGTGGGTCATTGACCGAATGACCTTATGGACGAGCTGCGCCTCGAGCTATTGGCGACTCAAATTAAGGAAGCCAGGTACAATCAGCTGAAGCTGGAAGAAGGGCTCACTAGACGACAAAATTGACAAAGACGAAAAGAAAATGTTCCCTGCTACAGTAGTTAGCAAATCGATTGATGAGGACGCCACGTTCTTAAATTCAGTCGCCAATGTCTTGGTACTTAGGTATACTTAGCTTGCGTGATCTGTCCCAACTAAAGAAAAATTGAAATCCATTAAAATAACAACAATAATCAATCAAATCATACGTTGATAAGATTAGGTTGTGTCCTAAAATAACGTTCCGAAAAAAATGTGAATTTTATCATGGCCCGTCCTAAACCCGGCTTTGGTTCTCAGTCTCCACTATTTCATTAATCGAACAGAATTTCCGAGACCATCAAAAATGTTATGGATATTAACTTAAGGCCGTATTTTCAAATTAAGCCCGACGCAATGACACTTTTTATATAAAACCAGTAGTCGTGAAAAAATAAAATCCAAATGGAACCGGGTCGTCCCAGGTAGTTTACAGGTGGGGTATGTTTTCGGTTTTATGAGCCTTTTTATATCTGTTTTCGGTAACTTCAAATGGTTTTATGCAATACATTATCTAAGTTTAAATGAAGAATTTAATTGGACGTGTTTTAGCTCATCTACATGGGTTTTATGACTATTGAGGTGATATTTTGGCACTTCAGTTTCACCTGTGTCTTTTTGTCATTATTTTTTCCGGTTATTTTTATTTTGTAAATTAATTTCTACTCAGGGATTACATATATATATATATATATATATATATATATATATATATATATATATATATATATATATATATATATATATATACAGTGTGTCTTCTTAAGTTGGCGACATATGGAAAACTTTTTTATTATAAAAAGTTATTAAAGGTTATTATATAAAGTTCTGCTTTATAGAAAAAATAATATTAGGTATACTATTCAACCTTGACCCAGCATATACAGGGTGATCAGAAATTAAAAATTGATCCTAGCGAGAATTTCTCTTAACTATTGTGTTAATTAATTATTGTTTTTGGACGATTGAAAAAAATATATTATTTAAAATTAAAAAAGTATTATTTAAGTTTATAGTCATGGCCTTTTATTTACATAGAACATTTCTTATTACTTCTAAAGAATTTTTTTCAGAATCATTACTAATTATTTTTTTAGAAGTTTTAACAAACTGATGTTGAGTGAGGGAACTGTCATTGCAAGCTACAATAATAAATGTACTATCGATATGCATAGAGGGAGAGTGGAAAAATAAAACCTTTTTTTAAGGTTATCAAGGTAACTGCATATTTGAATGTATTTTTAAATTCTAAGCAACTTTTCTTAATAACAGTTTTTGATATTGTCAAAAAGAAAGGTACTTTACTGTGTAGCCAGGCTTATATTTTTTGACAAAACCCGTATATTCTATAGAATTTTACACATACAAATTCAGTATGTTTCTATACGTTACCAACGATCATCATTCTATCGGTTTCTATCGAGTTGTTAACAAACAATTTATGTTTCTATATGTCATACATATGGTATATAGTAAACTTTTTCTTAGATCTCGCAATATGGTCGCCAAGCCACTTTTCATTTATGGCCTGATTGAAGCCTGGTCTATTTTACGTTTAGAGGTTGACTAAAAATACAGAACCGGACTTGTACTCACCGTCCAACTTAAATAATAAACACCAAGAAAATCTAGTCTCTGCGGTCTATAAAGTCCAAAAGTAAAATGTTTAAAACACACGGTATACAAAACGGACCCAGAGAATCACTTAAAAAACACCAAACGTGACAGCTTGATATGGCCCACTACTGATCTAGGGACTTATCGAAGGAACCAATATCAGCTTTTGATGTAATCTGTGATTGTCAAATGTCGAAACGATGAGTTTCAAAATAAATTGAACTATAGCGGGGTTTCTCGACCTATAGGTCGGGCCCCATTAAAGTTGTAATAGGCGTCGAAACGATAGCAGGGGAAGGCCTTAGCACAGTGACAGTTTCTCAGTTACAAATATGTTGGGTCACGCGGCATAAAGGTTGAGAAACGCTGCTCCAGTTAATGGAATCGATTCGTTCACATTAGTGTCAGCAAGATATAAATTAAAAGAGTTAATATTACAAAAGCTTAATCCTATTGCGATAATATTAGCTCTGATATCCATGTAGTAAACCTGATATATTTAAATTTTTAATTTGGCAAAATAACAATCAATAAGAGGTGAGGATTAGTTATCAAGTTATCGACTTATCGTGTATACACGAATCATTATAATACGCAAAATTAATGGACTAAAATTTGTACCTGTGAAATTATTGCTATATTGGATTAGTGCATTTTTGTATCTAAGAACAGAAAAGTTTGAATTATCCACATGTAACGTAATCAGAATTATCCCATCTTTGTCCCAGAAAACTGAAGCAAGATCCTTGCCAGCCGATTTTTGAACATGGAATTTTTTGAGTCGTAGAGAATCAGAATGCTTACACTCTTTGGATTGCTCTTTAGTCTCTGGGTCATCTTGATGGACCCAGGATTTGCCCATAGTAACAAAATTTTGAGGAATTTTCTTCAAAACGGCTCACACAGGGCCAGATCAGCACTGTACGACGACAAAAATAAAAAACTGGGTTTTATTTACTCTTTGTCTTTGAAATACTAGATCATCCTACTCGAAAATCCACCTATGGGGACATTCGTCATAATGAATACTGATTAATGAGAAACACATTTACCAATTTATATTCAAAAATTTGTTCCTACAGTTAATACAAAACTTAAATATCTACTAATTATCCTTGTCATTATCTCAATCATCACTACTTTCGTCATTATCATCACAATTTTCGTCATCACTACACAAAATTCTCTTCTCTTTATTTTTCTTTCCTGTGAAGTGAGGTCGTCGCGACTACCTACATAAAAACTTGATTGAAGCCTAGCAAACGTAAACAATATAGAGAAATTTACAATTTTTTTTTTAGGAAACTTATTAGTACTCCTCCATAACTTAAAACTCTCTTACAAAACAACAGCAGTTTAAAGGACATACATGATGCTACACTCTCCATGCTAAAAATCTTGAGACATTAACTATACTATACAGCAACAGAACATAAATTCGGATACGACAGGCTCGTGATTGGGTACGAAAGAGAAAGGGCAGCTTTGTGTGCGCGCCCAGGTTGTCGTGTTCCAGCTCTGGGTGTGTGAGTCGAACTTCCCCGGTACATCCACGGTACATGGTACTTAGGTTTCAGTCTTCGTGGGCTGTCAAAAGATAAAAATAAACGACTTCCACATAAGATTTCTTTTTAGGATTAAAAAGCTAGAAGAATAACCACGGGATGGCGCCACAAAATTTCATATCCAGTAGATGCACCTTTAGAGTAAACTGCATCTATAGAGCCATCATGCAAGAGTGTACGACAGTCTTCGTCTAACGGGTTCTGTTGCTGTGCTTATTATTCCAAATTCCAACGACTATATATATATGTATATAAAATTACGTTTTATCTTTATGATCGTTCTAACGATAATTCGATAACTGAAGCATATCAAATTACGCCAAACAAAAAATCTTCATCGTCCGAGAACTGGCTTTTTACATAGAAATCGTTTTAACGATATAAATAATTTATGCATTATCTCAACATTAATGCACGGAAATTCAATATTAATATAAATATTTAAGCGCCCCGTTAAGAATGTCTATATTTTTTCGATTTTTTTAAGTGGTACTTTGAGATATCTTAATGTTGCCTTAATTTTTATTGTTATCATTTTATTTTTAATTATATGAAGATGGTCGCCATTTATAACACTCGACTACACAAATTAAAGATAAGAAGATGAAAGTTGAAATTTAAAACGGCAAGGTGCGTCAGTACGATACGATTGTGGTCTGATCTGATTCTCAGATTCTCGAAAAGTGTCGAAAGGAATTGGGCAAATAAGGGCCATTTCTTCACAGGACGTGATTATCAATTCGACTAGTATGTATGATTTTTTAGTATGTTCTGTCATAATTCTTAATCGGATTCGATGATTTCGATGATTTTTTTTTGCTTTGTAGATGAGTTCTCCTGAATGGTTTCATTTTAAGAGTTGTTTGCTAAGGTTTGCTTGGGTGAATTATGTATTATCAAGGATTCCTATTATGCTTTAAAATTGTACCTATTTCAAAGTTTAGAACTTTGTTGTACAAGTTACTTAACTTACGCTTACTAGTTAATCTCAGTAATAAATACGTAAAAATATTATTTCATACTTTTCAGCGCATTTCTTTTTGTGAAATCAGTTAATTTTTTTTTTAAATTATGTTTTTTGGGTTTATGAGAGTAAAACTGCAGATTAGAATTATATTTGGACGATAACTCTTATTTTTATGAACCTTGGGCTTTTTGTTTTTCTTATTTTATTTGCTCGTTGCTTCTAGAACATAACAGCTGATTGTGAGATGTAAGAGTACACGTGTAAAAACATATTCTTTAATTGGCTAATTATCAGCTTTGGCTCTCTCTCGACATTTGATTATGCATACTCTTTTCACTTTCTAAATTCTAACGGTGTCTTTGTCACCCCGAATCTCGCGCACGCCCACGCCTCTCCAATTATTTTTTAACCAAATTAGAGCCGTTGAATATTAATCAAAGTTTCGAACCCAGCCGATAGTATGAAAATTATCATGTTATAAAGTTAATGTGCATTTTTATGGAAAATCTGATTGTATCTTAATGTATGAGCAGTGGCGTGTAATTGTCGCCTTATCGCAGAAAGCCGCCCACTGGTTTTACTAGAACCCAAATTATGATAATTAAGACGTTGACTATTAAAAACCTACCCACTGGTTCATAAAAGAGAATTGTTCAAAAATGAATAGATCCTATATAGATAACGTTGTATCAATAATACCAAAATAACATAGAGACGAAATAATACTCAATTAATAACTACATAGATAATAGATACCAGGTTGATGAAATGTAGGATATAAGATTGACGAAATGGAAAATGGAAAGGGACAAAACATTATAAAATTCGATTTAGTTACTGGTGGTCTATAACTTCTGATGTTTTTTCACTTGTAAGCTTTTGATTCATGTTGTTTTGCGTGCGATTTGGATCAGATAATCCAGTTTTACCTAATAGATGCTCAAGAATATTGAAAAGTAGGGAATGAGAGAGTATGAAATGAGATCTTTTAAGTAGTATTATATATAAATATATATATATATATATAATGTTACCGGTCAAACCCGATTTTAGGATATACTAGTGTGGCCTTGGAAATATTAAAAAATATTAAAATATTAAAAACTTTCTGTCGTTGTTTTAGCACGTTTGCGTTTTTCCTAGGACGTAGGTACTATAGTATTGCCTGGTACTTTTTAGGATAAACCAGCAGGGTTTAATCAGTATTAGTTGATCAGTTTTTGTTTTTAATTAAACATATTTTTTGTTATGTCATGAAAGACACAAACTGATCAACTATTACTGAGCAAACCCGTCAAACGCCCTAGGAAAAACACTTTGGCGAGTGTAACGAATTTTTAGTAATTTCAGGAGACAATTATTTTTATAAATGAAAAAAAATTACGCCACTGTTAATGATAATCTGATAATTCCCCAATCAAAAAATATCCAATTACATTGGACAAAAATTTCTGGTGCCTAAGAATTGGCTATTGCATAGGAATTACTTTTAAACTTTTCATAATGTATTCATGATTTTCGATTGCATAAAAGATTCAATATTTAAAAATGTTTTAGCGCCATTAAAATGTCTTTATTTAAATAAGTTTTTAATATTATGAATAAAAAGATAATAATTGCTAAAGTTCAGAATCACTATCGCAAGACCGGTCTTATTTGACAGTCACAGTTTTAAATTGACTGAAGTGTAAGAATAAGGCAACTTATTTTTGTGCTATGAATATGTTCTGAGTTTTTTCGCAAATTTATGAAAACCGAGAAATTTGAGTAAGTAAGCGTCTAATAAAACTATATATTTGCTCTATTGACTATTGTCATGGAAATTTCTCTGTAGTGCCAGGGAATTTTCTTTTAGAAAATCGCTGAGAACCCTGTTTTAGTAAATCTCGAGGTAATTTCTTTTATTATAGTTAATCTTCTCTATGTATAAAACACCGCTGGGTCTAGAAACTTGAAATTTTGCGACACGAAATTTTGAGACATTTCTTATGCAACGTAGGCATGCACTAAGGAAGGGTTTCTCAAAATTCAACCCCTAAAGGGGTGAAACAGAGGTTCAAACTTTGTATGGAGAAAAAATATTAGATGGTCCTATTAACTCGAAACTTCATGGAAGTAGGTACTCTAAAAAATAAATGTTTAAACACGTGTTTTACAGTTTTTAATAAATCGACCCCTAAGGGGGTAAAACGGGGGTTCAAAGTTTGTAATGGAATAAAATTGTTATACCGCGGACGAAGACGCGGGCGCAAGCTAGTCTACTATAAATGGCGGTTACGGGGTTCTACTATAATCATTTAAGTAGTACATGCAAAAAATACTGAATCTTT
This sequence comes from Philopedon plagiatum, assembly GCA_963971165.1. Classification (NCBI taxonomy): domain Eukaryota; kingdom Metazoa; phylum Arthropoda; class Insecta; order Coleoptera; family Curculionidae; genus Philopedon; species Philopedon plagiatum. The sequence goes on from OZ020194.1 coordinate 97,269,246, forward strand.
CTAATTGTTCTAATTATTAGTTACAAGGATACGAGAGTAGTTGGTATGACATTTAAATTCCTTTAAAAGAAATACAACATTCTACTATTCACCCAACACATTGCGCAACATTAAAAGATACCAAAAAATTAATTTAACCTTTATGTCAACCGACCGACCAGTGAAAAGATCAAAAGGACTCCTTCTTACACAATCTATTTACGAGATTTTAACATTTCTTCGGCCGATAAGCGGACCACTATTACCAGCAACCTTTTAGCCGTTATCTCGCGAGTGAAAGACGCACGGCCGGTTGACATGAAGAAGTCGACAGGGCGTATGTCTGGAGTAACTGACGGCCGTATTCTTCGGGACCGCAATGTTGGTCACTAGTTGCTGTCCGTCAGATTGTTATCTTTTGCATTTCATTAATATCTTGTAGGTTTAGTTAATGGCAAGGAAATTTTACAAGTTATGAATAAAAGTAATCGTAAAGGCGGCGGCAAAGGGATGGATGGAAGAATACCATATACAGGATTTCTCATTAAGTTTATAAATATCAGCCCTGTTAAAAGCTTTGCTTACAGTCAGTGGGATCAGAAATATGATTATTGTTAATAAAAGTTTGTTTTTATAGACCAAGAAAACCAGGAAACCTAGTTTTTTGCCTTGGGCATTACCAGACACTGGACAGGCGTCAAATTCAAATACTTTAATAACATTTTCATAAATATTCATGCATGTTTAGTTTTAATTACTTGGTCTAAAACAATTAATTTCCTGTTTTTTGTTCCTATATAAGAGTGAATGAATAATAAAGTACCAACTCGAATATATACATGTTATATCGGGTGAGATACTTATAATCATAAATATAGGCTGTCTGTAATGTGACAAATTTCTTGAAACCTACCCTTCATGGCATACAAATTTCTTCTTTTTTTCTAAATATCTTCTACTGAAATAAAAATTTGAACACGACAAAGGTTCACAAATCTTGGCTTGCCCTTGAGATAGAAAATTTAAATTTTTATGACCCTCCTTTCAAAAAGTTGGGATTTAATTAACTGTATCTTCGAGTATTACTTTATCCGATAGCAAATTTTCCAAAAATAGTGAACTTGTCATGATTGCATTAAAGGTTCTGTCAGAAATTTATAAAAATTGAATTAGGGTAGACAAGTTAAATTTTTATGAGACTTTTTTCGAAAAGATTTTATTTAATCAGTTATTACTTCTAATGTTTTAGAATAGAAGTTTTTATTTAATCAATTCTATCGTCTAATATAAAGCGAATTTCCGCGAGTATTGCTTGAATTGAAATTTTATGAAGATTCAATAAATATATAACCTAAATTTAACTTTACTCTTTTATGACGACTTATTGACAGCGCAAGGCAAAATCTTATCAAATTCCAAGTAGTCAGCTACTAAATCTAAATATATTATCAGTAGGTTTAAAAATTTTTAGTGAATCCCGAGGTCAGTCAGTCAATTTAAACCCTTGATTATTAAATTAGACCGGTCTAAGCAATATAGTGAATCTAGGCGACAGGTTTTTAACTGTTTTTCGTTCTCAAAAAAATAGAAGAAAGTACAAACAAATCGACGCGGCGCATACGTCAATGTCATTAATTATAACCGATGACGTAACTTTGTTCTTAGTTTTTAATTTAATCACTTCACATTAAGATGGAGAAAGTCAATTTACGTTTCCCATCCTACAAGTTAGTGATAAGTAGCAGGCATTAAAAAGGCATTTCAAAAATGCGGAATTCTTAATTTATATACAACGTGGAGATATGAAAACGTTTTTCCTAAAATTTATGACACTTTTTTAAAGCATCCGAGTACTGTTGGTCATTATGGGCTTAATTTATGTCTAACAATATTTCAAAGTTTCAATGGGTTGGCAGTTTGTAGTGTGTGTGTTTGGTATTATTGGTATATGCTTATGAAAAGTTGGTATGATCGTCATTATTTATTACTGGATAACGAAAGCAATAAAATTGTGGTCAAAATACTAAAAAATCGTACAGAAGACGGAGAGTTTATAGAATTTTTCTTTATACAGCGTATTCCACGCAGTTCTTGCCATACAGGAAAAATTTTTACTGAAAGTTGAAAAAAAAATCACTTAGGTGTAGAAAAGTTCTACATATAACTAAGAATCCATCTGGAAAAACTCTAAAAAGTCTCATATTATAGTATACCCAAGAATAGAGACGGAACATTCTCGAGAATTTATTTTTGGGAAATATTCTCCGAGAAAAGCGAGGATTTATCGGAAATTTTGGAGAATTTATTTTATATATTGGAGAATTTTATGTTTTGACTGCGTAAATTGAAAGAACATATTTTATTTACCAAAAGGAGTTTTAACAATAATTTTATCTGAAAAATCCCAAAATTGTCGTTGGTGGAGTACTTACAGCTAATCCGGGATTTGTTATCCAGTGTCGAGCTCTGTAGGTATTATTTTAAATCAAAGTTGTTGTCCTGTCACTGTTAATAAGTCGTCATTAAAAACTTAGGACTTATTTTAATATTTCAAACCGGCGCAGCTTTGCTTGATTTCCAATTATTGCAAAAAATGCATAGGTATTTAAAATGATACATGGGCGATGAATGACATCCTCGTCTACACCTTTACCTGTTTTGGGTTCTTCTTCTTCATTGGCTATCTAATTTTAAGTATTGTCGTCTGTTCGCTTCACAAGTTGTAAATCACCCTTTCCCATTCTTAAATTTTGTACCTCTCTTTTCTAACAATGTAAAACACTTTGTCTGCTTGTCTGTTGTACATACAGTGTGTCCACAGATATTCTCGTGTACCCAAGAGGACACTTTTTTATTTGTGGATTTACAAAAAAAAACGTAATTCTCTTCAAAGACGCTTGGTTGTCTTGAAATGTCCAAATATTATGGAAATTTTTGAATTTTATTTATAGTGTGTATGTGTGTGAGTTAACGACAGTGGCTAAATCCAAATAGCCTGCATCAATTTTATATACGGGGTGTTCAAAATTTACAAAAATGTGAAAGTGAAAGTGACTAAGATTTAGACTACACTTATTTAAAAGTTACGCAACTTTTAATAATAATACATAATGCAATTATGTATTAAGTAAAAGATGTTTATAATTAAATTTTGTGTCCAGATATTGATTCTAGCCCTGTGATTTAATTGATTTTGCTCTCTCATTTTGAATCTGAAATTTTTCCCTTTCTCTGTTTTACCTTATTCTTTCTAAATTTATTATTTTTTACCCTAAACCATCGCGTCGCGACGTCGTCTTCGTAAGTTTTGTCGAAATGTCTTTTCCACAGTATAGTTGTTCTTCACCTTTCTCCTAAAATGCATCCGAACGCACAAAGCGCATTTTCACGCATCGTTAATGTACATTCTGAGCATTAATTCTTTAAACGTCTAATTAATTTGTTTTTAAAGTTTTAACAGAATAATCCTCCTGTGTGCGCTGCAGCTCATAAATAATGTATGGAAAATAAATCACGGAAATTAATGTCTGGACTGTTTGGAGTTCGGAAAATAAATGTTAATGCAATTAAATAATTAGATAATAGTGGTGTAATTCTGAATGTAATCCCACTCGTAAATCATTCGAATGGCTAATAAAATTCTACGGAACGATTTTCACAACACTGTATTAATATGTTTCGCGCGCGGCTTGACTTGTATTTTCATCGGAAAGTCTAGCGAGACACCTATGTATGTATGGCGGTGGTAAACAAAAAAACAATGCTTACAGAGTGGCATACAGGCACAAAGGACCAGAAGTTCATTGCCATTAAGCTTTTTCATATTTATTTATGTTCCCTAAAAGTACATATATATACAGGGTGTCCGATAAGTATATGTCAAACTCTCGGCAGTGTGCAGGAGACATCAAAATAATCCTAGTGTGTCATGTAATTTTTTTTCCTAAGGTGCTCCATAACAGAGACCCAAAAGGGGTACCACGTGATTTACCTTTTGGGCTGTAACTTTTGACCAGACTTTTATATTTTAATATATATTATATTTTGGCGTATTGTATAACCGATAAAAACCTACAAATCCAGACCATAAACAACCTTCGACATTACCAAGGAAGTCAGGAATGTCACCACACTCGTGGGACCAAAATTTTGACAGGCGTCACTTTTTAGAGCTAAAACCCGGGTATCTAATAATAGATTCTTTGGACAATTACCTAAAAAAAGGTACTCGACATTTATTTCGAGAAAATCTGAATCATGCATACCCTAGTAATATCAGTTATTACACATTATACGAAATTAATTAAACTCTTTGTTATCAACTAATTAACAAGTACTAAACGAAATCTAATAATAAGCTACTACTACACACTTAATTAATACTAGTTATCAATTCAGGCGCGGCCCGTGAAATTTTAAAGTTGTATATAATAATAATAATAATAATATTTATTTGTGCCAGTAAAGTTGCTACTTACGAGACCCATGCCAAATTCAGGTTTTTTAATAGTGAGGCTACTAGGAATGTTTTGGTAAAAAAAAAATGTAATTTACGAAAAAAAGTTCAATTTTTTAATTGGCCCACCTGGAAAAAAATTAACACGCTTAGATATTTTATTTATTATGTTTTATAAACAAATTTTACATCATTTTGTCCACAATTCTTAAATTTTAAGAGAAAAAAATGTGTTAGTAGAAAGGTATAGTCATTTGAATTTTCTTTTTAATTCTATTTTAGGTTAATGAGCAGTAATCATGTATCCCAACAAAAATATTATTGTAAAACGGAGCCAGTAAATTTTAGTTGAAGATAGGTTGATTAAACTTTTGAGGAAGTTGTAAAACCAGGGTGCATACTGCCCATTCGGTCCTCAAGGGGCATATAAGGTTTTACAGTAAGGTGCTTATTCTAGTATAAATTAATTTTACTTTTTTAGAATAAGGCTATACACTTTTTAACATACATATTTAAAATAGCAGTTCTAACTGTCTTATTAATACAATGTTATAAGTTTCCACTACATTGTTGTATTTAAAACATCCCATTAGGTAACAATTTATTATACAAAAAAGGAACTCCAGTAGCCGAGAAATTACTAAAAAGCATAATTGCGGCGACTATAAAAATAAATATGTATTAACACGTTTACGTCTCATCAAACCAGGTAAAATATCGCTCTTCTTGTTAAACTGGACAGGTGCATCCGCTACTGGACTTGACATTTTGATTTATTATTAACTGTAATTATTGTGAACGAATCAATGTTTTTTTCTGTCGTTTAAAAGGTACCGATTTACATGAGTAAGGACTTTTAAGTACCATTTTTCATTTTTTTTAACCTTAGTAATGTAGCTAGAGAAACACGTCTTATTCCGGGTTCAGTACCCCTGAGATCATCAGAGCCATGATAAAACATATAACTTATATGCGTTTCGTTAAAGATTGTATCCAGAAATTCATAAAAACTGAATTAAGGCAAAAAATTTACGTTCAGATTCAATAAGACGGTTTAAGATTTAGTACTGGTTTAAATTAAGATCTTCTAGTTGATCAGTTATGTTTTGACAGGTTTTTGTCCTGTCATTATTAATAAGTCGTCCTTAAAACCTTATGAATTATTCTTATATTTCAGCGATTTGCTTGGTTTCCAAATGATTTTCATCTTGGAACGGGTTTCTAGAATGAATTTGGTTCTATTATTGTCGAAAGTACGTACTAAAATTGCCCTTTTCTTTATAAATTTTCGAGAAACCTCAGAAACAAATTCATGGTATAAAACTTAGTTGTCTTATTATTACACTTGCCAGTTTAAAACTTTTGATTGTCAAATTAGACCGGAGGCGACGTTTAACTTTGGTGGTCGAGCCACTGTAAATATCGTACTTGGAATACTTACTTAATTTTGAAAATAATGTAAGAATGGAATGTAAATTTTATCTTTGAATTAATAGACATCTTTGAAATGGCGTTCGATCACCGAAGTTAAACTACGCTCGGCACGATTATTGCTTGGATGGGTCACCGCCTGGGAATGCCGTGTCTCGCACTAAATAAGGAAGGTGGTAGAGGAATTCTTCCTCGACCGAGGTGGTACCACCCCACACATCCTCTTAAAGGGCTGGTGGATTCCCAACGGATGTTTCCAGCTCTGGATGTGCGAGTCGGACTTCCCCAGTACACCCACGGTACATAGTATTTAGACTTCGGTCTTCGTGGGCTGTCAGAAGATAAACAAAAAAAAACTAGCGTTGGAGAATCTGGCCGTTAAATTTTTGTAACCTTGCTTGCAAAAAGTTGCTATTTAAGCCACTGTATCTTCTAATCTAATGCGAATTCCCGCGAATATTGCTTTATCCGATAGCAAATTTTCCTGGAGATTCCAAAAATTTATGTCCAAAAATGCATGGAAACTGAATTATGGTATAAAGTTAAAAATATTGTTTTAACAAGTGATTTCTTCTCGACTAAGCTAGATATACTCGGCTTAATTGACTATTAGAGTTGAAATTTCATGTCATTCAAGCATCTGTCGATTTTCTACTTTCTCCCGTTGTTGGAAATTTATCATGAACTATTTAAAATTTTAGATCAGCCCGTACAAAGATTCGGATACGTTTATTTTCTGTAAGACCGTGACCAATTGTTAAAAATATGCAGCTACCAGAATTCAAATAAAAAATTACAACAAAGAATTAATTCTCGGCCTGTACGTCCGACCGCCAGTTTTCACGCTCATAAGTCAAATGACACATATTCATAACTGCCGCGCATCTACAAATTTGAATAAGTATCTTTTTGTCGCTTTTTAGAAACAGGTTCTCCTTATTATGTATGTACGGCCCAGAAAGGAAAGAAAAAATAATTATACGAAATTAAAAAAGGTTTTTGGTTTGTAAAAGCGGCTATTAGAGACGGCATTCATTAGGTTTTGTACATCTGTGTATGAATTTATGTTAGATTTTGTAGATATTAATATTAGAAATGCGTTGTGGTAGCGATTAAGAGGGTAATAGCTGTTGAATTGACTTATATGTTGGTTGAAAAAGCTATTTGAATAAATTTTGTTGCGGCCACCTAGCTAGATATTTCGTTTTTTTTTATTTAAGTTAAAAAAGGGGGTGTTTTAGGTTTAGATGTTTGTAGTCTGTCTAACTATGCACTTGAATTGACGAATGTGCTCCTTAATATCCCGAGCAAAGCAACTAAAGCAAACCCAACCAAATCGCATGGAAAGAAATCAAAATGCTTTTCAGAAAATGACTTTGTTTAATAGAATATTATATACTTTTACTTTTCTTGACAGATCCTTCAAATTTACGTGCTATGTTTTGACCTGTCTACTCTGTTTATAGTGAGTCTATTTCATAATTTTGTTTTATTTGCTTGTTAGCAGAGCTGGTCAAAGCACTGAGTAAAAGGGCTTCATTTAGGACGCACTAATAACTTTTTTGTCAAAGAACTTTTAGTTACTTTTAAAAGTAGGTAGTTTTCCTCCAACCACCAAGCACTTTCGAAAAGTGCTTAACGCTCTCAAAGGAACTGCATATAAGTTCCTAGATAATTGATAAAGCTTTCAAGCCTCTAGAAGGGCTGGCAAGCTCCCAAAGGGGCCTGCCAGTACTTTAAAAGGACTTGCAGCATTGTAAAGATGCTTGAAGCACCTTGAAAAGGACTTGAAGCATTTTAAAGCCCTTTTTCCAATTACCAAGCACTTATATAGAGTAATTATTACAAGGCCCCAATACATATTTAAAAAAGGACTTGCAGCACAGTGCTCGCAAGTACAGAAAAGGTTTACAGCACCGAAAGCGGTTGCAAGCCCTGTTTTTTTGCGACTTGCGAAAAAAAAAGAACAGCTTCTTAAAGAATAAATAGAAATGTTTGGTGCTCAGCCTTAAAGATTAAAACCTTTTACAGGTAAGAATAGTGAGTGATAGTTAATAATAATAACATGCGGTAATGCGTTATGGTATAAAATATTATTCCTGTTTCCAATGCAAGTAATAGTTTAATACGATCCAGTGAAACACCCATTCGCTGGGTTACCGTCGCTTCGCTTCAAGAGAATTGTTGTCTTGAAATTTAACGGAAATACTATGGTTTTAAATATTTTTTTTTGAATGTTTCACAACTTCACTATTATTATGCCAAAAAAGTAGATAACATCGCCATTTTGCAAACCAAACGAATTTACATGTAAATTTTTCGAAAGCAGCCGTTAGGGAATCAAAAATACACCTTAATAAAAACGGTTTCTAAATACCCCAGATCGAAGAATTTTTCTTAATAAAATTCTAGTAACGTGTCACACTAATCGAAAGTGACGTTTTATTGTTCACGACACCTCATTAATACGAAAACTATAAAAAAGACGTAAATCATTCGGTTAATTTTCTTATTAGACGTATTAACATACCTATAAAAGTCGATAAAAATCGATAATATTTTATGCGGATGGAATGTTAATGAAATCGAACATCTTACCCATAGAAAACAAATTGAATAGTCGGATATTTTCAATTTTAGGTATTCTGTTGAAATTCCTGCTGTTATTCGAATACTAATCGGAAATGTAGAATTTGTTCCTAATTATGAGATGTAAATATTTTTAATATGAGCTTTTACCTGTGGTTAATATAATTTATTTATTAGTAGAAGGTTATTGGGCTTTTGGATCCAGGGGAGGAAAAAAGTAAACAGGTTTGTGGGTTGTTATTCACAGAGTTTATTTTACGTTTCGCTCATCTTTTTGACCTTCATCAGAAATTCATTTATAAATCTTCGAACAAGAGGCTTTTTAGCGGTGAATTTGTCAGAGAATTAAGATTACATCCATGAAAATCAACGACGCAAACGTAATCACAGTCAAAAACATATAGATTCATTAAAACAATTATTATTATCTATAAAAAGAGACATGTCAGCAACAGTAAGGTTCACTGGAATACTCGTATTACGGGGTTTGTTGTCACAGTAGGTGGGGTGGGTTGTCACCTGTATTAACTAAAAAAAGGGAAAATTTAAATTTTGGAAAAAGGACAAACTGATATTCGCTAAGGCGTCTGCAAAAGGGCATTAGTTCTAAAACGTTCAAATTGATTTATATCTAACTAAACTAAACTGTCTTAATTTGCCAACTACGGCATATTTAGGGAATTAGCAGCAGCAACCTGGTCGACAAGTCTACGTACTTCCTTAGGGGATAACCCGGATATACATATATCAGAAGCTTTATATACTATAATATAGGCATTCAACAAGTTGGTTTTCGTATTCTGGTTGAAAAACCAAATAAGTTTTTATATAACCAACTGAAATGGAGGGTAAAACCAATTGATCATCAAATATTTCAGCTTCCGAAATTTTTTTGCAGGATCTTGCATTCTTGCCTGAGTTCTGTAATTTATATTAAAATCAACTGCTGTTTTTCTTATTGATGATTCATTTATTTTTACTAATCTAGCAGCTCTTAAGAGAACATCGCCAGGGGCGTTTCCACTATTCAGATTATCTTTTGAAATTTCGAACTATCATTATGCGTTCTGAAAAAAAGACTCAGTCACCCTATGTATGTATGCCTAAGATAGGGCAGCTTCTCACATGCGGGGCTGCTTGTCACATGTGACAAGCAGCAGTTTTAAATCCAATTTTTTGTTAATAAAGACCAAAATAAATGGATAACAGCAACCGCCATAAACATTTACTTTATGTAGAGAATATAAAAAAATATATTTCAGATTTATTTGGGTTATATCGGAGACTATAAAGAATATAGACTGACACTCGAATACACCGAAAAGCCGGTCTCCCTTGAGGCATTTGGTGGGTTTACTGGTTTATGGTTTAAAAGTTTGTTTGTCCACCATTATACATGTAGATACATAGTATACATATTTATATAATGGTAGACAAACAAACTTTTAAACCATAAACCCACCAAATGTCTCAAGGGAGACTCGCTTTTCGTTGCACGGCAGTGTTCGTCTATGTAGGTATTAGTTGGTCTATGGTTATATGCATGGATTTATTAGGACTGGATACGGGATGATTTCACATTCTTTGAAGCCAAAACAAACCATTCTAAACGACACTGTAAACACAATTTGTAAACATTGGCCACATCTTATTTTACCTTGTATTTTTGTACAAAAATGCGTTAGAAGCATCACAAGATTTACTAAAAGTAATAAAAGCCCCAAAATATTGTATTTTTCTGCTAAATAGTAATAAATTTAAGTTAAAAAGGTTTTATTATTTATAGGTTATGTTATTTCTAATAATTTCTAAAGGTGTTTATTTAAAGTCGCTCTGAGTCATTTATAAATCTATACGTCGCACTTTTTCTTTTCTAGTTCATTAGACAAAGACGTACGTGTAACCGAGCGTTCGCAGACGTTTTTCCTAAGCACCCAGCAGACATCAACACTTCTGAGCTCCAACACTCCAATGCTATTTTATCTCTTTCTACTACCATTCTTGATTCAATTACGTAGTAATTCGTAGTCTTGTCTATGTTCGTAGTTCGTAAACTGCTCTCTCAAGAGAATAACAAACAACAAAATATTTATATTATATAAGGCTTCACGTTCGATACGCTCACAGTATACGGATATCGAATCCTTAATATAATAGATCCATGGTTATATGCATATTCTCTATTATTTTTCGTCATAATAAATTTTTAGTAATTTATTTACATTGTATGGTGACGAAATTTAGAGTAACGCTGGCTCATCAAAACACGTGTTTCTCCTTATTCACTGATAGTTTAAAGATTTGTCAAGGCGTTATGTTTTGTGTGTAACGTTCCAGGCAGGACGAAATATGCGTGTGTAGTGAAATTTTAAATGATTTTTGTTTTTTCCTGAAAGGACTTTATCCGTAATCTTTGAGAAATGGTACGTCGCGTCAGTGCTATGTGTATTTCATTCGGAACAGGTTTAGTCCATGGAAACGTACGGCCCGGAAAACCATAACGGCTGGAGTTATAGCTCTCTTTCAGAGGCGCAACTAGGGGGGTCTAGGGGGGGCTTAGCCCTCCAAACTCGATATTAGCCCCCCCTAGACCGATTGTTGTTCCATAAAATCAAATTAACTTTCTCTTAAGGGTTAGGGCTTAAGCCCCCCAAAAGGCACTGTCAAGTTGCGCCGCTGCTCTCTTTGTCCTCACACGCGGCACACGCCCAATGTATGAAACAAAACAAAACTCTAGTTATGAATGAACGGCAGCGTCTCCTCTCGCTGAAGCGTCAATGGTCTCGTTTTTGTTATTGACCGAAAATTCCTAAATTTAAAGGGAATAAACTCTACCTAATATAAAAATATAAAAGATGGTTTGGTAAATCTGAGACATAAAAATATTTTTTACGAGGCAGTTTTTATAATTAATACAAATTGCCGACGTGCTACTGAATCCCGTTTAACTGCTATATATTTTCTTTTTATGGTTTTATGAAAATTATCATGCAAATTAGGTCGCCTTGTAATTAGAAATTCACGAACGAAATTTCGATCGATTCTTTTTTTTGCTTTATGTTTATATGCTTTTAACTATTTATTAAAATACAATAAAGTAATACTAGAAATGGCATATTAAATTTATCAAAAAACTGCTTTATGGACAAGGCATGTATAGTAGGGTGGCGCGACGGTATATAAATATGACAATTTTTTTTTTTGAAAATGATGTTGCCTGACCTTAGGAAAGTTGTGGTTGGAAAATAGAAGATTTTTGGAATTTTAATTTTTCTTTTACGAGTGTCCTCTCCACTGCCACAAGATAAGGAAAAGGAAAACAAATATTTTTTACTTATAAAAAAAAACCTAATATTCGAAGTTATACTGAACACACAGATATATTAAGAGAACGGAGAAAACAGTGGAAGCACAATATTTTAAATCTTAAAACGGGTATTTATGCATCAGCATGAATGAAATACTACCCATAATTCACCAAATGACGGGAGCAAGAAACTACTACGCGCTCAGATTATTCAACAATGCTTTTGGGTTTTACTATTATTTCTATGGTAGTTTATCGTTAGAGTTAAATACAAAAAGCAGTCCGAGAAAAATTTTCATAATAAAATTAACTTGGAAGATTAAAAAATGCTATAAAAGTTACGCAAAATATAAACATTCTCCGTTGGTACTAAAACGGCGCATGGTGGTGTTGCTATAGTCGTAATTTGATTCCTCACATTGCCCACTACGTTCAGTTGTTTTTCGTAGGATGACGTCAGACGGGAAACTGAATTTTTTGAATTTGGTCGAATTTTAAACCTTAAATTTTTGCAATAATCTATATATGTAAAAGAAGAAACTAACTGACTGACTGACGACTGACATATAAACGCACAGCCCACACCGCTGGGCCTAGAAACTTGAAATTTTTTCTTATATAACATAGGCATCCACTAAGGAAGGAATTTTCAAAATTCAACCCCTAACGGGGTGAAATAGGGGTTCATACTTTGTATAGAGAAAAAATATTAGATTGTCCTATTAAGTCGAAATTTCATAGAAGTACTCTAAACAATAACGTCTAGATTCACTAAGAAGGTTTAATATTTAGTACTGGTTTAAATTAAGATCTCTTGATCAGTTATGTTTTGACAGGTTTTTGTCCCGTCATTGTTAATAAGTCGTCAATAAAAACTATGATTGATTTTCATATTTCACCGATTTACTTGGTTTCCAAATGATTTTCACCTTGGAACGAGTTTCTGAAATTAATTTAGTTCTATTATTGTCGAAAGTACGTACTAAAATTACCCTTTTCTTTATAAATTTACTAAAAAGCTTAGAAATAAATTCGTAGTATAAAACTTAGTTGTCTTATTCTTACACTTGTTAGTTTAAAACTTTTGGTTGCCAAATTAGACCAGACTAGGATTGGAGAATCTGGCCGTAAATGTTTAGACATGTGTTTTACAGTATTTAATAAATCAACCCCTAAGGGAGTGAAATGGGGGTTTAAAGTTTGTAATGGAGTAAAATTGTTACACCGCGGTCGAAGTCGCGGACGAAAGTCTGTATTAACATTTATTATACATACACAGAGAGAAGACTCTAGTCAAGCAAGAAAAAAATACAATTAAAAATATATTAATTTTTTTTTCTGGAAAATTTACTTGAAGATTTAAATATTTCATAAGAATCAACCAATTCTATGGGTACCATCAAAGCTACATTTTTTTATTTCACTTGAACTCTACCGCTCGAATTACCATTGCGAAATGTTTTTAAACTTTTTTGACCACTCTATATATTTAATGAATACCTACGTCAATGCTAATGATATATTGCTCCAGAATATTGCTTAATTGGTCAAGTTTTTAAATTACCCCCTGTTTTCTATTAGGAAGTGCATTTCACTGGCAATTTGTTGGAATTTACACTAAATAATTATTACGAATTGCAATTTTTTAATAGATTTTTGATCGTATCTTCCGGAAATACAACTTAATACGGGCGTCTTAATTAGAACATGCCATAAAAATGACTAGATGGTGGTAGGTATACCTTGAATGTATACCATCAATGAACATATTAAAATTTTTCCACGATTTAATTGGTTGTCTAATTATTTGTCATCAAGTGTTTACGTGTTATCAATAAATTGTTTAAAATTAAAAAACATTTAGTTGGCGCAATTTTAACAGTGTTGAAAGATACAAGAGGTTGTAACTCAATCAATAAAAAATAAAATTCAACCACTCTTAGTAAGTATAACACTTGTTTGCACCAGTGCCGCCCGTTGACAATAATAAATGGGGAAACGATCCGAAAATAATTAAAAAACATTGTGTCTACTAGAAAATCCTTTTTTTTTAATCAAATACATACGACACAAACAGTCGAAATTATTGTCCACACTCATAGAAGATGGTCCCTCCATTGTAAAAAAAAACAGAAATACACCCCGAAAAAAACGTAAATACACTTTAAATATGCAATACTTTCCAAGCGAACTCGCCCGAACAAACTAAAACTCGCGGAAGGCGGCAGAAAAATCGCTTCTCTGACAATTAAATTTGCCCGGTTTCTCGTGCAACGCGTGCCGTTAACTGTAAGCTGGGCAGGCGTGTAGCCAGGTTTCGATTTCGGAGGAGGCAACTAAAGTTTTAGGGGGCCGACAGTGGCGTAGCTAGGGGAGGGCTGGGAGGCGGCTTAGCCCCCCTGTTGGAAAAGTAGCCCCCCTAAAAATTCCCAGGCAAAAATCATTTTACCCATTTTGTTTCTAAACTCCCGGACAAAAAATACCGGCACCCTGGATTGTTACAGTTCTCTTACCATTTTATAGATAATTTCATTAAGAATGGACTGTATTTTTTAATGATGGCTCAGGTTCGATAGGGCGATATAATACCGGGATGAATCAATGTGTGTGTTTTGTCCTAAGTATTCCTGTGGAGAAATTGGGGCAGTTATTTTTTATAAGTACTAATAATTTCTTGATAAAGTTCCATGAATTCCTAACGCAGCCCGGCACCCCCCCCCCCCCTCCCTTGGGTGCGCCACTAAATACGAATCCCTCTTACAAACACGCAACCTGTTTTTAACTGTTCAGTTGCCATTTTGGGTCGTAGGGTTTTTGTTTGTTTAGTTTTTGTGTTAAAATACAATATCAGTTAGGTAAACGTCTTCACAGTGGTGTGGTACCATTCCCTTTGCACACTCTGCTTTCCACTGCATATTACTAATTAAATATTTCATTATTTTCCCCCCGAACCCAATAATAATTAAAAATGTATTAATCTCTAATCGACAAAGGATCTGTAACACAATCTCCCCATCCCTTCAGATAACAAATCTTAAGGGAATTCGGGACTTACGTTCCGCCCGGATGCCCTTATTATTCGCTAAACAGTCAGGGTTGGGACCGGCGAGCTGGAAAATTATTTTGCGGTCCACAATGTTACATTCTTGTGGGCTTAGAGGAGGGGTGACCTCCAACGTCATGTATGTTACCTAAGTTGTTTATAAGTTCTTGGTTAGTTGGTTTTACAATAGGGGAGCAGGTCTTATAAGTTATAGTATGTATGAGAAATGTTTGAAAAAGTAATAAAATATCGTTATTCTTTGACCAGCTCTAAAGGGTGATTAGAGCTTTTTACCTGTTTTGGAGTACCTACCTACTTAAGCCTTGCGTTCACTCTAATGCTTCCTGGAAGCTCATTGCCATATAATAGGTCCGTAGATCGTATGGAATACGATCTTTGGTTGTATCTACAAGATTACAAAACCCTAAAGAGTGTACTTAGGTCAATTTCGAACTGAGACACTCTAGTTATTTTAAACAGTTATAACCGATGCTGTAGGATTTGATATCGTATAGATACTCATTAAGGTTATATTTTGTCCCGTTTTGATATAGAAACAGAACAAAAAAAATTGTCAGTTTCCGAGCTGAGAATACACGTTTCCAATTTACAATTACTTCTTCTTCTTCTTCAAGTGCCCTGTCCTTAAGACATTGGCGATCATTTGCATAATCTTCACCTTTTTCGCAGCAGACCTAAAGAACGTCGTGGTCAGGCGTGGTGCTTACTCCATACTACCGGTGGAGATTTCTTAGCCAGGATGTCCTACGACGCCGACGTCCCGGTCCTCGTCTTCCTTCTATTTTTCCCTGAATAATAACATGGAGCAACTCATATTTCCGATTTCTTATTACATGGACGAAGTACTCCAACTTTCTTCCTTTTATGACGGTGAGCACCATTGAGTCGCTTGGTTTCAAAAACCGACAAATCCATTTTCCATAAAAAATGAGTTTGATACGGCTATAAAATCGCCTTTGAATTCCCTATAACTCTGCGTGACGTTTATATTTCAACCCAAGCAAACCCAACATATCCCTACAATATTTGCGGTCAAAATATTGTTACTTTCAAATTCCGGCAACTCTGCGAACGTTTAAATCACACGCCAGCAATTCCAATACAGCCAATCACAGCCAAAAAATAGAGGAAATAGGGAACCAGCTCCCATAAGTCAGTAACAAAACCCGACAAATCCAAAGTTCAAAATCAAAACTCAACAAATCCATTTTTTTAATGTAAATTTTTCAAATTTCTTGAGGTTTTTTACATGAACGAAGCTTTTTTCTAGTTTATTATGATCTAGCAAAAATGTATTTTAAGTTTTTTAAAAAAATAAACCCTTTACAACGTATTGAAACAGTTTCTTACGATTTACCAAAATTTGACCTAGGTATGTGGATCAGTTTTTGAAACCAAGCGACCCAATTACCCATTAGCATTTAACAGTGATGTTGCGTAACAATTGCACCAAACCTATAATCAGAAGCATCCCCCTACACGTCAAACTAAATCTAACTAAACAGAAAAGCGTCCAGACAATAAAAAAGCAGAACACTTCAGAGCATCCTATATTATGATTTCACTCTCACATGAACAAAAGAACAGTTTTCCAATTCTACCAACTGTCAGCAAAAAGAACACTAGGCGACTTGTTTGGAGCTTTTCCATTGCCTGCTTGTTTTATTGACATGACAAAAGCTGAAAAAAACCATCGCAGCTGCTTTGGTGGGAAAAGCTCGTGACGTAACGCGCGCGTGTTGAAGGCGGGAACGGAGGAAGGGGACGACGCCACGCCCTCTGTTACGATTGGTTTTGGGCGGGATGTTTGAAAATTACGAGCGGTCCGCCTTAAAGTGTGCGAGTGTGTTTTAAAGTGACGGCGATATAGGCACAAAGTGGCCGAGGGAGATTTTTTTTTATTATTTTATGTCTTGGCCTCTTCAGTGCCTGGAGCGAGTTGCTTGGTGACGTTGTTTATGAGAGTTTGTTGCGTTAAATTTGAATAACTTAGGAGTTTGTTCCATATAAGATTTATTGCGGTGGTAAATTAAGGGAAAACTACCCTTTGTCAATCTTTGCCCCCCTGTGATAGAACCTGAGCAAACAGAAAGCTAATGGAAAAAAGAGAAAGTTTTATTGCGCTTGTTCTAAATTAGGTACTCCTTGGTTTTCAGATTATTGAAATAATTCCTCCTTAGGTAGGTAGGTAGGTAGAGGAATTCTTCCTCGGCCAAGGAGGTAGGGGGAGACTGTTCTAAAATGACATACCCAAACTATATTGTATAAAAAGGTAGGGAAATACTTTAAATAAATAAACCAAATAATATTAACATTTATTTTTAAGCGTCCTTTTATCAAATACAGTATGCATTATACAAAAGAAAACAATTAAGAAAAAAATATATTGTTGTTCGAAAAATAAAGCGTTCGAGTTCGTTTACCCCTTTTCGAGCAATTTTCTTTAATTATCGTTACTCCTTTAAAAATACCATTTTTTAAAACCACACTTACTCCAAATTCAAATCTTAAAGCCAGAATGTATTTTTTTTATAACTTTCTTGTACATATTATTCAACATATATTTATTCATGAGCACACAGTCATACTTTTACCTCCGCTCTCAGCGGCAGAAAAAGGACTTTTACTTCCGCTGCCAATAGGAACCGCCTACCGACAAAAATGCAAAACTTTAACGTCAAACCTAAGCAAATTTTCTGGAGATTCCAAAAATGTATAACTTATTAGGAATTCATTAAAATTTCTGTCCAGAAGTTGATAAAAACTGAATTAAGGCAATAAAATCCAATTTTTTCGTACCGTGTTGCTAAAAAGTTATTATTTAATCAGCTGTATAGACAGATCTAAAGCAAATTCCAGCGAATATTGTTTTCCCAACCTGAGCAAATTTTCTGGAGATTCCAAAAATGTATAACTTGTTAGGCTTTCATTGAAAATTCTGTCCAGAAATTCATGCAAACTGAATTAAGAAGAAAAAAAATTCGATCGTCTTTACAAAAAGTTAATGTCATTGCCAAGGATGACCGGAACGTCAATTAAATTAAGGAACGAACGCTTTCACGGCGTAAGTCATTTAGAAAATCATAGTTTTTGGGATTAGACGGTGTCAATGTGGAATAAATTACCGACGTTTCGCAAGTAAATTTATTAGATAGTTGATTAAACGCTTTGTGAAACCGATAACTAAACTTTTATTGAAAGTATTAAGATCAAAAATCATAAATAAATACCTGTAACTGCTATATTTCATACACGCAAATCGCAAAAACACACCGCGTGTTGTAACAGATTTACCCACATCGATATCATTCAACACATCCACTTTAAATCTATTAAATCTTAACTAAACAGCGTATCACGGTAATGCAATTGACGTACCAAGAAGTCAGCAAAGTAGTTTATAAATCCGGAGATATATAAGCGGATTTCTGCACTTTGTAGCATCACACGCTCCTTTATAGTTCTTTAGTTACCTTGTTGTGTATATTAACACTAGTTTATCCTGATTATCCTCGAAAATTCCCTTTAACTATTATTTGCTCTTCAGCCTGCTTCCATCTGTTTACGGGTTTTTAAGTAGCTTGACGTGGATTATTTTTATCTGATATCCGTTCTACTCGGTTGGTGTTAATTTTTACAAAGGTTGGAGTTTACTGATCTGAATAACTCTATTTTTAACCTGCAGAATCACTAAGTTTATAGGTCAGTTTTAAGTTTTAGTTTTTATACATTGAAATTAATACTTTGACATTTTGAAATTAAAACTTATTTTATTACAGACCGCCTTCTGGGCAATCCGTATACATCCCCTCCTCCACCGTGATCCACTGTCTTTTGGCAATACAGGGTGTCCAGTTTTGGACACTTTTGCTGGGTATCTCAGTTATCTTCAAAGATAGAGAGCTGCGGTTTTTGCAATACTATGCTGCTTTTCCGTGAAACGTATGATGCTACAAACAGAATTTTCATAGCCCACCTCGTTCCGGAGATACATTGCGGTTTTGAAAATGTGCCATTTTCAAGCACCCCTTGTATCTCATTGCCTTTTAACTTATCGGTAAGGCAAAAACTGGTTATAATATAGGGTTTGCATAGAATACAGTGGCGTAGTTAATTTAGATAGAGCAGCTCTCTATCTTTAAAGATAGCCGATATACCCTGCAAAGGTGTCGAAAATTGGACACCCTGTACATTTACCTATACCTAACACCATTGGAAAATCAAAGAATTTGGGGAAAACTAGAAATTTCCATTTGTGACCCAAATTTTTCAGGGTTTTTTTTTGGGTTTAAAATTGATCCAAATCAAAATTTTGTATACCTACGTCATCGAGAAAAGCTTGCCGAAATGCGTGTTATCCATATTTTTCAAATTATTCGTTCTTAATAGGAAGGCAGCAATCGATGTTTAAATTTTGATTTTTTGATTTTTTTGCCACGACATCAATACATTTGAATCACTCTGTATTTTTTTCTATCTAATTTTTTCCTACGTTTTCAACGCTACCTGACAAAGGAATAATCGAGCTTTAAAATCAATGCCCAATGGGACATTCAGGAGTGTATTTTGGGGTTAAGAACTGAATTTTTGGAACTAAACCTAAACCTAAAAAATTTGAAACAAATCGTATCTATGTATACTTATTTGTATATTTTTTTGTATGTTTGTTGTATGTATGGGTGGGTGCTGGTATATATGTGGGGATGTATATACGGAGGGGGCGGTCTGTTCTTGATCATCAGTCTGAAGAAGTATGATATCTTTTTTAGTATACCTACGGTTGGCTTTGCTTGGGTTTGCTTTGGAATAAGCCCAAAGGTTAGCTAGGGAACAGCGTTATTAAATTTAGAGTTTTCCTCATTTATTTTACACACACCAAGATATAGGTACGTAATATTTTCCAAAAAACGGCTTTTTATGAACAAGACACGTACAAGAAGATAGAGCTCTGGTTAAGAAAGAAATAAGTTCGATAGGCGATAAAGTGTCTAACCTTAAATTTTTTTATCCGTCCAAACCTATAGAATTAGAAAAATTTCGGAAAACAGGACTCGATCTTACGACTTAGTGATAGACAAGTTATTATGAAATTTCCAGAAAAAAAAACTTTCTAAAACATGACGCTTTTCGCTATGTTGCCTTTACAGCTGCATATTTCATTAAGTTTATTTTTATAAAGTGGTCATTTTGTTTAACATTGGGCGTATACCGAATAGATTTTCCATAAGGTTTCTATCTTTTTTCCCTAAAAGATTAAGAGATTTTCATCAAGAAGTTAATAATGTTTTGAAATATGAAATGACCTCTCCCTTGGCATGCAAAGATTGAAAAGAATTTTCATCAAGAAGTTAATTCTGTTTTGGGATTTAGAAAAGACTACTGTGAACTTTCTCTCAAAATTCTAGTTGTCCACTGGGTAAAAGTTAAAATATATTGTTGGTACCTAGGTAGATACACAGGTCACAGGTACTTTGCCCAGGTATATACTTGGCGACCTTTGATCTGTGCAAATGTAAACGAAACAAAAATTTTTTCATAAACTGGAGAATTAACTTCGAAGACCATAAAGATTAGGTAGGTACTTAAAAGAAGATTTGATTTACAATGCCATCGACTCTTTAATTTAACACATAAATAACTGAATTAAGGCAGAAAATTTAAATTTATGTTTACACTGTAGACAAAAAGTTATTAAGTAATCAGTATGTGTATGGTCAGATCTAAAGCAAATTCCCTCGAATATTGTTTTATCGGAAAGCAAATTTTCTGGAGATTCCAAGAATCTATAATTTGTTAAGGTTTCTTTAAGGATTCTGTCCAGAAATTAAGGCGATTTAAAAAATAAGCCCTCATAGGTCACAGAAAAGAGTAAAGGTAAAAATTGAACCCTTGGTTTTGTTAGTATCGATTTAAATTTAAATAATCTAGTTGATCATTTAGGTTTGGACAAGTTTTAGTCCTGTCCTTGTTAGTAAGTTATCATTAAAAACGCTTGGGTTATTCTCTTTGTTTCTGCGATTTGGTGGGTTTTCCAAATAAGTTTTACCTTAGAACTTGGGAATTTAGTTCTATTATTGTGGATAATGCATTCTTAAGTTGTTTTTTTCTTTATAATTTTGCGAAAAAATCTCACAAATAAGTTCATAGTTCAAAACTTAGTTGTTTCATTCGTACGCTTATTATCAAATTAAGTCCTTGATTGTCAAATTAGACTGGTCGTAGCAGTAATGAATCTGACCGATAAAGTTCAGAATTGGAAATACGTTTTAAAGAATAGATATTTTAGGGCAAATTGTCATAGACCTGTGGGTTTCGTGGTTAATTTTATCTCAAACCAACATTATTGCTGACTTTTAAAAGTTTTTATTTAAGATCTTAATTTTTGAGAAAAAAGTTCGTAAATAAGTATGACTTCTTTATGGAGCATTTTTAAAAGAAATGTCATGAAAAAGGCAATTGTCTTTCGTATTCCGAGTAATGCATTTTAAAGCTAAAATACTTCTAACATGTGCATTAATAAGCCTTACTATAAAGCAACATATTATGCTTTGTTGGTATTTTGATTGGTGGCCATTTTGCAGTACTATTTAGGTAGGTTTCTATCTATTTAGAACCCATTACCGTCGACGACATATTTACAACCCCTTCAACTATCAAGCAACCCTCATAAGACCTAAAACTTAAGGGATTATTTTCATCCAGGTATTTACCCTTTGTCCTATTTTACCTCTAGGTACTACCCCTCAATAAAATCTGTGCGAGGCACCATATCGCTGTTAATCTGAGTACCTGTGTTAGTTGCATAAATTATTTATTATTATGGGCACTTTCTTGATGACAGGGACGTACTCAGCATTAAGACCGGTTCTTAAAGATGCAGAAAATTATGTTCTACAAGAGAATTTTTTTTTCAAGATAAAAATAATTCCTTTTACCACAGAAATATCATTAAATCTAAACAATATTATGAATTGAATGAATTATGAACCTAAACGAACAAAAATTGACGGGGGTTTGCTGGGCGCCGTCCCGCCCTGTATCTGTTTACTAAAGTCGGACTTCTTGAAAATTACTTGCAAAGATTTCTCCCGTAGTTATAATCCTTTGAAAAGCACCGATAATCATTAACTTTAGGTTTGTCCGATCGTTATAGGGGTTAAATTGTTTAAAAGTTTAAATATTCTCTTTTACCCACTGTCGTTTGGCATTTGTAGGTACTGCTAGACAATATACAGCCTCTAAAACTAACTATACAGGGTGTTTGATTATTCGTCTCGAGATATATTCAATCAGAGACTAGTAAAGCTAGTAGCTAGTTGTTACAAAGTGTAAGTTGATTTTTTTTTATAACCTTTAAAAATTAGGCCTCAGATTTGATCACGGTAATTTGAACACAGATACGCACCTGCAAATAGTTACTATATAGGTACTTTGCTAGACAGGGGTCATTTATTTAAATAGGTACTTAGAGTGGAAATTTTATTACACGACAATAAAAAATATAAACAAAAGTTTGTTGTACTGCCCAGCCAATGCAAAGATTAGCACTATAATTTACTTATGTCTTAGGATTTTTCCTTTTAATTAGCTATATTTATTAGGTACCTAATATAAATATAATTTAAAAAATATTCAGACTATAACTTTCTACTAACACATTTTTTTCTCTCCAAATTTAAAAATTTTCGATAAAGTGATGTAAAATTTGTTTAGAGAAAATAATAAATAAAGTACCTAAACGTGTTTATTTTTTTCCCAGGGGGGGCAATGCACAAATTCAACTTTTTTTTCGCAAATTACAAAATATTTTTGTTGTTTACCAAAACATTCCTAGTAGACTCACTATTAAAAAACCTGAACTTGGGCATGGGTCCCTAAGTAGCAACAGAGATATACAACTTTAAAATTTCACCAGCCGCCACTGAGTTTGTGGACAGAATCTTTAACGAAATCTTAATAAGTTATATATTTTTGAAATCACCAGAAAATTTACTATGGATTCCCGGACAGAATCTTTGATTAAACCTCATGATTCATATTATATTGCTAGAGTCTCCATCGGATTTGCTATCCGATTAAGCAATATTCTCGAAAATTTGCTTTAGATATGAAGATAACGTACAGTTGGTTGAACAAAACATTTAAAAAAAAGGGCATAAAATTTAAATTTTTTACCTTCCTGTATTTACACCTTCAATAAGTGCAACATCTTTAGTTGGAATAAAAGTTAATCAAAATCCCTATATAATTCGGATTAGATATGGATTTTGGTGTCATCACTCCCCACTTAAGGCTACACCTGACCACCCTTGCAAAAGTCCCACCCCCAAAATGCCCAACTACCTGTGGTAAGGGTTGACCATCAAAGAAGGCTTTCTGAGTTCAGTATCTTCCGATTTTCTAAAGAAGGCGGCACGAATCTTTCTCGTTGTGCTTCTCTGTAAGTTTTACGCGTCTTTGTTATGGTGTGTATTTTTGGATATTTTTAAGACTTTGAGAGAGTGTAGTAGAATATGGGGTGTTATTGCTGAAAAGCATGGTTCGATGGGTTACAGGTATGCTAAGTATTATTTATTTTTGAGGTTCAAACGTAAATTTTAGTCACACATTTTAAGGTAAAAATACTTTGTATATATAGGTAGTTTTTGTTGCCGCTTAATGGTAAACTTTAAACGCAAAAATCTTGGCACTGGCTGGGCATGAAAAAAGATTTTGTGCGGGCTGGGCAGAAGAGCGTTTGTTTTTAAAAATGGTAAACATGTTTACAGTATTTGATGTGTAGGTCTCAAGATTTTTGTTAGCTAAAATACCCCTATATCAAGTTCATATGCAAAATAATTGCTACAGTGCAATAAGCCTTGTGTTTCATTTTCTTACAATTGGGAATATGCATGTAACCCAAATAGATCTGAAATATATTTTTTATATTCTCTACATAAGTTAAATGTTTATAGCGGTTGCTGTTATCCATTTATTTTGGTCTTTATTAACGAAAAAAAGAGGATTATACTGCAAATTTTCGCGCGAATTTCGAAACTTGTAAAACGTGATCCCGTTGGCTGTGTCGTTAAAAGTGTTTTTATGGCTCATAATGAGTACATGGCGAATTCCAGTGTTGTAGGGTCATCGAAAAAAATCAATAAAATACCCCTGCACTTAAAGTAGAAGGTTCCTAAAATTTTATTCATGGATATTTCAAGCCGAAATCGGCCCAGGAACCTTTCAATTTTGCAACAAAAACTCATATCTTAATAATTTCGAGTTCTTTGTTTCCATAGCAATCTTTGAAAATTCAAAAATTTTCAAATTTTGCATGTCCCCGATGCAAATAAACCTATTTATTTATAACTTTAACGAATAAATAAGCGATTTAAATCAGTGGGAGGTATTCTTAGATAATTAATGGATAAAATAAATCACTAAATAAGGAAAATAGTGTGTAATATTGTCGATTAAAATAGGATTTCTCGGGAAAAAATCCAGAAAATTCGGTTTTTACCCCTTAAATACGCTCCTGGGTGACCCATTCGGTATTCATTTTAAAGCGTGATATATATTATAAGAGTAATAAAAAATTGGGAAAAAATTAGATTGGAAAAAATACAGAGTGATTCAAATGTACTGATGTGGAGGGCAAAAAAAGTAAAAAAATCGAAATTTAATCGGCGATTGCTCCCTTCCTATAAAGAATGAAGAAACTAAAAATATGCATATCATGTATTATGAAGAGCTCTTTCCGATGACGTATATCGGATTTTAATTTGACCCTACGAAAAATTAAAAACCGTGAAATATTTGGGTCAAAAATCGAAATTTCCAGTTTTTCCAGTGATTTTAGGTTTAGGTAAATGTATTGCAGAACGAAAGTATTTGAGATTTTAGTTTCACTTATAAATCCGATTTTCGATCCGACGCGTCCAATCGAAAAAAACGTCGCCATGTTTTGTTTTCGAGTTATTAGGTACAAAAGAGGGGCCTGCAAATGGCATTTTTCGACCTAATAAATTTCAAAAGAATTTCTAGACATTTTCTGATCCTTACCAGTTTCAATAGAGTTCTGGAGCTCCGGGTACTCTACAACCTCCGAAAATTTGCATCGATTTAATTGACTTTTGCTACCTCTACCCGATTTCAACAGAAATCGCGGAAATTTCGACTTTGACTTTTAATAGCTCCGAAACGAAACATCCTGTAAGTATAACTAAATTTTTTACTGAAGCTAGTTGCACTATTCCTCTTATCAACCCAAAAAATGCGATTGCTCCCCTCTAACTGTTTCCGAGAAAAACAAACCACTTCGGCTTTACATTAACATGTAGACTGACACTTAGTTTTCCTGATCTCCTAACGATATTATTCACTAAGGCCAAATGGCTGCTTTTTAAATTGTAATAAATTATAACGAAAAGTAAACATTTATTGTAGCTAAATTAGCCTAGTAATTTTCTTCAAAATAATTTTTTTGGGATTGAAATGCCTTCCTTAAACGATTTCTGCCATAAAAAAAATCTGCAATATTCCTTATTAAAGCTGAAAAGGCATTAAAGCCAAGAAATTTATACAAAATGAAATTACCAGTGATAACACAGATTATCCAGTCCACAAAAGGAATATACAATTACTTCCGTAAAATATGTCGTCCACATCTAACTCTTTACTACTTAGTTAGCTTAGGTAGGGTAAAACTAATGTTTTTTCATTTTTTCTATGCCTAGAACATTTCAGAAACGTATTTTTAGAGAGGTCCGAAAGGTGGCATACGAATAGATTGTCGAAAACGGGTAAAAATTTCTATTTTCTCGGGTAAATCTGAAAAAAAACAACTTAAAACCTTTTAAACAAGACCAAAGATAATCATATCGACGGGAAATTTAATGGGGAATTCAATATTAATGGATCAATCAAAATCAAATCAATCAAACTGAACGGTCACAAACAAAGGTAAAAATAATCATACCTTCTTGAGAAATTTGTATTCGATGCTCTACAAGTGAAGGTTCATCATCACTAAGATAACACGAAAAATACAGATTTGGAAAACCGATAGGGTTGAAATATTGTTTTTTCAGTTTTCACATGACCAAAACAACCACAGATCGCAATATAACAAATCATATTATGTTTGCGTATTTGTTTTTTAAAAAACGTACCTTATAATTTTTGGCGTTCAAAAATTTCGGGACGGTCACCTTGGTCTCCCTTATAGGACCCTGTTCGTCCACACAACTACAATTTCCACTTCCTATCAGTAGCAGCTGCTTCCTAACTTCCCAACATGATTGAACATTAAGTTCCTCTACCTTTCTCTATTGAGAATTTGCCTAATCTGATTAGAAATTAATTTTTCCGCATGGTTACCTTTCTTGGTAGGTACTCTGTAAATGCAGAGATTAACTGGCAAGGTACAAGCAAAAATTGTTTTCTTTTCAACGTTTTTCTTTTCAACAACTCCGGCGGATGCTTTTGCTTTGTGGGATTATTTTTTAAACATTTTGTGGGATTTCCTAGAAATGTTTTGACTAGAAGGAGACATAAGTTTACAAAGAAACTGCTATTATTATGACTAGTTCGGCCGTCAGTGTTTTTAAACGAATGTTCAAAGATAGCAATAATACAGGGTATTGTCGACAAAGAAACATTATGGTTAGAAGTTAAACAAGATTGTTAGAAAGAATCAAAAAAATAAAACGCAGTGCACATTGATTTCTTCCAACTTTTTGAAATTTTTTATTTAATCAACTGTATCTTCTAATTTCTAATGTAAAGCGACTTCCACAAATATTTATCCGATAGGAAATGTTCTGGTGATTCCAAAAATATCCAACTTATCAAGAGTTTATTAAAGATTCTGTCCAGAAATTTATGAAAACCGAGTTAGGGTAGAAAATTTTAATTATTATTTTATTAACCTGTTTTCAAAAAGTTTTTATTTAATAAGCTATATCTTGTAATGTAAATCGAATTCCGGTAAATAATGCTTGATCTGATACCAAATCTGAAAATTCCAAAAATATATAATCTATCAGATTTGTAAGATTTTGTCTTCTCTCAATAAGCTTATATTTTATCAGTGGTATATTCCAATCTAAAGCGAATTCATCTGATGGAGAATTTTTTGGAGATTTCAAAAATGTATAACTTATTAAGCTTGCATTAAAGACTATATCCACAAATTCATAAAAACTGAATTAAAGCAGAAAATTTAAATGTTCTGACCTTTTTCAAAAGTCTTTTATTAATCAGCTATATCTTCTAATCTAAAAGGAATTGCTGCATGGCGCGAATGTTGTTTTTTCCCAACTTTCTGGAATATATGTACAATTTTTAAAAACTTTATAAAACGGTTTGGACCTTAATGCTTTAATATTTTGTTTCAGATAAAATAAACGGCCTCAAAATTACCCCTCAAGAGGCAGAACCCAACGGGGGCCAGAGTGGGGGCACGAGCCAGTGCCGTTCGTGCCAGGCGGGCCAGTGTCGGGGCGAGTGCCGGCTCCACCAAAGCCAAAGCATCTTTTCTCAGCTCAATATGGCGGCCGCCTGGAATAACTACCATCTCAGGCCGGTTATTCCGTTTGGAATGTCAAATCTGCCGGCTGTGTCTTATCCTCCAGGTAAATATTAAAATAGTAGTTTTATATGCAGTTCTCGTGTTGCTTGAATTATTAGGATTCCCAAAAAAAAGTTTTCAAAAGTATAATAAAAGTATAGTATATATAAAAAAAATTTTATAGGTCGGGTTCCGAATATGCATCTTTCGATAAAGCTGTTTTTCGACAAAGTTTACTTAACTTAACATCGAAAAAATGTTTTTTGAAAAAAAAAAAAAAGAAAACAGTACACGCGAGAGGACCAATACTAATATTGTTTTATTAATACAAAAGTGTAAATATTCTATCATTTTTTTATCCATGCCTTGTGTTCATTTGGATTGATATATGTACTTGCGTAAGTACAATTTTTCGAAAATCAATTTTTCAATTTTTTTTTAAACCACTTTTCAAAAACACATTTTTTCAGAGAACATATTTTTCGAAATTAATTTTTTTCGGATGGTATTAATGTTTTGAAGTAACGGCAACGGAAAATGTAATTTACGAGAACGTAGCGTACCAAACCAAAGGAAACCTGATCAGACTCAAAAAAAAGTTCGTTTAGGTTTGTTCAGGACCGTTTCTCGTCTTTTTAGTGTTCCGTAAAACGGAACACTTATGGAATCACTTTGGTATCCGTCCGCCCATGTGTCTGTCACAGGCGATTTTATCTGAAACTATTCGACGTAAAAATTTGAAATTTGGCACAGAGATGGAGTGTGGTGGCTTAATTAAAGACCTGAGGTATAAAAAGTTCAATTTCTGCAAATATTGCTTTATTGGATGGCAAATTTTCTACAGATTGCAAAAATGTGTATCTTGTTAAGGTTCCGTTTAAAATCTTGTCCAGAAATTCATAAAAACTGAATTAAGGTTAAACATTTTAATTTTTACCACTCTCTTTACAAATTTATTTTGATCTAACACTTCTTTTAATAGAATAGTTCCTAAAGCATTTATCTTGTAAATTGCATTTTGAATCCTTTTTGTACCAGAGACATTCTCGAGACGAGTCCACTTGTTTTACTGCTGGAAAAAGGTCACGTGACAAAGAAAAACATATCATCAGCTTCTCCAGACTTGACAAACACACACTCGAGCCGCCGCAGAGCAAACAACCGAAAGTGTTAATACACGGAAACGCAATAAAATGGCGCAATGGCTCGAAGTTCCGGCTGATAAAATTCCCTCGAGTTGTGTTGCTCGTGCCTTATTAGGGTTTCCAATCGGGGGTGAAAACAGTGGCGGGTAATCCGGGAGATAGTCGATGCCATTCTGAACAAACTTTACGCAAGACGGCAAGACTAATATAAATAAAAAGTATTTCTATAATATCTACGTCACTGGATATTTCCTGCTGCCGCATTTAACGTTACTTTCCTGCGTGGCACAACCCGAGAGCTAATAGATTTGTAAATATTGGACGTCGCAGCTCCCCGGGGTATCGTGTCTGTGTTTGAGGGTGGAAATATGATACGACTGTATTCAATTATTCATTGATGTTAAAAGGCTGTGTATAGAGACGTTTGAAAAAAGAACAGTATTCTTGAATATTAACGAAAATTTTGAATATTATCAAAACAAACTTAAAAAAATTACTAGAATAATTTAGCTAAAAATTTAATCACGATTTTTATTTGTTTTTGGTCAAAATGGATCCAAGTTGGAATGAGCTCGTCGAAATACATGATATCCATATTTTTTAGTTTCTTCAGTCTTTATAGGAAGGGAGCAATCTCCAATTAAATTTCGATTTTTTGACTTTTTTGCACTCGACATCGGTACTTTTAAATTGCTCCGTTTTCGTATCTAATTTTTTTCCAATTTTCGCTATTCGCTATTTTATAGAGAGATAATCAGACTTTAAAACGAATACAGAATGGGTCATCTAGGAGCGTATTTAAGGAGTAAAAGCTGAATTTTCTTGATTTTTTTCCAGCAAATCCTATTTTTAACCGACATTATTCTACACTATTTTTCCTATTTAGTAATTATTTTTGGGTTTATTTTCGCCGTTAATTATCTAAGAATACCTCCCACTAATTTAAATCGCTTTTCGTTTAAGTTATAAATAAATAGGTGTATTTGCATGGAGGACATGCAAAATTTGAAACTTTGAAGAAGAATCTTCGAAATTTCGACCATGAAAACAAAGAATTGCAGTTTATTTACGTCGAAATTATTAAAATATGTGTCAAAATTTCGGAAAAATGCCAGTTTTTGTGCAAGATTGGAAGATTCCTGGACCGATTTCGGCTTGAAATATACATGAATAAGATTTTAGGAACCTTCTACTTTAAGTGCAGGGATATTTCACTGGATGAGTTAGGCATTAATGCCATTTTTATTGATTTTTCGATGACCCTACAGAAGTCCTTTTTTTGTTAATAAAAACCAATCACCACAAACATTTAATTTATGTAGGGAATATAAAAAAAATGTTTCAGATTTATTTGGGTTATATGCAAAAGAAAGAGTTCTTCTCTAGGGTTTGCTGATATAAGACCCTCAAATACCTCAAGAGAAATGGGCTATTTTCAATTCTGGTATGTCTGAGCCCTTACCCTTCATCGAGCGACAAAAATCTTCTTTGCATTTTCTTTAATATCTTCCTGTGGACCGAATGAATTCCAGAATCGAATAAGTTCTTTCTTCTTGAGCTATTTGACGACCTTATACTAACATTCCTATTTGCATATTTTAACGTGTGTGGTATTATTAAAACTTCCTAAAAAAATTTCCAATTCAGTAACGTTCCACATAATTCTGTTATTTAATTATTTGGACTCAATTTTCTTCTCACAGAAGCACGAACCATAAAAAATATAAATTATGTTGAAAAAACACGACAATACGTCCGAGCAGCACCTTCTAGCCGGTTCCCAAAATTGATCGGTCGAATAAAACCCATTAAAAAATCTAATTTTAAGCCTGAGCTAGCCTATATATCAGAATTTTCTGACAGCAATTCGTTGATTTGCATTTGGATGCTGTGTACAGTAGCCGCCGAGATAAAAAAAATAAAAGCCCAAGTCAACAAATCATCGAGGTAGAAAGAATGTTTTTTTTCTCGATGGCTGCTTTGGACAAGTCCTTTTACAGACTTGGAGACGGTATAAACAATTATTTATGTTTTGTAGTGTGTGTCGTAAGAAGTCAGTGGCGTTGTGGGAAAAAGTTTTTAAAATTGTTTAAAAAATTACAAATATCCAATAGTTCATCAATTATCTGGGGATTCCAAAAATGTGTAACTTGTTTAAGATTCTGGCCAGAAATGTATAAAAACTGAATTAAAGCAAATAATCTTAAATATTATGACCCTCTTTTATTAAAACTTTTTAGTCAGTCAATCGAATATTCTAATCTAAATGGAATTTCCGCGAATATCGCTTCATTCAATAGCAAATTTTTTGGAAATTACAAAAATGTGTAACTTGTTTAAGATTCCGGCCAGAATGAAACTGGATTAAGGCAAAAAGTCTTAAATATTATGACCTTTTAAAAATATTTTTAATCAATCAATCAAATAGCCGATGATTTTCCGGTGTAGACCCTTATGACAACATTCAAATTTGAAAACGCTTTTCGATATTCACATGTACCTGTCAAGAAAGGACTACTTGGCAGTTATAATTTAAAGTCAAAAAACGTATCTCCACCTCTGGCACTCGTGATACCCACAACTAAAACGAAAAATAAAATAACTCTGAGAGAAGCGGGAGAGACCAGAAAATGAGAACGTTGAAATTTATGAGCAAGATCGTGTACGTAAAATTCAATACCGGTAGCCGGACGGCGGCGCGGCGAATCAAACCGAATTGTTCAAGTCTACAATTTTAGGTCTTTATGTGCGTGTTCAAGCGGATTAGGCCTGGCCTTGTTAACCAGCTGCAATCCCTTTCTCTCCCGACGTTTATCGGGGATTATTTTTAACATGCATTTTCTGGATTCCTCGTATATATTGTGTGTATGGCGTATTGGGAATGGGGGACCCTCTACGAGATCGATAATGTATATATGGATATTATTTATTTTCAATGGTACCGTTAAAAAACGTACTTTTAACTTCGATAAAAATTTCAATCAAACCCAATCAAACATTCGTACACAATACTATAAAGAATGGTCTTCTGAGAAAAGATGAAATTTTTTTATTTCGATTGATTGATTGATTAAATAACTTTTTAAAAGACCGTCATAATATTTAAGATGTTTTGCCTTATTCAGTCTTTATGCGTTTCAATCTTAATATGTTATACATTTTTGGAAGGAAGTGAGTCCGCTGCCGGCGCCGGCAGCCATCATGGATGCCGGCGCCGGCAGTCCTAACGCTAGCCTTGCTGGGTACCGGCACCGGCAGCCGAGCTAGATGCCGGCAACATTAGAAAATTAATGTCAAAATAACATCAGAATCAAAATACCTTAATTCAATTAAAAAATAATAATTTATTATTATAGTGTAAACTTTAACGAAACTTAAATCTTGCTACAAAAATACAACAATAATTATTATTATTATTATGCAAGTGGCAAAACGTGGATCTACCAGGCAATAGGTACCATCAACAAAAATAATCTCTGGAAAATACTGCGTGTCCTTTGTCATTCTGTCATCTTGGAAAAATAAACCCCTGAAAAGCCCATTTTGGTCAACTAAGATCTAAGTGCCACTAGCAATGGTATGAATTTATTAAAATATGCATGCATTCTTCAAAATTCTTTGCCGCATTCTTGCTACGGTTTCCGAGATTAGTGAGGTCTTTTAATGTTATTTTACAACCTGTTTCTGTAACTACGTTATCTAAAATGATTTTTTGCTAGAAGTTTTGCATTTTCTAGCAAATTTAGTCTCTGTTTTGCTAGAGAATTGAAATAAGCTTTGGATGAAATAAGATTGTGATTGTGTTCAAGCTCTAGGATGCATAGAAATTGTTTACACTCACTTACTTTCAAGAAAATGCTAGCCTGACAGCCTTGCTTATACGTGGAACACTTTCTTGTTGACTTTTCATTTTTTTTTATCTTCTGACAGCCCACGAAGACCGAAGTCTAAGTACTATGTACCGTGGGTGTACTGGGGAATCGACTCACACATCCAGAGCTGGAAACGCCCGTAGGGATTTCACCAGCCCTTTTAAGAGGATGTGTGGGGTGGTACCGCCTCGGCCGAGGAAGAATTCCTCTACCACCTTCCTTTTGTCTTAAATGGTATTGAATCCACCTTTAACATAGGCTAACCGCAGAAAATATTATTTTAGAGCCGGATATATCCACCACAGTATCAGGATTTCGTTGTATTTGATTTGTCAATTGATTTGCTATCACGCAACACAGAAATCATTGTTTGTGGCTTTCTTGTAGTCCACCAAAACAATTAAAATTTTCATATGAAGAAAATGTAATGTATTTTATAGTTTTTACGCAAAATTAAAACAACATGTTTACTTATCGATTAAAAGACGTAACTATTATTATTTTAGGTTTGGACTGCCGGCATTCCGTTTTAGCCGTATCTGGACGGCGCCGGCACCCGAGAAATTTTGTACGCGGGTGCCGGCGCCGGTATCCATGAATCAACATTTTGGGAACCGGCGCCGGTAGCGGAGTCACTTCCTTTTTGGAATCTCTAGAAACTTTTCTATCGGATAAAGCAATATTCGTGAAAATTTTGTTTAGTTTAGAAGATACAGTTGACTGATTAAGAAAATTTTTAAAAGACGGTCATATTATTTAAGATTTTTGCCTTAATTCAGTTTCTGGTCGGAATCTTAAAGGTAACCTGAGCAAGTAATACATTTTTGAAAAATTTGCAATCGGACAAAGCGATTTATTGGCTATAATTCGCTTTAGATTAGAAGATAAAGTGGATTAATTAAAACACTTCTGAGAGCAATATAAATTAATGTTTCTTCTTAATTCAGCATAAACTAGTAATATCAGTAATTACCAAAATCCTTATTGTAAACTTACAAGAATCATGTTTGGGGTTTGTTTATTTATTTTTCCCAAACCCCCCGTTTGATTACCTCTTATCCCGCAGGACGCCCCCCGTCATTTCCTTTTCTATTTTCTCCACTTCAAAGCTTCGAAAAGGAAACTTAAAATTGTATGACGCGACATCGAAGCCACCGTGTTAGTATGCTGGAGTTTCCTCGAGATGGGACGCTTGAGCCGATTACCAGGGTGGTTGGGTGACGGTTTCCAGGACGACGACGCGGGACCGTTTTCGTAGATATACGTTGCGTAACCATGACAACTTCGATACGACTACTTTTACCGTACGCAAAATCCTCCTTGAAGAGGAGCAATTCTCTCGGGGACATCTTCTGGTTTTTTTGTTCTACTTGCTGATGGTGGATTGGCTTTTATTTGTCGTGGTTTACGATTTGCTGGATGTCTTTTAAAAAATGTTCTTAAAACTGCTTTTAAAGAACATTGAACAAAAATAATCATCGACTATACCGAAAAATGATGATATTCGCCTAGGATTTTGACCGTATTTTTTTTTAAGCAAGTACAATAAATCGTTCCCAGACATACATTCCTTTATCATCCTAAACGAAATAGTAATAAAAAGTTGAGCATTCTTTATATTAAAATATATTCTTTGGGTGTGTACTGTCGCGTCATTTTGCCTCCGTACCAAGTCGACTTGAGGCCCCGTACCTCTTAAATCCGGATTACGCGCCGCGCGGGCAGGGACTTCCCAAACACAAAAATTCTCTTGACAATAACAAAGACGCCGTCTAGCAATATCCAATCGATTGTATTATTTATTTATGGGTAGTTATTTCTATTTAAATGATTTGTATGCGCGTTATGTCATAAAGAGCTTGCTATTGTTTTATTTCACATCGTGCAGTAGCATTTTGTCATAATCCCTTTAGATCAATTTTCGTTTCGTGTTTAATAGAACATAGCTAGTTACTAGTTTTAATAGAAACTAGAGTTTATTAGATAAAAACTGTTGAAAAAGATCATAAAAATTTAAATTTTCAACCTAAATTCAGCTTTTATGAATTTCTGGACAGAATCTTTAACGAAAACGAATCTCCAGAAAATTTGCTGTCGGATAAAGAAATACTCGCAGAAATTTCCTAAAGATTAGAAGCTACAGTTGATTAAATAAAATTTTTTG
Organism: Philopedon plagiatum; assembly: GCA_963971165.1. Lineage (NCBI taxonomy): Eukaryota > Metazoa > Arthropoda > Insecta > Coleoptera > Curculionidae > Philopedon > Philopedon plagiatum. The sequence goes on from OZ020194.1 coordinate 97,303,803, forward strand.
GAGCAGAGGTCATAACAACTTAAATTTTATGTCTGAATTAAGTTTTTTTGGGTTTCTGGAGAAAATCTTTAATGAAATCTTAATAAGTTATATATTTTTGGAATCTCCAGAAAATTTGCCATCAAATAAAGCAATATTCGCGGGAACTCCCTTTAGATTAGAAGATACAGTTAAATACATAAGAACTTTTTAAAAAAAGGGTCATACAAATTTAAATTTTCTGCCTTAATTCAGTTCTGATGAATTTCTGGACAGAATTTTTAATGGAAACTTAACAAGTTATATATATTTTTTTTTAGATTAGAAGCCACAGTTAAATCAAAGCAGCGGTCATAATTTAAATTGTCTGTCTTAATTTAGTTTTTATGCGTTTTTCGAGAAAATCTTTGCTGAAACCCTAATAAGTTATATATTGTTGGACTCTCCAGAAAATTTTCTGTCTGATAAACACTACTCGCGGGGACTTTGTCCTAGATTAGAAAAAATAATTTCTATTCACTTGTGATCGTTCAGAGATCTATTAAAACAGTTTCAAAGTCAAAAAAGTTTATGTTGTACTTTTCGACAGCAATAGGGTGTGTATACAACAAACCAACGCATGACCTTTAAAAGCGAAAAAATAAAGATAACATCAACAAAAAGCAAATTGCACTGTTCCCTTGCTTCACTTCACAGCAGCAAGTATAAAACCGCATTATTTGCCCATCTAAAAATTTCGGTGGGAACCGTCAGCTGGCCAATGAACGCGCGTTCCATGGGGTGTCAAATTCAATCAGCACTGTTTTATTAGGGTACTTTAACCGTAAATTTTAACAGCTTCGGTGTTCCCGAGGGTTGCTGGCTACATTGCGAAATGTAAACTATTAACGGGACCGAGATTTATCTTTTAAGGGGGTGAATTTAAAGTTATTTTCGGCAGTATAAAACAGGGGAAAACGATTTTTGGTATGGAAATCTTAAAATTGCTCGTGAAAAAGATTATGTTTTGTATTAAAAATTATAGCTTATTATAATGGGTATTATTTATTTTTTCTATCAACACCCAAAATAAAAAATTCCCCTACATTACAGGAAAATTCCCTGTTGGTATCCCAGCGATTTGCTTAAAGGAAATTCCCTGACATGACAATAGAGCAAATAGTGTTATTTAAATCACCCATATCGATGCTATTCAACTAATTTTTACGGGGTCAAAGAATGTGTCCTTTAGGTATTTCAAACCCCTAAAGTGCAGTAGATATTATGATACTGCAGCACAGCGAAGGCTTCCTCGTGCAAGCGATACCCCCTGCTAGAAATACATTGGAGTCAGGACAAACGTGTTGATTTTATATTTTGATTTCCGTAAAATTATTATTTAAAATGGCATAGGTATTATGTCAGTTGCCAGACAGTTGCTTTGAACCAATTTTTTTTTGGGAAACCTCTTGCATATGTCTAAATATGTAATGTAATATCAAGTCTTGAAGCAACCAGCATAAAACGTGGTTTTATTTGTAATTTGTATGTGCTTTATTTGTAAATATATTTAATGAAAAAATAATAGATTTGCCCATCGCGTCCCCTTCTAATAATTGAATTTTATCACAAAATGGTTTTTTTCGGTTAACAAGTTACATATTTTTGGAAGATTTGCTATCCGCTAAAAACAATATTCGCGCAAGTTCACTTTAGATTAGAAGATACACACTGTATCTGATACAGTCGACTAAAAAATACAATTTTTTTTGCAGGGAGTTTTATAAAAATTGAAATTGTTCACCTTAATTCGGATTTTTTGAATTTCTGGACAAATCTTTAACGAAACCTTAACAAATTATATATTTTGGAATCTCCTGAAAATTTGCTTGGGTTTGCTTGGAATTCGCAATCAGTGTCTTTAGGATTTAAAAAACAGTATTAACCACTGAATTGCGATTCCTGCAAATTGTTAGGAGTACAACATTTCTGAACTACGGGAACAATTAGACAACGCTTAATTTTGTTACTAAAATAAAGAAGGGGGCGCTGAGGGCAAATAGAGCTTTAAAAACAAAAAATCATTGTCTCTTTACGTACTGCCTCTAACATAATCCATAGTATGTTCTTATTTTCCACCAGTGGCGTCCCGGAAACAACGAAGAGAACGGACCACTTACAACAAGGAACAACTCAACACGTTGGAAGATCTCTTCGAAAAGACACGGTATCCAGACATTTTCATGAGGGAGGAAGTTGCCCTGAGGATTAATGTGGCAGAATCAAGAGTACAGGTAAGAAAATAAACCAAAAGTGTGCCTGAAGAAACCTGGCACAGAAAAAATACCTTAAAGATACTTAATTATCCTGCTAAATATTACGATAAAGAGTTTTTGACGCATTTTTTCTATGCCAGCTACATTTCAGCAGGTTGTAATGTAGTATACCTGCCGGCAATACTGTGTCCATAGATCCTCTTAGATTTAGGGAGATTCTCCCCGAAAAGCCCCAACTTCACAGTGAATTATCTCATACTTTAGGTAGGTCTAGGATCATCATGAAAAGTCTCTTATGCCGCGTTTTTCCCTGTTGGATCGCTTGAAGAAATACTCCTGAAAATAATTTTATCGATGGGAAATTTTGTGTAAAATTTGATTTTCGCAGCGCTTGGGCGATAGGAATTACGCTGTTCCCGGATAGTTCAATTTTCCTACCTCACGTCCGACGGATCGAATATTCGAAAATTATTTCTTTTAAATACGAACTCCATCGAGATTTTTCAACTGAATATTGATCTAGGATATCTATGGAAAGTCGCGTGTGTCTGTATTTTCCCTTTGGCTCCCGGAAAATCGCGAAAAATTTTCGCGCGGTTCGAAAAGTCGACTTCGAGCGTTCGTCAAGAAATTTATAGAAAAGCTAACGTAACGAATTTCGGATATATTGTAGAACGATTATTTCCCTATCGAATGCTAGAAACCGCATTTTAATTAGTTTTTCTATCATTGCTTGAGAAATTTTCATTCGGGACTTTGCAAGCGCAGTGTTGAAGTGGCATAAAAATCGCCAAAAAAGGATTTTGGAAGGAAAACTCGCATCTTTGTCATCCAAAATGCCCCTAAAATGGATTTGCAGAGAAATGGCCCAAAATGTATGAAGATTATCAAAAAAATCGCCAAAAATCGCCATTTGTTTGATGGAAAGTAACTAAACTTTCATAAATAATGCTGAAAATGACTATACCGATGGAAACTTTTGTTTTTACGATTTTTACGAAGTTGAGGCGATGGGAATCGCGGTTTTTCCGGAAAGTTTAATTTTCCGAACCCATGTTCGACGGACCGACCCCCCGAAAAATAGAAAATTTTCTCTCCCAAATACAATAATAAAAGGATATTGTATCTAAAATTGCAATGTTTGTTTTCTCGGTGCAGGCCGTAGTAAAGTACTGGCAGTTCTTTCGCATTCTCAGTATGTCAAAGAAAGCTTCCAGTCATCACAAAGTATCTACCCAAAACATAATTGATTTTCAGAGAGTGTCAGCCGGACAAAAGCTCTGTTTATTATTATTATTATTGAATCTATGCATTATATGATTGAATGCATATTCGCAAAATAAAAACGCATATGTTACACAGTGTCGTGTCCCGAAATGGGGCTTTCTTGCGGCGTGTCGATGACAATGCCATAATACGAGGGGCGGTTTATTTGCTCTCCCATCGGTAATGATTCAATTTAGTGCCTGGTTAGTCTTTCAAAAAGACACAGCTGCTGTTTGTCGACATATATGCATTTGTGCAATCTCCGATGGGTTTTTATAGAAATGTTCTCTGTCTGTTTGTTGGTTTTTATGTCGGTAAAGTAAGAGTGTATCGCATATATACAGACATACACAAATTTTGGCTTTTGAGTGACACTAGTAAGAAAGTATGTGCGTTGTAACTTGGGGTGTCAAGGGATTAAAATATTAAAATTTTTATTTATTAAGTTTAAACATACAAATGAACTAAAAAGCACCTAAACGACTCTAAATACAAAAATATATATGTATAAATTTATATTTATTTAAAAAAATACCGCAAAAATATTAGGGCGTCCAAAGTTTCATCTTTCGGGCTAGAACGTATTTTGTTGCAGAAAACTCCTGCGGATGAGAAACATCTCGCGGATTCTATGTTTCTTGAGTAAGGATTGCGGACATCCGGGTCTTATTACTGGCTTGCTTTTGTAATGGCTTTGAACATTTTAATAATGCTTTTTGCAGTTTAACGTTGAGTGGTTCTGCTCTCAGAATTTCTGCAATGGAGATGTCATCTTCGTCGCTGATTTCTGTTTCACTTTCGTTGTCTGTGTCTAGCCTGATTAAAAGTTTTTCCAATTTAGATTTAATGAGGGAAATATTTGATGTTTTGAAGCAGTCGTCTTGTTCGGGGTTTAGAATGTCGGGATTTTTTGGATAACAGAAAATGACAGAATAAATTGTTCTGCATTGCTTAAGTTCTCAATAACTCTCGTAGTTCCATACTGAGCGGTGTTTTAATTCTGGATAATTCCTTCAACGTGAACTTTAATTCCGCATCTGCTTTACATATCGCGACGGCATAAGGCTTCAACTGTAATTTTTATTGGCTGAAGAACTTTTACAACGCTCTTGTGAACCTCACTTTCTGAATCCAAAATTGGTGTTATGTTTAGATCAATAAGATCTTTTTTATGGAATTCTGTAATAGTGTAAAACGTTCGAGCATCTTAAGTAAGCTGCTCCATCTCGTTTTGCAATCTAATATAACTCTTGGCTCTTTCTCACGATCATTTTTCATATACTTTTGTAGTATATCAGTTTAGTTGGCGATTTTCTAAATGTTCGAACTATTTGTCTAATTCTAGACACCAATACACAGAGGTCATGATTATTGTTAATGGTTACTTCCAAAAAGTAACTTTTTTGAAAAAGTTCCACCCAATCGCGGATCCAGTATATTCGTCAGGGGGGGGGGGGGCGCAAAAAAACTCAGTAATTAAAATTTTCTTTATTGTAACACCTAGGTACTATTAAAATAAAAACAAAATTTTGCTACAGTTTCAAAAAACGCAATAAAAAAAACAAAACTGGAACGGATATATAAAAATAAATATTTTTCTTATTATTTATGGAAAGTTTTGGTTTTGTTCTGACAATTTTGATATTCTCAAGTAGGGGGCGCCCCCCTGGATCCGCCACTGCTTCCACCTTATCCATACCTTCAGTGTCTTCTATATCGCTGTCGGTGTCGCTAAAGAACATTTCATGATTAATCCCGAACATAGTAATCGATCCTGGGATTTCCGAGTCCGGTTTATACTCCGAGATACCGGGACCCCAGGATTTAGGGATCCCGGGATTGACACCGCTAGTTGTAACCGTACCATGTATTATTGATATTTAAAGTTTTTATTGAGAACCTCTGATCTTACCCTAAACTTAAATTTTTACCTGTAAGGTAGAATTACTTCAAGAATAAAGATTTATTAATAACCCGCGATTTCTCTTGCGTGCTTATACGGTCTGTAATTCACGAAACGATCAAGCAAATAAGTAATAAATTATATTAAAGATTTTTTTTATTTTACCATGTACATATAGGTAGACCTTTATTCTGAGTGCCCCGTTTTACTTCGCTTAAGTCCCTTTGGCATCGGTACTGTTACTATTTATAGCAAATATGAATACATGAAAGGGGCTTTTTCAGCGATTTGCTTGGTTTCCAAATGATTTTCATCTTGGAATGGGCTGCTATAATGATTTTAGTTCTAGTATTGTCGAAAGTATGTACTAAAATAGCCCTTTTCTGTATAAATTTTCGAAAAAGTTCAGAAACAAATTCATAGTATAAAACTTAGTTGTCTTATTCTTACACTACTTGTCCGTTTAAAACTTTTGGTTGTCAAATTAGACCGGACTAGCGTTGTAGAAGCTGGCCGATAATGTTTAGTCCTTTTACATTACATTACAACAAAATAACAGGTTTTATCCATTCAAATGCCGGACGTACGTATGTCAGTATCATAAAAAAGTATATTTTAAGCTGTTACATCTAAACAAAAAATAATAGATTTCCGTCCAACTGCATCGGCCAATAGGGAATATGCATGTAATCCAAAAAATTCTGAAATATTTTTTTTTGTATTCTCTACATATATTAAATGTTCATGACAGTTGCTGTTTTCCATTTTTTTTGGGCTTTATTAACAAAAAAAAAGGTTTTATTTTGCAAATTTTCCTGCAAAATCCAACATCTCGTAAAACGGACTTCTTTTGTTTGTGACGTCACTTTTTTTATGACGTCAACGTTTTATAATGGCTAGTCACGGCTAGTGTAATGTAAATTTCAGTGTAAATCCATTTTCTTGAGTTTTTCCCAAAGACTAGGATATTTAGTCGATAGAAAACCTTTTATTTTATTAAACAGACTGGTTATAAATGACCAAAACGGCATTTGTGCAAAGAAAATCGGAAAATTGGCTGGAAGTTAGTGCTGGTGGATTTGCCTTTACAATTTAGTTAAAAACACTTATTGTTTATTATACTATAAAAATAAATGTACAGCAACATTATGATTACTTGAATTTGGCGATACTGACCTTTATAGATACCGCTTTATGTAAAATTTTTGATTAATTTTCCACTACCTAGTTTCTTCCAACACCGGCTCTTTTGGACACGACAAAATGAAGTTTTCGAAGCCATTCGCTATGGAATTTTTTTTATACTGGGACAATATAATATCTGTAGGGTGGTTTTTTAATATTTCCTACTGTTTAATAAAAAGGATTACTAACAAAATACGAATATAATCAAAGATAAACAATGTAAACAAACTTAAGGACAAGAGCTGACCAAATAAAGGGGCCGACACACTGAAAAACCAACGTTGCCACCGCTGCAAACAGCTGATTTCAAATGGTAAAGAAGAAGGGCTCACTTGAACAATTTTATGATCCAGATGCGTGTTCGATTGACAAAAATTGGATCACCAGGATCACTTTATGTCACTCCAATGCTATTTTATCTCTGCACTGCCATTCTTGATTTAATTAATATCAAGACAAGTAACACAGACAAAATAAACGTCCAGACCAGGGACGGAGAATGCTAGTGAACAATATTTGTTGTGTACTTGTATTGTTTACTGGTCCTCCACGGAACGATAAACCCAAAGCCGGTAATCAAGTGAACTCCAAGACCAACGGAAACCGGTTATCCTTTTTTATTTGCAACTCCTAGAGAAAGATAAGTTATCACCTGATGTCAACGTAATTCGTGGGTTATAAATCGAATAGTCTCGCCTAACAAACTTTTGTTCTGTGGTTTCGCTAGACACATGTCATTTGCTTTCGCCGTTTTTTAATTGAAGTAAACAAACACACGTGTGTTTCTTTAGTTCAATGCGTTTTTGCACTTTTCAAGTGTTTTAAAACCTTCACATATCGTGTTCGATATGTGTTTCTGTTATTTAATGATTATTAAATGTATACTTTGTCCCAAATGCGACACAAAAGGTGGAGGACCATCATTTCAAGGTAAGTTTGGCGTTTCTTGCACAAGGGAAGCTGGCTAAATACCAAACATAGTTTTCACCATGATTAAAAATTTTTAAAAACCTGTTGGTAGTGTTGGTTTTACCTTTTGGAGGGATAGCTATTGCACTTTTTCGGATTTGCCACAATGTATTTAGTTATACAACAAATATTACATTACTTTTTAGATATCCTAATAGGGGAAGCCGTTATTCATTCAGTCACTTAAAATAAAATGTGAAGATATAGACCAGTAGTCAGAGCATAGATTTTACCTGAAGAAAATCTGGAATAGGAATCCTGAAACGGCGGTTCCTGTTAAGCTGAAGTACGTATTTGTAAGTATAGTTCATGCCAAATATACAACTTTGTTTTATTTTTGCAAAATAGGGGCATTACTTGTTTGCTAAGTATGTAGCTTTTTCACAATAATTTATGTATTGGGACAATATATGACTGAACTGTCTCCGTAGCCTTAGTAATGGAACCTATAAGGGGTTAAATGCCAGTTCTTGTAACCAATTATTTTTCTATAACTTCAATGAAATATCCTGTTGGGTTGAAAAAAATAGCTAAAGAAATATCGAGAGAAATATTCAGTGAAGTGTCACTGTGATAAATTTATGCCAATATTTTTTACTAAATTTGATTGTTAAAAATTAATAGAGAAATGTTCAAGTTTCACTCGAGTATGTATTTAATAAGTAAAAACAGTATTTTACAGAATAATAATCTTTAAAACCAGAGCTAAGAACGTTGCATAATGATTGTAAATTTATCAAAAGCCTTTCTGTAGGCTTCAAATTGAGTGGAATTACAAAAGTGTGCAAACTACCTATTTTCTAACCACTTCTAAGCACTGTTTTATATTTTCAAATTAATTACCGACATTAACAAAGAGAATAATTTTTTTTTTAATTTTTAGGCACTGTTATCCATGACGGGTTTATCCAGCACATTAACACCCACAAGTTTTCATAGCTACAGAGTTCACTCAGGTTTTTAGCAGTTCATATCCAAGCTGTGAAGAAAAAGAGCCATCAAATTAATGAAATTAGAATGGTCAATGATATATTTACGTATTAACATGTTGGACACAGTGTATGTAGGATGTAGTCATAAATAGAATATTTTTGAGGAGTGTTACACTAGGAATAATTTCTTCTTTGCAACTTATTTTACAATGTAAGTAAGAATATTTAAGGAACAAAGCCTTTTATAGCATCGAGAATTTCTTGGAGGGTGATTTTTCAGATCTCGTCTAAGTGTAAGAGGAGCATAAGACTGATATTTGGGTTGTTTAAATTCTTCAAAATTTTCTGAAATATGTTCTAATATGTTAGTCTTGCTTCGTTAAGCATTTCCGTTTGTACTTTATACTTTAATGTTTATTTGTAATTTTAATATTTTAATGAGCTATTTAAGAAATTTTAACATTATCTCATTATTTAGTTGTAGCATAAAGTCTTGACGTGTGAAAGTACTTTTGTATGCACTATCATTAATAAATATTTGTATTTGTAACCAGTGATATGTAAAAAAAAGTGCCTATTGATAATAAACCATAGAAAATGTAACAAATTTAATTTATTTTTCTGTAACTACGACAGTTTTTCTTGTGACAATTATTTATAATGTAAAGCCATATGACCACCTTAGTATAGCCATTTTTAGAAATAATGGAATAATTTCTTTTTTTATACATAGCTGCTTTCATTGACATTATACTCTAAGGAATGGAGTAATTCTGTATTAAAATATGGGAAATTGGTCTAGAGGTGCTAATTTTAAGCTATATAAATTTTATTTTGCACATTAAGCTCTTGATGATCCCAGATATTTTTGTATCATTTTAAACTACACATATTCTTGAAAAATAAGCGCAAACACCATCACCTTTCCTATAATACTTTGTATAATATATCCTAGGGCAGGTTGTGTAGACTATTTAAGGGGTTTACAAAATATAAAAATCGTTCAAGAGTAAAGTATCCCTATTGCGAAAACACAGAAAAACGTTATTAAGAAAAGTTGTTTAGAATTAAAAAATATGTCCAAATACGAAGTCATAACCTTCTATTAAAAAAAAAAATATTTTCTTGAGTAGAAATATAAATATATGTAAATTTCACAAATTTTCTTCAACTTGATGAAAGTTATGCAGAAATGATTTAAGTGTGGTTAATTTGAAAATGTTACACAAGTCTTGGACAATAAAGGTTTTTTTGAGTTTGAGTTTATTCTAGCTAAATATAAAAAAATCATAAGGGGATAATTTAAAATTAAAAAAAAATATATAGAAGGCATTGGAAATATCTTTTAATTTTAAACACTTTTTCTTAATAACGTTTTTCGAAATAAGGATACTTTACTCCTGAACGATTTTTATTTTTTTGGCCTGTCCTGTATGCTGTTTGACTTGAAGCCATTCTAAGAGTCACACTGGACTCTTCACACAGGCCTAAGTATTCTACTAACGAATCGTGGGCGTCTGAAGAGAAGGAAAATGTAACCTATCGACACAGGATTTAAGGATTGGAGGGAAAGGGAAACATCTGCGGGCAACTTGTTCTATAATCTGGAGACCCTAAGTGTGAATGAGTGAGAGAAGTGGGATGTCATAGGTTTTTGTAGCTAGACTGTAAAGGGCTGCATAGGTAACACAGGGTTGTTTTATTAGGAATAGTCAACGGGGAAATGACAGAGTCTAGTTCTTTCATGTCGAAGCTTTCTAAATGTGGAAGCAGTACTCTAGGTTAGGTCTTATTTGGGAAACATAAAAACTGTGTACGTTTAATATCGCTGCGGCCGCTAGCCGCTAGCTTCTGCTTCATATTTATACTAATCTTATAAAGTAGAATAAAAACATTATTTTATCGCAAAATATTTTTATATTGTTGAACAGCTGTACAATGCATTTACAAAAATAAATGATTTGATGGAATTTCAGTATTTGGTTTTTTATAAAAACAGCATGTCTAAGAATATGCAAGAACCATACATTAGAGAAAATGAGAGAATATGAGAACAAGAAATAAAAGGGATTATAAAAAAACAAAGTTAGTAAGGTGAGTTAATCTTGTTAAAAAAAAGTTTGGGGGGCTTTAAAGAATACATGGCATGGCACTTTCATCTGGCACTTTTGTACATTTGTCAGTCTTCAGTTTCAGGAACTACGAATCTGTGGGTGTTAGCTCCTCTGGTCCTAGGCACTCTTCAAATCTGTAAATAATTACAAAACAAAACACACATATATATATATATATATATATATATATATATATATATATATATATATATATATATATATATATATATATATACATATATATATATATATATATATATATATATATATATATATATATATATATATATATATATATATATATATAAAGAGGAGAATTATTGTGGGCATGTCCGCTGAATGAACAGAATGAAAAGTTAGAATGGTAACAGGTACGACACGTGTTTCTGCTCATTGGCTTCATCAGGCCCACGTATGTGACCGTGCCTCTCAACATAAGTCGAGACGCACAACGTCACATACGCAGTTACGGGTGTAACCTTAAGAAAAGAGAAAATTTTTTTTTAACGAGGACCACAAACAGGAGCCAGTACACCCGTTTGTGGCTTCAGCCAAAAGACCCCTTTTTTGGGGGCAACAATTAGCGTCGCCGACGGAGGCAACTATAGCCAACTGCCGTGGTATCCTATAAGCCCAAGAGAAGAAAAAAAATTGCTAGAAACTAGCGCGGATCGATACATAAAAAAAAAGAGGAGAATTATTGTGGGCATGTCCGCTGAATGAACAGAATGAAAAGTTAGAATGGTAACCCGTACGACACGTGTTTCTGTGACGTTGTGCGTCTCGACTTATGTTGAGAGGCACGGTCACATACGTGGGCCTGATGAAGCCAATGAGCAGAAACACGTGTCGTACGGGTTACCATTCTAACTTTTCATTCTGTTCATTCAGCGGACATGCCCACAATAATTCTCCTCTTTTTTTTTATGTATCGATCCGCGCTAGTTTCTAGCAATTATATATATATATATATATATATATATATATATATATATATATATATATATATATATATATATATATATATATATATATATATATATATATATATATATATATATATATATTTATACACTCCCAGAAAAAAAACCGCTATCCTAAAATTATTTACTTTTTAACAGAATATTTTACTTTTTATTAATAGTTCCGTAAAAATAATATTTTAAAAATGGGGTGCTAACTTCACGGGGGACCAACCTTACACTTTTTTAAGTCAAAAATTTAAGTTGTAAACCCTTTTTTAAAAAGTGTGAAGTTGCCCCACCCCCCCCCCCCATGAAATACTTTTTAACAAGAGTTCTGCTTTAAACTCATGAGATCCCGTTAATGCTGCTATAGTTCTACAGTTCTGCAGAATCAGAATGATATTTTTTTGTTTACAACTTACATTTTTGAGTGTTAAAAAAGTGTGAAGTTGGCCCCCACGAAATATTTTTTAACAATAGTTCTGGTTTACAACTCATGAGTTCCCGTTAGTGTTTCCATAGTTCTACCGTTCTGCATCAAGATAATGATATTTTGTTGTTGAATATTTTACTTTCCAAAGAGCACAAAACGTAATATTTTTTTTTTGTAAGAGTTCTGACCTCGAAAACCATCAAGAACTGTGGACCTCCTTTAGAACTATTAAGCACTCTGGCCAGTGATGTGAGTCTGTCATATGACCTCGTCATTTTGTGCGGTCATGACGTCATGACCGTCACATCACATTAATAAATGACCATCAGGTCATTTAACCTCTTAAATTTCATGCTTCGACGTAAGAGTAAAAATTAAGCAAGAAAAAGCCACGAGCGTCATAGAAATAGTGATGCAAATGAAATAAAACGGCAATGTTTTTTTAAAAACCGTGTTTTTTGTGAAAAAAAAAACATAAAGCTTGCTTTTTTCTTCAAAATAGCGTTTTTTTTTCACAAACTGACAAATTTGCAAGGTTTTAGAGGAAAATAATTAGAAATCCATATGTGATTACATTTGTAACGATAAAGTAAATAATATGCAATAAATTTGTCAATAAGTAAACATGTTTAAAAAACAACGAACTAAAACCACCTATTTATCAACAGGAACACAAGAACAGCTAAAACGCCCAAGTTTGGTAATACTAATAATATTACTAAAAATAGAAACAATAACTAATAATGAAAAAGTTTTTTTTTTCGGCTATCCTAATAAACTAGGTTGCAAAAATTATCATGTATCCTACTGAAGTCAAAAAAATCTAAATTTAAAGAAAAATAGAAAACGAATTACGTACTATCTAAAAACTTTTTGATTCGTTTATAAATAGGATATATTATTAACAATAATAAAAAAAGCTTAAAGCAGATCACCTGTTGACATTGCACACTAGCGGTTTGTTCTTGTGTGTTGCACGAAACTGCACTAATCTGCACTGACTTTTTGCTTGTGGGCTTTTTCCACGAATAAAAAATGTGCAGGTTAGTGCAGTTTGGTGCATCACAAAAGCACAAACCTTAGGCTTGTACAAAGAAATGAAGACATCACGCGTGCTCTGTCGCGTTTTAGAATATTCCTGGCTTAATTCTAAAATGAGACAAAAACGAAATAACTGACGAATTTGCACATGACGTAGAAGAACATGATGAAACTTAAGGACATGCTTTTCTTTTTTAAATTTTGTAAGAATATTCTTTTTTAACTACAAAGTATTCTTAAACTTTTAGTTTTATTACTAATGTAAATTAAGGGTATTTTTTATAAATGACCTATATGACCGTCACATGATGGTCATTTGTTACGGATGATAAATGACCGTCATTTCACATCACTGACTGTGGCCATACTTTTGTTTTTGCAATAATGGGGGGCTGCTTGAAGTTAGCACCCCATTTTTAAAATATTGTTTTTACTTTTATTTTAACGGAACTATTAATAAAAAGTAAAAAGAACTCTAGATCTCTTCATAGAAAACTCCATTAATTTTTAATAAATTTAGCATCTTGGCTATATTGGGAGTGAAACACCAGACATGATCAAATATGATTTTGTGAAAAAGGAGTTGCAAATGTGCTGCAAAAAATTTCTTTCTTTCCTGTGCAACTTTGTGAGTGCACGAGGCTTGAGGAAAACCCATATTAACTTGAGCACATCCTAACATTTACCATGTAGTTACTTTTCATAATCAAATTTGGTACTTACTTATGTTTAAGTTCTGCTATGGTCATGCTGAGATTACAATAGCAAATTCTGGGAGGAACCCTTTTAATCTTGTATGCCTGGCATAATTACCTAAAATATACAAAACAATTTGAAAATATTACAAAACGTTTCTACATGTAAAACTAGGAGCCTTAAAAATTCGAAATAGCCACGAGAAAAACCTACATGAATTTAGTTTATTAAAGAAAAATATAATTATTTAATAATAAATATCACGTACTACCCAAATTTTACAATATCCTATTAGTTATTATTGTTAGCTTGATAAGCTAACTCCAATATCAATAACCCCTATGTAGGGACATTTTTACATTATTAAAGCAGTTTATAAAGTAGGTATCTAGGTACTATCGGCTAAGTACCTGCATAACAGAAACTTAAAAAAATGCAGAAATCGGATTCTCTATAATTATAATAACAACAATACTTTCATCCATGTCATCCAAAAATGAACAATAGCAATATCATTCTACTGTAAGTTTGCCTAACATTATTTTATACCAACCTATTAATTTATAATAAGTAATGTGTGTATAAAACACAGAACATTTAATACTTTGAACTCAACGTTGCCTTTCAAAACGAGAAAAAGTTATTTAAAAGTTTTTAAATGGCTAAAAATAAAAGTGTAGATGTACCTACCTGCATCAAATGAAATGTTTGTGTCTTCAGCTTCTCATAGGGTTTCATCTAATTAGACCACGCAATTTTTACAGCCTCTTTTCTTAAGCAGCGATGTGAACTTACACTTTCTTAAGTTTTATTTAACTTTTATTATATCCAACAGACGATCTTTTTACGCTTATAAAAACATTACCACAGCTTAATAACACAACATAACCTTGGATGAATAAAGACAGTCCTTGAGGTAATCAGGTTATAAAACTTCACTTTAAAAATGTTGTAATAGTCCAGATTCATACCAAAATATTTCCAAATACAATTATTTAGCTACAATTGTCTAAACTAATAATTACCTATTATTTAATTCTAAAATGGTCTAAAAAGTTCTTAAATAAATAAAGACAAAACGTCAACTTACAGTTACAGAAGTGGCCGGTAGGGGAGCGGGGAGCAGAAGGCATCGACATGGCGGTGTTGCCGTATCCCCTTTTAAGTCGTTACTTTGAGTCGCCAACACGTTCAATGTAGATTGCCACTTAAGTTTCGTGACGTAACTTTTTTGCTGGGCAAATGGCTCCTTTTGAAATTGTAATAAATTATACCGAAAAGTAAAAATTTTTTTTAGCTAAATTAACGCAGTAATTTTCCTCAAAATAGCAGTTTTGGGGTTGTAATGACTTTCTTAAACGATTTAAGCAATAAAAAAAAAATGTGCATATTCCTTATTCAATTCCAATCATCCGACAATGAAACGAACTCCGAAAAAAGAAGTTAATCCGTTCCCTTGAAAAATCGTCCGTTGATGCACCACCGAAACGGGGCTTCGCCGGTATATCGTAATGGAACAGAAATCTTTGGCAACAACTAACAAGGGTGGTTGCCTCCATTCAATCTCGTATAACTGTATATATTTTATTCAATACAATACACACAATGGGTCGGAACGGACCCACTAGGGTTGTTTTCCATTAGCGTAGAGGATTAGCAGGGGTTGCTCCAGCCAGGCTCACTCCGCCTTGGCCCTCAGAGGCACGTTGTTACATTTGGCCGAATATAAAATAACTATTATCGAAGGGCGGGCGATTGTACGGCGATGATATGGGGAAATATTGCCGAAATGTGTGTGACAACTGTCCGTCATACGCAAGGTATTACCGCGGTAATCTCGGCTTAGAGTTTTTTCCGGGATCTTTGACTTTTTAAGACGCAGGAATAAGGGTACGCGGCTAAGCAACCTGTCCTCTGTTTATTTTCGGGATAATTATTGTCACTGAGGCTAATCTTGCATGAAAGAAGAGATTATTTTTATCTGTACTTAAAGTAATTAAATTTGGTAGCCACCTAGTGCGTACCTGGAGATAATCTTTGCTAAAGAATTGTATAAAGGTTAAAGATATAGGCACATTATATTATAACACATATTAATTTATTGGCAATAGAGCTTTCACCCAATATATAATTGTTTTAATATCTCTCTGGACTTTTATATTATCTTATTATCCAGGGGCATACAGTCCATGGAAGTTGCCCTATACTTTTTGGAGATAGAAAAAAAAAATTATATATTAATAATGCATAATGGTTAACATTATACTATGATTTTATAAAAGCATACATTTAATTTCTTATAATCTACCTGAAATCTTACGTACACAGTAAAAAATTTGACTGCGTAAACGCAACAGTTTTTCTCGCGTCGCCGAGGGCCGTCGCACAGTGTAACGCAATCGAGAATTCGTGAACATTGGTACTTTACTTCGCTGTTGCTGTTTGCAGCATCTGTCAAATTTTTTTGAAAGTATCAACATTTAAGTTTCGACCCGAAGAAAGCGCTTAAAGAATTATAGCAACATTTTTAATTAAGTTTTTGTTCTATCCAGTGATTGCTGCTGATTTTTCGTAATGTCGGAAAAAGTTCCAGCAGTAGCGTTACATACATCCTGTATTTCAAGAGTAAAAGTCATAAAAAAATTGCCAAATCCAAAATTATATCTTGTAAATTCAGTTTCTAACATCATTTATTCTTTTTTCCAGGTTTGGTTCAAAAACCGCAGGGCCAAATCGAGGGCTCAACATATTCAAAACGAAGCTCGCAATAAAAACAAAACAAAAAGAAAATCACCAACCAGTAGGGCATTGGCCCAAACCAACTCACTACCGTCGGCGTCGTCATCCGAACATTTAACGTCGGTTCCGAAGAAAATGTCACCTCCGGCGAGCATCCTGACACCTGCCAATAGTGTGTCACCTCCTGGAGCGTCCTCTGTAAAATCAGAGGTCGCACAGCAATCTTTGGTGCAAAGTCCTCTAGAGAAAATGACAGAAATGTACGCTACAGCAGACATCGCGTCTACCGGAAGCCCGTTTACCCAAAGTTCATCGCCTTTTGCCCAAACCTCTCAAAATTCGCCCACCACCCAAGTGTCACAAGTATCTCCACAATCGTGTGGATCTCATTTGAGCTCGAACATGCAGAACTATACTGCTGCCGGGAGTACGTCGAGTACTTCTTCCTCCCCACCGGATACTTCTAGTTTAAACGCATATAATCCTTCTACAGTGTCAAATTACCCCTCCACCTCAGGCTATCAGCCCGACTTGGCTGCCTACAGCAACTATGGGTACGGATCGGCGTACCACGCTTATCAGGGTTGTCAGAATCCGAATCCAGCCTATCACAACCAAGTTGCTCCTGTGGATTATCAGGCCCATCAGGGGTACCATCAAAATAGTGGCTATATGGGAAACATGTACCCCCATTATGGGAGTTACGGCTTGGGGGCTGGGAGTTCCCATCAGGGGTATGCAGGCTTTGATAGCACCAGCATGAACCAAATGCAATAATAGTAATATGATTTTGTAGATAGTAGAAATATTACGAAGAATTTCTTAAACATACATCTCTGTCTCTTATGTGAGGACATTTAGTAAGTATGTACTTTTTTTTTTCATGGTATCATTTGAAATAGAGAATTTTAGTTTAGAAAATATCTTTGACTTTCAAAAATATATTTTTTTCTAATATTTTCGTGCACAAAAAGATCGTACACCATTCATAGTCCAGGTGACAAGACCCAAAAAATATCCCTAAAGAATGCGTTTGGACTGTGAGTTAGACGTACCTACTATTTCGCTATTTCCTTACATTTTATTGTGAAAAATAAAGTTGATTTTTTCCTTCTAAATATTTCGTCTCTTAATAATTTAGATTTTTTCTTTAAAATTTTTCCTAATATTTCGTACCACTATCCCATCATATTCTGATGAATTCTCAAACTTGTAAATGTAAACAATGTAAAAAATATTAATCTACAGTGTGATAAAAGATGATTTGTAAAAGGCAATCTATTTTCTCAGAATCTGAAGCATTTAATGAGGATATGTATCCACAGATAAAAAATCGCACATATCATTCACAGTATAAGTGATAAGATGTAACGATAGTCCCTTAAGGTGCGTTTAGACTGTGAGGTGGTTGTGCGATTTTCTACTCCATATAAAACAATATTTTTTCTTTTAAAAATGTTATACCATATATTATTTCTTATAACTTGATGTTACCTTCAAAAAAAGACCTTATTATTAAAAAAAACATCGACCGGCTAATTCACAAAAGAGGTTTTATATCTTATTATCTCTTTCTTCCTCGTTTTTTTAGTTTCTTTAGGATCTGTAGAGAGCTTTTCCCTTTACAAAGAAAGTAGAGTGCCTTGAGAAAAAATTATTGTAAATAGGAATGGATGGTCACGGAGATGGTAACAAAAATCTTTTTGCTTTGTTACTTTGCTGATACAAAATAATGAGATGCAGATATACCGGGTGCGTCACGTTAAAATCGTAATTGGGTAAGTATGGGTGCTAAAAGTGCTAAGAGCAATAATATTTTAACGTGACAGCCGCGATCAGGGTACCATTGCTTATTTTTTAACGTCAATATAACAGTAAAAAGATTTTCAGTGTAATGGGCTCGTTCAGTCATTTCGCTTTTTCAATAAAAATGAGTGCACAACCAGGTAATCCAAACACGCACCCAAAAATTACGTCGGTTGGTACAGATAATAACAAAAATAATTAACGTTTAAAATTCGATCCAATTCAAAGAATTCAATTTCTCGCCCCACGTCAATCTACGAAAAACATTTAAACATAGCGGTTATTGTGGCTAATAAAACAACACAGAAAAGAAATAAAGATAAAGATGCTCCTAGTTCATCTATTATACAATAGTGGAAATTCTCATAAATTCTCCGAGAATATACTCCAGGAGAATTTTCTCGTTCTCGGAAATATTCTCGGATATTTTCCAGTAATTTATATTTTTTTCTAAAATCATAAATTCTCGAGAATTTATGCTGGGAAATATTCTCGGTAATTTACAGTTTTTCAGATATATTCGCTTGAGGGTATTCTCATGGCACATCTCTATACGGTCCTGATAATTTTTTAACCACGCAACAAAGAAATACAAAAATATTTGGATACTCGCACCACTCAAGCAGTCACAAATGGCAGCAGAATCGAAAATCCCACGGATATGCGAACGATAATATCGTAGTTGACTTATCTCAGCAGTAAACACACTAAACAAAAAACATTTTGCATTGGTGCCAACTTTTAATTCATTTCTTAAAATTGGGTCGCCCATTGAGCAGAAAAATTTATTTTTTGGGGATAAGCTTTTCCAGTGGAGTACTTTTTTGTACTGTGCAATAAAAAAATTACTGAATAAGCCCATTAAAATAAAATTAAAAATCTCCTAAGTGTACATAATTAGAAAAATATCTATTTCAAGATTTATATTTCCTATCGAACTTTTCTCTTTAAAATTTAAATTTTTACCGCTAATCTCGATCTAATTTTGTACAATTTTGGGAATTTCGGTCCGATTTCTGAAACTTGGAAAGCTTAGTTTTACCGGTGTCCAAATAAACGTAGCTTTTTCCTTCATTTCACATTTTTATGTCAGTGTATGTAATTTCTTATAACAGCAAAAAGCTACTTTTATTTTAATGAATAATTGTTTAGGTTAGTGGCGCCACAAAAACTGAGTGCAAACGTTGGGCCCCCTCCCTACAATGACTGGAAAAACACAATGGGACCCGGGCAACGTGGACCCCTCACAGTGTGGGGTCTGCGGGGTTGTTTGATACGCCACTGGTTTAGGTACAATGACAAATACGCCGCCCTACATCGTAATTCTTTTCCAAAATGAACTGTCTGACATTGTTTTTTTCATACTGATGCGCCTATTACCACCTTTGAAATAAAAAAAAATACATAAAAAATAACTGTGTTTTTATTTTTATTACCTACCATAAAACAAACGACCGGCGTTGGAATTAATATGTAAATTCCCTTAAATCACCTAAAATTCATTATACAAACAAGTCCGCTATAAACGCTATAAAATCTATCGATATTTTATTGTAACCATTAAAGAGATGTTAAAAATAAATAACTGAGAGAGGGATCGAGAGAGTCTTTGTTGCTGACCATCAGCTTCACTGGCGGATTTATAAAAATAAATATAGTAATATACTCGTAAACATTAACCCTTTCTACATATTCTACAAAATATTGTAAACAAAAAAAAACATTTTGCCGTCTATGTAAGGTCTTTGAAATGAATTATTAAAAAAAAATGAGTAATAGATCAATACTAATATGTAATATAAAAAATGCAAGCCTTTTTTGGCATTTTTGATTTACATGCTCTCAAATTGTTTCTGAAAACATTACTTACATCTCACTGCTATCCTATCAAAATTTGCGCCGGATAATTTTGGCTTCTAAACGAAACAAATAGCCCAATAATTTTTTTTTCAAAGAGCTTCTCTTTGGAAAGTAAATTTTTACGAAAAACTGTTTTTCGAAATTGGATTAACGAAATTTTTCAAAAATATTTTCTCGAAAACATATTTCGAAGCTACATTTTTTCAAAAATGTCCTGACCCCTTTTTCAAAGATGCTTTTTAAAAAACGGATTTATGACATATTTTCTCCAAAAACCCGTTTTTTGAAAGTACCTTTTTTTCAAAAATGTCTCCAAACGAATAATTTTTAAAACAGGTAAGTACATTTTTCGGAAATATATTTTTTTGGGAACAATATTGTCAATATGTCAATTGACAAAAGACGTAAAGGGATCCTGAACAAACCCAAACGAACCTTTTTTGGGCTTGATCAGGTTTCCTTAGGTTTGGTAGGTACGTTACTTTCTCGTAAATTACTTTTTCAAAAAATTCGATGTTGGTTTCAGAAAAAAAATTTGAAAGCGGGAAGGTGGAAAAGCGCCGCAGTCGAAAATTTTTCGGGGCCACGCCCAAAATTCATCATAAAATCGAAATAAAAATCCTTTTCTTCACACAGCTGGGAAGTTTTAACCCCAACCCCCCTGATGGGCACGGAACATTAATTGTGCAAGTATACCACTTGACCGATTTTTTTTCGTAAGAAGATTGGTTATCGCGGTACAACCCCTTTCCACGAGGTATGAAGAAGACTGTGGGTGGACACCCATTTACATCTCGTGGATCCCCAAATTTCTTTGTCGCGGACATGGACTCCCTGCAAGTCGAAACGGACCAACAACCTCAAGATGTTGTTGAACCGATCTCTGGGAGTTGATATCGACCACTTTGGGCATCATTGGGATAGAATTATCATGAGTCATTATACTGAGTTGCTAACTAAATTACGTAAGAAAATTGTGAAAAAGCGGTGCGGAAAACTTACCAAGGGTGCGCTCTTTTTACAAGACAACGCTCCTACTCACAATCGTTGATTGCAATGCAAAAAACTGATGAAATTGTTTTTGAATTGGTTGACCACCCGCTCCGGATTTAGCACCGTCAGACTAATATTTGGTTCCAAAACTCAAAGAACATATGAATGACGTCTACTTGTCAGGGGTACATATAAATACGTAAAATTGAGAATAAGTTCTCTAAACCACCTGAAAATTCCTTCTACAATAAGGATTTGAACAAATCATGGTAAAACAGCTATTCTCCGAGCTATCTAACTGTGTTAGAAGAAAATACGGCAAATTTTGGTATGTAATCCGGCGCTCGGAGGGGCATATAGCGATATAGCCCGGAGAATAGCTGTTTTACCATGATTTGTTCAAACCCTTATTGTATAAGGAATTTTCAGGTGGTTTAGAGAACTTATTCTCAATTTTACGTACTCGAACATTTGAAAGGTCATAAATCTTCGACGATTGTTGACGAAGCGATATTATTATGTGCCGTTGAGAAGTGGCTTGCAGACCAAGATAATGATTTTTTAAAGAGCTTGGAATTTATGAACATTTTGCTAAATGTGTAATAAATGTTGAATAAATAAAATTGTGTTTTGAAATATTGTAGCGTTGCATAAATGTTAGACTAAGTACTTATCAATACTCCCTCGTATTTCTGTATTTTCTTGCAACCATCTTCTGTGAGCGTGGAAAATAATTTACACTGTGCTTATGCCGTATGTAGTTTATTAAGAAAAATATTTTCCAGTCGAAACTTTTAAGAAAAAAGTGACATTATTAAGTCTGGCAGGTTAGTGGTTCCTATTAATTTAGAGACAAAAGTGAAAAAGTCGGTAATTTGTATCGGATCGCTTCCCCCTTTATAATTGTCACCGTACGCCACTGTCTTAGCCGGTCAACTAGAAGTACCAGTAATAAAATATATTAAAGCTTTTTACTTAATCCAGATGGCAATTTCTTTTACCTTGTAAAAAATGCCTTACTATGAGATCCTTCTAGCTCTAGGCTTTACTTGTTATTCACTAATTTTTCATCAGTGAAAGAAATATTTCAAATTGTCAAATACCATTTACCGTTTGCTCTACCTTAAAAATCAATAGCTTATTAATTAATGAAGACTAAAAACCAGCGATTTTTAAAATCAATCTGACACTAATCTTGCGTCATTAAACACTTCTTAAAATTGCTCATATTTCATACCGAACTGGTTTGAAACAGAATGATCACAATAATTATTAAAAAGGGAGCAAACAAATAACGACAAAAATGCAAACTTTATATTATTTATTGCCATTAAACAAACGTCGATTAAATCAAAAATGCAAATACCCATTAAATCACTTAAAATTCATTATGCAAACATGACCGTTTTAAAATCAATTGATATTTTATTGGAACGATATCCGAAGCAAATAAATATTATTAAAATTTAACCGCAGCTTTAAAGCTAAAATGATCTATGGGGAGAATAGTTATTAAAAATACCAACGGCCATATTCGGTGCATTTAGTTTTAACTTTATTTAAATAAATATTTAATGTGTATTTCAATTTGTTGCTTAATTTATTGTTTTGACAAAATATTCAATTTTTATCGTATTTAAAATTCGTGTATATTTCATGTATTATTTTTGCGGTAAGCTTTGATAACAAAGAACAATTTATAAACAAAATTGAAGCCGACTTGTAAGTACCGTTAAGAACGGTCTAGATACTTCTAATAGGTCATTGAGTTTGGAATACCCTGTATACTTTGTTAATTTCTTATTTAATATTACTACTACCCAAGCTACACAGCTTCGAAAGCTTCAGAAATTGTCAACTTCCGAAATAGAAGCACTGCACGATGAAAGATAACAGAGCAATTCAATCTCCCTTAACTGATAAAAGCCAATACACGTGGCGTTGATAATAGACTACAAATTAATTTGGGGCATTTTCGAATAACCTTTTGTGGCATGTTAAGTTCCACTAACGAAAATAATAGTTTATACATCCTAAATCGGCAAAAGAACTAACTATTATGAAAAGGAAGGTGTGCAAATTATTTAGTCGAAACAATTTTTCTTTTTCTGACAGCGATACAAAGTAGCCGTCACTTTCCTTCTATTTACTTTCCATCAAAACCCCATCATCCTTATCAACACAAACTCATCTCCTTCCCACCTTGGACCCATCAAAGTTCCCAACTCTCATCGACCCGAAATATGATTAAAACTCCAAAATGCCAATCATGAAAAGTAAACTGAACACGTGACTGGCTAATGAAGGGGTCACGTGCCGTCTAATCTTCGTGATCTAGTGGCCCAGTCGGGGTCACGTGTCGAACAATCGAAAGTGTAACCTTACATGGATCGTCAATGGGATGCGGAACACTTTTAGCGTGTGTGCGAAGTAGCGGTTTTTGGGGGTGTACCGGTGGGATACGCTAATGTGGACCTAATTTATTAGTCGGATCCTCTTTTAGCACGGAAGTTATCGGGATTAGGCGATTAATTTCGGGTAGATGAATTAATTTAAAAGCTGGTGGTTGTTGCCAGAAAACACTGAGAAAAAAGCTAATTATTCCTTATAAGAATTCTTAAACTCTTTATGCAACTGTTTAATACTATATGGGACAGCAACGCGCTTTGCTGCTTCAATACAACAAAAATTGCTAGACCGTCTTACTGTGGTAGCAATATGGTGACTTAGTCAGTAAAAAATTGAAAGCATAACCAAAATACAGCTTTTTGATAGGCATTAATCCTCTAGATTTTTATAGTAACCAACCAGTAATATTGGGACTATTATGTAGTTTTATAACTATAATAATATAACTTACAGTTGTAATAAAACGGGACAACAATCATAATAACCCTTTTTTCGTACCGTTATTAACCAGTACAATAGCCACTAAAATTCCGTTGTATAGTCGTTATAATACGAAATAGCAGCTTGTATAACCAAATTTTTTTGCGCTAACGAAACTGTGTCGTATGCTGTATGCATCTATCTTATTGCCTGTAAAATTTGAGACTGTTACCCTTAACATTCAGTTGTATTAGGACTGCTTGTCTTATTGCTGGGGTTACTTAATATTTCGAATTGCAGTTATAGAACTGTTTCATTAGAGTAGCAACATTTTCTCATAGGTATACAGGGTGTTATTAGTGGGTTTCTGTTAGGTGCAAATTATTGGAAAAAACTTTTTATGCAAGAAGTTCTTATAATTATAAATATAGCATATTTTAGAATTACTCTCAACTATATAGGATCTATTAAAAAAGCGTGATAATACAAAAATCATTTATATTATTAAGTTTTTGGTTTACTCTTAACATTTCAAATTAATTTTGTGAAGTGTCCAATACTTATGTAAGTTCACTTGTTTTCAAAATGTAGTTAGTTGACAATTAATCTGTTTCAGCTTTGAAGTTTCGAAAACGGTTTGAGATATCAATCAATTACTTCCCTCTCAGTTTCAATACTGTAATTTAGTACTGTATTGTCTTAGTACTGACTCTACATAGTACCAGTAGTATCACAAATAGAAAAGAACTTGATACTAGTGGTGTGAAACTTCAATTCGTTTTCCGATAACTGAGTCCGTTTTCAGATATCGAGCTGTAGGATATCAAAGTTAACTTACATTGAAGACATTATTCACAAAATTAATTCGCATTTTTCCATAGACCTCGTATAATTGAGAGTATTTTTAAACACTGATAATTAATACTTTGGTATAAAATGATTTCTCTTGTTCCAATGATTTGCACAAACAACTAAGACAACAACAACAAAAAACACAAACCCACTAAGAACATCACATCACGACATCCCCAATCTGTCGAAATTTTAATTTTGAAAAGATCAAATAGGGACATACCGAAACGCAAAAAGCTCATACTTGGTCTTCTCCTAGAGCCATACTAAAACGATAAACCGCCGATGGGCAATGATATTGTGCGGAAATGGTAATCCCGCCCTCTTTTGGGATTTTAAATAATAACAGATACAAAAAGATTTTTTACAGTTGCATGACAATTTTGCGAAGGTAATAAAACGTTGTATTATTCTTATTAACGTGTAGTAGTAAGAAATGAAATTTTTACCCTTATTTGAAAGTTGTATTGGGACTGGACGGCATAAGACAGAATTATATTGGTAATGTTATTAATGTATACTGTTTATAAATGCCGTTCTAGCAATTTAGGGATTGCTGTAGTTGTTAACCTGTGTTACTACACCAATAGTTTAAATAATACTGGTTAATAAAAAAATTGTTATCCGTACAAAATAATTCTTAGCAGTACTGTTTTATTAGATCATTTTCCTCAGTGAAGAAAAAGGAGAAATGCGAAACGTAAATGACAATAGGAAACCTATGGAGCCTGCAGCATTTATCTGGCCTGTCGACATTCTTTAAATAACCTTAAGACTTTCCACTCTCGTCATTGGAGTGGTACATAAAATCTCTAATAAGTTTACACTTTCCGGAAACGTTTCGCTGAGGTTCATTTCTAATAAGGGCTGTAAAATGGTAACAGCACCCGCACTATTAAATATTTTATGTCTGTAATGTCAGTTTTAGTCCATAACAAGTCATCGGTACAAAACATAACACACGGAAAACAAAAAAGGCATTTTTTACGTTGCACGCGCAAACTCAGTCAGAAATATTGGTCATACTCGGCTTAAAATACCTTTTGATGTCTTTCCCTGTATATTTCGTGGTTTGTTTTGGATTCAGAAGATGTTTGGGGAGTCCTTTTTCTTTAATTTCTAAACGTTTTTCAAACGATAATGCACTAATTATTTTACACTGCAATATTTTTTGCACTGTTAGAGCCATTGCTAACATAAGTACTCAAGTACTATTACCACACTACTACACAAAGAACACAACACAAATATCAAATAATATCCAAACAAAACCCAACAAAATTAGGTCGAAAGCCAAAGTCCGGCGACCAATAATAATAAATAATGAACAAGAGCTCAACGGCAGCACGGGTACAATTCTGAAACATTAATGCATTAAGTGCTGCGTTACCAAGTTATTGTCAAAGTCGTAATTACTGTAGGTTTTAATGTTTTGTAGGCACAGTTACAATTATTATTATAGTAGTAGGTAATTAATAACCTTAATATCTTAAAATAAAATTAGGGAAGCTTATATTAAATGTATAAATGTGTCGCAATCGCGAATATTGTTTCAGTAATAAATTGGTCAGATTTAAATTAGTGAGTCAGAATTTGCGACCACACGACAACCGGCGCGGCGCGGCGCGGCGGCGGGGTTGACGCCGCGCGCGCCCCGAAAGCGATAAATTGGTCGGTCGTCGACAAATTTTGTCTCGTTCTAACTTCCTAAACCTCGTATGTTTATTTCTCTTTAATGCATTTTATATAGTCCGTATATACCTATGACGTCATCAATTTAAAATACGGCGAGTCCGGAGCAAGCTTGGCTTGATTCTTTCTTGAGGAGTTTTCGCATGGACCTTGCACTTTTTTGAAAGAAAAGATTATTAGGTAGATCAATGAAAATAAATTTAGGTGGGTCATTGACCAAATGACCTTATGGACGAGCCGCGCCTGCTATCGTCAGCGTAACTGTGGATGGGATTGGTACGTGAAGAGAGCAAGTCATTAATATGAAAAATAAATAAGGTTGGTGCCAGAACTGGACCTTCGGACACGCCAGCATTGTTAGGATGGCAGTCCACCACGACAGAGAGTGTCCAAAATGATGCCACTCCGCAGATGTAAGAGCGATGGTAGGTCTTATTTGGGAAACATCAAAGTATACAAGTTGGAAAAGGGCTTTAATAAGCTACCTAAAAAATTTATACTTATATAAAACTCTGCCAAGTTCCGTTTCAGTACTAAAGTCGCAGAATAAAATTTGGAACACAAATTCTAAAGTAAATTTATTACATTATCACCTGCTTTAAGCCGGCAAGATTTAATACTTACGTTAGCATCACCATCAACTTTTGTATTTAAAGATTTCTTCTATCTCTTATAACGAACCCTGTAATGAGGTGTCAAAACACAAAAAAAAAATTGTATGTGACCAAATTTTTAATCTTTTCTGTTTGTATGTTTAAAGCTTAGAATAATCACGTACCTTTCATCACTTAAAGAACGGGGCGTAAAAGGAAAATTAACTAATCCTTCTTCAAATTGTAAATCAGCTTGCCTCACAACCTCACATAGAAGTACATATTAAGTAGTTTGTTTTTAGAAAAATATTAAATCCTTCATTAAAATTTTATCCAATGTCTAAAAACATAACTTTTAGATTTGTTTTAGCTAAAAAAAGGAAGATTTCATCGATGTGCAACATTAAAAACTCAACGTCTACGTATTTCCGCAATTATATGTCTTGTTGTATACCTACCTAGTCCCCTGGTGTGACGCCTCTGAGGACCATTACCCACAAATACAGGCTCATTAACTAAAATTACTAAAGTCCATGAAATGTTTGCAATGTATACAAATAATAGCGCCCCGCTGGGATGCGGTCGCGGCAGTTAGCTTAGCATGTCCTCAAAGACACCCCCTTTTGTCACAACATAACCCTATGGTCACCTTAAATGCAGTGTTGCCAATTCTGCTTACAGGTAAATGTTGGAGGCAGGTTCCGTTTCACTAATAATATGTCTGCAATAATGAACTGTGCATATTTAAAAGTATATCCAGCATTAAGATTTTTTCTAACACCCTATATAGCCTTCCGAGTTTAAACTAATCCTTTTACTTGGCAACGGTGTTTCGTCTCTTCCTGAGTTAATTCTTGGAAACCAGAAATATTGTCTTGTTGTAAGCCCGGGGGTCATACTTGGAAGGGCTGAAGAAAGGTAAAAGAATAATTGTTTGAACGCTCTATCCATTTTCTTGTAATTAAAGTACGTAAGAAGATTTCAGGACAATCAAAAATTAATTCTTGTCGTAGAAATTTAACTTTAATAAAGTGTGATTGAAGTAAGGAAGGCTAAGAACAAATTAGCTACGTCGTAGAAAGAGAAGATAGCCTAACACATCTAGTAATTTTTCTCAGCTAAAACATTATTTTATACTTTTCAGTGCTTTTCTTTTTGTGAAGTCGGTTCTTGAAAAAAAAAACAACTATTAAACATAAAGTCACCACAAACCACATTTTGTTGCTTTGTAAAAAATAAGATTTATGCTGATGGAACAAATTTATAATTACAGCCACCGGATTCAACCAGACAATGTCCTTCTTAAGCACACGAAACCCTATTTTTAAATTGTATAATTATTGGACATCAGAAATACATATTTCATCTTTTAGCACCCAAAAATCTAAGAAAACTTTTCAAAATTAAAACTTTATGTTGGATCTCCGCTCTTAAATCATTTTAACAACCTTTTTATTAAGCATACAATAAAAAATATGATAACTTGACCAATAAATCAGGGAATCTAGCGTTGATCCTCGTCAGAAAAAACCGCATATAAAAACTGTTTCTAATAAATTTTTGTTCAAATTTTACCTTTCGTCTGCGGTAATCCTGAAAGTGTAATATTTACGAGTCGGGGCCGAGCTGGACATTGTACAGTGGGACAAGCAGTCTTTAAAGAATACCAAAATTCGAAATGTGTATACTAATATTATTGGTCACGAAATGCACTGACGAGACGAGCAAAACAACGGGGCCACCCTGAATTCCGATTGTATGAAAATGCGTCATTATTTATTTCAATTATATATCACTAGAAAACAATCAATAAAACGGTACTGGACTCACTTGCATTTTACAATTATTTAATTGCAACAAAATATCACGCGCTATCGATATGTTGGCATTGCTAAGTAGGCTGTGCACAGATTCCGCTGAAAACAATTTCTTTTAATGCCAAATTGACAAAGGCAGATATTCTTTGCTCGTCAATGTAGAAAGAAAACATGAAAAATTGTCAAGGAAAAATGCAAATTAAGAAAAATAATAAAAAAAAGGTAGAAGAAATTAGAAATGGAAATTCCAAAGTAATAAGAATCAGATGCTATTATGCAAAGGAAAATTATGGAAACGGGACGTCAGAGAAGAAAACTAGTGGAGGTTGAGTACATGGAAAAGTCACGAAATGTACCAAACTAACAAAGAAACATACTAAGGTCAGAACAATGCGTAGGTTAGGAACAAAAACACAAAAGAAAGTCAAAGTAAAGGAGTTGATAAAAATAAAGAAACATGAAAAGTTTAACCAGCGTTAGAATTTCGTAACACTGGTAGGAACAGAAAGGTAAGTAGTTTTCTACACAATAATAATTGTTTTCTACACAATAATTAAATGTTTTCTACACAATAACGATTAATTGTTTTCTACACAAGGTAGTAATTGTTTTATGCACAATATCTACAATAAATACCTTTAAAAAGTTAATGATCTTTGTGTTTTTAAACTTCTAATTTTGTATTATTCAAACCTTTCAAATTTTCATCGTATTTAACCTTGCTTTTACCCTTTTTTATTGTACTCTTGAAAATAAACTATGTTTGCCCTACAAAATAGTAACGTTATCCACTGTGGATCGTCCGGAAACCATAATTCAACCAGCCGATGGATATTTACTTAGCATTAGAGTTGGGAGATATAGTGATTTTTCGATATCTGTTAGAACAGCGATAGTGATTTAAGAATAGCCGTTATTTTTAACGGTGATTTTTCACTACAGCGATTTTTATTTTTAAGGCGAAAAGGAGCAGCATAGTTGCTTTTACAAGACTGATATTCGGTAATGCAGCTACAATTGGAAGTAAAATTAAAATTATAACTTGACTTGGTCAGTAAGTTATTAGGGTAAAAATAGTATTTTTTCGATACGGCCAGTGTCAGAGACGTGGCGAATATTAAT
Organism: Philopedon plagiatum; assembly: GCA_963971165.1. Classification (NCBI taxonomy): domain Eukaryota; kingdom Metazoa; phylum Arthropoda; class Insecta; order Coleoptera; family Curculionidae; genus Philopedon; species Philopedon plagiatum. Next base: position 97,333,844 of record OZ020194.1, read on the forward strand.
CGAAAATAACCTTTATTCTTGATTTTTGCGCTAGATTAAGTTAAAAATATTACATTTTTTCCGAAATTAGAATTATAATGCTTTAGGCAACATTGAGTATACCTAGGTATACCCGAAAATGTTTTTGTGACGCTGAATCTAAATACGACAATAATTAATAAAATTATAATCTCTTAGATACTTTTCACATTTGAAATTAACCATCTAAAACTGAAAAAATCCCATTTAATAGCTTCAAAATGGGGGCACACGGAGCCTAAGGGAGATTACAAAATGCTTAATATAACCCACAACATAAATAAAATAATTAGAAACAATAGTATAAGACAATATAATAAAAAAAAACATTCTCGTTTATATTTAGCTAATATAAAAAATATAAACAAAAAACATTCTCTTTTATATTTAAATACTTTTTGGTAAAATTCAAAATTCAGGTACATTGAGACACTGAGACAGAAGGATAACTTGACATAATATGTTATTTTAAATTTTAGTGGAATGCTTTATGTGAGTATTTTTTTTGCAAATATTGCACTTTTCAGAAAAGTTTCATCTTCAATTGGTTTAAAAAAATTCAAAATTTCACTGGTTTTCTGTTTTTTGGACATTTTGTGAATCTAAATATATTGCAGGTGTTGAATTTTGCTATAATTAAAAGTATTAAAACTAATTTATCGGTTACTCTATAATCGTTACTACGCGCAATGAAGAATAAATGGCTAATTCACCAACAATATCGACTACGGCCGACCGAACCGATAAACGACAAATCACTGAACATACGTGAATATCTAAAGAATCAGATATATCAACAACGCAAGAAGCGATAATATCTGGCGCAACCGTTCAAGCAGCGATTTTATTTATCAATATCTCAATAACCCGAGAAATATTTATTTTACAAGGGGCGATTACGCGGTCGGATCGCCGTGATCTATTTTGTTTCGGTGAACCGTCCGTGGCGCATGCAGATTTGTTAATCACTGAATACTGAATAACTGGGTTAGCGAGATTTCGATCGCCGCTACCGATAGTGATTTGTCTTTCACGGTGATTGGATCATGGTGATTGATATATCTCCCAACACTACTTAGCATACAAGCCGGCTACTGTGCACCGATCACTGTGTGTGTACCCCTTTTGTTTAAAGTTGTATTTCTAAGATTTGAGTTCCGATTCAACATACGTATAACATATGTATAACAACGTATTTGTTGAGGTACTTATTTAGTGAAAAAGATCTAAAACTTGAGCAGACAATAATGGGCTATACACTATAGCTGAACTTTTTTTTTTGTAAAATTACAAATCTTGTATTGGAAGATACAGTTGATTAAATAACAACTTTTTGAAAAGGGGGTAATAAAATTTGAATTTACTCTTTAATTCCGTTTTTATGCTTTTCTGGCCAGAATCCTTGTCGAACCCCTCACAAGTTAGAAATATTTGGAATCTCCAGAAATTGAATTAATTGAATTTTTACTAGTTTCCGGGCAGAATCTTTAACGAAATAAGTGAATATTTTGGATTTCAGTTTGTCAAATGATCTTTTAACAAAAGGATTGCTACTACGCCATACTACCCCGTATTGCATTAAAGTATCTTCGTCTGAAACTATAATATTGTCCCTCGTACCCTACTGACTACTGACATAATCCCCCTGTGAGAGAACTACCTAACGTGGCCATTAGGTATATTTGGAACTCATCCCCAAAATCGTTTTAATACATTTACACAGATTTTCAATAAAATTAATTCAGATTCGAAGCAAGTGACCACCCGCTGAAATCCGATTAGAGGGCACTAAGTATGTTTATTATGAGATTTTTTTCGATGAAAGGCTGCGTTCGTAATTTACTTGTTTATTTCGTGAGTTTCAATTTTATACAGAAAATAGGACGTTAGCAAGATTCACTAGGAAGGTTTAAGACCTAGTACCAGTAGACTCCTTTGATTGTCAAGTTACGTCCATCTTTTTTCGTTCTTTTACGCCTAGAGTGTTTAGAATATGGAATTTCTGATCTGCTCTCTTACTCTTTCTAGTATTCGGTTTTTGAGTAAAAGCAAATCCTTTCGCCGAGGATAGAGCATGCCAACATTAGTAGATTTTTGAACAGGCCCACCTCAGAACGTTATGCTGGCCCTCCCCGCCCCCTCATGTTGGTAATTGGATTGTAATAGTAATTATTTTTTTTTCTCGAAAACCATACAAGATAGAATCGTGAATTTGATGTCATTCGATAAAGCATAAAATTCTGCAATGAAGTTATAATTTTCGTTTGTTTTGACACCAAACTCTCGTTTCTATCTTCTATGGTTTTTGAGAAAAATAAATAAATACTATTACAATCCAATCATCAACATGAGGAAGGGGTGGGGGGAGCCAGCATAACTTTTTGAGGTCGGTCTGTTCAAAAATCTACTAATGTTGAGATACTCTATCATATCCACTATAGAAAGGATTCGCTTTTACTGAAAAACCGAAGTATCGAGGTATTTTTGAGCGACAAGTCACTAAGCTATTCCCCTAACCTTTACGTTCAGTATTAATAAAATGCCTATTCCTTTTCTTCAGAGCATTGCTTTTTTCATCTCTCTCATTTATATTTGATTATTCTGACCCCTGACGCAGGTAATCTGATCCCCATGGCTGCGACATTTCTTGTTTTTGGTGTTTCTTTGATATAAATGAAATGTCGATATTTTAAAGTGGTTTGCCGGAGGGTTGGGAAAAAGTATGGGTTGGAAACCAAATTTTTCGTAGTATAAAACAAGCCTTATATAATAAAGAAAAAATGATGACGTAGACTAAACTGCACTTGCGGCCTAGACAAAATTAGAAATTCCCTAGGTACTGAAAGTGTTAAGACACACGTAGGAAAAAGAGTTTTAAATTAAAATTAGTAACACACTTATAGTTGAATGAACCAGATTTAAAATCTTATCAAGACAACGATCAGAGAGCGTCCTTCCAAGTCAATGAATAAAGCCAAAATTTGTTATGACATAGGTTATGAAAAATGCAACCGACGATGACTGGAAAGTATTTTTGAGGTGTCAATTTGACAGGGGTGTACCCCGGGGACTGGAGTTTATACAAATATTTTTCGGAGCTGTACAATGATGTTATAATGCGGAGATTTTTAGATCTATTATCTATGATTATCACGATTATTGTCGGTCCGAGATGACTTTGGCGTTTTTTCTTCTTTTTGTATTGGGCAATGTCAAGTGGGTTGATATGAGAGTTGTAATTTGCCAGGTATTGTGCAAATGATAAACAAGCTCGATTTGATTGTTGTTTATCAATGATTTTACACACTTATGACAAACGCAAAATGATTAATTGATCTTCTGAACGGCTTATGTTTCCTTTACAGGTTTCTAAAGAAATAATACTTTTAGATGACTAACAGAGACTAAACTTTACACAAGTGTAGTTCACTAAAATTAGGTATGATTATTGAAAACACGAAATGGCTGAATTTCTTTTTAAAACAGTGAACAACTGGAAAAAATTTTGTATGAAGCACTTGTATTGCACATTTTAGTCAATTTATTTTTAAAATCTACGCCGAAGCCTTTGAAAACATAGAACAAGCTTTTAGGTAAAAATTCTCTACATTATCTTTAAAAATTATTTTTTTGATGAATTTTAAAACATAAAATTTACCCAGCAAGCTGTCACTGACTTTAGAAGTATCGAGCCATAATCAAATGCGACCTGTTCCAGCAGGAACAAGACTATGCTTTTTGCAGTGCGACTAATCCTAAAATTTAAACTGCAGGGAGAGTTTACATTCTCGAACACACAGACAAAAGGGAGAAACTTTTTCCTGACAAAATAATGCTAAACAAATTATTACATTTTCTGCTCGACAGGCCTCGACTTTGTCAAAGAAAAAATTTCCAGAAGCTGAAACAGCAAAATTAACTGTAAATCCATAAGGATCAAAGCTGTTTTAAACTGAGCATGTAACCGCACGGGGGGTTTAAATCTTTGACTTTATCGAATCATGCGCTTCTGGTGAACAACGCAAAAAGTGAAATGAATCGGTGACTTATAATAATGGGATTTAACTGTTTAATTTTTAACTTTTGAGTTGCAGAGTTAAAATAGTACGTTTTTCGACAAACACAGATGCAGTATGAAGCTTAGACAAAACGGTAATTGCGATTTCCTTGGTTTCCAAATGAGTTTTATTACAGAATTTGTTTGCTAACATGAATTTAGTTCTTTTTTTGGGGGAAAATGCATATTTAAATTGCCATTTTCTTGAGAAATTTGTGAAAAAAACTTAGAAATAAATTCATAGAACACAGCTGAGTTGTCATATTCTAATTTATTATCTAATCTTATCAAATTATTCTTCTTTATTTTCCAGACAAGTCTCGAATCAAGAGCTGGATAATAGACGCAGGTCTATGCGCCTATCCCTTTCCGAAGATTAATCTTAGACCCTGTATTCACCATCCCATTTTTTTTAACATCCACTTTAAAAACCATTTATGGAAAACCCAATTTTTCCTGGTATCCAGCAAATTTTACGCGCATTATTTTCAGATTTTATCGGTATTGTCGTCATTTTTACTACCGCACGATAGAAATAGGAACTCCCACATAATTCACGAAGTAGGAAGGTGTCAGCGAATTATACGCATCTTTATATTGTGTCTTCAGGCCTTCCGGGTCCGATATTTTATATTATTGGGACTATAAATTTGGATTATATTTTATATATGTACGAGCGTCTTTCAAAGTGCATCAGTTATGGGGGATTTGTGTTTTGCTACTGCTTTTTTTAAAGAATAAAAACGGTAGCTTCGTGGGGGTTTTTATTCCGAATAAAAAAGTATTGAATGCACGACTGTACAACTTTTTATAAAATTGTTTTTTCGACCTTTGTCCTTAAAATTATTGTTGTTTGATTTATATATATTATATTTTGGTTCCCCATATGCTTCCTATTAATCGAGAATTTTGTATGTCATACAACGATAATCTGTAATTTTCTTGAAAATATGGATGTGTAGATTTGCTCTGGGCTCTGGCGGATATTCACCTTTTGGCTGTTCTTTTTTTGAATATTTCTTCACTAAAAACTAACTTATTGGGTAAAGCATATCACGTAGGACACCTCCCAGTGCGATGTTGCAAAATCTCCACAAAACTCCTTCATCTAGGGAAATTCCCTAGATAGATGGACCGATAACGCCAACTAAGACACGAAAGACACGAAATATGAATGATTAACCGGCTGCAAAATCGGATCGCTTCCCCCTTTGTAATTGTCGTCGTACGCCACTGATATCACGACTTGCTAGGTCTGAGAAAGTTCAGAAACTATTAAACCAATTCGAAGACTCTTTCATTGGCAACGTTTTTAATTCTTTGATTTTGGTTATTAAAAGATTTATACTTTTATGACTAAACATAAGCTTATTTTAATAATAGTAATAAGTAATATACCTACAGGGTATGTCAAGAATATATACACAGAAGATATTTATTACTATATAGGCTAGCCAAACCGCCGGTAACACAGTTTATAAATAAAAGGCAATATTAAAGAAATACCTACTAGAAAAAGTTAATAACCGCAGCGATCCATCTGAAGTGTTTGGCTAACTGAGAAGTGCCATTCATGGACCACAATGCTGCTGAGAGTGCTCGAACACACGCTGCGATCGTTATTGCGTATTGAACATTCTTGTGGCTGGTGTGTATTGAGACGTAATCGACATAGTACATAGAACGAGGTATTAAACTCGAATAAAACTCTGTCGAAAGTCCTTGTTTGCTTTGTTTTTATCCTACAGAAATTTGTTGGTTTCAGCGATTAATTTAAAATCTTCTGAAACCTCGTTTCTACCTTTTGAACTATTTCTTGAAAGCGACTCTCTTTTGTAATTCTATATAAACATTACCCTCTTTGGCATTCCGCAGTTGGGTAAAAATATTGGAGTTAAAAATTTTATTCTTATCCACACGAGCGAATATTGAGCTCAAAGAAAATCTATTCAGGGCCGTCGAGAGCCGGGACAGGTAAAGTTTCTCTGGGCCCCAAAAGATGAGTTATTTTTTGATTAATTATTTTATGATTAAATTTTGAGTTGCAGGCCCTGTAAAGCAGTGCGGGCCCGGGGAATTTGCACCCCCTGTCAGCCCTCTTGACGGACCTGAATCTATTTCTGTCTTCTTCTTCTTTCTTTATTCTATTTGGAAGGTGGTAGAGGATTTCTCGGAAGGTGGTAGAGGAATTCTTCCTCGACCGAGGTGGTACCACCCCACACATCCTCTTAAAGGGCTGGTGAAGTCCGTAGGGATGTTTCCAGCTCTGGTTGTTTGAGTCGGATTTCCCCAGTACACCCAGGGTACATAGTACTTAGACTTCGGTCTTCGTGGGCTGTCAGAACATAAAAAAATATACACGTTTTTACCCGCACACAAGAATGTTTTTAAGTCTTTTTTCTCTGTGTATGAATATTATCCACTGCTTAGAAACGCCATAGCGTTTTTCAAAAGGTTAATTGTGTTTTACGTTTTAGAAACGTACAAACATTAGAGACCATTCTAATTTAACGACAAATGGAATATGGGTAAAACGCCAATGTATTTGAAAAATAAATTTCAATTTTCTGAACAGATTCAAAGGGTTTATATGGGATACACTAAGGACATTTTAAAAAGGACCTCGAAAAGTCACCACGGGTTGAAATATAAAAGTTAAGCCCCAAAAACGGACGTGACATGATAAGTAGACAGTTATTTTATCGGGAGTTTTATTAAGAAATGGGTTTCCGGTTGGCCACAATGCGAGAGGGCGCATTCAGCCGTCATCACGAGGGCTAAAAAGCCGAATTTATTGCCGCCATATTTTATGGAGCCACCCTTATACAATAGCTATGGTAATTTGTATGTTCGGCGTGATAACGATACAGTTTTTTGCTTCATTTTTTGGGAGAAATAATCAGTTACCAAATTACTATCTATCGGCAAAACTTTTGTCATGCGCAGTAGCTGTTTTCAGAATATTTTTGTTTGTATTTTCTTAAAAGAACCTTGAAATGCCATACAATTTAATTCTTGTAGTTATATTCTGAGAGATTATCTATAAACATTGTAGTATGGAGAAATTTCCATCTATCGGATGGGGGTGGTTATTCTTCCATCATAGATGGAAGCACGTTTTGGGAAAATTGTCGATCCTTAAGGACCATCGACACAGGGTATCTAAATTTCAAACGAGGGAACTTTAGTCTAGACTAGAAGATGATCCAAGACCTGGACGTCTATCCAACATAATTACACCAGAAATGAATCATATCTTCTAGAAAATGCAGGCAGGTGGCTAATGTTGTTCTAGAACATCAGAAGACTGTAACAGCAAAGTGGTATACCGACGCGCCACGTATATATGTGTACTTTGAGCTATTGCTTCTCTATATTCACCTTTGTCCTCTTGACATCTTTACTATGACAATGTTCCGGCATACTGAGCCTTTGCTACATTTAATTTTTTCCGCGATTGTGGATTTAAATTAGTGGATCATTCTGCCTATAGTCCACATCCCAACCCAACTCAACCTGTGATTTCGGATTTTTCCTATGCAAAATCAAGGAGGGGAGGAAAGGGTAAAAGTTTGCTATTGAGCTCGGGTTGCTTCAAGCGTGGAATGAGAATAGCAATTCCATAGATAAGGCAGGATGGTAGCATGGGTTTGATGAGTAATTTGTGGGTATATGAAGAAGTTTGTTGTCTGTGACGAAGGATATTTTGAAAAATAATGACGTAACAAATCATGATCAAACGTTTATCGTGACCTAAGTAATGTAAGTTTAAAAAGAAAGTCCTCAAAGTATGCCTTGGAACCAATCACGCACGTCTTGAATTATTACTCATGAAAGGTAACGTAGGTAAATGAAAAATAAAACTGTCAAGTTCTGAAGTTTTTATTTTTAAGAAAATTACATTATTGTCATTGTCACTGCATAATACAGAATTAACAAAAAACATGTATAAGAAAGAACCGGAAAATTATAAATCTAAACTAAATGAGAGACGTGTCTACCTTCTACTTCCAAACGTGTTCTCATTCTTCTTTTTTACAGCATCAAAAACATTGGTGAGCACTTGGGGGAGTTGTTAATCTCCTGAAATTTATTTGTAATTCTAGCCCGTAGGTCTTCTAAATTTTTACAAGGGGTTTTGAAAACCGAGTTTTTAATGTGTGGCCATAAAAAAAGTCGCACGGCGTGAGATCGCAGGACCGTGGTGGCCACCTACCTGACATATTAAGACTAATGATTCGGTCCTCGAAACATTCTTCCAAAAATTTTAAATTATCAAGAGTTACGTGAATTGATGCGTCGTCCTGCTGGAAGTAGCCTTGTCGCATCTCTTCATCGTCTAATGCGTTTCCAAAATTTTCTAAAATTTCATTACGGTATCGCGCCGAATTGAGAGTCCCTTAAAAAAATCGGTCCAATTAACCTTCTTTTTAATATGGCCACCCACACGCCAACTTTCTGTGAATGCAGAGGCTTCTCTATAAAGAAATGTGGATTTTCAGAACTTCACATTCATATTTGTTGAGAGTTTACATAACCAGAGAGGTAAAACCTTGCCTTGTCAGTAAAAAGGCTTTTTCAAATATGTTTTCATTAATATGCATAAATAATTATCCATAAAGCACTGTGAAAATTGCATTCGCTGCGGCTTGTCGTTTGGTAAAAATTCTTGGACTGAGCTTAGACGATAAGCGTGCATATGCAGGTCACATTTCAGGATTGTATTGCAGTTTCTGAAGGATACATTTACTTGCTGGCTTAAACGCTAAATAGGGGTTTGTGGTTGTTCATTAACAATTTGCCTCAATTCTTCTACTTTTTGTGCAGTGCGAACTTTGGGTCTCTAACTACCCTCCTTTCTATTCATATTTCCTGTTTCTCTAAACAACGCCACAAATCTAGTCAAAACTTGGCGAATCTGGTCGAAATCCATGACATGCGTGATGATTCCACGGCATACTTTGAGGACGTTTTTTTTGATCTTACGTAATGTATGTTTGTGTTGTGCCAGACTTTACTAATTTAATCAGAACCAGGAGGCTTTTAAAATTATTCCAATAAAACCGATAAAGACATAAACATCACTTGAAGTTAAATTAAAAACAAATCGACAGATCATCAAAACGTTGTTAAACGATAATACCTTCAATTTTACACATGTAAGCGTGCCGATTAAGTTTTACGACCTTTTCTAAACGGTCCATAAAGTTTTCCAATTTAATTCGTATTACCAGAATTACTACGGAGCCATAAACTCACCAAATCCCCATCAGTAAAACGTACCTACTATATAAAGTTATTTCTTTGGCCACGAAACAACATAATTTACACAGTTTGACAGAATGACTTGCATGTCCGTACGGTCAGGTGTTCAAATCGAGAAAAATCGTGACTGTTTTTTTTTCTGTCTGTTGCGGTAATCAAGAGAGTGAAGCAGATTTAAAAAAAAACGTACGGCAAAGTTATACATATTATATAATTTTTTGAATTATACTATATGAAACAATGTGATAAAAATCTGAATACCGTAAGGATGCCAGTTGATTACGAAATACGATTATTCTGTACAAAAAGCTTTTCATAACTTCATATTTAATAAGTATGGCGGGCCAGCTCGGTTACATTCCCAACCCCAAGGCGTCGATTTTATGTACGGCAAACTGTGTTGTTAGAATAATTAGAGGTTAAACGACTTACCTTAAGGAAGTACAATCCTCAATTATACGAGATAGCCCCGTCCGAAGAGATCACACTGCTGAGGGAGCATAAATTACAGTGTGATCTCGAGGACGGGGCTATCGAAGTATAATTTACAATTTACGTGATATAGTATATCTACTTACCAAGAGAATATTAGAAATCAGTAGAACTCCTAAAGCACTATTACTAGTACTAGTATACTAGGAAACTATATTCTGGTAAAATAAATACCCATCTCTCCCTGATTTCGACTCTTAATTTTAATAATCTCTCGTCTCCCGGAATACACCAAAAATCTCCCGCTTTACTGGCAACAGACAGCATCTTCCATTCATCGCTCTTCCGCTCTTAGGTCGATTTGGAGCGTTCGAGCAACAATTTTTATGTTTAATTGAAACGAAATCGCTCGACGATTTACAGCTGGACGTGTTCCATTAAAAAATCGGGCATTTTCGGTGCTCTCAGATTGCTCGTGGTTGATCTGTGTCCATGAGGTAAATCAACAAGATGAGAGGATGGAAATGGCAGAAGGAAGTAAGTTTTTTGACAGAAGTTGTTGTAGTCTTTTCGAACTTATTTCGTCCTCTTCATCAGAAGAGAATTAAGTTATTGAAATAGTAAAAACAGACCAATTCCAATTTAAAAATCAAAGGTTGCAAATTTTCTTCAGGATGTTATTGATAAATACGACGATCAAGAGATCAAATTTTTCTTTTTGTCTTTATTAGCGATATTCGTTATTAATTCATACATGTACACGTCTTTAATAAATATTTCTTCAATAAACCACAAAACGACTTTTGAACGAAGAAATTGACAGATAACAGCTTGTATGCTTGTCTAGTATTAAAAGCTATGTTCCATTCAGCTTTGCCAATGCATCGCCGCCTTTTTAATATAAGTCGACAGAATTTGAATCGATAATGACCTATTTTTATTTAACACTTAAATAGTAAAATAATATCATTAGAAAATGTAGGTATTTTTATGAAAAAAAAGATTACTGGCAAATTACTGGCATTATCTTAATACTGGCAGTTTTACTGACAGTCGGAAATTTCGACTTTGACGTTTAATAGCTCCGAAACGAAAGAGCCTGTATAACTGAATTTTTTACCGAAGCTAGTTGCACTATTCCTCTATCAACCCAAAGAAGTCGATTGCCCCTCCTCAGTTTCCGAGAAAAACAAACCTGTTCGACTTTGGGTTAAGCTTTACGTTAAGATTGACACTTATTTTTGCTGATGTCCTGACGTCATTATTCACTAAGGACAAATGGCTGCTTTTTAAGTTGTAATAAATTATACCGAAAAGTAAACATTTTTTGTAGCTAAATTATCGGGGATAATACCACGAGAGCTTAAAAATTACCGATAATTTTTCACGATTGCGTGTTTTCTATAATTTCAAGAGTCCGCAGGACGAGTGAAATTTGCAAAGAAAACACGTAAGAGTGAAAAATTATCGGTAATTTTAAAGCTCGAGTGGTATTTAGGGGATTATTTCACGAATTAATATGACAACCAAGAAAATGACAGGAAAAAATTATCGGTGTAATTTTTTTTAAATGACGTAAAAAAATTATCGCTGTAATTTTAAAAAACTTCACTCATCTTACGGGACTTTTAACACATGAGTGAAATTATCTTAGTAGTTTTCTTCATAATAATTTTTTTTTTTGGGATTGTAATTTCCTTAAACGATTTATGCAATAAGAAAAAATGTGCATATTCCTTATTCAAGCGCGTTTACAAGCAAGCTCGTTCTATAAGATACCGGGAGTGCTAAAAGGTAGAATTAACTAAATTGTTTAACAATCGATGTAACGAGGAAATTAACCCGTTACACGCTATTAAATTTTTCAACATATCACTTTTCTCGTCATTTATCGACTGTAGAACTATTTGCACGTCATCTAAAATTTGCAACCACTCCGCTAAAGACGACGAAGGATTCTGTAATTTTTGTATCGCTTCTGCAACGGCTTGGTAATTAATTATTATGTATAGTTTTCACCCAATCAAATCAACTTCAACTTGAGCACCGTCAAATTTCCCCTGACTTTCCTTGATTGAAGCGCCTTCTATAGCGTCAGACTTTAAAACTTATTTAATGAAAAACTTATTAATATGCTATCTAAAGAAAGAAAAAATATCGTTTTCGTGTCACCGACGTCAATATCGACAGTAGCATCTACCTGACTCCGTCACACCTTCATCCTAATTTTTGTATTCAGTTTCTTTTCCCATTAATATACCAACAAATTACATGCAATATTCAGCAATAGTCACAATTTTGCCTTGACAATGGCCTCGAACACAACTAAAAACTCGACAGGTCCGATTTTATAACCTTACAAGCGTGGGAACAAGCAAAAAGGTATCCCTTAGAAAAATATAAAACCCTTAAATTGAACCTTTCAACTTCCTTAGTTCAGTTCCGAGTTTCTTCTTGAACAGGTGTTAGCGTGCTAGTGATATTGACCGAAAAACTTGGTGATATATGACTTTTTGATTGGTTGAGAACGTCTTCAGAAGGTGGTGAATGTGGAGAAGAGAATTGGGTGAAGAAATGAAACAAATCATGGTAAGAAAGAATAAATCTATTTGTGTTTTCAGCCTTTTTGTAACTTTTTCCTCTAATTTTTACATCTATCTAATTTTATCTAGTTCTTTTTAATTCGTAGCTCTCCTTCCCTCTATTTTAAAACAAGAATACAGGCGCGGCTAGTGAAATTTTAAAGTTGTATCTCTGCTACTTATGGGACCCATGCCAAGTTCGGCTTTTTTAATAGTGAGCCTACTAGGAACGTTTTGGTAAAGAAAAACAAACATGTTATATTTTGCGAAAAAAGTTGAATTTTTGAAGTGACCCACCTGTGAAAAAAATATCACGCTTAGGTATTTGATTTATTATTTTTTATAAACAAATTAACATTATTTTGTCGACAATTCTTAAATTTTAAGAGAAAAAATATGTTAATAGAAAGTTATAGTCATTTGAATTTTTTTAAACCTAAAATATAATTAAAAAAAAAACAAAACATCACTATTAAAAAACCTGATCTTGGCATGGGTCCCATAAGTAGTAACAGAGATTTACAACTTTAAAATTTCACGGGCCGCGCCTGCAAGAATATACAAGATGTTGGAAAATTCTACCGACAAAAGTTTACAACTCAAAGCACAATTGATAGAGTTTTGCAATACGCAAAATATTCTTGGTTGAATTTTACACTCATCATTTCTTATGATTGTCAGTATCTATATTTGACTCGTAGGATTCAAACCATTTGTTTTTTCCAATTCCATTATCCTCCAGATTAAATTATCAAACAGATGTGCAAAATAAGGGCCCATCTTTATCTCCCTAATAATCAGTAACGATTTGCTCCCGATTTTATGCGAGTTAATAGACTGCCCAGCAGTGCGTCGGGGTGTTTTCAATCGTTTTCAATGCGGTAAAAAGTAATTTCATACACTTTGTCTCTGGAGAGTTGGCTCTGTCTTTAGGGAATATTTGGCTGCGTTATTAGAGTCTTTTACGGTATGTTGTGGTAATAATAAATATGGTATTATCGAGGGAGACGATTGGGTTTCGTTTTGGTTAAAAATTACTTATCTCTTAAACCGACTTCAAAAGGCGAGATTCTCAATGTTTTGTGAATCATTCTCGACCGGATTCACTGGTTTCGATGTTATTATGTTATTTAACTCAGTATAACATAAAAAAAAACAATTAGTGATTGATGGCAGTGTGCTGAGGGTTACTTGCCTTTCTGACTGTTGTCATCTTTATTATTTTATTTAGTTCAGAGTCTTCCCCTGGACTTGTGTAAGTACAGGGGGTAAAATAATTCAAAAAGACGTATTGTAGACGAATGGGCCTGTTGCACTGAATCGAATTTAAATATTATTTATAAGTAAAACAATAGGAGTAGGGTGCATTTTATCAAAATGAAATCAAATTTTTTTAAAAACAAATCTACGGCAATACATTGAACGTGGAAATTTGAAGGGAATTAAAAAACCCGCCATATTTCACACCAATAAAATAATATATCGATTTACACTGTTGTCATAATGTCTGATATATAATACAAAGTCGATATCAGTGATAGCAGGTAGGTACAAAGGACTCCAAATAAAACTGTTTCATAGCTCTCAATAATCAACATAAAAATCCGAGATAATCCAAGATTTATGTCCGACTCCTTCAATATTACTCGTTAGAAAAGGATAGCTTAACACCGTTATCGGCTTTGAATCGAGAAGTCCGCAATGAATGTAATCGTGGAACAAACCATTTCTGTCAGGTAAGGTGGCAGTTGTGAAACAATTTACATTTTTAACTAGGCTTAATTGGTTTCTCCCTCTGCCTGTGTCTGTTAATAATATTAATAAATAATCTAATCTATGTCATGTTATAAAATGTTTTATTTTGGATTTTTATATAGGTTTAACTTAGGGCGTGTACCGTTGTCAACTTTGCTTACGGTTTTGTGTCCCGTAAGTATCGGTAAACTGAAAAGTTGGTAAGATTGCAAACGCGGTTCCTGAAAAATATCTGTCATAAATGTCACCGAAGGAACCGATGCTTCCCCGCTGGTTTTCCAGTTTGTTATGTCATTTTGTTGTTTATATTTTGCCGTTTTGTTTAAATTTAAATTTATATTTTCACAAATGTGAAAATTTACCTGTATTTTAAAATGTTGGAAGCAGGAGGTGAGGTATGTTTTTGGGTTGAGTCGATATCCGTAAAAATAGAACAAAAATATTTAAATCGTTAAGTTATGTGATCCCCTGATCCCTGAATTTGCCAGCTAACAGAAACGACCGATCTGCGTTCCGTAGTAAAACCGGTTCTTTCAGGAACCAGCGTTACCATTGGTTTACCGCATTATACCGAGTGGTTAACCAGGTTTGACAACGGTCACAGCCTTAGTTTTAAATATTTTGCATATAATTGTAGATAAGCTAGAATTTTGTCAACAGGAATTACTCTTCTCATGACAATAAAGTATTTTTTGATTGATTGATTTGAATATAGCCTAACAAACCTTTTGAACTCTGTATTTGTGTTAAGTCTTCGTTGGTTTTGAATGAAAATTTATTCGTTTGCATAAATGTTTTTACCATTAGTGATAGCTTATTCAGTGGAAAATGGATCAAGGCTTTGAAAAGCTGATTCGGAAAATTTTTCCAAGGTTACTATGGACATGATGTATGAATATTTACTTTCAAATGCAGAATATTTTAGCGCTGAAATAGGGAATGTGAAGTTAAAACAATTAGTACAAAAAATCTATGATTCTCACATTGTTCTTTATAATTATCTATATTTCCTAGGAATACTTTTTTCGTAATAAGCAAATTTATGTTAAGGCAGAGAGGTTTTTATATTAGATTGATTTTGTATCTTTGGTTGAACGCTAGCTGGAGAAACGAATGATTCGACAACATTGCAAAAGTCTAACAAATCAAATGCAGGGAAATGATAACATCACTCGCCTAGTGACAAAACTCGCCAAAGTTTAACTTGATTTTAGGGCATTTTCGGCTTCCCCTTAAAAAAACTTTCCACTTCATTTTGACCGTAAATTCTAAGAAGCCAATAAAAAAAAGTGTGTAACGGATCCATAGTCCCAGATGACTCCGTTGTAAGAGTCATTTAGCTACAGTGAGTCGGAGCTCTGTAGACTCAGTAATAAATACCTTAAGTAAAAATATTATTCCATAATTTGTATTCATCAATATTTGTTAGGACACCATAAAGTAGTCATGTTCTGCCATTCGATCTAACCACATTTTCATGACTCGGCTCGATGAAACCAGCAGGTTCTTCACGACCACGAAGGTGCGACCCAGGGGTCAATCTCGGACGACCCGGTACTTTTTGTGCCGTTTTTGTTCACCACCTGTGAACCATGGTTTGACAGCTTGATTTCTTGGGCGGTGAGACTATTGATAGTTCAATTGGTAAACGAATATTTTCATAAAAAATATGACCACTAGGAAATGCATCTAAGAGTCAGTTACAGTATTTGAAGAAAATTTATATTTCCCAGCACTATAAAAAAAGGGATAAATCAGTTTAAGCGAGACAACGGTAAGAATTGCCATAGAGTGAGACAAAAAAGTTTCTGAAACCAATCAATAATACGAAATTCACAAAGCCAAAATATTTTTCTTGTTATTAAACACTCAAATGAATTATTTATAATAAACAGTATCTGGATTTAATTTTAGCTCTTAGAAATAGTTATACTCAGCCACTCTGTATATGCACTTACATTCGACGTTTAAAGACACACCTTCATGCATGTCTTATCTCAGTAGGACCACCAAGAATGACTCTGCGAAAAAGTCCTTAGACTTACCGACGTCAGAGGCACAGTAGTTTTATGGAGTGCTTTATGCTTATGAAAAGTGACTAGGGGCAGCCAGCAGAATGACTACTTGAGGACTTGTTACTTTTATTACCTAACTGTACTATTATAGAAGAAAATACGGCAAATTCTGACGCTTAGGATAAACATCAATAAGACATAAACCTAAAATATAATTAAAAAAAAAATTCTAATTACTATAAATTTCTACTAACCAGAGCTGGGTAAACTACTTGAAAAAAGTAGTGAAGTGTAACTACTAACTACTTTACCAAAAAAGTAGTTAGATTACTAACCAGGCGCTGCCCGTGAAATTTTGAAGTTGTATATCTCTGTTGCTACTTATGGGACCCATACCAGGTTCAGGTTTTTAATAGTGGGCCTACTAGGAATGGTTTGGTAGAGAAAAAAATATTTTATAACTTGCGAAAAAAAGTTGAATTTTTGAATTGACCCACCTGGGAAAAAATGAACACGCTTAGGTATTTTATTTATTTTTTTTTTAAGAAATTTAACATCATTTTATCGACAATTCTTAAATTTTAAGAGAAAAAAATGGGTTTGCTTGGGTTTGGGCTCAGCAAAAATTAAATTTTTACGCAAATTACAAAATATTTTTTCCTTTACCAAAGCATTCCTGGTAGGCTCACTATTAAAACCCCTGAATTTGGCATGAGTCCCGTATGTAGCAACAGAGACATACAACTTTAAAATTCCACCAACCGCCACTGCAGCGAACATTTTGCCTATGTCCACTACATGACCATTTAAAAAAAGTACATTCGTAGCCAAAACAAATAGATATTTTGAAAATAGGTATTTCAAAAATAGCTGGATGGTCGGCCTAGTCTATCGATCATTATTTCGCAAAACTCCACACATTTCAAATGTTTATATGTTAACCAGTACAAAAAATAAAGTGGGACATTTTTGAGCAGTACTGTATAGACGTCCTTTAGATGTGTAGAAAATTTTTGTTATGTTATTGAACTCACTATAACATAAAAAAAAAACAATTTAGTGATTGATGACAGTGTGCTTAGGGTTACTTGCCTTTCTGACTGTTGTCATCTTTATTATTTTATTTAGTTCAGAGTCCTCCCCTGGGCTTGTGTAAATACAGAGGGTAAAGTATATAATTCAAAAACTTGCTAATGATAATGAAACATCAAAGTAAATGGTTCTTTAAGCAGAATGGAACATATTTAGTCTTCCGTGAAACGGAATACTCATGGAATCACTTTGGAGTTCGCCCGCCCGTGTGTCAGTAACAGGCGATTTTCTCTGAAACTATTCGACGTAAAAATTTGAAATTTAATGAAGTATAAAAAGTTGAATCTTGATCCTGGAGGTTAATTTCAGGGGGTAAATTGGGAAATGGAAAAAAAATTACAAGGGCATCGTGTAGAGTGTCAAATGAAAGCTTATTAAAACATGAATTCAACAATATATATGATCCATTTTTTTATTCGTTTTTTTAGGGAAAAAAACTTACAAATTGCTGTCCCCCCACCCTAATCACCAAAAGAATCGCTCAAAAGAATCAGAAAAAAATCATGAAAATTGAAAATTAGGTGTAAATGGCGGCAAAATTATCAAGATTATAAACAATAATTTGGCCCACTCAGCTCCGCGTATACGCGATGTGATACGGCGTTAGTGCCGTCGGCAGCGGGTAGCGCGGCAGATGGACGAAGATCGGGCGGCCGAGGTTTGATCAGGTTAAGTGGGAGGTTTATGGCAAGGAACACTAATTGTGCAAGTATAGCTTGCACTCGATCGATGTTTTTAGTCCAATATGACACCGGACACGGTGCATTAAAAGCTCCTCTCTATTGTACTTTCAAGCTATAAAATTTCACTGTATACTGACAGTTTTAGACACAACAAAAATAGTGTTTTCTAGGATACTATCGTTCAAAAAAATCAAAATAAACTTTGCACCGTTGATTTTTCAACGGGTTATGAGTTAGTCTTTTTCATAAGCGCACCTTCCCAGTGGAATTACAATTAGTGAGGCCAGTAGCGTGCTGAGCAGGATTAGGATACGTAATCAGAGCTGTTGTGTTGAACCAGGCTTAAGAGCACCCTGCTTACCATGACTGGCAGGATACTGCATGGAGTCCGACCGTATTGTTTCTTGTAGTTTAATTTTAAGATTAATTGAAATGGCTTGTTCCGAGGATATCGGAAGACTTTTTGTTGTGACTTCTATTTTTTTTATTCTCGTTTCCTCCATATCCACTGAAGGTACAGACGCACGAAAATAAATACGCACTTATAAAGTAAAAACATAATTTTTCCTTAGACACGTGCAAATACTACATAAGCTTTGATTAAGATAGGTGATTTTTATTTAAAGTAAATTTTCCTTTTTTGGTTTAATTAATCGACCTATTTTTCGAGTTGCACGAGCAAAATTCGCGAGTCCTCGCGATCCAACGAGAAAATCCTGATACTTTGTGACCTATACGAATAAAGTCGGTAAATTCCAACGAAGTTCGTATTAAAAAGAAGTAGAAATTATTTTTCTGGGGTTGATTCGTCGGACATGCGTCCGGAAAATCGAACTTTCTGGGAAACGTGCGATTCACATCGCCTCAACTCTACAAAAATCGAATTCTACATAAAATTTCCCATTAATCCAGTTATTTTCAGAATAAGGAATATGGCATGTATTTTTTTTTATTGCATAAATCGTTTAAGGAAGTCATTACAAACCAAAAAAAAAATATTTTAAAGAGAATTACTAGGATAATTTAGACTTTTTTTACGTTGTTTAATTTATTACAATTTAAAAAGCAGCCACTTGCCTTCAGTGCATAGTGACGTCAGACACCCAACCGGAGCAATCGAATTTTCTGGGTTAATAGAGGAATAGTGCAACTAGCTTCGGTAAAAAATTCAGTTACACAGGATGTATTGTTTCGGAGTTATTAAACGTCAAAGTCGACATTTCCGCGATTTCCGTTGAAATCGGGTACAGGTCCCAAAAGTAAACTATCGATTTAAATTTTCGGAGGTTGTAGAGAAGCTAAAGAACCCTATTGAGACTGGTAAGAACCTGAAAATGACAAGACATTTTTTTACTTTTTTTAGGTCGAAAAATGCTGTTTGCAGACCCCTCTTTGGTACCTAATAAACGAGTCGAAAACGAAATGTGGGATCGAAAAATGGATTGATAAGTAAAACTTTAAAATCTCAAATACTTTCTTTTTGCAATACGTATACCTAAAACTAAAACTACTGAAAAATGGATATATTTGGGAAAAACTGGAAATTTCGATTTTTGACCCAAATTTTTCACGGCTTTTATTTATTTTTGAGTCCGAATTCTTTATAGGAAGGGAGCACTCGTCGATTAAATTTAGATTTTTTGACTTTTTTTTGCACTCGACATCGGTAGCTTTAAATCACTCCGTATTTTTTCCTATCAATTTTTTCTCCATTTTTCAACGCTCTCTCTCTTAGACTTTAAAATATATACGGAATGACTCATCCAGGAGCGTATTAAAGGGGCAAAAACAGAATTTTCTTAATTTCTTTCCAACAAATCCTATTTTTAACCGACATTATTCGACACGATTTTCCTATTTAGTGATTCTTTTTGGGTTTAATTTTATCCGTTAATTATTCAAGAATACCTCCCACTAATTTAAATCGCTTATTTTTCCGTTTATTTTTAAGTTATAAATAAATAGGTTTATTTGCATTGGGGACATGCAAAATTTGAAACTTTTAAATTTTCGAATTTTCGACCATTGCCCTGAAAACAAAGAATTGTAGTTTATGTACGTCGAAACTATTAAAATATTATGAGTCAAAATTTCGCAAAAATGAGTTTTTCTTTGCAAGTTTGGAAGGTTCCTGGACTGATTTCAGCTTGAAATATACATGAATAATATTTTAGGAACCTTCTACTTTAAGTGCACGGATATTTCATTGGATGAGTTACGCATTAAATGCCATTTTTATTGATTTTTCGATGACCATACAATACTGGAATTCGTCATGTACTTATTATAACACTCTTGACGTCACAGCCAATGGGATTACGTTTTACAAGTTTCGAAATTCGCTCGAGAATTTGCTGTAGAAAATCCTTTTTTTGTTAATATACCAAAACAACCAAAATAAATTGATAAAAATAACCACCACAAATATTTAATTTCTGTAGGGAATACAAAAACTTATATTTCAGATTTATTTGGGTGTATTCCCTATTTTCTTTTGTATGGCAAACGGACACGATTTTCTGTCAGTTTTTGACAATTTCTTATACCTACATTTATACGGGAAAAATGTCGTTTCGGGTCACTTCTCAGACTTCCTGAAAAATCTGTTTCTAGGGTAGTTTTAGGTACGAAAATAAGAAAGAATCAGCAGTTTAACCCTATCTCCTTTCTAAATTCATTTTTTGGGCGATTTTTACGGAACCGCGAAGCGTCGGTTGCAGTCCCGAATGAGAATGAAAAACATATAAGAAATAACGGAAAAACTTAGAGGAATATGATTTTAGCCATTCAGTAGAGAAAGAATAATTCTATACAGCCTTCGAAATTGACTACACTAGCTTTCCCAGAAAATGTTTAACTAGTGCGATCTATTTATCGAGCATTTCTGATCCAAGACCAATACAAAGAGTAAGATTTTGCCTTTATAGATCATTAGAATGAATTAGTGAATTAGAAATTAAATTTTAGCACAACTTTCGGGGTAAAGCTGCGTTAAGATCTAAAAGGATATATTATGGGCAACAATCTAAAAGATGCTTTAAAAATGCCATGTAAGCCGCTGGCTTTATTAAAATTCAATTATTTTAACTTCAAATCCATTAAAAAAATACAAAGGAAACCATATTTTACTGTAGATGAAAGTACAAAACTAAAAATAAAAACTATTCATTAACTAGAGCTTCGAATACACTATTTCATAACATGGACATATTGATTTTCGTGGATATACAGCGGCAGTGTATTAAATTTCACTCAATACGTAAGCAGGAAGCCCTAATAATCTGTCAAGCTTGTCAAGGGCGAGATTTGCTAAAACAATTTCATGCCAGCGTAGCAGAGAAATACTTCACTGTCCCTGGAGATAATGCGGTTCCTGCTTTTGGATCGTAGATTTTAGATAGCGATAAATTAGCTATGTGTAAGTTAAGCCCCGCGCCAAATAAAAGTTGGGCTACCTTTGTAGGAGCTACAGGCGTCATTTTTAGACTAAAAACTGTAAACAAACTATTAGCATAACATTATTCTTGTATCCTAGACACCCCACGTAGACTTCAAGCCTAAGTACTAACGTACCGTGAGCGTCTAAAGAGAAGGGAAATGTAATATATTGACACGAGATTTAAAGGATTGGAGGTTTGGAGGGAAAGGGAAAACATCTGCAGGCAATTTGTTCCGTAATCTGGAGACCCTAGGTATGAATGAGCGAGAGAAGTGGGATTTTCTAGGTTTTTGTAGCTGGGCTGTAAAGGGATGCATACGTAAGGCGCCTCTTGTTGTCCTGTTTGCTTGGGATGAGCGAGAGAATGGGTCTCTTGTGGATAGAATCAAGGATGTTGTGTCAAAGGTGATGCTGCTCCCCGTATGTAGGAATAGTATTCTAGGTTAGGTCTTATTTAGGAGACATACTGGTGCAAGGTCTGGTAAATGGGGAGGCCAAAAAGCATAGTAACGTCAAAATGTTCTAGATAAATCATAGCTTCGAGAAGCTATGAGGTTTTTTTTATCCCGCTAGAAAAGGACATTTCTAATTCTACGTTCAAAACGGGGAAAACCGATTCGCTCCAGGATGACCGTCATAATAGTTAGGCATTTTTTTGATCTACCTATTTTTTTTCCTTCAATAAAAATGTGAAAATAAGAAATAATGCTTCCAATTAATACGATAGAATCAATAACCATTGTTATATTTTATAACCAATCGATTTGTGACTAACACTTAATACGAAACCAGCGGTCACGAAACTGATTTTTTTGTTTTAACTGGAGGTGTAAAACTAGAAAACAATATACTACAAAAAATTGTTTTTGACAATTGACATTTCTTAACGAAGAAATATTGCAAGAAACAATTAAAACTTTTAGGAGAAATTTCTGATTATTATTTTAACTCGTTACCACGATAAATAAAAGACTGGCGTTTGACGATTAATTTCTTTAAGAAAGAGGTTTAAAGTTACAAATAAAAACAAAACTTAAGTACATCACATTTTAGTATCCAAATCAACACTTTGGCATTTTTGTTTATACAGGGTTCCCACTTTTCTGGAAAGTTAGGGAATGGCAGGAAATTCAAAAGTGGTCAGGGAAATCAGGGAATGTTAGGAAAAACCGGTTGAAAACCTGGATTACTTGCGATTTTCCGGTCCTCACCAGTTCCATTAGGGTTCTAAAGTTTCGGGTCCTCTACAACGTCCGAAAATCTAAATCGATTTAATTCACTTTTACGACTTGTACCCGATTTCAACGGAAATGGTGGAAATTTCGACTTTGACGTTTAATAACTCCGAAACGATATATCCTATATAACTGAATTTTACCGAAACTGGTTGCACTATTCCTGTATTAAGCAGAAAATTCGATTGCTTCCTCTCTGGCTGTTTCTGAGAAAAACAAACCTGTTCGACTTTGGATTAAGCTTTTAGTTATTTTTGCTGATATCCTGATGCCACTTTTCGCTGCCCGACGTCACTCTGCACTGAGCGCTAATGGCTGCTATTTAAATTGTTATAAATTATACAGGAAAATAAAACAAATTTCTAGCTAAATTATATTATCGCAGTAATTTTGTTTAAAATTTTTTTTTGTGTTTGTAATGACTTCCTTAAGAGTTTTATGCAATAAAAAAATATGTGCATATTCCTGATTGGGATGCTCGTTATATAAAAAAATGTTTTAGTAATATTTCGAATAATCATTTTAATTAAATATTTTAAAAGAAACCAACCTTCCTTTAAAACACAGTTTACCAACTCCTTTAGAGCAAATTGTTGTTGGGATCCAGGGCTAATATATCTCGACAACAAAAGCAAAACACTAATCCCTGAAATGTATGCACTTAGCTCTCTCCGGCCGTATTCATGCGCCACGTACACTCCATTCTGGCGGTTTCGCTTTTTAGGGAAAATTGCCAAAATTCTGTGAAATATTTTTTGGATGTGTGCGACAGAAACCCCATTAAACCTAATGGCCATTGCCGCAGTATTTTATTTTAAAAATAATGGATTTTGTGGACAAAGAATTGTACGTGATGCTAGAATATACATGGATTCTCTCAGAAAAGAAGATAAATGTGTGTGCTATTCTTATTAAAGCCTATCATCTAATGTAATATAATTAATTTTATAAAAATCTATATATTGTTTATATTTTCATACATAAACATTATTTACATTGTATTGAAGTTGTTCTCGAGTAATACGCGTACAAACAGATAGACACACAGAGGGCCGTTTTATTTTAAAAGATGTAGAGATAACTGAGCAAAAATAATTTTAAAAAACCAAAAGAACACCAAGGGCGCCGACTAATGCTCTTAAACACATATAAAAAATAAATATATCTTAGACATTTCATCACAAAGAAAAAAAACATTTTTTGGTTTTCCCATTATTTCAACCCCCTTTTCCGAATCATCAAAATAATATTCTCCAGGACTTAAAACGAGTCAAGTTCACTTCACCCGGCTCTGCCATTTTCTCTGCTATTTAAACCTTGGTAATCCCTATTGATTTTTGCTCTTATGCATTCATGAAAATCTTCTCTCTCCTGTTTTTTCGATTGTCGAGTTTTGAAGGTTTCTTATGGTGATTTTTACAACGTAAAAGAATAGGAAAACTTATACAAAAAAAAGAACATGGCAAGGATCGGGTTCTTGCTTTTTTCAAGTTTTTCACAATTTATCTTTCTCAGTAAAAACGATAAGATTATGTAAACATTACCATTTAGGCAAGCAGACGTAGTTTAATATACACACACCGCCAGTGGCGTATTCAGGGTGTTAAAACCCTTCTTTGGAGCGGATCCCAAGCATGCCCAATAGGATTTAAATCCGGCGATTGAGCAGGCCATGGCAAAACAGTGATTTCTTGTTCTTCTAAAAATGGATGGATTCTTAAAAATGAAACTGTGTCCAACGACTCTGGCCTGCGGTAACACAACTGGTAGTAGAATTTCCTCCACATACCGTTGGACTGTAACAAAATTTTCTAATAAATCGAGTCAAGTCTAATTCCAGCCCAAACCATTACAGTCCCACCCCTGTAGCTATGCACCGCCTGTACGTTTTCAAGAACAGCTTCTAAGCCAGGTTCTTTCCATACTCTGACCCTACGCGATTCTGGATGCAAGCCGAATCGTGAGTCGTCTATAAACAAAACTGGAGCCCACTGACTTGGAGTTGTTATCTTTGACGGACCTGGGTGTCTTTCGGTAACATCAACATGCCCACAAAAGCGAGATAACGTCCTGCGTTGTTTGGAGGTGGAGGGCTTCAGCAGCGTCAATCCGACGAGCTCCATTTTCGATCATTTCTACAGCTTGTAACTTTGATCGCGGGAGAGATGATTTCGGTTCATGATGGAAAACAGTGTGCACTTTACTGTATGATACCAAACTGTCTAAATCGTCCATTAGTTAAAGAAAATAAAATCCTTTTTTTGTCCTTAGGATAGATTTTGCATGTTATGGTCTTTTTATTAGCAAAATAAAAATAAATTGAGCATATAAAAAAATTGTTCCTATAATGCAGGTTTTATTATTTTACATGTACGTCTTATAAATAACAAAATATTTCGTGAAAGTTTAAATATCTTTAAAATAAAAATATCCTTAGACCATTGCGGTGTGTGTATTAAGTTTTATTTCTGAATAGCCACCTGGTTACCCTTATACCACCAGAAAGTATTTTGTTCTCTCGGCCTATGAAGAAGAATCGATACATGTTATTTATCATATGGTCTTTTACCAATATTTTTAAGTATTTTTTGTTGTAATATATGTTATTGTATTTCATTGGTAAATAAACTTTTTTTACTAAAAATTCTGTGTCTGAACTTCTTCCGTACTCCGACTCTTCAGCTTTTCCCCAATATTTATTTTCCTAAAAAGCTTTTTAAATCTGATACAGACTTTGGCTTACTATTTTACAATTTTTCTCAAAATTTGCGGCTTGGCGAAGGTAGTAGAATTTAAATGACATAATATAACAAGCTTTAAATCAAAAACAAGGTTATTTCAGAATCTAAACAACCTCATTTAGTACAAATGCATACAATTAACTCGAAACTGCCAGTGTCCATCCACACTAATTGCCTAAAAACCCCTAAAATTTCATAACTACCCGGCGCAATTTACTCACAACTCTCCTGCAACTTGGATGCTGCTAGAACCACGTTTCTCATCCTGCTACGCTCCGCCCCTCATTGTCTCAGCCTCCCACCACACGGGCGCAAGCGTCCGCACGTGATCAGCTCCGGCCAATCCCGTGTCGGCGTTGTAAATCAATTTGAACACAAGTGTCTCAGGTTTGCGAATTTGCAGTAATTTCTGCCGACTTTGCCTACGTTTCGAGTCAATTTGGTAATAAATGGAGACGTCTTCTGTCGTAAATTGTGAATATGCCAAATTTCGGTTGAGAAATGGTCGATTAGTATTCCAATTGCTGGCATTTCGTATTCAAAATTTTTGTTTATTCATGTGGATGTTCTACAAGGATATTTTTTATTGACCTATAAAACATTGTCGTCAGCTTTAGGCATTATTAGGTTTTTGGTTGATCCTGCTGATCTCGGTAAACTACTGAACTTAATTATTTTCAGGATACTTATTTTTTTATGGTATAAACATTAATAACCCTGGTATTCACTATGGCTAGAGTGGTCTAATTTGACAATAAAGGTTTTAAACAGAGAAGTGCAAGAATAAGACAACTAAGTTTGGTACCGTAAGTTTATTTCTGCGACTTTCGCAAACTTATCAAGAAAAGGACACAACGACTTATTAACAGTGACCGGACAAAAACTTGTCAAACCCTAATTGGTCAACTAGATATCAATTTAAATCAGTAGGTACTTAATCCTAAACCTTTTTAGTGAGTCTCAGTGTAAAATGTTTAAAGTTTCTTTTAAAAGACAGTTCTCAAACAGTCGTCCCCCAGTTGTTTGTACCTTACATATATAATTAATCACGGTATAAATATAAACGTTGCTCGAACGAAAATTTACCAAAATTAAAAATAATAATCAGAAATCTTAATGTTATTATTCATCGCTTTTTGGGCATAAGCCATAGGCTTAGTTAGGCAGTCAAGTTCAAGGGTGCTTAAGTTCTATTCAGTATCTATAGTATATGGTCAAAAATGTTGCTTGGGGTGCTAAGTAGAGTTTTGAAGGTGCTTAGCACCCCCAAGCCCCCCCTTAACTACGCCGAATAGGGTGGAGGGTTGTAAATTTTGGAGGTGTTAATTAGAGTTTTGGGGTGCTAAACACCTCCAAGCCCCCGTTAACTACGCCTATGGCATAAGCAGTGGCGTAAAGAACATCCCCGCACCGCGAGTAGGGGGCGAGCCGTTTGAGGAGCCCAACAGTGGATGGAACAGGGGCCCATTCATAGCTACACCTCTGGGTCCAGACTTTATTTTACGAGGGGATGGGGGCTTATGATTTTGAGTTACGTCACTGGGCATAAAATCTTATTTTTTGTCTCTTTAGTATTTTTGATGAATTGGGGGGGGGGGGGTAGGCATGACACCCTGGATCCTAGCTTGTTGTGGGAACCGTGGATAAATTACAAAACAAGCGTTCTGAATCATGCTGCGTTCCCAAGTGGTTAGATTGTTCTTGCAACAGACAAAATTTTTTGTAAAATTTTCTATTAGTTGGTTATCGTTTTTCAATGACGGACAACGGCATCAAATAAATTTGTAAATTGAACCGAGGTTCTTTAACTTTTTGGTCTGCCGTTGGGCCTCGTGGCCTGGGCCCATTTGCTTAGCGCACCGGTAGCTACGCCCCTGGCGCTGGGTTCAGACTCTATTTTACAGCGGGAGGGGGCCTATAACTTTGAGTTACGCCACTGGGCATAAAATCTTATTTTTTCTCGCGTTCAAATGAAAAACATCAAATAGTTGAGGAATTAGTGAGCATCCAGATCCTGCATCTTTAAAAACCGCTTTCAAACTTCTAAAAAAAGAAAAAAATTGATGTCCTAGACAATTTTAAGTTTCTTACATTTTTTGTATCCTTGTCTCTTATATTACTGACAGATGATCACAGTGCGATTCATAAAAAAAGTTTCTCTACACCACGTTGGGCGCCAAAAAACAAATGGGGGTAAAAAACACGTTTTAAGTGTTTTTTTTTAACATTTTTCCTCAAAAATGTATTTTTTGATATCGATATTGTGATGAACATGATGAAACATTGCTCTTATACTCTTATTATATAATTTTTTACATTCCTTTTAAATTTTTTATATTTTTGCATAATTTAATTAGGATGCGATGTTTTACATTAAATTTAGCGAATGTTTATAGTTAGGTATATCCTGCTACTATCCACAATCAACACTGCAATAAATAAACACATAGCAATCGACATGTTATGAATGTGTTTAACTAGGACAGAACCTCAGGTTTAAACATACATGGCCACAGATTCAGATTCGGCGGTTGCCACTGCTCACGCTCCTGCTGTCTGTCGGCGTTGCGTCGCCGTCTCGGCCACGACGCTCCTGCCGACGCTGGCTGCCGTCGCTACCGATGGCAGCTTCCAGTAGCGCGCTGTGTCTGGCCTCGCCCCCTTCCCCGTCCCCCTCTGCCGGGGCGTGGTCTGACCGTGTCCCGAGCCACGAAAAGTAAGGATCAATTCTACTTATTTAATACAGCTTTCGTATTAGAAGCGTGTATATAGTTAGGAATCCACGCTAAACCGATTTACGTTTAAACTCTCGGTTTTATCTCGCTTTAAGTACCCCGGCTTAACTCGGAATTGTGCTGTTTGACTAAGTGAACAAATAGATGCGAGCAGTGATATATATTGACTTTCGTTAGTGTGCCACCCCGCGATTATCTTCTCCTCGTCGTCGTAGTCGTTGTTTATTAGCAGCAGCCGGTTTTTTGTTTCCTTTTTGGCAAGGTGAGTTGTTTACCTGGCTCATGATGACCGCCATCTTTGCTTGTGACATTTGGCTTCCACTATCCCTATAGCTGATTCTGAAATTGATACATTCTCATCGTTTGTAAAAAAGAAGATTTTCAAAATGCTTGTGTAGATTATTATCGCGAACAAAACTTTTATTAAACATTTTTTTTCGAATTGTGTATGTGATTATATATTACGACTAAAGTCTACTCTATTTCCAAGATAATAGATAATAGTTGAATTGCCCATACATGTAAAAAAAAGCAACTACATTTTACAATAGAAAATCTCCAGAACATAATAACATAACAGAAACCTAGACAGATTATTAAATTAAAATTATAAATTTAGATAATTGCATAATACACTTAGGACAAAAACATTACTAAATCCCGAACAACTTTTCTTAATTTTTAATTTTCAGTTCTTCTTAGCACTTTATTTTTTCATTGGTCATTCCTGTTTTATTTCGTTCTTATTATTTTCACTGACTGTTTGCATTTCCTTAATAAAAAGGTTTATTTCTTTGTAGTGCCGTAGCTAGGTGTAGGCTAGAAGCGGCAGACGAGTCTATAAGCTAATTAGGTCTTGTTATAGGGGCGCAAAAAATCCTGGCTACGGCACTGATTTTTTGCCGATTCCAAAAATATTTATTCTGTGCAAAACCGAATTAAAATGCATTTTTCTCAACATCAGTTGTTTCTAGGGACATTAATAGAGTAGGTATACCTTTTTTTAGGTAAAACAGGTATGGGAATAAGAGTTTTATTCAGAAATTGTGTGCACTGAAGCACAAAAAAGTTGGAACGTTTTAAAATTGCATTTAATGGAGTATGTGGCGTCCCCTACAAAATACAGCAAATCTAAGAACGGATTTGCTTTTCCCATCCCATAAAATCCCCGCTTATCAAATTTTGTAAATTTACTTAGTATCTTTCAAAAGATATCGATAAAAAGGTAAAATAAAATTTTAACTTTAACACCCTGTATCTCTCTTATTGTCAACTTTTGTATAAGATAAGTTAGGTTAAATCGATCTAATTGACACAAGGAAGCCACTGCTAAGGTATGGCCCATTCGTTACCAAACACCCTGTATAAACTAGATTGGTGCTCTTGAAAGGTATAAAAGGTATAGGAGAATGAAAAATAAATCTGCCAAGTTCTGAAGTTTTTACTTTTAGGAAAATACATTATTGTCATATACAAAAAACCTAAAAATTATAAATTTAAACTAAATGAGAGACTTGTCCACCTTCTACTTCCAAACATATTCTCATTCTTCTTTTTACAGCATCAAAAACATTGGTGAGCACTTGGGGGAGTTGTTAATGTTAATCTCCTGAAATTTATTTGTATTCTAGATTTCTAGCCAGCAGTTCCTCTAAATTTTCACAAGGGGTTTTGAAAACCGAGTTTTTAATGTGTAGCCATAAAAAAAGTCGCACGGCGTGAGATCGCAGAACCGTGGTGGCTACCTAACTGGCATATTAGATACGACTAATGATTCGGTCTTCCAAAAAATTTTAAGTTATCAAGAGTTACGTGAATTGGTGCGCCGTCCTGCTGGAAGCAGACTTTTCGCATCTCTTCATCGTCTAATGTGTTTACGAAATTTTCTAAAATTTCATTACGATATCGCGCCGAATTGAGAGTCCCTAAAAAAAATCGGTCCAATTAAACTTCTTTTCTTTCGGTGAATGCAGAGGCTTCTCTATAAACAAATGTGGATTTTCAGAACTCCACATTCTCATTTGTTGAGAATTTACATAACCAGAGAGGTAAAACCATGCCTCGTCAGCAAAAAAAGTATTTTCAAATACGTTATCATTATTATGTAAATTACCCATAAACTACTCTGAAAATTTCATTCGCTGCGGCTTGTCGTTTGGTAACCATTCTTGGACTGAGCTTATACTATAAGCGTGCATAATTTAGGTGACACTTCAGGGCAGTGGCGTGCCGTCGAGGGGGCTAGGGGGGGCACAAGCCCCCCCCCCCCCTCGTTTTAACGGCGCCCTCGCGCCCCTACGGAGATTCACTGCCTACTATGACCACATACTCTCCAATACAAGGAAAATAATTTACGGCGCCCCCTGGAGATTCACTGCCTACTATGACCACATATTCTCCAATAAAAGGAAAACAATTTGGCGCCCCTAAATCATTGTGCCCCCTTCGCCTCTAAAGGCACGGCACGCCACTGCTTCAGGGTTGTATTGCAGGTTCCGTAGGATACACTTACTTGCTGACTTACGCCGAATAGGGGTTTGTGGGTGTTCATTAACAATTTGCCTCAATCTCTTTACTTTTTGTGCAGTGCGAACTTTGGGCCTCCCACTGCCTTCCTTTCTATTTGCACTTCCTGTTTCTCTAAACAAAGCCACATATCTAGTAAAAACTTGGCGAAACTGGTGGAAATCCATGACTATGCGTGGAAATTCTGTTTGAAAATCCTGAATGGCGTCCCGTATTGAATAAACCCACGGGCCATCAATCCTTCCAGCATTTCTAAAGTAACTTTCGATCATAATTGAAAAGCTTTTTGTTCTGCCGTGATTACCATATTTAATTTTCTTAAAAATAAAGACTTCATAAATTGACAGTTCTATTTTTCATTCATCTATACCTTTTATCTATGTTACCTTTTAAGAGTATCTAATAATTATTCAAGACATGCATGATTGATTCCACGGCATATTTTGAGGACGTTTTTTTTTATTTTACGTTATGTATGTGAGTAGGTATGTGTGTTTATCCGGCCAAGAATATCTCAAAAACCGTATAAGGCATATAAAGCTGAAAAAGGGGTGTACCAGCATCCTAGCGATCGCCCCCTCCACGCGGGGGATAAGCTACCCCCCAATTTAATTTCTATATTCAACTAATGAGACGTTCTAAACTATATCTACAGTGTGGCTCAAAAATGTCCCACCTCCTTTTATTTTTTGAACCGGTTAACATAAAAATTTAAAATTTGGCACACTACATTATACTTTATGATATAAACTTCACACTTTTCAAAAAAAAAAATAGAAAGAGGCATTGTGTACTACATAATTTGAAAGGTCTTGTCCAGTGGCGGATCCAGGAAGGGCAGGGGGCCCGACTATGGGAAAAATTTTCAAGTATAATATAAACGTAAAATAGTAATATAGTTTTAATTTTTCATTTTGTCGTCTTTCAGAAGCGCTCACGAACATTTTCAAATGCACCTATATTAATATTGCGACAGGCAGCAGTTAAATTCTTTGCTTTAACTCCAAAAGAGAGTTCGGTTGTGTTACATACACTTTTTGTTTTAGATAGCCCCATAAAAAAAGTCCAAGGGTGTTAAATCGGGTCACCTGGCAGGCCATTCGATAGGACCTCGACGACCATTTCAATGATCGGGGTAAACAGTGTCCAAATATTGCCTTACATTTTTGCTAAAATGGTTGGCGCACCATGGAACCAGTTTTCCGATAGGGGTGCGCTCCTCTATTATACAAAATACCTATGTAGATAGTGTAAATAGCTATCTTTTTAACTCGATTTTACCCATCAAAACAAACCTAAGCCATTTTAAATAAATAAATCATTAACAAACAATACTACAATAATTGCAATTGACCTAATATGGCAACAAATTAAAAATAAATAAACCATTAAGCGCTGCACTTATCATTTTTATTTAATATTGAAATAAATCGAATGGCGATAAACGCGCTCAGATCACCAATAATAATAATAATATCTCTTTCATTAATAATATTTTATATGAAATACAACCGAGCTCGATAAAAATTATTATTGGTTTAAAATTCCTAAATTATTTATGAAACAATAAAGAGCTTAAGCTCCCGATCACTGATCGATCTTGTTTATTTTATACATTTTATTTTATTTATTATACAATTTACTTTTCCATTATCCGAGCGTCGATAATGATAAATACTGGGCCTATTGTTTTTTAATTTCAATAAATCGACCGATTAAATACTTTTGCATGTTTATTTATTTAGTTATGCTAATCGGAAAATTAAATATTAACCGCGGATTTACCGGGGAGATAAATGGGATCATTTTGTGTTAAAGATAAAGTCTTGTGACAAGAGAGGCTGACTATTTTCATTATTGAACAAAATTACAGAAATACAGTACCTTTTGGTATTGGATAAAACTTTTATGTCTTTATAGGGCAATATAGAAACCATAATATACAGTGAACGCATAAATTCGATAATAATTGAAGAAAAAAATTCAAAAAGATGCTGAGACTTGTCAATTTTGTTATTTTTATTTGCGCATTTTTTGACATAATGAAATAGTATACAGGATATCTCATAAAGGACTTATGGAGTCATTGATAGTTTTGTGGCACTAGATGGAGCGCCATATTTTTACTAAGATTTGAAATTTTATAAGAAATTCTAAGCATATTTTATGTAAAACATTATACCGATTTTTAGCTGTTTTCCAGATATTGACGTTTAATTAAAAGTGATATTTTTAATTCATTATGTATTTTGTACCACAACGTGTCAAATAAATCAGCTCTTTTATTGCTGTCAAGTACCTAAGTATTAAAGTAAACGATAGCTTGTAATGAGTAAGTGTAATTTTTGGACAGATTATTATTAATCTAGTTTGTAAAAAGGGCTTCGTGATTATCCCTAAACGGGGTTAAATTGACTGAAATACAAAGAATTGAAATTTTAACGATGCTAGGGTATGAAGACCGAATGCGCACACAATTGGAGGTTTGCCAGCATTTTAATCATAAATACCCAGATCAGCAGATATTTCAATCTACAGTTAGTAGAATAGAACAGAAATTTAATGAGTTTGGACATGAAAGAGATTTCCCAAGGTCCGGCTGACCCGCACATTCGGAAGACATCGAATTAAATGTTCTTCTTTCAGTAGAAGAAAAGCCTCATAAATCTACGGAATTGTTAGCTCTCGATAACCACGTTGCAGCAAGTTCTGGTTGGTTTTTTTCCGTTGAATCTCCTTTTTGCCATAATGGGGTAATCAACAAACAAAACTGTCGATACTGGTCAACAGAAAATCCTCATTGGATGACTGAAGCTCACAGACAATACCGACAATCAGTGAACGTTTGGGCCGGTATCGTGGGAGATCGATATAGGTCCATTTTTTTTAGGAATCCTTGACAGGCCAATGCAACTTGGATTTTCTTTAAAATAAACTTGTTCCCGCTTTGGCATTTTAATTTCCAAATGCAGAAGATAACGACTTACCCGCTGCTGATATTTGGTATCAACAAGATGGTGCTCCGCCCCATCTTTTATCGATGTTCGAAATTATCTGGACACGGCTTTCCATGAGAGATGGATAGGTAGAAGGGGACAAATAGAGTGGACAGCTGGATCTCCGGATCTTACACCCATGGACTATGTTTTATGGAGTTAGTTAAAAAATAAAGTTTATTTTAATAAACCCGAAAATATCGAAGAATTTGTAAACGTTAAACAGTGTTTAGCGTTTACAATCAAAGAAAACACTCAATATGCATATTATTGATTTCAAATCAATTCTCAGTACTATTGAGTCATCCATAAATAGCATTACACCATGATTCAACTATCGACATCATCGCCGATCTTGAACGCATTTAAATGGAGCACAAAATCGTTCGGTTTAAATCTGAAAGCCGATTAGAAAAAGAGGCGAATTCACACGTTAAGGAGATTAAACGGAATGCTAGTAAATCCTGGGATTCTCGCAAAGACTATTATCATTATATTATGATTATATTGGATTTACTAGTGCCGTTTTGGTCTCGTAATTCAGTTTGCGACGATCCTTTACGCTGTTCGGATGTGGCAGTCGTGTTGCGGTTTCGTTTTTTACTAATTAATTTAAACAATGTGTGTGGATAATGTTTTTTTTACGATATATAGTGTATTTCGTGGAAGTTATCTCCTGTTGTAAATGCGCACATAGTCACTAATTGGTCAAAATGACGCGCTGGTAGGTTTGAGAACGTTCTACTTTGTAAAAATGTTATTTTACAGCGTCTTGAAATTAGTACGAGTTGGTCATTCCAAAAGTTTTGACTTATGAATATCCACTTTTCACGAAGCATTTTACTTAGCTTGCTAGCTCAGACCTTACTTCAGTTTTTATGAATTTCTGGACAGAATCGTTAATCAAACCTTAATAAGTTATAGATTGAAACCTCTAGAAAATTTGCCATCAGATAAAGCAATATTTATGAAAATTCGCTTTAGATTAGAAGGTATGAAAACCTTGCTGCAGGTAGGGAGCAACGGTACCTAATATGTTTTCAAGATAAGTAATAAAACTTTCTTCTGTTTTTAAATTTTGTTTCAGAAACAATTTTTTTTCACAGTTATATTCTTGGTAGCTCTAGATTAGTGTATATCTACATAAATAATAATAAATTTTTCAAATGTGTTGAATTTTGACATTTATAGTTTGGATTTGCCTCATTCTTGCACTAAAAATGAAAAAAAATGACGTAAAACAAAACCAAAACTGGCCAAAAGTATTTCAAACCAGTACTTTTTGAGTAATTTACAGAAAAAATGACTAGAAATGACTTGGAAATAAATTAATAACGGACGTATTTTTCTGCTTTATATCAAATTTGGTATATCTACTTATATTGGCATACCAGGACATTGACTACATTGAATTTCTGGAGTTTTAAATTCGTAAAGGATTATTTTTGGTTTGGAGATTGCAAATTTGTCTTTATTTTTGTCCGCCACCACTTTTTCCAAAAGCATCCAAACAACTTCGGCGTAGGTTACTATCATTTGTTGATTCACCTTGATAGTTACACATGTTTTGGATGATTTCTTCAGATGATTTAAATATTCTGTAGGAGTATAGATAGTACGTTCAACTTTACGCATATATTTTTCAGTTCCGCAGCCGCAGGGAAGAAAACTGTGCCCTTTTTGGGAACCTGTGATAGGGCCGTAGCTAGAGGCTCTGGGGCTTCGGGGTAGCAAGTGATAAAGGGGCCTATGTTCGGCTATGTTTGGGGGCCCCGGGGCACTGCCCTGGCGGTAGCTACGGCTCTGCCCTGTGGATTATCTGTTTGAACCAGCTATTTTGAACCAATGAATGTAAAAACTGCACTGTAATGTTCTGAGCGGGTCAAGTCCAAAAATAAACGTTCAGGCAACTAAACATGCATTTATATACATTGTTGTTGAACCAATCAATAGGGCTTGGAAAATTGTATATAATGGTGTTAAATGTAATTTTGTCAAAAAATGGACTTGCCCCTTCTTGCAGAAAGGTCTTCAGTTGACTACGTAAAACCTTTTCGAAAAGAGTGTCATAAAAATTTTAATTTCCTACCTCAACTCAGTTTTTATCAATTTCTGGACAGAATCTTTAAAGAAACCTTAACAAGTTATATATTTTTGTAATCTCTAGAAAATTTGCTATCAGATAAAGCAATACTCGCAGGAATTCGCTTTAGATGAGAAGATATAGCTTTTTGGAAAGCGGGTTATACAAAATTGAAATGTTCTACCTTAATTCAGATTTTATGAAGTTCTGGACATAATCTTTTATGCAACCTTGTTTTATATTAAATTTGAGACCAAATTTCTATTTATTATCCTTGCAAAAAAAAGTGCAGTGAATAATATGAAATGTATGTAAACGAAATTTCGGTCATGTCTATAGAAAGAAGCGTCTTCAAAACGTTACAAATGCAACTCGAATCCATCCCTTAAAGACCCGTTTCGGCGTACATTTTGTTAAAAATGTCTAAACGACAGATTAAGTAGGTCTATTTGTGTAGCCGCCTTTCCAAATTACCCTCCATTGTGATTTATTCTCGGTAAAGAACCATTCCACTTGGTTGCGTTCGTAAGTGCAAACCACCAGAAAATTGGTGTAAACTTGCAGCCTCCTCGGGACTTTACACAACTTTACTGACACCGATAACATCTGAAATGGGCTCTCCTGAAACTTTACCTGAAATCAGATATCTTAAGAGCCGCCGAGATTGGTTATCACCACATAACTCTGCCTCTGTTGGGTGAGAATGTTCTGAGTTTTGCTTCTAGTGTTGCGTGTTGAATTTCAAAACAGAATATTATGATTGTCTTGAGAAATGGGTTTACTTTGAATGCTGCCCTTGTGTTAAAAGCCGTCCATTTTTTAACGCGGAAAAGGTTAATACAGACGTTCTCAGTTCGTTTTTATTTGAACATTAAATCTGTTGAATCGTGTACTGACAAAACAAATAAACAAAAGATTTATGAAAATTTAATGCCACCACATTAAACTAATAAACAAACCGGTGAGTCCGATTAAAAACATGATATGAACGTTAATTAACTAAATGAATGATTTTCCGCTGTATTGCCGCCTCGGTCACAGAGTAATACCTTTGTTGAAAAATAAAACAAATATAACAACAATGTTATTTATTAATATAAAATCATCTCGCTAGAATAATCCCGTTATATGCAAGTACATCATGCAAATAATGAAAACAGTACGGATTAGAATTTATTTTGTGTTTGTTACAAGATTTAGAACGCCAAGAGTGTATATTTTATCAAGAGCGCACCCAGGGGGGCATATGGGGCTGCAACCAATCAAAGCCGAGATTTTATACGTTTTCTGCATATAAATTTTAGTAAATACATGATTTTACCTTCCCCCTCCTCCTTTTGTCGTCAATTTTTCAATGTTCTTTGTTTGCAGAGTGATATACAACCCACGGTACCTTAGTACTTAGACTTGCGGCCTTCGTGGGTTGTACGAATATAAAAAAAACTACATCTTCCAATCTAAAGCGAATTCCCGAGAAATATTTCTTTATCCGATAGAAAATTTCCTGGAGATTTTAACGACATATAGGTTGTTAAGGTTTCATTAAAGTTTATGTCTGGAGATTTTAGAATAACTCATAAGTTTTTAATGATGATGACAGAACAAAACTTTCAAACCTTAACTAAACAACTAGAAGGGCTAAATTTAAACCAGTACTAACACCTTCTTAGTGAATCCTAGGATTAATTTTTTACAATACGATAATTATTATTGGGCACAAAAATAGGCTAAATCCTATTAAATTCACTCTTGTAGGTTTTTCAAGTATGTACTTCAACACATGGAATATTCTCAGGTTTGAAATTGAGTTCGGAGACCGAACAGAAGTAGGTAGTATAAAGGAGAGCCAGCCCTCGAAAACCCACACGAGTGTAAAAAATCTATATGGAACTTTAAATTAAAATTAACTGCAATACTTGGGTGGGATTTTAGAGTGGGACTTAATTTGACAACTGAAAAAGTTTTCATAGTTATAAGCCAAAAAAAAAAAGAAACGCTGCTCTTTGGAGCCGATCGTGACCGTTCAAAACGGTTTGAACTAATGTGGTAGTGTAGTTTTTTGGAGAAACTACAGATTATATTCATGCAGATCATAAGTATGAGGTTGGATGAAGTTTACCACAGGGATTGTCCATTACCTGGAATAATACTGAGATAAATTTCCTAATTTTTATTCGCATGCATTCTTTTCACATATTATATATTTTTTTGCCAGGGCAGGGCACTATGATACTAGGCTATAACACTAAAATTTCACTTAAGAAAACAAATTAAAAAAATTAATACGATTTCTTTACTTATGACCTAAGAGTCCTAAGCCAAATTTCAATTTTCTAACCCTACCGGAAGTATCATAGAATGGGCTTAACTAGCAATCTTTTTTATTTCAAAATATAAAAGTACTCCATTCCAAAAGCTTAACATACCTAAACTGATCAATTCTCATAAATAATGAGTTGATAGACCCTTAACTACTTCACAATGTTAGTAAGTTAAGATCTTCCTTTCTTTCATCCATCGACCCATTCAAAAAAACATTAATGTCAACATCTTCTACAGCCAAATGAAACATCTTTATAATAGGTTGCATCTCAAGCAAAAAAATCAAAGTTTCATTACGAACAGTTGACTGGCTTCTCGATATAATAGTCAATAAAACGGAAGTAAGCTTTCAGAAGAAATATTGAGTTCGGTATTGCGTAAAAAACAAATATATTCCATCTCAGTATTTAGGTACGATTCTTTTGAAAAGTTTTTTTTTATTTTTATTTGGCTGCGTTTGGCACTTTATGTTACCTCAGTAAAATTTCTAAATTATTGTTTAACATTCTGTGTTCGTCTGTCACAGTTTTGTGAATAACGTATGTAATAACTAATAAATAAGTAATAACCAAGCAAACCAAAGCACAGAAAAATATTATGTGAATTGATAAATTTACAGACCAAACTTTGAACAAGTTTTCAATATTGCTCAGTTCTTTAATGGAAAATTGCCAAGTTTGGTCTGTAAATCTCTCAATTCACATAATATTTTTCTGTGCGTATCTTATCAAAACACTGCTAATAACGTGTAGATAAGGAACTTGGCATAATTTATACATTTCAGTTAATTTTTTCAGATAACATGTATGTTTTTGGTGAGACTTCATAATTTTTTGTTCAGATACTTATAAAACCAAATGATATTTAGCTACAGCATCTAAAATGGCTGTTATATGACGCTGGCTAAAATGGCTGTTATACTGACGTTTCCTTCCACCAGAATTGAAAACAAAAGGCGAGTCGTATCCTACAAAATTGTGCCAATTAGCTGGTCCCTTAAAAATAGATTTAATCTTTATTCTGAGAGTTGAACAAAATAAGGGAGGTATGGTTTTTGAATTTCTAATGCTATTTTAAGCGTTTTAGAAAATTTCGTACTTAAATGAGGTAATGAAACGAAATTACTGGGCGCCAAAAAATACTGGGAACAAAATTTTTGACATACATCTCGTTTTGACATTTTCTTCTGTTTCAGGGACCAAAGTAAATGTGGCCAAACAGTCTCACAACTGGGTAAGTTTTATTTTTTGTTAGTTCTATTGGTTTACATTGTATTTTATTTTTGGTTATTCCTATTTCTAAGTTTTTTTATGTGGGACAGCCAACGTGGACTAAAAATAATGTAATCTATTAATACGGGATTTAAAAGATTAGCGGTTAGGAGGGGAAGGGAAAACCTCTGCAGGCAATTTTTTTTATAATGTGGAGACCCTAGGTATGAATAAACAAGTGGAGAGTAAAGGGATGCATGTGTCGTTGTATTAGGAACAGTCAAAGACGGAATGATACGCGCTATTTCTTCCGAGTAAAATCCGTGGAAATATTTGTAGAAGAGAGAGAGAGAGAGAGAGAGAGAGAGAGAGAGATAAGATAGTTGAGACCATAGAGGAAAGGAACCAAATTTGAGATAGGCGCCTAATGTGAAATAGTTATTTTCTATCTATGTATATAGGGCACGCCATCCAGTTAGAAACGACAAAAACTAATTATTGTTTCCAACTGTAAACGTAGGGGGAAGGCGCTTGTAACGTACCTAAATGTGTTATTCGTTTGTTAATAGTGGACCAGTTAAACCCGTTCTATGATTGGAAAGTTTTAAATTGATTGTTTTAGTGCAAAAAAATACCGAAGGTAAGTTGATATCAGAGGCGCAACTAGGGGGTCTAGGGGGGCTGAGCCCCCCAAACTCGATATTAGCACCCCTAGACCGATTGTTGTTCCATAAAAACAAAAAATTCAAATTAACTTTCTCTTAAGGGTTAGGGCTTAAGTCCCCCCCCCCTCCAAAGGCACTGTCTAGTTGCGCCACTGGTTGACATTGAATATTTGCAATTAAAACCTTAAAATATAAGCTTGTTGCCTAAATAAGTTCCTTATTTAAGACACTGAGGTTTGAATAATTTGAGAGTATCTCAAATTAGGAACCATATATATTTAGAACTTTATAAATATACATTTCTGTTTACTTACGGGAAAACAACCAAATAATTGTTTTGCAGATGTCATTCTAAACGCAAGAAATGGAACCCCGAAACTATGATTAAAGCTGTTGAAGCAGTAAAATCTAAACAAATGGGTTATTTAAACACGTTCAAGATTTATGGTGTATCCAGGGGGACAATTGAAAGATACGTTAAGTCCAATAAACTGCCAGAAGAACTTATCCACCGGACGAAAGTTCTTATTCTTGAGCTTGAAAATGAGGTAGTAAAATATGCACTTCCCATGGAAGGAAGATTTTTTGGTTTGAGGACACGTGATACGAGTATAAAGCGATTGGCTTTTCAACTTGTCATTAGAAATGGTATAAAGCATCCCTTTAAATCTAGTAGTCAGTCAGCTGGTAAAAAATGGCTCCGCCTATTCTTGAGAAGACATCCAGAACTCTCCGTAAGAACTCCTCGAGGAATGTCTGAAGCTAGGGTTATTTACACCTGATAATGTTTCAAAGTCCTAACCCTTATGAGACGGAGTTAGAGAAAATTTGATACACTTAGTACGAATTTTAATGTAGACGAAACGGGTATCAGCGTACTTCAGCATAAGCATAGTAAAGTGCTTTCTATATATGAAAGGAAAAAAGCAAGTATCTCGAATTAGGGCACCAGTTTTTTTTATTTCAAAACTAGATGTATTCTTTTGTATTTCTATATACATTTAACTAGTTCAGTTACTTTTTGTGAAAATAATAGTATAGTTTCCTATTAAACAGTATAACCTCACGGTAAGTCAAAAAATAATATAATGTTTTACAAATTTGGTTCCTTTCCTCTATTTATAACATTTACATTATTACTAAGGTCATAATTTTTATCTGAAAAAAATTGAGGACAGACCAAAGTTTTCAAATTATTTTAAGAATACTCCGGACAATATGCAAAACAATTATCCAAATAAAGTTCTCGCACCTCACCGCGAGAAAACACAACACGCTTTCGCAAACTTTACGCCCCTCAAACGGTTACAAAAACAAATTGAGGGCTCAAAAATTGCCGACGGGGGTGTATGCGTGTGTGTGCCGTGCCATTTACCCTTGTTATCTCAAGACTACAGTGGCGATGTGGTAGCAGGACGGGCTCTGCAAGGTCTGAGTGCAAACACAGATAAGGCCCTAAGTGGCCCTTTGGGCTCGAATAGCGCGCCGCGAACAAGACAACTCTATTAGGACAACAGCGGCCGATAATACGAGAAGCTGGTAGCGCCGTTTTAGTCGGTTGGCTTTCGATTAATTATTTAGTTTGGCATAGTTAAAATATTTATATGTATAGCTTCTACCCGCGGCTTTAAAACACTATAGAACGCGGAACAACAAACAACTTATTTAAATATTACGAACTGCAACGGTCAAACAAAGACCCTTTTTGAAAAAACCCGATGGCAGAAACTCTATTATTTATCTTAAATACCTTGTCATCACAATACTCTAAACAAAGATCTACCAAAGGGTATTTCTCGAAAACCGAACATTGCAGACAGCGTGGTTTCGAGCTAAGCCCTTTCTTACATCGAATTGGTTATTTGGGTAGAAAATACTAAAAAGAAAAAGTATAGTTGCCGGCTTCTTTAGAAAAATATTATATTATGAACGAAAACATCATGTGAAAGATAAAAGAAATACTTATTTAAAGTACATACATTATATAGATATATTATATACTTATATTTACTATTTTTTAGTGTTCCGTGAAACGGAACACTTGGAATCACTTCGGTGTCCGTCCGTCCGTCCGTCACAGGCGAGTTTCTCTGAAACTATTCGACGCAAAAATTTGAAATTTGGCACAGAGATAGAGTGTGGTGGCCCAGTTATAGACGTGAAGTATAAAAAGTTAAATTTTGATTCTGGGGGTTAATTTCGGGGGGTAAATTGGGCAACAGAAAAAAAAATTCAAGGGCATCATGTAGGGTGTCAAATGAAAGCTTATTGAAGTACGAATTCAACGATACATTTGATGTATTTTTTAACATTTTCCCGGAAAAATGCTTAAAAATTGCTGTCCCCCACCCTTATCACCATCAGAAAAATCTGAAAAAAAAATCATGAACATTGAGAATTAGGTGTAGATTGAGCGAAAATTATCAGAATTGAAAAATTCCAGCGCGGTCAACTGTTATAAACAATTTAATTGTTGGTTTCCTTATAACTGCTGAATCATTGGTTTAGAGCAAAAATAATATCTTTACGTGAGTATTTATATGTAACTGTGGTTAATGGTAAACTTAATGTTGTTCAAAGTAAGGTAACTTGTACACCGAAGTTTTAAACTTTGTACTCGGCACGATTTCACAGTATAAGGATCCGTAATGATAATTCATAAACGCGCTTACTTTAAAGTTCAGAGTTTTCGTGTACAAATAATAAGTAATAAATAACTAAATAATAATAAATAACTAAAAATATAATCCTTTCTTAACAATTTATTAATGCATTAGATAACTCCATTTTACAGTAGTGTATTTGTTGAGATACACTCTACATAAAAGGCAAGCAATCATTCAATATTAGACTATTTTTTGAAGTATGTCCGTGCTAATTTTTGAATAACCAGACATCTAACGAATTGAAATTCATCCCCCCACCCTTTTATTTTCCCTATCTCAGCGTTTTAAAAGACAAATATCATAAACTACCCACCATCAGGGCGAATCAGACTAATTGACAATATCAAACAATCAGCACAAGGACTAATTTTATCTGGCAATCTGGCTAATGGGCCATTATTAACCTTATCAACTTCAAAGTATCGCCAAGTTGTGTCCCCTCGCTGTCTTCTTATTCGATTGCCACCCTCTGTTTGCCGTTAACAATGCCTGAGGGACGCACGGGGAGCAGATTCCCAGTGGAAACTTCAAAAAGCGAACGATTCAAATCGAATTTATTAGTGCTAATAGGTGTAAGTTTTTTTTTTGGGATTTACGATTCTGGCAACTGGCATTCCAAGTTTCTTACGTACTACTATTGACTTTTGTTCACATGACTGTTTCTCTTTTACTTATTAATGTTTAAGGCGTTAATAAGGACGTTCACGGTGTTTTCGGGTTGTTGATGTGTTCTTAGTACCTATAATAACAATTTTAAGTTACTTTCAGTAAGGCTAGAAACTTGAAATTTTGTCTGTATGTAAGTTTTAGGTCACTAGTAAAGGGAATAATAAAAAAATAGTACTCTTTTTGTAATTTGCCTGATACTCTAGAATTTGCAAAAGATTTTTGTTATTTTATTCATACTTGCTCTCTTCAACTACCAATTCCATCTACAGTTATGCTGACTATAGGAGTCTCCACACCAACATTCATTTTTCCAGACAAGTCTCCAATCAAGAACGGGATAATAGATGCATAAATGTGCACATATCCCTTTTACAAGATCTTCAATTAATCTTAGATCACCCTTGCCATGAACCTTGTTTAGTTTAATGCTTCGAAAACCCAGTCTTGCTCCCTGTCACGCAAAAAATCTAGCAACACGTATCCCATCCACATGAATAGGTAAGCTCTACAGAATATAGAAACGTTTAATCTTGTTTTCATCGCTTTCGAACACGATCTCAGCTGGCAAAGACACATTACTTCAATATCCCCACCAGCGCACTGTGGGTGGTTCCCGGTCCATATAAAGGTTAGACAAAAATCGAAAATGTGTTACTGAAGCCTCTTTTTACAAGAAAATTAGTTTTCGGCATCTACAAGATTTATTTACAAGACAGTGTGATATTATACAGTGTCCGCGAAGAAGTCTCCACCATATGGAATTATTTTGAATTTGTAGACTTTTTGCGTCATTTTTTCGTCATAGATTCTGCATGACAGGTAACCAAAAGAGTCAAAACCGTCGGGAATATCTTATACGGTACGTTAGTACTTAGGCTCAGTGGCGCAACCAGGGGGGCGGGCTGGGGGCTTCAGCCCCCTCAGACCATCATCCTAGACTCTAGACACACAAAAATTAAAAAAAGTGCACTACTAATTTGAAGAAATCCACCGAATTGCATTATTCAGCCCCCCCCCCCCCCCCAGACAAAGTCCTGGGTGCGCCCATGCTTAGGCTTGAAGTCCACGTGGACTGTCTCAGATAAAAAATACATGCTATCACATGCGTAACAAACCTGAACATTAACACCGAGATTCACTAAAAGTTTTGAAAATCTAGTACTGGCTTAAGTTTAAACATTTTTTTCAAGTTGATCGTTTAGGTTTTGACAAGTTCTTGTCCTGTCGCTGTTAATAATTAGCCATTAAAAACATCTGAGTTATATTTTAGAGATTTACTTCCTGCTAAAATCAATTTAGTTCTACTATTATGGAAAATACATGCTTAAATAGTATTGTTTTTATATAAATTTGCGAAAAAGCTCAGGGATTATTGGATAGCACAAAACTTAGTTGCCTCATTTTTACTCTAGTCAAAAGCTGTCAAATTTGCCCGATCTTAGCGACAGTGATCCCTGGGATGCACTTTTCAAAACCTCTTTAATCAGCTAATTGGGCATAGATAACATTAGCCAAACAATTATTTCAAAAGCTTTATTATAGCCCATTCTAATCTGATCATCTGCAATCATTAGCTTGTATGTATGTATGTATGTTATGCGCGCGTGCACGTGTACCAACTTTATTTTGATCCGTATAGCATTAAC
Source organism: Philopedon plagiatum (assembly GCA_963971165.1). Classification (NCBI taxonomy): domain Eukaryota; kingdom Metazoa; phylum Arthropoda; class Insecta; order Coleoptera; family Curculionidae; genus Philopedon; species Philopedon plagiatum. The sequence goes on from OZ020194.1 coordinate 97,378,677, forward strand.
GACTGGTTACTGATGGCTCTCGAGTTAGCCAAAATAGAGAGATAATGCCCTTCGGTAACTAGGAAACACCCCTTTCTTGTTAGCGTTTGAACTTGCCGATAAAACGGAACGGAAAAACGTCAGAAATGCAAATCGGCTTATCGTCTTGTCTTTGTTTGGATTGGGGTGCCGATTGACTCAAATATGCCATAAATAAATCAGTTTGTTCAAGTGGAAATTGAGTGATTTGAAAAGAATGATGTGATAAAAAAAAGTCTTTATCGCTACATCAGAGGAGGTTCCCAACCTTTTCTGGACCACCACCCGCTTTACAAGAAAACAAATTTTCAACGCCCCATCTCCCATAATAGATATACTAACTATTAAAATATTGCTACACATTATCTATATTTTTTATCTATCTATCCATCTATCTATTAAGAATCACAATGTAAAAATTAAAAAGACCATCAAAAGTAGAAAATTGTTTATTAAAAATTAACACGAAAATAGTAATAAAAAAATTAATGAGGCTGGTGGAGATTTATCAAATTTGTTAATGTCGGGTTCTAATTTTGTCAACATCAGTCGCACATCGCCGCGCTCAGCCAAATACGATGAAGGAAATGCAGTTAAAAATTTCTGTACTATTTCCCACAATCCAGAGTAGATTGCTGGTGTTGATTTTTGAAGCCAAAACTCTTGGTATCCTTTTCTGAATTTTACTTTTAGGTCTTAGTTGTGAGTTATACGAGTTCCTCTTCTAAATTTGTAGGATCTGCTGTATCTGCATTTGCGAAAGGATCTAAAACCCAACCCGGCATATTCATGTCTAAAATATCCTGGAATCGCTCCTTAAAATCAGCATGAAGAACGTCCAAATTTACTTAGTTAAATATTTTAAACAGGTCTGTTAAATAAGCGATGTCATTTTTGGATATTGGTTGGTTAATCAGGTTTGGGCGCTGTTTTTCGTCTCTGATTTCAAGGAAATCTAGTACTGAATCAAATAGATTGTAAAAACGATTCCGACTAGTACCTTTTGAGAGTCAACGAACTTCTGTGTGCAGCAGCAAGCGATAATAATCTTCATTTTCACTGCAAAGTTGGCCAAATAGTCTGTCACTCAATGAACTGCTTCTAATCTTATTGAGTGCTCTAATAACGTAATTACGCAGGCGTTCACTCAGATTTTTTGCAAACAAATACTGATGATGAACACAATGTACAGCGAGTACATTTGGTACTGCTTGTTTCAAATGCGCTATGAAACCCTTATGACGCCACGTCATTGCTGGAGAACCATCAGTAGCGTAGCAGCTGATAAAATGTTACGAAAAGGTATTTCTTTCTCTTGAAAAAACTTGTTGATGGTATTAAATATCGATAATAACTGTTGACATTTTTTTTTCTTTTATAAATCGTACGTATGATAAGAGTAGTGCTTTGTTATTTGCTAGAATTGACTCATCGAGTTGAATGGAAAATTTGCAAGTCTTCAAGTAAACGCATAATGATAATTCAACGTCTTTCGCCATTTCATCTATTCTTCTTTGCACTGAATTACTACTCAGAGGTATTTTCCTGATCATATCTGATGGTGTCTTATGATGAAGAACAGTTCTTCTTTGACTGCCGGCAAGATTAATTCCTCGCCAATTGGGTGTGGTCTTCCCGCGTTTGCTATTAACAATGAAATATTATATGAAGCTCGTAGTCCATCATCTTCTTGTTTAGAAGACGATGCAGAAAGGTTTGTAATAGTTGGCTGTTTTAAGCATTTCTTTTCCAGTCCTTGAAAACAGCATAATTCTTTGTTCTTTTTATCAGCATGCACTTTATTCAAATGCTCTTGTCGGCTTCATGACTTTATTTGAAAAAACTTTTTGGCAAATTAAACACTTAGGTTGGGTTGGGTAATGATTGGTTATTGGTTCGTAGGAGAGTGAGTAAATCCATATTTAAAATACTCAATACTGTACTGCCGGCATTTCTTCTTAGTAGATTCAGACATGATGAAAGACAAAATTTGCTACGGTTTCAATACATTAACTTTTCAACAGATTTATAGATGTAATATAATAATGACTTCTATTAATTATCACTCACAAATAAGGATTATTGGTGAAGCACACAAAAATCATGAGACATTCCTAGCCATGCAAGCCTTTTATAGATTTGATGTCGTGCACGCATCAACTCATTGGCTTGGTTGCGATTCCGGTGCACTTGCTCTGTAAACAAGTTATGATAAGCTCCCATATTTTTGTCGAAACATGCTTGATTGCGTGAATCGCATCGTTGCTTACCAACTTGCAAAGACTTGTCACAGACAATACTAAAACCGAATTAGGTATACGTATACCTAATGCTAGTTTAATTTTGTTGCTTATTTACGCGATAACAATAAAATGAAAAATTTTAGAGATAGGTAAAATATTTTTTGGTGAAAATAGTATTTTCAAAGTATTTTATCAATGGCCGCCCCCCTGACTGCCTTAAAGCCCCCCATTTGCCTCTGGGCTACCGCCCCGATGGAAGACTCCAGCGCCCACTGGGGGGCGGTCCCGCCCCCGTTGGGAACCTGTGGGCTACATATTATAAAACGCAACGTCTCTATGTTTATCTGCCCATTTGTATGCTTATAACTCCAGACCCAATGATCTGATTTACATGCCTTTTTGAATAATTTATAGGTACCTACATTATCTGGCCCGATCTTAATTTATATTTTGTTATGTTAGGTAATATAGGAAGTGGCGATTTTCCTGAAGCAAATCGACAAGAAACCGGCCGAGTGAAAGCAACAAAATAGTAGTAATTTGCGCTCTTAAAAAGGTGAATAAGACTTCTTGAACAATCTTTGTAAAATTATGTTATTAACATTGCCAAATAAATAATTATTTCGTAAAAGCCTAAACAATATTAACAATACCCAGGCTTCCTAATACCTTCCAGCCTCCAGCTCCGTAAACAAAAACAATTCAATAAAATCTGTCAAGTAGATAAAGAACGTCTTTTTACAGATAACGAAAACAAGCTTTATTTTTTAAAAAAAGACAAGAGCACAGAGAAAAAAAAACGTTGTCATCGAAATTCTGGTGTTCGGTTACGGTCGGTATCACGATTGGCTTTTATGCTCTTTCACAATAAGGATCATATTTCTTCGAGGTGTTACCAGCAGACTATAATCCGGCACAAAAGAACTGTCAGGGTATGCGGATTAGAGAGACTTAAAGAGTATTCGAAACAACTAATAAGCAGGGTGTAGTGTTTTTCGAGATATGAGACATGACCTGTCCATTGAAGGTAGATCTCGATCTTTAGAAATTACCAGTTTCTTTTTTTTGGAAGTCGATTGTACAGATAATTTTTATCGATTATTATCGAGGATGGCCATTAGTGAATTTCAGTACACGATTGGTGGAATTTTATTTATGCAATGATACCAGTAGGTACTGCCTGGTTTATCAATCTAATTTAAAGCGAATTCCGGCGAATATTACTTTACCCGAAAGAAAATTTTCTTTAGATTCCAAAAATATATAACTTATTAGGATTTCATCAAAGATTCGGTAGAAATTTTAAATTTTTATGAAACTCGTTTTAAATAGTGCAAATTTTCTAGAGATTCCAAATGTACGTATATAACTTATTAGGGTTTTATTAAAGATTCTGTTATGGAGGAAAACTTAATTAGGATAGATTTGACTTATAAGTTCAAAATCACTTTACGTATTTCTTTTCCTTCAGATGCAGCCCAGACAACGAACTCTCATTCCCCGGCTTTGGAAGTGCCTGCGGTGGAAACTCCGGCAGTACTATGGCCTACAAGTCGGCCCTGTACCCGATGCCGGGTCTGGGGTTGCACGGCCTACCAGTCGATTCCTTACATCCTTCGATGGCCGGCTACCCTGGAGGTATGTGTAGGTACCAATTTTTTTTCTTATATTTTAGTTATAATTTAGTAATTCGCTGACTTGTTTATTCCAAAACAAAACTATCCCAAACAAAAGTTTTTAATGTCTTTGTTAAAAAAGATTATTATACTAAAAGGCGAATTCATGCTGGCAAGCGCCTATTTGTTAGTTTTTATGTACATTTCTGCTAAATTCACGCTGTGTACTTTAGTATTGAAAACTTGAAATGTGATTGCCCTCAAGGTAATACATTTATTACTCACATTCACATTGTTTAATATAATGTACGCCTAAATACGACCCTATGTATCTAAGTTGTAATTATACTCATGAACACTGACATTTAAAATTTTTGGGTTGGTAAACACTTTAAAACAAAAATGGAATGGCTCCGCAATCAATCAATATTCGTTAATCAATATAAAACAGAAATAAAAAAAAATAGACCTTCTTAGAGTAGGTGTGGGCAATGTAGGTATGACAGGAATTAACTACATATATAAGTTCATAATATTATGTTTTTCTTCTCCTTCTAAACATATACCGGGTGCCGCATAAATTTGTTCACTATATTTAGTTTTTTGTATATATAGGGTGTCCCAGTAGATACGTCGCGATTTAAATTTCGCGCCATTCAAGATGTGTATCAATATTTAGTCTCGACGCAGGTTTTCGTATGGAAGCATAAAAAGAAAAAATGAAAACAGTGGAAAAGCGTGTATTGCTTTTATTTTGGCATAAGTAATAAAAAAAAATAAACAAGAAAAAAAAAGTTTAGTCATATAAATCTCCTGGAGTACATTAAGAAAGATGATCCTAATGATTACAAAAATTATTTTAGAATGAATTCCGAGACATATCAAGCGTTACTAAATGTGGTTACTCCATACTTTGCCAAAAATACGAATATGAGAAAAGCAATATTAACAAATAAAAGGCTAGCTGTAACACTAAGATTCTTGGCAACTGCATGGAAAGCCTTTTGAGGATCTAAAATTTTCGGCGTTAATTTCAGGATAAAGATAAACGCTTATAAAATTTTTTAATACATCTTTCCCGTTCGCTGCTCGCACCATGTGCTTCACTCTTCTCTGATGATTCAGGCGGCGTTGCCGGCGCATAGTGTGACGAAATCGAAAATTCGTGGACATTGGTAGTTACTTTACTGCGCTGTTTTACAAAATTTGTGGCATATCAAAACATATATGGGAATACGTTATTACTGTACTAAATTTAGACCTACATAGTACCTTACTACTCTTACTAGGTACCGGTCGCTCAAAAAATATATGTAATTATTTTTCGACAAAATAAATAAAACCCTAGCAAGTAAGTTAATAGACTGAAATACTAATTATAACAAACGTACCTTAATTAACCTAATTTTCACAATCTGAGCTGGAGACTGATCTATTAGAATCGTCTTCCTCAACGTTAGTTTCTTTAAAAAGTGTTTCGGATTCTGGAAACAGATCATCTTTTTCTCGCCGCTTATTTCGGTCTAATAAAGAAAATAAGGGGATCTGAAGAAATTAACAAGTTGTGCAGTATGTCCTCAATATTTTCGGCCCGTCCTCGCTTTTGTACCTAATATTCTCGGAATTTACGAAACTTTATTTCTATTTTCTAGATTCTGATGCTGGATAAATATCACATAGGAATATAAGAAATGTTCTCGCAAATTCCTGCTCCATGTATTAATAACATATGAACTATATAACACAGCTTTGCAGTATCTGTCAAATATTCCCGAAAAGTATCAACATTTAAGTTTTGATCCGAAGAAAGCGCTTAAAGAATTACAGCCAATTTTTGTTCAATCCAGTGATTGCTGCTGATTTTTCGTAATTCCGAAAAAGTTCCAGCAGTATTCCTGTCGTTTGTAGTGCCCTCACCCTGTTTTAAACGTCTATCAGTATCCCAAGTTCATTTCGAAAATTATTTTGTATTTTCTTCTTCCTTTGCTCTTTTATTACTTTGTTTTCAATCTTAGTGGCATCACTAATTAAAATAACAAAGCATACTTAATGAGTTAACTATTACCTACTTATTAGAATAGGTAAAATGTTTAATAAAATAACAATTTAAAACTGAGTGTAATGTAATAACGTATTTTTAAAACTATGTAGGTAGGTACTTAGATTCATGAATATTTTATTTAATATTATTCTGGCCACTTTTCTTAGTAAAAGCTAAATTAGTTAAAATTTACTTGTAACTTCTTAAAAAATTTAATACGATTAATAACATACCTGTAAAATCTCCAAAGCGGCATTATAAAGCAACTTTGGATTCTTACAAGTGTGACATTACTAAAGAATTTTTTTCAATAATCGGACAAAGTCGGATGAGATTTTTGGATATACCTAATGTATAAGAGTTGTGTAATCCTCTAATGTATGTGATAACTATATTTAGGCATTTTTTTAAAAGTCACACCAAACTTTGTTTTTTCTTCGACTAAGACCACAGTTCTTTAAAATTCCATATGTAAGTAAACTTTACAAATAAGTCCACTAAAATTTGAAAATATCAAGAGTAGTTAGCATACTATAGCTACAACAAAAATTGTTTTCAAATTTTTTTAGAATATATTATTATGAATTTTTTAAAGTTGGACTTATTTTTGCATTATTTTTATTGCTCTCAGAAAAGTCAAGTTTCTACTTAAAAAGGAAGTAGGTACTTTACGGTGATATATTTGAAAAAAAACTGGTAAACGACTAAACTTCAGACATTTTACGAATAGTCGATGTCAAATAAACAAGCATGATATTTTTCTAAAATTGTTGGTTTTATTTAAAAACTAAATCCCAAAGTAGGTACCTATCTACTGGGACCACCACAGATAAAATTCTACTGATGATTGGCCTTTCGCCAAAAATAGGAAAGAAAGCCCCTATCAACATGGGTCTGGAACAGCTTCGTTTCCTAGATACAGGGTGATACAATTTTAATTTTAGTTTCTTTCTATAGTTTTCCATATCCAAATTCCATAAAAATATATTTTAGGTAACCAAAGAAAACAACGGCGAGAACGAACCACGTTTACGAGAGCACAGCTGGACATTTTGGAAACGCTGTTTTCGAAGACGAGATATCCGGATATTTTTATGCGGGAAGAGGTGGCCTTAAAAATTAATCTTCCTGAATCTCGAGTACAGGTGAGGTCATGCATGAAGAAGTAACATTTAATTTGTTTTTCGGTTAGGAACATTTGCTGTAGGCCGACGTTCCCTCTTATTTTCTAACCCAGTATACTTGGTATGGTATGATAAAGGTTGTTTTCTTGGCTGGTATGCAGCGTTGTCACATTGAAAATAAAACGAATCTGCTTCCTAAATTCTTCACTAATCGTGTTTTTTCAAATTTTAATAAAAACAGTTGGTTGCAGCACAGTCGTTTAAAGGTACATATAACTATGTTAGTCCCATTAAAAAAAATCGATCAAGTGCAAGCTATACTTGCACAATTATTATTGTTCCGTGCCATCAGCCTCCCACTTAAGCTGAGCAAACCTCGGCCGTCCATCTGCCGCGCTATTCGCCGCCGACGGCACCATCGCCGTATCACATCGCGTATGCGCGGAGCTGAGGGAGCGTTTCGATTGAGCCAAATTAAAAATTTTAAAAAACGTATGAGGACAAAAGTTGTTCCTTATATTGGGAGAAATATTTTTTGTCGAGAAACTTTTTCTCTTAAACCAATGGTTCAGCAGTTATAAGGAAATAAACAAATACATTGTTTATAAAAATTGATCGCGCTAGAATTTTTCAATCCTGATAATTTTGGTTCAATCTATACCTAATTCTCAATGTTTGATGATTTTTCCAGATTTTTCTGAGCGATCCTTTTGGTGATAAGGGTGGGGGACAGCAATTTTTAAGCGTTTTTCCCGAAAAACGTTTAGAAAAGTGCATACAAAATGTCTCATATATATTGTTGAATTCGTGCTCCAATAAGCTTTTATTTGACACCCTACACGATGTCCTTACATTTTTTTCCATTCCCTAATTTACCTCCTGAAATTAACCCCCAGAACCAAAATTCGACTCTTGATACTTCATGTCTATAATTGGGCCACCACACTCTATCTCTGTAGTAAATTTCAAATTTCTACGTCGAATAGTTTCAGAGAAAATCGCCTGTGATAGACACACGGGCAGACGGACGGACACCGAAGTGATTCCATTTAGTGTTCCGTTTTACGGAACACTAAAAAAGAAATATGTATATTAACAGCACAACGGGCATTAATATGATCACGTATAATAATCGTCACCAGTGCTGTTAAAGAAGTATCTCTATATTTTGTTTGTATTTACAACTGTAGAGACGTTAAATACATTTATTTCTATACGGAAACGACGAAAATAGAGCCGCTCTCAATGCGTTCTCGTTTTCAATATTTGTACGGATTCCTTTTGTTATATTGTTACACGACTTCTCTATTGATTTTTAGTTAGACCTGAATTGGATATTTTTGTCATCAAAAGCACAATAACGACGGTGTTTTTTTGCCTAGCTTGTATATTTATTTTAAAGGTAAAATATGAACATTTAAAAGAGATGAGAAAAGCAGAAAATCGACAGATTACATACTGACGTTTCGGGTATTGCGTGTTCAAGTTTCAAGTCGACAATTAGAGGATTTGCAAAAACAAGTCAACAACTGGGAGTCCCAGAAAGCGCCTGTCTGCAAAATCTGCTCCAGGGCGGGGCGCTGCAAGAGCTTGGAGCGACACGTTGGGCGCCAAAAATTAGAAAAATAGTGATTTTTGGTTCTCAACGTAAAGCAGAACAAAACCAGCTCTTTTTCTTTTTCTATGAATCCCTTACTGCAAACCCGAGCAACATTGTGGCCTTTGATTAAGAATCCTAACCTTCCTAAACTATGTTATAAATGCAAAAATCTGTTTGGTACTCTATTACGTCTCAACGGAACAACGGATCATGATGAACTCTGCACAGGGGAAGCTTACGTCGCAGAGAAGGACATAATAGGCTCCTTATTATTTGGATAAGTAGTATACAGGGTGTGTCACGAATTGAATTATTATTCAGAAACTGGACAGTTAATAATTTCTTTCGTTAGAAGGAATTCAGAATGTCATCTACGTACGTATACAGTGCAGCTCCTTAGTGTCCTCCCATCTTAATTTTTGAACCGTTTCATTAAGAAAATTGAAAGTTGGCATACGGTCATTAGTCATTAGTATAAAAATACTATGATTTGGTGCACAAGTGCCTCTCGGAAAAATTAAGATGGCTGCTAGACGCCATCTTGGAAAAAACTTAAATGGAAAGAGGGGTCTTGCGATACATCATTTTAATAATATTAATAATTAATATAATATTAATAATTAATATTTTTCGGAAGTTATTGGTAAATTTGCTGCTTTTAAAGTTCGAAAAGTGTCGTAAAGTTAATAGAAAATATATTATAAATCTCTTATAAATAAATTTTCTTTAGAAATAAAATTAACTATGTTTATTTGATTGAAAATTTGTCGAGGGCCCCCAATTGCTACGTTCCTGGAGGCCCCAGGGTGTCTTTATCCGCCACTGCTAGCAATAATTTGTATAATAATTGTCGATTACAACTAAAGTATGTAACTAAGTCATTTGCCCCCTCGTGGGTATATTTACGAGCACCGTCGTACACGTCAAAAGTGAGGGTGTCTGACGCAGAGAGAACGGCCACAATAGCTTGTGGGCGAAACGTGCTTGCGAATAACGTTGGGAGGCTAATCAGCCCCGGCTCCGAAATTAATAGTTTCGTAAACGTTGCCTTTTCTTCGGTGCTGATTTATTGTTGTGCACTTTGTTGCCCGGTTTTTAAGGTTTTTATTGTTGACACACGTTCGATATGTCAGGAATTTTCTACATAAAGGGGCCGTTGTGGTAGAATACCGATAAATTATTGGAGCTGTAGTTGTAGTGCCCTTTCAAGATGTATTTGCAATAAATCAGTTGGTCTGATTTGATTTTTGGTGTTGCATAAAAAAATTGTGTTTGCTGCGTTATAGTCTAAGCATTGAGTACAAGAAAATAAACTCTTCTTTTTGAAATAGTGTATTGTAGGTACAAGTTTTAAAAATGACTCTTTTCTCACGAGTGAGACGTTTGAGGATCTGAGGCGAAGGCAAAGGTCGTAAGTCGAACGAGTGTGAAATAGCTATTTATGAAACAAGTTGCGTAAAGAGTGTGTTTTAAGCAGACGACGTGAAATTGTCCAACATGGACATGGTAAGCTGAGTTGGACACACTAAGAATGCCTAAAACCTTGGATGAAGAAGGATGAGAAAGGATGCGGTTTTCTCTATACTGTGAGCATATCGAACGTGAAACCTATTTATTTGTTGTTTGTTATGAAAACATCGTACTCCAGAGGGTATATTCGATTGACAAAAATTGGATTGATCCGGATCAGCTTACAAATTTTAAACGAAATACGTAATTGAATCAAGAATGGTAGTAAAAATAGATAAAATAGTATTGGAGTGTCGTAACGTGATCCGAGTCGATCCAATTTTTGTCAATCAAATACGGCTCTCACGAGTGTTGCTGTCTCTGTTTTCCTCTCAACAGCTGAGCAATTGACGTTAAATTACCTGGGATGATTATACATCCAAGGTCTCAACACTCCGTTAAACGTACGTCTTTATCTAATGAACTAGAAAAGAAAAAGTGCTACTTATAGATTTATAAATGACTCGGAGTAACTCTACTCACACTGTTTGAAATTATTGATTTTCAGTTTTAGTTCGTTAGTATAGTGTGTTTTTCAGGTATTTTCAGAGCAATTGTAGAAAAAATAGAATATAACAATTCTGCTAGGCGAATAAGAAATCGCTGGTGTGCCGAATCCCCTACTACAGAAAAATTGATTTGCTACCCCTAGTTTGTCCCAACCGTTCCCGGTCCAGCACTATAAAAATTGTCATTATCGAGTACAAAAAAAAAAAATAAATGTGGCAACTATGAATAGATTACCTGCGTAAGGAATGAAGGGTATAGGTAGGAGTTAAATAGTCAGAAAGATCAAATATAAAATTAAAAGGAAATAAAAGGGATGAAGAAAGCAATGTTGCCAGCTATCGTCTGTTTTCATAATTTTAATAATTATAAGTAGCAAAAATGTTTATTTATTGCAAATTTGGACAAAGAGTTCGACAAAAAATGAATTCTTATTTATCCAATGCCTATTTTTTATAAAAAAAAAAACAGTTTATTTTATTGTACTTGATGGCGTAGATTAACTTGCAGTCACCGCTGAGCATTTCATACTTTGTAGTTTTAAAACATCATAATTGATTCATTTATGAGTGGAATTTTTGTTCACTACAATCACAAGTGGGCAGTATGGCCGTGACGAGGTCGTAGACCAAGACTCCACTTAATATTTCATGTGATAAACTCAATAATAGGTTTTTTACATCACTAGTGGTGTAATAAACAATTAAATAGTCGAAATCACCTGAATAAACATCTGTTGGTGGGGCTTTAAACCAAACATATGAAATGTTGCACTGTAAAGCAACGAATTCGTTACAGATACAATAACATTGCTTCTGTTTTCCAGGTTTGGTTTAAAAACCGCAGGGCAAAATGTCGACAACAACAAAAGCAAGTCACGCAGCACAATCAAACGCAAAACTCGGAAAAACCTACGGCGAGGATCAAGACGAAACCTTCACCATCGACTATTATTACCAAATCGTCTCCCACAACTCCTCCTGTTTCTGTTAGTAGTAATAATAATAATAACACTAGTACAAGGTAAGAGATGAAAAAATCACGATATTGTCAGAACATTATGAAATTTCGAATTTTTTCGGACCTCAGCTACGGCTGCGCCAAGCTCTCGAAGCACTTTTTGGGAAATTCCACCTTCATTCAGTTTCTATTAGTTTCGGGACAGAATGTTGCACAAAATCTTAATAAGATATATATTTTTGGAATCTTTAGAAAACTGGCCATCGAATAAATCAATATTCCCAGGAACTTGCTTTAAATTGAAAGATACAGTTGGTTAAATAAAAATCTTTTAAAAAGGGGGTAATACAAATTACATTGTATGGTTTAATTCAGTTCTTATGCATTTCTGGCTAGACTTTTTGATGAAACCCTAATAAGTTACATATCTTTGGAATCTCCAGAAAATTTGCTATCGAATAAAGCAATATCCACAGGGATTCGCTTTGGATTAGAAGATACAGTTGATTGAACAAAAACTTTTTGAAAACAGACTGATAAAAATTAAAATTTTCAACCTTAATTCAGTTCTTATTAGCTTCTGAGTAAAATCTTTAGCAATACCCTAATAAGTTATATGTTTTTACAATCATTTATGGTTAAAAAGCAGAATAAGTTGAAAAAATCGAAAATCAAGATTTTCTAAGTAAGAATATCTAGATTAAAATACTCAGTAAAATTTTTAATATTGTACAAAATTCATGAGTTATTCTTGAAGCTGTATTACATTTTTTAAATTTTTAGTTCCTCAGCGAGTTCACCCTCCATCCATACAGCGCCGCACCTTAGGGATAGTCCGAACTACGTGAAGCCTCAACTGCTGGCCACTTGTAGCAGCACTAGTTCTCCCACAGTAAGTGTTTTTAAAATCAATAATACAATAAATAGTCTGGATTGATCGATTGATCCTTAAAATTTGTATGACTTCTTGGGCTCATCTAATCTTATTGTTAGGGTAACAGACGTAGCATATAAATATTTACTAAATTTGTTAGTAGAACCATACAGGGCGCTTATTCTTACTAATTCATATAAAAAAACTAATTGTCTAATCTGTTTGTTATTTAATCGCTTACGCCCATGGGCGCCCGCAGACTTTTTTCTCAGGGGGGGGGGTGCAAAATGGAAAAAAGTAATATATTTTAAAGATTTTACTACTAATAATTAAAAAGTATTACAATTTCACAATCTCAGGGGGGGCCACGGCCCCCCCTGGCACCCCCCCTGCGGGCGCCCATGCTTACGCCTTGCCTTGATGTATTGGACCTCATTTTTTTTTATAGATGTTCCGTAGGATCTAGGATAGGACATGAAACACTAATTGTTTTTTGCAACTGTCGGAGTTCCGTCATACAATGGTGGATTTTTTTTAACTTCAAATATCTTCCAGGTTGCCTCAACAACCTACACGAATTCGGCGAACTCGAGCATATGGTCTCCTGCGTCTATTGACAGCTTCGCCATAGACCAACATCGATGGTGCGCAACGACTCAAGGCAGCATCATGTCCACGACTAATTCCTCAACGAATTGCTATAACAATTACTACTACTCCAATATGGATTACCTTAGTTCGACTGGGATGAGTCATTCGCAGTTTGCGGTAAGTTTGGATGGATATACACATGGTGACAGAGTTCTAACTTTCAAGTCCAAATGATCTGAAAGTTAGAACCAGTACTAGCTGTATAATTAGTAAGTTTTACTAAAATTCCGACGTTTACAATTGCTTTGGAAAGTGAATCAACATAAATGAAATGATTTTATTTAACCTAGGCAAATGCATGTAATTTCTATGTCATTATGATTACTGTGCTCAGCCTCTGACCTACTCTTTATCAGTTACCTTCACACCCACCTCATGTACCTGATTTGGCCCCTAGTGATTGTCGCCTATTCTCGAAATTACATTATATCTAGTTAGCGGAGAAAAAAATTCGTGTGATGAACAAGGAAGTGCCGCTGTAAATGGAGGTTTGAGGTTAAAAAAAATTGGGGGGGGGGGGGGAATGATGACCATTAAGTAAAGTTAAAGTCTGATCAGAGGCCGTCGAAGGGGCTAGGGGGGCACGAGCTCCCCCGCCCTCGTCGGTTAGGCGCCTTTGCGCTCCCTCGGAGATTCACTGCCTATGACCACACACTCTCCAACAAAAGGAAAGTACCTCATTTAAGGCGCTCCGGCGCCCCTCGGAGATTCACTGCCTACTATGACCACATTACTCTCCAATAAAAGGAAAATAATTTGACGCCCCCATATCATTGTGCCCCCTCCGCACCTAAAGGCACGGCACGCCACTGAGTCTGATTATTGTTTCAAGAATGTTCAAAATAATATACAATACAATGTGATTGGCATTCAAAAGCCCTGAATTTGATGAAACGTTTAATATAAAATTGATTTCGTATACAAAAATCTTCATAGGTCTGTGGGGAGGGGGTACTTTAAATACGTCAGGGGTGGAGCATGGGTTTGCTTAGGTTTGTTAAGTGGCTCATATATTAATATGGGAAGAAGACGGAACATTGCAAGTTTAGTAAGACACGTATGGTATAGTCGTGGTGAAAATAAAGTTTCATTTTAATGATTTTTCTTCCGAAAAATGATGCTATGATATTTTTAGAAGAAGCGTATTGTAAAGGGATTTTACTTTAAAGATAACAAAAATATTTTAGTTCTTATGCTGACTTGTAGCATAGAAAAAATTATTGATATAATTGGCAACTTATTCGTTCTATGTGTTTCTTGGGGGTGCAGTGGCGGGTACCGCCGGTTAGAGAGACATTAAGGAGCAATTACCAGCTTATTACTGCGAAGCGCCATTTTTATTTTTCTTCAATCTAAATTTATATCAGGATTTACCGGCTTCAATATATGCAATGAATTTCATAACACCCTGTATACGTTTAAATCAATTTCTTTTTATTTTCAGGAAAATAGTATAGAATCAAGCTGGGGCAAGAACCGAGACGAATCGGCGTGGTTATATAACGGTACCTGGGATAGAAAATGAGAAGACGCTAAAACTATAAAAATAGAATCGTACTCGTCGTACTTCTAGCACTGCTTTTAGTTACCTTATAGACGGATTATTAGAGTTCATTTATCTGAAAACAGTTCGATTTATCAATTTACTATAACGAAACGTGCTTCTTTAATTCTAAGCTTATTTCCATCTAACCTTTTCAAAGAAATTTGTGTGGAAGGAACACCATATTTAATATAATTTTTTGAGAACTGTACAGCGTGTCCTAAATGAGCTCAGATATGAATTTTTCTAAGTATTTCTTGCTTTTTTGGATAAGCTGTATGATATATTTAATTAGAAGTGGATAAATTCATCTGTGACTGGATTCATAATTTATTCTTTCTCGATTTAATTTTTAAGAAAACTCATGCAATTTCCGAGAAACATTTGTTTTATTAAAATAAAGTGCAAGAAAATCATATCATCATACTGTAAATATATTTTAAGTTGTTAATGTAAATAAATTTTAGCAGTTGTCTAAATGTAAAAAAAATAATTAAATAGATTTTTGACCAATAACAATAATTTCGACGAATTTAAAATGTGTGTGAAACTTCCTAAAAATCTTTAAGCAAAATTTTTGTAGCATTGTGCCAATAATAAATATGTAAATGGTCATCGAAGATATCTTTGATAATTTTATAAATACCTGTACATATCTCTTAGTTTGTAATTTGTAAATCTGTTCAGTGATCGGTAGGGTAAGTTTTAGTTTAAGTATTTACCAAAACGCAAACTTACTTCATCGATATAGAGACGGGAGATATTTTTAACGACTTCAAAAAACGAAGAGGCTTTTTTTGTACCCCCCATATGTCTTCTTCCCCCATCCTAAAGTAGCCTAACGCAAAATTTTAGCTTTCTAGGTCAAACGGTTCAGAAATTAAAAGGCTGTGACAGACAGACCGACAAATGACCACTCTACCTATTTTTACAACGATCAACAATAATTTTTTCGTCTCTATAAAACGTAAGTTTGCGTTCAAATCTTAGAAGCGAATAAAAACGACTTCAAATAATAAAAATATATAGAAGGTATTGATTAAAAATTAGTTGATCTCTAAAAATGTGAGGCCTAAACAGTATTTTGTAGAAAATTGAACAAAAAGTTTGATTAATTTATTTCAATTTTGTTGACAGGGAAAATACTATTGTGCAATCAGAAGAAATATAATCATTTAAACAATATCATGTTCTCCTTTATTGTTAAACTAGCTTATGAATCGTTGAAAAATCAACGCTGTAGTGTTAATTTTTTTAAGTCTTGTTATCTACAAAACTATTTATGAAACTAATGAACTAACTTCAGATTTAGCTTCAACTACTATTGCTCTTTCATTTGACTGCACCGCCCGCTGTTCACCGTTATCTACAGGAAACTAGTTAGCGAACTCTTAATGAAACTGATGAACCAAGTGCAGATTCGTCTTCTACTAGCAGTGCTCTTTCAATTGACACCACCCGCTTCTTACCGTTATTTACAGGAAGCTAGTTAGCGAAATCTTAATGAAACTGATGAACTAAGTACAGATTCGGTTTCTACTAATAATGCTTTTGCATTCTCCTAAGTACTGCTCTTTTACTTGACACCACCCGCTTCCCACCTCTATCTATGGAAAGCAAATTAACTTCAGATGCGACTTCTACTAATCTATCACATCATTCTGTGGGAAGTCATCTGTTGGTCCCGCCCTAAGTGGGCGACACTACCGTTTAATTCCTACCCAAGTGCTTACGCCCTAGTGGGTGGAGCTACCGCTAAGTCCTACCTAGGTGGGCGGTTCATCTGTTTGTCGCGCCCTAAGCGTCCGTGAATTAAAAACTAAATAAAAACAAAATATTTTATTGAGTCCAAAAATATACCTAACAAATTAATTATTTCTAAAAATTTTGATTTACACAATTGACGATTTAACTAAATAACAATAATATACGCTTAAAAAAAAACAATATCTTAAAAATAAAATAATATTTACCTTGATGAAAGAGGGAGTTGTGCTGGCGTGAGCCATATTAAAATTAAACAGAATATTGACAGTGAAAATATGGACAATTATATCAATACATACATGTATTGATATATTCATATTTTTTTAAATATATCTGCATCTGTATGGATATTATGGTACTGGGTACCTAAAGGGCCTCCTCTTTCAACAAGTTACAGAAATAAAAATATTGTATAACAAGCATTTTTTAAATTTTTGCATCATATAACAGGTACTCTACCAGCTCTCTCTTAGTTTTTTTGTCC
This sequence comes from Philopedon plagiatum, assembly GCA_963971165.1. Classification (NCBI taxonomy): domain Eukaryota; kingdom Metazoa; phylum Arthropoda; class Insecta; order Coleoptera; family Curculionidae; genus Philopedon; species Philopedon plagiatum. The sequence continues at coordinate 97,395,614 of OZ020194.1, forward strand.
ATTTTATTCACGAACTCTAAAGCTTCTTCTCTACTTCTATCTTTGTCAATGAACAATTCGCTTAATTTTTCCAGGTCCGGCTCGAATTTTTTGCATATTAAATTTTTAAGAGGGATGTCGTAATAGATTATAACCTAAGAAAAATCTTGTCAGTACCGTCTAGTCGGACTCTATGCAAAATTCAGCTTTTTGGGTCAACTGATTTAGAAAAGTTGTGACAGACAGACGAATGGTCATACTTACAGTATTTTTAAAAGTGACATACACCAGAGTTGTCACAGCGAGCTCATTGACATCCAAGTTATAGAATCCGCAATGAAATGCCCGGACTGGTTCCTCCAAATGAAACCTCACGGAGTTCTTGTTTTGGTCTAGAATGTACGTCTGTCCGTCCCACGAACACACTACGATGTCGTCGGCTCCGTTGCCTGTGACATCTAGTTTTGCTAGGGCGAAAATTTGATGATCAACAGCTATAGCCCTAAAAAATGGACGCCAATAAAATGAAGTTATTTAAAAATGGATCCGCTACTATTTTTTTTACCCACCATAAAATAACTTCATCCTGAACCAACATTATTGTTCCATCTAGCGTTGCAACCGAGTACGGCCGCCCTTTCGTAACACCCTGTAGGGTGGTACCGGATGTCTTTGGAGCAGTATCACTGTTTGCGCTTTTAAAATCGCCCAAAATTTCCGTCGAAATATTCTGGTTGCGCATTCTGGATATTCCCAGGAACTGATAATCTACTGAGCCAGGAAAGTTTTCATTGTTTGAACTAAAAGTTACGTAATAGGGCTATGAAGGGATACGTCAAAAGTTGAAAATATAAATGATACACGTTTCGGGAGTTGGAAAAAAATTGAATTTCACTTATCATATTTGCCAAGTTTGTTTCAGTCTCTAGTCATTTCTGGACAGAATCTTTAACAAAATCTCAATAAGTTTACATTTTTTACAAATTTGTTTATATTAGGAGATACAGCTGATCAAATAAAAAGATTTTGAACAGAGAATAACTTTTTATTTTAATTCAGTTTTTGGGCGCTTTTGGACAGAATCTTTAATAAACCCTCAATAAGTCATACATTTTTGGAATCTCCAGAAAATTTGCTCATTTTGGGTTTGGTTGGGTTGGGTCTCCAGAAAATTTTCAGTCGGATAAAGTCATATTCGCAGGAATAATAAATAATAATACAGTATAGAAAAAATTAAATTTTACCTATCACTTTTGCCAAGTTTATTCTCAGATGCTTGATCTAAGTCTTCAATTCGGCAATTAATTCTCATGAAAGTACCTCCCGGTTGAGCAACTAAAATGGATGGTTTTTCATCTAAGGAATAGTGCAGAGTGATAGACCCGATTTGATTGGCACACTCCCATTTATTTAAAGCTATGAATTTTCCTAGAACATAAAAATATTTAACGATTTCACGTACGTTACTGAATCATGCCTGAATGACTCGACGGATCTAAATAAAACTTTGCGGCTCATACCTAGAAGTTTATCCTCTGGATTGGCTTTTTCTTCTACGAAATTAATGGCAGTCTTTTCTGGATTTTTAACAAATCGGTAAGATCTTACTACCCTGTCTGTTAAGCCCAAGACCATTTCTGTAAATCCATCTCCATCTACATCGCCAAGTATTATATTCTACAAAGCAGGGTTGATAAAAATCATGATTTTTTAAAAATAAAAAACAGCGATTTAGAAAAAAAAATCATGATTTTTTGATTTTTTTTCCTAAAAATTTTATTTTGGACTCATTTTTATTAATACACATATATTTTCTAACTGTTCGTATCTTGCTTGACTAAACAAGATATGAATAGAATTTCTAATGAAACTCTAACAAGTTATATATTTTCGAAAGCCCAAAAAATTTAAAAATTAATTTAGATTAGGATTGATGTAAGAAATAGAAGCGATGATCCCCTTTAACAAATCAACAATTAATAATCATACAATATTTCCTTACTTTTACATTAGCAGGTATCCTCTGCATATGAACACATACAAGCGGATTTTTAAGCTCCTTTTTTGAGTTATTTTTCTTATCTGCCTCAGCAGCAGATTCGCTGCTGCTTTGAGTTTCACTATTTGTTGCAGTAGAAGGAATATTTGATGACGATTGTGTCTGTCCATCTACCTGTAATTAAAAATATAACATGTTTATTAATTTTTCTTTGCTTTGACCAAAACCTTACAAATAATACCTCATCGGCCCCTGCTTTTGCCTCACAGTTATCAACTTTTGAATTCTCAGCAGGTTCATCTTGTACTTGAAGGGGAACTTCATAGATATAGCACCATCCATCTGCAGTTACTACTACCAAACTATTTCTTTTTTCATTCCTTACATCTCCAACAGCTACACAAGTTATGAAACCTAAGTTTGAGATAGTTTGGTGCCGCTCTCTACCCTAGAGAATAAATTAAAGTACGATGTGTGCTTCCTGTTTATGATAAAATAAATAAAATTTAAATAGAGGGAGCTTCACTGTGTATACCTTAAAAATGGCAAGTTCACCCTGATCACTTCCTATAACAAGTTCAATACATCCATCATTGTCTACATCTCCTAAAGTTAAAGCATTTCTAGCAACGTTTCCAACGAACTCAAATTCAATTTTCTTTACTAAAGATATTGCCCTCATTTTGTAGATATGTCTTTTGTACTTTTTTCTTAGTAAATATATATTTTATAAATTAGTTTTAAGTATTTCCTACAAGAATATTAACTAAGGACATAAATAAACTGACCAAAATAAGTTAAGGATATTGTGGTTTCACTAAAAAAAAAAGTTGAGGAAAAAAGTTAACAGTGTTGTAACAATGTTCCCCTCATCATTTCTAGAAATAAAACACATTTATTCAATTTAAAAATGTTTAGTATCAGAATTTATATTATATTTTCCAAAAAGAACATTAGGTTGGGTTTGCTTGGGAACATAAACAAGCCATTTTTTTTCTTTTGGGATATTTTTTCTCAGAGAAACCACAATATTTCTCATACTAAACTATTACACAGAAATATTAAGAGAACTGATAAATCAGCCAACTCACAATATTTTATAACCTAAAATTAATATTTATGTATAAGCCAACATCTGCCATAATTCACCGAATAACAAGATCAAAAATGACTACATGCTGTAGTTATATCACATCCCTTTTTTGGGTTTTACTATTATTTCTGTTGTAGTTTATCCTTCATACTTAAATATACTAAGCACTAAAATTTTTCCAATAAAAGTAAATTCGAAAATTAAAAAATGCTACAAAAGTTATACACTTATTTTGATCAGTTTGATACCTATAAGCTTAAGTACTTGATAAAATTTCACGCACTAACCTTTCTGTTTTTGCTACAATCCACTTATCACAGGTTTCAAATTTAGAGGAACTCTGGAATCAGGTAAAAATGTTTGGATAACTTGCCACCGTGAAGGAGGCCAAACTATACAAGAAGCTTTGGCAGTAACAAGACCTAACGATACTGGTCCAAAATTATTTGAGTCCATAGAGTGACCAGTGTGGTCTCCCTCGATCCAACAGTGACCTTCTGGCACTCTCACTATATGCGTTTTGTATCCTAGGGTTACAATAATGTCTCCTACAACATTTTTTTTTATTTTAGGGCTAGTGCATTGCATATCCAAAATCCAGTATTCTTACCTTGTATCCCGACAATTCTCTTTATAATTTTCTGGCCTGGATCTTTGGGTGATATCAAAGACACGATATCACCACGTTTAACTTCATAGGACTTGACTGCAAGTCGATTTAAAAACACATAGTCTGTATTGTTTCGATCAGGATTTAAAGCTGGCTGCATAGAAATTCCATCTACCCTGGCCACATAGCCGACGGTGTCTACCAATGTGACTCCTATTGGGATGCCAAACAATATACTTTTCAGAAAATTTGGAATTTTCATTTGAAAACCTAAAATTCGAAAAAAACTAACCTAAAAAAACTGACACTGACAGCTCCTTATGCAAGAGGGACGGATGTCTTGGATTGGATGATAAAATGTGACGGATAGGTTTACTTCAGAAAAAAACGTTGTTGGTCCTTTTTTGCCAGTTTTAGATAAAACTAAGCCGTTTATAATATACTTGATATTATCCACTGTAATTACTGTAAGATTTTTGATATTATAAATATTAAATTAGAGCAAATTTCTTAAAGGATATTTTTAAATAATGGTAGGCAACCAACTATACAATGTCGCATATATTTGGTTTTTTAGCCCCAATAATCATACATCAATTATTTATAAACGCGATTAACTGTCCATGTGTTCTCCTTCAGTGAATAAAAATGATGTATTCTACGTCTTTAGCGGGATTAACTGCTAACTGTTATTAAATACCAACTGTATGGAAGTATTTTTTTTACCTTCTAACAGCCCACGAAGACCGAAGCCTAAGAACTACCGTTAGTGTACTGAAGAAGTCCGACTTACACATCCAGAGCTGAAAACATTGATAAATGAAATGGAGAATTTGACTTAAGAGTATCTTCGCCGCTCTGTCAAGAAAATCGTAAGAATTAGACGTGAAAAACTTTATCTATCAATCCCCAAACTAGTTTTGTATTTAAAATCAATGACATTTGACAATCAGTACTTTAAATTCTGTACTGTGACTTTTCTTACATATATATAAGTACCTAAACTTAAATAAAATTCAGTAAAAAATACTTTTTAAAAACAAGCTTTTATTATTTAGATGTACTAAAACGAAAAAAATAAGTAGAGTTTTTCATTGTGGCAGTGCTAAATGCTATTTATACGTGGGCATAGTTCGCGTGGGTGGATCCTAATAAAAGTAGTATCAAAGCTATCAGCTATCACTGAAACAGATATATTATGTTAAATTTATTGTCGTAAAAGCTCGTCGCGCGCGGAAAGTTTATACAGGCATTAATTTTGTTTGGCAGAAATTCTAAGTAGATACCTAAGTATGCATTTTTCTTTTCTATTCACGCGACAAGCTTTTAAGACAATAAATTTAACATAATACATCTAAATAATAAAAGTTTGTTTTTAAAAAGTAATTTTATTGACTAAACTTTATTTTTAAATTTTTAGTTACGTCTTAACCAATGCATTTCTGATAATGCATCATTATTATAAGACATTTTACCTGTTATCGTATTCTACTCGTCAAACCCTTTCATTTGATACCCATGTCAAGGGGGTTGTGAAAATGGTAATCTGCCATCTTGGAGCGTCCGCCATATTGAATTTATACTGACGTCACATAGCTTACCGTATTCTACTCGTCAAACCCTTTCATTTGATACTCATATCAAGGGGACTGTAAAGAAAAAGCTTAATCGAAATTTTGATTGCGATATTTGACCTAAACATACATACGTATACATCATACTTATAAACATACATACAAGCAAACTAACAGGTGAAGTTAAATAAAAGCTTGTAAAATAGGTACCTATCCATTTATTTTAATTTTCTTCAACAGACTAGACTATTTTACCTGTATGGAAAATAGTAATTTTTTTTATATAAGCCGTGACGTTAATTACCCAACTCCGATGTAAACTAACCTCTTTGAAAAACTGAATCAAATCAGACATACGTCCGAGATGTTTAAACAGCTGATTTTGTTGGCATTTCCTTTATGTTAGATTTCCATAAGGTGAAAATTCCTTTGGAAAAGATGTTCCACCAAAATTTTTGTTGGTCGATATTTAACTCCCTTTTACATTCATGAAAAAATGGCCGACGACATAGCGAAAAGCGATTTTAGTGTCATATTAGTAAATTTAAACAGAAAATTTAATATAATCGATTGCAAGTGGACCGGAAACAAGATTTTCGAGGCAAAATTTAGAACACACATTCCTGTAGAGCACAATGATTACAATACGTACTGTGATAACTGGGCGGATGAATTCTCACGAGTTTCAGAAACAATTTGGGTCCACAAAATTTCAAATACGGGGCCCAAAGTTAAATTTCGGAAACAGTATCAGTGTTGGACGTATGAGGACAGAGAGGTGAAAAAAGAACTACTTTTTGATCCTTGCAGATGTAGAGCGACAATGGATGTGAAAATTTTAGGGGACGGTATGTCCAGTGCCAAAAAGAATAAGCATTTGAGGCTCGGTTTGAATGCTCTTATAAAGGTATCAGTAGTCTACACACTATCTGTCGTGCTATTTATGACAATTTTGTGATATCTTTCAGATAAATTTTCACCACTTACATCCTGTAGATACTAGGCAGAACTACTCATTTTTTGTTCATCATTGTCCGCCTCAGCCAGAACCCCCTAGACCAGTAGCTCAGCCTAATGAAAAGGTTTCACAGCTAGTGGCAAAAATGGTCCAGAATGCAGCGATAACTTCACAGAAGGCAGCAGAGAGGGCTCAAGAGGCTTTGAAACGACAGTGTATAGTTCCTGAAAATATGATTCGTAATTTGGATCCAGTACCAACAGGTATAGTATAGGAATATAAATTCAGTATGTAGTATGTTTGTATGTTCCCTCGCAGCACCAAAACTATTGGACTGATGACAATTTAGCTGTAAGTCAATTCATTTTAAAAGCGTGAGTGCCACATGATACTTTAAATTAAGGGTATGTTCCGATCCGAAAGTAACCATCTTGGTGATTTTGTGTCCCGTTGTGATCAGAGCCAGATTGGTTCCTGAAAGTAGAATTCTTCTGTCAACCATACTTGTAAGTATTGGTTACTATATGGTACTGTATGGCGGACGTCCGAAATCATATTGTACAGGGTGTTACAAAAAGATGTTAAGAAATTTTAAGGGCACATTCTGCATCTCAAAATATGAAAATAAGTTTAATAAACATGGATCCTCAAACGCTTCTTTTTCGAGATACAGGGTGTTTTTAATTTCATTTTTAAATGTTTCTTTTTAATTTCTCGAAAATGCGTTAAGGTATTGACATAAATTTTGGTTTGCTTAGTTTGCCAGTATGTAATCAAAGGGTACCTTTACGTGCAAAAATTTATTTTCTAATGTACTTGCATCGGTGGCGTGCGTGCTGGTAAGAGTTTATTTTTAGCGAAAAAAGGCCCACCACTGTTTTTTTTGCAAAATTGATATCGTCCTTTTAAAGCCCAATTAATTCTGCGTGAAAAGTGTTCCTTGAGCTTTTTCGTTTTGACGCACCGTTTTCGAGATAATAATTAATTTATTTCTTATAATAAAGATAAATAATGGAAATGATTTTTATTTACATAATTTTTGCTCAGGAAATGGTGCTTTTTGATTTAAGTTTATAATAGTAGGTGCTGGAAATGGCTTCTCCATGCTTCAATACATGCTAAGTCGTCGTCGCATATTTCTCCTAACACTTTGAAATACTTGAGGTGTGAAAATATTAAACACCCTGTATCTCGAAAAAGAAGCGTTTGAGGATCCATGTTTATATAAACTTATTTTCATATTTTTAGTAGAACAAAAGTTAACAAGGGATGCAACAATTACCATGCAAATCCCATGTCCCGTGTTACAAAAAATGCACTGTATATGCATATTCCCTGTTGATCTTAAAAGCGCATATCTTAAACTTAAATAAAAGCAAAATGGTGGACGTCAAAGGCCATATTGTATAAGTTGAGTGAGCTATCAAAGTCAAGGGTACCTATTTGTTTATATTTGTATATAAAAATTTGCAATACAACTATGAATATAAGTATCATTTGCAGGCGCGCTTTTTGTTTCTAACTTTTCAATTGTTATTTTATGTTTTTATACTAATTTTCCATTAGGTACCTTAAATTTGTTAAAGTATATAAAGTAGTAAGCAATGTATGTTGACAAATGCATGCAATAAATTTCCATTTTTAGCTGTTCAAGCTCCCCAAAGCATCAGCTACGAAGAAGATAATATCAATACGATTTCGCAAAAATATGAGCCCAATGTCACTCATGTGATTGTCAACACTGATGCTGAAACTTACTACATACAGCACGTAGTATTTGATTCTGCTACACAGACTATAACAGAAGTTACACCCGTTGTTGGTGATCCTGGCGTATCCAACTTAATTGAAGTACAAATACCACAAACAACGCATTTTCAGCAACATGTTGTTGAAGCGTTACGTGATATACAAGTGGTACAGGACTGTACAGGGGACAATGTTATGTGAACTGCTAAGATAACTAAAAATATGCTTTTTTCTGTTAAAAAAGGCATAGTCAAAATGTGGCAAATAAAGTTGGCAACATTCCTTTTTTATTATATTTGATATGTTGGCAACTCTTTTATGTCAAATATTTGACAAGAAATGCAAAGTCACTCCTTGTCAAAGCTGAGAGTTTTTCCATCCTTATTTGTCATATTTTGGAAACAAATGTGGAGATAGATACATTGTTGCAGAGCAGGTAATAAAAGGAATACTGATAGCCCAGTCCGGCTGTCTAAAAACGTAAAAAATTTTAAAAAGCATTTTGACTGTTCTAGGTTGTAAGGGGGGCATGTCTGAGGATATCTGCTATTTGAATAACAGCTGAACTTGCTGCTATGATTTTTAATTATTTTTTTAAATATGCTAAAACTAGTTTTTCGTCCGTAGCATTTTTGGAACAGCCAGGCATGATACCAAACGAATAATTTTTTTTTTTTGGAAAAATATGTAGTTAGTAGGTACCTATATTTTTTATATACTATTTCCTTTATTTTTTTTGTTGGTAAAACCATGTTACAAAAGTCTTTTTTAGCAATTTTGTATGTAGATAATTAATATTACCCTATAAGCAAATATTATAAGAAAAATATTTTTTTTTGTAAATTTATTAATATAGACGAATATTAAAATTGTTATTTGCAAAAACATCACTTAGTCCAAATGCAGGTAAAAGTATTTGGTATTCTGTGTATTTTTGTATAAAATATAATCAAATTTAACTTGGAAATATTGTTTTTTAATGTTTTAGTGAAAAAACCTTTTTTTTTTTGGTCAGAATGCCTCCAATTTTTTTATTTTCTTTCACTATTAAAACATATATTTACACCCTGTATACACAATGGCTCTTAAATATCCCCCCGCTTAATTTTTGAACCGTTACATTTAGAAAATTGAGAGTTGGCATATGGTTATTAGTACAAAAAATGTTTTGGTAAACAAGTGTCTTTCGGAAAAATCAAGATGGCTGCTGGACGCCATCTTGGAAAAAATTTAAATGGAAAGAGGGGTCTTGCGATACATCATTGTAAAGGTCTCGTTGAGTACTTTATGATCTTAGAATATTACGTCATTATTCATCCTGAGAACAAAATGGCGGCTTGTTGAAACAAATATTTTAAAAATAAAATGGAATGAATAGTTACCTGTTACTGAAGATTTTTAATTGGCGGTTTGAAAATACGCTTCTGATTAGAGAGGTTAAAAAATATTATGAAGCCCTCCCCCACCCCCACTAATTGAAATAAAATTTAAGTTGTGTTTAAAATTAGATCTGTCATTATTGGGGACTGTTCGAGGCTGTTAGGGTAGGCTTTTTTTTAAATTTTTGCTATTTAAAAAATTAGATCGGCTCTAAAAGGTGTATTGCCAACAAATTACTAGTTGTTCGTTGATAAAATATTTTAAAAATTATTGGCAATCTCATATCTACTACAGCTGGCAGCCTGCACGTGCGTAGACAACGATCGTATTACTATGTCTAGTTGCCAGTATTGTATTTATTAAAGAAAACGGAGTTTCGGCAGCGTTCCTAATTTTATTTTACGAATAATCATACTTTTAGCTCGGAATAAACAGTCACCATCCATTTATTCTGGGCTTTTAGTACAAGGCGCGACCTCTATTGAGGAGACGCTAAACGTATCAAAACGGGAGGCCGCTAACAATCTAGAGTACTAAAACACATAGAAAAAAGTCATAAACATCTAGAGTAGCAATGTTCAATATACTGCAGTACCTATTTTATGATTTTTGCGGTGTCTATGTGTAGATAAATAATTTCTTGGCAAAACTAGGCACATTATTAAAAAACCTTCCTTAATTAAAAAAGTGTATTTTGCTTGCTGCGTTGATATCACAGTTGCCCACAAAATTTTGACCCTTGAAAAAAAACTCACGGGTCGCGCCTGGCCGCACTGTATAACTAATTCACAAACATAAACCGTTACTATGTTCAAACGGTGAACAAACCTGGAAAAAAATTTTACGCGTCGGAAACAGATTTGAAGCTAAAGAGTCTATATCGTGGTACATCCTGTATAATATACGGTGCTGGTAAAGAAGTTTGCATAATTTGAGTTCGTTGTAATGAAAGAATTTAATGTCGTTTGTTGATTGTCCAGTTTCTGAGTAATAATCAAAGGCAACTTTTCGTGACTTTTGGTGGATGCGCCGGGTACATGTATGGTATGTATTAGGATTGTATATCCCCGAGTCCGGGTATAGTTCGACAAACGAAAACTCGACCACTAAAAGAATGCAGTAAAAAATTAGTATGTTGCCAAACTGAGAAACAAACCTATAGTAAATAAGTTACTGAAAATTATTTTTCGCAATAATATTGAGCGATATGGTTTAATATATAAAATAATAATAAAAACCATAATTATATTTATTATAGATAACAAATTATTATGGGTACCCTAATATTATTCTATTTTAACATCGGAAGTCGCCAGTCGGAAACGACTTCGTCAAGATTAAAATAATGCGAATCTTTGGAACACAGGCGACGTTGTTAACAGGTGGCATCGTTCTTCCGGTTGATAGGTTAATAGGCTGACGTCTACTATAATGGCGTATATAGCTGATTACCGAGTGGTGATTTGCACTTAAGCTCCGCCCACCTAATTTTTTATCGTTTCCTCACTCTTTCATCGCATACAACTTGCCATGTGTCGGACTATAGAAAGTAGGCTATATTCTCCGTAACGTAGTTTTCCTCTGCAAAGTTTCATCGCGATCCTTCGCTCCGTTGCGACTTGATTGAGAAACAAACAGATTTTCGCATTTATTTTATAAACTATATGTTGCTGTGTACCGTTGTCAAACCAAGTTAACCACTCGGTATAATGCGGTAAACCTATGGTAACGCTGGTTCTTGAAAGAACCGGTTTTAGGACCGAACGCAGATCGATCGTTTCTGTTAGATTTCTGTTTATTTCTACGGATATCGACTCAATCTAAAAACATACCTCTCCTCCTGCTTAAACAAGAAAGCAAAACATAAACAACAAAATGACATAACAAACCAGCAAACCAGCGGGGAAGCATCGGCTCCTTCAGTGACATTAATGACAGATTTTTCAGGAACCGCGTTTCCAATCTTACCAACTTTTCAGATCACCGATACTTACGGGACACAAAACTGTAACCGAAGTTGACAACCCGCGCCCTAAATATGTTTTAATGAATTATTTCCTATTCACCATTTTGTCAAGAAACGCGTATAAGTTTGGTTAGTCGTGGCTTTCCCGCTATAAAAAATATACTTCGAGCGGTGCTTCGAGCTTCGAGCAAAGCCTTCAGACCAGAATATTAATATTAGTATGTTCTAAAAATGTCTATAATTATTAGCAGAAGCTAATATGTGCTCTTTTCTGAAGGAGTAGTTAATTCCTTGAAAAACTAAATCACAAATTGTTTTATTTCCGATGAAAGGAAAATCTTTTCATTATGTTACGAGATCAACGAGCCAGGCCATGAAAACTAAAAATCTTCAATCCAATTTCACACATAAGTGGTTCTTGCATAACGACAAATTATTTACTCGCATTCAGAAGAATAGAACTTGATGAATAAAAAATAAGTACTTATTATAAACATAGATTGTTCTTACCAGTGGCACCCAAGGTAGGATTGAGGGCTAGAAAAAGGTTTAAAAATGCCAGTTTGCAAATTTTTACAGCTTTACTTTAGGGAATTAACGCCCAGAGTACGAAACTGGATTCAGTGGTGTTGACAGCTTTATTTAATACAAGAGGTTAATAAAATACAGCGATAGAACTCTGATTTTTTACTTAATCAATTGTTGGTTTTAGTCTAAAGCGAATTCCCGCGAATATAGCTTTATCCGATAGCAAATTTTCTGGAGATTCCAAAAATATATGACTTTTTAAGGTTTCGTTAAAGATTCCGTTCAAAAATTCATAAAAACTGAATTAAGGTAGAACACTAAAATTGTATGACCCTCTTTTCAAAAAGTTTTTATTCAATCAACAGTATCTTCTATTTTATCCGAGAGCAAATTTTTTGGAGATTCCAGATTCTACCTAACCCAGCGCCACTGGTCACTGGTTGATATATATTTTAACTCATACATGAAATTGTTGTGTATATTAAAACATGCATTCTGAATATTGCACGTCTACTTGATCCCACGGTCGCTCTCCCATTGCATAAGATAAAAACAATTTTTTTTATCGATCTCAAATAATGTAATAATGATGAGTTAATGGGTTTATTACTTCATATAGATTTTTTAAAATTTTAAACTGCTATGGGGTGGATTATTAACCAGATAAAAATCTTTATTAAAGGAAACGTAAAATAAGTGTTTCCTACGCATTATAGTCGGTTTTTACTTTTTTTTATATACCTTGATAGTTTCTAAGGCGCCTATTTCTAAATAGGTGTACGTTTTAGTGTTAATTCTAATCAGTATATCTATGATGATATCATTAATTGAGGTATGTGCCTGTAGAAAGCAAGGTTTTTAATAGCCCAAGGTAAGTTTATGCCCGACTTAATATGTAGTTTGTTTTAGACGGAACTGGTGCCGAAATAATCTGGGGCTACGGCAGTGTCCCCCGCCAAGTTTGAGCCGGACTACCGTACACCCTTTTCTGGACCCCCCTCTATATCATTGCATTGGAAAATAATATGACTCGCATTTATTTTAGGGGGAAAGGTTTGCGAGATTAAATAAACCTGTTCATTTCATATTTCTATCTATTTTATTTTTCAAGTTAATCAAGTCTAAAGATGAAGGGGAGTAGGGAGCCCTTTTTTGCGCCCGTTTTACAAATTATACTTGCTTCCGAATAAAATACTGAAAGTGTAGGAAGGTAGGGATCATTTTTTGCGCTCATTAGGTATGTTTTACTTTTCCGCCCGACTAAAACACTTATTAGAGCACGGGAATAGAAAGGGTGTATGGGAGTAGGGGGCCCTTTTTTGCGCTCGTTTTAAAATTTATACTTGCGTTTAAATAAAATACTTAAAGTGTAGGGAGTTAGGGAGCAAAACAGTGTAGTAAAGTGTAGGAAGGTAGGGACTAAAACACTTATTAGAGCATGGGTATGGAAAGGGGGTCTTGGAATAGGGAGCCATTTTTCTTTCGTCATTTTTGTCATTTTAGATTTTACAGAACGTTTACTGTGATTCTCCTGCGATCAGTTTGTTGTCAAAAGGTATACAATTCATTCTAACTACTAGCTGTATCTGACCCTATCCTTTCCTGACAAGAAAAATACCTCCTCGCGGCAGTGGCATGCCGTCGGGGGGGCTAGGGGAAGCAAGCCCCCCGCCCCCGTCGTAACAGCGCCCTCGTGTCCCCACGGAGATTCACTGCCTACAATGACCACACTTTGTAATAAAAAGAAATTTACGGCGCCCCTTAGACATTCATTGCCTACTATGACCACATACTCTCCAATAAAAGGAAAATAATTTGCCGCCCCCAAATCGTTGCGCCCCCTCCACTCCTAAGGGCACGCCACGCCACTACCTGGCGGTCCTTGCTGGGCAAAGACAATTTTTTTGAAATTGTTTTTGGCTAAATGAGCATTCTTTACCAAAAGACCATTTTAAAAATATTAAGTGCATGTGTTATATGCAGGCGAAGTCACGGGTAAAAACCTCTTATCAATGTAAACTATAATAAACGAGCGGTAATATATACAAGTGCTATTTAATCATATTATAAATTTAAAACAATACGCATTTTAATTATTTGGTAGATGCGACTCCTATGGTCAGGAGTTTAATGCTTTTTTACATCAAATTAAGTTGAGTAAAACTCATAGAGAAAATTGTCTATGGTAAATCTATACTTACCGTGGTTCTAGAATACTGAATTCGGCGCAGAGGTAGGATTTAGCACGATGACAAAGAGAATATCCCAAAAACCGAGACTTTCTTCCTTCTTAACTCCTAAAGTGGGAGGTAACACCGAATTAAAGGATAGGTAGATCATAACCTTATGTATTGTGACTTGCTTAGAGATCATTGTAAATTTCATTTCGCGATGCACGTCAGTATAATTGACTAATAAAAAATACGCATATAGTAAAATACGTACACTAAACAAAAATCTACGTCTTATACCAAATATCAGATATTGCATAGTGACCCAAAACGCCCATTCTTACGCTTAAAATATGATATTATAATCCATTCTAATATGGTCATAATCGATCTCAGGCATATATTATTAGCCAACTGAAAGTGCAACTCGGTCTATATAAGAGGTCGGCCAGAGGTTGTAGTCCACGGTAACAATTTACTATTATTTTAACAAACACGTAATTACTATTTTTATAAAAAACAACTTATTGTGTCCATAGGCGTTCCCCATGGCCTGATAGAAATAATAGTCTCGGCGCACGACGTACAGTAGCGGAGCTTTCACCCCAACAGAAACAAATAAAAACTGAATTACGATAGAAAGTTTTTACTAAAATAGCGCGTTCGATAATGAAATCTTTTCCATCGTTTTGCTCGGAATTCTTGACGGGCACGTGATCGGTCGTACTGTTTACCATAATAGGTCATGTGGCCGTCAAAAATTCCGAGCAAAACGAGGGAAAAGATTGCATAGCCGAACGCGCTATAAGTCAACTGTATTTTCTGATCTAATGCCGCGCGATTCCCGCGAATATTGCTTTATTCGGTAGGACAATTTCTGAAAATTTAAAAAAATATATATAACTTGTTGGGGTCCTATTGAAGATACCTATAAAGTGAATTCCCGGGAATATTGCTTTATCCGACAGCAAACTTTTTGGAAATTCCAAAAATATATAACTTATTGAGGTTTCGTTAAAGATTCTGTCTGAATTAAGGTAGAAAATTAAAATTTTATGACTCTCCTTTCAAAAGGCTTTTATTTAATCAACCATATCCTCTAATTCTAATATAATACTGAATTCAGGCCAGAGCCCTGTTTAGCATGGATCTTAAGCTCCAGGGCGGTTATTGGAGAGCGCTTCATACTATAAGCCCCAAACGGTAGGACACCTTAATACATCCTGGCTTCAATATGTAAAATTTCGAAAATTTTAGTAACCTTCATAACATTCGCAAATTACTAACCAGTAACCACAAAATAAGTTCTAACCTTTCACCTTAAGAATTTTTTCACTGTCTAAACAGCATAACAATGAACTGCTTTGTGACATTTGGGAACTGGACTTCTTTCGTCACGACTCGTTGTGTTGGATCAACAAATAATTAGCAAAAAATCGGCATAAAATGAAATATCACATTCTTCTACATGGAAATAAATTTTAAAATTGTAAAAAATGAAAGTTTGACCCATTTTTGTCATTCTTTGTTATTATTATTAAGCAAGGCGTAGGACACGATTAAAAATTAGTCTCAGTTTATACGCGATATATACTTTTAATTTATCGTGAACAAATACAGGATGGGCCAAAAGTTATTTCACCATTCAGAAATTTACAAATTTTCTTCTTGTTTTTTTTATTATTGTCACATTTTTGTTTCACATTTTTAAATGGAAGTTAGTGCAATGCAATGTCATGTACACAGTGATCCGCCTTCAATGTGACATTTTGTAGGTGTTAAAGAAATACTTTCCTTGTTATATTTGACAGATTGACTACCTATCTAATTTAAAATTATTCAATAACTGGTTCAGGTGGAGGGAAATTTGTCACTGTACCTTTCTGTCTGCTTAAAAAACGCAGGGTTTCGAGGGACGCCCAGTATTTTTTTCTGAAAGCGGGTGTGTACGCCAATTAAGTTTCGGAACTTCCCTTTATTATATAGGTTTGGTAAATAAGAAATTGGTCGTTAAATTTGGTATTAGATAAATAAGAACAAATGTAATTTTAAACTTTTTCAGTACTTTTTTAGAGTCTGTCCAGTTGCTTCTAAGAAAACTGTGGACATAGCCATGTACTCTCATACGTGCATACATCTTAAAAGTTGTTAAAGAAAATTAAAAAGTTATTAAATTTTCAAATAAATCTGTTTTGGCCCACCCTGTACCTTAAAACATTTCCTCTGTTTTTTCTCATTTGTACTTGTTAAAAATGTATTAAAAATTAGCAAATTGATTATATAAGGCAGGTGCTGTTGCAGCCAAGCATTTACTACACTTCTGTCTTATGGCAATTAAAACTCTTTTTCTATTCGATATGCTTGTGATTTTTTTTGTTTTAAAGTTAATTGCCAAAAAATAGTTAAAAACTGATGCAAATTATTTGTTCAACATCATGAGGAAGAACAATTAAAAGCTATACTTATCTTTAGGTTTAATCTAGATAAAATTTGGCATTTCAAAAGACTAATTAATTAATACAGTGCTAATACTAAGTGTACCTTTTAATTTAAAGAGAATTCTCTCGCGGGTATTGCTTTATCCGACAGCAAATTTTATGAAGATTCTAAAAGTATATCTATATCTTATTAGGGTTTTATTAAAGATTCTGTTCAGAAACAAATAAAAATTAAATCAAGCCGGAACATTTAAATTTGCATAACCCTTGTTTCAAGAAGTTTTTATTTAGTCAACTGTACCTTATAATGTAACGCGAAAACCCGCGACTAGTACTTTATTCGATAACAAATTTTCTGGAGATTCCAAAAATATATAACTTATTAAGGTTTCATTAAACAATCTATCCAAAACCTGATAAAACTAAATTAAGGCAGAAAATTAAAAATTTGATACATCTTTTATCTAATCAACTGTATCTTCTAATCTAATAGAAAATTTTGTGCCGATTCCAAAAATATATGAGCCTATGAAAACCAGAGTGGTCTAAGTCAGTTTTTTCGGAATTGCATTTCTTGACACTATCGTATTGTTTACGTAGTAATTTACCTCTGGACAAAATATGAAATTTCTATCTTCAGTACAACACTAACAGTACTAACGTGGATGTAAAACGCATCCACACATACCGATGAAAGACATAGTGGTCCAAGTCTGACTTAGACCATTATGCCTGTAAACATTTTGTATCGACTGTTAAATGCTGCTTTGTTTAAATCCTAAAAAAATGAATATTAGTGATTCTGACGCTGAACCATATGAATAAAGTGAGAGTGAATATGTGCCATCAGCATCTACTGAATCTGTTTCTACAAGTTCAGATAAATAAAACGTAAAAAAAATAATTTTTTACAATAAGAACCTAATTTTGTATTTTGGATTAATCAAAAGTTAAAATACATGCTTCGGATTTAAAATTGTTTAAAATTTATCGATAAGAAGCAGCCATACAATTTTTATTTATAAAGAACCCCTCAACGAAACTATTTAGTTCAAAGAAATGAATTTGGCTCCAAATTGATTGATGGATTTCAAGAATATAGACCTGCCCCTTCTTAATAAATCTAGCCTCCTGGTTAGTGCGAGCAAGAAGAAAAACATGAAAGAAATGTTTCAGTTTATACCACCCGTCTACCAAGACTATTTTCGATCATTGAAAGTTGATGGAGAACATAGCAATGTTCCAGTATTGGTCTCCTAGAAGACTATTTGTTCAATAATGATGAATATTAATTAATATAAGTTATAATCTATGTGTTTGATGATTTAAGTATAAATCAATAAATAATTAAAGTCGAGAAGACATTTTCTACGAAATACGTTAACACACAAACAATGAAAGCCATAGTGGTCTAAGTCACAAATTTCAAAAAAAATAGGGACAAGAATCATTTTTTTAAAAATACCAAATATCACAAAATTTAAGTTTAGCTTTTCCCAAGAAAAATCTCCTAAACCAATTCGCTATTTGTTTTTCGACATTTGTTGATCCTCATTTAACTTCGACCTTTAATATCTCAAAACGACTTTTTTTGGACTTACACCACTCTGGGTTTCATAGGCTCATATAACATTAGGATTCTATTAAAGATTCCGTCTAGAAGCTAATAAAAAATCTTCTCATCTAAAGCGAATTCCCGTGAATATGGCTTTAACTGATTGAAAATTTTAGGGGAGATTCTAAAAATATACAAATATGCGACGCAAACCTATTGAGGTTTTACTAAAGATTCTATCCAGAAAGTGCTTCGCTAATAAGGTTTCCATTCTGACTGTAAGCCATACATACAGGGCGGCGTTTTACAGTGGCAACGATCACAAAATAATAATTATTACCCGCAAGCGAGACTGCAGGTAACAGCTGGTAACAAATAACATTATTTACTCTTAGATACAAATATTTTGATAGATCTGCATATCTGACACGATAATAAACATAAGTATTATACATTAATTATAGGGTATACATACATAGGTACCTTACGAAATTATTGTTAGTATGCATATTATATTATTTTGTTGGATGTTAGTTACTTATTACTTCTAATGATGGTAATTGTTTTTTACCAATTTAAAATTAAATACAAGTATACGGCATGAAGTTTAGTTCCAGATTTAGATGTTATTCTGTGATTGCCCAATTCACATATTGTTTATTGTTCAGCGTGCAAGTACTCGTATAATGTGTAGATATAGCTACATAGGTATACATATATCTCCACTTACTGCAGTGAAAGGCGTGGGTGCTTCTGACTATTAAAAAAGTATCCTTATGTTTAACACTGATACTTATAACATAACTCTGCAAAAGTCAAAACATTCCTGATATATTTGTTGCCTTTATAGCAGGTATCGTTTTATAGTCCCTCTCTACGTTCGTCAGAAAAGGGAAAGAATTTCCTTTAAGACATTTTCATTTCAAGTTTTAGTGTTCCCGGATTACGAAAAACATGCTTTCCCATTTCTATCGGTCTGTCTGTTGGTTAAAAACACTTTTATAGAAAAAACTGATCCCAAAAACGATTCGCCCTATGAAAATAATAACTGAAGTATCTCCATACATTGGTCTATTTGATTTATAAAAAAAATCTTGTTAGTATTGCTGAAGCATGGGTGAGCGTAGTAAAAAAAATGGAGAAAGTCATTACAATTTCTAGAAAAAGAGTACTTTCGCCTAATTAATTAAAAATGCAGGCAGGTATGCGTAACACCAACATCAAGGCAAAGGGTTAATAAATGAAAATTAACATCCATCCTAGCTGAACAATAGTCAAATTAAAAAAAAAGCTCACATTCCATGACATCCAGATAAACCAGCACTTCACATTTTCATTTCATTAATCAATAAGTAGAGACATTAAAATACCATTATGTGAAAATGCCGTAACAACTGTAACAATGGCATAAACTAACTAAAAAACAATAACTTCATTCATAACTCGAGCTCTCGTAAAGCTGTCTAGTCCAGTTGATTTTGTATTGCCGCCCGATATCTTATTATTATTTATTGTTCACAGGAATGTGTTATTACAATTTTTTATAGCGAAGAACATCAATCATCCCCCCCCTCCACCCGCCAAATAGCTTATCAAAATTAAATGAGATGAAGTAAGGTTTTCAAATTCCGCAAAAAGAAAACACCCCGTAACTATTATTTTATCCCTTTATCGGAAATATACATTGTGCAACCCCCCCCCCCCCCCCCCCCCCCCCCGCCGTTAATTTTTGAACCGTTACATTCATTATTAATAAAAATTATTGCTTGGCGTATACCCATATACATACTAATAATAAATAAATATCATTTGGTTACTGAACAGAAAGTTATGAAATTCCATCAAAAACATACATGTAAAAAAATAAGCCAAGTTCTCGTCAGGACTGTGTGCTTTGTTATCTGAAAAAAATATCTGAAATGTAAAAATTAAGCCAAGTTCCTTGCATTCACGTTATTAGCAGTGTTTTGATAAGCACAGAAAAATATTGCGTGAATTGATAAATTTACAGACCAAACTTGGCAAGTTTTCATTAAAGAACTGAGCAATATTGAGATCCTTGAAAACTTGCCAAGTTTTGTCTTCAAATTTATCAATTCACACAATATTTTTCTGTGCTTATCACAACACTGCTAGTAACGTGAATGCAAGGAACTTGGCATAATTTTTACATTTCAGCTATTTTTTTCCGATAACAAAACACACTGTCCTAACGAGACCTTGGCCTGTGTTTGTACATGTATGTTTTTGGTGAGATTTATAAAGTACTCAATGATACCTTTAAAATGATGTATCGCAAGACCCCTCTTTCTATTAAACTTTTTTTCTCCCTAAGATGGCGTCCAGCAGCGATCTTGATTTTTCCGAGAGTCTCAAGAGCACACCAAAGCAAACCCCAAGCAAACCAAACCAAAACGTAGTATTAATTACTGTATGCCAGCTTTCAATTTTCTAAATGTAACAGTTCAACAATTAAGAGGGGGGGGGGGGGTTATTAAAGAGCCGCATTGTAGAATAGCATGCTTTAATATGGTCCCGAGGCGGTATTAGGATAGCATAGAATATAGTCAATAACTATCAGTTTAACTAGATGTTCTATGGTTCTGATCTCTTTTGCTACACCACTAAAGATTATTACCTTTTAGTGTAGAAAACCACAGACAATGAGAAGAAGAATAGAAACTCAAACTGACCCATTGGAAGAATGGTTACCTGATTACAACAAAAAGTTTCTTAAGTTTAAAGGAATAAATAAAGTTAGAGGCTGCTGGTTTTCTCGCAGGATTAGGTTCTTCGAGGTAACGATTTAAGAAAAAAAGGTTTAAGATTAGGCGTTGTGGAGACGTTTGCCCAAAAGAGAGTTTTCGCTGCATCATTTCTGTGCCAAATATATACATTTGAAAATAATATAGGTTCTTAAATTTCAGACCGTATTCTCGAACTACTGAACTATTCTGCGCTATGAAGACAAGACTCGAGAAATATCACTAGGTAGTGGGAACTTTTACTTACAATATAGATATAAGTTGACTTTATGCGTAAAGTTGGTAGTTCTTTATGCGGGTGGATATTATAACAATTTTTGACTTAAAATTGTGTTAAAGTAACGAATGGTTTCGTGGAGTGAGAACACTGTACGCTCGGACTGGGAATTAGTGGTGATTCGGCATCAAAAACCAATTTCAAAAATGGATACTATTCGTAATGTTATACAGGTAAAATATAAATAAGTGTTTCGGAATTACTTTACTTGCGTATTAAAAACTTTTAAAAATAATTTTTAATCCTCAGTCTTAAGACTGCCTCTTAAATGAGGACTACTTTCATTTTTTAAGATGACAAGCAACCGTTGTTTCAAAATATTATTGTCATTTTCGGTTGGAAAGTGGTATTTCGGTATTTATTTAGGAGAACAATGTAAACGTGTATTATTTTTAATAAAATGTGAAACGTTCATTAAAGTTAAGATTGTGGTTTACCATAACGTGTGAAAGTGGTTCTAAAAACTACCCATTTAAACTGGACTTATCTAGCAATTTTTTTGTATTTCGTACTACAAAAGTACTCCATTCGAAAAACTTATCCCCCAACTCACCCTCCCTCTCACCCTAAACCAGATCTAATATCTTTAAAATCGGGTATCAGCATTTAAAAGTTGCTTGGATTGGAACATCTGCAAATAAAACATTTCAAACAACAATATTTTTCTAAAAAAAGAACCCAGTATCTGCGCTACTAAGGCCACTTTAAGACGGATTTAAATATTAATAACTCTTTACGACATTACCAAATAAAAAACCCAAGTGAATTTGGTTCCTTTTGAACCCAAAGTAAGGCCTACCTGACAGATCCCCGACAATAAATATTTTGAATTATGACCTATTGCCGGAACCACTGTGCGACGTAATTTTTTTTTGTGTGCGTGTTTCGATTGACTGCAATCTCAGATGATTATGGTCGGCCTAAGACTGCAATAATATTAACATATTTATTGAAAACGTGAAATGACTAAACAAGCCCATTATGGATGAAAAAGGGCTTACCAGAGGTATTACTGGATCTCTCTTTAATACAAATTTCGAAATGGCGACCACTCGCCCTTTTGAAAACCTAGTCCCCTGTTAGTTCGCTAATTTAGTAACTTTATAACTCACTCACTCTCACTCGCGGCAAAAGGTGTGTGACTTTTCTTCCTTACTGTACATGAACTTCATTTAAATTTTAAACCCTCATAAAATTTGATAAAATTGAGTTAAAATAGACGCTGAATATGCCATGAGAAAAAGTTCAAGCGCTTGCACACCTGTATGTGTCTCAAATCCCAAATGCTATTTTCTCCGCCAAAAATAAACAAACACCAATGCTATATTCATACTGTTACTGAATTTTAACAGCTTTTTTATTAGTTTTTAAAATACTAGTTAGAGTTTTTTAAAGTGCGCTGATATGTGTAAAGCTGCAGACAGACTAAAGAAACGGAAAAAAAAATTAATGAGATTTTGCGATTTTACTAAAATTGATGCAATCTTTCAGAAACTCCTAAAATAGACAAATATATACTACTATCCTTATCTACAGGGTGGTCCAAATGTAATGACAAATAGTGCGATTTATTCAAACTTGCTTGATTCCAAAGCACGGGCGGATTTTGAAATTTTAAAGTTGTATATCTCTGTTGTTAGACATTCAGGGATTTTAATAGTGACTAGGAATGTTTTGGCAAAGAAAAAAATATTTTGTAATTTGCAGAAAAAAGTTGAAATTTTGCAGCCACCAACCCCCCCCCCCCCCCCACCTTAGGAAAAAATTAACACGTTTAGGTATTGTATTTATTTATTTTTTCAATTTTTACAACATTTTGTTGAGAATTTTTAAATTTTAAGAGAAAAAAATTTATTAGTAGAAAGTTATGGTTATTTGAATTTTTTTAAATCTATAATATAATTTAAAAAAAATTTGAAATGACTTTAACTTTCTACTAGTACATTTTTTTCCGTTAGAATTTAAAAATTCTCGACAAAATGTTGTAAAAATTGTTAAAAAAAAATAAATACAATACCTAAACGTGATAATTTTTCCTATGGTGGGGGGGGGGGGGGACATCGCGCCGGCCAAGACAAGGGGCCATCACGGCCTATCCATCGTTCAGGAACCTGTTCATTAAGATAGTTTCGCACTCTTTTGTTATTAACTTTTAAATGTTAAACTAATGATTAAATAAGTAAGTTTCATTAAAATAAAATTAGTATTCCTGCATGAATAAGTGTTTTTATTAAAAATCTTTAGTATCTCAATTATCTCCTTAATATCAACTTTTGAACAAAGTAAATAATTCGAAGTCAGAAATTCACTGTCCCATTATTTTTGAACCACACGTATTTAATTGCATAGGAAATTTCAAATGAGATTATCTCGAAAACGGTTACTCCTCGTGACTTCAATAAAGTATACCTTTTTGACGTCAAAGAAGTAGGATAATCGAATTTTTTAATAGTCAGATCGATATACTAAGCTTAAAAAAAGTTGTCATTTAAAAGAAGTGCGGTATGCCGTAGGTGGCTTCCTCTCCTAGTGACATCAAAAGTATGGACGAATTTAAATTCCTCGCTCCAAAAAATCCCAAAATCCTTAAATTTGTACCGCTATGTCGTTTTGTTGAGGAATTATTGGAAAAAATCGAAAACAAAATTAAAATTTTGACACCCTGTATCTTGTTGGTTAATATCAATTTTTGAATTAGGGAAGTTTGAATAAATCGCATTATTTCGACATTAGGAATCTGTTGTTGCTCTGTGTCCCATTACTAACCATATTACCAAGCAACGGATCGCGATAAAACTTTGCTCAGAGGAAGCTTATATCATGAAAAAGGACATATATCGTCGGTGATACTGCAATATGTCGTATGTCGCAAAGAGGTAATATTTCAGGAGAGCCAAAAAACTATTTTCATTGTCAAATTTTGAATTTAGAATTGCGATAATTTGTCTACGATGTCTTCTTTTGTTTGGGTATTAGCACAGGAACTTGATATTTTGTTCAATGAAATATTAAGCAAAATGCTGTTACATACGACATATTGCATTAAAAGTTGAAATATTTAAAGTCACATACGACAATTTTGTAAGGCATATAAGACCCCAGAAAAACAAATTTTAATCCTTTTTTTCGTTTTATTTAAATGACGAAAATCACAAAAAAGAGTCTAAACAAATAAGCATAAAATAAACAGAAAATTTATTAATTTTTTATATGCGAACAAACTTGGCTAGACTGGCAGCTGTGCTTTAAATTGTCATAAAATCCATGATAATCTGGTTCGATAACAGATTTCAATTCTTGAAGATGTACGAATTTTGTATCCTCAATTTGGCGAGGCGATAAATATAGAGGTTCATGAGAGAAAGAAGTCCTAGTACATGGTCTACATGGAAGTTCGGGCCATTCATCAGAAAAATTGATTTTGTATTTTATGAATCCTTGCGGAAGATACTGCAATGCACAAATGTCTGTAACACAGGGATCGCCTTTTTTGCGTCCTGGTCGAATTTGTGTATACATTCCTTTGTTAAATTTTAAAAAATCGCTGAATTGCAAAGACACTACTTTGTAAGGCGATGGGTTTTGCCTGGCCGCTCTTATAACTTTATTATAATCTGCGGGAACAGCTATATCTTTTTTTCTTCCTAGCTTTCTTTCAATCACACTGTGGACTGAATCCACCTCCATCTGTGTGTGTCCTACCTCCAGGTACTTTTGCTCTATAATAATATTTTTATTCATAGCTAGCTCCAGCAAACCATTTGACATATTTACATTTCTGTTTTGGTAGGCACAACCGTCGCTCCACAGGATAATTGCCTTCGGGTTGTGCCTTTCTATCTCTTCATTGAGAAACTTCAATAAAATGGAAACAAACACATCGCTATCTAAACCTCCATTTCCCTCGTGCCATAAATAACATGACACATCTCTGTTATTGAGATTAAAAAATGTTTGGTTGTGAACCTTCAGTTTTTGTTTATAATACATGGCGGAGGCTTGGGTATATGGACAAAGAAGAACGGCCTGTAAGTCTATAGTATAGACACAACTTAAATTTTCTGCCTCTGACGAGATAGCTTTTTGTTTGTCTTGTTCTTTTTCTGAGCGTGCTTGTTCTTTCTTGGCAATGTGACTATCGTAATCTGCTTGACTTAAATTTCCCTTCTTAAACTTCACGCATGTGTTGCATTGGTCCTTACGAGGAGTGTAAATTTCAAGATTTCTTGCCTTAAAAGTCTTAAAGAAAAGTCTCCAAGAACAAGATCTTATATTTTGACATTCACAATAGTTAATAAATTCAGGATGCAAATGTCTGTAGCTGTTCCAAGTAGGCTCCAAATAAAGTTTTCTACTAGATGCTCGACAGTAGTGCGATTCAACCTTAGGCAAGCTGTCTAGGAATTTATTAACATTTTTTGTGCATTCAGAATCCTGAGGTGGCTCCACTAAAACCGGTTCAATAGCTTGCTCCCTATTTGGAAAACATTTCTTTAAAACCCATTCTCTTACACATCTTTCGCCAACACCTAAAGTGGCTAAAAACATTTTCTTGCATACATGATATTTTTTGGTAGACTCCTGATTATCTGTGGCCATTAAATAATACTTAAACCCTGTTTTCTTTCGAGACTCTTCTTCTGCAGTGTTTCTTCTTCTGTGTTTGGGCTGAGAGTGCAGTACAAGACTGTTTATATAAATTTTTTTACCTTCCCAAGAGCTAATTTCCCAGAAATATTCAAATATTTGGTTACGCATTTCATTCGTAATTTGCGAACATTCAAATTTTTGTTGCGGCCCCTTAGAGTCATTTTTGTGTCCCCCACACGATGGCTTTAGTTTGCGCTGACCTTTACAGGCTGTTTGCTGGTACTTTCCTTCACTATTTTTCTGAAATCCCTTGTACGCATGTCCTTTAAGTCTCGCTTGTGAAGGTTTTGCTCGTTTCCACTGTAATTGATCTCCTTGTCCTTTACTCCTACGTTTTTTTGCTCTTCCGTCCGGTATCATCTGATGATCTTCTTGGTTTCCAAGTTCATGTTCTGAGCCAGTATCAGTTTCTGTGGGTAAATAGTCGCTGCCACTGTCACTTTCATGAAATGGATCTGGTTCGTCCGAATGTGTTTCAGTATCTGAAGTTTCACTTGTTGCATCGTCGATATTTTCTTCTTCTATTAGAACTTCTTCCTGATGAACAGGGATTATTGGTGTATCACTGTCTGTGTTTTGTTTCAAATTATATGATTTTTCAGTTATATCGGTTTTGGAATACGGTGTTTCTGCCACTTCCAAGGCTGTTAAAACTGGATTTTCTTCCAATTCTCCATTTCCTAATAGATCTTCAACTGGTTCTGGAACCGTGCCCTCTCCTCTATGAGAAGTTGATGCATCGTTCAATTTATTTGTCAAATTGTTGATATTATCGTCTTTAGGTACTTGGTGAGAGGCGACTGTAAAAGGAGCTGAATTCAGGGCCAATTCCACCAACAGCCGTCCTCTGTTCGACATTATTGATTAACTGAAAAAGAAATTAAAAAAGATGCAACATGTCGTATGTCAATAACTAACATCAAGAGAAATAACACTAAAGAAGCTAAATTTTAAATGCGATATGTCGTATGTCGCAGAGTATCATTCAAATAATTAGTGTAGTAAATCAATAACATTTAAAGAGAAAATAAATAAGTAACAACCTACTTGCATTTCTTGTATTTGAGAAAACATGAATATTATATAAGAACCTAAATATCAAAAGCCGTTTTGATATAATTTATTTACATGTAGAAATAATTTGAGGTTATACTATTGTTTATGTTTTTTCAATTATTGTGTTTCGTGACTAGAAATTATTAACTATAACGTTATTGTTTATTGAACTCAAAAAGGAACAACAATCTTACCATATAAATTCAAAAAAACAATCACAAAACATAGTTTTTTCACTTCTATGTCTTTTCTCAAGGTTGCAGCGTACTACCTAATGAGTAATTTAAGTGACATACGACGTGTTGAAATATCCAATTGTGCAGCGTTGCCACATACGGAGAGCGGTGATTCTCACATACGCCATACTGAAGTATCCATTTTCGTTGAGAAAAACTTACGACATATTTATACGTGTGCAAAATCATGGCAACTGTTGAAATTTCACATGCAACGTATTGCAGGGGTATAGATGACTTTATTTTGGTTACAATGGATACATAAACGAAAAATGGTCGTTTTTGTGACATACGACGTATTGCAGTATCACCGACGATATGCTACTTTTACATAAATAATATAACTTATAGGCGTGCGAAGCCGCGAGGAAAAGCTCGTGTTAAATAAATATATTTGAAAAGGAAACAATTCAGTTTCTACACTCTCCAATTTCTTAGCCAATAAAAACATCTCTCGTATAATAATAATGCTTATAAAATAACTTTATATCCGAGGAAACCAAAATTAACCCAATTCTCAAAGAGTTATTATATATACATTCGCAATAAAATTTTACATTTTAATTATTATTATAATATTTGATATCTAAATTATAATTTACAATGCAAACAATAGAATGAAAGCAAACAAGGAAGAGTAAAACAATGAAACGAAACGTTTATTAATTAAATTGCGAGAATGGGATATCTATTGGCAAATCAAAAATATTAATTTATTATTTTACCGAAACTTTGTTTTGAAATACTATTGTAATTACTCTATCGTAACTAGCAATTATCAAAAAACAAGACCTCATGATTTGTGTGGTGACTACGTTTACTTCGCCGGCTACAAGCTTCAGATGTGTTGTGTTCCTTAATTTGTGCATGCATCGTATTATTATTATTATTTTCTAACCGACTTCACAAGAGGACTAAGAGGAGGTTATCAATTCGACCCGTATGTGTGATTTTTTTTTATACATTTTTGCGCATAATTCTTGAACGGATATACCGATTCCGATGATTTTTTTTGTTTTATAGACGAGTTCTCCCTAATGGTACCATCTTAAAAAAACTAGGCAATTTTGCGTGTGTACGTCGGAATGGAGGCACCGATTTCAATAATTCTTCCACCGTTGTATTTAGCATGAGGGACGGGGTGATTCTGTTGGTATTTCATTTTTAAAAAATAATACAGGGGAGGGGTGAGAGGGGTAAAACCGGAGCGCCTGAGGATTTTTGCGAAAATGCTGACTAATTTGTCATTTTCGGGGTTATTGAGGTTGGCAAAATCTTACTTTGTCTACATTATAGTATCTTACTGGCCGAATATTTTGACAACTGATTTAATAAAAAATCATACATACGTACAAACAGACATAGAAATAAAGGCAATATGGTTATAGGGACAAGTAAAAATCAAACTGCGACATGCCTTTCTCTACAAAGTAAACAAAATCAAGTAAAAAATAAATAATGAAAACGGAGTAGTACTAGACGGTGAGATGTTAATCAAAATTTTAGTTTTATTTTAATTGATACGAATGACAACAGGATTGTAAAAAAAGATGACAAAAGTTTTAAAAAAGCATTGCAAGATATATAATAACAGAATACGTGGAAAAAATTATTTCATGTATACATTGTTCTCACCAGAACATAACTAAATTTATTTTCGCAACACGATCAGAACTTCTCTCTAAATGTAGAATACTTATTATGTCCTTTATTGACAACTATTTAGGCTTGTAATGAACTCTATTACACCTCTAGTGGTGGAATTGAGTTCACTACGTATCGCATTTTTATTTTAGAAAAGATAATCAAAATGTTTATGTGATTTTAATAGGTGTCATAATTATTAAATTATCAAACTCTTAATGATGTTTCCATCTCACTGGTTATGTAAATAAGATATGCAGAAAATTAATTTAGGTATGTTCATGTTTCTGAAGGCAAATTTCGTTGATCAATTACTATAATCACAAATTGCAACTTACGTAATGACATCGAAAGTACTACCGATGAATTCCAATATATTGCATGTTTACATATTAAATTTTCCTTTACACAAACACGTGGATAATACTACCTTAGATTTTGCGGTCTACTATTTTCTAATTTCAGTAAAGCGATATTCTAAATTATTGGTTTCGAATATATCCGGATACCTGTTCCATTCTGTTGTGTGCCTTTTACTGGATTTTTTCTGCACAATAAAATAATTATCTTTAAAAGTCAATGAAATCAGATTAAAAGTATGAAGAATAGAAAACACTACTTTTGTAATAAAATTTATAAATCGGTGTTTTTCTGCGTAAAAATTATTGTATTGAACGAATATGCTTGTAGCAAGAATTTTAATAATTGAGAACTAAGCACTGCCACAAAATTTCTCTGATTTTGGCTGGCAACATAAGTCAAATTTAATCCTTACCTACATATATCAAATGCAAAAATCTGCTTGTCTGGGTTTGCTCAATTTTATTCGGGCTTGGGTTTGCTCAGTTTTACTTGGTTTCGGGATTGTGTATATTACATATCATATTATATATAAACTGATCATTAAATAATATAAAGAATATCATCAGGATTATCAGATATAGAAGATATAACATATTCGAGCGAAGCCGCGGGTAAACGCTAGTTAACCTATAAATACCTCCCGTCATTCGGCGTAACACACTAAATACATAATTAACACCTACAATAATTACTCATTGCTAATTAAAAATCAAAAAAATTAGTCAAGAGAGGATACAAATTACAAGGCAATTAAGTCATTTTCTCACCATTTAATTCTGTTTTTATTTTTTAACGAGTGTTTACGAAATCCGTTGTGCAATATTAGATGGAACTAAATACAGTGCATGCGAATTCCTTACGAGACAATGAAGATGCAAATGCATTTTCGTATATTAAGAAAATTTTTCAAGACGTCGTCGCCTGCTATGTGTTAATAAAAGTTAGAGATGGAATGGTTCTTTTATATAAAACCAACGCCGTTCTGCTTTTTGTTAATAAATTACACAAAACATGAAATTCAGAACTGTGCTTTAATAATATGTAAATTATTTTCTTTTAATGCTGCTTTTTAAACCCAAAACTAACACAAGTTATTTATTTCAGATCAAACAGAGAAAAATAATTTTGATTTTTCTTTGTGTTACGGCGGTGCCATGTTGTTGGTGTACAGAAGAATACCAAAGAGAAATTTTTCTGGGTCCGAGAAATTTTAACCATCATCCGTATGAACATGAGCTGGCCAGAATTCAAGTAAATTATTAAGATGATAAAAGTTCTGAATAAGACAGAAAAGTCTTTCTTTTTGCAATTATACAGTGTGTAACAAAAATATGGAAACCTCGAAATATCTTGCAAGTCGTTAATCCGATTTTTATAAAAGTTTGTACACTTAAGTAAGAAATTACTCCCGATCCAATGACAAGTTCCACATTGATGTCAAGTTTACCGTTTTCCTGAGATCGACAGGAACTTGTTTTTTAATGGAACGCTCCATATTTTATTCGATTTTCGAATTCAGCTTAAAATTCTGAATACTTCTTACTGGGAACATTTTATCCTAAAGTTAACAGTTTTTGAGAAAATGGTGGTCAAAAATCGTTATTTTATTGTATTCTACCTTAAAATACTTGTACTCTTGTACACGGAAGTTTACCTGTAATGCCTGACGTTGTCAGTTTCGTTCATTTACGAAAAAAATGGATCATTTAACAGAAATCCAAAGAACTGGAGATTTAATAATATTGCGTTATAGGGACAGAATGCGAACGCAATAAGAAGTTTGTAATATTTTTAATGACAAATATCCTGATCGAAATCCATTAAATAAATCTACTGTAAGTAGTTCTAAAAAAATTTCGTCACACTGGAAAAGTTGATGAAGAAAACTAAATCAAATGTTGTCCATTTACTTCTTGGCAGTAAGCCAAATACTGCGGAAAAGCATGCAAAACGTTTAGAAGAATGTCAGTTTCCTCAATTCTTCTACATTCTGTTTCTATCCTTAACTTTAAATCATCGAGGTCCTTTGGCTTACTTTTTCAAGATATTTAGAGGTTTCCATATTTTTGTTACACACTGTATAGAGTAACTTTTGGACTATTTTTTTAATGGACTATATGGAGCATATTTTTACAGGATCCTGGTCCGGTAACGTTTCCAAGAAGTGAAGACGAGGATAACCCGAACGTCAATAATAGGTACAATATTATTACTGTTGACAGTAAACGAGCCAAACATCCTGTAGATGATCACCCGTATATAAAAGTTAGCGAAAAAATTAAATACTTGAGAAGCAAAAAATATAGAAATAGCCTGGTAAGTAAATTTTTGCAACAAAAAATTAAAAAAGCTAACGTTAGACTAGACTGAAAAGACGTCGTTATGTTATTTATTTTCCTTTGCGTCGCTCATTCCTGTCTCACGGAAGTAGGGCAGTAAAATGAAATACGGCAGGAGAGGCATTCCTGCAAACGTGTTTGCGTTCACGGAATTTTGGTTGCTGCGGATCTGCGATCTTTAATAAAATGGTAACGTATAATCGCTTTAATTCCGTATGATTTCTCGAAACAAACGCGAAACGAATAGGAAATGGGGGCGAAAACAAAATGTAAAACAATAATTATTCTTGTACTTTTAACCCAAACACAATAAAAATGGTGTTACTGAATGTCGCCGTACTAAAATCAGAAAAATAAACCAGTTTAAATTAGTGTCAAACAAAAAACATCTTTCGAAAATTCTCCAATAAATTTATTAGTACCATAAAGAGTAATAAAGACGTTAAAACGTTATTTCGTATAAAGCTGTAAAGGGAAAATATGCATCACTGCTTCTGCAGCAATTCGCAGGCAGAACGAAACAGCGAACAGCAGGAAAGACATTTTGGCGGACGTGTTTTGGTCAACGAGAGCCTTGTACTGCTGCAGGACTGCCATCTTTAATACACAGACACGTAGTGCGGCCATAATTCTTAATGTTGTGACGTGACAAAAATAAATTGTTGGTATACAACTCGCATAAAACTAATAGTTAACGATTTTTATAAAAAGGCGAATGATAAAACTAAAGTATGTCTTAGGAAAATCTACAAAGTATTAATCAACATAAATAAGTAGTTTTCACGGCTTGGAGTCATTTAGAAAATCATAGTTTTTGGTATAAACGACTGAAAATTTAAACGTTTTGACCTCGCAAAGTGAAGATCCCTAAAGATAGGGTTACCAGACGTCCGGATTTGCCCGGACATATTCGGGTTTTTACTATATCCGGGTGGATTTTGCATAATCGTCCAGAAGTTAAAAATACCAAAAAAAAACATGACAGATTAATAAAATCACTTCTCAAAAAACTAAAAAAAGCCTTTGTTCACAAATTACAGATAAACGCTGTTTGTTAGAATAATAAATATTATATTTGTTCTGTGTTATAATATATATATATATATATATATATATATATATATATATATATACAGGGTGATTGATGGTGAGTGGCCTATTAGAAGTTCTGGCGAACTAGTCAACGGATCACTTTGAAAATTTGGTAGTTTACATAAGTGGACATGACCTTTCTTTTAAAATTATTTTTGGCCTTGCGGTGTTGCCGCTTCTACTGAAAAGTATTAGCACCTATGATAATTTAAATGGAACACCCGGTATATTATATTTTTTTTAGAATCCCTGTTGGTTTGTTAATAAGTTTCGTTAACATATTCCTATGTCTATCTAGTATCGTTGTCGAGATAATAATTATTTTCTTCTTTTTTTCTCGGAAAACATGGTAGTCAATAAGGGCTGATATTTTTGAACTCATGACAGATAGGACACTAGAATTTGGTGGAGAGCTAGGTAATACCACGAGGCTATTCACTCGGTGTCCAAATCGTAGTTATATTTGTACAGGGTGTTTCAAAAATAAACATATTTTGATGGTTTGGAAAAATGATTAAAAGTACATTTTTTTAAATGGAACACCCTGTATTTTAACCGCGGTCCTAAAAGCTCTGTAAATTTCCTATCTTTCAATATATCATGTCCCTATACCTATCTCGAATAGTTTTTGACTTATTAGCATTTATTTGGACAATTTAACTATTACAGATAACATTCACGAGTTTTTAGGAAAATTTGAAAAGTAGCCTTTGGAAACTGTTGTTTTTAAATGGATGACACTTTTCTATTATTTATTCCGTTTCGTTGTCAGTTGGTTGCCGTACTTGAAAATTCTAATTTAAGGTTTTAAGAGAAATGGAAGAAAACAATAATTATTCAAATACAGTACTTATGAATTTATTTGTTTTACATGGTCAGTGTGATAAGATCATTAGTCGTACTTGTAGAAAATTCAATGAAATGTATCCAAATTTGCCATCAATGAACAATAAGAAATTTAGACGAATTCAAAGCAATTTCAAAAATTTTGGTTCTTCCTTGAAAGTTCCCAGAAATTTACCCAGACCTGTAACATCTAGTGAGGACAACGAAATTAACGTTTTGGCTTATTTTCATGCCTATCCGCAGGCTTCAATAAGATGTGCCAAAGAAGATTTGGGCTTAACCTATTTCTGCGTGCAAAAAATATTGGCTAAACATAATATGCATGATTATAAGTATACCAAAGTTCAATGTCTTAAGCCTGAGGACTGTCCACAAAGAGTTTTATTTTGCGAAAACTTGTTAGTTCATATTCAGGAAGATCCACAATTTTTAAGGAAAATCATTTGGACTGATGAATCAAAATTTTCTCGCGAAGGAATTTTTAATAGGAAAAATATTCATTATTGGGCGAAGGAAAATCCTCATGTAACGAGAGATACTGGATTTCAAGAAAATTTTCGATTTAATGTTTTTTGTGTAATGATGGACAACAAAATTCAATATTTGATATATGATGAAAATTTAACTTCCAGAAAATACTTAGAAATTTTAACTACATTTGTCGAAAATTTCGTGGACAACCTTCCTCTCGCCCAGTATCGCAGCTGCTGGTACCAATTGGACGGGGCTCCCGCTCACTGCACTGACGAAGTTAGTGCGGAAATACAGAGAATGTTTGAAGATCGTTGGTTCAGGCGTTTGGGACCTTGGAATTGGCCTGCAAGGTCCTCAGATTTAACACCTCTGGATTTTTACCTTTGGGGCACTCTCAAGAATATTATTTACAAGACACCGGTAAATTCAAGGGAAGAGTTAGAAGATCGGGTGAATCGGGCATTTCAAAATTTGGATGCTGGTGAACTTAGACTTGCTACTGGACATGGTGTAAACAAGCGAATTTTAAAATGCTTAGATGTCAACGGCCAACGTTTTGAACATTTATTAAAAACTAATTAAATGTTTTTTACTTTTTTCTTGGTAATTTTGTTAGAAGTCAAAAAAATATTATTATGTACACTACAACTTAAATATGATTAAGTAATTTTAAGCATTTAAGAATTTACTAATTGTTTAAAATTTGTCTAAATTTCTTATTGTTCATTGATGGCAAATTTGGATACATTTCATTGAATTTTCTACAAGTACGACTAATGATCTTATCACACTGACCATGTAAAACAAATAAATTCATAAGTACTGTATTTGAATAATTATTGTTTTCTTCCATTTCTCTTAAAACCTTAAATTAGAATTTTCAAGTACGGCAACCAACTGACAACGAAACGGAATAAATAATAGAAAAGTGTCATCCATTTAAAAACAACAGTTTCCAAAGGCTACTTTTCAAATTTTCCTAAAAACTCGTGAATGTTATCTGTAATAGTTAAATTGTCCAAATAAATGCTAATAAGTCAAAAACTATTCGAGATAGGTATAGGGACATGATATATTGAAAGATAGGAAATTTACAGAGCGTTTAGGACCGCGGTTAAAATACAGGGTGTTCCATTTAAAAAAATGTACTTTTAATCATTTTTCCAAACCATCAAAATATGTTTATTTTTGAAACACCCTCTACAAATATAACTACGATTCGGACACCGAGTGAATAGCCTCGTGGTATTACCTAGCTCTCCACCAAATTCTAGTGTCCTATCTGTCATGAGTTCAAAAATTTCAGCCCTTATTGACTACCATGTTTTCCGAGAAAAAAAGAAGAAAATAATTATTATCTCGACAACGATACTAGATAGACATAGGAATATGTTAACGAAACTTATTAACAAACCAACAGGGATTCTAAAAAAAATATAATATACCGGGTGTTCCATTTAAATTATCATAGGTGCTAATACTTTTCAGTAGAAGCGGCAACACCGCAAGGCCAAAAATAATTTTAAAAGAAAGGTCATGTCCACTTATGTAAACTACCAAATTTTCAAAGTGATCCGTTGACTAGTTCGCCAGAACTTCTAATAGGCCACTCACCATCAATCACCCTGTATATATATATATATATATATATATATATATATATATATATATATATATATATATATATATATATATATATACAGGGTGACGCGGATCTAAATGTACATACGATACCCAAAGATAGAGACCACCTTGGGGGTTCTAAATCACCCACATTTAGTAGTCCAATCTCTAACCTTTACCGAGATACAGGGTGTTTTATAAGTTTTGCCTAAAATTTATTTTTGTAATATTTCTGTAAGCACTTGAAATAAAAAATTCATAATGGGTAAGAATATTTTGTACAATTTGTGGGTTTAAAATGCCATATGCAAAAGTTCTAAAATCCAGGTCCGTATTTAAAATAAAATTAGTTTTTAGTTTTTTTTAAATTCAACACCCTGTATATCGGATTTTTGAAACTTGTAATTCCTACTCCAAACAAGCATAAACATATGATTCTATTGACATGGTTTTCAAAGTTGCCGCACTTACCACGAAGTCATAAAAAATAGGCGTTTTTAAGAAATCAATGAGAAAGTACATTTCAAATAAACAAAATCTGCTAAAAAATAGTTGGTAACCTTAGAAAAGTGTCCATATTGACTAGAAATATTATGCACCACTTGTCGGATTAAAATGACATACGAAAGTGATAGCATCCAGGTCCTCACTTAAATAATAGGCCCATTTGTAATTTTCGAAATTTGACACCCTGTACATCAAATTTTGAAAAACAAATGCATTTGGAACGACCATAAAAACTGAAATTATTGACATGATATTCAAAGTTGCCACACTTATTACTTTATCGTAGAAAATAGTACTTTTGAAAATCTACATTAAGTAAATTGTTTTATTAACAGTATTAATGGTTAAAAACAATAAGGATTGAATTCAAAAAATTGGGAATAAATATTAATACCTAGAAGTGTGAAGAAGTCAATGGCGGTCATTTTGAAAATCTTCTAAAATAATTTATTTAATTATTAAATTATGTGTTTTTGAGGAACAGTATGCCTTGTACTATGTATGATTATCTTTGTGATATTTTAATTCATTGTTGTTGATTTAGGTTTATTTTAAGTTGTTCTAGGTATTAATATTTATTCCAAATTTTTCGAATTCAATTCTTATTGTTTTTAACGATTAATACTGTTAATAAAACAATTTACCTAAATGTAGATTTGCAAAAGTCCTATTTTCTACGATAAAGTAATAAGTGTGGCAACTTCGAACATCATGTCAATAATTTCAGTTTTTATGCTCGTTCCAAATGCATTTTTTTTTCAAAATTTGATGTACAGGGTGTCACATTTCGAAAATTACAAATGGGCCTATTATTTAAGCGAGGACCTGGATTCTATCACTTTCGTATGCCATTTTAATCCGACAAGTAGTGCATAATATTTCTAGTCAATATGGACACTTTTATCAGGCTACCAACTATTTTTTAGCTGATTTTGTTTATTTGAAATGTACTTTCTCATTGATTTCTTAAAAACGCCTATTTTTTATGACTTCGTGGTAAGTGCGGCAACTTTGAAAACCATGTCAATAGAATCATATGTTTATGCTTGTTTGGAGTAGAAATTACAAGTTTCAAAAATCCGATATACAGGGTGTTGAATTTAAAAAAAAATTAAAACTAATTTTATTTTAAGTACGGACCTGGATTTTAGAACTTTTGCATATGGCATTTTAAACCCACAAGTTGTACAAAATATTCTTACCCATTATGAATTTTTTAGTTCAAGTGCTTACAGAAATATTACAAAAATAAATTTTAGGCAAAACTTATAAAACACCCTGTATCTCGGTAAAGGTTAGAGATTGGACTACTAAATGCGGGTGATTTAGAACCCCCAAGGTGGTCTCTATCTTTGGGTATCGTATGTACATTTAGATCCGCGTCACCCTGTATAAATATATATATATATATATATATATATATATATATATATATATATATATATAGTTATATACAATTATCGACCGTACTATTTTATAAGAGAAGGAATAAGCGGGAATGCGGTCTGTTAAATAAATTAGTTACTCATTTCATTCTTAATCCTCTATATTTCGACTTGATTTAAGTCTTCATCAGGAGGTCACAGCTAAAAACACAACAGTGTTCTAATTACCAAGTATTATGCTAATTTATTATTTTGTTATTCTTTATGTGAGGAATTATCAATTATATATAATACTAATTAACTAAGTTTTACTTACAATTACGAGTTAAAAGAAGTCACAAACACTCACAAAACGAAACATTTAAAATTCCTTAAAAATATGCATCAAAACAACTGCACACTACATATTAAAATCTGTTTCTGCATCCTATTTATGGTGGGTAAAAACAATATTTCACACAGCTCAAAAAAAATTAACAATCCAATTTATTCTTTTTTTACTTTTCCTTGCGTTCTATCTGTATACCAGGACATCTTCACAAGTTTAATTAAAACATTTGTCGATACATCATACATACCAGGTCATTTGTAAAAATTGATGGCGAATTTCTTATTATTATAATTTTTAAGGAACGTAACTTAATTATTTTATAACATTTGTTATTTTTATTTTAAAATATTACAGTAAATGACACTCAGCCCTTCTATATCGGATCTAGAATTCATTGTGTTTTTATTTTTATTTATATGTGTCATCTCCAAGAAAAGTCTTTTTTTATAATTCGACTCATGGTCCAAGATTTTTGTGTTAGAATAATCAAATTGATGATCATAATCTTGGAAATGACATGCCAGAGCGCACGATCTCTTTCCAATTCGACTGTCACTTTTGTGTTGTGTTAGCCTCTGTTGGAGGCTTTGTGACGTCTGACCAATGTAACAAAGGTTACATCCAAGACATTCCACCTTGTAGACTACGTTCGTGTTGTGTAGTAGTGGAACTTTATCTTTCGTCTTCGTAAAAACCTGACCTACAGTGGTAGCGTTATATTTGGCAATTTTCACATTATCAACATCCGCAAGATTTTTTATTACATTATCAGTTAGTCCCGGAATGTAGGGTAGCTTTTTATACTTTACGGTCTGATGAGATTGATCTTCTGTAGGGCCATCGTAGAAATTTGTGTTATAAATAAGAGATTTAAGTAGCTTATTTGGATAACCGTTGTTTGAAAACATTTTAAATAATTTGCCCAGGTTTTCTTTAAGAAAGCGATTATCAGAAATATGTGTCACTCTGTTTTTCATAGCTATCACCGTGTTATGTTTCTGATTCATCGGATGATTAGAAAAATAATTGATATAACGCCCTGACGATGTCGGTTTTTGATACCAATTCAAAATAACTTCATTATTTTCACATCGAATCAATAAAGTATCCAAAAATGGTACGCTATTATTATTTTCTGTTTCTATAGTAAATTGGATATGATTGTTTATTGAGTTAAATATCCTCAAAGTATCATCAATTTCATTCTCCGGTATCGCGGTCACCAAATCATCAACATACTTGTATAAAAAAGGTAGCGTAAAGGACAATTTTGTGGTGATCAATTCCAAGAGATGGTCCATGACAATCTGAGCCAATATTGGGCTAATAGGAGAACCCATTGGCGTACCAAAAATTTGTTTGTAAAACTTATTATTAAATGAAAAAT
This sequence comes from Philopedon plagiatum, assembly GCA_963971165.1. Classification (NCBI taxonomy): domain Eukaryota; kingdom Metazoa; phylum Arthropoda; class Insecta; order Coleoptera; family Curculionidae; genus Philopedon; species Philopedon plagiatum. The sequence continues at coordinate 97,434,589 of OZ020194.1, forward strand.
GACAGTTACAACACACGAATTTTAGTAATGTATGGAATTTTACTTGAGACAAAGTTGTGTGAGGCTGTATCGTATTCCAGTGAGTTCCTATTAATTCAAAAATAAGTTGTTCGGGTATATTGGTAAATAACGAGACAACGTCAAAAGAAACCAATACATAACCCTGAGGCAAAATTACTCCTTGCATCGAATTGACAAAAGAAAACGTATCGCGTATATTATATGTTGTTCTGTTAGCAAGTGCGTCAGCTAAAATATTCGATAAGAATTTGGAAAGATTATAACTAGCTGCACCTATGCAACTTACGATAGGCCTTAAGGGAATAGCAGGCTTATGTATTTTTGGTAAGCAATATAACTTGGGAATCACTGCGTTATAAACTGTAAGAAATTTTGACGTTTCATCATCAATTTGTTTTTCCGTTTTTAGTTCTTTTATTATTTTATTTAATGTCCTTTGATCACTAGAAGTAGGATCTTTGTTTAATTTTTTGTACGTACTTTGGTCATCAAGCATAACATTAACTTTAGCAAGATAGTCACATTTATCCATTGCTACAGTACACCCTCCCTTATCTGCCTGCAAAATGTACAATTCCGGATTAGATTTTAAAAAATTTTTTGTTTTAAAGAATACCTTTTGAATTGGCGTAATTTTAGTAGAATTAGATTTAACAGTAAAATTAGTTATATTATTGGCGATACGCGCTCTAAGAATATTTTTACTATTTTCGGGGACGTCACTGATAATATCTTCAACATCAGCTAAAATTCCGTTAACGTTAACATGCTCCACTATAGGTGAGATACCGAACTTGGGCCCTAATGACAAAAAATCAGCAACATCCTGTGGTATATCTATATTAGAGACATTTTTGAACCATTTTTTATTATCTAAAAATAATATATCTCCCCGATAACTGTCCCTCAAACAATTAAACTTTTTTATATTCTGACCCTTTACTTTATTAAAACTTCTATTAAAAGATAAATCTAACCTATGCGTATATTCATTCATAATATTCAGTGGAAGAATGGCATTTAGATCCTGTTTAATCTCAATTACTGAATTGTTAATTTTCTTTATCGCGTCATAACATACCTTAATTTCTAAATTTAAGTTCTTTTTACTTAACTTATCTATATGTCTGCGCATTGTATCCAATATTTTGCAGTTGTTGGTTTGTAGAAGCTGGTTCATGTTTTTTGTCGTATCCAATAAGTGTTTAGGCATTATGCCTGTTCTCCTACATTTCAAAAGAAAATGCTTTCTATTCAGAGTATTTGCTAACTTGTAGAAAGCATTTTCTTTTGAAATGTAGGAGAACAGGCATAATGCCTAAACACTTATTGGATACGACAAAAAACATGAACCAGCTTCTACAAACCAACAACTGCAAAATATTGGATACAATGCGCAGACATATAGATAAGTTAAGTAAAAAGAACTTAAATTTAGAAATTAAGGTATGTTATGACGCGATAAAGAAAATTAACAATTCAGTAATTGAGATTAAACAGGATCTAAATGCCATTCTTCCACTGAATATTATGAATGAATATACGCATAGGTTAGATTTATCTTTTAATAGAAGTTTTAATAAAGTAAAGGGTCAGAATATAAAAAAGTTTAATTGTTTGAGGGACAGTTATCGGGGAGATATATTATTTTTAGATAATAAAAAATGGTTCAAAAATGTCTCTAATATAGATATACCACAGGATGTTGCTGATTTTTTGTCATTAGGGCCCAAGTTCGGTATCTCACCTATAGTGGAGCATGTTAACGTTAACGGAATTTTAGCTGATGTTGAAGATATTATCAGTGACGTCCCCGAAAATAGTAAAAATATTCTTAGAGCGCGTATCGCCAATAATATAACTAATTTTACTGTTAAATCTAATTCTACTAAAATTACGCCAATTCAAAAGGTATTCTTTAAAACAAAAAATTTTTTAAAATCTAATCCGGAATTGTACATTTTGCAGGCAGATAAGGGAGGGTGTACTGTAGCAATGGATAAATGTGACTATCTTGCTAAAGTTAATGTTATGCTTGATGACCAAAGTACGTACAAAAAATTAAACAAAGATCCTACTTCTAGTGATCAAAGGACATTAAATAAAATAATAAAAGAACTAAAAACGGAAAAACAAATTGATGATGAAACGTCAAAATTTCTTACAGTTTATAACGCAGTGATTCCCAAGTTATATTGCTTACCAAAAATACATAAGCCTGCTATTCCCTTAAGGCCTATCGTAAGTTGCATAGGTGCAGCTAGTTATAATCTTTCCAAATTCTTATCGAATATTTTAGCTGACGCACTTGCTAACAGAACAACATATAATATACGCGATACGTTTTCTTTTGTCAATTCGATGCAAGGAGTAATTTTGCCTCAGGGTTATGTATTGGTTTCTTTTGACGTTGTCTCGTTATTTACCAATATACCCGAACAACTTATTTTTGAATTAATAGGAACTCACTGGAATACGATACAGCCTCACACAACTTTGTCTCAAGTAAATTTCCATACATTACTAAAATTCGTGTGTTGTAACTGTCATTTTTCATTTAATAATAAGTTTTACAAACAAATTTTTGGTACGCCAATGGGTTCTCCTATTAGCCCAATATTGGCTCAGATTGTCATGGACCATATCTTGGAATTGATCACCACAAAATTGTCCTTTACGCTACCTTTTTTATACAAGTATGTTGATGATTTGGTGACCGCGATACCGGAGAATGAAATTGATGATACTTTGAGGATATTTAACTCAATAAACAATCATATCCAATTTACTATAGAAACAGAAAATAATAATAGCGTACCATTTTTGGATACTTTATTGATTCGATGTGAAAATAATGAAGTTATTTTGAATTGGTATCAAAAACCGACATCGTCAGGGCGTTATATCAATTATTTTTCTAATCATCCGATGAATCAGAAACATAACACGGTGATAGCTATGAAAAACAGAGTGACACATATTTCTGATAATCGCTTTCTTAAAGAAAACCTGGGCAAATTATTTAAAATGTTTTCAAACAACGGTTATCCAAATAAGCTACTTAAATCTCTTATTTATAACACAAATTTCTACGATGGCCCTACAGAAGATCAATCTCATCAGACCGTAAAGTATAAAAAGCTACCCTACATTCCGGGACTAACTGATAATGTAATAAAAAATCTTGCGGATGTTGATAATGTGAAAATTGCCAAATATAACGCTACCACTGTAGGTCAGGTTTTTACGAAGACGAAAGATAAAGTTCCACTACTACACAACACGAACGTAGTCTACAAGGTGGAATGTCTTGGATGTAACCTTTGTTACATTGGTCAGACGTCACAAAGCCTCCAACAGAGGCTAACACAACACAAAAGTGACAGTCGAATTGGAAAGAGATCGTGCGCTCTGGCATGTCATTTCCAAGATTATGATCATCAATTTGATTATTCTAACACAAAAATCTTGGACCATGAGTCGAATTATAAAAAAAGACTTTTCTTGGAGATGACACATATAAATAAAAATAAAAACACAATGAATTCTAGATCCGATATAGAAGGGCTGAGTGTCATTTACTGTAATATTTTAAAATAAAAATAACAAATGTTATAAAATAATTAAGTTACGTTCCTTAAAAATTATAATAATAAGAAATTCGCCATCAATTTTTACAAATGACCTGGTATGTATGATGTATCGACAAATGTTTTAATTAAACTTGTGAAGATGTCCTGGTATACAGATAGAACGCAAGGAAAAGTAAAAAAAGAATAAATTGGATTGTTAATTTTTTTTTGAGCTGTGTGAAATATTGTTTTTACCCACCATAAATAGGATGCAGAAACAGATTTTAATATGTAGTGTGCAGTTGTTTTGATGCATATTTTTAAGGAATTTTAAATGTTTCGTTTTGTGAGTGTTTGTGACTTCTTTTAACTCGTAATTGTAAGTAAAACTTAGTTAATTAGTATTATATATAATTGATAATTCCTCACATAAAGAATAACAAAATAATAAATTAGCATAATACTTGGTAATTAGAACACTGTTGTGTTTTTAGCTGTGACCTCCTGATGAAGACTTAAATCAAGTCGAAATATAGAGGATTAAGAATGAAATGAGTAACTAATTTATTTAACAGACCGCATTCCCGCTTATTCCTTCTCTTATATATATATATATATATATATATATATATATATATATATATATATATATATATATATATATATTGATATATATATATATATATATATATATATATATATATATATATATATATATATATATATATATATATATATATATATATATATATATATGAAGAAATATTGATCCGGGAGTACATCCGTTCGTTTGTTAAATTCCTATTGGAATCTGGCAGACGTTTCGCCAAGGTCTCACTTGGCATTATCAATGCTTACTCGTTGCTGTCAAGTCGTAAACTGATGAATCTTTGTCGTGACTCTCGATATTTATAGCCTGCGCCGGAGGTTGTAGCGGTTCTGGTTGGCTGGTGTTGGCTCCGCCCCCTCAGTCGTTGCTTCGTTGGCTGTTTGTTGTGACGTGGTTGCGAGTTGATGCGCTTCGGCTTGCCGTTTTACTATTGTCTTCCATGTACTGGACAAATGCAGAGCGTCATCCCTTTTGTTTAGATGACCGGTCTTTTCTATTTCGATGGCTTCTCGTATTATTCTAGTTTTGTAGTTTTCGACGTTTGCCAGTTGTCTGCAGCTATCAAAGTTGATTTTGTGTCCTGTTTGATGTTGATGTTGAAACAGGGCCGATGTAGTTTGTTTGTTTCTGATAGCCAGTTTGTGTTCTTCTAACCTGGCTGAAATTCGTCTGTTAGTTTGTCCGACGTACATTTTATTGCAGGTACCGCATGCTACACTATACACACCTTGGTTTTCTAGTTTAATTTTCTGTTTTGGATTTTTTAATGTTGTTCTTAAGGTTTGATGTGGTTTATATACAGTGGATATATTATGCTTACGAAGAATGCGGCCAATCCTGTCAGTAGTTCCTTTAATGTATGGCAATATGGTTTTTGGTCTGCTTTCCGAGTCTTCCTGTTGTTTCTGTCTTGGATGCTGTTGCAGTTCTATTGCTTTTCTAATTGTGTTGTCTTTATATCCATTCTGTTTTAGAGCAGTGGTTATCTTTTCTAGCTCATGAGGTCTGTTGTTGTCGCTGGTGAGCCGGATGGATCTGGAGATCAGCGTGTTTGCTACTGCCTGTATTTGTGATGGGTGGTGATGTGATTCGGCATTCAAGTATCTATTGGTGTGAGTTGGTTTCCTGTATACCGTGTGTTCTAGTCGTCCATGTTCATTTTTAAATACATGCACATCTAGGAAAGGAAGCCGATTGTTTTCTTCGAGCTCTAGCGTGAATTGGATTCGTGGGTGTATCGAATTTAGATGGTCTAAAAATTCCAGGAGTTTCTCTTTGCCAAAGGACCAAACAACAAAAACATCGTCGACGTATCTAATCCATAGTTTTGGCTTAAGATTCGCTAACTCAAGAGCTTCCTTTTCGAAATACACCATAAAAAGATTGGCTACTGCAGGTGACATTGCTGCTCCATCAATCTGTCTGTATATTTGTCCATCGTACATGAAATAGGCGTTTTGTAGGCAGTGTTTTGACAGTTCTATTATGTGCGTCAGGAGCTGTTCATTATCTGCTATTTGTTGCAGTGCTTCATTTACTGGTATGCTTGGGTACAGAGATTTGACGTCGAAACTTGCGATAATGTCGTGCTGATCTATGGTGAGGGAGTCTATAATATGGGTGAATTCTTCAGAGTTTTTAACATAAGAATCTGCTTTTTCAACTATGGGTTGCAGTATACTAGCCAGGTATTTCTCTAAATTATGTGTAGGAGAGTTGAAAGCGCTGACAATTGGTCGTAAAGGTGCCCCGTCTTTGTGGATAATATATCCACTGTATATAAACCACATCAAACCTTAAGAACAACATTAAAAAATCCAAAACAGAAAATTAAACTAGAAAACCAAGGTGTGTATAGTGTAGCATGCGGGCATGCGGTACCTGCAATAAAATGTACGTCGGACAAACTAACAGACGAATTTCAGCCAGGTTAGAAGAACACAAACTGGCTATCAGAAACAAACAAACTACATCGGCCCTGTTTCAACATCAACATCAAACAGGACACAAAATCAACTTTGATAGCTGCAGACAACTGGCAAACGTCGAATATATATATATATATATATATATATATATATATATATATATATATATATATATATATATATATATATATATATATATATATATAAAGGGGGGAAAGATTTTGGCTAATCGGACAAAACCAGTAAGTTCTGTTCTTGCATTAAAGTACGGGGAGTCCAAGACCTTATGGATAACCCCGGGCCGGTAGACAGTTAGCTTTCGTCCTTATTAGGACTCATCAGACTGACTTAACCCTTTGGCACCTTTCCACACATAGAACCCTCGCATATTATGTCGTCCGCTTTGGATAAAGACGGTACACAATACACGTGAGCGCCATCTATGGGAAGTCACTGAAATGCAAGCACAGATCTTACTAGAGTAAAGCTGCTACTGTAGGCAACCAGTAAAACAATAATACGTACGGAAACATGACCCCCGGTACCCGGTACCGATTTTGAGCATCACTCCAGCAATCCACAATTTTGCGGTTTATACTATGAGTCGCACACTCAGTCCCACCGAGAGCCGTGCAACTCCGTCTAAAAGCCATAGAATAAGAATAAGAAAAAAATGATTTAGCGTCCGTCATAATATAAATAATAATTATATTATGACGGACGCTAAATCATTTATATATATATATATATATATATATATATATATATATATATATATATATATATATATATATATATATATATATATATATGTGTACAGGGCGTTTCATTAAGGGTGATGAGGTACCATATCTCAGGAATGGATACTCCAGGAGCTTTGGAAAACAATCCTAATAAGGAAAGTGACCAAGAGAAATTACTGGAACAATTTGTAAGTTCCTAACTCGCCGCTAGGGGGCGTAATTGCTGTGGTCATGTAAAAGAATACATTTTTCTGGAAAGTATCCCTATAAAAGCTATCAAAAAAATATTACACTGATAATTCTACTAGAATCCTACATCTTTTTAGTTTAACACTTTTTGCTGTAAGATGTAAAACTAGGGCGGGAGAGGAGGGGGAAAGTCTACTGATAAAAATGTCCATAATTTTGGTATGACTCAACCGAATTTGATGAACTTGGTCTCGTTTAAGAAAAGAAGGTTTGCTAATTTAAACGAAATAATAGCTGAGTTACATTGACTTTCGCGGCTCTCCCTAGAGGGCTTTATTTTAAAAAACTCCTGGTTTTTTCAATTTTTCTCCGAAATTTTAAATGAAATGACAGTTATTACATCATAATCGAAAAGCAGAATAAATTTGCAAGAGAAAATGTAAAAAAAAATCGATTCGATATCTTCATCAGTTTCGGAGTTATAGCCAAAAGAATAATTAATATGATGTTAGTTGAAAAAAGCAATTGTTTTTATAGGTCCGTGGTCAAGCGTGCCATGAAAAATAAAAAACATATGTTTAAACTTTTTATTAAGTGTGTTTTTCACTTTTTATTCCATTGCTATTGCCTTTAATTTACTGGTCGTCTTGTCGTATTATTAAAAAATTATCTAGTAAACAATGAAACAAAATCGGCAGGTTTTCAGGGAAACAAATTGAAATGTCACTTTAATCATTGATAAGTATCTCTCAAAATTGTATCTTCGATTTTTTAAGAATTTTAAGTTTATCGTTATTCAACTTTTGTGCTGCATCTTTCAAAAATGGCTTGTACCAACGCCGAGGCTTACGATATGCTTGCCGTATATTTTCAGTGTTTTGAAAATGCTCTTGCGGAACATAAAAACAATTATTGCTTTTTTCAATTAACATGATATTAATTATTCTTTTGGCTATAGCTCCGAAACTAATGAAGATATCGAATCGAATTTTTTACATTTTCTCTTGCAAATTTATTCTACTTTTCGATTATGATATAATAACAATAACTAAGTCATTTCATTTAAAATTTCGGAGGAAAACTGAAAAAACAAGGAGTTTTTCAAATAACGTCCTAAAAGTGTTAAACCAAAAAGATGTAGAATTCTAGTAGAATTATCAGTGTAATATTCTTTTGATAGGGGATATTTTCCAGAAAAATTAATTTTTTTACATGACCACAGCAATTACGCCCCCTAGCGACAGAGTTATCAACTTAGAAATTATTTCCAGCAATTTCTCTAGGTCACTTTTATTATTATAGATTTTATTTCCAAAGCTCCTGGAGTATTAATTCCTGAGTATGATTTAGGCCAACTTTTTATTTAATCTTGTTTATATGCTAATATTTTTATTTGTACCATTGCCTTTTATAAACTGCTTAAGGGTAAATAACTAAATCGACCGTCAGATAGACGAAGACGTTATTTGAGAGATATTAAAGATAAAGTGACATCGTGAGCTTTTTCTGCATTTCTAACGGAAGCGCAATTTTTGTAAACATCGCGTCCCGGTCAAAATAATTCTTCAGCTGTCTGCAAACGGCTACATTTAAAATAGGACCACGAATTTTTGCTATAATTCTTTGTAAAGAGGCATACCACAGATGTGCAGCCAAGAAATTGTTTTTAATAATTTCCATAAGCAGTGTTAGCATGATTGATTAGATGTGACGTTCAAATATACAGTGTAAGCCATTCTCCTGATCTGAAACAGGTAGATAAAAAAAGTCTGTTGATCAAGCCTACCTTAGTTAGTTAGGATTTAGTTTTCTGTGGTTTCCTTTATTAATCAATGAAGCCGTTAAAATTTATGATAAAATGATTCGGGTATAAATAAGTCGTGCTTTTTTTCTGGGCAGTGTATTATACAAAAAGCTCTGCAAAATAGAATTCTGTTTAACAGCAAAATATACTCTAAAATCAGTCTTACCGCTGCATTTTTGCGAAATTTAATGTGTACGTTGGTTCGCTCAAATGCTTCGCAGAGCGCGAGGTCGCCCCATAAAATATTTCTCTATTATGTTCCCAACTACGTCATTTCTAGGTAAAGGAAAATTGATAGTTTAGAGAAAGCAGAACGCCAAAATGGAAAAGCTGCAACAAAATGTGTGGGCTCTGTGTGTGAGCGCGTCAGGAATGAAGCTTATTTTTCGGTTGCATAAGTTAGAATTACTGGTTTATGTTACTTTGGAAATATGACGTTGGCCTATTCGTGTGCAATCCTTTTACAATAGTTTGAGTGAAATTGTTTTTTTTCTAAAAGTACAATAATATGGATATTACAATATTTCCTTCTCTTGTGAGTATTGATAAGTAACAGACCTACATATGTACATACTCCTGTATTCTATCTAATCTTACCTATATTACAAATGCGAAAATCAGTCAGTTTGTATGTTTGCGTCTCAACGGATCGCGATGAAACTTTGCAGAAAAGAAGCTTATGTCACGGAAAAGGGCACATTTTTAGTGTTCCGGTGTTATGGAATTACTTCGGGGTCCGTCCGTCTGTCACAAGCGATTTTCTCTGAAACGACTCGACGTAAAAATTTGAAATTTAGCACAGAAATAGGGTGTAGTGGCCCAATTATAGACGTGAAGTATAAAAAGTTGAATTTTAATTCTGGGGGTTAATTTCAGGGAGTAAATTGGGACATGAAAAAAAAATTCAAGGGCATCTTGTAGGGTGTCAAATGAAAGCTTATTGAAGCACGAATTCAACAATAATATGATGTATTTTTATGCATTTTTTTAAATTTCGGGAAAATCGTTTAAAACTTGTTGTCCCCCACCCTTATCACCAAAAGGATCGCTCAGAAAAATCGGAAAAAAATCATGAACATTGAGAATTAGGCGTAAATTGAGCGAAAATTATCAGGATTGAAAAATTCTAGCGCGATCAATTGTTATAAACAATTGAATTGTTTATTTCCTTATAACTGCTTAACTATTGGGTTTTAGAGACAAAAAATATTTCTCACGATGTAAGGAACAACTTTTGTTCTTATACGTTTTACAAAATTTTTAATTTGGCTTGGTTGAAACGCTCCCCACTCAGCTCCGCGCATATGCGATGTGAAATAGCGGTGGTGCCATCGGCGGCGGATAGCGAGGTAATGGACGGAGATTGGGCGGCCGAGGTTTGCTCAGGTTAAGTGGGGGTCTGATGGCCTTTAACAAAAGGGTTATATTTACCTTCAAATTGACATATTATTCCGCCCACTTTTTAAGTAGTAGGTAGCATTCAAAAACTTCATAAGATAAAGGAAGTTAGGAAGATTTTAAACAAATTTCCTTATTCCGAGGAGATAGCAGAGGTAGTTATTACAAAATTAGCTCGGTCTAGAAATTTAATTGTAAATTAAAACAAATGGCGTATAACAAGCTATCTTTTAAAATGCAAAATTAAATCCAGACCACTTTTAAAACAATTTTCTAGATAAACTTGTTTAATCTCGCCGAAAAGTTTTCTTTACTGCATAACGTTTTCCTGCTCTGCACTTTTTATGTTTTTCGCGTAAAATTAAAATTAATAAAAAAGGTTCAAAAGATTAATGTTAAAGTTCTTGGCGAAATACCGCGGATTTCGTTAAGCTTTCTAATAAAATGATTTTAAAATTTTATAAAAGTTATTTTACCTACCGTGAGGAATTTTCTTGGCAGGCATTTTTTCCGGGATTTTAAATACTTTGCGAAATATGTGTTTGTACGCTTGAGAAGTTAATTTTCGCTTTAGACAGCAGCGTTATTAGGATTTTTCTTAGAAATGTCCATTTATAAATTAGGAGTTAGTGAAAGACTGAATGAGTACTTTTACAGCAACAACAAATAAAATGAATTCCCGTGAATATTGCTTTATCTGATAGCAAAATATAACTTATTAAAGTTTCGTTAAATATTCTGCCCAGAAATTCATAGAAATTGAATTAAGGTAAAAATTTCAATTTTTATGATCCTCTTTTCAAAAAGCTTTTATTTAATCAACTTTATCTTCTAATTTAAAGCAAATCCCCGCGAATATTGCTTTATCCGGTGGAAAATTTTCTGGAGATTCCAAAAATGTATAACTTTTTAAGGTTCTTTTTTAATTATTTTGCCCAAAAATCCATAAAGACTGAATAATTAAGGTAGAACATTACCCTCTTTTGAAAAAGTTTTTACCTAATCAAGTGTCTTCTAATTTAAACTAAAGTGAATTCGAGTTTTCAAAAATGTGCAGCTTGTTTAGGTGTCAGTATAGGTAATACGCCACTAACAATTTTATTACTAAAGTTTTATTATTGGACTATTTAAATTTATAGCTACTTATACCCAAGAGATCTTAACTAAATAAAATGTATTGTCTGGGGTTTGATACGAATATTTTAATTTTACTTTATCATCCGTAAGATTACCTGACTGAAATATGCAAACTTTTTATTTGTACCGTAAAATATCCACGAGTTTCTAGCTTGGGGAACCGAAAAATAAACGTCGTTTCAACCAGAAAAGTCATTTTGTTTTTACGTTTACATTTTTGCTCGCCGTTCCTTCGAAAGTATCAATTTTCCTTTACATAGAAATAGCGAAGTATAATATTTTAAAACTGAGTATGTTAATCAAAAGCAAAGCATACATTTTCACAGTAGAGCGAATTGGGTTGCTTGGTGAAATACAGGGTGGCGCAAGAGAAGCTGGAGAAATCGATTTATCAGAAAAATGAAAATATGCAACAATGTTAACAATAATATTTTTTCTTATAAATTAGCTCCTTGTTGCTCACTAACATAACTCTTAATAGGGCTGTAATAACACAATTTCAAATACAATTTGTACCCAACAGGAAACTTCCTGGAGATTTCAGAAATAACCAACTTATTAAGGTTTTATTAAAGGTTCTGTACAGAAATTCATAACTGAATTCAGCTGAAAAATTTTAATTTTTATGGCCCATCTCTTTAAAATGTTATTTATTTAATGATCTTAAAAACTAAAGCGAATTCCTGCGAATAATGCTTCATCCGGCAAATTTTCAGGAAATTTCAAAAATATATAACCCATTAAGGTTTCATTAAAAATTCTGTCCGTAAATCCATACAAACTGAATTAAGGTTGAAAATTTAAAGTGTTATGACCCTCTCGTCATAAAGTTTTTATATAATCAACTCTGTCTCTTCTACTCTTTTTTTTATATCTAAGACATCACACGTAGACTTCAAGCCTAAGTACTAACGTACCGTGGGTGTCTGAAGAGAAGGGAAATGTAGTCTATTGACACGGGATTTGAAGGATTGGAGGTTGGGACGGGAAGGGAAAACATCTGCAGGCAATTTGTTCCATAATCTGGAGACCCTAGGTATGAATGTGCGAGAGAAGTGATCTGTTCTAGGCTTTTGTAGCTGGACAGTAAAGGGATGCATACGTACCGCGCCTCTTGTTGTTCTGTTAGGGACATTCAAGGGGGGAATAATACCGGCTAGTTCTTCAGAGCAAAATCCGTGGAAGTAGCGGTAGAAAAGGGATAAATCCCCTACAGCGCGGCGATGAGCGAATATTGCTTAATCTTATAGCAATTTTTTTGGGACTCCAGATAAATATATAACTTATTGACGTTTCATTAAAGATTATGTCCATAAATAAAGCTGTTCATTTCAATAACAATAAAATTTGAAATAAAATTTTTGGAATAATCAAAATATCACAATACATAAATTTTGGCAAACATTACAAATTAGGGATAAACATAAATAATATTGATAAACCCTCTCACAGATATCATATGTATTTCCATTGGAATAACTATTGAAATTTTAGTAACTAACCGAAACTATTAAATTTTAATATTTCGACTCATTTGTGTTCAGAGCCTAATTACAAATAAAATCCAACATATGACAAATTAATCAGCTCAGTATAAATTTAAACATGCAAACATCAGAACGATTGTCATATTTGCGTACGGATATAAATATAATTTATTTACGAGTGTACCTACTGCGGGACACAAATAAATATTTGTTAACATCCGAAATTATAGACGGGGAGAGAGTCGCGGTTGAACCTGCATAAATTTATCATGGAATCGTCCTCAATTATTGCGAAATACTCCTTACGCCCTAAGACGCAGAAACTATACGGTGTTAAAATTGTTTCCGCAATAAAATTAAACCAAAATGTTGTTAAAGAAAGCGTATAGAAATAAAAATATTGTATCTATCTTCAGATGCCTAAAATACTTATTCGCATGGTAGCAATGCAAAAACTTCTTTTAACGCCATCATTAAATATTGCTTTTATTACGTTCCATTAGTACCTGCTTTCAAAAAGTTTTCATTTCATCAATTATATCTTTTAAAGCGAATTTCCGCGAATATTGCTTTATCTGAGATTCCAAAAATATAACTTATTTGGTTAAAGATTCTGTCCAGAATTAATAAAAAGGAATTATGGAATAAATTTAAATTTTTATGATCCTCTTGTCAAAGAACTTCTATTTGACCAATTGTATCTTCTAATCTAAAGCTAATTCCTGTGAATATCTCTTTATCTGATAGCAAATTTTCTGGAAATTCTAAAAATATATAACTTTTTAAGGTTTCGTTAAATTTTCAGTCCAGAAATTCATAAAAAAGTGAATTAAGGTAGAAATCTCAACTTTTATGACCCTCTTGTCAAAGAACTTTTATTTCAATTGTATCTTCCTAGATTTGAAAAACATATGACTTATTAAGGTTTGATTAAAAATTCTATGCAGAATTTCATAAAAACTGAACGCAGGTCAGGGTCATGTTAAGTATAGGGCTTAGTGGGGCTCGAGTCCCATGCAGGGTGCTTTCTAAAACGTCTACTAAAACAGTTTAGTTTGAGTAGGATTTGCAACAAAGATCGACAACTTAATTCTAAACATAACTCTTTCAGTACGCTTCTGTAGTGGGAGTTGGGGGCACTTCACACTTTGAGCCCCAGATTCTGAAAAACCTTAACACGGCCTTGGCTACCTTGCTTTCAACAAAAAGAAGTCGTAGAGGCTCCTAGACTATAGTAAATCCTTCCACGACGTTATACTAATTAAATTTAAAATCATTATAGTATTATGACACTGGATGTCTTCATAATAGTAAATACACGATGTATGCTAGTTTATGTGAACTATTACTATTTGGAGTAACTATATTACTAACGGTTTTGCTTGCATCAACTGTTATGCAATTTCCAAGCACTATAATGAACTAAGAAGATTCATTTCGCTTCTTTTAAAATAATATATCGCAAGACCAATCTTTTCATTAAAAAATTTCTTAAATGGCGTTTCATCGCCATTTTGATTTTTTACAGTACATCGAAAATCAGTATTGGAGTTTTGTTTTTTTATTGGTTTAAAAAATAACGGTGAGGTGAGACATTAAACCTTTACTTTTTGTAATCATGCAATACTCCAAAAAACTATTAAAATACCAGCTTTATTACTTTTCAAAAGTATTTAAACTATTGCTTTAAAGTTAAAACGACAAAATGTCGCCGTATTTGGTAAAAAAATCCTTTTAAAAGTCATTTCATTAGAAAGCTTAATGAAATCTTCGGAAAACTTTACAATAATCTTTTAATCCTTTTTAATTTTAATTTTACACGAAATATAAAAGCGAGAAGTGGAAAAATGTTATGCATAAAAGAAAAATCATGGCGGGATTAAATTATTTCAATTAATTTCCAAATCAGAAGCTCTTTGATACAAAAATCTAAGAATAATTAATTGTAATATTAAGTTTGTGTAAAAAATGTGTAGTTATATAGTACTATCGTTCTTTTACGTACATGAATGCATTCATAGACAAATACAATATTCTTCCCTTCTGGTATCCTGCTGCGCAATGGTGATAACAATATTTTCTCAATATTCTCCATCACAGCCAACGTCCGAGTTGTGATTACTCCATTTATTTCGGCTGTGTGTTAACATTATCACGTTATTTTGGTTTTATGTTTGAGCAACGTTTTCTAATTTAGCCGTTGCAGGACACGGGTCCTGCATTAAAATGGGGAGACCGTATTCATTTTCTCATATAAAATGCAAAATATAAGCGTCATATTTACTTTATGAAGCTTTATTATAACTTGTATTCTCGCAATACACTCAGGTTTAAAAAATCTGCTTGTGGAGACACAATCTTTTTATACTGTAGTCACCTTTAATCTCTAATGATATAAACAGCTGCTCGCAGACTGTTTGATAATAATGATTTTTCGCTTAAACATCCGTATTTTATCCATTATAATTGGGATGACAGAAACTGGCCAATGAAAGACTTAATCACTGCAACTATCAGACTCTTTTTCGCTGTCATGTGGATCTTTTGACTGTAAAAGTTCCTTAGCCTTAAAAGCCTTAGACGTGTCTGAAATATTTAGTAGTCTCATCGTTTCTTGTGAAACTGTTCTTTCTTGGGCTCCATTGGTGCTGTTACCCAGGCATCACAAAATGCGGGATTTTTTATTGCGGTACTCTGTTCTACAAAATTTTAAAAACACACCTTAACGCCTGCATTCTCGTGCAGATGAAGATACACAAAATTACAAAGTTGATGGATGATCCATTTTTCCAAGAAAATAGCCGAAAAAATAAAAATTTGGAACGTAGCATAGCATGGATTTTTACATGTAGACAGACGACACACAACACCAAAAATATGTTATAATCATATGGATTCATCGAAACCTAATTGTTTATTAAACATTTTTAGACGTAAATTAATTTATAATGGCACAAAACGTTTACTTGTGATTATTGAACTCGTTAATGAATTTTAAGTACGGTTCACTCACCGGAGTGTTTTTGTTTAACCTGGTCAAAACTAAACAGGATTCTTAGTACCTCTTTACTAAAGATTGGAAACGATTCAAAATAAAAATTCAAATCAAATCTATATTCTTTGGTTATGTATGCAGTGCACCGAATTTTGACACATCGAATCAACTAAACTAAAGAAGCAAAAACACAACCTAGAGCGCATGCCCGCAGCTTTAAATCGATAGATGGATGCTGCGTTGCCAAGTTATTGGCAGAGTCGTAATTACTGTAGGTTTTAATATTTTATAGGCACAGTTACAATTATTGGTATTAATATTATTAGTAATTACCTAAATATCTGAAAATAAAATTAGGTATCTTATATTAAATGTATAAAGGTAGCGCGAATATTGTTCTAATAATAAATTGGTCAGATTTAAATTAGTGAGCCAGAATTTGCGCCAACCGGCGCGGCGTGGCGGCACTTACGGCCACGCGCGCCGAGAAAGCGATATTATTGGTGGGCCGTCGACAAATTTTGTCTCTTTTTAACTT
This sequence comes from Philopedon plagiatum, assembly GCA_963971165.1. Classification (NCBI taxonomy): domain Eukaryota; kingdom Metazoa; phylum Arthropoda; class Insecta; order Coleoptera; family Curculionidae; genus Philopedon; species Philopedon plagiatum. Next base: position 97,451,011 of record OZ020194.1, read on the forward strand.
CCTAAAGAGCGTATGTTTGTTTCTCTCTTAGCTTTAATGCATTTTATATAATTCATATACACATATGAGGTCAATCTAAAATGCGGCCAGTCCGGAGTAAGTTTGCCATGATTCTTTTTTGGGAAGTTTTCGCATGGAACTTTCACTTTTTTGAAAGGAAAAGATTAGATTTGTTTCGGTTTTAAAAAATAAATTATTAGGTAGATCATTGGAAATAAATTTAAGTGGGTCATTGACCAAATAACCTTATGGACGAGCGGCGCCTGTTTATTAATGTATATAAATTTACTTTTTTATCGTCAAAAAGCTTAGGGATACGGTGCTTTCCTCATTTCCATGGACCGCTCCTGGTCACGAAAGTGGGTCTTCGATTATTACGGTAATTTGTACGATCCTGAACATCGTTGAACTGATTTTAATTTTTTTTTCAGACAAGTAAGCTTACTGGATAATTTTTCCTGATAAGTAATCTACAAATGTCTATAACTAATAAGTGCGTGAAGACGCGAGTGCAAGCTAGTCCTTTAAATAAATTACTGAAGCTGAATTCACAAACATGACGTTCTAATTTTGCATCGTAGTGTATTACCTATTTACAGCTTTATTATAACATGTAAAATATTCCTAGACTTAAAATACCCGTTGCCCGCAGCGGCAGCGAATATATTAGTTTGCATCCTTGTCGGGTACAAAGTTAAAATAATAATATTTTTAGTTGGTTCTTCTTTTGATGTGTCCAGGTGGGCTTCGCCTATCCAGTTCAAGGAAATTTAATCATCTTTTCATTACATGTAAATCGCAAGTTGCTTTGTTGCTTCATGGAAGAAAACAGGGTATAAAGGATATATTTATGCTCCTATTCACATAAAAAAAATTGCAGGTTTTTACGCAGTATGGAAGGAGGTAGAATATGACAAGAAATAAGAAGTCTAAATTTGCAACATCTTTACCTATATTTTAAATACGAAAATTTGTTTGTATGTTTATTTGTTAGTCTATCACGTCTCAACGGAGCAGCGGATTGAGATAAAACCTTGCATAGAGGAAACTTACATTACAGAGGACATAAGCTAGTAGTATATAGGATGTGTCAAGAAAGTGATACATACATATATACAGCGTGTAGTTTATTCTTAAGCCCTACTTAAATTTTATACTTTCCCTCGTATATGCGTAAAGATTTTTTGAAGTCGTCTTTTTGGTGATATTTTAGTTTGGGAACATAAAGAAGATTTCCCCGTTTTTTTTACCAGGTCTAATAATAAAAAAATCCCATATGGGAAGAACTTTATATATATATATATATATATATATATATATATATATATATATATATATATATATATATATATATATATATAAGCTAGTTACTAGATATGTTATAAATTAATGTTTCTACTCTATTCTTAAAGTAGATAGCGAATATGATGAATACAATTTTTACTACCACTCAGTAGTTATTCATATTTTTCTTACAACTTTTGGCTTTATAACATACAGACTTTGCTACCGAAAAGTAATAAATTTTACCCCCCTAGAAATGTTTGTAAACAAAATTCCACCCTCTTGTATCGTTCTATCAGAAATCAGAGATCATATTGTGAATTTCAGACTTTTTTTGCAATAAGGATAAAATATTCATAAGTGAGACATCTAAATAAATTGTTTGGCGCTTTTTGTCGTCCCAAGGGCATGCGCAAAAGGGCCCAGAATTGTACATTTTTATTACAGACACGTTTATATTGTCACTGCGTGACGGATATTATATTTGTGTGAGATGTAGCGATGGAAAAAATGTTTATTTTATATGCCTACATTGAAGATAGAAACGCTAAGAATTGCCTGAGAATGGGCTTGTTTAGTCATTTCGAGTTTTCAATAAATATGTTAAGAAAATTACACAATCAGTCAATCGAAACACGCACACAAAAAATCACGCCGGGTTGGATGGATAGTAACACAAATATGACAAAAATAAACCGCGGGCGAAGCCGCGGGCGGCATCTGTTCGTAATCTTTATAACACAGTTAAGTAATTCTACCACCGTTTAGTAAGTGTAAAACCCATTTTTTCAAATGCTAAAAAATAGTAAATAAGAAATATCAAAAACTACGCGAATGTACATAAATATGTATGTTGTGTGAACTGGATTTTCGTTCTCGAGTTTTCTTGTGAGGACTGGATCATTGATGAGATGAGATTTATGACATTGTGTAAAAGAAAGCGTCATAGTGTGCCACAGAGTGTATGTCTGTATGTTGCAGTTCACTTCGAAAATTAGGGTTTTTTTGGTTATTGATAGCTCAATTTTTGAGAACTATTTGCCATCCTACACCATCTTGATGATATAAACTAAAGTTTACTTCATAAATGTCCATGTTTAACTACAACAAAGAAAATGCTTCGGCTTGCCGTCGTTTTCAAATGTTTAAATCACGAATAAACTTCCAATTCCATATTTAAAACATTCCAATTAAATATTTAAATTAATATTACTTTACCTAAACGTAGCTTCCGCTTTCTTAGAACCGGTAAATTAGGAAATCTGTCAGAAATAAGTTTTCCTGAAACAAGGGTAACGGTGGCAAATTGCATGTTATGAATATGCATAGAATGTGATATGGGGAGGTGGAAGAAGTGCGTTCCAGTTTTATAGAAAAATTAACCGTTCAAAAATAAATGGCGGTATTTAGGCGTGCAGTATATTAAACAATGTGAGCAGTAAATTGACTGATTTGTCATCTTAAATTTTGCGCATTATACAAATTAACGCTAACCGGCGTAAATTCACCTTTTTTAGTATCATACATTATTTAAATAATGCGGAATCACAGCCAGCGATATCGATTACTGCCAACTTTGTTAAAAGTAATGCATATTTAGTAATTTTAGGGAACAAATATTTGTATCAATAAATAAATAATATACAAAAATATGGAAATTTCGAAATATCTTGCAAACCGTTAATCCGATTTTACTTACTTAGATGCGAAATTACGCCCGATTAAATGGTGAGTTCCGTATTGTTGTCAAGTTTACCGTTTTACTGAAATTAGATTAGATTAGTCATTAAAAATATTACAAACTTCTTGTTGCGTTCGCATTTTGTCCCCATAACCCAGTATTATTAAAATTTCAATTCTTTGGGTTTCTGTTAAATGATCAATTTTTTTTGTAAATAAACGAAACTGACAATGTCAGACATTTCAGGTTCAACTTTCGTGTATAGGTATTTTAAGGTAAAATACAATAAAATAACGATTTTTGACCACCATTTTCTCAAAAGCTGTTAACTTTAGGATAAAATGTTCCCAATAAGAAGTTTTCAGAATTTTAAGCTGAATTCGAAAATCGAATAAAATATGGAGCGTTCCATTAAAAAAAATTCCTGTCGATTTCAGGAAAACGGCAAACTTGACAACAATGCGGAACTCACCATTGGATCAGGCGTAATTTCGTACCTACATAAGTGTACAAATTTCATATAAATCGGGTGAACGGTTTGCAAGATATTTCGAGGTTTCCATATTTTTGTTTCACACTGTATATTACCTTAATTGATCCGAGACTTGTCTGGAAAAATGAATGTTGGAGTGAAGAGTACTATCGTCAGTGTAAATATGGATAAGACTGCCAGCTGAAGAGCACAGGTTCTACTAGCCATTGTAAAAACACAAAAAATAATGCCTGACAATTTAATTTATTCAATTCACTTCTCCCCCATCATCGGGAGCAGGAGTGTTAGTAAAAAAAAATAATACCTCACAGCAAACAGAACGGTTTGTCTCGAGATACATATATGTATATCAAGATTTTATTTTACAAAAATGTCAGAACAGCTCTGTGCATTTGCTTTTTCGAGAATAACATTGCCGTTAATTGCTACTAGAACTGTTGTCGATTTTTACGTTTAAAACTCCGTACTTTAGTTTTAAACTAAAAAGACTACAACGTTATTATAAATTTCAAACAAAGCATAAATTAGATTTAGCGGAAACGTGTATTCGCGAACGGAGCGTCCGAAGCTGTTTTTGAACGTAAACCATTATGATTTATACGATAGCATATTTGTAACTAATCTAAAAACCGCAGTTTCGCCATTAGCTGCACTGCGGTTTTCTGATTTCTCTATCACTTATTTAAACGATGCACCGAACACGCATAAACAATCATATGCAACTAATGTATAGAGTTTTATATCTGTGTTGGTAGTTTTGGTTTTAACATTATGTAAAATACGTGCAATATATATTGTCGGGCGGGCACAACGTGATATGTAGGGATCCTGCTAAACAAACACCCTAGACATAAATATCACAAAATTTCTACTTTATCGATTTAACATAAAATATGGCTGGAAAGAAAAAAAAATCTACCTAGGTCAAAGCAAAAGTTTAGTCATACGATGACGCAGCTATTATAATTTATATTTTCGTTTGTATTTTCTGAAAATGCAAATCTTTCAACCTTGGGATATCACAAAATTTAATTCTTGTAGTTAGGTCTTACCTGACGGTTTATCTTTAAACGTTGTAGTGTGGAGACATATCCGCGTATCGGACATCCGGCGATTATTTTTTATAATTTTCATTGAAATTTATCAACCCATGAGTCCAACCAAGAAATAGAAGCATTTTTTGTCGAAAATTCACCATCTTTAAGGACCATGGAGAGATGATACTTAAATTTCAAACGTGGGCTTTTTATCCTAGAAGATGATTCAAGACCAGCAGTGGGACTCCGCGATGTCGTAGAATTCTATTTGTAGAAACAAAGCGATCGTTTCGTACTCCGCGTAGGTTTCGAAGTCGATTATGTGGCAGCCATATTGTCGTCTTGAAACGAAAGCGACATCCCTAACGCTGCAGTGGGACTCCACGATGTCATAGAATTCTATTTGTAGAAACGGAACGATCGTTTCGTACTCTGCGTATGGTTCGAAGTCGATTATGTGACAGCCATCTTGTCGTCTTGAAACGACATCGCCAATTCTGTAGTTATCGGTTTTGTGAGGTTATGGATCAAGTTGTTTACATGTTTTTGGATCAGAGCACTGCCGGTTCGGTGTTCGGTGAACGAAGGCTTTAGAGGTCATATGTTTGAACTATTGCTATTTCTGTTTAAGATTATTCCTAATGAGTCTGAGTCTCAAAATTTTGTGCATTTTCACTCTGGCATTAGGTATAACCACAAATTGTCCTAAGTGCAGAGCTTATAAAAAATAAAAAGGACCAGTAAAAGCTCCTTACTTTGCTTTTATGCACTTTGCTTATAATTTGGATACAAATTACTCAGTTGAAAATTTTGAGATCGAAATACATACATTTTTTACTAAATAGTTTTAAATAAGCAACAAACAAAAAGTATCTTTGTAGTAAAATGCGCGTAAGAAGTGAACACTGGCTTTATTTGATCAACTTCGCTGAATCTCATCCAGAAATAAAAATATCCAAATAAATAGCCAAAGATGCTAGAACTAGTAACGCCGTAAAAGTGGGTCCTAACGGGCGGAGGAAGCGAAACAGCGGAGAGGCGCTTCGTTATATGATTAGTTGAATTCTGCCATGTTCAACAAACGAAGTTCCTGTCCGCTGTTCCGCTTCTTCTGCCCGTGAGGTGAGGACCTTCTTTAAGTTACAACACCGCAACGTCACCAGACGACAGCGGCAGTAAGTTCTCGGCTGATGACGTTGCGACTTGCGTTGCGGTGTTTAACTTCAGCGGCGTACCCAGGGGGGGGGGGGGGCAGTTCCCCCTACACTAACATCCTAGACACACAAAAATTAAAAAAGTGCACTAATAATTGAAAAAATCCACCAAATCGCGTGATCCCTGAAACACTCCTACAAACTACTACTGAGACAAAATCCTGGGTGCACCCCTGTTTAACTTACTTAGGTAGCTGTGTTATTGTATAAGCTATACTTAGGTGTTACTAGTTCTAGAAGGGCTTTGGATGGCACATGGAAAAAATGAAAAAATTGAACTTAGGTAAAGGGTAAAATACTTTTGAACATGAACCTTGAACATTAAATATAACCAAACTTTTCTTTCTATCCAAAACTTCTAGTTATAAAATTTAAAATCCCTAGAATTTTCGCAAATGTTTTTAGCTCCGATAGTTATCCCGTTGGCGAGTTCCGAAGATACCCGATCATTAGTCTACAATTAAATAGAGTTGCAAATTTTCTTTAGTAGGAAACGCGAATAGATTTCTATAGTAGAAAGCAATAGTAGTTTTCTATAACCACGCAGAGTCTGCAGGACATAGCTAGATATAAAAGGAAATGTTTTTTTTTATTATATTTTCTGATACTATTGTTTATAATTCTTTTGTTATTTATGTTGTGAGTTATTAAGTATTTTATAATCTCCTTTAGACTCAGTGTGTCCTCAATTTTAAGCTATTAAATGGGATTTTTTTTGCAGTTTTAGATGGTTAATTTCAAATCTGAAAAGTATCTAAGAGATTATAATTTTATTAATTTATTGTCGTATTTAAATTCAGCGTCATAAAAACATTTTCAGGTATACCTATACTCAAAATTACCAAAAGCATTATAATTCTAATTTCGGAAAAAATGTAATATTTTTAACTTAATCTAGCGCAAAAATCAAGAATAAAGGCCATTTTCGATTAATATTCGCTACGCTTCTGGCACTGGGCGTTTCGAAAAAATACTATTTTTACCCTAATAACTTACCAAATCAACTTATAATTTTACTTCCAATTGTAGCTGCATTATTCAATATTTATATCGAATATCAGTCTTGCAAAAGCAACTATGCTGCTCCTTTTCGCCTTAAAAATAAAAATCGCTGTAGTGAAAAATCACCGTTAAAAATAACGGCTATTCTTAAATCAGCATCTTTGTTCTAACAGATATCGAAAAATCACTATATCTCCCAACTCTACTATGCTTTTGAACATAAATATAACCAAACTTTTTCTTCTGTCCAAACCTTCTAGTTATAAAATTAAAAATCCCTAGAATTTCCGCAATGTTTTTAGCTCAGACAGTTACCCTTTGGCGAGTTCCGAAGATACCCGATCATTGTCTACAACTAACCACAGTTGCACATTTGACAATAGTAGAAAACGCTAATAGATTTCTATAGTAGAAAGCTATAGTAGATTACTATAACGACGCAGAGTCCCACTGCTGGGCGTCCATCGGATATAATCACTTTAGAAAACATTTATTTTGTGAAAAAGATAATAATACTTACATGATATGTCAACAGAATCATAAAACAAAGTATGGCTTTTCGAAGACGAAAAACAAGCTACGCAAGTTCAAAAATCTCGTGCCATCTATCAACGAATGTCGTATTTTTGAAAATGGTTGGTGGCCAATGTGCTAGAACATCAGAAGGCTGTAAAATAAAACTGGTACACCGACGTATTATTGGACATTTAAACTGGACATCCAAATTCACCTTTGTCCTCTTGGCATTTTATAAAAGCTGACCAGTTTAAATCAGTGCCAACGAACGCAAAACACATACACACTCTTGGCAGTTTTACTGTGACAATACTCCAAGTCTCAAGCCTGGGTTACATCAAATTAGTTGCTTGACTGTGGATTTAAATTAGTTGATCATCCCGCCTATAGTCCAGATTTGGCACCCTGTGATGTTAGAATCTTGTCCAATGCAAAATCAACAACAAAAGGGCGAAAGTTGCTTAAAGCGTGGAGTGAGATAGGCAATTCTGTAGACGATTGATAATGGCATCACTCGTTTGATGAGTGGTTTGTGTGTATATAAATAAGTGAGATGGAAAAGAATGACATGTCAATTCATACGACAAAATGTTTGCCTTCGTGACCTGTGTGTATGTACAAATTCTAAAGGATTTTATGCAACATTGCATTATTTCTGTATAAACCGAAATAAATCATGCCCATTTTGTGTATTATTCATCCAAAGGGAACAAAAATATAAATATTATTTATAGCACATAATTTTTTCTAGTTATTCGCATCCGTCAGCAATTAATTGAAACATATGGCTTGAGCACACAAAATGTGTACTTTAAATCTTCATTTAGCAGTCGTATTCAAATTAGAAAAAAAAAACGTACGCCAATTTTCCCAAATTAAAAAAGCAATGCCAATCGGGACTCGTGTTTTATTTTTAATTTATTTGTAACGTTACTATAATTACTTGTCCGAACTTTTATAGGTCAGTAGACAAGCTAAAAAAAATTTACGGCATTTGTAAAAAATAGAAATGTTACCCAGTGCCGTGCAGCTGCAAGATTGATATTGATAAAGTAAATTTTCATAATGAAAACACCCTGTAGAAAATTGTATATTGTACAAGTTTTGAAAATAACTCTTTTAACACGAGTGAGACGTCAAGTCGAACGAGTGTGAATAGTATATTAAAGTACAAGTTTTATAAAGCATTATTTTCGAGCACGCGTTCATGTTAGAAAACGAGCCGCTTGCGCTTCAATTCTTAAAACAAACACCTTGTTTCGCAATTTTTTTTTAAATTTCAGGTAAATCGACAAAACTGTCGCTATTATGCTGAAAACAATCCACGTTGGATTGTTCAGCAGCATACTAAACACCAAGAAAAACTTCATGTGTGGGCTGAAATTATTGGAGATCGAATCATTGGCCCGAGATTTTTTGATGAAAATTTAACCGGTAATAGATATATTCAGTTTTTGCAAAATACTTTGGCGTCAAAGTTAATTGAATCATTTCCAACTGAAGACCATAACCTCGATCAAAGAATTTATTTCCAGCAGGATGGTGCACCTACCCACTAGGCGGCTAATGTACGGGAATACCTTAATACCTTTTTCCGTAATAGATGTATTGGACGAAGGGGAACCATTGAATGACCAGCTAGATCGCCTGACCTAACCTCTTTAGACTTTTACCTGTGGGGTTACTTAAAAAACAAAGTGTATGATACAAAACCTAGAGACATTGAAGAACTAAAAATTAGGATCAGACTAGGAATTAGCTTAATAACACCTCAGGTTTTAAGAAGACTACAGGATGAATTTTACCATCGATAAGCTATTTGCCAAGAAGTAAATGATACACATTTTGAACAACTGTTCAAATAGGAAATAAGCTTTTTCAGATTTTTTTTTATAATGTAATTTCTAATTTTCTAATTTAAGGCCTCCAACACTAATTAAAACTTACCCGTTAAATCGAAATAAAAAACAATAGCATATTCAATTTTCTCCTTAAAAGAGCTTTCCAACAAGGTATCAGAAGTGGTATCTTCCCATTAAAAAAAATCCGTTGTCTTTGTTTCACCCCTTTAAGGGGTTTGAAAAAACAAATTTTTGGTACTAGTATGAAGCTCACAAACCATCTCAATCGACGTGTTTTTGCATCTCTCACAAATATTTGTTCTAAACTTCTAGCGAATTTGTTCCGTTAAAGTCCTCACCCTGTACAATCTTTCTCTTGAAATCGAATCAAGGAGATTTTGGGATACTCCTGCGGCTTTTTCTGCTATCTCCGGAGGAGTAGATTCGAGATAATCTTCGTAGAGATTTTCACATATTATTTTTATCATTATTTTTACGAAATTTTCCTTTTATTCTATATAGTGAAATACTGTCGATTGTCTGGGTGGCAGTTGAGATAAAGCCGTCAATAATTAAACAAATGAAATTAGTTGCTAGAAGACAGCGTTCAAATTATGACTGCTGCCAGAACTGCCGCCTACTAAATTTCGAAACTCTTGTTTAAAATAATTATTGATTATCAGTTGTAGTTAGCAGTGTGATTTTTGGGTATTTTTAGAGAAGTTGTAAAAAGAGTCGTTAACTGAAAATATAAAATGACTGACCTATACTGTTACAATAATTACTCGTCCAAAGTTAACGCGTTTTGCTAAAATAAAAAAGTTACAAGCACATTATTGCCCCCTACAAAACTTTTAATGGAACAGCCCAATTTGCTGTCAAAAAGTGCTTTCGGTTAATTTAACACTGCGGTCGCTGGTTTGTTTTAACTTAATAAATTATTTAAATGAAATTGGATTTCGATTTTTTTATGGCGAGGAAAACTGACAGTTTTGCCAAGTTTGTCAAGCTTATTTACTGTATAGGATTTTAAAAATAGATTGGTTTTGATAAAAAAAATTGAATAATTATAAAAAAATATACATTATATATTTTTAACTAGCTTTTAGCAGCGGCTTTGCTCTCGTGTGATATATACTTTTATTATTTAACACTTACACTTGTACAGTATGCTGTTTTTATCATGAAAAATCAGTTTTCTTTATGTAAAAAAAGTTAAATGGGTTTAATATAGCCGTGATTAATACACACAAATTAAAATCTTACTGTGATAAAACCTTGTATTCTACCAATCGGAATGCTGTCTGAAGAGGCTCAAGAGCATGAGCAAGATACAAAATACTTCATTATCCTTTGGTGAATTCTAATAATTCAAATAATAGTTGACGTACAAAAAGTGCTACAGACTTTAATTGACGAGACAGGTATTTGTGTTAGAGAAAAATTTTAATGCAATAAGAAAAAAATCAGATTTGGCCAGAAAGACATATATTATTTATAGTAACAGTGCGGATACGGATCCGTTAAATAAGTAGATATAGAGACTCCGCAAATCAGGTCTTCAGATTTATAGTATAGGTTTGATTGTTAATAAGTTTGCAAATACGAGAAAAAATATTACTGAGTTTAAACAAAACAGACACGAATAAACTAAGACCACACACCATGAATTTCTTTCTGCATCGCTAGTTAATAAAACAGTAGGCGTACGAATCACTATAAAAAAATCAACAAATTGCTCTGTTGCACTTGACATAGTAAAAATTACATATTATTAATAGTTAGTCACAATTAAGCGCCGCTGATTATGGTATTTAAGGAGTACCGGTTGTACCGACTAAACTGTTGCGTGGCCTGGATTTTTCTACTCTATTTACCGTACGATTAATTTATCATAACATTAAAATTAATTACATTTTTATATGAGTATAGTATGTAAGTAAAATAAATCTAAAAACTTTGCAATAATAATAAGTATTAAGTATTTCGATTAAATAAGTTGTATATTCTTACAAATAAACGTTTACTGAAACCAATGATATATTTTGAATTGAATTTAGAACAGGGTATTACTGCATCAAATAATTGTTATATTTAAACGACCTATTAAAAGCCAATGGAACCTTATATTTCAAGCAACCTTATAACCTATTGGTTAACAATAATAAACTAATCATTGAAATAACCCAAATTTGTATTGTGCAATACGGAATAGAGTGCGTCATTGAGTGAATCGGTATCCAATTCAATATACGATAGTGTTTTTTCTGTGTGTTCTAAAGAGGCCTAGTTATTGTCCTTTACTGTTGCTTCTTAGTAAATATGACGCGCCAGAATTAAGAGGTGGCCCACCGTGGTAAGGGACAACTTTTGTCCTTACACGCTTTTCAAAATTTTTAATTTGGCTTAGCCGAAACGCTCCGCGCATAAGCGATGTGATACAGCGTTGGTGCCATCGGCGGCGGATAGCGCGGCAGATGGACGGAGATTGGGTGGCCGAAGTTTGCTCAGGTTAAGTGGGGGCCTGATGGCACGGAACACTAATTGTGCAAGTAGTTTAATAAAAAAAAAAAGATTTTCTAGTCGATACAATGCTTTTTAAATAATTTTCATCGGATCGCTTCCCCCTTTATAATTGCCACCGAACGCCACTGCAGGTATCTGGAAAGAAAGAACGACTCTTACCGTATTAATTCACCTTATTACCATCTCCTTTAAAACTTTATTTTTCTCTTAATGTACAGTTTTGTTTCCCCATAAAGTTTAACGGCCGTCTACCGAGCGGCGCGGCGGTTTCTTATTCATCTCCAGAAACATTTACAGCCAACCGAATTTTCCCAAATATTAAACCTACGATTTTATTATCCGCATTTTACACTTCTTTTATGAAGTATGAAAAATCAAAAAGCGGTGAGCACCACGAAAGTTTCTACTCCGGGGAAATGACGATATTTATTCGATGGAATTTTTAAAAAGGAAATATTTTAATACTATTCTTTTATGATTAGAACATATTTTTTGGCTTTTACCCTAAAAATACTAAATTTAAAACAGCTAGAAAAGATACAGAAAAAGTTCTATGTCGTTAGTATTGGAAGAACTATATCTGTTTCTACAGAATACTTTAGATATTAATTGCTTATTAAAAAAAATCTTTATGAACATCTACATCTGCAGGCAAGTACTCTGTATATTATTTTTAAAATTGTCTTCATTGTTTTAAACTGTTCATTCACAGTGTTAGTGTCTATATGTCCATTTTAAATCTAAACTAGGAGGATGCATTCCCTAAAATATTTTCGTTCACAGCACTTTATTCTGAATAAGGTCACAAGAATGACCGAAACGTAAATAAAAACAAAATATAAAAAAATAGTAATTATTCCGGATCTATAAATCCCAAGAAAATATTTCTACTAAAAAAAATATAAACAAGATCCAAGAAAACAATATATATATATATATATATATATATATATATATATATATATATATATATATATATATATATATATATATATATATATATATATCCTTATAAGTAAAAGTACATCCCTCTATTTTATGATAATTGCAACAAACAGAGATACCAGGAATTTATGCAACCTTATCGACAAAAAGCCATTATTAAAAATTTTTGCTTGAAGTATACACATAATATGCTAATAAATAATAAATAAATATCATTTGGTCTCTGAACAAAAAGTTATGAAATCCCACCAAAAACATACATGTAAAAAAACAGATCAAGTTCTCGTCAGGACTGTGTGTTTTGTTATCTGAAAAAATAGCTGAAATGTAAAAATGATGCCAAGTTCCTTGCCTACACGTCATTAGCAGCGTTTTGATGAGCCCAGAAAAATATTGTGTGAATTGATAAATCTAGAGACCAAACTTGGCAAGTTCCCAAAGGTCTCAATATAGTGCTCTTTAATGAAAACTGGCAAAATTTGGTCTATAAATTTATCAATTCACACAATATTTTTCTGTGCCTATCAAAACACCGCTAATAACGTGTAGCCAAGGAACTTGGCATAATTTTTACATTTCAGATATTTTTTTCAGATACCAAAACACACTACTGACGAGAACTTGGCCTGTTTTTTTACATGTATGTTTTTGGTGGGATAATACATTTTGTTGCCTTGACAAATACTACAGGATAATTAAATAACTACTCTTGTAAGCTTTGCAGAAAAATGAACAGAAAAATCTATTGATATGGCTTTTTAAAATTTTGAAATGACAACAAACTACAAAGTCTGTAGTCCCAATTGTATCACAACTTTAGAGATATGGCACATTATTAGAGTCGGCAGTCCTGCGGAAGTTCAAGATTTCTGTTGACCACAACATGTCGACTGAAACGCTTTCCCTGCTGCTGCTGCAGTTTATTTCGTTTTGCTCGTCGCGAATTGTTGCAGGATCGAGCGATATACATTTCCCTTTACGACTTTATCTAAAATTACATCTTAGCATCTTCATTTTTAAACTCGTTTTATTGAATATGTATATGTAGTAAATATAAATTTGGTTTTTCGAATTTTTTGTGGCCTATATTTAGGATATTTTATATTTTGTATCACTTTAATACTTATCTTATACTCACAAAAATACTATTTTATTACATTTTGTTAGAGTTATACTATTAAATGATTTTAACATATATTTTACTTTTTAGGAAAGTCAGATAGATCCTCAAGTTTATGACGCGCTAGCAGCACAAGGTACCAAAGTACTGACTTATCCAGCTCAAGATCTTAAAAGTTATGCTAGTACGCCTGTAAGTATCATTTGAAATAAGTTATAGTCAGGTAAGGTTGCCAAATTCCGCAACCCCATTTTGTTTTTTAACTGTAATACTAATAAATTTGGATCAATAATTTATAATTATTTATCCCTTTATTAGAAACATTATATCAAATTTAACAGTGTTATAACTCAACCTTCATAAAGTTAACTTTTACAAAAACAGATAAATAGTTTTCTTGGTTCAGAATAACGCTTTCGGGAGTGACATTTTGAATACATGTAATTACAACTTTACTTTAGTTATTCTGATCAGTTAACCAATTCTCCTGTTTAATTGCCAACCGCAACCTAGGGGCGGGTTAAGAATTTCGTCTAGGGTGGGGGGTGTGACACTTTACGTTTTTGTTTAAATAAGATTTTGTAGAATATGTAGGAATGGTTTTAATATTGGCTTTTATAAAATTCGCTATTGAAATCCTTTTTGTATAGGGCTTCAGGAGGGGGCGCCCCCCTAAATCCGCCACAGAGTAGCGCGGTGCTCTAGTATTTAAATTGTCAATATAACCGACTGAGCTCAAGATGCTTAAGTTTTGCTACTGACCGCTAGGTGCCGCAAAATAGTTAACTAGGGGTACGGTATGGGTGCGGGAGTTGACGACTTCACCTTACTACTTTTAAAATTATATTGAATAATTTTTGCATCGACTGTTTAAGGTGCAGTCTTGTAAAGGTAACTATTATAGGTACATCGAATTAAGAAGTTGTTCTTTAAAGCTCGCTAAAAATAAGAGCTGATTTACGTGTTTATTTTTCAAATTTTACGAGTCTGGTTTCGTCATTTCGCCATTCAATATAGTAAAACTATGCAAGTCATCGCCCGATAAACGTTTCTAAATCTCCGTATTCCAGCGGAGTTTTCTTCGAAGCTGCCCGTTCGTTGTTGAAAATATAAATATATAAGAAGGAACGGAATGTAAACAAATGGATGGGCGGAATGCAGCGCGCTGCTTAGGTTTGCAACCAATTTGCATATCAAATGTAACGACGTAGACGAAACCGTTTTTGCCGTGAAACTTTGATGCAGGCCCTTTTTTCTTTTAGGAGTTCGTCAAATGATGTATCTCGTTAGGGCCAATGATAGAACACGGGTTACTTTTTACGGCTGCCATGTTGCTGAATTTTTCATCGGTTAAATTATCTGTCTGGTCGTAGCTAATAATGTGGCGCTTGTATATTTTGCCTGGGGAAAAATATTTTGGTACGTGCGGCCTCGTAATTTAGCTCGTTTTGATGTACGTTTGCTCTTTTTCTCACAATTCTTCATTTTATGATAGTCATATCATTATTTTTAATTGGGATTGTTCTTATTTGGGTAGAGGGAAAGTACGGGAATCTTTTGCCAAAGAGTTTTAACAGATTTATAAAGTTTTAAATTTGGTAATCATTCAATAAATTATTCAATTTAATTAATTATCCGACTCTTCTGCTAATTTTGTGTTTTTGGTAAATAACCTAAATTATTTTTTTAAACTAATTTTTTTTAGGAACTAAAGAAGAAAAACTATGCTTTTGCCTATAAGGTTTTAGATAAAGGTAGCGGTGATGATTTTTCTCATCAGCAGATAAGAAACTCCAAAGCAACTAATGGAGAGTACAGGGTTAAGCTACCCGATGGACGGATTCAAATTGTATCATATAAAGCTGACAAACACGGGTAAGATTCATAAATATGTAAGCAGTTAGAAAAAATAAAAAAGAGCTACGAAATATAAAGTAAAATAAAAAAAGGAGACATAGTGCATATTTTATAAAATCCATATTAATCAATCATTATTAGCCCAAATCCTCAACAAATCATCTCCTGTTTCCAGGCTATGAACTTCTGCCATCTTTTCGCCTTCATGGTGCGGTATGTGCCTATGTTCGCAGCAGTCTTTCTTGCACCAAACTCCCGAACCTGGAATCAGGCAAGCACCATATTCTCTGGCTAAAACATACTCTTAAATCTTCTACTAAATTTACCTGTTACACTACCGCTCCCCATCAGACAACTCCTACAATGAGTTTTTTGACTTTCCCTCGGCAAAAATTGACCATCTTATCTCTGAATTTCCCTCCGCTGAAGTTATCGTCCTAGGCGACTTCAACGTCCATAGCAAGGAATGGCTAGGATCCACAAAAACTGACCCAGAAGGCAGAGCGGCAGAAAACTTCGCAATCAGAAACTCGCTCACCAATTTAATCAGAGAGCCAACATACTTTCCCCGCGTTTCTACCCATAATCCAAATCCACTAGATCTTTTTTTACCACCCATCCTGAGCCATACTTAACATCTGTATGCGCTCCCCTTGGTCGTTCAGATCACGGCCTCATTACCGTTTCTGGTTCCATACATCCCAATTTCGTTAAAATCATGCCAGAACGCACGATCTAATACTACAGTTCTGCCGACTGAGATGGTCTTCGAAACTTCTTCTCCGCTTTCCCCTGGAACCCTGTCTGTTTTCCGCTCCCGATCCCTCCAAAATTTGCTCCTATATCACAGGCATCATTCAAGCAGGTATTGAACACATAACTGGAACAAGTCTCTCGAATTTCATTGCGAATCTCAGATTGTTGCTCATGATATTTCAACGGCCCTTGACCAGGAATGGCATGCCGCACTCCTCAACAAACTTCTAATCCCATCCACCGTTATGCCGATGATAGTATTCTTGACTCCAATATTCATTTTTCCAGAAGACAAGCCTCGAATCAAGAGTTAAATAATAGACGCAGATCTATGTACCTATCCCTTTCCCAAGTTCTTCAATTAATCTTAGACTGAGGTGCCAACAACATTGTTTAGTTCAACGCCTTCAAAATCCAGTCTTGCTACCTGACACGCAAAAAATCTGGCAACGCTTCCCCATCCACATGAACGGCCAAGCCCTACAGAACAATGAAACGTTCGATCTTTTTTTTATGTTCTGACAGCCCACGAAGACCGAAGTCTTAGTACTATGTACTGTGGGTGTACTGGGGAAATCCGACTTACACATCCAGAGCTGGAAACATCCATAGGGACTTCGCCAGCCCTTTAAGAGACTGTGTGGGGTGGTACCACCTCGGTCGAGGAAGAAATCCTCTACCACCTTCCATTATTAACAATCACAAAATATCCATGGTCGAAGCGGGATTCGAACCCGCACCTCTCGGTTGCAAAGCTGGCGCCGTACCAACTCGGTCACCGGAGACCCGAATCTTGTTGGCGTTGTTTCAAACATCATCTCAGCTGGTACAAACACATTACTTCAGTTTCAGTAGCCATATCGGCAGCTAAAAAGCTTGGTTGTCTTTTTCGAGCCAGAAAATACTTCTCTCCTTCCAACTTATACACTCTCTATGTTTCCGAAATAAGACCTAATCTAGAGTACTGCTCTCACATATGGGGAGCGGCATTACCTTCGACACTTAACATCCTTGATTCCATCCAAAAGAGAGCCATTCGACTCATCAATGACCTAGTCGTCATAAGAAAAATCCCTTCTCTCGCTCATCGCCGCGCTATTGGGGATTTATCCCTTTTCTACCGGTACTTCCACGGGTTTTTCTCTGTAGAACTAGACGTTATTATTCTCCCCTCGACTGTTCCTAACAGAATAACAAGAGGCGCGTTACGTATGCATCCCTTTACTGTCTACCTTCAAAAGCCTGTAACATCACACTTTGCTCGCTCATTCACACCTAGGGTCTCCAGATTATGGAACAAATTGCCTGCAGATGTTTTCCCTACCCGTCCCAATCTCCAATCCTTTAAATCCCGTGTCAATAGACTACATTTTCCTTCTCCTCAGACGCCCACGGTACGTTAGTATTTAGGCTTAAAGTCTACGTGGGATGTCTTAGATAAAAATAAATTTAATCATAAACAACAATCGAAAATAAATTCAGAGCGGTAAAAGTTAATAGTACAGCGTTGCCCAACTTACCGCATAAGCATTGATACCACCGAAATTTGAACTGCGTCATCTCACCTTACTGTCTTTGATTTCCGCTACACATTTCTTGCTTTCTTTCAAACAACCCAAAACAAACATTTTAAAATTCCTATTTGCCCTATTCTAAATTCGGCCGTATTATTACCCAGAATGAGAATTTTTATATCCAAAACTCTCAACATCCCACGGAACATCTCATTATGTTTAAAATTTTATGCTTGCCTGGCAAAAATTTTATATGTTTACTATAATCCCCGTGCCCGTATTCTTTATTGTACTTACAAAGGCTCATCCATGTTTTTTGCGATACGATCAATAGCTATATCCATTATACGTTATATTATTCTTGATCTAATAATACAAAAAGCAGACGTTGAAGCAGATGTAGCATAAAAGAAGGATAATGTCGAGGGAATTGGCTGTAGACTGTTTTAAATTTGAAAAATATAAAAAAGAGATTACTTACTGTCTTAATTTTTCTCTGGATTAATAAACTGTTTTGTGAGAAAAAAACGACTCTACGCGGTTTTTTTAGTTGCTTACATGGAATTCAAAGAATTACAATTTTAGTAAGCTTGCATTGGTACCTAATACAACGCCGATGTGAAGTACGAAAAAGATTCAGAATTTATCCACCAAAATATAATCTAAGAATCAGATATCCAATATATCAGTCAATACGCGCGACAACACGTTGACCTATATACGAAGAGTTTCTAAAGATTCCAAAAATATATAACCCATTAAGATTCCAAAAATTTCGATTGGGTTTGAATCAGATTCCAAAAATGTATAATTAGCTAAGGTTTGATTAAAGATTATGCTCAGAAATTTGCAAATACTGAACTGAGGTAGAAAATTTAATTTTGTATGACTCTCTTTTCAAAAAGTTTTCATGTAATCAGCTGAATCTTCTATTTGATTTTGTTAGTTCCTCACATAAAATTGAAAGAAATATAATTTTGGTAACCCTGTGTTGATACCTAATGTCTAGATACAACGCCGATGTGAAGTACGAAGAAGACCCAGAATTTTCCCACCAAAATATAATCCAAGAATCGGATATCCAAAATATAGGTCAGTACGCGCCACAACAGGTTGACGTGCAAAGAGTTCCTGTGAGACAGTTGCAGCCGAGTGGTGGGCATCCAGCCATAAATAGTTACGATTATGCAGCAGAAGAAGGCGAGCAAGTAAGTGAAATCCGACCTGAGTAAATGCAAAATGTGAAAAGACACATTTTATGGTTTCTGAGAAAAACGATGGAAATTTTTTATTTGTGCCAGGAAATTTTAGGCTTAGTAATATGGCACTATTTTCTTACTGAAGATACTTTATAGTTTTTAAAACGTTGCACCAATATGTTTATTAGATTTAACTACTGCAGCTAAAATAAAAAAAATAACGTCAGTCAGGTATGCTTGCACAATTAGTGTTCCGTGCCATCAGCTCCCCACTTAACCTGAGCAAACCTCCAATCTGCCGCATTACCCGCCGTCAATGGCACCAACACCGTATCACATCGCGTATGCGCGAAGCTGAGTGGGGAGCGTTTCGATTGAGTCAAATTAAAAATGTTGAAAAACGTTTAAGGAGAAAAGTTGTTCATTACATCTTGAGGATTATTTTTTGTCAAAGTTTTTTTTTCTCTAAAACCAATGGTGCAGTTATGAGGAAATAAACAATTAAATTGTTTAACACAACAGATCGCGCTAGAATTTTTCAATCCTGATAATTGTGGCTCTGCACCTAATTCTCAATATTCATGATTTTTTCAGATTTTTCTGAGCGATCCTTTTGGTGATAAGGGTGGGCGACAGCAATTTTAAAGCATTTTTCCCGAAACTTTTTTTAAAAAATGCATACAAAGATACATCATACCTATATACAGTATAACCAGTATAATCCGGACAATTCATTATATTTATAATATGGATATTACCAAAAATAAAAGAGTTATTCTTACAGATTTGTCTTGGAATAAAACCAAAGTAATTTAAGAACATTTGAAATACAAAGCAGACGTAGCGATGTATCTTAACTCTGTATATTTTCGCAAGGGCTTTATGTGCTTTATTAAAACAAGATACATTGTCAAATTCATATTTTGGTCCACGGTCAGCCGATAAAACACACCTCGTAAAATTTTCGATAGCCGCATAAAATCATACCGGCCATAAACTAGAGTTCCGCTTTATCTCACAGTTAAATTTATACGTATCGCATAAAAACACTAATCGGAGATCAAAATACGGGCCCTTTGGGAATTAAATTCGTCAACCAGGCCTAAAATTATAAACAGTTACGACTCTTATGTCGGGGAAGCTGAACAGGTAATTTTACGCTAAATAAAATTTGATTTTGTTCTTTATATTCGATGATTTTGTCTCATGCATTGCTAAAAAAGGCACAGAGGGCTAAAGAGGATACAGGATTTATGACAAAGGGTGAGTTTTGCGTAGGACTTATAAAAAAAGAACGGATTTTGCCATTTTTACTTGATTTTTTCCTAAATTCTGTAAGAAAAAGCAGTAGATATGATTAAAAATAAATGGAATTTTGCTATTAAATTGGCCCTTATTTAAAAATCCTTAAAATAGTGTAACAAATCTGCGGAAAAAATATAAAGTTTATTTAAGTTTCATAAAAAAATTTGTCCAGGAACTGAATCAGGGTAGAAAATTTAAATTTCGATGACCCCCAGTTCAGTTTTTTTTAGATAATCAACCGCATCTTCTAATCTTAAGCGATTTTCCAAGAATATGCTTTATCCGATTTTCTGGATATTCCAAAAATGTATGACTTATTAAGCTTGCGTTAAAAAATCGATCCGGAAATTCGTAAAAACTGAATCAAAGTAGAAAATTTAAATATGTTAAC
Organism: Philopedon plagiatum; assembly: GCA_963971165.1. NCBI lineage: Eukaryota > Metazoa > Arthropoda > Insecta > Coleoptera > Curculionidae > Philopedon > Philopedon plagiatum. Next base: position 97,471,692 of record OZ020194.1, read on the forward strand.
CACTTTTCAAAATGCTGTATTTAATCGACTGTATCTTCTAATCTAAAACGAATATTGCTTTATCCTATAGCAAATTTTCTGGACGTTCAAAAAATGTATAACTTTTGAAGGTTGCGTCAACGATTCTCTCCAGAAATTCGTAAAAACCGAATTAAGGTCAAAAATTTAAATATGAATAGTGATTAATATCACTTTTCAAAAAGCTTGTACTTAATTCACTGTATCTTCTAATCTAAAACAAATTCCCGCGAATATTGCTTTATCCGATAGCAGTTTAACGTGATTTTTTATTTTCTAGCAACTGGTTAGTCCTCTTACAGACCCCAACTTTGTAGTAGTTGAACAGGCGGGTCCGACACAAATTCCTGTAAAATATGTTGATGTCACACCATCTCCTAGCCCAGCAGACTTCTTTGCAGAACTTGATAACCATGGGTATCAGGTATACTTTTTTCTTTATTGAATCACAATGAGTAAATATGTACACCTGGTGACACTTCAAACTTTCACGTCTCAATTGAACAGTGGCGACTGCTGAGTTGTATATCTCTGTTCCTACTTACAGGACCCGTACCAAATTTAGGGGTTTTAATAGTGAGCCCACTGGGAATGTTTTGGTAAAGAAAAAAACATTTTGTAATTCGCGAAAAAAAGTTGAATTTTTGCTGAGCCTCCCCTGAAAAAAAATGAACGCATTTGAATTTGTTGCAAATTGTTTTTAGGTTAAAAAAAATTAAAATGACTATAAACTTGTACTAACACATTTTTTTCTCTTAAAATTTAAAAATTCTCGACAAAATGATGTACAATTTGATTAGATAAAAATAATACATAAAATACCTAAACGCGTTCGTTTTTTTCCAGGAGAGGCTCAGCAAAAATTCAACTTTTTCGCAAATTATAAAATGTTTTTTTTCTTTACTTAAACAGTCCCAGTGGGCTCACTATTAAAACCCCTAAATTTTGTACGGGTCCTGTAAGTAGGAGCAGAGATATACAACTTTGAAATTTCACCAACCGTCACTGAAATTGAAGTGTCACTATACTCGATTTGAAATTGGTTGATAGTAATAAATCATTTTTAGCAGCCGATTCCATAGGCGCACCTACCTGACGTGCCGGTTTGAACCCTATTTACTTATCCGAATAATTTAGTAATCATTATTGTCATAACAGGTAAAAATAATTATGCCGAGAATTCCGGGAACAATTAATACACAATGTTACTTTTCAGGTAGTTACGAAAAATTAGGTACCTCTACTTATTGGTATAAAACTGTGAGTCATTTTAAGAGCGAACAAACCTAATGCGAGTATTCTAGGACACACATTTGGGTAATTTTTGAAAATGGAGAGTCTTTCAGGATTTATTCCAGTTAAGCGAGCTGCGAAATCAGCGCTAAGCATTAGTGAAAAGATTATTGTGCTTAATGTATTTAATGCACTTAGATATCAAAAAAGTGCAATAAGTATCGATTCTGCAGTGGAACTTTGTTCAAAGATGACAGGTATTGGAAAAGCAACCATCTACAGGCTGATGCGGGAAGAAAAGACAGGAACCGTGACGCCACCAAAACCATCTCCAGGAAGGCGAACAATACCGATCGATGAGGACGAAAAGGCCATCATAAGACGAAAGGTGCATTCATTCTATTTCAATAAGGAGATCCCTACTTTGGATAGAGTTTTAGGGGCAGTAAAAGAAGACTTTCCTGCAATCAAGAGAGATAAACTATGGAAAGTTCTAAGAGAAATGAATTTTAGATGGGAAAAACATAGTCGGAAGTCTCATTTGCTCGAAAAAGATGAAATAGTATGTTGGAGACGTAATTATTTGAGAAAAATAAGAAAATTTCGCAATGAAAACAAAACAATTTTCTATTTGGACGAAACATGGCTGAACGAAGGCTACACAGTTGGAAAAATATGGACAGACAAAAATGTGACTTCTCACCGGCAAGCATTTTTAGACGGTCTATCAACAGGAATAAATCCGCCCTCTGGAAAAGGAAAACGATTAATTATAACTCACATCGGTAGCTCCAATGGATTTTTAGAAGGTGGACTATTATCATTCCAATCAGTTCGTACAGGCGATTACCACGAGGATATGAATGCTGATGTTTTTGAGGAGTATTTCGAACAAATGATAGAGCTGATTCCACCTGGCTCCGTCATTGTGTTAGATAACGCTCCGTATCACTCCAGAAGATTGGAGAAGATGCCTACAACTGCTTGGCGAAAAGCAAAAATTATCGAGTGGCTTGTGGAGAAACAAATACAATTTGAGGACAATATGGTTAAAAAGGAGTTGCTATCAATTGTAAACACCCATAAACATCGGTTTCAAAAATATGTTGTTGACGAAATGGCCAAAAAACAAAATATAATAGTGCTTCGGCTCCCCCCCTACCATTGCGAATTAAATCCGATCGAACTGGTATGGGCTCATGTGAAAGGTTATGTGGCTAGAAAAAATACCACTTATAAAATGAGTGATGTTCAAAAACTCTTTGAAGAAGCGCTTCAAGAAGTCAACGCGGGGAAGTGGCAAAGATGTATAGAGCATGTACTAAAGGAGGAGGAAAAAATGTGGCAATTGGATAGTTTACTGGAGAAAACGGTCGAACCACTTATTATCAATTTAGGGGAAGAAGACAGTCCCTCAGATATTTCATTTTCTGATGATGATTAATTTAAAGCGAAGAACTGTAATGACTTACTATAAATTTTATAGAATTTCAAATAGAAACATTTTTCCAAATTTACTTGTTTATTAGTTGCTTTATTGTTATTAGTATTATATTTATTCAAATACAAGGGTAACAAATTATGCCACACATCCGAATGTTCACTAAATTATATAATTATTGTGTTTAATATAAACTTAAACCCACCCGAAAGCACGTGCATGAGTGCAAAACATCACAGGTAGAATACTACCGCTTATTGTTCGAGCCTCGGGTTAAGCTTTGTATTCGACGCCCTTATCAGATCTATAGGAATGGAAAGTTTAATAAATGCAAAAGGGTCTAGACTTTCAATGTATATACTATTTAAAACTTGGCAATTTAGGTGGACCACTCTGTGTACGTGTTTGACGGATTTTAATGATTTATTACTATCAACCAATTTCAAATCGAGTATAGACGTACGTCCAATATCTGCATCACAGAAATAGTTACACACAAATTATTTAGAACAAAAAATCACACAAGTTTCTTACTGAAAAATGTTCTTACCTTAGATCCCACAACGTTATCCAAATGTCCAAATTTACACGACAAATCCAAGGGACCATTTCCAAGGAAGCTACGTACCTTCTACAGCTGCTACGCCTATTCGTGAAAAAGGAGTAGTACGCTACACGTCCACGCCAGTACCCCCGGTTCAAGCTCAAGTCGAGCATATTGGAGATCGTGGGATATTTCTTCCTGTTGTTAGTAGTACTTATTCTCCCATTGTCAGTCAAACTCCTGGAAGCCATAAAAGCGTAAGTAAACGTATTTTTTAATTACTTAATACAGACATACTTAAACTCCAATTATTATCTTGACATTTCAGTTTAAGCGAAGACCAAAAATAATCGAAAGTATTTTTAATTGCATTTTACTAAAAACAGTTTTTCAAAAATAAAAAAATTATCCCAATTTGCTTGACGCAATGGCAAATGCTAATAAATAAAATGAGGAATTTGTTGACCTTTTAATCTACCACCGTGATGCTACCTAATTCGTCGCCAGAGGTCCTGAACAAGTTAGTGCTTACGATGCAGCTGCTCAGGTGACATAAGTCAAGTTCGTAACGCCTATCTGTTTTTTATTTAGTGAAAAAAGTTTACAGTTATTTAATAGTGCTATTAGTATTAACAAAATATCGTACGCGCTAACTGTTTTGCATTATAAGTTAGTAAAACACAACATTTTTGGGTGCCTAGTTGAGCGTTATTATTTTACCCTTGGTTTTAACAGCTGTTCTGCTTATTAGTTCATTCGTGTAATATTATTTTAACCTTTTTAAATTAAGTATTTTGAAAGAGTTAATATTTCTTTCTGTAAAGGTATCAAAAATATTATTTCTTCAACCTGGTTACCTACATAGAATTATTGTTGAGAGGCTTGACAACACTGCAGCGAGTACTAACCACTGGTTAGCTCAAATCGGCAATTTTTGCGTGTGTACTTCGGAATGGCAGAACCAATCTTAAGAAATGGGGTCTGAAATTCCAATATTACATGGACATTACAAATTTAAAGAGGGGACGATAAGATGAAGGGGACGGTAGAATAGGTGAACTAAAAAGAAAGAAATAATTTTTTTTTTCAAAAAAATTAACCGACTTCACAAAAGAAAAAGCACTAAAAAGTATAAAATATAATTTTTACGTATTTCTAACTTTGGTTAATGGCAAACTTAATTTTGTTCAAAGTTATGTAATTTGTACACCGAAGTCCTGAACTTTGAAGTCGGTGCCATTTCACAGTATGTATAAGGATCCGTAATGATAATTCATAAATAATTACTAAAAATCGGAAGCAATTAGGCTGATAATTAGGCTCAGTAATAAATATCCAAAAATATTACCCTTTATTAACAATTTATCGGACAATTCTACGTTTTGCAAAGTTTCACACTCCCCGGTCGGTAGGTAGCAAAAGACAGACAGATTAGCGCGAAACCAAGGGTTGGCAGCCTTTGGGGGGTGTATGATCTGACTGTGGGGTTACTGAGGACCGTGGTTCGGAACCCACGTTAAACTGTAGGACTGTCAATATTTTTGTATGTATATTTCATAGCACCCTGTATACAAAGAAAATATTTCTTTTGTAAATAGTGCAAACTTCTTGAGTGTCCTGGGCTATCTTCAGGACTAATTTCTATTATATTTGTTCTATTTTAGGTGATATCAAGACCAGATATATCTGGCAGAGTGGGAGGTGATGTGTACCACCAAACTTTAGCTCGAGAAAATCAATTACCCGAAGGAATCTACATCGTAAAAAAACCGAAGCGAGAAAAGCAGTCTTAAAACATGGAATGAAAATTTAAAATTTATTTATGTACTTTATTTACCTGTTTAATAGCTACAAATTCGACTTAAGAAATAAAATATTATAGATATTTCTAGTTTTTGTACAGATATTTTTTAATTAAAAGTTTGAAAATTAAAATTTGACTTTTTGTGGCTTTAAATTAAATTCTCAAGCATCAGGTATATAAGTATATTTTAATCTGTTTTGTGGAAATTAAAATGTAAGTAAAACCGGCGAGTCCTGAAAGGGTTCGAGATATAAGGGTTGCGGTTAAAATTGGTAAACCCTTGTGTAGTATGAAATATTAATAATTCATTAGGATTAAATAAAAACATTTTAATGGAATATTTAGCATTAAGAAATTGAAGAAGGGGTTTCAAATAGAATTCCTTAGTGATATAAGAATTTTATTTGATTTTGTTTAGTGGTTTTTAAATTTAAATAAATATTCATAGCGACAATTATTACTAAAATTATGAAATCAAACGATAGCTGGATATATTGCTTTTTTCATCTCTGCCATTTATATTTAATCTTTTTAACTATTTTACTCTCACACTCTTCATTCTTTGCGCAGGTAATCTTTTCCCCATAGTTGCCACATTTGTTTTTTTGTTATTTTTTCTTTGTATTCGATGAAATGGTAAAATTTTTAAAGTGGTTTACCGGAAAGTTGGGACAAAGGACGAGTAGAAGGTGCAACATTTATTGATGTATTAATTGAGCTCTATTCAATAAAAAATCTCTTAATCAGTTATGGAATGAGTACATTACACCTCTAGTGGTGTAATAGAGCTTATTAAATAACTAAAACTGCCGTCAACGAATGACGTAATAAACATTTTTCAAGAAAATTATTTACCAAGATACAATAAAATATACCGATCAAATACTTAAGTGAAAAATAAATGTTACTTTATAGCCCGGAATTGATATGCAATATGTCAGTGTCTTATCTTAAAAATAATGCATGAGCGTAATATTTTTCAATGCGAAAATAATAACTCTATTTGCAACGAAAGCAGTATTATACACGAAAAGTATATTGAGAGCCGGAGCTTAACCGGAATTTTGATCAGTATCTTATATTGCGCGCATTAGATAAAATGTTTTTGAATTGAATTTGATTGGATAGACGAGGCTATATTTTCAATTTTTTTTATGGGAAATTGAGCATCAAGCTTTGGTTATGTAAAATGTATGTTTGTAACTTACGAAGTGCGGCTGTGTGTATCTAAAAATAAATTATAGTTTAAAAAACTAAAAAACACGCTTTTATGAGTAGCTCCCTAAAAAGTTAAAAAATTATTATTTTCCTTTTAAAGCTGCAAAAGTTTAAACAAAAAACCGGGGAGTCCGTGCATCGTGCGGAAAGAAAAGCAACTAACAACCTGCACCTCCCTTTACTTCGCACACATGCATACCCCGGATTTCTGTTAACGTGTACAGCTATAAAACATTTGGCCTTTAAATAGGTAATTAAATTTAAAACGTTAGGAGCAGTTATATAGCGGTCTAGGCATAATAAACGAAATGTAATGTACCTACATTACATTTTGTTTATTATGCCTATACCGCTATATAAGTGCGCCCCATGCTTTTAAATTTAATTACCTGTATAAAAACCAACGTTCAGATTAACTAAGAAGTTTTAAGATTTAGTACTGGTTTAAATTAAGATCTTGTAGTTGATCAGTTATGTTTTGACAGATTTTTGTCCTGTCATTTCAAATAAGTCGTCATTTGAAACTTATGAATTATTCTGATATCTCAACGATTTGCTTGGTTTCCAAATGATTTTCATCTTGGAACGAGTTGCTGTAAAGAATTTAGTTCTATTTTTGTCGAAAGTACGTACTAAAACTGCCATTTTCTTCATAAATTTGCGAAAAAGTTTAGAAATAAATTCTGAGTATAAAACTTAGTTGTCTTATTCTTACACCTGTCAGTTTAAAACTTTTGGTTGTCAAATTAGACCAGACTAGCGTTGGAGAATCTGGTTGCATATGTTTTATAGCTGTACAAGTTCACAGAAAACTGGGGTTTGCATGTGTGCGAAGTAAAGGGAGGTGCAGTTTGTTAGTTGCTTTATTTTCCGCACGATTCACGCACTGCACACCCCGTTTGTTTGTTAGCTTGTACAACTATAAAAGGAAAATAATTATCTTAAACTTTTTAGTGCGCTACTCATAAAAGCGTGTTTATTTTTTAATTTATTAAACTATAATTCCTTACAGAAATGTTTTTGTTAGGATCACTAATTCGTACGGGGTCAAAACCCCAAACAAATAACTTAAAAGCCAATTAACTGAATTACAACTTTGATAATGAAAATTAAGCATGGGTTATTCTGTTCTCCTTTCTATTAACATCCGCCCACGCATCTACCTCAAAACACACAATTATTCCATATAGTTCCAACGGATATTACTAAATGAATATTTCAGGAATTTTGTCACGTCCTTAGTACAAAGACTATAATGCACCGGCCATATTCAAATATGCAAAAAGCATTCCGGCACTCACAATTTAATCTAATTTTAGTCGTAATAACGCCCCCTTATTACACTTAAAACAATTCCGGACATACATTTATTTATCTGGCTTACAAAATTATTTTTACAAAAATTAGGGATCATTAATAAATTATATTCGACATTTAGTATTCTCAATTTTATTCAAAAGATCTATAACCCAGTTCTCACAAGAGAACTTTCTTCTCGCACTCATCGCCATAGTGTTGGTAATCTGTCCCTCTTCTACAGACACTATCCAGTTATAAAATCCCAGAATGTTTCATTTCTCTCGCTCATTCATACCTAAATTGCCTGCAGAAATTTCCCGTTTCCCTTGCATCCTCCAATTCTTTAAATTCCGTATCATTAAACTACATTTCCCTTCTCGTTAGACGCCCAGTGCTTAGGCCTACAGTCTAAGTGGACTGTCTAAGATAAAAAAGGAACTGACAACGATGACAACAATTCTCATAACCTTGATTCCAGGCGCGGCCCGTGAGTTTTTTTTACAGGTGGGTCAAAATTTTGTGGACAACTAGTGATATCAACGCAACAAGCAAAATACACTTTTTTGATTAAGGAAGGTTTTTTAAAAATTGTGTGCCAAGGAATTATTTACCTACAAACACCGCAAAAATCATAAAATAGGTACTGCAGTATATTGAACATTGCTACTCTAGATGTTTATGGCTTTTTAGTACTCTAGATTAGTAGATTGTTAGCGGCTTCCCGTTTTGATACGTTTAGCATCTCCTCAATAGAGGTCGCGCCTTGTACTAAAAGCCCAGAATAAATGGTCTAAAATCTGAGCTAAAAGTATGATTATATGTAAAATAAAATTAGGAAAGCTGCCGAAACTCCGTTTTCTATAATAAATACAATACTGGCGACTAGACATAGTAATACGATCTTTGTCTACGCACGTGCAGGCTGCCAGCTGTAGTTGATATGAGATTGCCAACAATTTTAAAAATACTTGATCGAAGAACAAGTGCTAACTTGTTGCCAATACACCTTTTAGAGCCGATCTAATTTTTTAAATAACAAAAATAAAAAAAAGTTTACCCTAACACAGCCTCGAATCCATGACCTCTTGATCAACTCGCTGAGATTCTACCTCTGGACTACGCTGGTAATGTAAGAAAACCGGTCCGATGCCGTTATATTTGATGCCTAGCGCTGGCGTGACAGAGATCGTACCTATAATTTTTTAGGTTTAACCACTAATTAATAATACATTAATATAATGCAAATACAATGCGCATATTAGCTACCTAATTAGTTTTTCTAATCTTTCAACGATGGCTTGGCCTGATTCTTTCTTGGGGAGTTTTCGCATGGAACTTGCACTTTTTTGAAACAAAAGATTCTTTTTTGGTTTTAAAAAATTAAAAAATAAATTATTAGGTAGATCATTAAAAATTGTAGGTGGGTCATTGACCAAATGACCTTATGGACCGCGCCTGCTGGATTCTCATACTTTAGTACTGCTTTCTATTCGCCAAGCAGTTCTCAGGACTTTTCGAATGACCATCGTAAACCGGCAAAGAATGCACAACATCGAAATCGTTTTCAAGAATTCCTTTCCTAGACGATATTTCATTGTGTCATAGGAAATAGCGGTTTCCTTTTAAAAGTTTTCTTTTATTCGAAGAAAGGTTTCATTCAAACATTTTTAATAACAAGAAAGCGCGAGAAACAAAACGATCACGAACGGCAAACTCAAGAAGTAACAGATTGGTGTCAATGAAACGCGGCTGAGAGACATCTGAGGATGTGATTTGGAAAAGTAATAAAACATTTCTCTTAGAATGTTATTAGAAGATGATACGTGTTTTGCGGATATTGTTTTGTGCAAAAAAGACGAATTGCTTTTTCCCGATTGCAGTAATAGAGTAAATCCAGGAGAGTTGTATTTCTAATCTCAATTTACCACGTCTCTGGAAACTGATTGGTCAAAATTTGATGAGCCATGTCTCCCAAACTATTTAAGTGTTTTCCCAGCTCGTCTATTTCAAATAAAATTCACCTAACCCAAGAGTTTAAATTATATTTTTTCCATGTTTACTATTGGGCAATCATGTGATAAGATGTGAGACTTTTTTAAATTGCGAACTTTCTCTGATATTTACTTATTCAAAGAAAGGTAAGTTTACCTGCTTTTATCATAGAATGCCGCATATTTACACAGAACAAGGATATAAATGGAGATTTTTGTAAATAAAAGAATGACCGGACTTTAGTGGACCAAGCGGCACGCTCCATAATTTAAAAGCAAGGCAGGTGCTGATGGTTTGAAAAATTCGTTTCGTTGTTTTTCAAACACAGGCAGTTTATATGTTACAGTGGAAATGCTTGATGGTCAGTTGTTTGAAATGAGCTGACTTGATTTTGTTGGTGGTTGAATTTTCGTAATTCAGATAAAGACGATAACAATCCCACTTAAGCATAGTTATCAAATTTTATTGATATTAAACCTCCTGCCCATCATCAGAAATGTAATATTTTAATTAATTTTTGAAACGTGTGAACCTGCTGGCAGAGTTCCAAGCCAAATTAAATATAAAATAGTTTTCTCGGCATTAATTTTCTGCTAATTAATTGTGCCACCGAAATTATTATGTCTCAACTGCAGGATTTTGGAAGTGCGCCAGAGACCGAATTCTATCTTTCTCTTGTTTCAGAAAAGAAACCCGTCTGTTAAATAAGGCACAAAAAATGGCAGCAGAAAGAAATGGATTTTAAAATGAGGCGAGGTTTAGAAGGCTTTATAAGCTAACGGTAAATTATAAAAATGTATAGCAGTTGTCTACCACGATTGTGAGAAATTTGTTAGATGGTTCGCCATATTTAGAGAAAAATATTTTTTTTTAGTATGTATTAATAATATTAAATCTGTATTATATTGCTTACCAACCGTTGAGAGTTCTGTGATAACAAAAAAAAATTAAAATTTTAATTGTTTTTAAAATCAACATCCATATTTAACTAAATGCAGCTGCGAATTTTATGCTTTAAACTAAATTCAAATATGCATCAGCATTTAAAGCGCGGCGAGTAAAGTTCTGCAATTTTAATGAATTTACGTTTTCAGCATTAGAGTGGCGAATGAAATTATCCGGCAAATTACAAGTTGTAAAGAATCTATTTAATATGGAACATCTCCAAATTCAAACCAGAATTCATTATAGTAAAAATTAAGTCGAGAGAATATCTTAGTTATAATCACAGGGAGGTAAAAACAGTAATTTCTTTTTCAAAAAATTTGGTAAAGTGCAAGCTATACTTGCACAACTAGTGTTCCCCGCTATCGGTCCCTTACTTAACGCGAGTTAACCAAAGCCACCGACGCCGTATCGCATCGCGTATGCGCGGAGCTAAGTGGGTCAAATGAAAAATTTTGAGAAATGTGTAAGGACAAAAGTTGTTCCTTACATCGGCACCGTGAGGAAACTTTTTCTCTAAAACCAATGGTTCAGCAGTTATAAGGAAATAAACAGTTAAATTGTTTATAAAAATTGATCGTGCTAAAATTTTTCAATCCTGATAATTTTGGCTCAATCTACTCCTACTTTTCAATGTTCATGATTTTTTCAGGTTTTTCTGAGCGATCCTTTTAGTGATAAGGGTGGGGGACAGCAATTTTTAAGCGTTTTTCCCGAAAAATGTTTAAAAAGTACATCATATCGTCAGTGGAAAGGTAAAAGGTCTAAAGCGCCACGCCGTAGAGGTGGCACTTTAGACTTTTTTACCTTTCCACTGACGATATATGTATATTGTTGAATTCGTGCTTCAATAAGCTTTTATTTGACCTATACGATGCCTTCGAAATTTTTTTTCCATTTCCCAATTTACCCCTTGAAATTAACCCCCAGAATCAAAATTCAACCTTTTATACTTGACGTCTATAATTGCGCCACCATACTCTATCTCTGTGCTAAATTTCAAATTTTTACGTCGAATAGTTTCAGAGAAAATCGCCTGTGACAGACCGACGGACGGACACCGAAGTGCTCCGTTTTGCTAATTTTAGCACGGAACACATTCAATATACCACTATAATACACTTTAATATTAAAATTAAACTTTAGACACTCTTATATAACGTCTCTAAAAGCGCTGGTCAATATTCTCATCGCTATCGCTCAACATATCCCCAAATTCCTCTTCCAAATTTTTTCCTCAAACAAAATCATCAGCCTTTTACCTAAACGAGTATCCATTCGGATCCAATTGAGCGTCTTTTGTTTTCCTATGTATCCTAACAAAATGGGTAGATGAAACATGGTGGGTGGCAAATTTAGTCTAAGGGTACACTATAAACCTTTTTTTGTTGTCTGAGTTTCTTAAAGTGTTATTGTGTGGAAATATAAACTAATAAAGAGGGTCCTGTAGGACGTATACAGGAGTAAATATCTTTTACCTTTGTATCATCCCAGAAGTATAGAAACTAGCGTTTTTTTGCAAAGTACAAACAGCACATTGTAGATATTTAAAATAGTTCTTTTTGCATGTAAGAAAAATAATAATTATACTTACATAAAATACGATAATATGCTTTTTACCCGACTATTTAACATTTTGTACTAGGTATACAAAAATTTGTAATACAACTATAAATATAAATCTCATTTAGACAAATTTTCACAAACTTGTTTCTAACTGTTCATTTGTTATTTTCGAGGTTAGTTTGCGTAGTCAGGTTTTAATTTTCCAAACTAACTTTTTATTTACTCAAATTTACTACACCTTTTACATAAATCAAATGTAAAACTATACAAAACTCTCTTAGACATTTCTAAGCTACCTTGTGTATGCACTTTCAACTTCCTAACAAGCAAGCAACAATTACAAAGACAACAAAGGCAGCATTTCGGCCTTTGGCTACTTTTTAGCTGCCTGTCTACCCTTTCCGGTCTGTAGGCATTTTGCAGGAAATAGTTTTAGCTGAAGTCAGCTAACTGTCAGATGAAACGGTGTGTACTAGCGTGCAGGACCGAATCGAGCTGCCTAAAGTTTCTCGTAGTGGGAAAGCTCTATTGTTACGCAGCCAGAAAATGTTTTGGTACGTAAATAAAACCAACTTTATGAATATTTATTAAAACTTTGAATGGTACAGACCTTTACTTGATCAGTAAGATAACGTCATGTAAATACTAATAAGAAGTTTACCATGACGTTAAACTGACAAGTAAAACAGAATATTTTAAATTTGTGAAAACAAAGAGAATAGGCAGTGTTGCTTCCGATAATCGTGAAAATCGTACAAAGAGTGCAAGTACAAAAATGGATGAGTGAGGTATCAAGAAAAGACAACATTAGGAAAAAGATAAGAGGAATAACTATAAAATACAGGAGAGTGTAAAGCGTCCTCAGCTCCAAGTACAGGAGCGTACCGAAAGTACTATGCTTATGGACCCTTAATTCAGTTTTTATGAATTTCTGGACAGAATTTTTAACGAAACCTTAATAAGTTGGATATTTTCGAAATCTCCAGAGAATTTGCTATTGGATAAATCAATATTCGCAGGAAATCATTTGATATTAGAAGATACAGTTGATTAAATAAAAACTTTTTGACGAAATAGTCACAAATGTCTAAATTTTCTACCTTAATTCAGCTTTTATGAAATTCTGGGCAGATTCTTTAATGCAACCTTAATAAGTTATCTATTTTTGGGATTTCCAGAACATTTGCTGTGGGATAAACCAGTACTCGCGGGAAATCGTTTTAGATTGGAAGATACAGTTGATTAAAAAAAACTTTTTGAAGAGAGGGTCATAAAAATTTAAATTGTTTACGTAAATTCCGCATTTATTAGTTTCTGGGCAGAATTTTTTACCTAAATTCCGGTTTTATTAGATTCTGGACAGAACCTCTAATGAAGAGTTATATAGTTTTGGAATTTATAGAAAATCTGAATCGAATAAAGCAATATTCGCGAAAATTTATTTTTGATTAGAAAATGCAGTTTTTTTAACTTCTGACAGCCCACAAAGATAATTAAAACTCATTTATGACGTTCTTTTTTGTAAATGGTCTTGCGCCCTGGGACTCAAGCCCCACTAAGCTCAATGCCTAACACGGCCCTGTTCTTACTATGAGTTTCAAACTGATATTATAAAACTGGTACTTTATTATTTGCATTTTCAAACCACTTTGGACACAAATATTTTCTGTCCATTCCTGTGTTCCCCTTTTCGCCCCTTGCCAGTTCTCCACCGGGGCATTTTAACCAGAGGAATGCAAATTTATCTTGTGTATAAAGATGTCGTCGGCCCTGCACAGTGTTTGTGGACAAAAAGGGCGTCCTGTGTCCGTACGGTGTGACGCCTGAAAAGGGGTCAATGACTACATTTAATTAGTTGTAATTTATTAAATGCGTACAGAATTTATGAATTACTTAACTTAAAAAAATGGAATTTGGAGAACTGAAAACAAAATAAATTCTAAAAAATGCAAAAATTTTGCAAAAACAGTCATAAAACACTAATGGGGCAATGGGGTAATCGCCCAGTTAACATGTACCTGTTTTTGTTTTTTTATTCTTAATGAGTCTTGCAATATCCGACTGTTAACTAACACTTTCCACGTACTTTTGCATAATTATGTACAGTAACAAAAAAATTAATTTAACGAGGCAAGAATAGGATTGTGACATTTCACGTATTTAATTATGCTTAGCTATAAAAAATCAACCTTTTTCACTAGGTTAGTAGTGAATGTGTCCAATATCTAAATAATTAGAATGTAAGGATTTTTTAAAGAAGGCTTACCTTAGGAATCCCAATATAAAAGTGATAAATAATGGGCCTGGCGGCCATTTTGGCGTTTTCAATAAATATATCAATATTAACTTCCGCCCGCGACTTCGTCCGCGGGGAAAAATTCCAAGCCGTTCCTTTTTATTTCCCCCTCCTCGGTTAATTCTTTTAATGTTAGACTAAATTAGGATTTCTGATCTTAATAACTCCGAAACTGACATATTCGTTATGATTTTTGGAGAAATTTTCAGCCATTCCCTTTTATCCCCCCACCCCGATAACTTTTTTAACATCATTTAGACAAAATTTGATTTTCTGATCCCAGTAACCCCGAAAATGACACATAAGTAACCTTAGGAATCCCAATATAAAAGTGAGAAATAATGGACCTGGCAGCCATTTTGACGCTTTCAATGAATATATCAATACTTGCTTCCGCCCGCGACTTCGTCCGCGATGCCAATTGCTCCACCCCTCCTTAATTTTTTGACCATCTGTTGATCAGTTAGATTAAAATTAGATTTCCTGACCCCAATAACCTCGAAAATGACACATTTAACATTGTTGGAGAAATTGCCAATCGTTCTTTTTTCCCCTCCTCGGTGTATTTTTAAACATAATATGTTAGACAAAATTAGATTTTCTGACCTTAATAACCCCGAAACTAACATATGCGTTATCATTTCTGGAGAAATTTGCAGCCGTTTCCTTTCATTCAAAATTATATTTTTTTGGGGACAAGCTTTCTGAACAGAGTAGGTACTTCTGTACTACAAAATAAAAAAAAAATACTGGAAAAGCCTATTTAAAATATATATTGGATATGTTTATTGCACATATTTGAAAAAGCTCTTCAAATAAAATTATGTAAATATGATCAAGCCAGATGTGCTAAATCTGTTTTGTATTCTAATTATTAAATAAATTAATTTAATACATATTTATTTTATTGCCATTTATTAAAAAAATACTATTTCGTACATATGACAGTAATTGCAGCCAAAAAACGTAAATAGCATTTACGTACAAATGTTTACATATTTAGCATTCAAAAAATGATCATACCTACCTTTCAGTGGTCATTGTCATTTATCGGAATAAAAACGCTATGAGATAAAATTCTTCGTTTAGTCGATATATGAAAACTAATTTGTTTTTATGCATACTGTTGTATAATTTTCGAAAATCCGTTTTTTTATTTGACAATATAATCATGTTATTTTACGTGGATTTTGTGTTAATCCTCACGGTTTGATAAAAGAGCAAGAGTTCCAGCCAGTATGGTCTTATTACAAAGATAAATCAATAATGTTATTACTGCTTGTTAATTCGATATTTTCAAAATTGAGTTCTACTTTAAAATTGTAAAAAAATTTGTCCGCCAGTGTATTTTCATACACTAATAAGTATTTTTTATATCGATTTAATTTTACTTATACATTATAGAGACTAACACACTCATCTCTTACTCTCTTTTACCCTATGTATAAACTTTTGTTTATAACAATTTTTTAAATACATCGTTTATCCCCTTCTCGGTTAAGATACCTAACAGGGTTTATCCTGTAAAGAAGAGGCCCCAAAAATTTATTTATTAGGGTTTTTTATATCCACTCACATCACCCTTTTCTTAAAAATCCTTTTAAAAGTGATGGCCTCTTCTTTTCCATTAGCAAGCTAATCTACATGCATAAATATATAAGGAATATTATTAGCCTTCCAAGACGATAGGTGTATTAAATTTTCATTTATTAGGTGAGACTAGCTTTTATACGAAAGATAACGGTAACTAAAATACTTCTCTGCAAAAATCTCAAAAAAGAGCTTTAATTGCGTTTTTTACGCACCCTCCTCAGCTAATTTAGATTTAATTTAATTTACTTTGAAAACAATCCACTCCTAAATTTATTCATTAGGGTTTTTTATATCCACTTAAAAAATCTTATCTTGGAAATCCTTCTAAAACGGTCTTTTTTCCATTAATAAGCCCTTGTACTTACATATATACGGTGTGTTCTCCAAGTTTGGCACATTTTTTGGCTTCAAAAAACATAAGCTATAAAACTTATCTTTTTAAGCCGGTAACAACATAGAACGAATTTAGCTTCCTAATTACAGATATTATCTATCTACATATTATTTATCTGTATCTTGAATCAGGTCTCTTAAAGAAATGGACTTCTTCTCCAAGTCAATTTTCTAGCACATTAAAATGAACTGGTTTATTATTAGGAATATAAACTATTATTTATTAGGAAAAAATCACAATCTCTATCAAGTTCTTTACTAAGTCCAAGCTTGGTAAGAAATCAATTTTAAAACTGACTTAAATATTTTCTCAAATCTAGTTTAAAAAATCCCAGATCATTCTTTCATCAACGAACACGTATTTTTACAATGTTATCTCTAAAAATCTTGGCAACGGTAAGTACTTAACTATTCATTTTTGACAGAGATAATAGAAACTTTTACAAAAGAGATAACCCAGTCTACTTGTTTCAAAATGTTGTAGTTAACTTCGAATGACGCCAAGAACAAAAACATTAGGGGTAGTCAAATCTGCAATTTAAATAATTAAAACGCCAAATGAGTTCAACTGTTCTACATTGTAATGCACCCCCAATGTTATTTTCCTCACGGTGTGCCTTGACTAAGTTTAACCCAAAGGTATTCATTTTGTCCTTTTATATAGAATGATACGTTGAAACTAATTCATTTAAAGGAAATTATCCGTCCGTCTGTTACAGGCGATTTTCTATGAAACTATTCGACGTAAAAATTAGAAATTTAGCACAGAGATAGATTGTGGTGGCCCCGAGGGTGGCCCAATTATAGACATGAAGTTTAAAGGTTGAATTTTGATTCTGGGGGTTAATTTTAGGGGGTAAATTGGGAAATGGAATTTTTTTAAGGGCATCGTGTAGGGTGTCAAATGAAAGCTTATTGAAGCACGAATTCAACAAAACATATGATATATTTTTGTATGCATTTTTTAGGAGAAGCGCTTAAAAATTGCTGTTCCCCACCCTTATCACCAAAAGGATTGCTCAGAAAAATCTGAAAAAAAAATCATGAACATTGAGAATAAGGTGTTGATTAAGCCAAAATTATCAGGATAAAAAAATTCCAGCGCGATCAATTGTTATAAATAATACAATTGTTTATTTCCTTATACCTGCTGAACCACTGGTTTTAGAGAAAAAGCTTTTCGACAAAAAAAAATTCTCACGATGTAAGGAACGACTTTGGTCCTTACACGATTTTCAAAATTTTTTATTTGGCTAAGTCGAAACGCTCCCCACTCAGCTCATCGCGTACGCGATGTGACACGGCGGTTGGTGCCGTCGGTGGCGGGCAGCGGGCAGCAGACGGCCGAGGTTTGCTTAGGTTAAGTGATGGGCTAATGGCACGGAACGGGGGCACGGGGGGTTGGCATTTTTGAGCCGCATTGTATATTTATATTGTTCTATGTTGGTATACAATATTTAATGACATTTTTGAGTCAAGCGAAATACGAATAGTCGTTGGACTTGGAGTTCTAGTAATGAGTTTTTCAACTGTAATATCATTTCTTTCGTACGAAGCCGAGGCGCCTCTTTATTTTCTTATAAGAAGATGAAACGAGTTTTTTTAACGAATAATACAGCTCTCGCGTTCTGAAACAGGGTATTTAGACTCTAAATGAGCCAAAGAACAAAAGCATCAGAGGTAGTCAAATTTGTAATTTGAATAATTAAAACAGAAAATGAGCGTCAAGTTTGTGTATTTTAAATACTGCGAGAACGGTTCTTTTCTTTCGCTGTTCGGGACAAGAATTAGGCTACGCAGTTTTTAATTCCCCCCTTTTCTGCCTTAAATGAAAATGTTGACCATTGTTTCAGAGTATACAGTGGTTCGTTGGGTTTAATTTTATGGCCTATTGGATTTTTGTCTCAAGTTTTTCATTTGCATTTTTCTGACATTTCCATTCTGAAAAAGAAAGCAAATAGAAATGCAAAAAATTAAATTGGTTTAAAAAAAATAATGCTAAGGCTTTGGATGTCCAAGGAGAAAATAATAAACTACAAGTAAACAATGACGATGTCATTTATTTAATTTTATATTAACACTGCCTCATTTTAGTAGTCCGTACGTCTGCCACAGGCGATTTTCTCTGAAACTATTTGACGTAAAAATTTAAAATTTAGCACAGATATAGAGTGTGGTGGTCCAATAATTATTATAGACGTGAAGTATAAAAAGTTGAGTTTTGATTCTGGGGGTTAATCTCAGGGGGTAAATTGGGAAATGGAAACAAAAATTTTCAAGGGCATCGTATAGGGTGTCAAATGAAAGCCTATTGAAGCACGAATTGAACAATATTTTTTTATACAAGGTGTTTACTCAACATACGACAAAAATTCAAGGGGTGATTCCTTGGGTAATTTTAAGAATAATTTTTCGGCAACCGCTTCCGTTTCGAAGATACAGGGCGATCAAAGTTTTACGACAAAAACAATATTTTATTACATAAATACAGTAAAGCTTCTGAATCTACAAGAACTGCTGAAAATTACTACCACCAGCTAGGATGCATGAACCCATCTTCTCCTCATTGACTGTCGAACTCTTTCAAAGACACCAGGGTTGTTTCTTATTGCATTACATCCATCAACTACCCGAATCCTCAAAACTTCTTCATTTTCCACCGGTTTGCTCGGTGAAATATAGACAGCCAGGAAAGCCATTACGGTAGCGCGCTAAGTCAAAGTTATAGCTGCTGTCGTTCAATAAGAAATCATAACTATTTAGAACGGGATGGTCTATCCGGTTAATGCCATTTCCGAAATACTAAAAGTATTTTATTATTTTTGTGGCATTTGAAGTGTACAGAAGTTGAGTTCATTTTGTGTTTTAATTATTTAAATTGTAAAGACCACCAGTGAAGCCTTTGTTCTTGAAGTCGTTTAGAATTTAACTGCCCCATTTCGAAACAAGTAGACTCGGTTATCCCTTTTATAAAAGCTTGCATATTCTCGTTTAATAAATGGAAATATATGTAGGTATCTTCACAAAGATTTTATTAAGATAATATTGTAAAAATACTTATGCATGTAGATTAGGTGGGTAATTGACTTTTAGAAGGATTTTTAGGAAAGGGGCTTAAAATGGGCATACGATCTTTGTTCCTTGTTTGTTTATTTCTTATAAATAGAAAAGATCTATATGAATGTTTACTGATGTAACCAAAACGGGTTTTACCGTTTTACGTATGAGTATTTGTTTAGATTTTTGGCATCTCTTTATTGCGACAAATGAAGGTATCGATTGTCTCATGGCGACACAAATTAAGGAAGCCAGTTGCCATCAGCTGATTTTTAACGGTGCGGAGAAGGGCGCACTAGACGACAAAATTTACAAAGTTGCTTCAAAAAGATTTTTTTTTATTCAAGATATCTCACGTAGACTTCAAGCCTAAAGTATTAACGTACCGTGGGCATCTGAAGAGAAGGAAAATCAGCTGTGGAACTTTGGTGACGAAATCCGTACTGTCTGTCATGGATGATTTTGTGTTTTTCTAGATATTGTAGAATTTGCAAGTTGATAGCTTTCTGCATAACTTTGCTGACAACAGAGAGAAGAGAGATTGGTCTATAATTGGATTGAAGGGACTGGGAACCTTTCATCGGGACAGGTTGCACACGAGCAATCTTTCAGCTATCTGGGAAGATACCCCTGTCATAAGAGATCTGGAACAAACGAGATTTTGCATTTTTTTAGAACAATTGCTGGTAAGCCATCTAGACCGGAGGACTATTTGGTGTCAAGAGATAGAAGAATTTTTTGAACTTGTTTCACCAAGTACTATGGCGGGCTTTTTGTGGGGTACAGACGTAGCGGTTGGAAGAGAAAAATTGCCAGGAGGAATGAGGGTGGAATTGGCAGCGAATTGTTTGGCAAATAGTTCAGCGTTCCCTTTAGAGATGGAACTAATTTCGTAGTCAGAAGTTAGGGGAGGAAAAGTGCTTCTACGGAACTTTTTACTAATATTTTTGGTAAGTGATCAGAAAGATTTGCTGCTGTTGGAACAGGAAAGCACTTTATCTTTTATGCGGTTGTTAAAAGCATTTTTGGAGTCTAAGATAGTTTGGTTGTATTGATTACTTGCCTCGGTGAAAATTTGACGATGTTCGGGTGTAGGATTTTGAAGATACCTTTCGTGAGCTTGGAATTTTTTGAGCCTGGCTTGTAATAGCCTTGGCGAACGATGGCTTTTGATGGGGGAGTTTAGGTTTCTTGCGGACCTGACTGGATCATTGATGAGTCGAATGGCTCTTTTTCGGATAGAATCAAAGATGTTCAGTGTCTAAGGTGATGCCGGTCCCTAGATGTGGATACAAGATTATAGGTTAGGTCTTATTTGGGAAACCCAGAGAGTATAGGAGTTGTAAGAGGATACATATTTTCTGGCTAGAAAGAAAAAACCAATAGCTCTGTAGTAGCTGTAGCAGACTAAATAAGGAAGATAAACCAAAGCGTCACCCTGAAATAGGCACTACCCGATAAGGGCGTGACCAATTTCGAGCCCCGCCCGGTAGAGAAATAAAAAACGTAACACACAATAAAATAAAAAAAAGACTTTTAATACAATTCTTTTTACGCAAGGATAAACAAAATATTTTCCTGAGCTTTCACGCCTTAATAAAAACCAGTGATTTATTTTTTTCCCTTTAACCGAAAATAAAGCTTTATTTTTTAAACCCCAAACACAACATGTTACAAAGTGTAACAATTTATTTACAACTTGCATTAGCCATGCAAATAAATCTTTTCCAGACTTTACAACCGACTCTTTTTCAAATTTTAATGCTCTCTGCCACAAAAGCGCGCGCGGCAACGTTCTGGCCGCTGGCCCTTTACGAACAAACAATATTCAGGAATATTTGAATATTTTTTCATAATCCGGATTCTCCACGGATTAAGTTGCAAATTCCTAATTTTATAGCCAAGTGTTTAATCGAAAACACAAACACTAACTCGAACCTCTCTCCGGTCTGGCATCGGCGTCAGAAGTGAATAATCCTCAGCAGTGACGGAGCTATTTTCAAGAAAATAAATAAAGTTTAACGTCCGTACTAAA
The DNA here is from genome assembly GCA_963971165.1 of Philopedon plagiatum. Classification (NCBI taxonomy): domain Eukaryota; kingdom Metazoa; phylum Arthropoda; class Insecta; order Coleoptera; family Curculionidae; genus Philopedon; species Philopedon plagiatum. Next base: position 97,493,126 of record OZ020194.1, read on the forward strand.
CAAAAACGAAGAAAACGTTAGTAGCTTCGCAGACTAAACAATACGGTATGGTTTACTACTGCATTAAAATACGGAGAGTTCAAAAACGATAGATAATCCTGGGGCTGAACTTTTCCTCGTATTTGAGGCTCATCAGCGTGTTGCTCCATGCCTGGATTTTATTTTTAAGTTTCTTTTATTATTTAGAGCATAAGGTATCTGCAAAATCATTAAATAAACCACGGTGAGGCAAACAGTCAACAATTACGAGTTATATATGACGTATGAGCCTTTAAAATAACTAACATGCAATGTCAATAATTTCCATATTCAGTTTAACGAATCTGAACTACGTACGTGGGAAATGGCATTAATATTTTTCCAATTATAGCACACTTTAGAGTCCGTTCTCGATGATAAAAGGTACAAGCATATTCTAGCCACGATTCTGCTCTAAAATCATCCGTTACATCGCCACACAATACACTCGACTATGATTCCGTGTAACAAAGCGATACGAAGCAACTCATTATCGATGTCAAATGGGCAATGGGCAAGAATTATCAACGCATCGAGATAAGTTGTAATAATAGATCGGAAATTAAGCTACACGAATGTCCAGCGCGGGCACGATTGAATGTGTTGCAAGGCTTGCTTAGCTTTATAAGTTTCGTACTGAATACCGTTATTTTATTAATTTTCTGCAAATAAATACTCATTAAGATATCATTAGTATATTGTAGAACAAGTTTCGAAAGTAACTCTTTTCACAAGAGTGAGACGCTTGTCGAACGATTGTGAAATAGTTATTAACCTAACTAGTGCGGTAATATAAACTTTCCCGCACGCTATTGCCGTTATCCCGAACGACGCAAAGCGAAGTTCGGGCAAGCACTCGAGTGCGGGAAAGATACTTTCCCCATGCGTTAGGTTCAATTTTGTTTTACGATCGTATTTTATTTTAAAAGACAAATCTAAATAATTAAATTTTTATTTTAAAAAAATAATTGTTAACATTAAAACTACTTATTTATTATTGGTAATATTGACTGTAAACGTACAGTTTGTAGCATTTTGCAAATTAATCGCAGATGTTAACTGATGCTTCAATAAGGTGGATCCATGGTAAGTCGATGTTAACTGATTATTCGCCAAGGTTGGGTTGAGTTTGACATTGAAGAAGCTGCTGTTAAGTTGTATCCAGATGAAGTTGATGGTCGTGGTTGACACTGCTGATCACGAGGATTAATTTCAAGAATTTTATTGCACATCTTTATCTTTTGTTGTTCTGACTCTTCACGGTACCTTTGGCCAAGGAAGTTGACTTCTAGCCTCCTAATCTTTTGTTTGTGATTCCTTCGCCAGAATCCGCTAATAATGTTGCAGCGGAATCTTTCCAGGAAGATATGCGTGATTGATCCGACACACTACCATAAAGGATAAAAATAGCATAAGCATTTGTTTGTTGTACAATATACTCCTGGAAGCCCTAGTCAACAAGCAGGAAAAAATATCTATTGGGCGTTCACCAGCTACTGGAACCAACATTTCTTGTTTTTCTAAAAAGGAGAAAGTTTATTAGGAGGAGCAGAACTGTTTGGCCATTTTTGAAAATCGGATTTTATGTTACCTGTTTGCTGAAGAAGAGTTGTGTCACCGTATACAGACAAAGACACCGTATACAGACAAAGAGTCTTTGTCTGTATACGGTGGTTGTGTTGTCCTCTGCATTGTATTCAGAGCTTGAATGTGTTGAATGTTGGTTCACAGATGAGGAACGAATATGCCGAACATTTACTTAAAAAATAGTATTTTTTTTTTCATGTAAACATTGTCTATTTAACAATTCAAAACACATTTTCACTATTTTGAACATAAAGCTTCACTTTCACAAAAATAAACCCGTATAAACGACCTGTAAACGAGCTATATTACTACTAAGAAATAAAAATGTGACCTTACATTTTTTAGCAAACCATGCGGTAAACCGTTTGGCCAAATATGCTTTCTTAACGTAAATGTAACCATCAAATATGCCGGCTTATTGCTGACTTGCATATACATTCATTTGCGTTGGGTTCCTATAGGTGTCGCCGGCAGTGCGCTAAGATAGCCACCGGACCCTTATAGGAGCCACCGGCAGCGAATGTGTTAAAAAATTTTTACTGAGAATTATTTTAGGTCACGTATTTTTATTTTTAATCCAAACTAATTGGATTTTTATTCGGATTGATGAAAATGTTTCCCAACTAAAAGTGGCGTGACGTAACCGCTTTTATTATTCGTCTCTGCAAAATTTCTTTCATCCATCATCCGCTCATGGGATGTAATTTATCAAAGTACATGAAATAAATAATAAAGAAAAACTGCATGCAAAGGCTCTATTTTTCTGGCTTGAAATCTTTTACGTTGTTCTTACCTGCTTACGCTTTTTTTTGCTAAAAAGGCTTCGTTGGAGATGCTTTCTCTCGTATTTTTCGAATAACGATTTTTTCATAAATATGCTTCTTTTTCAATGTTGAGTACAAAGAAGGAAAAAAGGAGCTATTATTAAATTTTGTATTAAAAAATATTGAACTTTCTTTTTTGCTCCTGGTCTTACCAATATGATAATAAAATCTAAGCTCTAAAAACGGATACGTGTACGTGTACTGATAATCTCCGTGGGTAATACAAAAAAAAAAGTTTTCTTATATAGAAACATGTGGTGGGACAAGGGTGTAAAGAACCCATTAAGTTTTTAAGGTTCTCCTCCTTGCATTTTTTATTATTGTTGCTCTAAAGTAGAAAAAGTAGAATCCAAAAACATTAGTAATAAAAGTAGTAATTGCATGGATATCTTAAAAATCGTTATAAAATTACAAAAAAAAAAACATGGATGTATTAAAAATCGTTTCATGTTTACATTATCTTACCTTATATCAATCAAAACAAGCTTTTTATATTGATTTTATGGCCTTGTGGCGCTACTGGATCAAAAGCGATAGATATCAAGATAATAAAATTTATTAGATTCCCAATTTTATTGCAACTATTGCAATATTTTCGCCAGCGGTTCTTGCAAGAACGGAATTTTTCCTATTTATTTATCTCGCGGCAAATGGGTCGCATTTGTTGAGGGTTACAGAACGATGAACAGGGCCGAATTAAAAATTATTGTATTAAAAAAATCTAGTTTATTAATTTTTTTTATGGCACTGGATTAAACCAACAGGCCAGCATCTATCTGGTATTAACATATATTAAATATATACAAATATATGAATAAATATACTTTTTTTTTAACAATCACAGAACATCCATAGTCGAAGCGGGATTCGAACCTGCGACCCTTCGGTTGCAAAGCTGGCGCCGTACCAACTCGGCCACCTAAGGCCCCTACTTTATTAAATAAAGATAAATTATTTTTTCTTCAACCAAATTTATCTCAACTTGTTTAACTATGATTTACCACTCGTTGTGCAACTTAATCCATTCATTGTGCGCCTTGATTGATCTTAACTTAATAAAGTATAAAGGAGCTACTAATTATCATTTTCCTTAATACATTAAAATTGTTCTTAAGAACAAGGACTACACAAAATATAATAAAAAAATCTGACAAGTGCAAGCTAAACTTGCACAATTAGTGTTCTGTGCCATCAGCCTCCCACTTAGCCTGAGCAAACCTCGGCCACCCGATCTCCGCCCAACTGCTGCGATACTCGCGGCAGACCACGGTTTCTCTGCCGACGGCACCAACGCCGTATCACATCGCGTATGCACGGAGCTGAGTGGGGTGCGTTTCGACTGAGCCAAATTAACAATTTTGAAAAACGTGCAAGGACAAAGGTTGTTTCTTAGATCGTGAGAAATATTTTTTGTTAAAAAACTTTTTCTCTAAAACCAATGGTTCAGGAGTCATAAGGAAATAAACAATTAAATTGTTTATAACAATTGATCGCGCTAGAATTTTTCAATTCTGATAATTTTGGCTGAATATACACCTAATTCAGATTTTTCTGAGCGATCCTTTTGGTGATGAGGGTGGGGGCAGCAGTTTTTAAGCGTTTTTCCAAAAAATGTTTTAAAAAATGCACAAAAACCACACACACACATATTGACACCCTCCACGATGCCCTTGAAATTCTTTTTCCATTTTCCAATTTATCTGAAATTAACCTCCAAAATCAAAAAACAACTTTTTTCGTCTATAATTGGGCCACCACACTCTGTCTCTGTGCTAAATTTCAAAGTCTTAGTCGATTGCTTGGGATTTTGCTATAAAAAAGAACAGTAGATATCTATTCCTGTTTTAAAAGTTCTTTACATGTCTTAAAATTGTCCCACATTTAAATTCAAGTAACGTTCTTTCTAGCTTTAAAACCTTTAAAACACAGTTCTCAACCCAGCTTCACATACAAATTATTTCACTCCCAAAGTAAGAAAATTCCAAACTCCACCGTACTTGTATTGATTGACAAAGTTTTTAAGGATTAAGGGTCAAGCAACAAGAAAAAAAAAACTTACGAACAAAACAGTCGGACAAGAATTATACAGAAATCTTGAGAAAAGAGCAATTCTTTCGGTGGCGTTACTGGAAAAAATTGGTTTTAGTTATATGTGTTACTTAATTTTAATAATATTGAAATTGTCAAGTATGAGTTAGGTAATAATATATTACCACATAGTCAGTAAGTCACAGTCTGTCACAGGCGATTTTCTCTGAAGCTATTCGAAGTAAAAGCTTATAATTTAGCACAGAGATAGAGTGTGGTGGCCCAATTATCGACGTGAAGAAAAAAATTTGATTCTGGGAGTTAATTTCAGGGGGTAAATTGAAAAATGGAAAAAAATTCAAGGGCACCGCGTAGGGTGTCACATGAAAGCTTATTGAAGCACGAATTAAACAATATCTATATATAATATATTTTTTTATGCATTTTTTTAAACATTTTTCGGAAAAAAACGCTTAAAAATTGCTGTCCCCCACCCTTATCACCAAAAGAATCGCTTAGAAAAATCAGAAAAAAATCGTGACATTGATAATTAGGTGTAGATTGAGCCAAAATTATCAGAATTGAAAATTTCTAGCGTGATCAATTGTTGTAAACAATTTACATGTTTATTTCCATATAACTTCTGAATCATTGGTTTTAGAGAAAAAGTTTTTCAACAAAAAATACTTTTCACGGTGTAAGGAGTTTTGTCCTTACGCGTTTTTCAAAATTTTTAATGTGGCTCAGTCGAATCGCTTCCCACTCAGTTCCGCGCATACGCGATGTGATACGGCGTTGGTGCCGTCGGCGGCGGGTAGCGCGGCAGATGGGCGGAGATCGGGTGGCCGAGGTTTGCTCGGGTTAAGTGGGGTGTTGATGGAACGGAACACTAATTGTGCAAGTATACCGAATTTTTTAAACGAGGCAACTTGAGCTCCCCCCATCTCTGAACGTTCCTTCCTTCTAGTTCGCACTGTTCGCAGCAATAACTTAATTTGTTTTAAAATGGGAAGGATGTTTATTAAATAAATCGACACGATATCGACTATCGTCCCATCTCTATCTGGATGCACTTTAATGCCAACTGCAGTCGCAGCGCATTCTTTCCAAAGCGACTAACAAGCCAACGGACGACGCGTTTCGCCAGAAACGTGGCCAGTGTCATAATAAAAACCCGACACTATATAGGTGTCGACAAATTTCGCTCGAATTGACCAGCTTGTTAGTAGCGAATGGACAGTTGAAAGATTTCTGGATTATATCGTTTTCCCAAGGGACAGGACTGGATTACTGGAAAAGTTATTTCGTCGAGGTGTATTTATTTTTAAAATTTTGTTCGAGCAAATACCTGCACAAATAAAGAAGTGGGTTTCTCTGTCGGCGTATGTCATAATAATGAAAACGGAATCTGAAAGATATTAAGCCTTGCTTCGATTTTTATTTTCTCTGTCTTTACCTGAAACTTTATGCATTTTTTATTTGACTATTTACTTTTAAGTACAGGAAATTAGTATTGTTAAATTATTTTTAAACGATTTCAAAAGAGGTCGTCCCGTCCGTGTTTTTAAATTTTTTTTTGTATGTTGGAGCATAATTCTTGAACTGATTCATAGATTTTTTTGCTTCGCCATCAAGTTTTCCAAAAAGGTCCGCTGTCAATGGAATGCTTCAAATGTGTTTATTTTCACATCTCAGCTGGCACAAACACATTACTTCGATAACCACATCAGCAGCTAAAAAGCTTGGTTTTCTCTTTCGAGCCAGAAAATACTCCATTTTCAACTTACACACTCACTATGTTTCCCAAATAGGACCTAACCCAGAGTACTGCTCCCACATCTGGGGAGCGGCATCAGCTTCGACACTTAACATCCTTGATTCTATCCAAAAGAGAGCCATTTGACTCATAAATGACCCAGTCCTCACAAGAAAGCTTTCTTCTCTCGCTCATCGCCGCGCAGTTGGGGATTTATTCCTTTTCTACCGATACTTCCACCGATTTTGCTGTGAAGAAATAGCCGCTATAATTTCCCCCTTGACTGTTCCAAACCGAACAAGAGGCGCGTTACGTTACTGTCCAGCTACAAAAGCCTAGAACATCCCACTTCTCTCGCTCAGTCATACCTAGGGCCTCCAGATTATGGAACAAATTGCCTGCAGCTGTTTTCCCTAATCCTCTCAACCTCCAATCCTTTAGATCCCGTGTCAATGGATTACATTTCCCTTCTCTTCAAACGCCCACGGTACGTTAGTATTTAGGCTTGAAGTCTACATAGGCTGCCTCAGACAAAAAAAATTACTACAATAAAAATTTATTATTGTTTCTTATTTATAAAACTTACTTCCCCCATTTAAACAATACCACTAATGTTAGACATTCAACTTTGGAAAAGATATATCTTTAAACCTAACAGTCGGGACCTTCCATGTACCCAAAGTTCTTGAGATTAATCGACGGCAGTGTCCAGCGCAAGAAATACCGGCAATTATAACCAATTTTACCACTCCATTTAACAACTGCAAGGAAACTGCGAAGCAAATTTCCATTGAACGCTATGGAAATTTTCTCTTTATTAACTTGACAGGCTGCAGGCAAGTTAACAAATATATCAAGGAAAACATGTCCTGCAAATATATTGTCCGACAGTAGTAGTTCAGTGGCGGTAAAGCGCGATAAATAGGAAGTTTAGGTACTATATTTCTTTTAATAAAAAAATTTATATTCATTAATCATAAAATCTTGTAATATAAAGTTTTTCAAAACAAGCTTTTATTATTTAGATGTACTAAAACGAAAAAAACAAGTATAGTTTTTTTCATTGTGGCAATGCTAAATGCTATTTATAAGTGGACGTAGTTCGCGTGGGGTAGTATCACAGGCAATATAATATTGCCTGTGAGTGGTAGTATCAAAGTTATCACCGAAAGAGATCTAATACATTAAGGAGTAATCTGTGACATTATGTTAAATTTATTGTCTTAAAAGCTCGTCGCGAGCGAAAAGTTCATACAGGCAATAATTCTGTTTGGCAGAAATTGTAAGTAAATATCTAAGTATGTATTTTAGTATTTTAAGGATTCCGTGAAACGGAACACTTATGGAATCACTTCGGTGTCCGTCCGTCCGTCCGTCTGTCACAGGTGATTTTCGCTGAAACTATTCGACGTAAAAATTTGAAATTTAGCACAGAGATAAAGTGTGGTGGTCCAATTATAGACGTGAAGTATAAAAAGTTAAATTTTGATTCTGAGGGTTAATTTCAGGGGGTAAAGTGGGGCATGGACAATTTTTTTTCAAGGGCATCGTGTAGGGTATCAAATGAAAGCTTATTGAAGCACGAATTCAACAATATATATGATGTACTTTTTATGCATTTTTTTAAAGATTTTTTAACGCTTAAAAGTTGCTGTCCCCCACCCTTATCACCAGAAGGATCACTTTTAAAAATCTGAAAAAATCATGAACATTACGAATTTGGTGCAGATTGAACGAAAATTATCAGTATTGAAAAATCCTGGCGCGATCAATTGTTATAAACAATTTAATTGTTTATTTTCTTATAACTGCTAAACCATTGGTTTTAGAGAAAAAGTTCATTAACAAAAAACATTTCTCACGACGTAAGAAACAACTTTTGTTCTTATACATTTTTAAAATATATAATTTGGCTCCGCGCATTCGCGATGTGATACAGCGTTGGTGCCGTCGGCGGAGATCGGGCGGCCGAGGTTTGCTCAGATTAAGTGGGGGCACGGAACACTAATTATTGTGCAAGTGTAGCTTACACTTGACCCAATTTTTTTATTTTATTACAATTTTTACAAGGCGGAATTTGTCAATTTTTAATTCATTTCAAGAATTCCTGCACTCGGTTTACGTACCGCCACTGCAAGAAATATACACAAAGCCAAAGGAATTTCTAAAGTTACCGAAATGGATTGTCCACTAAAGCCCTTCGGGACTAAACAACCAAACTAGTGGCTTTAAGTTATTACACGCTTTTCTTTTTGCCCTGTCGAGTTGACAATATATATTACCTAGTCCGCTTGCAAACTTCTACTTTACACAAATACACTACTCAAAACAATTAGGTACGACATTCGTAAAGAAAAATGTAAAAAAATTCTGGGGAATATGTTAAGCATCACTGAGAAACAAAGACAAACAAATGAATGGATTTTTACATTTTCTACTTGCTTGAAAAACCATATAGTTCATGGAAAGTGATCTACTTCCTCGAAATAACATGTCCTGAAGCACACTAAAAATTGGAAAAATTTTATCTAAAATAACATAAAATTGCTGACAATTCGAAATAGAATCAGTTATTATGAGTAGACCAGACATTCAATATAGAGAAATGTCATTGTTTCCCTAGTACAAAGATATTGCTGTAATATATTTTCTTGAGGAAAATATCCTGGGATTCGAGGAAAACGAAAGATATGGTGTTAATAAAAGACTTCACAAAGAAAAACTAGAGCTTTTGTGCTTTTCTAACGGGTGTATTTTCTGGTTTCTGAAATTATGCTGAGTCGATATTATCTAAAGAAAGATTAAAGAAATGTACTGCTTATCGTCGGGAAATAAATAAAACAGGAATACAAGTACTCGGGGAATAGCGTCGCGGCCGTATCATAAAGGAAAATTCTTGTTAGACTTAATGAAAAGTTTGTTGTTTATTTATAATCATTAGTGAAGTTAAAAATATGTACTGTTTCTTCTCGGCAATAGAACACTATTTTTTAATAATATAGTCTATAGTAGTGTCTATATTTTTGCATTGGGGAAGATTATACAGTGTGTAACAAAAATATGGAAACCTCGAAATATTCTGCAAACCGTTCTTCTGATTTTTATGAAATGTTGTACACTTAGGTACGAAATTACGCCCGATCCAATTTTTGAGGTATCCCCACAAGAAGTAGTCGAGGGGCGTCAAGTACGAAGATCGAGCTGGCCACTCGATTGTACCCCTACGTCCAATCAATCTTCTAAAAAAACACCATCGAGATATTGCCGAACATTATTGGCAAGTTTATGGTGCATGGTGCCTATCTTGCTGAAACCATATTTCGTCATTTGATGCTTCATTATTGTCTAAAAAAATCATATTCAAATACTCAATACAATAGGTAAAATAAAGTAACAACCAAGGTAACAACACCAACTTACGATTTATTTGGAAATAGTTGTGCAAGAGCCGGGAAAATTTCATTTCTTAGAAGATCCAAATATCTTTCTCCATTTAATGTCCCTTGCATGAAGAAGGGGCCAATTATTCTTCGACCTATTAGACTAGCCCAAATATTTACCTTTTGGAGGAACTGGATATGATTTTCGCATATCCAGTAAGGATTCTCCCTGGCCCAATATCGACAATTATTATGCCTATTAACTTTTCCATTTAAAAAAATATTGATTCGTCAGAGAGAATTATTCGGTGGACAAAATCTGGATTGGCGTTGCAACTTTCCATCATGGTTTCGCAAAATTGCAAGCGCCTGTCGTAATCATCTTCTGAGAGCTCTTGCACAAGTCTTATTTTGTATAGATGAAAATTTTCGGTTTTCAGAAGGCGGTCTACGGACATGGCAATGTGTAAAACGTTGTTTTCTTTTCCCAGTGTTCTGGTAGAAAGATAGGGATTTTCCTCTAAACGGAGTAAAACAGCGTTTTTTACTCTTCCAGTTTGACATCTTTTTAAAACTTTACTTACAGTAGTTTAGATAATGGGTTTCTGTCAGGATATTTGTCATTAAAATATAACGAACTTCTTGTAACCCAGTATTATTAAAATTTCAATTCTTTGGGTTTCTGTTAAATGATCCATTTTTTGTAAAGAAATGAAACTAACAATGTCCGACATTTCAGGTAAACTTTTGTGTACAGGTATTTTAAGGTAAAATACAATAAAATAAGGATCTTTGACCACCATTTTCTCAAAAACTCTTAACTTTCCGATAAAATGTACCCAGAAAAAAGTATTCACAATTTTAAGCTGAATTCGAAAATCGAATAAAATACCTATATAGCGTTCTACTTGTTCGTACTTGTCAATTTTTTAACAACACATTGTCGACACAATTGAGTAATAATATCTGCCTCAGATCAGTTATTATGTCTGCCACAAATCCCATCACTATAATGTTTAAAAGTGAAAATGTGAACTGCTATACTACACAAGTTAGGAATAATTGTTCTTTTTTTAAATTTAATGTTTATTATTATTATTATATAATTATTAAAGACGAGTAAGCTAAAACAAATATGTTAAAATTGTGATTAATAATACCATTTCCAATAATGACTTTTTCCAGCCACGAAAAGTCACTTTTCTCTTGCGATGAAGAATTTTTCGTACAGTTTTTCCGTATACCAACAATAGTAACAGAGGCCTGAAAATATTTTTCAAAAATATTGGGATTCGAAATTTTTTTTTATTACTTAATTTTAGATTATGAACAACAACAATGGTTTAATGAGTAATATTTACATTTGATCCATTTAAGGTTAATCAAATTTTTGTTTCATTTTACAGAAATAGACAATTTAAAGTTTGGTTAAAAAAATGAACAAAAAAAAAATACAGGAAAATATGGCCGCATTCTTTTTTAGTAACACAAATAAGGAATCAGGTAACACTATTCCATATTTAGTATAAGTAATAAGCTTGTGTTAATATGGGAATATCATGGTAACCATTTCTTTATTGTGCCACCAACATTTCACATGCGTGCCTTTAGAAAAACCTTGGGTAAAATTTCTACTTTGTGTCGCAAACAAATCCACTACAAAATTTCAAGAACACAGTGGGACCTACCTACAATGTCACACCACACATGCCAAAGGTACGTATTTGTGTCGTTGGTAACGTATATTAAGCTAGCTCACCATGGTCACGTCGCGCATTTCTAACCTAATGGATATTTAGTTGCTAATTAGTTGCTAATTAGTTACGCTAATCCCGATTTAGTTGCTATTCATCCCTCCAAGATACACGCGGTGAGCTAACTTAAATATTAATCTAGCAGACCAATTACTATAACTCGGGTTCTGATCAACTTATCGACTTTGTTCAGCCGCCATATTTAGTTGCTAATTAGTTGCTGGAAGATAGCGTAGTTTATTTTACCCCCCGTCAACCCCTAACTCCAGGATCGGCACCCCTAAAGGCATGAATTTCAATATGGCTCTGTAGGTAATTATAAATGGTTCTATATTTAGTTGCTAATTAGTTGCTGACGTTTTATGCTTTTTATTTTTTTTCCCTCCCCATTATACCCGATAACTACGGTGGTGCTAGAATAATTGTTTGTCTATTCAACCCTTCCGCGCAACTTTTGATCAATGAGAGATATCGACTTCGTTCAACCGCCATATTTAGTTGCTAATTAGTTGCTGGAAGATAGCATAGTTTATTTTACCCCCCGTCAACCCCTAACTCCAGGATCGGCACCCCTAAAGGCATGAATTTCAATATGGCTCTGTAGGTAATTATAAATGGTTCTATATTTAGTTGCTAATTAGTTGATGACGTTTTATGATTTTTATTTTTTTCCCTCCCCATTATACCCGAAAACTGCGGTGGTGCTAGAATAATTGTTTGTCTATTCAACCCTTCCGCGCAACTTTTGATCAATGAGAGATATCGACTTCGCTCAACCGCCATATTTAGTTGCTAATTAGTTGCTGGAAGATAGCGTAGTTTATTTTACCCCCCGTCAACCCCTAACTCCAGGATCGGCACCCCTAAAGGCATGAATTTCAATATGGCTCTGTAGGTAATTATAAATGGTTCAATATTTAGTTGCTAATTAGTTGCTGACGTTTTATGATTTTTATTTTTTTTTCCTCCCCATTATAACCGAAAACTGCGGTGGTGCTAGAATAATTGTTTGTCTATTGAACCCTTCCGCGCAACTTTTGATCAATAAGAGATATCGACTTCGTTCAACCGCCATATTTAGTTGCTAATTAGTTGCTGGAAGATAGCGTAGTTTATTTTACCCCCCGTCAACCCCTAACTCCAGGATCGGCACCCCTAAAGGCATGAATTTCAATATGGCTCTGTAGGTAATTATAAATGGTTCTATATTTAGTTGCTAATTAGTTGCTGACGTTTTATGCTTTTTATTTTTTTTCCCTCCCCATTATACCCGATAACTACGGTGGTGCTAGAATAATTGTTTGTCTATTCAACCCTTCCGCGCAACTTTTGATCAATGAGAGATATCGACTTCGTTCAACCGCCATATTTAGTTGCTAATTAGTTGCTGGAAGATAGCGTAGTTTATTTTACCCCCCGTCAACCCCTAACTCCAGGATCGGCACCCCTAAAGGCATGAATTTCAATATGGCTCTGTAGGTAATTATAAATGGTTCTATATTTAGTTGCTAATTAGTTGCTGACGTTTTATGATTTTTATTTTTTTCCCTCCCCATTATACCCGAAAACTGCGGTGGTGCTAGAATAATTGTTTGTCTATTCAACCCTTCCGCGCAACTTTTGATCAATGAGAGATATCGACTTCGTTCAACCACGGTATTTAATTTTTTATGTGATAACGGGAAAAGTCCAAAAATCTGATCACATCGCTGAAAAGCTGAGGATAAAATACGTCGGAAACATTAGATATATAAATTTGTAATTACATTTTTGTGTGGTAATTTCCTTCTATAGAGACCTGGCGTTTGTCGCAAGCAATTGACGCTGTTTCATGTTTGCGATTGAATTTCTCGAAAATACTGAAGTTGTGTATTTTTTAAAAGACTTAAAAAATATATAAAATATACTCTTCGAGATATAATACAGGTGGTATGTTCTTTTAAGTAGAAAATTATTTATTTCGTAAAATCTGACAACAGCATTGAAAATCTGAGCAAAAAATACGTCGAAATCATACATTGCAGATTTTTTAAGATACATTTTCATTATTGTACCTGCTACGTGAGGAAACCGCACGGTTATCTTATTACAACAAGAACGCGATTCTTCCTCCGATGTTGCGTGCGTAGATCTCGGAGAGAATGTGGTAGGGGGGTTTAAGCATTTTTGTTTTACGTTTTGAGCTTCCCCATTGAGCCTTCCTGCGATGTTGCGTGCGTAGATCTCGGAGAGAATGGGGTAGTAGGGGTTTAAACAATTTTGTTTTACGATTTTAGATTTCCCCTTGAACCTTCCTCCGATGTTGCGTGCGTAGATCTCGGAGAGAATGGGGTAGGGAGGTTTAAGCATTTTTGTTTTACGTTTTGAGCTTCCACATTGAGCCTTCCTGCGATGTAAGATGTATAGAACTCGGTATAAGTGGGGTAAGAGGGTTTAAGTATTTTTGTTTTACGTTTTAGTCTTTCCCCTTGAGCCTTCCAGCAACTAATTAGCAACTAAATATGGCGGTTGAACGAAGTCGATATCTCTCATTGATCAAAAGTTGCGCGGAAGGGTTGAATAGACAAACAATTATTCTAGCACCACCGCAGTTTTCGGGTATAATGGGGAGGAAAAAAAAATAAAAATCATAAAACGTCAGCAACTAATTAGCAACTAAATATAGAACCATTTATAATTACCAACAGAGCCATATTGAAATTCATGCCTTTAGGGGTGCCGATCCTGGAGTTAGGGGTTGACGGGGGGTAAAATAAACTACGCTATCTTCCAGCAACTAATTAGTAGGTAACTAAATATGGCGGTTGAACGAAGTCGATATCTCTCATTGATCAAAAGTTGCGCGGAAGGGTTGAATAGACAAACAATTATTCTAGCACCACCGTAGTTATCGGGTATAATGGGGAGGGAAAAAAAAATAAAAAGCATAAAACGTCAGCAACTAATCAGCAACTAAATATAGAACCATTTATAATTACCTACAGAGCCATATTGAAATTCATGCCTTTAGGGGTGCCGATCCTGGAGTTAGGGGTTGACGGGGGGTAAAATAAACTACGCTATCTTCCAGCAACTAATTAGCAACTAAATATGGCGGCTGAACAAAGTCGATAAGTTGATCAGAACCCGAGTTATAGTAATTGGTCTGCTAGATTAATATTTAAGTTAGCTCACCGCGTGTATCTTGGAGGGATGAATAGCAACTAAATCGGGATTTGCGTAAGTAATTAGCAACTAATTAGCAACTAAATATCCATTAGGTTAGAAATGCGCGACGTGACCATGGTGAGCTAGCTTAATATACGTTCTTTGGTAGGTTGTGTCTTTGGTAGGCACAGACACAGTGCCGACATTTTTTTTAACACAAATTAACTTATGTAACAATGCCATGTGTGTGAGTGCAATTCCTACATCGTGTAAAAGAACACACAATTCCTTTTTAGTGCAAGACTGCAAACGGGTTGTGACGTCACTTAATATTTTGTGTGCATTTTGACCCTGAATAAAGGAAATGCGACCTAACAGCGACGTCGCCAATAATGCCTTTCCCTGCTAGGAATAAAATGCTTACTGTGCGCTGTATTGTAAAAATTTATTTTCTGAGAAATGATTAATCAACCTATACTATCTTCAGCCAAAACTGACTAGCAGTCACAAACCTGTCATTCATTAAAAATCGTGCGGTTAATATTCGAAACTTTTGCACTATTTGTAAGATTTGTAAATTTATCTGTTTTATAACTTCTATTTAAAAAAAACTTTAATTAACGTACCTACAGAGGACAATAATAATACAGTAAAAAGCACTTTAGAATTCAAAGTGACACACCGATTATAATTCGCAACAAAAAGTAAAATATTAAAACAAATTCAATGGCCAACAAACAGAGAGTGAAGTTTCAAAGAGCACCGGCCCTTTGTCATCCCAAACACATCTGACTCATTGTTATTCGCGTCAGATTTATTTTGCCTTTATTAACGACGTATAATTCCTTCCCTGCTAGTTAGCACTCTGCGTACAAATTGAATATGAAATTTTGCCTTTGATCGTCCAAAAGGACCGAAATTACAAACCCAGATTTCAGAGCTGAAGCCTCGTCTTACCAGGACACTGGGCACGATCTAAATGGATTAAAGCGTTAGGAAGCATTTAGGGTTGAAAGATAAACCATAATTTGATAATGTGTAAAAATTTTAACTAAATGTATAGCAGCCGAATTTTTAAATTGTCTATTATAAATGTCATGATAATTCGTAATCGTGAACTAAAAATATTAAAAAAGGGTAACGTGTGTGATGAATGATAAAGGTGAACATTATAAAAACGAGTCGCCTTTTTCCATGGATTTTTGAGTAAATGTTAGTAGGTATGTACATATGTTACGTATGTACATACATACCTATGTCATAGAATGATTCTTTCTCTGTCGAATGGCGAAAATCGCATTTTGCTAAGTTTTCTGTTAGGTATTTATCAAGGTTTGTAATTGCGAAAAAATTTCAAAACAATGGACTTGGAAAAAAATATAAGGTAGATTTGAGATTTTTAGGAAAATACGAGAGGTGCCATTTTTTACATGTATACAGGGTGTTATGAATTCACGTAATATATTAACTGAAACGGGTAAATTCTTGTATGAATTCAGATTGGAAAAAATATTCATATAAATGGCGCTTCGCGATAACAAGCTAGTAATACCAGGGCCGTAGCTACCGCCGCGCCGGGGCGCATATTTACAGATGCTAGCATGTATTGACACCAGGGTGTTGAAATCAGCGAGGGTTTGGAAAAACAGTACATTTACAAATGCTAGCAGATTTGGATACCAGAGGCGATCAGAGTGTTGAAACCAGTGCGGGTTTGCAGTGGGCATACATTTACAGATGCTAACTGATGTTGACACCGGTATTAAATTGACACTATAATAATATGTAATTCCGCAATCAGAGATTCAACTTTTAAAACTATTGGGAGGATTTTGCCATTATTAAAAGCAATTCCAAATTAAGATTTCTTCATGTCCCGCAGTTTTAATGTTTTTGATGCGAGTGTTTTGATGGAGATACCGTGTTGCCAAATTTACAACTAGTTTTTCCCACAAATTTTTATATCAGCTTTAAAAGGTGTATTGGCAACGGGTTAGGGCTCTGTTACTATTTAATTATTTTTTGTGAAATTTTGGCATTAAAGCTGTTCTTAGAAATAATATAATTTCTTCTTGTGGCCATAGAGTAGTAAAATACGTTCTCGGACAGGTTTGTTCAGTTTTAGGTTTCATCAGTATATTTTTTTAATTTTTTATCTTTGCCGAGTTTTTTTACTGCGACTGCGCGATTCGTATTGGTATAAAATTTTGGCAGCACCGCATACACCTGACATTTTATTAAAAAAGATACTGATGAAACCCAAAACTGAGCAAACCTGTCCGAGAGCGTATTTCACGACTATTATGCACTCGATTATGCAATTTTAATTTCTGCACCTTGTAGGGCCGATCTGGGTTAGCTTTTATTTCTTATTCATCTTAACATCTCACAAAACCAGCCTAATGCTGAAGGGCATGGATCTGCTCATTAACCTAATATTTTATTTTTATTTTGTTCGTTTGCTTTAATAAATATTTTTTTTCAATATTCCAACAACGTTTTATTGTTATTTTCCGTACAGGCACAATCATGGAAAAGGGTTATCTACTGCTCAGGTTATCTAAAACTGGTTTCAACACTATGATCGCCTCTGGTGGACGGACATAAATTGGCCGCCAAGATAATCCCTTCACCTGCATACTGAAAAGAGCTGGTGGTAATGACATGTAAATTCGTCGCCGACGGTTTCTTGATTACCTACCTGCATCGGTAGGTACGGAACAATGGGTTAATGGTTATTGGGCATATACACCTCAAATCTGAAATCTAGTTGTTTTTAGATTATAAAATAAATAAATAAATAAAATAAAATAAAATAAAATACATTTATTTCCTATTGACTTACAATAATATAAGTATCGGATATTGTCAAATGTGGATAATTCCTTACAGTTAAGAAAAAGTAAATATATAATAAATATACAATTATTGTCAATTTGGTATCATTCATTACTGTTTCTAGCTTCGAGCGAAGTGAATCATAGTGAAAAATGTCGGTGTCAGTTATTGAAAGTGAACGTGGGAGAAGTTTAATTTTGTGCGAAAATTTTACGTTTTCCAAAGACAAGGTCTTGAAAAGTGAAGAAACATCATGGAGGTGTTGCCAAAGGAAGCTGCATTGTAAAGCAAGGCTTTACACTATTGGAACGGAGAACCTGATATCCAGGAGGGAAGATATGCACAATCACGAAGCATTCGAAAAGGAAGTGAGCAGAACAGCTATTTCAAATGCATGCAAGAGGAAGGCAAGAGAAGATATCAGTGAAAGGCCTTCAAAAATTATTTGTAGAGCTTTAGCAACAAATTTGCCACCGTCTCTTACTACTACTGATGTTGGCTGCATTAGAAGAAATATCTATAACAGTCGCCGCAAAATCCTTCCAGGTTCGATTCCTAAGAACATAGAAGAAGTGCATGGAGTTCTGAGCAGCGCATACGGCGAAACGCTGTTAACCAATAAAGGTGAACAATTTTTGTTTATTAACAATATGGAAAAAAATTTCATTGTGTTTACATGTGAAAGCAACATACGTGTTTTGACCGATATGGATATACTCCATATGGACGGAACGTTCTCATTCTGCACAAAGTTCTTCTTACAGTTTTTTACTATTCACGGACTCCAAAATGGCCATTATGTTCCATTAGTTTATTGTTTGCTACCAAGTAAGACAACTGACTGCTATAAAACATGCTTATACCTACTAAAATGCAAGATTTATGAAAAGTATCGTCTTACTTTTGATCCACGGCAAATTTTCGTTGATTTTGAAAAGGCTATCCACTTAGCATTAACGTGGGTTTGGCCAGATGTAAAAGTAAGCGGTTGCCGATTCCATTTACATCAAGCATGGTATCGAAAGATCAAATCAATCGGATTAAGTTCTGATTATGAATCAAAGACCGAAATAGGGATCTGGCTCAAAAACACTCTCGGGCTGACTTATCTGAATCCAAATGAAGTGGAGGACTGTTTCGTCTTCGATTTAATGTCGTTCAAACCAAAAAGTGAACCCTTGGATAAATTTTCTGACTATTTGTTAGAGACATATTATCATCAAAAACGCAACTTTTCCTTCTACTATGTGGGCGGAAGAAGGTGCCTCGGTTACAAGAACAACTAATTGTTGCGAATCGTTTCATGCCAAATTTAATTCTTCCTTTTACGCAACGCATCCCTCCATATATGTCTTCCTTGAAAAGTTAAAAGAATATCAAATTGAAACGTATGTGAAAATACAAAGTCTTCATGTTAAGAGATTTTCTGGATGAACTCGATGTTTATCTCAGATCGAAAAATTGTACTCAATTTGATATCTTTTTGGGGGATTTAAATGTAAACATCCTTGATAAGGATGATCTAAATGTTATAAGGTATGAAGCCATTCTGAATTCAGGCGGGTTTGAGGCTTGGTGCCGGGATGTTACTAGGGAGTCGTCTGGAACGTGCCTTGACCATCTATTTTTGCGCAGCAAAATAAAAACAGACGCTAGAAAAATAAATTCGTTTATTGTCCTTCACGAAATAACAGATCACTGGCCTGTGATACTTTATGTTACTAAAAATGCGGTTGAAGACAGTGATGTCAGTAACCCTGAATTTTGCAAAAAGATTGACTATAATAACATGAGAGCCAGGGCAGAGTCGGTAGACTGGCAGAATATTCTAAATTTTGCTCAGCCCGAGGAGGCCACTGAACTCTTAATAAAAAACATCAAGGATATTACTAGCGCATCGGAATATCTTATAAAATGTAAAAATAATTATCGGAAAATTAAACCGTGGATATCAAACACTATAATTAGATCTATAAAACACAGAGATCGCATAAAAAAGTCCTTGCTTAGAAATCCGACTGATCAAAAAAAAACAGAGTATATTCAGTATAGAAATAGGCTAAATAAAATAATAAAAGATACTAAAAACGCTTACTACACAAATAAATTAAACGAGAACTCGGGGGACATGAAAAAAATGTATCAGCTTATCAATGAAGCTAGTAACGAATCTAAAAAAAATTCTAACATTGCACAAATCAAAATTAATAATCAAATTGAAACCGATGCAAAAAATATCTCTCAAGCTTTTAATGAGTTTTTTATAAATGTAGGAAAAACAATGTCAGAGGCAATTGACAGACCAACAGAGGTATTTACGTTTCGGACGACTACCCTATCATCAATGTTTTTGAGGTTTACAAATAAAAATGAAGTAATCATGCTCATAAACAGTCTAAAAAATAACTGCTCCCCGGGTTGTGACGGAATATCTGCCAAGACACTGAAGTTTTTACATGAACACATCGCACTTCCTCTTGCTCATATAATAAATTTAATTTTCAAAACTGGAAGGGTCCCGTCCCATTTTAAGGCCTCTGTGGTTACACCAATATATAAATCTGGCGACAAAAATGAAATGTGCAACTACAGACCAATAAGTGTGATATCCAATGTTGCCAAACTGTTTGAGAAGTGTCTGAAGACCCGTCTTGTAGACTATTTGAATAGTAGCGGAAGTATATCAGAGAACCAGTTTGGATTCAGAAGGGGGATTAGTACCACAAATGCAATGTTTGAAGTGGTGAACAGTGTCACACAGCATTTGAACAACGATAAGAAATGTATTGGTCTTTTCCTTGATCTGGCCAAGGCCTTTGACACGGTCTCTCACACTCTACTCCTCGAAATTCTGGAGGCGTGTGGAGTGAGAGGGACGGTGCTGGAGGTCTTTGCGGACTACCTTAGAGATCGTCCCCAACAGGTCAGGATAGCGAGGGCTGTCAGTGAGAGCAAAACTGTTGAGCATGGTGTGCCACAGGGCACTGTAATCGGTCCTGTTCTTTTTAATCTTTACATAAATAGTCTTTGTGGCCTGGCTCTGGAGGGGAGGATTGTCTCATATGCAGATGATACTGTGGTGGTTTTCTGTGGTGATACCTGGGACGAAGTTAGAGAGAGGCTTAAATCAAGCTTTATCGTGATAAAAAATATTTTAGATACACTTAAACTTAGCTTAAACATCAAAAAACTCATTATATTGCATTCTCTCTGACTGAAGCAGACAGGCCAGATTTTGGTAGTATAAGTTTTGATGGTGTGGGTGAACCCCTAAACGAGAGCACCAGCACCAAATATCTTGGAGTGGTTATTGATAACCATCTCAGGTGGGACCAGCATGTGCTTTATCTGTGCAAAAAAATTAAATGCTTGATTCACAAGTTTTACATCCTGAGGGAAATTTTGACAAAAAAAAATCTTATAATACTTTATAGAGCGCTTGTGGAGCCGCTACTGGGCTATGGTGTTTTGGTTTGGGGGGGAGCTTGCAACTGCCACTTACAACCCTTGAGAATTGTACAAAATTATATGGTGAAGGTCATTTTAAAGAGACCTAGACTGTACTCGACAAGTTTGTTGTATGGCGAGGAAGTTTGTGATTTAAAGAGTCTTTACATAATCACTGTGTGCAACTTTGTCCATCTTAATGATAAGTTTGAAGAATTATTTATCTCACATGCATATGCTACAAGGGCAAACACAGATAATTTACTAAATACCTTTCTCTGCAGAAATAATCAGTGCCGTCATTTTGTCTTGTATACTGGACCTAAATTATATAATCTCATTCCTGTGCACATGCGCGGTATCAAAGAGAAAAAATTGTTTAAGAAATTGTTTCGGGCTCACTACTTCTCAAATTGTCAGGAGTTTCTGGATGTTTTTGATCAGTGAATGTCTTGAGTTGTGAATGGTGTTGGAAAGGGAACCTTTTTTTTTTATAGTGCAATACTTGTCCCTTCTGGACAATCTGTGATATTAATCCTTTAGTGTTAAGCACATACATGTATCCTATACCTAGGTGCTATACCCTACCTGTTCTGTGACACATTTTGTACCTGTGTAATGTTTTTTTTTATTGTAATTTTTTATGTAACCCACTGAATGAATAAATAACTTAAAGTACTTAGGATTAAATACTTAAACACAAGTTTTTAAAATGTTTCAGTTCTTAGCACGACTGTAAATAAAACCAGCTTTATTTATTGACTATTTTTGTGATATGACATCACGTTGATATCATCATATGGTTGCGTGTTCAAAAGATCCATTGGATTCATTAGTGGTAGTGCTAGTACGTTAATACGTTAACTACCGTAGAGGTTTTCACAAACTAACGTTGATAACCTAAGTTATTGTGCTAAGAACCTTTTCTAGCCGTACTAGTTTTAATTTAAAAACAAGTCTTTTTGTATAATGGGAATTGTAAAATTGTATAATAAATAATGATTGTATAAACATTGTATAGTGAAAAATTGTAAAATTGTATAATAAATTGTATTGTATTGTAGTACCAATTTCAAAGATAAAAATGTTAAAGCTAAGTTAGCATCACTTGAAAATTTGGTCAGAAGATATAGATCAGGGGAAATAAATCGACTGCATTACGTAAAATGTACATCTTACTTATAAGAACTATAATGTACATAACATGCGCCTTTTCAAAATTGTTTACTAAAAACGTAATTTGTATTTTTATTGTGTTCTATTATATACAGGGAGCACGTTTCAAAATTCGTGCGTAAAAAAAAAGTTGTTACATTTAAATTTTTATAACTTTGGTATGTAACTTTTTTTTGAAGCACCCTGTATAATTCAAAATAATTTTGAAACGTGCTCCTAACGGACCTGTATACCCTACAACTAAAATATTTTAAAATAATTGTATGGCTTTTGGTAAACAGACCGACGCTAATAGAGCGCGCCACCCTGTACTCGTATATGTAGATTCTATTATTGATGTATATGTAATGAATGAATAATAAACTAGTAAAAGTGAAGTGCACCATTTGTTTTTCTTTTTGGTTCCGATATAAAAGCCCGGCGACCAATTTACCTATAGGGATTAAATGAACCCTTAAATTCCGGCGACCAATTTACATGTCGGATTAGTGGAGCAGGTAATCTTGACGACGAGAAAAATAAGTATTTCAGAGTATTTTTTTGCAAAAAAATTTGCGGAATATTCAGTATTTCTCTTAAAAAAATATACATACCTATATATCTATATCAATGAAAACTGAGCAAACCTGACCACCTTTTTGCTCAGGTTGGTGAGCAAAAAGGTGGTCAGGTTTGCTCATAATTTTTTATTATGTGCGCACTTATCAGGAAAGACAGTAGAATGTGACCATAAAAGAATTTTCCCAAAAAACGCAAAAACAGCTGAAAACTGTATACTACATAATTACCGTTATTTATAACAACAGCTTTAATGCTAAAATCTCACAAAAAATTAAAACACCAA
The DNA here is from genome assembly GCA_963971165.1 of Philopedon plagiatum. Classification (NCBI taxonomy): domain Eukaryota; kingdom Metazoa; phylum Arthropoda; class Insecta; order Coleoptera; family Curculionidae; genus Philopedon; species Philopedon plagiatum. The sequence goes on from OZ020194.1 coordinate 97,515,925, forward strand.
AAATATAATAAATGTGTCAACAATTTGTTCCCATAATCCAAAACGTCATCCAAAATTGATTCTCAAATATGTTGCAAAACCATCAAATGGTTGATAAACACCATATTTTTTTACTAATAAAGTAATTTCTGAGTTTAAATATTGTGTTTTCCACATTAAAAGTGATTTATAAATGTAAGTAATATCAATATCACAATATCAATGAAAAAATGTGTTAAAATTCCAAAATTAAAGGTATCCGAATAGTGTTATGAAACCCAATTTTTTATCTATATAACAAGTAAGCATAAGAAACTATGTTTTTGTTACCTTTCAAGTAAAATTTCTTTAGAAAACACTTCTTTTGAACAGGCTACACGTTAACAAATACTAGCACACCAAACCACACTAATAAAACAGTAAAGCTAAATGGAAAAATCAGCACTTGACTAATATCAACATCAACAAAAAGCTTCATCGACGAAATAAAACCGAATAGTTAAAAGAACCAACGATATTTAGTCAATATCAGTCCCATTGAAAGACTGAAAACGAAAAATTATTTTTTAGTAATAATGATAAATCAACAAACACAAGAACTGTTTTATGGTAACGTCGAGATTTAAACTTTAAACGAGTAGGTAGATGCCTTGCAGTCAGTTGCCTTTGCTTTTGCCATCCGCGTTTCGCGTCGTCACTTTTCAAATCTAGAGGAATTTTTCGCGACGTCCCATTGATCTATCGTTACCAGCAGGTTCGCGGTGGATCAACGGTGTCTCGCGAAAAATTCCTATGAGGAAGTATGATATACAGGTAAGAAGTAGGCAACCCGTAAAACATATTATGGGAAGCGGGATAGTATTTTCTGGTTTTATAACGAAGAATTTAGAAATCTGTAGACATGTCGTGTTGTGTCGTGTGGGTAGTTAATTTTTTACTTAAATAAAATGTAGATAGATGTTGTGTGATGATGTTAGTGATAGTCACTTTGTTTACACCGCGTGGACCAATTTAGTCCAAGTACTAAAATAGGTACCAAATTGATTTGGTGCTCATGTGTTTACACCGTAGTTGTGTAGGACCTTTTTAGTCCAGTAGGAGGAGCCATTTGGTCCAAACTTTGACAGAAAACAGGGTGATAACCTGACATTTTGGCTTGGTCAGTTTTGTTTTTGTAATTTGTTTATTTGTTATTTCAGACAAAATAAAAATGAAGGTTTTTAGTTCTTTGTTAATTTATTATTGTAATAATGTAAATAGATCAAGAATTTCGAACAAACGGCACAAAGGTTTGAGGAATCCTCTGTTAAAGGACCTTGTGAGTTTAACTGGAACCAGCCCCTATTTATTAATATTACCATCATTAAGAGAAAATCACAGAATTTGGACTAAGCCTAGGAGCTCAGAAAACTGGGATTTAATCATGTTAAATGAATATAATGATCAGGATTGGTTAGAAAACTTTGGGGTTAGTTGTTTTGTCAAGTATTACCAACTGTCATATATTTTTATTGGTTGGTCATTCTGATATTTGGTCCTCGAGTGTTTACACCGTAATTTACACGTTTTAATCTACCCTTGTTAGTTCGAACCAAATTCGAGGACCAAAAATATAGTCCTAGGTGTTTACACCGTCAAGAAAGTACTCGTGACGTCATTTGGTCCTTGGACTAAATATTTAGTCCACGCGGTGTAAACGTACTAAGTGATGATGTTAGTGATAGTGACAAAAACGTTTTCTTATTAGAATGACCAATAGTAATAAAATACCTACAAAGGAAGGTACCTAATATCTTATTTCATGTAGGTAAGTAAATATTTTGTGTCTTAGCCTCGATCATTATTATTTTTATTGAAAGAAAATTTAAAACTGCATTTTTCCATTGGATTGCGGATGCTTGGTTTGTGTAAAAATATTAAAAGCTAGTTTTGGTAACATGAAATAAGAAAATTTGATTCCTTGCTACTCTTTCCGTGTTAATATTAGTTTGATCTTTCTTCACACCTATATTTTACAACAGACAACTTAAAAATTAGGTTAAAAAGCACAGTACAAAATATTTCCCAATCTTCAAGCCCCCTCTTTAAATCTCCACTTATTGTATCATGATATCATGAATAACTCAATAAAAGTATTTTATTTTCCTTGTTATTTATGAACAAAACAAGGTGAGATAATGCTCTCACAGGTATAAATTGCTTTCTCGGTTTTCGCTTAATTTCCAAATTTATACGCAGACGGTGTCCCCCTTAAATTTTGATGAAGCACACATCAAGACAGAAAACGAGCAAACACATAAACTTTATTGCGCATAGTGTCACAACGCACGTTCTGAAAAATAAATGTCTATTTATAAGAGTTGGTGTTAAACCCTTTGTTAAGTCTTAAATTAGAAAAGTTATTTTTTATGTGCAAAGTTTAGTGGTGGTAATAAACTTTTGTTTTTGTTCCCTAATTTAATAGTTCTTTGTCATACTAAACCCATTTGAATATGTATGTATATATTTGAAGAAAAAAGAACGTCTTCTACTTTGTCACCCAGGAAAAGTTTTTATTTAATTTGTCTTTTTTAATTCGATGGAGTAGCACAATTTAATTATAATGTTCCTTGATATTAGGTATAGTAACATTATTAGTCCCCCATTAGTATGTATTAATCATCTATGAAAATTTGCTTTAACCAGTGAAACGTTGAAAATACCATAGCTAGATTCGAAAGCTAAAGCTTTGTCTTCTGCTTTAACAGAACACTGGGCAAGATCTTTGTGAATTAGAATAGAAGCCTGATGTTGTTCCCTGATTTATAATTGATAGTTTAGAGTTAGTCGATAGATTAAAATATTTGTTAGTTTAAGATCAAAGAAAATAATAGCATTTTTTCTGGTAGGATTAAAACAAAAGCTAAAGATAAAAATTTGACTACACAGTTATAGATTAATTTAAAAAGTCGCAACTGTTTTTAAGAGTCAGGGAGTTAAATGTTTTCTTTAGCCACTTGCTTCTGATAATCATTTTCACTTTAAGAACTATAGAGAATTGAAGTACCTACTAGCAGGTTTTATTAATGCAACTACAGACACATTATACAGGGTGGCTCACCGAAAACTGTCCAACTAGGTTTATTTTTTTTTTAAATAAATGAGTCAAAAAACGCTCACACCAGTAATACATTAGTTTTCAGCGGACATATTTTTTTGGTATTTTCACCCCTAAGCCGGGGAGGCTTTCACTTTCACTCTTAAAATCTTAAACGGGTAGGGGGGTCGAGTGATACCTTATTTGAAAGGGAATTGAATTGCCTTTCCAACGGGCCTTGCTTGTTGAAATCGGGTGGGTAGTTTTCGAGAAAGTTAGTGTTAAAGAAATTTGGGTTTAAATGTAAACAAAATGCTAAATACGCATAAACATGGAAATACTGTAACAATAGGTCTTTGGAATCCCACTTGTTCTGTCGAAAAAAAGGGCTATCCATAGTTTGTTGTTGATATCGGTTAAATTCATAGCAAAACTAATAATTTTGCTATAAATTTCGTTTCGTTCAATTACACATTAAAATGACGTATACTGAGAGTTGAAATTTCACTTTTCTGTAGAAATAACGATTGTCCTAGCGCTGCCGTGTTATCGTATAATGAATTACACCCAAATGGACACCTGTCTCATACTTACGTGGCGATTTTTTTTTATGTTCTGACAGCCCACGAAGACCTGGGTGAAAAGTTTTCAGTGGGCCACCCCGTATGAATTTGTATCTGCAATTAAAATCTTTTACACCGGAAGTTTAAAACTATTTGAAAAAAAATAGCAGGGTGGATAAAACAACGCATTCTAAGGAAATCTGTCTTATTCAGATCGGTTTAGTAATTTTGTTTTTAAATTTTCAAATCGGTCACATTTTGTATGAGGTACCTATATTTGCTGACCTTTTTGTTAAAGTTCCTTTAGCAATAAAAAGAGATAATATAGTGTAGGTATATCTAATTGAAAATTTACTCTATTATATGTACAAGAATTTAATCTTCTTAAACTCGTAAATAACGCAATAAAGTTTCACCCGGCTCAAGTCGTTTAGGTGTTTTACTGCTGTTTTGTCAGCAATTTATTTCTTATAAGAAAATGCAAGGTAAGACAGCAGCAAGTTGCCGCCTAGAAAATCACTTACCCCTTATTTGTACCATAGAGGCATTTAATTTGGATGTTGGAGACGCATGCTGATGATATAAAAAAAAGTATTCCGCAAGAGATGTTGCAAAATTGATTTATTTCGATTTTAGTCAGTCGTGGCTGAAATTAAGGGGACTACTCCCGCTGCATGTAACTCCAAATCTGATAAAATACTATATACGGTAAAAAATAATATGTATGTATATTATATAATCCAAATTTGATTGGGCCGCGTTATATCAAATAATAATCTCCTATGGCATTGGCACAGCTAGATAAAGTATTTTTGATTTTATTCATGTTATGTTCATACATACAGTAACAGATGAAAAAAAGTAATTTCCTTAATTTGACGGCAAAACAAACAAAAACATGCAATATCTGTAATTCATGAAAGTTTTCGGATGAAGTGGCACGAAAACAAAGTGTTCGCACGTAGTTTTCGGATTAAAAAGCGTGTTTGTAACAATAAGGTAATATATGAACTAAACTGGTAAATAGGCGTCTCACGTTATTGGTTCAGAAGTGATTAAAATCTGTTTAAGATTTTTTGGTTATGTGCACGCCACCTTTAAAAAAAAAGCACAATTCCGACTAACTTTGATAAAGGCCCACGATTGCGATGATTTTGATCGTTACGTCATCAAATATAGCATTTGGTGTAGACAGCAATTATTCATATCCTTTTGTTTTTAAAAATAACGCGCTAGTCGATTTAAACATTTGTACATGTTTTGACTAAAACTTTCTAAATCAAGGCGAATTCCAGGGAATTTTTCCTTTGCTGATGGAAAATTTCCTGGAAATCCCAAAAATCTATAACTTGCTAAGAATGCGTTAAAGATTCTGTCCAGAAATTCATAAAAATCTTAATTTGAAGACCTTCTTTTCAAATTTTTTAAATTAATCAGTTATATCTTCTAATTCTTGCAAATATTGCTTTATATAATATAGGATAGCACAGTTCCTGGGGATACCAAAAATGTATAACTTGTTAAGGTTTTGTCAATGTTCTCGTCCAAAAATGAAACAAAAATTCGATCAAGTGCACGCTACACTTAGTGTACACAATTAGTGTTCCGTGCTATCAGCCCCCCACTTAAATAAGCACCTTCTGCACATTAGACGCGCTACCCGCCGCCGACAGCAACAACGCCGTATCACATCGCGTATATGCGGACCATTGAAAAACGTGTAAGTACAAAAGCTGTTCCTTACATCGTGAGAAATATTTTTTGTCGAAAAACTTTTTCCCTAAAACCAATGGTTGAGCAGTTATAAGGAAATAAACAATTAAATTGTTTATATCACTTGATCGCGCTAGAATTTTTCAATCCCGATAATTTTGGTTCAATCTACCCCTAATTCTCAATGCTTGTGTTTTTTTTTTAGATTTTTCTGAGCGATCCTTTTAGTGATAAGGGTGGGGGACAGAAATTTTTAAGCGGTTTTTCCGAAAAATGTTTTAAAAAAATGCATAGAAAAATACATCATACATTGTTGAGTTCGTGCTTCAATAAGCTTTCATGTGACTCCCTACACGATGCCCTTGAATTTTGTTTTCCATTTCCCAATTTACCCCCTGCAATTAACCCTAAATGAAAATTCAACTTTCTATACTTCACGACTATAATTGGGCCACCGCAATCGATCTCTGTGCTAAATTTCAAATTTTTACGCAGAATAGTTTCAGAGAAAATCGCCTATGACAGACGCACGGACGGACGGACGGACAGCAAAGTAATTCCATTCCGTTTCACGGAGCACTAAAAAACCCTATTTTATTCTTTGTTGAAAAGCTTTTACTTAAGCCTCTGTATCTCCCGAATCAAAGCCAATTCCCGTGAATTTTCCATTATCAGATAGCAAATTTTCTGGAGATACAAAAAATGTAAAACTTTTTTAGGTTTCCCTAACGTTTTCGTCTAGAAATTAATAAAAACTGAACTATGATATAAAATGTTAATCTCTGAAAACAGTTTTTATTTAATCCTCTGTATTTTCTTAACCAAGGCGAATATCGGCATGCTTTCCCAAGCAAATTTTCTGGAGATTCCAAAAATATGTAGGTTGGTAAGATTTGAACGTTTCCGTCCAGAAATTTTACAATAATGACAACGAGCGCCCACACAAGAAAAACGTAGGTACTGTTAGTTGTTAAAACAATCAAGTAACAAGGCTGGCAACACTTCCAACATCTAAAAGTAGATTCCCGTCCCATAAACCCGCTTGGGAAGCCATTTTAAATAATCGGAAGATATGGGTAGGTACATAACGTCATGCGGTATTTACGGTTGCGGAATTTTAGGAACTAGAAAAGTAAACATGACATTGACATTACATACGATTCGGCAACTACGCTACTTGTTTTCATTTGGTTGTGATACCCTACATAAAGACCTCAGTTTTTTTAAGATACCTTTGTCGAGTATGTTTACGTAAAAAAGTATTACGTTTGGAAAAAGAATATGTGCTATACATTTCTTAAAATGCTATTCGAGACAAACTATTGATATAAACCCCAACCCCATGCATTAAAAGGGTTTTATCGGTTCGCTGTTCTGCGTGAAAACACTTAACTTTATACGACTACTAGTAAAATAAGTCGTAAAATGAAGTGGCTTTATGAAATCTTTGTTTATATGAATAAACACCTACTACACATACAAGTTGTTGGGATTGGCGTTAAATCGAGAAAAATTTGTCGTTTATTTTTTCAATTACGATAGAATGATAAAACTGGACCAGATTTCATTCAGAAAAAATACAAAATAAGTTATGACTAACTCTCCAAAATTTTCTTAAACCACAGTGGTTTAATATTTTGATTAGTATTGTTAGCCGACGCATAGAGGGGTGGAAAGCATCCAAACCTGGCAAAAAACCCCAACGTAAAAGTCCACCCTATTGCAATGTATAATATTTGTAATGAATGAAGAAATAAACCCGAACCGCTTTTGGAAAAACCTGCGAATTTAAGGTCCATAACTTACATTTTATTTGAAAACATAAATAAATAATATCAGAATAAAATTTTATCACCATTAGATGTCTCAAATAATTTTTGCCAACTTTTGACGTTCGTGGCCTCTCTGTGCGAGACGTCAAAAAGGAGGTTTTCAAGACCGCAAGGTATAGGTATATATGTATGTATATTTTCCACTGGAGGCAACCTGAACCTGAACTTAAGATAAAGAGTATATTGAGGTCAGAGAATTTAACTCTGCTGTTAAAAAAAGTTAGAGAAGAGGTGCACTAAAAGAACTTCGGTGTACAAGTTATTTAAATTTAAACACAATGAGCTTGTTCAGCTAGTAAATTTGTTCAGAAAAAAATCCATTTTTTGGGGTAAACTTTTCGAATAAATACTTTTATATTATGAATTAAAGAAAATTGCTGAATAAACCCATTAAGATTATCTAGCAATTAATATGTAATATTAATTATATGTAATAATATTAGGTTAACCTTTTTGGCAAATTTTTAAAGCGCTTCAATTTTTCAAAAAAAAAACTCATTTCATTTTAGGTACCCAGACGCACTCAGCACTAAAAAGTAATTTTCTTTTTATATAGCAAGTAAAGGTGATGTGCATCGAACAAGGTATTCAATATAGTTTATGAAACTGTTCAGTTCAGTGATCACAGGGTATGGAAGATATTAAATTTTCCTGAAAACAGGGCTAAATGAATAGCTTTTGTATATTCCATAGACAAACGCGTTAAATTTATAATGAAACGCTCATATTAGAATGAGTATTTTATTGCAATTTAGTTTAGATAGCAATAAATTATAGTTTAAAAAACTTAAGAAACACGCTTTTAAACAACGATACACTTTCGACACCAAAGTCATTAATTTTGTATATTGTTCTGATCGGGTTTTGACCTTTATAAAAACTAATAGTCTTACATTTAGAGACATTTACATTCAAAAAATTTACATTACACCACATAACAAAATTGTCCAGGTCAGACAGCAAACCACCGGAGATAGCAGAAACGGTGTTAAAACATTTCAAGTCGTCCACGTACAGAGGCAGCGTGACGATCCAAAACAAAGAATGACGTCGTTAATAAACGAAGAAAACAGAATGGGACCAAGATGTGACCCCTGGGGAACGCCCGACGTAACACAAATTTCATGCGAGACAGAACCACAGACAACCACACGCTGAGACAAATACGACTCAATCCACCTCAGGTATGTAGTATCCAGAGATGCCGATCTCGATATTAGGTAACCTTATGCTAGCAGTAAATTTTTTAGTACCAATCCAAAACGTCTTTTCGAGTTTAAAAGATAAACCTTGATTATTAACAATTTGACGCGTATCCAGACCTACATACGTGTTGCTTCAATCTCAAAACACTAGCTTCACAGATTCAGTAAGATAATACGCTTTGTTCAAGGGCCTTTTGTTCATTTGAGACGCAAAATTCCGTTGCAAATTGCAATCAAATCATAATAAAGTTAATGCAAACTCTCTAACGCCGAAGAAACTTTAAATATTGCACCAAATTAGAAGTAGTATTATTGGAAATAGTGCGAGAGCTAATATTGGCTTTGAAACAATTTTAGCGTCTGTTTTTCAGCAAAGCTTGCTTACTCGTAAGATGCTCTTTTGCTGGCGTATTTTGAACGGAAGGAAACAAACTTGAAAATTATTTAAGTGTTCTTAGTGACCTTAGACGACACCAAAGTTGATTTACGAAGTAAGCATACGACTAATAGAATTTCTAATAAACTGGGGTTAGGGGTGGGGGGGGGGGGGTAAGGGCCCAGAAATTGCACCATCTGATCTGAAGCATTTGGAGGGTGAGCCGAAGCTCTACGGCACTTAGGCCTCATTAGACCTATTGTGCATCCTCCCGAAATAGGAGACTTCCTCTCAGCGCGTCAACCAGCCTACTGATCTAAAGTAGTACCCGTGACGTCACCGGGAGGTGCCTCTCTGATATTGGTTAAGGTGGTCCAATACTCGCCGAACACGGATTTCCTTAAGAGTGAAAATGTCGGGCATGCATACAAAGGATATGCTCGACAGTCTCGTCCTCTTGTTCACATCCTCTGCATAGGGGTGTGTCAGCTTGATTGTGTGAATGTGCTTGCACAGTTGACAGTATCCTGTCAGAATACCCGTTGTAAGACGCAGGTTCTGCCTTGTCATCGTCAAGTACTTTTTAGCTGTTCCGCTGTCAGGGTAACTAAGTAGCTCCTCGGCAAGTTGGCAGCCTCCAGTTTCATCCCATACTTTTTTAAAAAGTTCATGGGACTGTTTTTTAATTAGGTTTGCTACCACCGACGTCGCTAAGTCAGTGGAGCACCAGGCTCGAGCATACTTAGGGCGGCCGCCCCCTAGCTAAGGAGTCTGCAATGCGATTTCCTTTTGATGTGCCGTGCCGTTTCCTCCACCTCAGAGTGACCAAATTATGATTGGAAGCTTCTGCTAGGGCTCGGTGACATGCTAATACTGTGCCTGATATGATATGTGGTCTGTCCAGGGCCTGAAGTGCTTGCCTGCTGTCCGTGAGGATGTGCACATTTTGTCCAGTAATATTCTTACTGCCATGGTTATTTCTCTTGCTAATATACAGACACCTATTAGTTCTGTTTGAACTACACTTGCATCTTTACCTATAGCCCATTTTATGTTCAGGCTCAGGGCTCTGGAGTATATTCCACATCCTGAGCCCTTTTTGGTTTTGGAACCGTCAGTGTAGATGTGTATAGCACCTGCTATTGCGGTATCTTGTGTGTGTTTAGTAATTACCCTGTAAGGTTTGTTGAAGACATATCTCGGTGCAATAGCGTCCATGCTCGTTTGCAATAATAATTGATGGATTTGATCTAGCTTTCGTGAGGCTGTGGCTTGGAGGACTTTTGGTCCCCAGGCTATTGCTCCATATGTTAGCATGGGTCTTATGATGGTCGTGTAAGTCCATGCCACAACTTTGGGGAATAAACCCTAGGTTCGGCCCCACGGTCCGACGGCATTGTTTCGTAAGATATGTATGCTTTCTTTACTCTGTTTTGCAAGTGAGAGTTCCATGTTAGCCTGCTATCAAAGATGACTCCAAGGTATTTCACCTCTGTAGAGAAGCTTAGTTTAGTTTTCAGAAGTTCCGGTGTTTTTGGGTCCGTTAACTTCCTGCACCATAGCAGGAGGGCACCTGAACCAGAATCAAAGATAGTCACTTTCTCTCAAGTTTTCTTTATTTTGACGGCCTTTTCTGCACTAGCGAAGAACTTTCTTTCTGAATTTTTACTAAAATAAAAACTGATTTCGAAAAACTTTTAAAATTTCTTTCATGTGATTAAAGTAACGAAGCAAAACAGCAGCAACCGCATCAAAATATTTGAATAAACATTAAATTGCGATACGCAAAGTTTGAATCCTGCTGTCGTAGTCGAATGCCGTCAGGGATGCAAATAAGTTCTGTAAATAATATATTCACGAATCAATATTCAGAACATTCGCGGATGGAGCACAATATTTTGTATAATTTGCTCGGCAAGATTGTTAATGCTTTGATCTCTTCTAGTTTTTACTCTGCCGTAATGGTAAAGCGAAAAGGACGGGTATTCATGTGATTACGTCTTTGAAATATGTATATAAATATGTGGGTATAGGTACATGGGTACCTATACCCACATATATTGAAAAGGATAATAGCAACAGGAAATATCAACAGCAACAATCTGGAATTCGCCATGAAATTCTAGAAACTTGTTCCAGTAGTGTGTGACAAAGGTAAGGCGAACAGCTGTCGATCTTTGGGGAGGAAATCCGTACTGTCTGTCAGGGATGATTTTGTGTTTTTCTAGATAATTTAGAATTTGCAAGTTGATGACTTTCTCCATAACTTTTCTGACAACAGAGAGAAGAGAGATAGGTAAGCGCCCTTCATTTTCTAAAATGTACTTGACTTGAAAAAGCGCCATTTCTATATGTATATTTTTTAAATTGAATTTGTCACATGTCACATAAGCCGCTAGACGGGTGGGATAATAACAGAAATAAATTTTAATGCCGTACATTATTATCGCCGAGAATATATACGTTTAAACCGAGCGTTTGAAATTTGAATATCCTTCGCTAGTAGAAATGAAAAATTCCAAATACATTTGAATTTCAAAAGCCTAAGGTTTAAAGACGTAAAAAATTATTAACGGAACGGTTTTTTTTTCTAAAAAGCACCTTTTCTTGTCATTTTGGATCGAGCGATATTTTTCTTATTGTTCATCTTCTGACTTTAAAATGTGGTGTGTCCGCGTTACTGTAGTAGTTGATTTCACTACTTTTTACTTTATCAACATTTTCAGTGTTTTGCTTAGAAAACTGGAACTAATCGAAAACTTTAATTAGTTTCTTTATTTTCGCGCATCTGAAAGTTTAAAATTTATTGGAATAAATCAAACCGGAAAGAAACTAGATAATTTACTTAAACAAGAAATAATATAATTTTATTGCAGCACGGAAGCTCTTCAAGAAAGTTCAATAAGTTTGTTTTTTGTTGTAATAGAATTCGTTTCGAATACTTTGAGCTGACTTCAGATAACTCCGGCTCTTTCTCTTCATGTTCTTCAAATTGTCAAGTAATAAATTTTAGCTAAAAAGTAGTTTTTTTTCTAAATTCTAATTTTGTCTTGTAAACCAGTAGTAGGTACTCTTAAATTTTTGAGCAATTATTTTAGTTACGTTATGCATTCTTTAAGGATTTATCAGATAAATCCGCCAACTCGGTAACATTCCATAGGGGTCGATTTTTAACCAACTTCACGAGAAGGTTATCAATTCGACCCGTCTGTCATCATTTTTTTACTGTTCCGTGAATCGGAATACTTATGGAATCTCTTCAGTGTCCGACCGTCTGTCACAGGCGATTTTCTCTGAAACTATTCGACGTAAAAATTTGAAATTTAGCACAGAGATAGGCCAGTGGCGTACCCAGACTTGAGCTTTGGGGGTGCTATTGTAACGTGGTACCCGGCACCTCCACCAAAATGGCAGTGGTACCTGGCGCCTCCACCAAAAAAGTTACGTGGTATCTTCAACCTTTTTTTTTTGAAGGGTCAGGCTTGGGAATCAGTGGAAAGCGGGTTAGAATTTTTCTGAAAATGTTGACTAATCATTTTATCAAAAATGTTAACTAACATTCCAGTTTTGGGGTTAGCGAGGTCAGAATATCAAATATTTTCTAACAACTGTTAAAAGAAAAGTTACGGGGGGGGGGGGGGGGGTTAGAGATAATAAAAGGAGCGGCAATACATTTCTCGAAAAAGGTTAACTAATATATCACTTTGGGGTTATTGAGGTCACAAAATCTAACAGATAAAATGATACAACAAATACCTATTACTTTGTACTATAAAAAACTCCGTGTTTTTTATAAACAAAAATGTAAAACTATACAAAACAAACAAGGAAAATAGCTTTCGGGGAATTCCCAATGTAAGTTAGATCGGTTGGACGTCAAACAGTAATATAGAGCCGGACTATGTATGAAAATTAATTTTTCTAGCGCTTATAACAAATGTAGGTATTTATCTTTTTATTGTAATTAAAAGTTTCAAACCTCAATTTCAAATTGCAATTTTGTTTCAGTGAGGATCAAAATCGCGAGATCCGCTGATTAATATTTCTATAAAGGTAGAAATTGTGAGATTTTGTACTTGATTTGTGAAATCGTGAGAAATTAACCGAAATCGTAATAGTTCTGGCAACACTGCACGGCCGACTGCGAGAGCGTGTAGCGTTGACCCCTACACCCGCGCTCATGACGGCGTCAGCCGCACAGCAATCAGCAATTCCTTTGAACACTATTATCAATAACATTGGATCAGTTTTTCAGTACAACGAATATATTTTCATAAACTATAACTCTTCTTCTTCCTTCGGTGTAAATTTCAAATCTTAATATTAATAATTAAAATCTAAGCTAATTCTGTAGCGTCAAATTTTAAAACTACGGATTTTATTTTTTGAAAATGTCGGCAGCAATAAAAAGCTGCTTGTAACCATGTTCCCCATCGAGTCAGAACTGACTCTGGAGGTTCTAGAATGCCAGAACACTCTGCATGAAATTTGCGAATTCACTTGGGGGATTTGCGAAATACTGCTTTGGTATGTGCTATTAGTATCTGTTTATGGCGTGAAATAATTTATGATATATTCGAATAGTATTTATATTCGAAAGCTACCCTTAACGAATTTTTAATATTACGTTATAGAATGATTCTCTCAAGACTAAACTGAACTACTTAATTTTCTTGCACATGCCCCGCTCACTAAAGCATTATTATCAAAAATATTCTACAGTTTTTATAATATGCAAATAAAAAGAACTGGAAAATCCCCTCGTCAAACAAATCATCATAAATCATCAATGGAAAATTAGCTATTTTCAGAATAAAACAATAAAATCGATATCATTTCCGCAATTGGAAAACCGGTCATTGTATTATTTTAATTAATTCGAACGTTGCACGACATGTGTGAAACGCCTGGCAAAACTCCAACAGAAATTAAATATCAACCAGTTTTACAGGTTTAATTTCCTTCTAATTGATCGTCCAACTAGAATTATTAGGTTTTCACTCCGTGAATTTAAGGTCGGACTTTCCTCAAAAATGAATTGAAATTGAAATAACAAAATGATTTATTTATTAACTTATTTTCCAGTTTTTGTTGTTGTTTTTATATTGAAATAAGTTAGTTCATGAATTTAACGGCAGAACAATGTAAGGTTCTCATTTTACAGTAAACAAATTTCTGTTTTCCTAATTCAAACAAGTTTTTTGATTAAAAAGGGAAGGAAATTTGAAACAAATGTGAAATTATTTTATTAATGAGATTATCTAAATGTAAGTATTAAAGTTGATGCATTTTTAAAATCACAATTAACTATTAGGAAGTGACTCCGCTGCCGGCGCCGGTTCCGAAAATGTTGATGCATGGATACCGGCGCCGGCACCCGAATACAAAATTTCTCGGATGCCATAGTCCAGTTACGGCCAAAACTGAATGCCGGCACTTCTAACCTAAAATAATAATAGAGTTCCGTCTTTTAAATGATATGTAAACATTGTGTAGGTGATAAATTTGCTTTATATGAAAATTTGAATCGTATTTTGGTGGACTACAAGAAAACCACAAACAATTTGTTTTGGTTGCGTGATAGCAGAACAATTGACAATTAAAGACAACGAAATCATAGTACTCTGGTGGATATTAATCCGGCTCTGAAATATTATTATCTGCGGTTAGTCTGTGTTAAAGGTGGAACACCATTGAAGACAAAAAATGAAAAGTCAACAAAATGTGTTCCGCGTATAAGCAAGGCTGCCAGGCTGGCATTTTCTTGAAAATAAGTGAGTGTAAACCATTCTAAGTAATGGATTTTTTGGCAACTACAGCTGAGGGATTACTTCAGGTAACCTCAGTAAGCTGTGAGCGTCTTTTCAAGAAATCTACTGGTCTGCCATGCGGGGATATTCTAAAGTGTAGATCCTTAACGTCATTGTCTTTATTCGATGCCGAATTATGTTTGTCTAGGTGGTCGAGAAAGTATTGTGAAAAAATATTGAACGATTGCGAAACTACCAATCTGATAATGTTATTCCTGAATGTTGCGATGAACCTTGCGGCACCACAGTATCCGAGGTGACAAGTTCATAGCCAAAATATTTAAGTAGTAATGAAAATTTTAAAATAATGAATGAAGAAGGGGAAATAGCATACGTGCTGTGAAGTATCAACGAATATGTATTTTGTAAGAGGCTACTAGACCTTATTCGTAATATTATAGCAAAATTGTCTAATCAGCAAGATCCAGATCTCTAGTTTGTCAACTGAAAATGATAATAGTTTTGACTCCAGTGTCACAAATGACATCGTACAACATGATATAGCAGTAATAGAATTTACTGACCAAATAGACGTTCATGAAGAGAATGAATTGATTAAAAAGAGTATTTGGTTGGTGCAAATGGCCAACTGATTCCATTAACAAGCTCAGATCAGTCAAATCAGTACAAGAATGTAACAGACTCAGCAACACAATGCAAATGAGAACAGAACTGAAAATGGTAATAAGACAGGCAAAATAAGTAAAAAATAATGTTTGTGTATTATTTTCTTTGCAGGAGTTACAGATCCATATGCTTTGCCAGTTATTTCCACCTCAAAAATAGCAGTATGTCCATAGAAGACGAGAATTCCAATCAAAACAATTAAACACTCTCATTGAAGGTATGAAAAGTTTGATTACAATACATGTATGCGAACCACGATCAGAGGTTTCAATTTAAAATAGGTTGCAACTTAAACATTTTTTTCAGTGGAACATCCAAGTTCAGAAATGGGAAAAAAAGTATAAATAACAGTACAATAAGTAACAGTTTGAATTACGAGACATACAGATGCCAGGAAAAGTCAAAAACAAGGACGTCCGAAGGGACTTGGAAATACATTATTAGGATTGAATTGCAAAAGGGCTAAGAAAGCGAAGACTTAATTTTAAGAAGTGTTTCATGTTTATTTTTCTTATTTATACTTCGCACCACTGACAATAAATACATGGCCATATAAAAAACATCGACAAATGTCAGTTACAGAAAAAACCCTTTTGTTTTGACGTCAGAAGTCACTGTGACGTTGCCAATTCTTCCTAGAATATTCCTATGTAACAGGTTTGAAAAATAATAGATTTGATATCTTTAAAGTAAGAAATCATACTTAATCTTTTAAAACATTCAAAAATTCAAAAAGTTAAAATACTACAACACAAAAAAGCCAGAGAACAGCTGTTCAAAACAAGAGTAAAATTTTGTTCAACTAGGCCGACCAGAAATTTTTGGAAGAACAAGAGTACCTATACAAAAATTTTGGTTCCAAATTAGCTTTAAACAAAAAACTCCTAACACTTAAGCATGTAGCGGCAAGTTTCGTTAAAGTTGACACTGTAATAAATTATTTTTTGACTGAATTAAGGGATTTTGATTCTAATCTTATTTTGACAGTAATTTGCTAATAAATGTTGCCGGCATCCTGGTGAGTTGCCGGTGGCGGCACCTAGCAAGGCTACCGTTAGGGCTGCCGGCGCCGGAGTCACTTCCTAACTATTATCAGAATCGTGAAAAGTCAAATAGCATACAGAGGAAAAACAAAAATGTGAAAATCGCTAAAGAGTAAAATATCTAACCTTATTGTTTTTAAAAATATGGTCAAATGTAATTAGGAGTTGTTCAGAATTAAGGGCAATTAGCAAAATTTACGACAGAAAAATACCTTTTCTTTTACTTTAATACCTTAACAAACGAACCTTGTCGCTCTTAAGTTTTCATAATTGGTATCCAGAAAAACTTTATTTAAATGACAAAAAATCTAAATCTAAAAAAAGTACCACGATAAGGTCATTTAGAAAACATACAAACCCAATGTCTGTCATGAATTTACTATTAATGTCAAAGCAATCGTTATAAAGTGCTAATACAACATTAAAATCATGTTCGGTTTGACTTTATTCCATTAAAATACACGACAATTAAAAAGAGGTAATGTTTTATTTAACTTTTTTACAAGATCGTTTAAACAAAGTTATTACCAGGAATAAAGTTAACCTATTCATAGAATTTAATATTATGCAACAACAACCGAAGAGAAAAAAATATTAAAATGTTTAGGAGCCAACGATGATAGAATTTACGCTTTTATAGCCAGAATCACACCAAAGAATGTTGTAATAATGAAATTTTGTACAAGTAAAGTAGTATATTGTCGATTAAAACATGACAAGTTATCCTAGTGTTCTATGTATTATATTTAGTCCTTACCTGTATTATAAATACGAGTATCTATATGTATTGCTATATCACATCTCAACGGAGCACCGGATCGCGATGAAACTTTCCGTACCGTAAAGGGAGCTTACATCACAGCCTATTTTTTACCCCGATAAGTAGTATACAGTGTGTCACAAAAGCGGGCTTTGGATTATTACTCGGAAACTGAACAATCAATAAACGAAATTAAAAAAATTCTTTCTTCAGGAGGAATTTAGATTATGCGGGTACGCCACAAATGTCAATGGTTGATAACATATAGCTTATTCGCATGCTAAGTCTCGGAAAAAGTTAGTATGTATATTAAGTACGTGTAATATAATATATATTTTTTATTTATGTTTAAATGTGTTATTAAAAACATGCTTTATTTTTCATTACATAATCTTAAAAGGTACTTAGTATCTCGGTAAATTAAATTGTAAAACTGTGGTGTTTTATTTAATTTAAATTTATTAAGCAAACTGAAAAAACCCGGCGTCTCCCTGTTTAAGTCCTATTGGCTTATTAATATTAAACTGTTTCCAGAACCGGACTAGGCTGCTTGGTTTTCTCCATTAATAGGGGGCAATTGTTGGAGCTGTTGTTGAAGGTTAAATGGAGTGTAAATAAAAACTTAAATATGGCGCACGGCGCCTGATGACATTCAGAGTGCTTGTTTTTCGATCTCTCTTTGTCATGATACATGTATCATGTCACTTCCTGTCTTAGTGTCTTGATGAAGTAGCTGGCGCTGATTTGGTGCGAAAATTAAAAATATAACGCCTATTTGTATTGTTGCCTATATAGCAGAGTACATTTGGCGAATGCGCCAGAAAACTACTCTTATGCAACCATTACTATTTGTAGTATTTTTTGGGTTGCCTGTCCTTTGTTAAGGGTCAATGATATATGTCAATGGCAAGAAGAGTTGTGTTGTTTAATAAATAAAAAAACTTTTTAGTTTTTTAGTGTTGATGGTAAAAAAGACCTTGGGTTCTTTTAAGCATTGTGATTTAATTAGTTACATAGTGGAATGTTTTCAAGGGTCTCAATATTGCTCAGTTCTTTAATGAAGACTTGCCAAGTTTGGTCTGTAAATTTATTAGTTCACACAATATTTTCTGTGCTTATAAAACCCTGCTAATAACGTGTAGGCAAGGAACTTGGCATAATTTCTACATTTCAATTATTTTTTTAGATAACAAAACACAGTCCTGACGAGAACTTGGCCTGTTTTCTTACATGTATGTTTTAGGTGGGATTTTTATATTACCAAATGGAATATCTTCAATATTCTATAAGTACACCCCTGGATACGCCGAGAATAACAAATTTGAATAATTCCGTTTGCTTTAAAGTCCATTAAATCCATTTGCTGAATTAGGCCGATATTGTAGGTATGCAAATTATACGACGAATAATTTAATTATTCAATCAATATTTTAACAGGGGGGCACAATATCGGACTTGATTGAAGGGCCTGAGAAAATTTATTGTTTTTGGGCGAAAATTAATTGGCGCGACGATCTGTTTAAATGTTTGTGACGTTTTTATTTAAAAGGGGGAAAACTTTCAGTCGAATACAAGTTTCGTTGCCAATATCTGGTTAGACTTGTTAAAATGGCATTAATTGATTTACAACAGTAATTTTTTTAGATTTCTATAGATAGAAACCTTACCTAAACATACGTAAGCCGAGGCAGAAGTTTAGACGCACGTCGCAGCTGTTATCATTAAAACATTTTCCTTTGTTTTGTCAGAAACAGCAATTGCAATACAACAAAATTTAATTCTTTTAGTTCTTACCCGACGGCAACGAATTATTTACAACCACTGAAGAACTTTCCTCTTGGCATTTTGACCATGACAAGTTTTTTGCACAACTGTCGATTGCAATAGGGCATATGCATATAATCTAAATAATTCTGAAATATATTTTTTTTATATTCTCTACATAAATTAAATGTTTATGGCGGTTGTTGTTATCCATTTATGTTGATCTTAATTCACAAAAAAAGGATATTCTACCGCAAATTTTCGCGCGAATTTTGAAAAAAAGGGTGAAAGTTTGCTACTGAGCTCGGGTTGCTTGAAGCGTGGAATGAGATGCGCAATTAATTTTATAGACATGAAACAATGGCAGCATTGGTTTAACGAGTAATTTGTGTGCATATGACAATAAAATTCATACAAAAAACTTTTGCCGTGTTCTATGTATTGTTCTTACATCTGGGGAGAGGCGCCACCATCGACGCTTAGTCCCCTGATTTTTTCCAACGCCCAAAAATGAGCATTCATGTCATCACTTTGGCCGTTTACGAAATTACGATGCCCTCAATTCACATTTAACAGCCCATAAGAAATAAGAGTAAAAAGAATATGGCCACTGTCCCCCATCAAACCAATCATCGCATTTTTATTCGAAATGGCCCGAATTACCACTAAAATCTCCATATTCCATATCGGAAAACAAGAATAGGGACAAGGGACGCGTTCAATTTGTTACAAAATTGGCACAAAGGGCAAAAAGCTTTCGCTATTTGCATCGGTCGTTACGAACCAATGACCATTCCGGTGGGATAAGAATCGCGTTAAATTATCTGAAAAGATATTTCAAGGATGCTGCTGCTTTTAGAGCTAATATTTTAGCTCTTTTATGTTGATGATTTTACTTTTGCGTAAAGTAGTTTAGTTAGGGGCAAAATGAATTTTTATTTAATTAAATGTATGGTCTAAGCAAAGCGAATTTCCGGGAATATCGGTTTGTCCCATAGAAAATTTTCTGGAGATTTCAAAAATGTATAACGTATTCAGGTTTCATTAAAGATTGTGTTTGAAAACTCACTAAAACTGAATTAAGGTAATTTCTTTTTTATTTTAGGGCTCTATTTTTAAAAAGTTTTTATTTAATCACTTGTATCGTCTAACCAAAAGCGAATTTCCGCGAATATTGCTTTGTCCGATAGAAAATTTTCTGGAGATTCCAAAAATGTATAACTTATTATGGTTTCATTAAAGATTTTGTTCGAAAACTCATTAAAACTGAATAAAGGTAAAACATTTTAATTTTTATTTTACCCAAGCAAACCCTCCTTTCTAAAAAGCTTTTATTTATTCAACTGTATGTTCTAATCTAAGGCAAATTCCCACCAATATTGTTATATCTGATAGTATTGGGTATTAAAAATGTTCTTCGAAAACTCATAAAAACTGAATTAAGGTAAAAAAAATCAATTTCATGGGTCTTTTTTTAAAAAGGTTTTATTTACCTAACTATATTTTCTAATCAAAAGCGAATTTCCGCTAATATTGCTTTGTCCGAAAGAAAATCTTCTGGAGATTCCAAAAATGTATAATTTATTAAGGTTGTATTAAAGATTCTGCCCGAAAACTCATAAAAACTGAATAAAGGTAAATGATGGCCCTCTTTTAATAAGTTTATTTAATCAGCTTTATCTGATGGTCAATTTTTGAAGATTTCACAAATATATAACTAATTATAGTTTAGTCGAAGATTGTGCCCAGAAACTATTTATTAACAAATGAATCAAGGTAGAAAATTTAAAAATTTTAACTCTAATGATAAGTCTATATTTAAAGCATTTTTTTTTTTGGTTATTTCGATGATGTTTTGTTGAAACAGTATTAACTTTAATATAACCTAAGTGAGAGTGGTCAAGAATAATACTATTATTGAAAATCGCATAGCAGTTTTTTCTGTGTATACTTATTTTAGTACATCTAAATAACAAACGCTTGTTTTTAAAAAGTATTTTTTTAGGATTACAATTCATTTAACCAGTGCTAAAGCACAAAATTGGAAATCATCCCGGCGTTCTCCAGTCGTTTTCCAACATTTTATTTAAACTTAATTTAAAATCCAGCCCGATAAAAAAATTTAATTTACGCAAAATTCCACAACTTATGGTTGTGTGCACACTCGCACCCGCAGCTTCCACCGCCTTCAATTTATGAAGTTTCGTATATTTCGTGAAAAGTTATATATCAAACTTTTAATATTACAACTCCACAAATAAAAAAGGCGAAGAAGAAGAACCAAAATGTTGCCGGTGCTTTGCCGTATTCGCTCGCCTGTGTTAGTATAATTTATTATTTATAATCAAGAAAAGTTTGTATTTCATTTTATAATATGAATATATACTTTCTCTGAATATAAATTTATCACTGAATAAACGTAAAGTTTTTACCCTTTTTAAGTAACTTTATTTCTTTATATTTGCTGTGGGGCTTACAAACGTTAAATTTTTAACAGTATCCTTCAAGTTTGCATAAAAGAATATTCTTTTCTTACATAGCATTTTAAATTTTTCACATTACTTTGTTAATCTCTTTCAGAACATGGGTCTTTGAAAATGATACTGGCAGGAGAAAAGCATTAATTAATGTTAGACAGGGGTACCAAAAACTTTGTTCAGTTCAACGCCTCCAAAACCCCATATGCAATTCGTTTACTGTCAAGCTGCAAAAGCCTAGAATATCCCACTCCTCTCGCTTACTTATACCCAGGGTCTCTAGATTATGGAACAAATTGCCTGCAGATGTTTTTCCTTCATATTCTTTAAATCCCGTGTCAGTAGATTAAATTTCCCTTCTCTTCAGACGCCCATGGTACGTTAGTTCTTAGGCTTAAAGTCTATATAGGCTTTCTTAGATGAAAAAAATAGGTCAAGTGCAAACTATATTTGCACAATTAGTGTTCCGTGCCATCAGACCCCCACTTAAATTATTAATAGTAATGCTATCGCGGTTCGACTGAGAAAAATTTACTTGTAAGGGCAAAAGTTGTTCCTTACATCGTGAGAAATATTTTTTGTCGAAAAACTTTTTCTCTAAAACCAATGGTTCAGCAGTTACAAGGAAATAAACAATTTAACTTTTTATAAAAATTGATTAATAATAATAATAATAATAATAATAATAATAATAATAATAAAAGTTTACTAGCTACAAAGCTATTCAATATAATTTTAAAATATAACATTCAATTTATTCTATATCCCTTCTTTCTTTCTTTTGTTTTGCAGATAGGTAATTTTAATCCATTTTGAATTTTATCGAATAAGGATTGAATTGCTTAAAATTTCCGTTTTTAATTTTTTAATAAATGATTTTAAACTGCTCTCTTTAATTGCATTACTTAATTTATTATACTCTAAAATACCTTTAAAAAAAAATAGAATTTTGTGTTTGCTTTAAATTCCTATGTTCCAAAATGAAATTAGTTTTTCCCCTTGTATTGTGTTCATGAAATTCAACTTGATTGATTGCGCTAGAATTTTTCAATTCTGATAATTTTGGCTCAATCTAGACCTCATTCTCAAAGTTCATGATTACTTTCAGATTTTTCAGAGCGATCCTTTTGGTAATAAGGGTGGGGTCAATTTTTAAGCGTTTTTCCCAAAAAATGTTAAAAATGCATAAAAGTACATAATATATAATGTTTAATTCGTGCTTCAGTAAGCTTTCATTTGACTCCCTACATGATGCCCTTGAAATTTTTTCTTCATTTCCCTATTTACCCCCTGAAATTAGGCCCCAGATTAAAAATTCAACTTTTTATACTTCAAGTCTATAATTGAGCTACCACACTTTATCTCTGTGCTAAATTTAAAATTTTTACGTCGAATAATTTCAGAGAAAAAGAAATAATAATAATAATAATAATAATAGCAATAAATAAAAATAATAATGAATAAATAATAATAATTACGATTAAGTTAACAAAAAATGTACATTTAATGTTTCTTCTTATAGAAAAAGTATTCCCAACGGTAAAACTTCCAAAGTTTTCAAGGCAAACCCCTCTGGATAAAACCTGGAGAGAAGAAAACTGTTAAAATTTTAAATTGCTTCCCTGTTGGATACTCATTTTGAGCTGGCTTAAGCAACGTGTAACTTTCTTCGAAAAGTTTAATTCGGCTGAGGGACAATGTAATAGCCTTCTCGTGATTTTCCTGAAGAGTTGTGCTAGATAAAAACTATAAATGACGAAATAGGTCAGTGGCGTAAGGAGTAACTTGCTATAATAAATTTATAGTGACTTGAGGTAAAATTAAGTTAATAAAGTCATGTATTTGACCACCTTTTTTTGGAATCGGTTTCCCGAAGTTGTAGACCTTTTCTGCCAATCCTACCCAACTTAAATAAGGAATATATACATATTTTTTATTGCATAAATCGTTTAAGGAAGTCATTACACATCCAAAAAAATTATTCTCAAGAAAATTACTAAGATAATTTAGCTACAAAAAATGTTTTGTCCTTAATGAATAATGACGTCAGGAGATCAGCAAAAATATGTGTCAATCTACATGTGAACGTAAAAGTTAACCTGAAGTCGAAGTTTGTTTTTATTGAAAACAGAGAGGGAGCAATCGAATTTTTGGGTTGAGAGAAGAATAGTGCAACTAGCTTCGGTAAAAAATCGGTATACAGGATATTTCCTTTCGGAGCTATTAAACGTCGAAGTTGAAATTTCCTCGATTTCCGTTGAAATCTGGTACAGGCCGCAAAAGTAAATTAAATCGGCGTAAATTTTCGGAGCTTGAAGAGGACTCGGAGCTTCAGAACTCTATTAAAACTGGTGAAGATCGGAAAATGGCAAGTACCTAATTCTTTTGAATGTTTTTAGGTCTAAATAAGCCATTTGCAGGCCTCCCAACACCACCTCAAATTGTATGGTTTATGGGTTAGCGTTGCTAGTTGCAAAATTTTAGTACGAAGTATTTTGGCTTGGCAATTGGCGAATCAAATTAAGAACGTGGGGTCCTCTTGAGGCGATTTGCTAACTACTTATAACGGGGAATGTTTTCATGTCGTCTTTGTCTTCATTATCGCATTATTTGACATGTTTGTCAATTTTGTCGTCAAGAAGTGAGCCCTTTTTCGACGTTAAAAATCAGCTGATCGCAGCTGGCTTCCTTAATTTGAGCCGCCAATACTTTTCTTTTTTCTTTCTAATTGGTTGGCAGTTTTTTAAAACAAACCCTTTATTTGTCTGTGTTTTTTTAATAGTGCTGCTAGTAAAAAATACTGTGGATTATTTTAAGCATTGTATTTAATTAGTTAGTGGAATGCTTTTTTCAGTAATGGCTATACCTACAGTTTTGTTAGTATTGCATAAGTGTATCAAGTTTAATGTAAACATCTTTTTATACTAACGGAAGTGAATTTTACAGATATTTTACTTTAAAAGTATCAAAAAATTAGTTTTCAGATTTTAATAGTGCGGTAGTGACAAAATAACGTGGACTCTTGTAAATTTTGTGTTTGATGCATTATCATTTGACTTTTTTTAGTATTAGTCAAGCGTTGGTTCCTTAGATTAAATTAATGGCTGTACTGTGTTATCGGTGTTTTTTGAAATGGGATTTTCAAAAGAAGTGTATTTTAAAGGCATTTTACAACAAAGGTAGTAATAACATTATTTCTTATGCTAACTTGTTACATAAAAAAATTATTGATAGAATTGGCTACTACTCCGTACTATGGGTTTCTTGCCAGAGGCGGGTACCGCTGGTTAGAGAAAATTTAAGGGACGCTGACCAGCTTATTATTGCGAAGCGCCATTTAGGACTATTTTTCTTCAATCTTCAGTCATATCAGGATTTACCGGATTCAATATAAGCAGTGAATTTCATAACACCCTGTATATTTAAATTTTCTACCTTAATTCAGTTTTTACGAATTTCTGGATAGAACCTTTAATACAACCTTAACAAGTTATACATTTTTGGAATCTCCAGAAAAGTTACTATCGGACAAAGACACTTTCGATTAATTACAAGCTTTTTGAAAAGTGGTTATATGTATTTAAATCGTCTATTTTAATTCAGATTTTATGAACTTCTGCACAGGATCTTTGACGTAACCTTAATAGGCTTTCCATTTTTGGAATCTCCATAAAATTTGCTATAGGACAAAGCAATACTCGCGGGAAACTGCTTTAGATTAGCAGCTTCGGTTGTTTACACAAAAACAGTTTGATATCTACCTTAATTCTGAATTTCTGAACAGATACAGTTTATTAAATAGGTAAAGAGAAATTCTGATATGTTATTAAAAAGCCTTAGAAGGGCTGACAATATGCTGTGGCATGATATATGTTTAATCATATACCATCTGTGGATTGATTTATAAAAAAATGTTTGTGATACGCCAATGGAAAGCTAAAATTTTAAAAGGCTACTTTATCTAACGCTGAATCTCCGTTATCAAGGATGATAAATGCCCAGGATTTGAGCCATTGTTATACTATAATGATATTTAATAAAGAGAATTGATATTCTTCTTGTAAAAATGTGCGGAAATGTTAAAAAAAGCTCTCAGAGAGAAAAATCGACCGTGCCGTGAAGAAAAGAGTGTTAATATTCGTCCGGAGATTGATGCCTCTTACATTTATACAGTTTTCTCCGTCCTTTCCGTGATTCTATTGCTTTCATAATTTTCTCCGAATTGTTTTTTAGGGCACAATGGAGTCGGATTAAAACGGGATACCAACACCTTTGCCAAAATAATTAATAATATTATGATTTAAAAAAAAATTATTTGTTTTTTTAGTGTTCCGTGAAACGGAACACTTATGTCTTCGGTGTGCGTCCGTCCGTCCGTCCGTCCGTCTGTCACAGGCGATTTTCTCTGAAACTATTCGACGTAAAAATTTGAAATTTGTCAAGAGATGTGGTGGCCCAATTATTACAGACGTGAAGTATAAAAGTTTTATTCTGGGGGTGAATTGGGAAATGGAAAAAAATTCAAAGGCATCGTGTAAGGTATCAAATGAAAGCTTTTTGAAGCACGAATTCAACGATATATATATATATATATATATATATATATATATATATATATATATATATATATATATATATATATATATATATGATGTATTTATGCATTTTTTAATCAGTTTTCAGGAAACACGCTTAAAAATTGCTGCCCCTCACCCTTATCACCAGAAGGATTGCTTAGAAAAATCTGAAAAAATCATGAACATTGAGAATTAGGTGTAGATTGAACTAAAATTATCAGGATTGAAAAATCATAGCGCGGTCAATTGTTATAAACAATTTAATTGTTTTTTTCCTTGTAACTGCTGAACCATTTTAAATTTTTATGTTGAATAGTTTCACAGAAAATCGCCCGTGACAGACACATTAACGGACACCGAAGTGATTCCATCAGTATTTCGTTTCACGAAACACTAAAAACTTTTTCTTTAGGGCGTGGGTTCGGAAAACTCCAGCAAAATCGAATTTTACACAAAATTTTCAGAATTTTTTGATGGAGAAAACAGTGTTTTTTTAACAAAAAAGAAATAAATAAAAATAACATCGTCAGTCTCATAGAGTATTATTGCACAACTTCCAAAAAATGTAATTCCACCGATTGTATTTTTTTTTATCTAAATCCACATTTGTGTCCTTTAAATGGTCGTTAATCTAAAATCAGTCTGTGTTCGATAGAAACCGCTCTGTCACCTTTTGTTCTAAGGAAAGATGACTTATATTATTGTAATATTGATAGATGGAGTCTGGATAGAAGTTGTGATAAATGGCTGGATGTCCCCAGCAAATTCTATCTAACGCGCCCATACTCCGCCGATGATAAATTTCCAAAGGTGGGAACGGAAAGGCCTCTCCCGGATTAGATTTTCATTTTTGTATCAAATTTGATTTATTTTTTCTTTCGGCGAAGGAAAATTGTTATGCCCAATTTTGAAATATTATGTCTAACCTTTCAAGCGACAGCTTGTGAATTTTAAATTTATTCGCTTTGGGTTTTATATATTTAAATTTTACGATTTAGATTTATAATGGGGAAGTTTTTCGGCGAAATTATGGTTTTGTTTACTTGTACCAACTTTATTTTATCGATCTTTTTGGAATGCTCGATACTTAATCGCATCTATGAGAGTTGATGGGTCTAAATGAAATTTTTGCAGATATGCACATATAACGTATGTGCTTGGAGAACAAGGTACATCGCAGTCTTTCAAATACAAATTCATGCTATTAGAATCTGTCTGTGGGTAAACTTGAACGGGAGATATAAGGATAGGGATTACAATAAGCCTTACTGACTGCGGAGGAGGATATAAAAACCTCATCCATAACTATAGATAAGGATGTTACCATTTCTTTATTTATCGGTTTTTACCTTACCGATAAGTTAAAATGCAACTGAGATACCAGGGGTGCTTGAAAATAGTACATTTTGTACATACTACCTACGATCACTTAGATAAACTATGATTTGAACAATTTGGTCTCCTTTCATCTGCGGCCAATCTGGTGGTAGTGAGGAGATTCAACCACTATCCTAACCTTTAAATCACTTACTTTGATAAATCGAAATATGAAGACTTTTCCTTTAGAAGAATGAATAAAACAAAAACCTGTTTAGCCAAGTTTTATTTTTCAAATATACCCATCAGTTTTTAGCATATTATTCTAATTTTTGCAAACGTGTCACAAGTACAAACAAATTTGATCACAAACTACAAATACTCTATGGCTCAAGTTAATAATGCCTAATTTGTGCCTTAAATAAGATGCTCAACTAATAATGTTCCTTATCAGAACAAATTTTTACGAATCCAGTCATAATATTTAAAAATTGATGCAGAATACAATTCTGAAATAAAGACAACAATGCTTACACTAATTCCAAAGACCCAGATTAAAAATACACCAACAAATTTATCAAAGGATAGGACGCTGGTCACCTCAGAAACTACATTTTTCTTGTAATGTGATCTTTCACTTACTCCATAAGCCTTGACTGCAAGGGAAAGAGCGTTAAATTTTTGACGGTACGGTGATCGATGTTTCATTATGTGAGACCCAAATCCTGGTTGAACTGCTTCCTTCAAAATTTTATAATTAAATCTTTTATTATTTTTAGCGTGCCATCTAACAAATTTGTCAATTACAAAATATTGCCCTATAAACACTGCATCGCCTGTATTTTCAAAAATTCTGTGTTTCCATTCAGTTTTCTTTAAAACAGTTACATTCAAATTAGTAATTATTGAATCAGGAGAAGCAAATATTTTTAAATTTGTCGTATTCAGCTGTGCTAGGGTTAATATTTCTGCATCGTATCTGGGAACTAATATCAGTCTCAGCGAAACTAAATCATACCATGCTCCGATGATGACACAGCCTAATAGCCATGCTCCTTTAATTAGCGATTTCTGACTTAAAAAATGTGGGACAGGCGAGCGCAAATGAACGGATAGAAAGCCAATAAGGTCCAGTTTTCTTATCCTGGAGTTTGATGATATGTATTTATCAGAAAGTGCTGTTAAGAGATGAGCAACAACGATTATAGGTATAATTGGAGAGTAAAAAATAATAAGAAAATGTCGCCAGTTGGAGATCCTTTTTGGTTTAGGTACCAGAGCTACAATATTGTTGATCATATGAGGGTAGGTCATAGCTATATAGTTACCATACATTTTGGCAAGTTTCTCTGAGTATTTTACGGACTGTACAACTGCGCATATATCGATATCTTCAAAAGCTACGATTTTACAAATATTTAAAAGATTACTGTCGTCTTTGCTTATAACAAAAGGTTGAACAGTAGCATTCATATAAGGTTTTAGAGCATGCTTGAAGTTATAATCAAAAGAATCATAGTTTTTCGTTCCTGGCATATACAATGGAAATTCCAAGGTTTTTAAAAAATGTCCTTGCATGTCTCTCAATTTGTCTGGAAATTCAAGTGAAGTGTTTGAAATACTGTCAATGTCTATTATAGCAAGTTCGTTCTTGAACGGATTGTAAATTGATTCTTTAACAGATCCATTGTAAAATAGTAGAACAAAATTTAAAAGTTTCTTACCCCATATTTCTCTGGATATCTCAAGAATTTTATTTGTATCGTTTATAGTCTCGCAAAAAATAAATTTGTACTTTCCTGTGTTCAGAAAGTACTGTGAGGACGTAAATCGGTTAAAAATTCCTGAGAAATTCGAAGTATGTTCAAACAAAACCAAAGACATAGTGTCGGTAGAGTCGCGCATAGAACTGACAATAGTGAAATTTACAATCACTACCTTCGGACAGTATAAATCGTTTAGAAAATCAAAAACTAGGTCTGTACAGTACGACTGATCAGGCACTGATAATATATTGCATGTCGTAAATCTATTTGATGGTTTCGTAACTTCTAAATACCTCTTGTACTGGTTTGCTACACTGACTATTATTTTGTTAGTAACATCAGCATTGAGCTTCTTCTTGTTAGCGAAACACGGCAGCATTAACAACAACCATATAAGTAGTAGAAAATATATTTTGAAAAACATTTTAGTAGAGCTTTATTGGTATCACACTATAATGTACCACACCCTAATGAATCTCGCTGGGTAGTTCATAATGTAGTTGAAATAATTTGGGGATGTGATATAAAAAAGTGTGGACCAAAATGTAGATAACAAACATGATAAAAATGGAATTTTGTTGAATATCAACACATTAGGTAAAGTTTTTCTCCAATGTTTATTTGTACAGGAACATTATTTTTTAGTTTTTATTTACATTATATTTTATTTTCCTGTGGTTATTGAAAAAATTGTTTCCTTAACAAAAGATTTTTAGAAAGCAGATTTAATATTTACCTCTAAAAACGTTACCTAATGTGTTTGTTCGTTCTATATCATCGCGATAATCTGATAAGCAGGACATGTTCTAATGAGTTTTTATTATTTGAAGCATCATCTATTTATGATTTAAATAATGTATTCTCTGTGATTATAGCATACTTTATTATAAAATTTTATTATGAATGACATTTATTGGGTTACAGTTATTCGGAGTGTAATACTTCGTTACATAAAATGTTGACCAAAGCCTGTCTTCTATGGCTTATATTATTATCTTCAATAATGTTTTGTTTTTCTGGAAAGAATCTACTTGACCCTATGGGCCCTTTATCAATTGCTGTACGTGAACAATATAAGATGTATCAAGAAGCAACAAAACCAGTGAATCGGTTTATGACGTGCAACATATTTCCCCTGCCTGAACAATCAAAGTGCCGTGATGCATTTATCGGTTTTTTAAGCAACGTCTATTGTCCCAAAATTATTATTGTAAATTTCACTAGTGTTAGCTTGATACGTGACAGCAGCAATACCATGAATATGGTTTTATTTCGTAACGTGTCAACTTTTAAAGAAGATTTCGAAGAGTTTGCTTCATCGAATTACTTCCTGAACAAAGGACAATACAAGTTAGCCTTTTGCACATTTATATCTGATCGTGAGGTGCTCTATAACATATCCAGAGCGGTGTGGGGTAAAAAGCTTTTAAATTTTGTTATACTGTATTTTAATGAAAGTATTGGAAGCGTTCAAGAATCCGTTTATAATCCTTTCACGAAGAAAATTGATATATTTGACATTGGTAAGATGACCAAGGACAATATTGAATTTCCCGATAAAGTGAAAAACATGCATGGATATCCTTTAAGAACTTTGGAATTTACACCGTATATACCACAGAGCACTTATCATGATTCATATGATCACAATTTCAAACATGCTTTAAGAACTTATCTTAATGCTACTATTAAACCAGTTTATATAAAAACAGATGACAGTACTCTTTGGAACATATCCAATATTGTATCCTTTAAGAATGTTGATATATGTCCTGTAACTCAGTCAGTAAGCATTACCTATAAGGACTCGGAATTTGGTAATTTTTTAGAATACATGTTTCCACACATGGTAAACAATATCGTTGCATTGGTACCAAAACCAAAGAAAATTTCAAACTGGAGACACTTCGCGTATATTTGCTTCTCTCCAATTTTCCTTCTAATAATTATTGTTATTGTTCTAGTTGGGTATTCTAACAAACACATGTCAATTAACCACAAGATAAGAAAACTAGACCTGATTGGTTTTATCGCAGTTCACTTGCGTTCACCAGTGCCGCATTTTTCAAATCAGAAATCACTGATAAAAGCCGCATGGTTGCTAAGCTGTGTGGTTATCGGCGCATCTTATGATTTGGTTTCGCTGAAAATGATACTGGTTCCTAGTTTTGAAGAGGGGATAACAACTTTGGAACAGTTAAATACCACCGGTCTAGGAATCTATGCCACCACTGATGCAACCATTACTAACTTGAATGTAACCGTCCTGAAGAAGACAGCATGGAAACATAAAATTTTTAAAAATAAAGGCGACGCAGTGTTTATAGGGCAATATTTAGTAATTAAGTCCTTCATTCAGTGGCATGCCGATAACAACAAAGAATTCCATTATAGAATTTTAACGCAGGCAGTTAATCCTAAATTTGGCACCTTCATAATTAAAAAAAGGTCACCCTACTATGACAGAATTAAATTGCTCTCTATAACAGTCAGAGAATTAGGAGTGCAGGAAAGAAACCCTTATAAGGGGAATAAGGTTACAGAAGTAAGTCATAATTATTTGACGCTTGATGAATTTGTAGGAGTATTTTTAATTTGGGCCTGTGGAATCTGTATTAGCATCGTTGTTTTTATTTTGGAACTGTTGTCTGAATCAATTATCAACTGTTATAATCGGATATGTAAGAAGTTGTCTTTTAAAAAGAAATAAACTCCTATTGTAGAACAGATTTACTATACGGTTTCAAAATTATTTTCACTATGTATTTGTTTTTATATTCTTTAGTGAAATGTGTAATAATTAACAGCAATAGATTTACTAATTAAGCACTTAAAACACTTTTTATAATAAATTCCATTCCCAATATTCCATAGGGTGTTGCGAATTTTGGGAAAAAACACAACATGTTTGTTACACCCGGTATATAAAAATTACCTTTCTAACAAAAATTACGAATACAGTAATACTCTTAAAAAAGAGGCTATAAAATGCAAAAAAAATCAAATCGGACATTAAAGTTGCAAATTTCTAGTGATGCGTTAATAATGCTGGTCAGTGTATATTATGTTTTAGCTAATCATATATTGCAGACTTTAGTATGGGTACATACAACGACACAAAATGAAAATATTGCATAACATAGACAGACAAAAATCAATGCTTATAATTTATAATTTGTATGATGCACAAAACTTAAAATGTTACTGCACAAATCAATAAATTTGTTGCTCACATTGTTTAATATAATGCATGCTTAAATAGTAGGTACCCCTCTTTTATTTCCTTCAGTATGGATTTCCATTAACAAGAGTGTCTATAGACAATGCCATCTCTACAAATAACCAATTATCTAATTTGCCCTCATTTCATCAGTTTCTGTAAACTTTGGAGTAACAAAACGAGCATAAGGGCACGGCAAACAATTCATCAAATTCGGAGGATCGTTCCGGCAAAAAGAGAACGTCGTCGCGCACTTTTTAAGTTGACTGTCAACATTGCGATTGCAACCTTTTTTACTGATTTGTAAAACAAACTTTCAAATAGATCTGGAAATAGAGTATTAAAGCTTCAATCAATAGAACAGAATCAATGATGTAAGTCTTTTTAAAATTTTATAATATAGCGTATTTTTAAAAAATAGGTGCCACCGCTTAAAGAGAGATTATTTGAAAGCAGCTAAGGCAAAAAGTTTATATGAACAAAGTGTTTGCAGACATTCCTTACTTGTTAATTTAGGGGTTTCAAATTTTCGCGCGAAACAGAACAAGGCCAAAAGAAAAAAAAGAAGAATGACGCAACCCCGCTTGGTATGGAATACGAATAAGAGACTCTTATTGATAGTTGAGTGATAGTTGATATTTTCTTTGGTTTCAGTATTCACCCAAAGAGGGGCGGGGTTGGTTCTCTGTGGCCATTCCCCAAAAAGTCGAAAAATCCAGATTGATCTAGTACTTATAGAACCAAAAACGTACAACAGTATTTTTTAATTACTTGAGAGTTTTGAGAGGGATTTTTCTAGCTTTGTGATTTAAATGTATAAAAGAAGTTTAATCCAGAATAATCTGTTAAAAAACTTAAACGAAGAAATGGATTTTGGAAGTTTGTTGTTGAGACCTTTGAGAGCGGTCTTTTAGTTCTGTTTTTGTGAAATAAAGGGATGTAAATGTCAGAAAAGCATTTTTAGTCGAGATAACTACAGATTATATCAGAATGCGCCGCCGCAAAAGAACACGTGAGCTAGTCGGGAAGGCGAAAAAGAGAACATTCGAAAGATTTGAGAACATGGCGGCCCAACGTGAAACTCCTGGTATTAAATTAATCTTAAAAAAAATGGATGATAGTCAGTTACCCAAGTTAAAACCATATTGGGTGGTTCAGGATGAGACACCAGCACCGGTAAACCAAGATGATCGAGGTGGGCCCTGTCTTAGTTTTAATGACAACCTTAGATTTCTCCCTCTCGCTTTTAAAATTTCACCACGTGGAAAGACGCAAACAATAACGTAATGGCGTTAAGTCATCAATCAAGCCCTGTCTATACTGAGAACCCGAAAAATGCTGCAACCACTCAAACTCCTTGTATGGATTTGCTGGGCTACGAGTTACTAGTCCCTTGAGATTGACAACTTCCTGAATTTTTGCAGCCTAAATATCTGAACTGTGATAATCCGGTTCATATGGATTATCTCAGACTTGCTTGTTTTGGGAATCAGTTGCCTGTGCCAGCCTCCACAAAGATAGCAGAAAAAACAAAGA
Source organism: Philopedon plagiatum (assembly GCA_963971165.1). NCBI lineage: Eukaryota > Metazoa > Arthropoda > Insecta > Coleoptera > Curculionidae > Philopedon > Philopedon plagiatum. Next base: position 97,549,566 of record OZ020194.1, read on the forward strand.
GAGATGATTAGTATAAAAAAAATGAAAAAAAAACATCATATGAATTCGTGCTTCGATAAGCTTTCATTTGACACCACAATTTAATTCTGATTTTTTTTTGTATAGTTATGTATTTCAGGAATGGTTGTGTCTATTTAATTTATAAATTAAATTTAATATAATACAAAATAACATGTCATAATGTTTGTTAATTTCACATTTTACTAAAATGAAAAATACTCTTATTTAACTTGTTGGTTAAATCAAACATTTGTTAACCGTAAGCTATTTTTCTGAGCGTCGTTGAATCACTCTTCGAAGAGGAGGAGTGTTGTAGAAATCTCTTAAGGTTCGCAGGTGCTGGATAGTTTTTAAAAAATGCATGTAAATCGGATCAGTGATTCTCGAGTATAGGCGTACTAATGGACAGACAGACGGATAGGGGTTGCGTTTTATCACACGAAACACATGAGTTTATTAATTAAAATCAAAGTTTTTTGCTTCTTAATAGATAAAATTGGACGTACTTTCATTGAAATTCTTAACGACTACCCTGCTTCCCTTTTCGCAACATTTAATTTGTGCGAAGTAACATGTTCTGCATAAAACATGTAAATAATTAGTGCCTAATTACTTTTATAGCCCCTTAAGCGCGTCACGTAATCTCCTTAGGCAGGTGTTTACCTAAATATATTTTTGCATACATTTTATAAGTATTTTAACAATATTCCTTAATAAATTAGAAAGTTTTAAAATACTTATCTTGATTAAAAAGAACTACAAAGTATATCGAATCAAATATGAGTTCTTATAAATAACACCCTTAGCAAGAATGGAACTAATGGAGACCAAGAATGGAACATAGCAGTCTTCTCCGGTGAATCCCAATTCTATTTCGGGACGCAAGATGGGCAGCAACGAGTCAGAAGAACTCGTGGAGAACGAGGATTTTTGCATCTTCAGCTGAGCGACATGTCGCTGTCAGTGTAGGTGTTTTGATATGAAGGGTAGTAGGTCATCATTATTTTTTACAAGCTTTTATTTAACTTCACCTGTTAGTTTATATGTATGTTTGCTTGGGTTTGCCTGGGTCAATATTTCGACTAGTTGTAGTTGAGCTAGAGCTTTACAATTTTGTCCGGTGACAATGCGATATAGTATATTCGATATTGTTCTAAATCCAATATGGCGGACGCCCCAAGATGGCGAATTAACTTTTTCTTTACAATTCCCTTGACATGGGTACCAAATGAAAGGGTTTGATGAGTAGAATACGATAAGCTATGTGACGTCATTCTAAACCCAATATGGCGGACGCCACAAGATGGCGAATTACCTTTTTTTCACAGGCCCCTTGACATTTGTATTAAATGAAAGAGTTTGACGAGTAGAATACGATAAGCTGTGTGACGTCATTCTAAACCCCAAATGGCCGCCGCCAAAAGGTGACGGATTACCTTTTTCGTCACAATCCCCTTGATATGGGCATCAAATGAAAGGGTTTGACGAGTAAGATACGATAAACTAGTGACCTCATTCTAAACCCAATGAATTACCTTTTTCTTCACAACCCCCTTAACATTTGCATCAAATGAAAGAGTTTGATGAGTAGAATACGATAAGCGGTGTGATGTCATTCTAACCCCGATATGGCGGACGCCGCAAGATGGCGGATTACCCTTTTCTTCCCTTGATATGGGTATCAAATGAAGGGGTTTGACGAGTAGAATACGATAACAGGTAAAATGTTTCGTAATAATGATGCATTATCAGAAATGCATAGGTTAAGACAAAACTAAAAATTTAAAAATAAAATCTTGTAAAAAATACTTTTTAAAAACAAACTTTTATTATTTAGATGTACTAAAACGAAAAAATAAGTATATCTTTTTCATTATTGTAGCAATGCTAAATGCTATTTATAAGTGGACGTCATTCGTGTGAGTGGATTCTATTAAAAGTAGGGTCAAAGTTATCACTAAAACATATAATATTATGGTAAATTTATTGTCTTAAAGGCTTGTCGCATGAATAGAAAAGAAAAAAATACATACTACAATTTCTGCCAAACAAAATTAATGCCTTTATGAACATTTCGCGCGCGATGAGCTTGTAAGACAATAAATTTAACATAATATATTATATATGTTTCAGTAATAACATTGACACTACTTTTTATAGGATCCACCCACGCGAACTACGTCCCCTTATAAATAGCATTTAGCATAGGCCACAATAATGAAAAAACTATACTTACTTTTTTCGTTTTAGTACATCTAAATAATTGTTTTTAAAAAGTATTTTTTACATGATTTTATTTATCATAGAATCTATGAGGGTCATGCGTTACATGCAGCCAAATCGCGGAGCACTACATCATTTGTAATCCATGAAGCCGCTGACATTTTAAGAATTTTTAGTCACATATTGTGCTTTTTATTATAATATACGCCCGGAAACACACACACTAAACATTTAGTCTTCGTTAATAAATTCATTTTTATATTCCGCAATATTAAGTAAGGATAAAGAAATATCAAAATACACCCCAACAACATAAATTAAGCATATTATATCTTTTATCTAGCTTTATTGTTCTTGCCATATAACAAACCGCAATGAAGCAAAAGTTTCATATAACTTTTACACCCGTGTTCATGTCATACAGTGGCGTAACTGGCTTTATCTTTGCACCAGTAATTTTTATTTTTTGCGCTTTTTTTTGACCATTTTCTTTATTTCAGGTTTACTTTTACTAAGTTTACTTTTAGTTAGTAGTTGCCAGCAGAACAGTGCCACTGCGCTGCTAGCAGAATGGAGATAAAATAACAAACCTCCTTAGAAAAATAATAAAAGTGGAAATGAGACATTCTGGATTTCCGTACTTAGACTGAGAAAAATAGATGCATATATCTGATGACGTTCTTGTTTTGCTATCGGAATTAGCCAGCTAATGGATAGAGTCTCGTTTTTCTGAGTCAAATCCGTAAAAATTTTAAATTATTGTAGAAGATAGATCACACACCGAATTTTCTTTTAAAAACTGACGAAAAGATTAGGTATGTATCGAAAATGGTACCACTGCTCAGATGCATGAACAATATTTAAGATTGTCCTAAAAAATACAGATAAAACACAGACTAGAAGAGAAAAAGTAGCAGCTGATGTAGTCGTAACTATTAAAGTATACAGGGTGGCCAATCGAAAACGAAACAGCTTTATTTTAGCACACTTAATGTCATTATATTGAAAATCGCCCGGATCCGTAAATTTTATTTTTAAGGGGCATTATTCGCTATTTTCAACTGCGATGCCGATTCACGATACCGTTTACAAAAAAAGAGCATTCGTCAGAAAAGCAGATGTATAGAAAATTTCGATCAACTTCAACTTCAGAGGGCATAAGTATTGGGTCAAACTTTAAAATTTTGGTATCGTTGTAAAGAGAAATAAATGAGCTTTAAAATGATATGCTATACTTGGCCCCCATTGCCATTTAAGATTTCAGGGGTGGATATAACCCCGACAGGGGGGTTGAAGTGACGCAGTTAAAAATAGCGAATTACTGTGTCCTCCTTAATAAAATTTACGGATCCGAGCGATTTTCAATATAATGATATTAGTGTGCTAAAATAAAGCTGTTTCGTTTTCGATTGGTCACCCTGTATAATGTGTTTATGCCAGCTGAGATCACGATCGAAAGTGATACCAATAAGACTACTTTCCCACACCACGGCCAACTTTTTAAAATGGTAGCAAATCTTATTGTTTGTACTAATAAAATGTTGACAAACTTAAAAAAGTCGATTCATATAAACCCGGTCTTTAAGGTTTCATTAAAGAAAAATCTTTTCTGGACAGAAGTCAAGAAAAATTAAAACATTTACAACCTACTGTGGTTCTTCGGCCCATTGACACCCGTCAGCCCGCCACTGTCAAAAAATATTCTTTATTGATGATTATACGACATTTTTGTCAAGTGTACATACAAGAAAATGCACTCCAGTGAAGATCCATCAATGATAAGTAGCCATTAGGTTTAGTATATTGCTACATCTGTATGGTGCTCTGTCATTAATGGACTCTCTTATGTTTCTTAACTTTGGATTTACTATTGTGTCTCTTGGAGATGTAACTTAAACGTTATAAGGGTCCAGAGCCGTTAACTTGGGATCTAATAAGAACTCTTTATTGATGCCGGACAGAAATGTTTGTCATAGCGACTTTAAGAAGTAGCTTAATTGGGGTAATTTCAGTGAAAATGATTTAAACCCTAATAAAAACATAGTATAGAGCTAACTGTTTCATTTTCTCCTTTTGGATGGATGGGGAAACACTCGAAATGTGAATACTCGGCTTTATGAACACAATATTTTTTGTATTGGGTACTCTATAACGTGAACAGCAAGCCGCCTAACAATGTGATCCGTTCTTATACTACAATTCAAATACGGACAGCATTTTTTGTAGTTATTAATATTATTTGTATATTTTATCTGCTAGACAGAAAAAATAATTTATTCAAAATAATATAAAAAATATTTTAAACAAAACAAACTCCTTAAAGGTACGTTTACGTACATAATAATTTGCGTCACAAAATGAAATAATTAATGGAGTAATGATGTCGCACCCCCTACACGGTCATTATTACTGACAGTATACCCTCTGCCCACTAGGTATGATGCTCGCATATAAGAATATCGGGATCTGCATCATTACTTGCCATCATTTCAATTTTATGTACTTTACACGTTCATTAATAATGTCATAATTTTTCGGTACTGACATTATTATTGAACGTGTAAGGTACCTTTTATATATCGTAACTTGATCCATTAGCTCAGGATTTGTTTCCAGTTTGTAGCACCATATTGACTTCAAAAAATATGCGTTATTACTAAAAATCGAAACACTATTTTGTAAAGTGTTTTTTAAGTAATTCATTTCAATAAATTATATTTATGAAATTTCTTCCGATTATATAACTTGGTTCATAAATAATTCCATTTCTAGCCATTAGGAAATGCTTTTTTTCACCCGTTTTAAACTTGCTGCAAAAAGGTCCCGAGTGATGGCTCCCTCATTAACGTCTTATTTAACACTTAAGCCCTTTTATTTTTTATCTTAACAACGACAAGATAAGACTGATTAATGCAGGTTTTAACTAGTACCACTGACTGGCCCCGAATAAATGGCAGCAGCCATTTTTGAGCGTCTCCCCTCTTCGCTGGCAAATTTATAGTCAGCGTCAGAACGGCTTAACAAAATTAGAAGCGGATTTCGGGGGCGGCGGGATGTTCAAGAGCCTTTTGTGGTGGCTTTTTAAAAGCTACGTTAAGAAGGATTTATTCCGGTTATTTTTAAACAATAGATTTATAATGACAAGCAGTTGACAGTGTCTCCTAGAGGAAGCAGTGGCAGCGATAGAAATCTGAGTACACCTTAACATTTTTGGAATGGCGAAAATCTTTGCTGTAGGATAAAGCAATATTTGCGGAAATTCACTTTAGATTGAAGATACAGCTAGTAATACAAAACTTTTTGAAAAGGCGTTCCTACAAATTAATTTTTTACCTTTATTTAGTTTTTATTAAGTTCTGGACAGAATCTTTAACAAAATTTTAAAAAGATATAATTTTTTTTGTATTTTCCAAAAATTTGCCCTCGAATAAAGCAACATTCACGGGAATTCGCTTTAGATTAGAGGATACAGCTGGTTGATTAGGATATTTTGACAAGAAGGTCAAGAATTAATTTTTAGTGTTTCTTGCTATATAAAATTAGCAAAACGGAACACTTATGGAACCAGTTTAGTGTCCGTCCGTCCGTGTCACAGGCGATTTTCTCTGAAACTATTGATGGCACGGAACATCAATTGTGCAAGTATAGCTTGCACTTGACCGATATTTTTCCCTTAAACCAGTTTTCCTGAATTTCAGGACCCAATCTTTAATTACATTTTTGGACTCTTTTTATTTCTTTAGAATGTAACATTTTGGTTTCGTTACTAATTTTGTAATCCGTTTGATATACGCACCACATTTGCATCTCCTGATATTTAAATATATACGGAAGCTTTCGAGAAAAGAACCACGGCAACACGAGTTATGCCTTATACGAAAATTAAAAACGTGTTTTTCGGCGCAGATATTTTATGTCAACATGAAATATAAAGCAACCTCCAGCAGGGGTGCATATATTGTAAGACGGTCCTTAAGGAACATCTGATATATGGGACATATTGCTCCAGGAAATAAAATTGTTTTATTGGTAAAAAATTTAAGTACCTACGTTTTTTGCTCAAAGGGATGGTACAAATGTAAGTTTAAAAATGAGTAGTTAGAAATCAATCTTTAGATAGTTAAATGGATAATGTTGGAGGGATAGAAAGGAAAGGAGAGCAACGAAAATGAATTTAAATATGTAGAAGGTCCGCAAGTTGCCATATTTTTTAGAAAATGACTGGTGTTGTGCTAGAATATCAGAAGACTGTAACAGCAATCAACGTATGTCTACCCTAAGTTATAGGACACTTAAAAATCTGTTGACCAAATTCACCTTTGTCCTCTTGGAAATCTTGCACATCGAGCCTTTGTCAAATCAATTTTTTTTCTACGACTGTAGATTTAAAAAAAGTGGATCATCCTGCTTATAATCCCGATTTGGCTTCCTGTGATTTTGGATTATATCCCTATGCAAAATCAAGGAGGAAAAATTGCTTCCGAGCTCAAGCTGCTTGATGCGTGGAATGAGTTGCACTTTCTCTATCCACCCCCGATTGCTCCCCCTCTGACTGTTTCCGACAAAAACAAACCTACCTATTCGACTTTAGGTTAAGCTTTACGTTAACATGTAGATTGACACTTATTTTTGCTGATCTCCTGACGTCATTATTCACTGAGGATAAATGGCTGCTTTTTAAATTGTAACAAATTATACCGAAAAGTAAACAGTTTTTGTAGCTAAATTATCCTAGTAATTTTCTTCAAAATAATTTTTTTGGGGTTGTAATAATAACTTCCTTAGACGATTTAAGCAATAAAAAATATGTGCATATTCCTTTTGCAGCATTGGTTTGCTGAGTGGGTTATGTGTATGAATGTATGCGAATGATGCGCATTGCCTCTGATGAAAGTACTTTGAAACACAATGGCATAAAATCTCAAACCTTTTGCCGTGACTCGCGTGGTCCAGTGTTTTTCTTTACGAAAAAAGCAATAAAAGTGCAAAATTGCGTGTTCCTTAATAAGCTTGAGATTTGTTCAAGATTAATACCGTATATCTTTCCTTAAGTGTAGTATCATAACAAAGATCATAAATTAAGCCGGTAGCTTACACACCATAATTTTAGGACTCTCTTTAGCTGTAAGGTTACTCTGGTTAGTTTGACGTAATAAATTTGCCGGTGAACTTATATAAAGTTTACCGTTCACCGTAGAATTAATGGCAACACTAAATTAACAAATTTCCAGAGCCGGAAAGAAACTATTTTAGCTAGATATTATATTTTGATTATATTTAAATTTAAAAATTTTAAATTTATTACAGACATAGAGTGTGGTGGCCCAATTATAAAAGTGAAGTATAAAAAGTTTAATTTTGATTCTGGGGATTAATTTTAAGGGGTAAATTGGGAAATCATTTTCAAGGGCATCATGTAGGTCTCAAATGAAAGCTTATTATTGAAGCACGAATTCAACGATGATTTTTTTATTAATTTTTTGAACATTTTTCGAGAAAAATGTTAAAAATTGTTGTCCCCACCCTTATCACCAAAAAGATAGCTTAGAAAAATCTGAAAAAAATCAAGAATTAGGTGTAGATTGAGCGAAAATTATCAAAAAGTTGAATCTTGATTCTGGAGGTTAATTTTAGTGATTAAATTGAAAAATAAAAAAAAAAAAAACAATCAAGGGCATCGTATAAGGTGTCAAATGAAAGCTTATTTGAAGCACGAGTTCACCAATATATATGATGTATTTTTTTATGCATTTTTTTTTAATTTTGGGGAAAACGCTTAAAAATTGCTGTCCCCCAGCCATATCACCAAAAGGATCGCTTAGAAAAATCTGAAAAAATCATGAACATTAAGAATTAGGTATAGATTGAGCAAAAATTATCAAAAAGTTGAAACTTGATTCTGGAGGTTATTTTTAGGGATCAAATTGAAAAAAATTCAAGGGCAGTGTGTAGGGTGTCAAATGAAAGCTTACTGAAGCACGAATTCAACAATATATGATGTATTTTTTATGCATTTTTTGAAACATTTTTTGGGAAAAACGCTTAAAAACTGCTGTCCCCCACCCTTATCGCCAAAAGGATCGCTCAGAAAAATCTGAAAACAAAACATGAACATTGAGAATTAGGTCTAGATTGGCTCAGTCGAAACGCGAGTGCAATAATTTAAGTGGCGGGCTGATGACACGGAATACTAATTGTACAAGTATAGCTTGCACTTGACCGATTTTTATACCATACTAAGACTTCATTAAGTTTATTTGACTGTATATAGTTTAAAGACTGTAGTACCATTAAGAAAATGAAAGGCAATTTTCATTAAATATATATTACCCAAAAAAAAATATACGTTCTAAAGTAAAACAGAAATATTTCAATAAAACTCTTTCCGGATTCCCCCCTTCTAGGCTCTATTGGACATCTTCTAAGGATTCCTTTTCTACTGGTGTTTTGTCGGAATTCTTGCAAAGAAATTCATTTTGTAATAGAAATTTTGCCGAAATAAAATAGTGCGTCACTTTACTAAGGAGAGATGGCGCATCAAATTTTAATCTGTTTGCAGAAATATGGCAAATTGTGATTACAAATAGTTTCATAATTATTGTTAGCTATAATTAAAAAGACCATTAAAATATCGTAAACATACGCTTTAACAGACCTGTATGCTAGGTGACTTTGGCCGATGCAAAAATTTTCGGTGATCGCCAGAATACATAGAATACATAAGTGTAAATACACCCAAAATATCCTATTAGTCTTGCATGCTACAACGAGCATGGAATGATACTTATTTCCCATAAGCATGAAAGTTTGTTGTATCCAGACAGAATTTTAAAGCTAGGTAGTTATTTTTTGAAACAACAATAAACAGAAAATGGTCCTAAGCGAGCTTACGTATTCTATTTGTATATCCCTCGCAAATAGAGGAAATTTTAAATTTTCTTCGAGGATTCGGAAATGCAGAAACTTTAATCACCATCGAAGTCGCGGGTTGGATTTGCATTAAACAGTAAGCATAACAGCGAGTGCCTTCCTTTTCCGGTCTTAAAATATGCCGCCATTTTAAACTTGATCACGTCCAAATTGAATACGGAATGGGGCATTTTCATAATTTGATGCCATGTCACACAGGACACAGTTTTGTCGACCTTTTTAGATAAAAATGCTACTAGAAGATCATATGGAAAGTGATATTATACTGATCCCTGAATAATAAACGAAATTGTTACGTTTTCCGGATAAAAGTCCAGGGAACTTTTTATTCATAGGGCCATTTTATTGGTTACTAGCTTTTACAACTCTGATATTTGGAGCATGGTCTGAAGATTACTATTATGCTAGCCTATAAGCTTTCTTTTTGTAAAATAACATAAATCCTGCATATTACTAATATGTATAGGGATATCCAAAATAAAAGTGAACAGGCCTTAAAACTTTTTTATTTTTAAAGATGGGAAAAAATGTTAAATATGAAAGTTTTGGAGACGTTCATGGATCGTTCATATACCTTATCAGCAAAACAACTGAGCATCGAATAAAAAAAATATTACAAAACATCAATTTTCTCGCATATTTTAAATTGGATGGTATGACTTTATCATATGTTTAGATTCTAGGAGAAGTTCTAGACATATCTTGTATAGCATATCCTATGCGGTTTATCAATCGTTTTTGAAATATTTCAAATTAAAAATTATTTCGCTTATAAATATACTAACGTAACGTAACTATATAGGTTGCGAACGAAATAGCTGCTACCTTTTTAAATAGGTAAGTCAAAGTTAATGTCAAGGTTGACGACAATGCTTTAGTCACCGTGAATTTATAATATTATTTTTATACAAAATGAGTTATTCTGTTAAACAATAAACGTTGATTTTTATTAGTTATTAATATTTGAAAGCAATAACCAGTGATTATAAACAATAACAAATGAATTATAACATAAACAGATGCATATTAACATTGGCGAATAAATCAAGAGAAATTTTCAACATATCCGTCATTTAATTCTTCGCACTTTTCATACATTCTTCTCTGCCTCTGAAATATGTTTATAATACTTTCAGCATTATTTTCGTTCAGACTTATTCCTTCATTTCTCACCTTCCTTTGGATTTCTTCAGTATTTTCATTATGATTGCTGTATATGGCATTTTTCAAATTACCCCAAAGAAATGTATCTAAAGGTGTGAGGTCTGGGCTATTTGCAGGCCCATGCAACATTCCATATCTACCGATCCATTCGGTATACTGATGGTTAAAAAAATTGCGAACCTCAATAATATTATGGGGAGGCGCTCCGTCCTGTTGCCATATAATACGTCGACGTTCTTCAAGTGGCAATTCGTCGAGAATAAATTCGATTTTCAAAATTTTCTAAAAAATTAAGATAGCGGTGGCCAGTTAATGCTTCCGAAAAAACAATGGTCCTAGAATTTTATTTTTTAATATCCCTCACCAAACGTTGATTGAATTAATAATAATAATAATAATAATAAAGATGTTTATTTATGCCAATAAAACAATTAAAAATATAAATATAAAAATGATAAAGTAAAAAAGAAAACCAAAAAATGACAGTAGTATACTAGTTGGCATAAATAGGTAGGGTTTTGATTTATAAAAAATCATTCTTCCAATCCTACCCTTACTAAATAATTTTTTATATTTTTTTTGAAAGTTATATAGCTTAAGCCCCTCAGACTAGAAGGAATATTATTATAAATTACAGAAGAGTTATATTTAAACGAAGACTTATATTTTTCAGTATGATGTTTAGGTATTTCTATTGCGTTCTGATTTCTAGTATTAACATTATGAATATTACTCCTGAATTCAATTTTTTCAAATAAATATCTTGGTTTCTGAGTTAAAATTATTTTATAAATAAAACAGGATATGTGGATTTCGCGTCTTTTTTTTTTGAATTACGCCCCTGAAAAGCAATATCTTCGAAGGGAAAGGGATTTTTATCCGACCAAACATGCACATTTCGTCTATTAAACATTCCCGCAGTTGAGAAAGTTGCTTCGTCTGTCCAAACGATAGTATGAAATAAATTAGGATATTGCCGCATTCTTTCGTTAATATTTGTGACAAAAGTATATCTCCTTTCTTTTTTATCGGCACTAAGCTTCTGAACTGGCATAATTTTATATTGTCTATACTTAAAATACTTTAACGTTCTTTGAACTGCTCCATAAGTCAATATTTTATCTCTTCTTCCATATCTGAGATACCGCACACAATCGGGAATAGATCTTTTTGGATTATCTTGAAAATATAATAAAATCGCTAGGTTCCTTTCTTCATTTCTTTCTCTTCTTCTTTTTCCATTGCCCAGAATTCCTCTTTCTTCTAGTCTTATATTTGTTTTTATTATGGTGTTTAATGATTGAGTGCTTTGTCCCTCTTCAATACTTTCTTCATATTGTCTTTGAGCCGCTCTAAGATTATTGTTATTTTTTAAATATATTTTTAACATTGTGTATCTCTCATTAATAGAATAACTCATTTTGGATAAAAATTAAATTATAAATTCACGGTGAGCAAAGGATTAATGGCAACCTTGACATTAACTTTGACTTACCTACGAAGAAAATTTAAAAAGGTAGCAGGTATTTTGTTCGCAACCTGGATAGTTATTACATTTAAAGTATATTTATGCGAAATAATTTTTAATTTGAAATATTTCAAAAACGATTGAAGAACCGCATAGGATATGTTATACAAAATATGTCTAGAGCTTCTCCTAGAATCCAAAAATATGATAAAAATCATACCATCCAATTTAAAATAAGCGGGAAAATCGATGTTTTATACTATCTCAACTGTTTTGCTAATAAGATATATGAATGATCCATAAAAATCCCCAAAACTTTCATGTTTAACATTTTTTCCCATCTTTAAAAATAAAAAAGTTATACGGCCTGTTCACTTTTATTTGGATATCCCTGTACAGTGACTCGCAGCTTAAACGATGCAATTTCATTTAAAACTGTCTAAGTACCAATTTGAATACAAAAATTCATTTTTAACGGATGCAAGGCACTATACATGTTTGCTAAAAACTGATTTATTTGTTTCAACAAAAAACTAGTAAAAAACAAAAATGGTATACATTAATATTACAGGTGCATAATTTTATGTCATAGCTTAAATGCTGCACAACTGAATAACACATACTAATTACGGAAAAAATTACACTACCCCCGCCATGCTTCAACGTTGTCTTGATATTTTTCTCTTTTAACTCTTTATTTGGTCTCCTCTACTATCAGATCCAAATAAATTTATTTTCGTTTCATCGGCAAAGATTACAGACTTCCAAAATTCCATATTTGTATTTAGCTGTTCGCGGGCAAATTGTAGTCTTAAAAGCTTATTCTTTCGGCTAATAAAGGGTTTGTTTCGTGCTGTTCTGCCGTGTAAATTATTCTTCCGCAAAGCTCGTCGAATAGTTTCTAGATTAAAAGTTATTACGAATTGCCTTTGAACCTCAATTGTTATATAATTATGGTGCAGTTTTCTTAGGGTTACTCTGCATTTCTCTGAAAATCCACCTCCCTACACGTTCAGTTTACTTTTTATTTTGAGTCACTCTTGATTTATTTTGGATTCTTTTTTCCTGACTGTATCGTTCTATGAAATGCTGCACCGGTGCACATTTATTAACCATTTAGGCAATATTTCTCTGACTAAAGCCATTTCGAAAATGAGTAATTACTAGTTACTACATTTCGCACTTCAGTTGCAGTTCGACGACCCATTATTGGTTTACTATGCGATAACTTGCAGAAAACTAGTAAAATAGTCAATAGGTCAACAGAATAACAACTGCAATTAAACTTGATGTCAGCGCCTACTGTTTATTGTTATTTTATAGTTGCTTTCTTTGCAATATCTTCATCATTTTTTAAGCTGTGACGCAAAATCATGCAGCATTAATATTAACGTTTAATGTATTGTTGTTGTTTACTAGTCTTTTGTTAAAATAAGAAAAGAAGATTTTTGGCTCATATTTATTAGTTTCCAGTATATTGCAATTAAATTTTACGTTCAGATTCACTAAGAAGGTTTAAGATTTAGTACTGATTTAAATTAAGATATTCTAGTTGATCAGTTATGTTTTGACAAGTTTTTGTCCTGTCATTGTTAATAAGTCGTCATTAAAACCTTATGAATTATTCTGATATTTTAGCGATTTGCTAGGTTTCCAAATGATTTTCATCTTGGAATGGTTGCTAGAATAAATTTAGATTTATAATTGTCGAAAGTACATACTAAAATTGCGCTTTTCTTTATACATTTGCGAAAAAATTCAGAAAGAGATTCATAGTATAAAACGTTGTCTTATTCTTACACTTGTCAGTTTAATACTTTTGGTTGTCAAATTAGACCAGACTAGCGTTGGAGAATTTGGCCGTTATAATATCTAGTTTGGTTTGGTACTTACGTAGTTTTAAATGCAACTGCATCATTTAAGCTGTGAGTCAGTGTACATAGTAAAAACCTTTACTGTTGTCATATAGAGAAAAAACCTTGACAAACCAAGAATTTTTATGCCTCTGTCGAAGTCGCACAGTTTTTATCCTGGCACAACCCTCAATCCCTACTAACAAAAGAATTTTTTAATTCCGTTTACTGACTGTCCAGTTTGTGAGTAATAATCCAAGACACTGTTTCGTCACACATCCACTTACCAGGATAAAAAGTAACCCATGCCCTTCTTCGTAACATAAGCTTTCTCTATGCAAAGTTTTATCGCGATCCGTTGCTCTGTGGAGTCGCGATTAAGTAACAAACAAGCAACGAACACACATATATCCTCATTTATAATACAGGCAAGGATCTAAGAGTTCTCTGTAGGTGTTAATGCCTTTTCTTGATACACAATATTCCATCGCTAAATACTGAGAAAACATACTAGAAAATGCCACCATGATTTTCTTGTTCAACGACACTTATGAATTACACGACTTTAGTTTTAAAAACAACTTTAATTGAGTCATAGATTTTTCCGAACTTTCCCGAACATGTTTGAGAAACTTTCGTCCTAGAATGCTGTTAGCATTAAAAAAAAAACGCTCATAAAGTTACTTTTGCACAATTCGAATTAAACTAGAACAATAGAAATGTTAATCCCTATTGTGTTAAGTTTTTAGCCACCATTGAGAAATAGCATGGTATAATATTTATTTTTTTAAGAATTGGTGAGGGACTAGCTTTCAGCGGCGGCTTCGCTTGCGTAAAAATGGTGCCCTTTATGTAATATTTAACCCTGACACAACGAAATCATTTTCAATTTTTGTTTATAGATTGTTTAGTTTCTTCAGTAATAATCGAAGATCTTCTTTCGTGATACGCCCTGTATACATTATCGGAATAAAAAGTAACCTGTGTCCTTCCTCGCTTCCTCTAGGCAAAGTTTCATAGCGTTCCGTTGCTCTGTTGAGACGACTGACTAATAAAAAACAAGCAAGCCCACTTCAAATCATTCCGTATAACTGAATTTTTTACCGAAGCTAGTTGCACTATTCCTCTATAGACCTAAAAAATTCGATTACTTCCACTCTGACTGTTGCCGAGAAAAACAGAACTGTTTGACTTTGGGTTAAGCTTTACGTTAATATGTATGTAGATTGTAGATTGATTTATTTTTGCTGATCTTCTGACGTCATTATCCACTAAGGACAAATGGCTGCTTTTTAAATTTTAATAAATTATACCGAAAAATAAACATCTTTTGTAGCTAAATTATCGTAGAATTTTTTTTAAACATTTTTTTTTTTGGTTTGTAAGGACTTCCTTAAACGATTTATGGAATATAAAAAATATATGTGCATATTCCTTTTTGTATGAAATTTTTAAAATGTTACTTCGCTCAAGTTTCTTCTGACTTTTTAATTTGCTCGACGCTGTATAAAATGCTACTATGCAATAAAAGGATTGTAATCGTTTTTGCTTTACAATTCTTATAAATTTTAAAATTGAGTTATTGGACCATAAATTCTAGTGGAACTTTTTACTTTAAAATCTTCTATATTTGGAAAACTTTTGCCCCGGAAACCCGTTAAAAGATTGCTCATAAACTTACGTAATACAAATCTAATTCGAGTTAAACTAAAGCTATCTAAAATTGAATCTATATTAACTAGGTTGGCTCTGTTCCGGTTTTCAGAGAGAGTAAGGTCTACAGGTTTGCACGTATCGTATACTTATTATTAGACTGGCGTTTCCTATAAGAAAATATATTTTATTATTTAAATAAACTATATACTAAGTGACACATGGAATAATAGAATAGCCAGTAAAAATCTTCTGATTTTATATTAATAATTTCCTGCCTTCTAGATAGCAGGAAATACACGGTTTAAAAGCAATGCACATATTTACTCCATGATATTAAACTACGTTGATAGATGATAGTGGACATATAATATTTAATTGTGTATCTCGGAAGAACTACCTATCCAGTTGGGATAAAAAAAAGTAGTTCCTATTCTTCTTTGTGATGCAAGCTTCCTCTATGCTAAGTTTTATCGCAATCATCATCAAATCGGGAGAGGGGCATGTCCTCATCATTATCATTGGTTAAACTTGTCTCTTGAATATTTGGTAATGTTTCTTTATCAACAGAACTGCTTGTATTACTTAGCTCTTTGCTATTAGTATTATTGTCACTGTTCTCGTGGCTTTCTCACTTACTTCATTTATAGCTTCATCTTCATCAGTTGTTCAAAATGACCACTATGAACTTCTTGGCAGTAATAAAGTCAATTTTGGAACTCCCTTCTCACATTTACGAGAATGGCTGGTGTTACTTCTTGGCAGTGATCCAAAATCGATTTTATTACTGCCAAGAAGTTCACAGTGGTCATTTTGAACAACTTTTAAAGTAGTAAGAGAAATAAAGGTAGGTACTTAAATACACATTAAATTTGGTGTCTCTAGCTTTACTAATAGCAAAGATATTTGCTCATACTATGACTTTTCGGACAACCTGTATACTGGCTATTACATATTTTAGGCTGTGCCCCACAATATGATGTTTGTTTTAATTTAAAGTACCCCTAAGTGAATATATTTATGATCTGTTTACTACCCATCTTGCAATATTTCCAATGTTTCCAATATTTCCGTTATCCAATCGAGAATTTCCAAGATTTTCATTTGCAAGAAAATATTTTCAGCGGAAATATTTCCATTTACAACACTAGGTATGACTGATCACGAGCCTCTCAAAACTTCCGTGCAAAGCAAGACAAAACCTGTAACTGATTAATTAGAAGTTCCTAGTTTAAACCAGTACTAACTTCCAAAACTTTTTAGTGAATACCGATGAATGCAATGTTCCTTTCTTAATACCGCAAATATCAAAATGTTTGCTGGTTATTACGTGTTAAAATACAACAATTGAATAAATACCCGACGAACTAAAGGCTAAGTATTCACAAACACTCTTTTATATCCGTTTTACATTCTTTTTCTTATCTAAAAAAAATAAATCACAAATAACCAAAGAAAGTTTTAAGGTCTACAATCTTATCCCTAATAGGGCGTTTTGTTGAACTTTGGCATTTTTGGCTCAAGATACCTTACTAAATTTATTCTAAAAACATTGTTCTCCTGTAAAACATATTTTAAAATCCCAAAGAAAAACAGCAAAAATTCACACCTTCAACTTTTCCGAGGGAAAAAAGAAAGGAAAAATGTTTCCCAAACATATTTACATAATTTATCCTTAAGCAGAATTTATTTCCTTCTGCAGTAGTATTTATATTTACACTTTGAGGAGGAAAGAATACGTTAATTAAAAGCAAATTTCCCTTGTTGGGGGAGTGTTTCTAAAAGCATTGCACCGTAATGGATTTTGTAAATTATTTATTTAAGAAAGTGTATTAAACTCGTCGACGCCGGCGCGCCCCTTTTCCTGGTAAAATACTATCTTACCCCGTGTACCTTGTTGAATAAAAAAAAAATACGGAAAACTCAGAAACTGAGAACTTAACAGTGTTTGCTTGTAAGCTATAATAGGAGTTATAGCCTACCTAGTTAGAGGGACGTAAAAAGAACTGACTTACTATTCTTCAATAATTGATTTTTTTAACACAAGCAAACCCAATTTGTAAACTACTTTGATTAATTGATTGATTGATTGGAAGGTACAACAGGTTGAGGTATAAACCTCCTCCTGATCTCCTGATGGACTTTAAAAAAGCATGTTCTTAATTCATCGCGTATGTATTTTTTTCATTTTTAGTATTCCGTGCTAAAATTAGTAAAACGGAACACTTATGCATCGGTGTCCGTCTATCCGTGTGTCTGTCACAGGCGATTTTCTCTGAAACTATTCGACCTAAAAAATTGAAATTTAGCACAAAGATAGAGTATGGTGGCCCAATTATAGACGTGAAGTATAAAAAGTTGAATGTTGATTCTGGGGGTTAATTTCGGGGAGTAAATTGGGAAGAGGAAAATCAAATTTCAAGGGCATCATCTAGGGTATCACATAAAAGCTTATTGAAGCACGAATTTAACAATATATATGATGTATTTTTTGTATGCATTTTTGTCGGGAAAAGCGCTTAAAAATTGCTGTCCATCACTCTTATCACCAAAAGGATCGCTCAGAAAAATCTGAAAAAAATCATGGACATTGAGAATTAGGTGTAGATTGAGCCAAAATTATCAGGATTAAAAAACTCTAGCGCGATCAATTGTTATAAACAATTTAGCTGTTTATTTCATTATAACTGCTGAACAATTGGCAGAAAAAGAAGAAAAAATATTTGCCACGATGTAAGGAACAACTTTTGTCCTTACACGTTTTCAAAATTTTCAATTTGACTCAATCGAAACGCTCACCACTCAGCTCCGCGCGTACGCGATGTGATACGGCGTTGGTGCCGTCAGTGGCGGGTAGCGCGACTGATGGGCGGAGATCGGGCGGCCGAGGTTTGCTCAGGTTAAGTGAGGGACTGATGGCATGGAACACTAATTGTGCAAGTATAGCTTGCACTTTACCGAATTCGATCATTTTTAATGTACGCAATCGCTCAATATTTAATATACTCAACCTCTTAATTTCTTCTTGAAGAAATTGCACTCTGGCACATAAATTTCTTAAAATATTCCACCGGAGGCTTTGCCTACATTATCCGTATTCCTGTTAAGAACAGGGTGAAGTAATACAGCAACAACTTTTGATTCGGCCCAAGGGATTTACATATTTTGAAGGAGTTTATTAAAAGACAAGGACAAAGGGGATTAACAAACCAACTCAACTGTCGGAATATTAAATTTTGATTTGACTTTTGCCATGGGTTGCTTGGGGACACAGCTAAATGAGAAATGTTTTGCTGCTATTTTGTGATAGTAAAATAAAACTCATAAGTTTTTAATGACGACTTATTAACAATGACAGGACAAAAACTGAACTGATCAGCTAGAAGATGTGAATTTAAACCATTACTAAATCGTGAATCCCCGTGTGAGATTTTAAAGGGGTAACTTTTTAAATATGAGCGAGTCTTTAAAAAGTCACGTGTCAAATTGTTTCAAGTTTGTGGTAGCGCTCCAGTAAAACACAATATTAAAAATCTACAAGAAAATCACGATTAATTTGCCCACGATTATTTTAATTGGGCTAATGTAAGGAAAAACTTAAAACTGCAGGTTGGTGTAACGCTGTCCGGCGGTGAATAGCACTTTAAGAATATGAATAGCTCACGATTTTTCTAAATTATAGAGATTAAGAAATTACGTTCTTGAAATTATATTCAAGTGTAATAACTGAGTGTTATTAATAAGTGATAGCTGGTGTGTATTTTTGGAATAAAATAAGCTCCTAATTGGATTTGATGCAATAATTTATAAAAAGAGTCTATAGTACTTCATTAAACCTTGTTTTTTTTTGTAAAAAATTAATAACCTATAAAATCAAACCTAATATCAATAGCACGATATTGGAAGCATCATATTATGTGAGCTTAAAAAGTAAACAAAACTGGTTATTTGCAAATTGGAATCGCACTCATCGAATTCGAAGGTAAAAAAACATCTTCTTATTGTTTTGTTTTATTTTTGTCGAAAACCAATGAAATAAATAAATATTACGTTCTTAAATTTCCTTTTCGATACCAATTTTTTTATTATTGTCAGCCCATGAAGGCCGAAGCCTAAAGTATCAAGTACCGTGCAGTGGCGGTTGTTGTAATTTACGGAATCCATGCCAAGTTCAGGTTTTTTAGCCTACTAGGAATGTTTTGGTAAAGAAAAAAATATTTTGTAATTGGCGAAAAAAAGTTGAATGTTTGCGGAGCACCACCCCCCCCCCCCCCCAGGGAAAAAATGAACGCGTTTAGGTATTTTAGTTATGATTTTTTCTAAACAAATTTTTAGATCATTTTGTCGAAAATTTTTTAATTTTACGAGAAAAAAATGTGTTAGTAGAAAGTTATAGTCATTTGAATTTTTTTAAACCCAAACTATAATTTAAAAAAATTTCAAATAACTATGACTTTCTACTAACACATTTCTTTCTCTTAAAATTTAAAAATGTAAAATTTGTTTACAAAAATAATAAATAAAATACCTAAACGCGCTAATTTTTTTTCAGGGTAGAGGCCGGAGCAACAATTCAACTTTTTTTCGCAAATTACAAAATATTTTTTTCTTAACTGATTCCTAGTAGGCTCACTATGTAATCCCTGAACTTGGCATGGGTCCCGTATGTAGACACAGATATATATATATATATATATATATATATATATATATACAGGGTGTTATGGAAATCATTTAATATATTGGAATGGGTAACTCCTGATATGAATTCAGATTGAATAAAAATATTCATAAATGGTGTTTCACTATTAAAAAAGGTAAATATCGGCCCTCGAAAAAAAAATTTTTAGTACCTGCGCGCCACTGTCATAAATACATGGCCATATAAAAAACAGCAATAAATGTCAGTTACAGAAAAAAAATTTTTTGTTTCGAAGTCAGGCGTTGCCAAATTTTTTTACCATATTTCTATGAATCAAGTTTGAAAACCTAATATTTTTGTTACCTTTAAAGAAAGAACTCCTAGTAACACTAATTTCAAAGAGCTAAAATATTACAACACAAAACAATACAGAGAACTGCTCTTCAATTGAAGTGTAAAATAATAATCTTCAACTAAACGTACTTATTAGCACTGGAAGTGGAAACTTTCTTCTTCACTAAATAATAACCACAAATGTCCAGTGTTATCCTTATAGCACTGGAAACATTCTTTTTCACTAAATAATAAAGTTAATATACTTAATATACTTATAATAATAAGTTACAAAACTGGATTAATGTGTAAGGAATGAAAACAAAGTGATGACATTCCCAAACCAGAGAAGTATATCGAAATTATGTATTTAAAGACTTTAGTGGACGAACTAAAGAGTAAAAATGAAATTCTTCAAGAAAACAATAAACTTCTTAAAGAAAAAAATGCTTACTTGGAAAAGAATATAGAAAATTTCGAAAATTCTAACCTAATAAAAAAAGCCGTAAAACCAAAAATTCCGTGAAATTAGCTGCGAAAGAAACAAAAGAAGCAGAAATTGGCATCGAACAAAACGACTTGCCATAAGGACCACAACAGTCTAGCGTGACTGCAAGCCATCCCAAGAAAAAAGAAGAAAATGACAGTGGCATTAACCCTACTTTCAACCCCTTCAATCAAACCCTTTTATTTTCTTTGATTTTTCTATGCTTTCAACGAAGTTGAACAAAAACAAACAGAAGCTTACAGTAAAAAATAAAAGAAACAAGTGGACCCAAAACTGAGACCAAACTCAATCGAAGGCAAACAGAGGATGCAACCACCTTGAAAGCCGCTTCATCAGGTAGCTATTCTTGGTAATTTGTATCACGATTGTCTAATGACACAAAACCTGAGGATATTGGAAAATACCTAAAATTAAATTATAACATCGACTGTGAATGCGAACGGATAAAAACAAAGTGGAAGCAGAAATATAGTTCTTTTAAAATTGGTGTGCCCACGGATAAAAAATCTGTCATTCTTGACAAAAATGTTTAGCCAGTTGGTATTCAAGTAAACAGTTTTTTAAACCTAACAAGGTTAGAACCTCAACAGGGGCGAAGCCTGGTGGTAGCAAATCATCATGTATAAAACTGCTACATTACAATGTCCGCTCTGTGAAAAACAAGCTTCACGAGCTCGAGGCTGCCATTGCTGATTGTGACCTGGGAGTCTTATGTTTAACAGAACATTGGCTGGAACAGGAAGAAATAGATCCGCTGAGCCTGCTGGATTATGTTGTCAGCGCATCTACATCACGAAGTCAGTCACGTGGTGGTGGAACAGCTGCATCTGTCAAGTTTCTAGGGCTATACCTAGATAGGAAGCTGAAATGGGATGTTCATGTAGCTAATGTTTGTAAAAGACTTGGAAGTAGTGTATTTGTTTTACAAAATTTGAGTGAATGTGTTTCAATAAATACCCTGAGAACAGCATATCATGGAATTTTCCATAGTGTTATGACATATGACATTATCGCATGGGGACGGTCACCTCATGCACAAGAGTCTTTGGTCTCCAGCAAAAAGGCAGTCAGAATCATGGCAGGCTTAGGGTACAGGGAGGATTGTGGGAATGCCTTTGTTCAGTAGGGAGTTCTTACCCTTCCTTCGGCTTACATCCTGCAAAGTTTCCTCTACATCAAAGAAAAGGATGACCTACTGTCTTACCAAGACATACATGACCATGACACTAGGAATAAGACCAACTACGTTCCACAACACTGCAGGTTGGGTAAATGTCAGGCTCGACCAGAATATTATGCAATAAAACTGTTTACTAAGTTACCCCAAAATGTTAAAGAGCTCTCTACTCAGCAGTTTAAAATGAAGGTGAAACAGTTCCTAATAAAACATGCTTTTTACATCACAAAACAATACTTAGATTATAGTTGTAATATATTTTAATATTTTTATTTAGATTTCTTAATGTGTTTGTATTGTGTTCATTTCGATTTATAAATTTTAATGCATTGTATTGTCAGGAATGTTTTTATTATTGTCTAAATATGAAAATTATTTTATCTGTAATTGACGTGTAATAGCATGAATAAATGAATTTGAATAGAAAATTAAACTGTTTTAAACCACGATTGTATAGGGATATCCAAATAAAAGTGAACAGGCATATAACTTTTTTATTTTTAAAGATGGAAAAAAATGTTAAATATGAAAGCTTTGGGGATTTTTATAGATCATGCATATATCTTATCAGCAAAATAATCGAGCATCGGATAAAAAAAATTCAAAAATATGATAAAAATCATACCATCCAATTTAAAATAAGTGAGAAAATCAATGTTTTATACTATATTTCTTTTATTCGATACTCAATTGTTTTGCTGATAAGATATATGAATGATTCATAAAAATCCCCAAAGCTTTCATATTTAACATTTTTTCTCATTTTTAAAAATAAAAAAGTTATAAGGCCTGTTCACTTTTATTTGGATATCCCTGTACATATTACCACGTACACAGTATATTATCCAATTTGAATTTGTTGTAAAAATGCTAAAAATATATAAAATAATGCAAACAAGGGGCGCCATCAAGGAGGGGGGGGGGGGCAAAATGAAAATTGGAGAGCTTCCAACTATACGATGGTGGTTAAAACTTAAAATGGGCACCCCGTATATAAATATGTTTAAAGGCACAACTATAGAGATGGTAGTGACCAGTGGCATATGGTGAAATTTCTAAGTTGTATATATCTCTGTTCCTACGTACAGGACCGGTCCCAATTTTAATTGGTTTTAATTCCCACTGGGAATGTTTTTGTAAAGAAAAAAAAAACGTTTTGAATTTGCGAAAAAAGTTGAATTTTTGCTTGAGTTTACCAGAACATTCCCAGTGGGCACACTATTAAAACCTCTAAATTTGGTCGGGTCCTGTAAATAGGAACAGAGATATACAACTTTGAAATTTCACCATACGCCACTGGTACTGACCTACGTTACTAGCCATTATATCTAGTTCACGATACACTTACAATGGTATGCTACGTTATGACGTCACTTCGAGGGAAAATTTTAAATTGACTAGGCGCTTACCTGAGCAAATGAATTATGACAATAATATTTTAATAAATGTCAACTCAACATACTACCCGACAATAAACTGACCTGTAATATTTGTATAAACGTCAACCCAATACACTACCCGACAATAAATTGACCTGTACTTACATATGTACAAGGGGTGCAAGTGTCTAGTCAGTTGAGGATTTTCCCTCGAAGTGACGTCATATGTAGCATACTGTTGCAAGTGTATCGTGATCTAGTTTAATAAGAAGCATGAAAAGGTAGTAATAAAAAAATAATTCCTCTGTATCGATATACGATAGCTCAAGCTCCTGTTTTATAACAAACGACATAAAATTTTAATGTTTTATTTTAAAAAAATAACTAAACTCTAAAACTGTCTAGAAGACAAAAAATAAAATATAATCCATAGAGGAATGTAACAATAATCAAAATAAATAATTCTTTGAACAAAATTCAATATTTAAAGTAGTTAGTCGACTTATTTCTTTTAGGTATATGTCTTCTATATGTAACAATGGCAATTCTTTAAGCATACTTATATTGTTTCAATATAGTGTTTCTTTCTTCTAAAATGTTATTTTTTCTTTGTTTTTCCTGTAACTTTTTTTCTTTTATTTCCAGAAGTTTTTTATAGAAATCTTTTCTATCCTGTCTTATTTCCTTTAGAATATGTATATGTCCTTAACTCTTTATTCTTGTAACTAGTTTTTACTGACATTGTTTTTACAGATGCTACTTCCTTTGTCTTCTCAGTGGCATTTGCTTCCATTATAATATCCTGCATTATATTCTCCTTTTCCATGTTTGTGTCCACTAAACCAGTATTTTCCTTCTCAATTGCTGAATAAATCACGGTGTCTGAAGACAGCAATATAGCTGGATGTATTCCTTTTACCTAGAATTTTATCCATAATCTCTGCATATTCAAAATCTTTCCTTCCTCGGCCTGTTATTGTTATCTATATATTTTTTGTACATTCTTTCTAAATGTTTCCACCGATTCTCACAATTTGCAGCAGTTATGTTTTGTTTTGTTTTGTACCGTAATTCTTTTGCTATTTCCTCAAACATTTTCTTAAGGTTTCTTATTTTTAAAGAACCAACTTGGTTCCTATAATCTTTATACAAATCCAAGAACATAAGTGTAGAATTGTGACTTCACTTATATGATTCTCCTTCATCTTGGGCTTGGGAAGGATTGGTTGAGGGCAATATTATAAACTCCGACATACCTAAAAAAGGAAATATTGCTCTATTCTACGGTAAAGTGAAAATCTGGCAAAAACTTACCTTCTTGTTCACACATTTTAATAAATATTTGCAAAACAAACAATCTGTACTAAAAATCTGACACATAAAAAAAGTATGGTTAATGGTTAATTCTGCTTCCTTTCTTAAAATCGATGACGCCTTTTTTCTCTTTTTCGATATATGGGCTTAGCAGTTAACTCTAGTGTTTCAAAGACAATAATACAAACAGGCCTTCTATTTTAAATTTTCGCGCCAAATAAAAGTACAGGAAGTGACAAAGAGACATGTTTCATGATGAAGGGAGATCGAAATAGAAGGATTTCTTGTCATCAAAGGTCCGTGCGCCATATTTAAGTTTGTCAACAGCACACAAGCCACACAATTGAATGTTTTAATTTTTTTTTTTCGTTTAAAGATTTAAATAATTTAATTTATTTTCACTACCTAGAAAATGGTCTTCGTCGATCCGTTGTTAACCAATATTTTGATCAGTTTTATCTAGTTTCTTTGAGTGAGTAGCGTAATAGGGTTGAAAACTAAATTTAATTCAAAACACTAATAATATTTACGTATTATATGGTAACTTTTGCCGGTGCAAATGTAATTTAGCGGATCTGGTTATACTTTTGAAGTAAGTACTAGGTATGTAGTTGTGCTCAATTCAATTAGTATTTTCGTTTTGATTTTTAACTTTTCCTTGGCAGAAAGTTTAAGCTAGTAAGAGTAAGAATAACGCTTATTTCATTAATAACGTAATATAGGGTGTCTTAAATATTACTTAAAACTAAGGCTACTGACAAAAATGATTGATTTCGCAGTGCCTTTTTACTATTTTTTTTAGTTTCTTCGTAGGAAGAGGTTAAAAAAAATTCTTAAATGTCTTAAATTACGCTTAAAAACAGAAAATAAATTCTCCTTAAAGATTTATACGTCTGACAACGTTTCAACAAATTCATTTGTTTAAAGTTTTTCGCGCGCAAATTTCCGTCAAGCGCCTTGTGTACGATCAGCCAGATGCGGCGAATATAGACTGGTTTTAGGGTATTTTTGAAAATTTTTAAAATGTTCGATTTAAGAAAAAAAAAGTATTAGATATGTCTGTAGACCATCCCAGGAGTCACCCATTCCAATATATTAAATGATTTCCATAACACCCTGTATATATATATATATATATATATATATATATATATATATATATATATATATATATATATATAACTCGAGCCAGAAAATACTTTTCCCCTTCCAACTTATACACTCTGTTTCCCAAATAAGACCTAACCTAGAGTACTGCTCCCACATCTGGGGAGCGACATCACCTTCGACACTTAACATCCTTGATTCTATCCAAAGCGCTGTTGGGGATTTATCCCTTTTCTACCGCTACTTCCACGGATTTTGCTCTGAAGAACTAGACGGTATTATTCCCTCCTTAACTGTTCCTAACAGAACAACAAAAGGCGCGTTATCTATGCATCCCTTTACTGTCCAGCTATAAAAGCCTAGAACAGACCACTTCTCTCGTTCATTGATACCTAGGGTCTCCAGATTATGGAACAAATTGCCTGCAGATGTTTTCCCTTCCCGTCCCAACCTCCAATCCTTCAAATCCCGTGTCAATAGACTACATTTCCCTTCTCTTCAGACTCCTACGGTACGTTAGTACTTAGGCTTGAAGTCTACGTGGGATGTCTTAGATAAAAAAAAAATTCACCAGTCGCCACTGACTGGTACCGTGGATGTATTGGAAAAGTTCGACTCCCAATTTCGTTTTATGTAGGAACTTTTTTAGCCGTATTGAAAAAATAAGATCCCAAGAAATTTACAGATATGACTATTCCAAGTAAAAGATTGATACGTTTACCATTATTTACCTTTGTGAGCTATAGAACCCTTTCTAGCGCCTAAGGCTGCCTCTTGGCTTCAGACCTACAGACGAACGACTGATCGAGGGCAATATGGATACAAAACCGTAAAAAACACATATTTTCCGCTCCACATTTTTCTTCTCTTGTTTGGCGTTCGCTCTTAATCAAATTAATAGCGATCTGTCCTTTTTTAAAAAAATTTTGTTTGTCAGCTTTTTTCTTTTTGCCACTTACTTTTGAATTCATTCGAATCGGGAAGTTTTCTGGGCGGAAGACAATAGCTCGCTTTTGTCTCAGTTTCTAATATAATTTAACAGTGCTGATAAAAAGTGTTTGTATTTTTGACAACGATTTATGATATCAAGGCGTGATAATTTAAACGGAGAAAATAAAACGTCCGAAACAATTCTTTTCTGACATTTTATGCCGAGCAAGAATATATACAGGGTGGAAGAAATTACGGATTTTTCTACGGAGTGTATTCAAAATTTTTATGACTGTTTTATCTCTGAGCCAAGCACTTAGTAATTCACATGGTAGTTTTTATTTTATTGATGTCTGTTACCTATAGTAAACAATCTAGTTATATAGTGCCGTCCTTCAAATTACGGTCATTAATAACAATAACTATCGAACCAAATGATACCAAGGTCTTCGGCTTATGGTTCTAAATAATTATATTCTTTGCAGTTACCGTATTGTTACATTTTTACCTGGCAAATCATTAGTGTCAGCAGTAAAAGGTTAAATTGTTTCTGTTTTTCTCTTATAATTAACTGGTATTGCTTCATATTATTTTATGGCAACTGTTGGTGAATAAGGTATTTGGTATGGGAGCTTGTGGTAAACAAAGAATACCAATTTAAAACGAAGTTGGATCAGAAATTAACTAGAAGTTCCTTTGACGAAATAGTTTAATACGATACATAGTCAATGTCTTTTACCAAATTTTTAAATCTGTAAATTTTCGATATCGGTGAGCACGAAAATCGAATCAGTGGTTCTCGAGATATAGGCGCACTAAATGACAGACAGACCGAGAGACGTGTTTTATAGGGGTTTATAATGTGTAGAGATACCCCCGGTTTTGTAGAGCCGCTGAAAAAATTAAAGTTAAGAAAATATGTTCAAGTAGAATTAAAATCATCTTTAAAGAAATCTTTCCACTTTATCAAAGGAAAAAGATAAAAAGAACACCGCTAAACTAATTTTTCCAAGATGAAAAAAGAGCCATATAATCACGAAAATTCCCTTAAATTATTCTTTAGCCAGCACAAAAATAGAGTCCGAGTATAGTCCTGCGGTCGGCAGTATATTCATCATAAGAAAAAGAAGATTGAAAAGAAAATTGTGAAACGTATATGTATATAATGACCGTTTACTGTCTGTAATTTATCAAAATCCCTCCGGGAAAGTTTCAGAAGTTTTCTTTGGGAACTTAATTTAAAATATTATTTATTTCGTGCGTTGGTTGGGGAAAAATCCTGTCCTTTGGGAATGAATAGGCCGCAGTTTAAGCGTATTTTATGAGAGGAAAATTTTCGGTATTATAAAAAGTTCAGTAACGAGGAGAAATGTCAACTATTTTTTTTTCAAATTCTGGGTTAAAATTTAACAATTTGACATTCATGGTTTCCAATATTAAGTTTAGACTACGACACAGTCGATTTTCTTAAAGAGAATAAAAGAAGGATCTTGTTGGCATCGTTTTCGAACATGGTCTCTGCTGGTCACACACACATCACTTCAGTAGATACATCACCTGCTAAACTGAGTTTACTTTCTACGTTTCAACTAGAAACGAAGTCAATGAACGAATGTATTCCCGAATAATGTATATATATATATATATATATATATATATATATATATATATATATATATATATATATATATATATATATATATATATATATATATATATATATAGTAAACTTGATTGCTATCGACCGTACTGATAGAGATAAAAAGGTAAAATTTTATCGGGATTTGCGGTCTGTGGATAATGAAACTACTTTTTTCTTAAATACCCAATATTTCGCCAATGTTTATTGGCTTCTTCAGGGGCAAACTACAAAAATGTAAAAACAACAGACAATAAAATGAACAAATACATGTTGCAAAAATTACTTACAGAACTAGAGTCAATCCTTAAAAAATAAAACTGCCATTGTCACGTCATAAATGATCAAAGTCAAACGGCATTACACACAACTATTTTTACAAACTTACAGAAAACACTGAAAGACGAGTACAGACAAAGATATATATCTTTGTCTGTACTCGTCTTTCAGTGTTTTCTGTAAGTTTGTAAAAATAGTTGTGTGTAATGCCGTTTGACTTTGATCATTTATGACGTGACAATGGCAGTTTTATTTTTTAAGGATTGACTCTAGTTCTGTAAGTAATTTTTGCAACATGTATTTGTTCATTTTATTGTCTGTTGTTTTTACATTTTTGTAGTTTGCCCCTGAAGAAGCCAATAAACATTGGCGAAATATTGGGTATTTAAGAAAAAAGTAGTTTCATTATCCACAGACCGCAAATCCCGATAAAATTTTACCTTTTTATATATATATATATATATATATATATATATATATATATATATATATATATATATATATATATATATATATATATATATGTGTATATATATATATATATATATATATATATATATATATATATATATATATATATATATATATATATATATATATATATATATATATATATATATAATGTCTGAACAAGCGGCAACAAGCCAATTCAAATAATTGTTTTCAAAATACCATTGATACATAGGGACACCATCTGAGTGTAGAAAAAATTGCCTGCAGTGGTTGGGTCCTTTCTCTTCCTAACCCCAATCCTGTAAATCCAATATTAATTTCCCTTCTCTTGAGATGCCCACGGTACGATAGAACTTAGGC
Organism: Philopedon plagiatum; assembly: GCA_963971165.1. Taxonomy (NCBI): domain Eukaryota; kingdom Metazoa; phylum Arthropoda; class Insecta; order Coleoptera; family Curculionidae; genus Philopedon; species Philopedon plagiatum. Next base: position 97,578,978 of record OZ020194.1, read on the forward strand.
TTGAAGTCTACTTTATTACATAATAATATTATGTACCTAGATTTATTCAGGTTTCTATGTTTTTGGGGTTGCACAACGTAGATATTCAAACAAAAAAACAAATTTTCATCATATGCACGACAAAAAAATTATCCCTTAATTATTATTATTATTGGCCTTACGACAACACTGCTAAATTTTTGATAAAGTTATTAAATATCAGAGTTATCAGACATTTTTTTCCAATAATTTGCGATCCTACATATATGAAGACTTCTTAAAGTTCCCCAACTTCTGACGTAAAAGTTGTTGAAGCTAATTCGGTGCGCTCGTCGCGAATGGCTAAAGGAAAGCGGCTTTAACAAGAATTACTGGGTAAATGTTTAGGTAACAAGTTAGTGTCAAATAATTTGATGAGAAGAGAATTTATCGCTAAATCTATCTGGATTAGAGGGTTGGTTTCTCGTATCATTAGGGCAAGAATCTTTTATGGAAAAGTTAAACTGCAAGTTCGAACGGAGAACACATTTGTGGCACTACTAAAACATGGTATAATGATCCTAGAATGCTTATGATAAAATAAAAAATAAGTTTACAAAATTAAATACCGACTACACACAATAAAAGGTTGCGCGTCTTTTAATGGGATTTATATTCATAGTTGTTTTACAAATGTATATACAGATACTACAAAATATCTCGCGTATCTATTCATGAGAAATATGTTTGTATTTCACTTAGGCATGTGACGATGTGCGACCACGCCTCCTCTTTCTCGTAAATAGTATGGCAAACATTTGTAGTGTATAAAAATTTGTAATATAACTACGAATATAAATCCTACAGTAACTCAACTTGTTTCCTACGTTGCAGTTGTTATCCCGCAACACGAGTACCTACGACCACGTACAGGGTGTCCAATTTTCGACACTTTTTCAGGGTCTCTCGATTATCTTTAAAGATAGATAGCTGAGATGATAACTACGCCACTGAATTCTAAGAAAAAATCTATATAATAATCAGTTTTTACCTTACTGATAAGTTAAAAGGCAACTGAGATACGAGGGGTGCTTGAAAATGACACATTTTCAAAATCGCCCTGTATCTCCGAAACGAAGGGGGCTATAAAGATTCTGTTTGTAGCATCATACGTTTCACGAAAAAGTAGTACAGTATTGCAAAATCCACAGCTCTGTATCTTTAAAGATACCCTGCAAAAGGGTCGAAATCTACATCTACATACCACACTTGATAAAAATAATGGGATTTATATCAAAAAATCGTTATATTCCTCTCACTCTTACTCATTGAGTGTTATAGAAATTTGTTAGAATCTTTAATTAATTAAAAAAAATAAACTTTCAAAACATGGGATAAAAGATTCAGGACCATACTGAAAAAATTAGGTTGATTGTAGGTTCTTGAAGAAGTAACATCGGATTAAAAACTTGATACCATTATACCTTAAAAATTGCAATGGAAACGTGTTCTGTGTTTTACTCTAGCTTTAATGATAAGTAAAAAAAACCACCACCCTGTATATCCGAAACAAAACATTTTTAGAGGTTTGTTTATTAAACCTCGACAAATATTAACAACTGTTAATTTTTTGATTTGAACAATATGGCTTTATGTCCGCCATCTTGCTCTTATTTAAATTCAAAATCTATGCCACCCGTGCATTTAAGACATATCGATTGACACATCTTTACTAAAATCGGTCCAGTAGCTAAGGTACTGTGAGGGAACATACAAACAAACACGCATACATAGAATGCTAAAAGCATATCCCTTCCTTTTTGGCTTCACCGTAGTCTGGTGAAAATACTAAAACAACTTGCTCAATTGAAAGCGACACTTTAAAGTACTCCACAACTATCTAACAATCAGGAAGTAATCTACGTATTGTTTTTCGCAAGTATGCCAATTTAAAGCTCGATATACATATTAAAGAAACTTCTTAGAGCTTTCTAACTTTTGGAACTAAAAGTTAGAACTAATTCGGTTAGCTAGTTCAAAATTGCTCAAGGAAAAGTAACTTAAACGGAAATTATCTAGTGAATATTTAGGTAGCAAGTTAGAGTCAAACGAGAAGAAAATGTATCGATAGATCTAAATACCTGGATTAAATAGTCATTTTCTTTAGAGCAATATGTAGTTTTTCTAGATAAGTTCTAGTAGAAGTTTTGATAAAAACTATTTTATTATTTTAGTCTAATACCAGTTCTATAGAGCCAAAATTACTTTTTTTTTTGAATTATCTTTCCTCATATGTGAAAGAAATACCAACAAGACAGTCTGAATTAATTTTCAATTAAGTTGTCTTCCTGCGTCCGCAGGAGTATTTTTGCCCTCTCTGTGTCTTCTTCGACCTATGTTTCCAAAAAGAAAGATAGAAATGCGATTCGTCCTGCTTTTATCGAATAAAATATTAACGACATGTTTTCACAAGAAAAAACTTTCCCATTCTACGGATGCAGTTAAATCACTGGCGGTGTTTTTTCCTGAAAGCTCGGATTTCTTTTCGCGGAGACGCAATTCTGTATATTTCCTGCCAAGATTTATCTATTTTGTATTTGTTTATAAATGCAATATTCCGTTAATTAAATTAACTGGTCAAGTTTGTGACTTTTGTAAACTAAAATTATCAGATTATGGTAGGTTTTCGGGGTTCATCAAGACGGAACCCGTATATTAGCCAAAGATTGTCTGATCTTAAAAAGCTATTATTTACCGAGATTTTTAATGTGTAATTAATATGTATATTTTTGCACTTTCTAGAAAATTGCCTTTCGGAACAAGCAATATTTACGACAATTCCCGTATGCACGGAGCTGATTCATATGTTTCCGTTTTAACTCAATTTTATGTAACACTTTACTTCAGCTCTTGTGTGACCGCCAAAAATTAATATTTATTGATACTAATAACATAATAATTTTTCATCTCATGATACGCCAGCTTTCTTGTAAAGTTTAATACACGGTCGAAAAAAACTTTCAAAAATGTCAAAATCCATCAAAAGCATTTCAAAGGGCTCACAAAGAGTGGCCCTTTCCTTTAAGCCAAAGTTTACAAAAAGCTCCTTTAGAAAAGCAGCATCCAGGCGCTCCACTTGCTCCTATAAACTACTTCTGACCACAGAACAATTCGGGACCTATAAACTTTACCTTTTGAAACCGCTGCCCTCTTTTGGGGATGTTTTTTGTTGGTAAATCTATAAAGGTCATAAATAAACTGAATTGAATTCTCGGTTAAAAGACTTTTTACGACTTTTCTGCGTTTTTTGCCACTGAATGTTTTTTGTTGTGTGGTAATTTAATTCTTTTATTTTATAACATTTGCATAGATTTTAAATTTGTCTCTACGTCAGAGTTTTTGTTGGCGACAGTTGAGATATCATATGCTTCAAAACAATTAGAAACGCAAAGACAAAAAATGTCTGGATATGTACTTGGTTATTCTGAAGGGAGTTTTTGAAAGGAAAGGCGCTTTAAAATTTGTTCTGCAAATACTGGCTAGTTGCCTGTAGCTGCACGTATTCTAATTTGTTTGATTGTTTTAAAATTGCTGACCAAATTTAAGAGTTGGCTTCAAGATATATATTTATAGATTTTACACCCTAACAAATTTTTCTCCTTTAAGAAAACGTCCGTTAATGTGTTGAAAGATCCGTCATTTCAGTTTAAAAGAGGATTCTGTGCAAAAGCGTCCAAGGCCTCAAGATTTTTCTTTAATAAAACGACTCTTAAAAACCGCCATTCCGTTTTCGGAAACCTTTTCTGTATTTGATATATAATCGGTATCCGATGTCTCTACAAAATATGTTTCTGCAAATAGGTATCTAAATAAAAATGTAATTAGGAAAGCAGCAGCTAATTTCTTACCAGAAAGGCTTACATCCAGGGTGGCTGAACAACAGACTACATTCTTGAATTTTCTTCACTAATTAATTATATTTTCTTCTACCTTTATTTTTTATTTATTATCATTTTGGACCCTTGAATGATGTTCTTTTTTTGAGGATACATTACCTCCTAAGTACAAAACTCATCTTTTCTGGATACGTAACTCACGCAGATATCCTACAACTTTCCTTTGATACTTCCATTGCTGCCTTCATATTTCCAGAAATTATATTATTCAGGGGTAAAACACAAATGCTTTGTGCCGATGCTTTTCTTGATGCATGTGAGGCAGTTAAACGCCATAAAAGCCTATATATACTTGTCCTTGTCTATCCCTTTCTCTGACATTTGTTCTTAATTGTTTGTCTTTTGATATCGCGGACACACAAAGCCGCACTGTTTAGTAGTGGAATGTTATTTATCCAGGGGCACGCTAGCCTTTGGAATAACCTTCTATTTGTGTTTTCGTATGTAAAATTGGGGTGGCTCCAGCTATTTAATTTTATTTAGGAAGTGTAGCTAATGTATTTGGGTCCAGAATAAATAAGTGTCGAAGGCGGTTCCGCTCCTCGTCTCTTCTCTATATATTATAGACCGCAACGCCTCTCTGTCCGTTAGTACTCTTATAACTCGATAACTACTGAAATGATCTATAAACATGTCAATTTTATTTTATTTTTTACATAAGACTACTTTTTTTCGAATTGGAATTTTAACCCTCGGGGGTAAAACACACTTCTTCCACTGATTTACCAAGGCCCAGCCCTAACTAACAAAGATAGAAAGCTGAAATTTTGCATGTAGCTTTAGTTTAGGCCCCAGACGCCCACTAAGAAAGGATATTGCAAAACTCACACTCTAAAGGAGTAAAATCAACCCCTAAAAATTAAATAATTTTGTAGTTTAAAAACCAATGGGTTTTATGAAAAAGGCCGAAACACGTCGATTTTTTTGATTTGTTGTGTTGGAATACTCATAAGAGGTAAAAGCAACCCCTCACCAGATCTACTAAACCCTACGTCGGGTTGTGAAATTTTGAAATTTGGCATGCAGGTTTGCTTTGCGTTCTTGGTGCAAAATAGTAGGGAGTGTTATGAAAGTCTCTTTCTTGCTAAGTGGGTAAAGTCATTCCCAAAAAATTAAAATATGTTTTATTCTTAAACGATAGATTGTATTGGCAAACGCCGAACCAAGTCATTTTTTTTTTAGATAAAAACCAATTTTTTTGTGTTGTAATTTAAACCCTAGGAGGTAACACCATGTGCAAACATTTTTAGTTTATACTTAAATAAATCTGGCAACCGTGCTTTCAGATGTTTGGTCAGCATGACCTAGCTAGCCATTTTTTATTTTACGCTTTCTTTATTGTTAAACACAGAAGCTATAGTTTTAAAAAAATTGCGTATACTGTATAAATGAACTTAACTGACTTAAGTCCTAATTTACAAATATATATTCTAAAAATATATTTAATGATTAAAACACGCTGACGAAACCCGTGGGTACCAGCTAGTATAGTTTATATCGATGCAATGTAGAAAAAATTATTGGGCTAAATATATTCTACAAAAGATTCCCAGACAGCATATCTTTGACAGGTGACCTACAACTAGCGTTTTTTGCTGCAGCTTGAAATTAAAAATGATTGTTAAACTTGGGACTGATTTTTCAAAATAATTCTTTGCATCTTATCAAAAGTTCATTAGTATATTAGAAATTCTTAAAATAAGCAATATTTTGGGCATATTAAAAATAAATTAGAAATACCCGGCATATCAACTAACGCATCACTTTTCTAAAACTGAAAACCTGAATTAATTGTTTTATTTATTTTCCCCTTAAATATCCGCAACTATCAGGTTAAAAGCATACTAAAGTACCTCAGGATGGCGACTTACTTTATGAATGCTTTTACACACTAACACGGTTGGTTTACGCTTGGCTGCGAAAAGTACACTTTCTGCCATGCTGTAATATTTAGTCATTTTGCTGGCTTCAAATTAATTCTCTAAGAAAATTTATATAACAGTAAATTAATTTTATTGAGGTTATGCTTTAACTTTTAAAAGGTTATTCTCAGTTAAAGAAAACAACATTTTGTAAGCCAGCTCGGTTATATTCCATAGGAGTCGATTTTATCAACAGCCAACTGTGTTGTTAGAATAATAATTATATAATTTACAATGATAGTCTGGAATATTTATCCAGTGAATATTAGAAATCCGGATGAGCTGAGCTAAACATCTGCATCATGCCGTAGAGTAAGAATCAAGCAGGGAAAAGCCACGAGCGTCATAGGCATGAAGACATCGCGCGCGCTCTGTCCCGTTTTATTTATTTATTTATTTACGGGACTAAGCCCATTAAACTGCAATATAAGTACAGGATTAGTTATACAAAATATAAATCCTTAAGTCTATAATTAGTAGCATAAATAAATGAACCATACAGCGCAGTACAGACAAAACATACATATGAATCTAGACAAACACTAGACAGCAAGATGTGACAATAAATTTAGTAACAATACGCTATATGCTGGATAATATACACATGATATATGGCACATCATATTTGATATATGATATACATGATACATGAAGGATGGAGATCATGCCAAACGCCAAAGGCGGCTCAAAAATGCCTGTCTGAAATACCGAAAAACTCAAGATCGTTGAAGTGACCATTTGCCAGTCGCAGAATCCTGTTGATGGCAGAAAAACAGTGACAGTCTCAGTCAGAACGTCTGGTCAACTGACTCGACCATTCAAGACATTGAACAGCAATTTAAGATCCCTTTGCCGACGCCTCACCTCAAGTGTGTCAATATTTAATTGAGACTCCAGTTGCTTATACAAGGCTTCCTGAGTATTTGCTTTTAAAGCGATATATCTTGGGAATTTGTGTTGGACACGTTCAATAGCATCTATGTGCACTGCATAGTGCGGGGACCAGACTGAAGAGCAATATTCAACATGTGGGCGTACCAACGAACAATACAGTAATTTAATAGCAGAAATTGTTTGGAAAAGCACGAGTTAAGTGCTTTACGAAACCTAACATTTGAAGAGCCTTGTTGGTAATATTTTTCACATGCGGTATAAAAGTCAGTCCTGTGTCAAAAGTGACACCAAGATCGCGCACGGAAGACTTAGTTTCCAGTCTTAGACCGTCTATACTAAAATCAAACATAATTGGGCTTTTAAGTTTATCAAATCTCAGAATGTGGCATGTGTCGACATTCAGCTGCATCAGATTGTCATCACACCACAACGACAAGCAATGTAATATATGCTGCAGGCGAACAGTGTCCTCACTCGATGTAATACGGCTGAAGATCTTTAGGATATCCGCAAACAACAAACAGCACTCAGAGCCAATGTACTGCGTAACATCATTGATGAATGTGTTGAACAATAATGTCCCCAGATGGGAACCTTGAGGGACACCCGATGGAACCAGAATTTCTTTGGAGAAAATTGTTCGCTCTTACGATCCTGTTTTAGACTATTCCTGGCTTAGTTGCTGGAAATCGATATACCAGTGGCGTAGTCTGGCCTTTAACGGATTTTATTTCGATTTTGATTTGGCCAAAGCGAAAATCATGCGGCGTTGCCAGTTCATTCAGCACCACTATTTGTATCATAATAATAAATAATAATCCATAACACACCTGATGCTCACTTTGCAAAAGATGAGAAGGAAGGAAATAATTGCGGTTTCTGTCAGTTATGACGCTCCTGGCTTCTTACTTTATGCCTCCACGGTCATTTCTTTGAGTGATGTCCGCAGCGCCGGTAAAAAAATATTTTTATATAAAGAGAACGACCGTTCGAAATCCAACGATGTAACCTTTGCGTAGGTAAAATGGTCTTTGAAAGGGCTTAACGGATTTATAGAAACACTATTAGTATAAATATGTCCCAATTTAGCAACGCCAACATGGTTTCTCAATACGCCATTAAATTTTTCCGAAACAACTTTTCTCGTCATTTAACGATTGGAGAAGTATTTGCACGCCTGCTAAAGTTGCAAAGACTCCACTAAAGACGACGAAGCATTCTGTAATTTTTGAATCGCTTCTGCTACGACTTCTAATTATTATGTATAGTTTTCCAATCGATTTCAACTGGAGCATCTTTAAACTTTCTCCGACTTTCCTTGATTAAAGCGGTTTCTTTAGCGTCACATTTTAAAACTACAGATTTTATTTTCTGAATATGTTGGCAGTAATAACAAGCTACTTGTAACCATGTTCTCCATCGTGTTCAGAACTGGCTCTGCAGGTTCTAGAGTGCCAGGACACTCTGCACGAAATTTGCGAATTCGCTTGGGGAATTTGCGAACTACTGCTTTAGTATGTGCTAGCATGTGCTGCATTTACATCTGGATAAGAGTGATGAGTAGTTTCCGCCTCCAGATGCAATGCATGAAGTATACACTTTGCGTGAACTAAATCAGGGCAGGCATTTTTAGTAGACGGCCTGCTCGCCATCACGGCGAGCGAAATAAACTATTTATGACATGAAATAATTTCTATTCGTTTCCGAGCAATATGTACTTTGCTTTTCGTTGACCCAAGCAAACCCCGACAGTACGATAATGGAAGTGAACCAAAAGTGGTGCGCCTTAATTGTCAGTTAGCATCTCTAAAACGACATTTTTGGGTTTGATAAGTATTCTTTCCTTCAATCTCGACAATTTAAATCCGAACATTTAGGGTTTTCAGGTCTGAATCCGCGTTTCAGAGTAAACAATCCCATATATTCAGAGTATCGATCAACTGAAACCTTTTAAGCATTGACACAAACTACCCTTTTAATATATCTATCCCTTTAGAGAGCAGCAAGAAAAAAGCCCAAAAATGCTAATAATACCGTCTCCGTATCTCCCAGTAGGGAGACAAAGGTCTGTCCTATGAAGAAATAAACATCGCCATTGCAATAAATACCGTTTAGGGTTGAAAGAAAAGTGCCTAGTCGGGAGACACAAAGGTAACAAGGAATGAACAGAGAGAACGAAATAATCATGAAAGACTTCTTGTAAGCGTGTTTTTAGGGGACAGCGATTTATTTTTTAAAGATTCATGGCCACGTTTGTCTTGCTAATAATTTAACGGATAAAAGACGGTATTTGTGGGTTTGCGGATAATAATGACAAAAGGAGAATTTGACAAAGACGAAATTTTCCTTTTACGTATAGTCTCTTTTTATAGAGACTATTGAAATAACAAATTACATTTTTTATATACAAACATTTACCAAATTAACTCTTAAGAAAATTCCAAAGATAGTCTATGGGCAGTACCAGGCCACCTACTCGTTTTTTTTCTCTCAAATTTAGTAAAAAATTATTGAAAACGTGATACTAATTCTCGGCCATATAGTAAATCCTCGTTTGAAACAGTTTATGTTCGAGTAGAATGGTAAGAACCTTCCTAAAATCTGTTCAGCCCCCTGCAAAGCTTCCCATTTTGAAACCGACCGTATAAATTATTTAATTCTAGTTTTATCGCGATACATCTGGCTTTAAAGCCTGCAACACGATCTACGTGGAAATGAATGCGCCCCACGGCCTTTATAAAAAACTCAAAAGCATTTCAAACACTTTCAGGGCCAACTTGTGTAAAACGAAAGCAGATTCCTCTCTTCGTAGGATGAAAAATTCAGCGTGGGACATGAAAGACCTTTTCCTTTTTAAAACGGGTCGGGAATGGGATCGATTTGGAGCAATTTTCAAAACAACCTAATTCCAACAGACATAAAATATTTCTTAAGCAAACATTCGCTTTTGTGTGCTCAGTTCTTTCAATTGAAAGAGACAGAGAAAGTTCCGAATTAAATGCATCCGAGTCGAGATTTTTCCTTTAAGGTATAAAATGAGACACCTTAAATCTGAAGGGAAATTTTTGATTGCGATAAAACTAAAAAGAAATGGGATCCGAAGAGGTGTGATGGAAACAAACAGGGAAGATATATTTTATTTGTTAAAAGTGGTGTAGGTATTTAGAAAAAAAGGTTTCTTATAAGACATGATTTTTACGTACCCACAAATTGATCTGGCGCGGCCCGTGAGTTTTTTTTACAGGTGGGTCAAATTTTGTAAGCAAAGCAAGTGATATCAACGCAACAAGAAAAAATACACTTTTTTAATTAATGGAGGTTTTTTAATAATGTACCTAGCTCTGCCTGGAAATTATCACAAATAACACTGCAAAAAACATTTAAATTGCATTTTTGCTGGGATTTTTTAAAATTACGTGCAAACCTTTTTAATATAATTTTTTATAATTTACTCACCTTTTAGGTAGTTAAATGTGTGTGTCTATCAAATCGATCCTTCTATCCTCCTGTTGGGAGAAATGTTAAATCACTACTCAGTAAAATTATAAATACTTCTAATAAAAGGATTTTCAATGCTTAATATAGCTAAAGCGCTTAAACTTGACTCCCCCATTGTATTTCTTAAGAAAGTCTTAATCCTTTTTAGTATCGAAAAGCACCTGTCACTTTCCACTATCGTCATTGGTCTTAAATCTCTAATAATTTTACGCTTTCCGAAAACGTTTCACTGAGGTTCATTTCTAACAAGAGCTGTAGAATGTCAACAGCAACCGCACTATTATAAAAGGTCTTTACGACTTGATATAACTGATTTAAGCTTGGAAACGTTTATCATCTCATAATTATCATTTAAATATTTAATGTCAGTAGCGCCAGTTTTAGTCCATAACAGATCATCGGTACAAAGCAAAACACACGGAAAACAAAAAAAGGCATTTTTTACGTTGCACCCGCAAATACAGTCAGAAATATTGTACATACTTGGCTTAAAATACCTGGTGATGTCTTTCCCTCTGTCTTTCGTGGTCTGTGAAGAGGTCTGGGGTGTCCTTTTTCTTTAATTTCGTTTTTCAAATGTTAATGCACTGCTTATTTACAGTGCAGTATTTCGTGCACTGTTAAAGCCATTGTTAACATAAGTACTCAATTACTAGTACTACACAAAGGACACAACACAAATATCAAATAATATTCAAACAAAAACAACAAAATTAGGTCGAAAGACGAAACACTTCTTCAATTTAGCAAATGCTGGCGAGTCCGGCGACTAATAATGATGAACGATCAACAAGAGCTTGGAGGCAGCATGGATACAATTTTGAAATATTAATGCATCCAGTGCTGCGCTGCCAGGTTATTGTTAGTCTTAATTACTGTAGGTTTTAATGTCACAGTTACAATTATTATTATTATTAGTAATAACATAAATATCGTAAAATAAAATTAGGTAAGCTTATATTAAATGTATAAATCTATCGCGAATAGCGAATATTGTTCTAATAATAAATTGGCCAGATTTAAATTGGTAAGCCAGAATTTGCGATAACCCTGAAAACGGGCGCAGCGGCATTGACGGCCACGCGTGCCCCAAAAGCGATATTATTGGTGGGCCGTCGACAAGTTTTGTTTCTTTTTAACTTCCTAAAGCGCCTATGTTTGTTTCTCTCTTAGCTTTAATGCATTTTATGTAGTCCAAAGCTTTAAAAAATAAATTATTAGGTAGATCATTGAAAATAAATTTAGGTGGGTCATTGACTACATGACCTTATGGACGAGCCGCGCCTGAAATTGAAAAACTAATCTTCAACACGTCTCTTTAGAAACAGCGTTGATTAAACGAAATAAAACAGAAAATACTTAGTACGCCTCGGTGGCTTTGCTAAAAAACTCAAAACCGTTTAAAACACTCCTGGGGGCTATTTGCCTCAAACGAAAACGGATTTGTGACTCTAAGTGATAAAAAAGTTAACGTAGGCTACAAGAAATAAAAGTATTATATCGAAGAAGTGAGAATAAACCTCTTTGAAGCGTTCTCGTGCCCAAATTACTTCAGAAACGGATTTTAAAGAAAATTTAAGGGGTGACCAAAAATTGGACCATTTTAAAATATGAATGCATGCGAAATTTACGAAAAACAAAGCTTTATTACACGAAAAAAAAACTCTATGTGCTTACATAATAATTATAAATACCATACAGATAAAAATTTGATGTAGAATTTGATTTTGCCAGAGTTGAGGTGACGGTAAGCGCGGTTTTCCCAAAAAATTTCCCGAGACCCATGTAGAGCGCAATGACCACCAAAAAAAAATTCTAGCAAATATGAATTCGTATCAGAATTTTTTTTAACTTTATATAGTTCCAGGATCACCCTAAAAATCACATGCGACGGGATTTTCCTGATAAAAAATTGTCACGAAAATCGACATCCTATCTTTCATCGTGAAATAAACAATTTACCACGTGACACAAAAGACCTCTTCCGTTTTAAAGTGAGTCAGATTGGATCGATTTGAAGCAATTTTTAAAGCAAGCCAACTTCAGCAGTCATAAATTATTTCTAGAGCAAATACTCGCTTTTGTATTCTGTTTCTATATTCAACTTGAGGAGATACCGTACAGTGAAATGCTCTTCAGCTGAACTTTGGATTTTGTAGACTGAAAGTAGGACAAAAAAGTGAATGTTCAATTGATGATTATATTTTTTAATGAAAAATAGAAATCTAACATCGGAAATCATAAAGAATTAAATTCAAGAAGCAAAGGTGTTTGTAAAAGGCTTATACAGCCGATTACATCATACATTACATATTAGTTAGATAGAATATCAATATGTGATCAAACAATAATTCTGGTATGAAAGAAATGAAAAATAAAGCGCGCAGCAGAAAGACAAAGAAACATCCAGTGGCAACGGCTTCCTGGGAAATAAAAGAAAAATTAACTGAAACTCTTTCGATTCGCCTTATTCCTGCAAAAAGTTGAAATCGATAGCAGGATGGCGCATCAAATCGTGTCGAACATAATAGGATTTTGATTATAGAGCCGCTTTACCAGCTTTAATACCGGTTTTACTTTATCTTAAGATTATTGTGTCTTGTTTAATATTAGGAAAGTTATATCGAAAGATAAGAAATAGTTTGCATTAGTAGTATATTTACAGGTAATTTTTAAAAATGTGTGTTATGATTTCAAGTATAGTCCATCAGGTTACTATTTTCATAACAACAAAGTGTTCGCAAAAGCGAAAATAATACAAAACAGAACGTACTCAAAAAACCTAAAAGTTCATAACCATTATTTTCATATTCCCATTTGTAATTAGACATATTTACAACAGTTTAATTAACATCTAATAAATTCTCTTCTTAATTGAAATTTAATTAAAACGCGTGTAATTTATAAGACCATTATTAGTTTCAGAATTATTCGAGTGGTAAGCTGTCAAAAGTTTATGATAATATTCCAGTTCGAGTCGAAGACACGAATATACATACATATATACGTTTTGATAAGTGATGACACGTCACGCGTAGATGTGTTTTGATTTTGCTATAATACATAGTTGTATTCGATATAGATCGAGGCGAAAAATTAATATCAGCATATTTTTGTTAGGATTTTCCAAGAAAGCAAACCTTTTACCATAAAATTTATTGTCTGCAGTTAGTTTGCTCTGGCGGTTTATTTATAAACATCGTAGATTGTAGTATGGAGAATTTTCCGCGTATCGGATATCAGGCGATTATTCTTTTACATTTTTGTCGAAATCTATCAACCCATGAATGTCAACAAGGGATGAAAGCAGCTTTTGCCAAAAATTATTCATTCTTAAGGATCATCAGGAGATAGCAACTATGTCGTCCTCTATTATTACTGGTTACAGTTGGTTACTTGGCCTACTATTATGATATGCCAACAACATCACAAAACAAAATATGAGTCTTCCAGGACGAAGAACAACCTAGGAAAGTTCGGAAATGTTGCTCCATCGATATAATCGAATGCCTTTTTAGGAAACGCGAGCTGGTGCCTATTGTTGTGCAACAATACCAGAGGAGACTTGTAACAACAAAGTGGTACATCGACATATGTCTACCTCAAGTTATTAGACACCTAAAAAAGCTGTGTCCAAAATCACTTTTGTCCCCTTGGCATTTTCACCATGACCATGCTTCGCGACATCGGATATCTGTCGCATCCAGTTTTTGAGCGATTGTGGATGTAGTAGTGGATCATTTTACATATAGACGAAATTTGGTACCTTGTGATTTTTTTTACATTCTTATTTCCCTATGCAAAATGAAGGATGAAAAGGTGAAAGTTTGCTTCTGAGTCCGTGTTGCTTGAAGTGTATAGAATGAGATATTATGCAATGGGAAAATGCATATATCCCAAATAAATCTGAAATATTTTTTTTTATATTCTCTACATAAATTAAATGTTTATGGCGTTGCTGTTATTATCCATTTATTTTGGTCTTTATTAACAAAAAAAGGAGGATTTTTCACTGAAAATTTTCGCGCGAATTTGTAAAACGTGATCCCATTGGCTGTGTCGTCAAAAGTGTTTTCATGACTCATAATAAGTACAGGGCGAATTCCAGTGTTGTAGGGTCATCCAAAAATCAATAAAAATGGCATTTAATGCGTAACTCACCCATGAAAATGTTCCTGCGCTTAAAGTAGAAGGTTCCTAAAATCTTGTTTATGTATATTTCAAGCCGAAATCGGTACAGGAACCTTTCAATTTTGCAACAAACATTGGCATTTTTGCGAAATTTTGACACATCATATCTTAATAATTTCAAGTAAATAAACTGCATTCTTTGTTGCTATGGCAATCTTCAAAAATTAAAAAAATTTCAATTTTTGCATGTCCTCGATGCAAATAAACCTATTTATTTATAGCTTTAACGAAAAAATAAGCGTCTAAATTAGTGGGAGATTTTCTTAGGTAATTAAATAATTACTAAATAAGGAAAACAGTGTGGAATAATGTCGGTTAAAAATAGGATTTGTCGGAAAAATAAAGAAAATTCTGTTTTTACCCCTTAAATACGCTCCTGGATGACCCATTCGGTATTCATTTTAAAGTGTGATTATCCCTTTATAAGATAGTGTTAAAAAATTGGGAAAAAATTACATAGGAAAAATACAGAGTGATTCAAATGTACTGATGTCGAGGGCAAAAAAGTCCAAAAAACGAAATTTAATCGGCGATTGCTCCCTTACTATAAAGAATGAAGAAACCAAAAAATATGGATATCATGTATTTTGACGAGCTCTTTCCGACGTCTATGGGATTTCAATTTAAACCATTTTGGCCCCACAAAAAATGAAGAACCGTGAAATATTTGGGTCAAAAATTGAAATTTCCAGCTTTTCCCAAATATATCCATTTTCCAGTGATTTTAGGTTTAGATCATAGGTTCTCAACGTGGGCGGTAACGCCCCCCTGTGGGCGCTTGAGACTTTCGGGGGGGGGGGGGTAGTAGAACACCCAGAGAAAATTAGGGGGCATTGAGATGGCGCAGCGGGGGCGTGGGCAGATTAAAAAATATAGATAGGGGCTCTAGAAAAAAACGTATTCTCAAAGTGGGCGGTGAGCACAATATGGTTTAGATAAATGTATTGCAAAAAGAAGGTATTTGAAATTTTAAAGTTTCACCTATGAATCCGTTTTTCGATTCGAACGTTTTGTTTTCGAGTTATTAGGTACCAAAGAGGGGTCTGCAAATATGGCATTTTTCAACCTAAAAAAATTCAAAAGCAACAAAAAAACATCCTGTATAACTGAATTCTTCACCGAAGCTAGTTGCACTACTCCTCTATGAACCCAAAAAATCGATTGCTCCCCCTATGACTGTTTCTGAAAAACAATCCTGTTCGACTTTGGGTTAAGCTTTACGTTAACATGTAGATTGACATTTATTTTTGCTGATCTCTTGACGTCATTATTCATTACGGACATATGGCTGCTTTTTATATTGTAATAAATTATACCGAAAAGTAAACATTTTCTGTACCTAAATTATCCTAGTAATTTTTCTCAAAATAATTTTCTTGGGTTTGTAATGACTTCCTAAAACGATTTATGCAATAAAAAAAATATGCGCATATTCCTTATTTTACAGACAAGGAGCAGCGACAGCATTGGTCTGATAAGTGGTTTGGGCGTTTGAACAAGTGTATTGCGTATAACGAAAAGTACTTTAAACAATAACGACATAAGAATTTCCACAACAAAACTTCTCCCGCGACCTACGTAGATAAAAACTTTCTAAGAATCTATTTCATCATTCAAAAACTCTTTGCATTTTTACCAGCGAATTTTAAACTTGTAGAAATAATCGAGTAGAAAACAAGTCCTCGATTTATCACGAGCCGTTTGACTTTGGCATTATGCGACCCTTATGGACGTTACACTCTCAAAAACCGTTTTAGATTCACGTCTTGCAGATGACCTTTGACCTCCCAACTGATAGTTTCTTTTGTGACGTCGCTCGATACCGGAGAATTTTCGCCGAAACCCAGTTGTATTTCTATTCGATAACGACGGAATGATTTTTTTTTAGTTTTGCGAATAAAGGTGTGCGAAGGGCGCTTGTTTTGTGTCATCTAACATTTGCCATTCCAAATTTATTTTTGGACGGCACTGACATTAATTGGAGAGTTATTTGGATTTTTGATTTATTTATTGTTGTTTTTTGCCCCTATCCGTTTTTCAAAATTTTTAATTTGCTCCCCTACTCAGCTCCGCGCATACGCGATATGATATGGCATTGGTGCCATCAGCGGCGGGTAGTGTGGCAGATGAGCGAAGATCGGGCGGGCGAGGTTTGCTCAGGTTAAGTGCTGATGGCACGGAGCTCTAATTGTGCAAGTATAGCTTGCACTTGACCGAATTTTTTTCTAAAACCTCCACGTTGTTTTTATTTTCAATTTAAATTTATTCCAGATTTTGCCTTACGAGCTCTTATAGTTTCGAAAATATTCTCTTGAAACAGAGGCCGATAGTAGCAAGATTACCAGAATATTAAATACGAAATCATAAAACTCGACCTAAAACGCTACCATATTTCACTGACTACTAAATTATCTGAAAGTAACATATTGCGAAAAGTCTCTTCCTGTCCTAGTTGGCTAGTTGTTTTTTGCGCTATTTGTCTTCTTCCACTTCGAAGAGAAACAATTTGCTTTGCTGAAGTCGTTATTTACGTCACTTGACATATGTTTTTCTTCTAAATTTAATCATTCCGTTTAATATTTTAAACTTTTTTCATGCGTCGTTTGTTTTGTTTTTCCTTTACGAGAGGCTGATTACGGGATGTACAGGAAAATTAATAGCAGCCATTTTTTCTTCGACTTAATTTTGTAAGAGCCTATTTTTTAAGATTTAAAAAGAGCAATTTTTCGATAAAAACATTTTATACTTACATCGTTTGTTTAATATACCTTTTTTTTATCTTAACTATTATCCTTTATTTGATTTTAACATATTGCAATTTATACTCGTACTAGTACACATATGTAGACCCGTCACTTATCGTTGTCTTCCCTTTCTTTGCGGCCCTGTAAAATCCTTAAAAATAATGATAATTAAAAAACTGAGCAAGTAAAATTAATTGTCAATAAATGCTCTATAAAAAAGCACTGATGTGTTTTTGCACAAAAGTAAATAATATAAAAGTTGTAGACTATTTAATTTGCTACAAAAAAGTTTTCTACACAATTTTTGTAAGACTTCTGGTTACAGAGATATTACCAATAAACTGATTGCACCATTCTTTTCAATATGGCGGCCAGATGGGGAGAGGGTTGCAATGCCCAAAAACTGAGATTTACACTCACCAATGACCCCTCTACACATCTAAAAAAAATTGCTGCCTACCCAAAATGTTTAATGGAACTACCATTTCATTGTAGTAATTGGCGATCTTGGGAAAGGGATGGGTGCATTAAAATCTGCGTCTATTCTCTAGCACCGGATTCGAAACTTGTTTGGAAAAATGAATTTTGGGGTGAAGAGAGATCACTAAAAAATTTCGGATTTTCGTTTTTAATTTTCTACATGTTTATCCTGTATTTAATAGAAAAAAGGAAAAAGCGCACTGCACTTTCTGAAGATCTGCTAGACAGCTTACTAACTAATTCCTGTATAATGACACGCGTGTCCCTAGACCCTACGGACAGATAGATATAAAACCCTAAAACTCGTACAACGCAACTCACTCTCTTTTATCCAATTTTTCACACGTAATTTCCCTTAATCATTATAATAAATTAAACCAGGCAATTTAGGCAACAACACTAAGTATATATTTCCGTCTAATTTAGTAAAGGATAAAAGGTCGGTATTCGGAGCTGTTAAAATTATCCTAAATCCGGGTTAAGGTATGTAAAGAAACCATCATTCATGCCGGCAACGTCGTAAAAGGTAACCCTCACTATAAATGTTAACACGTTACCCGCTGACCACTTCGGTAAAATCCGGAATGGAGGCTTTTAGGACTGTTTATCTAGGACACCCAATTATCCAAGTTTATAATAGCCTTCAATTCTGGCGCTATCAGCAAAATCCTGTCCATTCTAGTTTAATATGTTAAGAGCTCGATGGGATTCATGAGCTCTATCTAGTCTGATACAGTGGGCGACAACGACACGATGCAGAAAGCGCGTAAATAGAAAAAAATACATACTTGGGTAGGTACTTACAATTTCTGCCAAACAAAATTAATGCCTGCATGCATAGGCGTAGCTAGCTCTTTCTATATGGCGCGGGGCTTAAGCCTCAGCAAAATTATGTAAAGATATTGAAATACAAGCAAAAAAAATAAATGTACTTGTTGTGTCCAGTGTTGCCACTGTTACTAATTTCAAGGAGATTAAAAACCACAAGAAATATTGATTCAAGTCTTATTTTAAAGTATAGATGTTTTAAACTGCTAACTGAATTTTTTGCTAAGTTAGATCCTGAATAGAAAATCAAAAAATACATATTTAAGTACTTACAATTTTTGCTAAACTAAATTAATGCCTGTATGAACTTTTTGCGCGCGACAAGTATTTAAGACAATACATTCTTTCAGTGATAACTTTTATACTACTTTTATTAGGATCCCCACGTTAACTACTTCCACTTATAAATAGCACTCAGCATTGCCCCAATGAAAAAAATATACTAATTTTTTTCGTTTTAGTAAATCTAAATGATAAAAGCTTGATTTTAAAAAGTATTTTTTACATAAGATTTTTAATTTAGTTTGGCAACATAACCTTGATGATTAACCCGCAAAACTTTTGCAGCGGTGCCAACACCTAATTTATTTATTAAATTTGGGTGGTCCATTGTGGAAATACGTCATCAGAGACCATCTTCCCGTTTTATAATGAGCGATATTTGACCGGTATTTGGAGGGTGAACTAGATCTAATTTTTTGGGGATAAGCTTTTCGAATGGAATACTATTGTATTACTAAAAAAATCCTAGATAAGCTCACTGTCGAATACCTATCTGGTAACGCAAAAAGTTATTTTGTCGGCCCTGTTTAACATTATTATCACTGTATCTTAATATGTCCTATCTGTTGCAAATTTACCGCAGTAAGAAAAGGGTGGAGCTTCGAAACTATTTTAATAATGTCAAACGAAAGGGATGGCCTTAAGTTTACGTTACCTGCATAGTTAGATGATTTATTTATATTAAAGGATAATATTTAGTCTGTACAGATAATCGATACATAGTCAAGAAACAGTCACTATTTCGAAGTTAAACTGTACATGTTGGTTTTTATAAAAACACAAAATAGTAGAACAATCAGGCACTTTCGCATCGTGATTTTCAAAACTTTAATAATTATGAAACAATGATTTTGTAAATTTGAATAACACCACAACTATACTCGTATAACCCACTTCAATCGACAGGGCTTGTAGCATACATAAAATAACTGCAAAACATACTTTTAAAAAGGGTATAAAGAGGTACTTAAAGCCGTTTTCCATTCAAGCAGGCCCGGGCGCTGCTGTTCTGAAAAGGTCCGATGCAAAAACGCTTCTGGAAAACAATATTATCCAAAGTTTGGATGAATTATTAGTTTTTAATTGCGAGGCCTGGCTATTAATATTAATAATCGGCAAGCAATCTGCCGCTTTAGAGATCCCTGCATCCAGATTTAACTGCTTTGATAACAAAAACTTTCGAGGTGTGTTATTGCTTTGCCACTGGCGTAGGTACACATCATATATTGTCATTGGGTTTTCCTAAAAAGTTTGTTAAGTGCAACTTAGGTCCGACTCTGATACAACTCCTGTACTACTGCTGCTAAAAATTACTCTTTCTTAATATTTTTAAGAGGTAAGCAACTCATTAAAAATATTTTCAAAGGCAGCTCTTTTACTCCTTTGGCAAAAGAAATGGAGGGGGTAAACCTTTTGTACTCAATAAGGAATATGCACATATTTTTTTTATTGCCTAAATCGTTTACAAAAAAAAAAAATTATTTTAGAAACAAAATTACTAGGATAATTTAGCTATAAAAATATTTACTCTTCGGTACAATTTATTACAATTTAAAAAGCGGACATTTGTCCATTGTGAATAGTGACGTCAGGAGATCAGCAAAAATAAGTATCAATCTATAATACATGTTAACGTAAAGCTTAACCCAAAGTCAAACCGGTTTGTTTTTCTCAGAAACAGTGAGAAGGGGAGCAATCGAATTTTTTGGGTTGATAGAGTAATAGTGTAACTAGCTTCGGTAAAAAATTCAGTTATACAGGATGTTTCGTTTCGGAGCTAATAAAGGCCAAATTCGAAATTTCCGCGATTTCCCTTGAAATGGGATAAAGGTCGCAAACGTGAATTAAATCGATATAAATTTTCGGAGGTTGTAGAGGACCCGAAACTTCAGAACTCTATTAAAACTGGCGAGGATCGGAAAATGACAAGTAATTCTTTTGAATTTTTTTAGGTCGAAAAATGCCATTTGCAGGCCCCTCTTTGGTACCTAATAACTCGAAAACAAAACGTCGAATCGAAAAACGGATTTATAAATAAAACTTTGAAATCTCCAAAACTTTCTTTTTGCAATACATTTACCTAAACCCAAAATCACTGGAAAATGGATATACCTTGGGAAAAACTGGAACTTTCGATTTTTGATCCAAATATTTCAAGGTTTTTAATTTTTTGTGGGGTCAAATTAAAATCCAATATACGTCATCGGAAAGAGTTCATCGAAATACATGATATCCATATTTTTTAGTTTCTTCATTCTTTATAGGAAGGGTGCAATCGCCGATAAAATTTCGATTTTTTGATTTTTTTTGCCCTCGATATCGGTACATTTGAATCACTCTGTATTTTTCCTATCCAATTTTTTCCCAATTTTTAAACACTCTCTTATAAAGGCATAATCACACTTCAAAAAGAAAACCGAATGGGTCATCTGGGAGCGTATTTAAGGGGTGAAAACAGAATTTTCTTGATTTTTTTCCGACAAATCCAATTTTTAACCGACATTACTCCTCACTATTTTTCTTACTAGTGATTATTTTTGGGTTTATTTTATTCGCTAATTATCGAAGAATATCTTCCCCTAATTTAAATTCCTGATTTTTTCGTTAAAACTATAAATAAATAGGTTTATTGGCATTGGACATTTGAAAATTTTTGAATATTCGAAGATTGTCATGAAAACAAAGAATTAAAAATGCCAACTGAAAGGTTCCTGGACCGATTTCGGCTTGAAATGTACATGAATAAGATTTTAGGAACCTTCTACTTCAAGTGCAGGAATATTGTATTGGGTGAGTTACGCATTAAATGTCATTTTAATTGATTTTTCGATAACCCTACAACACTGGAATTCGCCACGTACTCATTATGAGTCATAAAACTACTTTTGACGACACAGCCAATGGGATCAAGTTTTACAAGTTTCGAAATTCGCGCGAAAATTTGCACTAGAAAATCCTTGTTTTTGTTTTGTAAATAAAGACCAAAATAAATGAAAAACAACAACCGCCATAAACATTTAATTTATGTAGAGTGTAGAAAATATAAAAAAATATATATTTCAGATTTATTTGGGTTATATGTACGCATATTCCCTATTACGGCGAAGTCAAAAAGGAAATCGGTATGTGTTATTTTGCATAGGCGGGTTTAATTTATTTTTTATTACCATCCCTTAACAAGCTCTCCGTTGCCCCTAAACTTATAACCCACCACCGTTTGTTACAAATTGGTCGCGAATTAAGGGAGAAAATTTGGTAATTACAATATTGGATGATGTAGCTTTTTTTACAGTAAAATGTACTGCCAACATTTATTTGTGCACATCTACACAGATTTACCACTCTCATGGGGAACGTCTTGCCTGCAACTCCAGCAATTAATTCGGGGTAGACGCCGCGCGCCGCGCCACTGGCCTCTCCGAGACCTGGTGCAAACATAAACATCCCCCGAACAAGGTTTTCGCATTACACTCCTTATTGTTGGGCGATTTGTTTGTTTTGCTTCAGCCTGAGAAACTCGGAGCGCTTAATCTTTGGATCTTCGCTAACTTTAGATTAAACATTCTATTATAGTTTATCTTGCTATTTGTCTTTTTGTCTTGAACGAGGAGGAGAAACCTGTTACGAAAAATGGGTTTAATTTGGGTGCGGAGGTATGAAGCTCTGTGCTAATTGGATAGAATTAGTTGCAGTAGAACATTACATATACACGGTGTCCAAGATAAGGAGGGCCAGTATGGGAATCTCGCTTACGGTTAGAAATACAGAATTGGTTAAATAATTAAATTACTTTTTGAGTCTGTTTTTGATCAAATCGATTTAATAACTTTTAGGCTCCATCGTACAAAATATAGCAGTGCCACGTAAGCTTAGGTTTCCTCCATGCAAAATTTCATCGCGATCCGTTGCTCCGTTGTACATTTACATCATAAGGCACACCGTAAGGATAATGGCAATAAGGGAATTATTTAAGTAAAGAATGCCTATTTGACACCTCATTATTACAAATTATTCAAAAAAAAATTGTATTCCGACATCTGCACAACAGCCACCAGTGAGTCCATCGAAACATCTCCAAAACATACGTAATCAATTTTGGACTTTTAAAAGCAGCAATATTTCTAAAACTAAGCCCTCTAATCCTGCCGTAATGTTTCAGCGCTTTTCGTCAGACATCATTTGATCGGATGACCTACAAACTAGGAATCATTGAACCTCGAAGCAAAAGCCAAAAGTTGATAATCCTATTGAGGCTTATCGAGAAAGAGACATTTTTTCAGCTTTCAATCCATCATTCGACTTATAAAAGGCAATTTTTGGCGACGTCGCTTTCTAATGGTTCACCGGTGACTGGGAAAAAATTACTTGAATTTGTAAAATAAAATACTCGAATGGTTCTTTTAAGATTGCCAATATATATTTTTTACTAGGTAGGTATTATAGATTAAAAATAAGTAAAGTAGTAAATCCAAATTCAACAAAATTCCGTTCCAATACCGAACTTAAAAAAAAAAAATTACAGACTATTCTTAAAAATCTGAATAAACTTTATACTAAAAACTTTACAGTCGAAACAGAAATAATTTAATAAATTAATTTACTTATCAAAATTTCAATTTATTTGACAGGACATTAATCAAAATTTAATAAATTTAATGAAAGTATCCTCGCTTAAATTTATTATTCACTTGTAAAGTCATAAATTTGTCAGAATATCATATTTATGATTAATAAATCCGAAGTCGCTCGTAGGTATTCTTCGAATTTAAAATAATATTAGCCTTTGCAGCAAAAGGCTAGCAGCTTTTATCTCAGTAGTAATGTGTTAAATTAAAGACTCTTATTTAAATAAATCGAATTTACAATTTATAAAATGTTCCTTTATTAAATGAAAAAAAGTAAACGTTTCTTATGCACGGAACTTTGAAAAGAAAAACTTGTTAAAAGTTTCGTAAACGTTTCAGTCCAGAAATTCGTAAAAACTGAATTACGGTAAAAAATTTTAATTTTCATGACCCACTTTTAACAGAAATTTGTATTTATTCAGCTGTATCTCCTATACCATGCCAAATTATTGCGAATATTACTTTATTTGACGACAAATTTCTAGATATTCTAAAAATAATAAAAAAAACGTGTGTAGATTTCATAAACGTTTTAGTCCAGAAGCTCGTAAGAACTGAATGAAGGAAAAAAAAATATTTTCACGAGCCTATTTTAACAGAATCCTTTATTCAATCAACTGTGTCTCCTATACCATGCCCAATTTCCGAGAATGTTGTTTTATCCGGTAACAAATTTTTTGGAGATTCCAAAAATATATAACTTGTTAGGGTTTCGTAAACGTTTCAGTTCAGAAATTCGTCAGAACTGAATTAAGCTAAAAAAAAATTAATTTTCATAAGCCTATTTCGTACATTCCGAATCTTCGTGAATATTACTTTATCCGACAGCGTGAAAGACTCGAAAGAGTAATTTTTAACTTTTAAATAGAGACCCCTGGTATAAATAACATAGTAGAAGAACTAGACCGTGCATTAAAAGAGAGAAAATGCGCTCCTAAATATCTTACGGAGAGTGGAGAGCACCATTATGAATCCATCAGAGCATAATTCAGTTCGTGTCTTAAGGAGAATTGATTTAGAGCCCAAGCGTGTCCTGTTCCCGGTTCCGATTTCATAATTCAAACTGAATTGGACGTTTCAATGGGATACGTGAACAGTAAATTTGGCCGATTTACCAGCGAGAATAACAAAATGCTTAAAGTAACAATAATTATTGTTTAGTTTTTATTCGACATAGGTAAGAAGAGACGTTTAATGTTCATTTGTGGAAATTTCGATGTACGATTATAATAAATCAGATATCAAACAAATTCGCACTTCTTTCTCTAGTGATATGGGTAATATTAAACTTAAATAAAAACAAAATTGCCCATGCAGCATTACATATTGGAAAATGTGGATCATACAAAAATATATTATAACAACTCTTCTCATAACTGATAAGAAAGGTATCATATAGCATTAAATTATTTGAGAACGTTCTCCTAGCTTATTTAAGTAGCTAAAGTAGAGCCCTATAAAATCCTATTTTACGGTACAAGGTGACCTATTTAAGTTCCTACTTTCACATATCTCTTTCCACTCACGTAAGTAATATACGATGATTCGGACGACAAAAAATACGACAGGACATTTTAGGTGAGCCAAAATACCAGCGGCTGAAAAATTATTGTAGCGTGTACACCAGGCTTATTTATGGACGGCCGTCCGAAAACTTTTACCGTATTGTAACACTTGATAATATGGAAGTAAATAAAACTTAGACACGTCGTAACAAATTAGGTTCCAGTGGGACACGCCAGAGATAACATTAAATGAGATTTAGAGAGCTCTAGGTCCTACGGTGTAATAGGTAACAGTGATAGTAAATAAATCGTTATCCCCTTATCGGAGTGTGTCTAATACAAAACAATTTAGTATAAAGTAAAGTGTTACTCGATAAAGAAATTTTTAAGTATTGGCTACTAATCACCTTATGGTCATTATTAGATGAAAACGAGTTGTCAATTAGCTTGACAGGTTTAAGAGTAGTTGGTTTCAAGTTTTTTTAAAGTAGAAACTAATTTAAGGTAACAAGTTTTAATTTTCATGAACTAGTTTTAACAGAATCTATTTTTTAATGAGCTGTATTTTCTATACCATGCCGAATTTCTGCGAGTATTGCTCTATCTGTTGGAAAATTTTCTGGAGATTTCAAAAATATATAACTTGTTAGGGTTTCATAAATATTTTAGTTCAGAAAGTCGTAAAAAATAAATTAAGGTCAAAATATTTGAACAATGAATGAAGTACTTACTTGTCAGGCATTCATGTAAACTTGTAAAAAATGAGAATCAGGTCTCTAAACCGCCTGAAGATGCCTTATACTATAAGGATTTGAACAAATAATGTTAAAACAGCTATTCTCCGGGCAATATGCCCCTCCGAGCTCGGAGGGACATATAGGTTCCATGCACTGTGAAATGATCTTTTAAGCAAGACAACATCTATCTACCCTTGTAGGACTCGGACCATAAAATAAAAAACCTAATTTCGATAATTTGTACAGGTTTTACAGTAGCCGGTTTTAAGTTTTCTGATATTTTTAAATTTATTTAACTTGCTCATATTCTAACTGATCCCTTCTAGCTTTTTTAATTAGATGAAACCTTAAATTATTTCGTAACAACCTTTTCTTATAACCTTTGACACTTTAATTCGTTTTAAACCTTAAGAGCTGAAGTAAAAGGTTTGGAAATACCAGACACGCGGAGAATTTAATTTGGAAAACTTTAAATGAAACTCAGGGTAACTACCTGTTAAAAAAAAGTCGATACAAAATACGCTCCCTTTCAAAAAACAACAAATTTAAATATAGTCTATTATGAGAGAGAAGTGTTTTGAATTCGTCCCCAAATTAAAAAAAGTCTGGTCTAGACAGGGATTTTGTAACATTAAGCCTTTTTTTAGATCCCTTCATATTATACAACGCGACGCCGTCCTATCTGTCTGCCTTTGTGTACGCAACTTGAGTACCATTAACCTGATTTAGATAAATTGTTTTTGAATTTATAGGTCGGGCTAGGTTTAAGTCTATTATGTTATTACGTTAGGCACCTCATGAAATTTGCAGGGACGATTTTAGTAAAGCAAGCAACAAACAACCAGCCGAGTACAGGTTTTCTTGAACTACGCTAAAAGATTATTTGATCGAGTGGAGCCACATGGACTACTCAGTTTCTAGTCATTAATAATACTGAAATATTTACTGAGGTACCAAACCGGTTTACAGGTTTGCCCAGGTTTGCTCAGAAATTTTAATTTTCAAGGCTCAATTTTAAGAGAAGCTTGTATTTAATCAGCTGTAAACCCAATCAAACCCAACCCAACATGCCCAGTTTTAGCGAATATTGCTCTGATCTGAGAGCATATTTTCTGGAGATTCCAAAAATATATGACCTATTAGGGTTTCATACATATTAGAGTCCAGATAGTCGTAAAAAATAAATAAGGGGCAAAAATATTAATTTTCAGAATCAATTTTAACAGAAGCTATTTTCTAATGGGCTTTATCTTTAATAACATGCGAATTTCCGCGAGTATTACTCCATCTGACAGCAGATTTTCTGGAGATACCAAAAATATATAACTTGTTGGAGTTTCATAGATATTAGAGTCCAGAAAGTCGTAAAAAATAAATTAAGGTCAAAAATATTAATTTTCATGAACCAATTTTAACAGAAGGTATTTTTTAATTAGCTGCATGCTGAATTTCGGCGAGTATTGCTCTATCTGATAGCAGATTTTCTGGAAATTTCAAACATATATAACTTGTTAGGGTTCCATGAATATTTTAGTCCAGAAAGTCGTAAAAAATAAGTAAAAGTGAAAAATATTAATTTGCAATATTTTCATGAACCAATTTTAACAGAAGCTATTTTTCAATTGGCTGTATCTTCTATACCATGCCGAATTTTGGCAAGTATTGCCAACAGCGGAGCCGCATTGACTACTCAGTAGCTAGTCATTTATAATATTGAAGGATTCACTGAGGAACTGTGGTGATCCAACAAAAACCAGTTTTTTACAAAAAATACACTTGTATACATTTTAAAGGTATAATGTTCTGCCAATCCTCCTAAAAATAACTGTACATACAAAAGTGTGATATATTTTTCATAAATGTAAACACTGTCTCTATTAAATAATCTCGAATGTCGCTCAATGAAATTTTCATACACCTATTCTACAGTGCTCGGGCTTTAAAAGGTTTAAAAACTTGTCATGCCCTCACAAGTCATGGTATGGCTCGAGCTGCCATTTAAGTGGATTTATCCGGAGAAAATCTTGGATAAGAAGAAAATATGCTCAAAGTATGACTTGAGTGCATACCTGCTTCGGAATTTTAAAATATAAAGGGATAATTTGTATGACAAAAAAGTTAATCTAAACCTGATACCTGATGTGGTATAGCATCTAATCTGATAAAGAAAATTTATATTACAAAAACATGTGTTAGGTAATTTAAGTTCTTGTTTTTAAATTTATATACCTTTTATTTTCTTGCGCTATTCTTTATTTGTTTTTTATATAGTTTAATTTTCTCGCCTTTATGGCTTTTTGATTTCGTTGTAGTTTTTGAGATAAATAAAATTCGAGGAAATGCCGAATATTCAGGGTTTAAAGCCGTTTTGGCAACGTGGAAGTCATGGAAACTATACACTCCCGCAAAATTCAGCTTTAGCAAAATTTGTTTCAGGTATATAAAAATTCATAACGGCACTGATCTATTTATCCGATAGCAAATTTTCTGGAGATTCCAAAAATGTGTTACTTGATAAGGTTTCTTTAAATATTCTGTCCAGAAATTTAAGAAATTCGTAAAAACTAAATTAAGGTAGAAAATTTTAATTTTTATGACGGTCTCTTGGATCTAATATTCTAATGCGTATATCCGCGATCTTATTATCCTTATTGTATATCATAAAATAAGTATGCGGCGCTCTTAAATTAGATTTAAAATAAACCAAGAACAATATAAATATTTGCAGCCAGATTCTCCAACGCTAGTCCGGTCTAATTTGACAACCAAAAGTTTTAAACTGACAACTGTAAGAATAAGACAACTAAATTTTATACTGTGAATTTATTTCGGAGCTTTTTCAAATTTATAAAGAAAAGGGCAATTTTAGTATGCACTTTCGATAATAGAACTAAATTCACTCTAGCAACCCGTTCCAAGATGAAAATCATTTGAAAACCAAACAAATCGCTGAAATATCCGAATAATTCATAAATTTTCCATGACGTCTTATTAACAATGACGGGACAAAAACTTTTGAAAACATAACTGATCAACTAGAAGATCTTAATTTAAACCAGTACTAAATCTTAAACTTTCTTAGTGAATCTGGACGTGTTTTTTAACATACAGACATGCAAGCTCCCATTCTTCCCCCTATTTATTGACAAACACGTAGTGTACCTATACATACAAGGGATTTCTTTTGCCCTTTTCAGCATTCTATATTTTTTAAATGACGCCCTTGGGATACATGTGGGCTTATATATATCCCCATTTTTGCATTCAAAATGTTTGCGTATAACATTGCATATAAAACAACAAGCCTGTTCGAATAAAAATATTATTAAAATTTAAATACAAACGAACACGCGAAGAAAAACCGTATTTTGTTGTAGACAAATATTCTAAAAATTTAATATTACGTCCCCCTTTAAGCCAACTTATTTTTCCTAAAGCCAATTTCGGCGTCTTCTTCTGGAATAGGATTTCAGACAAACAACTATACGCCTGACGCGAATGTGCAAGTTTTCAAAGGAAACTGCTCTCCTCCCTCCCAAAATGCCTTTTCAATATTCGTTTCCCAGTTTGGCTAGCAGAAGCCAATATTTAATCTGACCAATGGCTATGAAATTTGATTTTATTTTCAAAGGTAGAACTATTCGCCTTATTGGCCCTACGACTGCTCGGCTTAGCCGGACTCTGTAAGTGGCTCGTTGCATTAGTATGCTTTGTTCTTTCAGATTTACCCTTTATCTCAGTTGATTTCGCAAATCGGTTATTTTTACAACATTGCCTTTGCGGCTTCGTCGTGCGTTTCCTATGCGTTTTTACATGTTTTCTAAGATAAGAAAATATAAACTAAAACCTGCCTAGGCAACGTAACGTGAGATAAAAAAACGCCCTCAAAGTATGCCGTGGAATCAATGACGCATGTCTTGAATTATTACTCTTGAAAGGTAACATAGGTAAAAGGTATATAGGGTGAATCAAAAATAGAACTGTCAAGTTCTAAAGTTTTTATTTTTAAGAAAATTACATTATTGTCTTTGTCATTGCATAATACAGAATTAAAAAAAACATATACCACAAAAACCTAAAAATTTTAAATCTAAACTAAACGACCTTCTAGGTCCAAATATATTCTCATTCTTCTTTTATAGAATCAAAAATATTGGTGAGCACTTGGAGTAAGTTGTTAATCTCCAGAAATTTATTTGTAATTCTAGCCCGTAAGTATTCTAAATTTTCACAAGGGGTTTTGAAAACCGAGTTTTTAATGTGTGGCCATAAAAAAAAGTCCCACGGCGTGAGTTCGCAGGACCGTCGTGGTCACCTAACTGGCATATTACGACTAATGATTCGGTTTTCGAAAAATTATTCCAATACCGATACGTTATTGATATTAAAAAATATTGAATATATTGTGTATAAATTTACTTAATTTATTAGTGAATTTTACCAAAAATATATAGGGAAATAAAATCAGGATTTTTCTGTAAATTTACGGTACTTTACGTGGGTCCATTTGTGAACAACGTAAAATAACTGAAATTGAAAAGTTATTTTTTGTAGTGTATGTGTGGAAATTCTGTTTGAAAATCCTGAATGGCGTCCCGTGTTGAATAAACCCACTGGCCATCTCAACTCTTCTATATCATTTCTAAGGTAACTTTCGATCATAAAAGCTTTTTGTTCTGCCGTGATTAGCATTTTTAATTTTCTTAAAAATAAAAACTTCAGAACTTGACAATTCTATTTTTCACTTACGTATACCTTTTATCTATGTTACCTTTCAAGAGTAATAATTCAAGATATGCGAGATTGATTCCACGGCATACTTTGAGGACTTTTTTTTATCTTACGTTATAAATTAAAACAATGTATGTAAAACGGGTCAATGCTTTTCGAGTGATAAGCGTACAGACGGACAGGGCCTTTTAGAATATGTAGAGAAGAGAGAATCATACTATCGTTAGTAATGCACAAGTAGAAATTTTGTGTTTCATACCCACCACCATTATAACTTTCCTCAGCTCATTAATAAGAAGTTAGTGTAACCCATCCCCTATTGTTTTTTATGTTCTAATTTTCCCAGATTTCAGAAGGAAATTACCAAAAAAAACATTCTAAAAATATTTTAAAGCGTAAAATATATTAAATATTTTGACTGTCGACATTCTAAAGCGAATATCAGCTGTGGGCACACGGGACCCTGTGGCCGCGGTAATCGCAAATTTATAGGGTTTTATTGTGCGGTGCAGCTGTTGCAAAGGGCGCTGCTGTTGCCACTGGACCCCGCGCCAGATATCAATCGGATTTACTTTATTGAGTTCGTGATTTGTTTATTGGTTTGTCCAATCGGCGTGTATCCTGATGAAGGTTCGATTTAGTTATTTAATCAAATGTGTTTTTCGCCGCTTCTACATCGAAAAAATTCATTGTAATTGCATTGCGGTATTTAGCAATGCGACGAGTGTGCGTGTGTTTATGTCAAATTGCAGTAATGTAGTAGTTGAATGGATTTAGCTGATGCTAATTATGCCTCATACTGGAAAGGGCAACAAACTTAACGTAAGATAAAAAAATCGTCAATAAATTATCAAGAGTTATGTGAATTGGTGCGTCGTCGTCCTGCTGGAAGTAACCTTGTCGCATCTCTTCATCGCTAATGCGTTTACAAAATTTTCTAAAATTTCATTACGAATCGCGCCGAATGGAGATTCCCTTAAAAAATCGATCCAATTAACCTTCTTTTCGCTATGGCCGCTCACACGCCAATTTTCTGTGAATGCAGAGACTTCTCTATAAAGAAATGTGGATTTTCAGAACTCCACATTCTCATTTGTTGAGAATTTACATAACCAGAAAGGTAAAACCATGCCTCGTCAGTAAAAAAGGTGTTTTCAAATATGTTTTCATTATTATGCCAATTACCCATAAACCACTCTGAAAGTTGCATTCGCTGCGGCTTGTCGTTTGGTAACAATTATTGGACTGAGGTTAGACGATAAGCGCGCATATGCAGGTCACATTTCAGGATTGTACTACAGGTCCCGTAGAATACGTTTACTTGCTGGCTTAAACGCCGAATAGGGGTTTGTGGGGTGCATTAACAGTTTGCCTCAATTCTTCTACTTTTTGTGCAATGCGAACTTTGCGTCTCCCACTGCTTTCCTTTCTATTCACACTTCCTGTTTCTCTAAATAAAGCCACAGATCTAGTCAAAACTTGGTGAAACTGGTCGAAATCCATGACATGATGTGTGGAAATTCTGTTTGAAAATCCTGAATGGCGTCCCGTGTAGAATAAGCCCACTGGCCATCAACACTTCTACCATTTCGGTAACTTTCGATCATAAAAGCTTTTTGTTCTGCCGTGATTACCATATTTAATTTTCTTAAAAATAAAAACATCAGAACTTGACAGTTCTATTTTTCATTCTCCTATACCATTTATCTATGTTACCTTTCAAGAGTAATAATTCAAGACATGCGTCATTGATTCCACGGCATACTTTGAGGACGTTTTTTTTTGATCTCACGTTATTTATTTGCACGTTTCACGTTCTTAATTTTAAATGAAATAATTGTTTTATTGTATTTTAGTCCCTACTTATAATGTAAAAATATGTTCGTATGTTTGATACAACATTACGTCTCAACGGAGCACCAGATCGCGATAAAGCTTTGCATATATATGACACTTAGGTCGCAGATAAAAGCTAGTTGCATAATGATTTTAAAAATATACTTTTTAAAGATGACCGGAATTATAATAAACCAATTTATTAGAACACTTTATACATTTTTTATCAATACTTCTACAAAAGAAAGCTTTAACCTAACTAAACTAACTTTGACTGGCGGCTGAACCTTTTCTCATAAACTAAACAGTTTATAAGGGAAAGTTTAACAACCTATCAGAGTTTCATTGAACTGAGTTTGATGGGGCTTACCCCAGTCGCGCCTCCGAGTAAACTAAATCAATGGTAAACTAATAAATAGTAAGTGGGGCCCGCCGATTAGTGTTTCGTACCTCTTGGTACAGAAAATCGTCATTTGACGGAAAATATGGCAACTCGACTAAAGATGAATTTAAAAAAACTAAAATCTGACTGCGCAAAATAACAACTAATAAATTAGAAACAAGTTAAAAGCCGTATATCAATTTTTCTTTAAATCGGTCAAGTGCAGGCTATACTTGGACAATTAGTGTTCCGTGCCATCAGTCCCCCACTTCACCTGAGCAAACCTCGGTCGCCCGATCTCCGCCCATCTGCCGGCCTACTCGCCGCCGACGACACAAACGTGGTATCACATCGCTTATGCGCGGGGCACTGAAAAACAAAAGTTGTTCCTTATATCGTGAGATATATTTTTGGCCCAAAAACTTTTTCTCTAAAATCAATGATTCAGCAGTTATAAGGAAATAAACAATTAAAATGTTTATAACAATCGATTGCGCTAGAGTTTTTCAACCCTGATAATTTTGGCGCAATCTAGACCAAATTCTCAACGTTCATCATTTTTTTCAGATTTTTCTAAGGGATCCTTTTGGTGATAAGGATAGGGGGCAGTAATTTTTTAACCGTCTTTCTCAAAAATTTTTAAAAAATACATCATATATATTATTGAATTCGTGCTTCAACAAGCTTTCATTTGACATCCTACACGATGCCCTTGAATTTTTTTTCCATTTCCCGATTTACCCCCTGAAATTAACCCCAGAACTTTTTATACTTCACTATCACTATAATTGGGCAACCCCACTCTATACCTGTGCTGAATTTCAAATTTTTGCTTAGAATAGTTTCAGAGAAAATCGCCTGCGACAGATGGACGGACGGACACCATAAGTGTTTCGTTTTGCTAATTTTAGCACGGGACAATAAAAATGCAACATTTCGTTCTGAAAGTAATCCACATTATTATCATTTTTGTGCACTCTCTTATTGTATCAATACAACGATTGCGATCTTCTTCTATAAGATCACTATTAAAAAAAAGTTAAAGTTTTATGGTAATTTATGCCTAATTTAATTTATGAATTTACAATCATATTTTTTATTTTAAGGAAATAGTGTATAGTGATTACTGATTAGTACATATATTTATTAATTTTTTGCTTTTTGTTTTCAATTTTTTTGCTTTTTGTGAGGCCCCTTAAATGTGAGGCCCTTGGCAAGCACCTAGTGCGCCTAGTGGTAAAAGCCCTGGTTTCACGGAACACTCAGTTGTTAGGTACATAGGTATTTTACAGAATAACGAATAACAAAGGTACATAATATTGTAGGTAAGTTTTTCAATCCAGGAGACAAAAGATCCACAGCTTTCCCAGAACTAATTCCCAAAAACAGTCGCATACAAGTCCTCTAAACTAATTTCCACATTCAGAAAAACGTACATTGTCACCCCACCAAAAGCGCCACACCAACTCTTCGTCTCTCTCGCACATCATCCCGCTTCCGCGCAGAATATCAGGAGTCGTATAACTTTTCCAGTCTGGATTTTGGCATCACGGTTTCGCATCGCAGCATCCAGAAAATATCCCGCGCCCTTAGTTCTAACCTAAATTGGGCATGCAGTCATTTCGGAGGAAGTTGGATTCATTAAATGGAAAATCCAAATCGGTTTTAAATTGTTAGTTATCTGGACACTGGAAAAACAATAAAATAAATTCTCAGAACTATATTTCTAAGTGTACCTGCATAGTTGGAATAATATTGTTGGCAAACTTTGCGATTCGTTGTTGAGTGAATTAACTGTTTATATTCTATCATAAATAACCATTTTCTAATAATATTTCATAATATTAGATGTCATTTCGGGACTCTAAGGCATATGGTAAACTATTCATGTTAATAAGTTAATGTATTTTAACTACAAACTATTACTAATAATGTTCTTATAGTTGTTGTGTAACTTCTAACTAAAATAAAATCTAAAGAACCTTTTCTACTCTTGTGATAGTTAACTTCTGTGGACGAATTATTGTGATAGAAATTTCATAAGAAATCAAACAAATTCCTGGAATGTTAGGTAGGTAGGTAGATACTAGGTAGTCTTTAGATTTTTTAAATCGGAATATTTTTTTTTATAATAGTCGTATAAGTAATGTAGATGAAATAAAGAAAGTATGTACACACGTGGACAAAAAGCTCGTACACTAATTCACAGTCTAAGTATCAGTTCCCTAAGAAAGTACATTAGAAACGTTTAGACTGTGAATTTGCTTTAACATTTTATTGGCCACGACTGTACAAATACTGCTTATACAGCTTTGCATCATAACACTTAAATTATATTTTTCTTAAGGTATAAGTAACGTTATAACTTTAAAAAATCGGTCGAGTGCAAGCTATACTTGCACAATTAGTGTTCCGTGCCATCAGCCCCCCACTTAAATTATTATTAATAGTAATGCACTCGCGTTTCGACATCGTGAGAAACATTTTTTGGTCAAAAACTTTTTCTCTAAAACCAATGATTTAGCAGTTTTAAGGAAATAAACAATTAAATTGTTTATAACAATTGGTCGCGCTAGAATTTTTCAATTCTGATAATAATAATTGTTTTAAAAAAATTCATAAAAAATACATAATATATATTGTTGAATTCGTGCTTCAATAAACTTTCACTTGACACCCTACACGATGCCCTTGAAATTTTTTCGTCATTTCCCAATTTAGCCCCTGAAATTAACCCCCAGACTCGAAATTCAACTTTTTATACTTCACGTCTATAATTGGGCCACACACTCTATGACTGTGCTAAATTTCAAATTTTTACGTTGAATAGTTTCAAAGAAAATCGCCTGTGGCAGACACACGGGCCGACACCTAGGAGATTCCACAAGTATTCCGTTTCACGGAACACTAAAAATCATTCAAAATGAGAAAACTTTACACGTGCATTATGATTAACAATAAAAATAATGTTCATAGTCAATAATTGTTCCCTAAAATTTCTAAGCGTGCATTACATTTAAAAAACTCAACTACAAACAACGACGTTCGCTGTGATTCCGCATTACTTAAAAATTGTATTTAAATAAATTATGATACTAAAGGTGAATTCACACTGGTTAGCGCCTGTCTGTCAAGTTAATTTTCATATATATTTTTGCTACTTTCATACTGCGTATTTAGTATATATGCAAAAAAGGAAATAATAGTGCACAAAAAGTAATTGTAATGCCTATAATTTATGATTCTAAAACTTAAAACGTTATTGCACAGATCAATACATTTGAGGAGCTTGCTGCAAGAAGGATGCAGCTCCATTTTTGAGTCATTTTGAGTTGAAATATACGTTATATGCAAAAAAATTTGGCGGATCGGCTGGTACAAAAACGATGCAGATCCGATAAGAAATGAAGAAATTACACGCATTTATGTATCTGCCTCCTCAGTCGTTTGGTGCAAGAAGGGTGCAGCTCCGGAGCTGCAACCCTTTTACACCAAACCTTGAAAACGATCTCTCCGTTTTTTCTGACATCCCAGTCTATGGCCTGTCAAAAAAGCCAAGTATCAGGATGTAATGCAGTTGGCAACACGAAAGATGCAGCTCCAACTTTTTTTCTATTTTTTTTCTCATTTCTCCAAAAATTATCAGGTTCAAAATAGTCTGAAATATTGACTAAACCTCTCTACTATCGATTGGCATTTCGTTTTTCAGTTTAAAATAAAAAAAATTTTAAACAGCTTTTTTCAATTTTCCGACAATTAACAAAAGTGGAGCTGCATCCTTCTTGCAGCAAACTCCTCATTTTTGTTCACATGGTTGAAAATATGAAAATGAATTTTCTTATACTTTGACTTGTTTTTAGCATTATTAGCTTTTCTTAAATTTAAACTATTTGAAACTTTGGAGGATAATATTACGTAAAAAAGACATTTCCAACTAATTTTAAACTAACACTGCCAAATTACATACAGGGTGGCTAAACGGAAACGAAACGTTGGCCTTTTTGGGTGTTCACTATTTGTTATGGAAGAAACGCTCGGACACGTCGATTTTATTTTCGAGGGGGAAACTTTTTGAGCACATACTTAAACCCCTACCTGCAACCCCTTGGGCAGGGTGAGCTTCACCACTAAAATCTTAAATGGAAAGTGGGGTCGAGTTGCACCTCGTTTGAAAGGACTTTCGATTCTCTTTATCACCATACCTAGTTATGCCCTTTTACTTTTCAAATTATTTAATTTGAAATCTCTAAAATTAAATTTTGATTTAATAAAGATTTGTTTCTTACATAAAATCGCCTAAAACGTAGAGATTAGTTGTAATAATAAAGCAATACATTTTTTAACTCGTACTTTTAATAAATATAGTCCCTACAGGGGATGGACTTACTCCTTATTTATGCCTGATGATGTATGAAATAAAACTAATTTTCAATGTAAAAAAGTTAGTGAACAAAATCACTACAACGATACAATTATTAGTATAACAATGACCACCATTGACTTCCATGCAATGATAAAAGTTCTGTTCAAATCGTTCCGAAGCATTTCAGGAGTTCTTTGATTCGGTTGGGTTGTAATTCGTTCACGCAATTCTTCCATAGAGGCTGGTTGGGTTTGCTCATGTCTGTTTTACTTGTAGATTGTTTTCTTGGGGCAGGTTAAAGTAAAATCTATGCCATTTAACCAGCCTCTTTCGAAGAATTGCGTGAACAAATTACATCTGAATGCCATCAAATACCTAACTCCTGAAATGCTCCGGAACGGTTTGAACAGAACCTTTATTGTTGCATCATGGAAGTCAATGGTGGTTATTGTTATACTAGTAATTGTGTAGTGGTAGTGATTTGGTTCACTAACTTTTTAATGTTGAAAATTATTTTTATTTAATTAATCATCAGGCTTAAAAAAGGTGCAAGTCTATCCCCTATAGTGATTTTTATTAAAAACACGAGTTAAAAATTCATTACAACTAATCTCTACCCTTTTTTTGGCAGTTTTATGTAAGAAACAAATCTTTATTAAATGATAAAAAAAAATTAATTTCAGAAATTTCAAATTAAATAATTCGAAAACCGCTGAAGTAAAAGGGCATAAACTAGGTATTGTGATAAAGAGAATCGACAGACCTTTCAAACGAGGTGCAACTCGACCCCACTTTCCATTTAAGATTTTAGTGGTGAAGCCCACCCTGCCCAAGGGGTTGCAGGTAGGGGATTGAGTACGTGCTCAAAAAGTTTACCCCTCGAAAACAAAATCGACGTGATCGAGCGTCTTTTTTTATAACAAATAGTAAACACCCAAAAAGGCCGACGTTTCGTTTTCGTTTGACCACCCTGTATGTTATTTAGCTCAACACCTGGCTAAACACCTCTTAATATACTTATCTTAACTGCCAAAAACTTTGCCATGAAATATTTTCCAAATTTTCATTGAAGTTCACGAAAACCGGCGAGGGATTTTCCAGGCTTTAGGTAGATTTGTTTCTAAGGAATGATAGGTGGAGAGATATGTGTTTTGTGGGTTTCGCACGTCATGTGCCTGTGTTTTTAGATTTAATATTCGACAGAGAAAAGCCGCTTTGATGGATTTTAAAATAGATATGGATATATGTGGGATCCCAGTATTTTTACATGTGACAGAAGAGTAGTGACGGTGGTGTATTAGTTTTTGTAGTTCAGTAAAAATATTTGGGAGTAAATTTAAGAACAGCTATGTAAATTCGTTGTTATTGAGTGATTATATACCTTTTTTTATTAAATACCCCTTCCGGGGCATTTTGTAAATTATAATCTGATCAAAATTTTTGGTTAATGAATAATTTTGTTCTAACCTAAATTGTTACGGGTTAGGAAACTTAACTAAGATTCTCGTCACTAGTCCACCTTAGGTTCTGATAACTTAACTACACTAAGACTTAACGTGTAACCACCGCACAGTGATCTGTTTTTTACTAATGTCACTATATCAACTCAAAGGGCTTGATTCTCTTGAATTTTCTTAAGTTTGTGTTGTTGAGAAGCTGGATTGCCTCTACATTCACATGCTGATGAAGTCATTGCTGGTGACTTGTGGCGAATTTGGTGATAGTCTGATTAACTGTGTCCATTTCAAGGTCCCGGTAGAGATCACAGTTGCGGAAGTACCAAGGTGCATAAACAATATTTCTCAGTACTTTATTTTGGAATAGTTGGATCACTTGCTTCTGCTAGCAAATCCCCAAAGTTGAATGTCGTAGGTCTAAACGGGTTTTAAAACTTGCCTATAGAGAAGCACTTTATTGTACGTGGATAACGTCAATTTTCTTCCAAGTAACCAATACATTTTTTATATTTTAGGCCAAGCTGTTCTCTTTGCTTTTTCACATGGACTTTCCAGCGTAGTCTTGCGTCTCGGTTCATGCCCGAATATTTTGCTGAATCAGCATGCGTAATCTAGGCATCGTTGATTCTGATAGGTATGTATTGTATTTGCTTATTAGTAAAGTCTACATGTACAGACTTACTTTCATTTAGCGTGATACGCCAAGCTTTAGTCCAGGTGTTGATTTTGTAAATGGAGGTTTGGAGTTTTGCAGCAGTCTGTTCGTGATTTTTTCCTATAGCCATAATTGCGGTATCATCTGCAAGTGTTGCGACTGTGTCCTGTTCAAAATCAGAAATGTCACTACTGTATAGCAGGTAGAGCACTGGACCTAACACGCTGCCTTGCGGCACTCCTGCTTTAATTTCTCTCAGTTCAGAATAAACCTCTTCCTGCTTTATTCGAAAGTATATTTCTGACAGATATGATATCAAAAGTTGACAGTATTGTCGAAGCAGGTACATATTCAACTTGTGAAACAGGCCTTCATGCCATACCTTATCAAAAGCCTGCGGTACATCCAAGAAGATAGTAGAGCAAACCTTCTTTTCCTCTAATAATTTTTCAATGTCTGTGATTCTGTGAAACTAGAGTGATTTTCTCTGAAGCCAAACTGATGAGAAGGAATCCGATTTTTTTGTTCTATTAATTATCATTTTTAATGTCTTTAAAAGCAGTTTTTCATACAATTTAGAGATAATTGGCAACAAGGAGATAGGCCTATGCGACGAAACTTCATGGGTTGGGGATCATCATGACTTCCGCTACCTTCCACATCTTAGGAACATACTTCAGCCTAAATTAGGCATTAATAAGGTTAGTTTTACCTCATATACCTGACGGTGTTGTATATGCAAAACAGAAAATAATAACATAGAAAGAAGGCCATATTGAGCAAATACATAATAATAAAAGCATTTATTAAAGGTATAGACGGTGTTGCAAAACTTGACCAATACAATTTTACGGAATACGGGTTTGGAATACTTAAATTTAAACACGATAATTAAACTTGACATATGTGAAAACGTATTTTTCCGTATCTTTTGAAAAAATCCTGTTTTTATTGCTTTTCCCACATTTTTTACAGCTACTAGAACTTTTTCTTGAGCGATGTAGTCTTCCGAACGAACGGGTAGACAACACAGAAAGAAATATTAAATTTTAATAACTGAAAAAGCAAGCACCGAAATTTATTTACTTAAAAATATTTTTCACGGAAAATACCTTCTTTTGGCTCAATCAAGAAATTCTGACATGCAAAAAATACAACATTTAATGGAAGTTCAAGCGTAAGCAATAATCCAAATCGTCAAACTTTTTCAATTAATTTTTGAAACTTTTTATTTTTTTTTCTCGTACACCGCCTACAAATAAAATTATCTAAAATATTTTAATTAAGAAAGTTCGATTCGGAAAATTAATTTTAAAACTCTTCCAGATCGCCAAAAACTGACAAAACAAAGTTTGGATCGCAATTAGATTTTTAAGAAATTAGAGTGGCAATAAGCGTCAGTTTTATTAAAATTTCATTTTTAAAGTCAGTTTATTATTAGGAAATTAATAAAAGTTGGTAAACGGTTGTAAACAAGTTACTTTTAATTTGTTATTTTCAGACTTTTTACAGGACAGTTAAATAATAACCCTAATTTGCAGAGGGGGTTACAAAATTTAGTACCGTTTAAGATTTAGACCTCCTAGTTGACCAGTTCATTTTAAACAATCATTGCTTTAAAATTTACTCAGTTTTTACCACTTTCCTTGGGTAAATATTTTTCCTAAAAGTAGTGTTGTAAGATGTTACTGCCAAAAGTTTACAGGTGATTCTTTTCCAGATCCAAGCAAACCCAAGCAACATAAAAATTTTCACTTAAATTCTAAAATATCCCTCGAAATAAATTGATACGCCAATGGAATTTTCCAACCGTACATTTTCCAAAGAAAATTTATAGCTAGAGCACCAACTTCTTCGTTCTTATGTAAAGGGGAGCAAAACGTGACATTAATTTACATGTAATTTGAATTTAATGTTTATTTGGACAGGGAAAAGCTACTCAAAGTTTTAATTTATTCCCGTAAGTTGTTTTAAGAAGAGGGCACCATTAAAATTTCGAAAAAAGCTTTAATTTCGAGTTTTGCTACATGAATATTTACTCTAAAGTTGTCGCAGAAAATAATTAAATTTAAAGAAAATCTTTGTTAATAATTTTAAGGATCGACTTCTAAAACGCTTCCTTGTTGTGTCACTTAGAAATATGCGGATGTCTTTTACACCAATGTTGGTGTAACATTTTCCGAGCCAAAATTATACTATCCAAAGATGATTTAATGAAACGCTACTCAGAAACGAACAGCAAAACACGTTGAAAATAGCAATAGACGTTTTCGTTTCGCTTTGGTTACGATTGAGGTTGACAGATAAACAATGGATAAAATGTCATTTTTCACCAGTTTGGTTGACAAGTGAAGTTTAGTTCATTGTTTAACTGTCTATCGCAACTGTAACCAAAGCGAAACAAAAACGTCTAATATCAGAAGGTAAACGAATGGAATTTTAAAACTGGGGGAATTTTAAAGGTACTATATCACGTGATCAGTGTCACTCATCTTTCAAAAAACGAGCTGATAAGAAAAATTCTATACTTACGCTTGAAGTCTACGTGAGCTGTTTTTTTTATAAAATTGTAATATAATATTAAAAATTATGCATTACTAACGTATACAAATTTATTTTTTCATCTCCAAAAAGCTTAGGAAGCGGTGCTTCCCCCAGTTTCATGGATCGCCTGAACCTGCTTCCTATGGTAGACGGACCTATGTCGATAGGGACTATTTGTCTTATTTTTGGGTGAGGAATCTCCCCACAAACGACAGCACATTTTTGAATCACCATGTATAATGGTACATAACACACGGAACGATAAGTACTTTTTGCGGTTTTTGTTTGAATAAAAATATATAGAAACCACGCATACCACAACATGCGGCAAAGAATAAAACCCGCAACGTGTTCCGTTTAAAATTGTATTTCAGCAAACTGAGTTTATCGCACAAATTAAACGCCACTTGGGGCAAAATTTTCAGCATGTTTTTCTGTAGGTAAGGAAAATTAAATTGTATCTTATTCATCTGCTGCGGGCTTTCGGATGTTGTTTCAATTTGGAACTGAAAATTCGGTGGATAAGGCTTATGAAAATATAATTTGTTTTTCGAACGTCGAAGGAGGAAAATATACATCGAATATATTACAAGGTGGTTGGTACGAGGGAGAGTGAATGGATGTGTGCGGTATTTCCACAACTTGTTTAAAGTTTGTTATCAAATTTCTCATGTATACGTGAAAATTGTCATTGCTGATCAGTGATCACCTCTAAAATTTTAATAAAAATCAGTTTTAGGGGTAATTGAGGTGCGAGAAACACGCTTTTCACACGTTCTTAGCCATACGCTTGCAGCATGTTAGCGTGTGATAAACTTGACAAAAAAATAATGCTTGACGGCAAATTTGTCATGTGATATTTTGTTTTTAAATGAACCAATTTCACAAAAGAGAAAGCAGTAAAAAGTATGAAACAATATTTTTACGTATTTATAACAGTGGTTAATGGTAAACTTAATTTTGTTCAAAGTTAGGTATCTTCTACACCGAAGTTCTGAACTTTGAAGTCGGCGCAATAAATTTTATAAAGTATAATAGGAATCCTTCATGATAATACATTAATAAATTGTTAATAAAGAGTAATATTTTTAGTTATTCATTACTAAGCCCAATGGTCAGCATAATTGCGACCGACGTTTAGTAATTTGTGCACAAAAGTTCTGAACTTTAAAATAAGCGCAACTTCTTATTAATTTTATTGTTTATGCAGGGCCGGCGCTAGCATGAATCGGTGAGGCGACCACTTCAGGCGCCATGCTAGGGGGCGCCAAAAATCAAAAACTAAATCCCATAATGTCAAAAATAAAAAATGGCATTAGGAAATAAAATATCAAAATAACAGTAACAGTAAGTAATTTATTTTTAAGATATTTTATTTTGGAAAATTTAGTTGTACTCTTTAAATTTGTAATTTCCATGTAATATTGAATTTACAGACCCCAGTAACCCCGAAAATGACATAGTTAACATTTAAAAAAAATTCCACCCGCTCCTGTTGCCCCTCCCCCGCCCTAATATTTTGTACATCCGTACATGGACTTATCTTTTTTGACTTCAATAACCCAGAAAAATGACCCATTAGTGAACATTTTTGGAGAAATTGGCAGCCGCTCCTCTTTATAACCCCCCCCCCCCCCCCAGTCAATATGTTTTTAAAATCTGCTAGACAAAATTAGATCTTATTCCCTCATTAACCCCAAAAATAAAATTTTAGCCAACATTTTTAGAAAAATTCTAAGCCGCTCCGGTTTTACCCCTCTCCCCTTTATTATTTTTAAAATCAAATATCTGCTACACACACGGAGAAAAAATTTTGAAATCGGTTAATCCGAAGAGTTATGTGTGATCATTGATAAAAAAAAACATGACGCACACGGGTCGAATTGATATCGTGAAGTCGGTTAAAAAAATGTATAAATCATTTTCCAGGGTAATTTGGGCATGAGAAACGCGAATGCATCAACAGTCATTTCGTTTCTAAATGCACTTTTTACCACTTTTTTAGCCATCGCGAACATC
Organism: Philopedon plagiatum; assembly: GCA_963971165.1. Taxonomy (NCBI): domain Eukaryota; kingdom Metazoa; phylum Arthropoda; class Insecta; order Coleoptera; family Curculionidae; genus Philopedon; species Philopedon plagiatum. Next base: position 97,622,585 of record OZ020194.1, read on the forward strand.
TGCTTCCAGACCCTCGAAAGAAAGCCGATATTCCAGGTTTGTTGGTAATTACTCAACTTATTGTCATCATTAAACGGCGTATCACAGTAAGCTGTACCTCCGATTCGCACCACTTAACCGTGCCATGTTATCAGTTAAAAGACGAACGCTAAGGTCAGCGCGGCGTAAATCAATCACGCCCAAATTGATTATTAAATTCGGCCCAAACACTGAACAGATAATTAGCCAAATTAATATTATTTAGTTGACGCGCGCGAAGGTAAGTCGATTAATTATTATTGGTCGCCTCTACACCAACATTAATCAAGCGGAGTGACAAGGAAACACACAGATTTTGCGGAAATTTTGCGTGTAAAATAACTCGCCGTTTTAGACGCTAAATGACAACGTTATAATTTAATTTGTTTTATGTTTGGTCTGCACCGAAAATTTAGTGCGAAATTACAGTAAAAATCATTGGTAACAGGTTGTCAGAACAGATTGAGTAAATTTTATCTAAGTATATGTTGGTTATTAGGTTTATAATTATTTCGTAAAGGTTGTATTTGTTGTAAAAATAAGATAATATTGAGTTTTTTTTTGGAGAGGTGAAAGCGCTTTCTCTCCTTTCAATGTGGAAAACGAGATGTATAGCTCTCTGTGTGAGCTAGAGACATACAGTTCAATAATCCTCCTATAACCGTATAAATACTGTAAAAGTCTCCTCTTCCAACTTATAAACTATCGTTGTTTCCCAAGTAAGACTTAACCTAGAATATTGTTCCCACATCTAGGGAGCAGCATCACCTTTGGCACTTAACATCCTTGACTTTATCCAAAATATAGCCATTTGACTCATCAATGGCAAGAAAACTTTGTTGTCTCGCTTATCGCCGCTCTGTTGTAGATCTGTCGCTTATCGCCGCGCTCTGTTGGAGATCGTCACTTTTCTACCGATATTTCCACGGATTTTGCTCAGACTAATTAACTCCTATCATTCCTCCCTTGATTGTTCCTGTTCTGGTGTTCTAAGTATTATTCCGTATTTCAAGAAGCCCGGTATTTACGAGTACATTAATTGTTGTTGTTGTCAAACAGGACTTTTATCTATGGGGGACTTACTGTTAATAAAAAGAAGAAATCTATTTTAGAGTTTTGTTTACTTTATTCAGAAATACAATAGATTGGTGCAGTTGAGAACCTTGAACATACCGATTAAGAATATAGAAGGATTTCATAGTGGTGAAGAACCTTGGCAAAATTATGAGGAGAGACTTCAGCTCTATTTCATAGCGAATGATGTTGAGGGTTCTGATTCGAAAGAGTTTTTCTGTACAAAATCATCACTTGATCCATCGATATTAATATAACCACTGCCAAGTGATTCGCTCTCTTCATTATGGACATGTCAAACTTTCTCAATCGTCCGTAGTATTGAAAATAACCTCATTCAACAAAGGAACTTCTAAATTGTCAGAATTATTTTTTCGTATCTGATCTATGTGTCATCAACTATTACTTCGTACGACTTTGGTCCCATTTTTTTACAAATTCTTCCAGATAATCAGTTTTTTTTTCTTGTCCAAATTCTTTTTGTAAAAATGCTCATGCCGTCAGCAAACATTCTTACTTTGTTTCTGTTTGTTAAAACTATCTCTTCTTCGTTATATGTGGGCACCAAACTTTTTGCATGAGCCCCTAATTTTCGCCCCATAAGCAATTCGGCACTATTTTTTCCTGTATAATTTACTGCCGAATGCTGATAAATCATTATTCTAGCTAAACTAGCATCCAAATGACCTTCTTTTAGTTGTTTCCATTACTTCTTAAATTCTTCTACCATCCACTCTGCCATGCGATTAGATGCTGGATGATATGGAGCAACGTGAGATAATTTTATCGCATTTTTCTTACAAAAAAACCTTAAATTCTTCTGAAATAAACTGTCTGCCATTATCAGAAACAATTTCCATAGGTAAACCGTGTGTAGCAAATATTTTTCTTAAGGCCTTAATAACTTTTTTTGGCGTTATAGCTGTTAAAGATGCGACTTCCATCCATTTCAACCACCATAAGAAAATGTTGACCTTGAATTGGACCAGTAATATCAATAAGTAAGCGTTTTTAAGTCTTAGACCAAGTCTGTACTGGTGCTTTTGCAGGTAAGTGACGTACTTGTTGGCACTTTTCACAAGCCCTAACTTCCTGTTCAATATCGCTGGCCATCCCCGGCCACCAGACATAATTCCTTGTGCAAGCTTTTACTGGTGACATTCCAGGATGTGGAGCATGTAAAAGTTCTAATACATTCTTTCTTAGACCGGCCGGATCAACAACTCTGCATCCATATAAAATACAGTCAAACTATTTTTTTTTAAAATAAGGCTCTAAAGAATCATCAACCGTTTGTAATCCATTTGTAAACCTGATGTAATAATTTAACATCATAAGAGGTTTGCGCAGCAATATCAGTCTTTGAAATCGGAGGATTCTCCATACCTTCAAGCAATAATACCTCTAATGGTGGTGGTGCGTCTTCATAATCTTTAATTGACAATCTACTAAGAGCATCAGCATTGACGTTTTGTTTACCTGCTCTGTACAAAATATTATAATAATAAATTCGGTTTTATAGGACTAAAAAGCCGTAAAAGTGGTTTGTGATCGGTGTAAATTATAACAAATCTCACAGCAGTATACTCATGAAATATCTTCAGACCAAAAATTACTGCTAAACCTTCCTTATCAATTTGAGCAAAATTTTTCTCTGCACCACTCAGAGTTTTGGAAGTATACGCAATAGGTTTCTCTTTACCCTTACTTAAGTATGCCAACACGTTACTGCCATCACAAGCCAAAATCAAAGGTAATTTTTCATCAAAATCCATTAATACTTTTTCTGAACAAATTAATTTCTTCGTCTTACTAAACGCGTCTGTATGTAGAGGGAAGGTGTTCTGATATCCTGAGTATTATTCCGTATTTCAAGAAGCCCGGTATTTACGAGTACATTCCTTGTTGTTGCTGTCAAAGAGGACTTACTGTCAATAAAAAGTAGAAATATATTTTAAAATTTTGCTCACTTTATTCAGAAATACAACAGTTCCTAACAGAACAACAAGAACCGCATTGCATATGCATCCCTTTAATGTCCAGCTACAAAACTTAGAACATTCCACTTCTATCGTTCATTTGTACCTAGGGTCTCCAGACTATGGAACTAATTGCTTGCAGATGTCTTCCTTTCCCCTCCCAATCTAAAATCCTTTAAATCCCGTGTCAATAGATTACATTTCCCTTGTCTTCAGAAGATCACGATGCGTTAGTATTTAGGATTAAAGTCTACACGGGCTATCCCAGATAAAAAAGAATTAATTTGTTGATCCCATTTTTTTTTAAATTTGTACACGCGTTTCCATCTCAATGTTTGAATTCTGGAAAAAATTCTAATAAATTGTATTTTGTTTTAAAAGCGAACAGTAAAGTTAAAAGTTGGTAAATTGAATTTACCAAATATAAGAGTGTTTTGGGCAATTGTTTTTCGAAGCATAAGGAATTCATTTCGGTTTAGCAGGCTTTCAATTTTATATTATTATCAGTCAAAATACTATTACGGTTTTATTGGTTGATTGGTTGTATAAAATATCAATTGAAAAGTTAGAAACAAGTTATGTGTCTGTAAATGGGATTTATATTAATGGTTGTATTACAATTTTTTTATACTACATAATAATTATTATTCATGAAAAGGATACTTGACAGAACAGAAGCTGCACGTCGTCAAATATCTAAGTGTAATACAAATTAACGTACTTCAGTTACTTGCTACATCTAAGATTGTTGCCACTTTTCACTTCTACATTTAAAATTAGGCTAAGTAGGCTCGTTTAATGACGTTATTAGATAAGTATTTGAATCACGACTAAGTGCACAGAAAAAACACTGTCGTATATTGAATTGGATACAATTCACTCAACGACACAATCTATTCCGTTTTGCACAATACAAATTCGCTTTCTTTCAATGATTAGTTTTTGATTGTTAACCAATAGGTTATAAGATTGCTTGAAATATAAGGTTTCATTGGTTTTTAATAGGTCTTTTAAATATAACAATTATTTGTTGTCAGTAATACCCTGTTCTAAAGTCAATACAAAATATATCATTGATTTCAATAAAGTTTATTTGTAAGAATATGCATTTTATGGAAATACCTATTATTATTGTTTCAATTACAACAGTAATGAATCTAATGTAACTTCTAATAGAAAAAAAACATTTTTGTCTAAATTCCATCATTTCTGAAGAATAATGCACTCTTATTTAATACACTGTAAAATTATTTGATGTAGAATTACTTGCTTTTTAATAGGTAATATTTCGCCTTGAAGCTTCAAGTAAAAATTACAATTATCTACCATGTCATGGAAACTGCTGGTAATTGAGTGCTATTTTTATGTATAAAATTACCTGTTCCGGCAAGTTAATTTTATTGAACGATATGTAATTTTAAGTTGACGTCAATGTAAATTTACACCCGTACTCATTATATTTACAAGCGATTTAATGCAAATGTCTGTATATGAGTAGTATAATAATGTAATATTGCTAATAGTTTCACGAAAAATTTTACGTTCCAAGTTCGGAATTTTAGTTGTATGTAAATGTAAAGCTACATGGACGTATGCATGCAAGTACATGCGCTATTACATCTTAATTTTGATACAATGCGTCCAGGGATGGGAGACAAGAGGACAAATGGAACAAATATTTAGACATAAAAAGTCAGTATTAATAAAAGTTTTTACGTACCAAAATCAAATCGCAATAAGAAAAGTGTGACTTTTTGTATGGGGTGCGCAAAAAATATTTCAAGATAAAAGTAATAGATTTATTATTTCAACGCAAGATGTTACATCGAAAAGATGTGAAACATCTTTATTTGATTTTTCTAGTTTACCAAATTCCAAAATTGCAAGAGAAAACTTAAACTGTGTGAATTCTGAATTAATAGCACAAAACAGAACCAACAGTAATTTGCAATTCATAATTCATTTAAGTTTAAATTTTCTTTTACAATTTCGGATTTTAATTAATTTAAGATGTTGCTGTTTAATATTTTCCCTTAAAAACAAAAAGAACACAGATTTATTTAATAGAATTTTCATATTTATGTATATTTTGAGCATCACCTACAAAAAAATCAATTGTTTCTTACCGTAAATTTAATTTTTAGAAAGAAAAACTTTTATTTACAGTTTCTTTTTTTATCTTTAAGAAGTTGGTCCATTTGTCCTCTTGTCAACCCCATCTGTGGACATACTGTATGGAAACTAGCTATTCTAAATAAAAGTTGATTAAAACCATTAAATAACTTTTTTTAATAGAATTATTTATTTTCGGGCATCAAAATTCTAACTACACTAATATGATAAACTTCCCGAATCCACAAATGATGCGTATCGCAACACAACAAAGCTACAAATGGCGTGATGAAATGAAGTCGACCGGTCGACCGACGGGGAATCACCAGATGACTTTAAATACGACGTCAAGTTAGTAATTATAAGTCTACTTACCTGGTATTTCGCATCTTTTTACAATATAAACAAACGTGGAAAAATGCAGTATCAATTGTTTTACAGTTAAATTGTAAATACCCGTAAAATATCGTAAAATTATGTATATATATATATATTTCAGTATATTTACCAATTAGTAACGTGCGCTATACTTTACGTTACATAAAAAGTTTAATTTCACATGACTAAAAATGTATATAGAAAAAATCACCTATAAGCTAATTGAAAATATACATTTCACTTGATTGGCATTTACTGTAATGTTACAATTATTTTACGAACTGATTTTACAGTGTATAATGAATAATTTATATTACATCAATTATACTAATATGTAAAAGAAGTTTTATTATTTTAAAATAGATTTTATTTAGTATTATTAGACATACATTGTTTAGACATTCTATAAACATTGAAATATAAAAGAACGACATTTTATTAACACCAGTTTTTGACGCGAACAGGGTAAACTTTGTATATTTATTTCACTCAATAGGATCTGCTTCTTTGAAAAACTGTCTACGTTTGGCTTGTATGGGTATAGGATGCAAGATGGAACAAATTTAAAGCTTACCACTGCATTCGAATCTCCTAAATTTACAGCTAGATTGGGTGGAAAACAAGTCTAAAAAATACCAGTACAACAATAAACTCGCGATCACATTTAATGTTAACAGTTTTTTAACAATACGTATCGGCTGAGCAAACACTCTTATAATAGACTAACCAAGAGAGATTTAGAAATAAATAACACACTTATTATTGCAAAGCTTTTTAGATTTGTTTTACTTACCATAAAACACTGAGACTGAAATGCTCCAGTCCCAAATCCTGCAAAAGATCTATCATTTTTGGAGGTATACTTAGTTGTACAAGTCAACACACAGAATGACAATACAATAATCAAACGAGCTGCAAGCTTAAACGACGATTTAACGAACAAAAACCAACAGCACAATTTTAACCCCTCCAAAGGGTGGCTGCGAGCAATAGAAGTAATATTTGAGCCAACAATAGAACCCATTGAATTAATATTTTTATTATTTCTCTAATACCTTATATATTTTATACGAGTGATTATTTTATTTGAAATGATATAAAAATTATTCACTTAATTTTTAGATTGTATATTTAACTTTATTATAATTAAATTACATGAGTTCAGCTAAAGAATTTTCAAATAAAATTATAAGTAAAAGATTTCTCCTGTTAATTTATATCCAAAATAAATGGAAAAAGATTGTTGCACCCCTTGTATACGTTTGGAACATTTTCTTAGAAGAAAAAAGCAACTCGTAAGAAGAAAAATAATTTTGCCACATGGCTCCATTTGGGAGCTAATTTAGTTCGACATGACAAAGCAGTATTTCGATGTTCCGTAGTAATTTAGCACGGCAAACAATAAATGGTAACTTGGTAAATGTTTAATATAAAGCCTTTGATGAGGAGCTTCCTTGGGAAAGGGTCTTGGAGTCGAGCTTTATGTGATACATTAATATGGTTTCTTAGACGGTCTTGCTGCTGCTGATGCTGCACGGCACCAGAGCGTAATAAAGCCATTTTGTCGTTAGGGGGGAACAAAAATACTCAAAGGGGAAATTATGGTTACAGAGAATGGTCGATTTTGAAGGCGTGTTGTTTTGTACTACTTTACTTGAAATACACAGTCTTGCACCTGAGATCGCTTATTTTATTACACATAAACGATTTTGAAATTTACCTTTAGATGCAGGCAGCAACGGAACACTTTTGGGACTTCTGCCACTTCGCCGGGCCATTATTTATAGCGCTATCGCTTAATAACAAAATATATACTGTTACAAATTTATTACAAAATTGCACATTAAATATTATTTATGTCGGCTAACATATCAGCATTCTTATATACTACGAATTTAGTTCCCAATATTGCCAAAATTTGTTTTTATTTTTACAGAAGTTTGTTAGGAATTTCCTCTTCCGGATTTTATATTGAAAGAAAAAAAAAACATCTTTAGATTGACGAACTGAAAAGCGCCCATTCGCTCATGATGTCTTTGAAGATTTTTTCAATGGACTCGGCAATTGACTGAGAGCCAGAAAAACAAAACCAATTCATTAAAACTTCGAACGGTTTTCGTAATCGTATTAAACGAAATGTTGCCCATCAAAAGAGTCCCAACATTTACAATTGCAATTTACGTTTTAGCGAAGTATTTAAAAACAATGACGAAAGAAAGTTTCGAGAAAGTATTGGGCAAAGTCTAATTACTAGAGGGCGAAGTCTCGTCGACTCGAATAAAGAGGATTTAATTTTATCTCGAAACTTTGTAAATTATAAATATCAATAAGAAAATTAAAACAAGGAAAAGTTTTGAATAAATTGCGATTTGATTGACTCTTTAACTGCCTTGTTTAATACCCAAACAAAGCATTAGACGCAGTTTCATAATTAACTCGGAATTTTGCAGGATGTTCCTGCCCAAAAAAATTGTCAAAATGATCATTTTTGCGATAATTATTAAAATTATAACAATAAACAATAGCTGGCAACACTGCTTTTGTCATCTCTTTTATTTATATTTAATCTTTCTGATTATTTCACTCTCACAACCTTCATATTTTAAGTAGGCACGGTGTGCCTCGACTAAGTTTAACACCGTCGCCGTTCCGACGATCCTATCTTTGATATTATTCCAGATAAAAGATGCAATTTTTTTATTTTGCTTGCAATTGAGTCAACTTTTTGAAAATGATGAACAATTTTAACCATAACTTATAATTATTGAGATAAATCAACATTCTGATTCCATAATTTTTTTGTTGGAATTTTTCAAGCTTCTATAACCTTCTATCCTTTGAAGAGATAGAGGAGCATTTTTTTTTATTTGCAGATAATTGCACTATCTTTAAAATTAATTCATAAACCATCGTATTTGAACGTACTATTTCAGAGACGAGAAAGTAATTTTTTTATCTTTTTTCAGGATTATCAAAGCTATTTAAAAATATGAATATTTCCACTAAGAAGATATCGTTTTCAGAACTTGAAAGAAGATTATACGCTTTTAAAAAATTTTGATACTACTCTTTTTCATGAAATAAAACCGCTTAACCTAAAAAAATTAGTAAAATCAAGTTTTCTTTTAAAACTATTGATATAGGATCTTCATTTTGGGTTTAAATTACTTAGGCCACACCACTTTAACAAAATCTGAAAAAAATGGAAGAGGAATACCTTTTAGTTAAACTTCGTCGAGGCACACTGTGTAGGGTGACGAGGATTATTTCATAATTGCCACATTTTGTTGCTTTTCCTTCGTATTTGATGGAATGACAGTTTTTTGCCGTTTTGTCGGAAGGTTGAGACAAATTTTTACTAAATAAGTGCTAAAAGCAGGGATTTCCCAGGGCTAATATGCCCATTTAATGTCCACCTCAAAAGGCACTGTACGAAAGGTCTGCTTGTTAATACAGAAAAGATAATAATTATAAAACACAAATTTATACAGGTTATCTTTGTGCATATTTATATACCGTTAACCTGATTCCCACGCTTTTTACCAACATGCTTTCCGTATTTTACACCTGCGAAATCTAATTTGCAGCCAATGATCAAGACGTATAAGGGTCAAAAAATACCCCCAGAACGGTCAAACATTTAAAATATTAACAGGATTTTCTGGAAAGGTATTTATGAGCGGCCTGCAGCAGATAAATCATTCAGACCTTCTGGGATTTACCCTCTCTGGTGAAATCCAAAATCAGAATTTAAAATTCCAACATATCGAATGCCATATGTTGCACGCTGCTGCTGCTGCTGTATAATATAATATTAAATTTCCACTTTGGAGTTTTTTTTTATTGAGTATGGAAAAATATTTTGATTGAGTTAACTGGATTTTAATTGGGGAAAAGGACGCGCTAATGGTTTTCGGCAAATTGAAAAAATTAAAATTTTTTTGTCGATTTGAAAAATTATTTACTTAGAAAAATTAACGTTCAGATTCACTAAAAAGATTTAGGATTTAGTACTGGTTTAAATTAAGATTTTCTAGTTAATCAGTGAGTTTTGTTCTGTGATAAGTACAGGGTGTTCCTCTCTAAATGGACCCCCTTTAACTTTATCTCATGTTATAGAAAAAAATATTAAATGCAGAAGTTATAGGGTACAATGTAAAGTTTTTTTATGAAACAGTTTTAATGTATATAGGGTGTTGCAGAAAAAAATTAATATTTGCTATTTGCTATTGCTCGGGGTGAGAGGGGATAAAACGTAGCGACTGGGCATTCCTTTCCAAAATTGTTGAGTAATATATTACTTTCGGGGCTATTGAGGTTACGATTAATATGGTCTCATTTAGTTTTATAAGTCCCAATTAAAGCCGGCAAGGCACAACGTCCTTGAAACACTATGAAAAAGAAAAACTCCAGTTCACACGGGTCAAATAAATATCCAAATATAATTATTTCAGCGTATAATTTAAGTCAAAAACTACAAAACGGGCTTATTAATGCATTCAGTTCCTCCTATGTACGCGGCGGATACTCAAGAAGAGAGAACAATAATTAATCAACGGTCCCCTAATTATATTATTCGCAGTTTGACTTCATTACAAAATCAGATTAATTGCTGATGAAACGTTGACGAAATATTTATAAATAGAGAGAAGCAACTTTTACACTTAATTACTTTGTACAATGAATATTTTTTTGATTATTTTTTTTTTATGGAAAAGTAAACCGAATTAGCACGAATCAATGTCTCGTTCTCACTTTTAGTCTAGTTGAGGGATTCTTTTGAGATGTTTAATATGTGATTTAGTAGAAAAGCACGAGAAACCTTAACAAAGGAGGGGATTTTGGCTTGTTTCAACTGATTTTAAGGAACTGCACAGACCAAAAGGTCTAAAAAAGAACATGAAAAGCAAAAAACAGCAGAGGAAAGCTATGAGAAAACTTAGTAAAAAATCAAATTTAATTCCGTGATGTATGACCAGAAAATAAGGGAGGAAAGTGAGGGTTATTATCAACATTATCTAAAATAGTTCACTTATTTTTTATTATCCACCTCACATTAGTAATATTATGTTTAAAAATCCTATTTTTTAACAAAATGCGCATTCAACTTTGTTGTGTTCTTTACTGGAAGCATTAATACACATACATAACGAAGATAAAAAAAAACGTCCTCAAAGTATGCCGTGGAATCAATGACGCATGTCTTGAATTATTACCCTTGAAAGGTAACATAGATAAATGGTATAGGTGAATGAAAAATAAAACTGTCAAGTTCCGAAGTTTTTATTTTTAAGAAAATTACATATGATGGGTTTATTCAACACAAGACGCCATTCAGGATTTTCAAACAGAATTTCCACACATAGTCATGGATTTCGACCAGTTTCGCCAAATTTTGGCTAGATCAGCTTTGTTTAGAGAAACAATAAACCTTATTTTCAATATGGCCGCCCACACGCCAACTTTCTGTGAATGCAGATATAAAGAAATGTGGATTTTCAGAACTTTACATATCCAAAGGGTTTTTCAAATACGTTTTCATTATTATGCAAATGACTCTTAAACCACTGAAAATTGCATTCGCTGTGGCTTGTCGTTTGGTAACAATTCTTGGACTGAGCTTAGACGATAAGCGTGCAGGTCACATTTCAGGATTGTATTTCAGGTTCTGTAGGATACATGTACTTGCTCGCTTAAACGCCGAATAGGGGTTTGTGGGTGTTCATTAACAATTTGCCTCAATTCTTCTACTTTTTGTGCGGTGCGAACTTAGGGTCTCCCACGCCCTTCCTCTATATTTACACTTTCTGTTTCTCTAAACGATCACAGATCTAGTCAAAATTTGGCGAAACTGGTCGAAATCCATGACCATCTGTGGAAATTCTGTTTGAAAATCCTGAATGGCCTCCCGTGTTGAATAAACCCATCATATGTAATTTTCTTAAAAATAAAAACTTCATAACTTGACAGGTTTATTTTTCATTCACCCGTACCTTTTACCTATGTTACCTTTCAAGAGTAATAATTCAAGACATGCGTGAGTGATTCCACGGCATACTTTGAGGAGGTTTTTTTTTGATCGTACGTTATTTCTCTTAAAAATTATTTCATTTTTGTTGTCGAAAATTGACATTTCAAGATTAAATATTTCATGGGAATCAACCAGTTGTTTAGTAGTTTAGAAGTTCCGCTCGGACGGACCAACAAACAGGTGAACGGCCAAACAAACAGACCGACAGACAAACGGAGGGGGAAACAAAAGTGTTTTGCTAATGGTGTTATTTTTTTTAAATCCCAACAACTGCTGACAACTGAGGTTTCCGAAAATTGCCAAGAGTAATTTATTTAAGAGGTCTATAGATATTCTTTCGAAGCTATTTATGTATGTACTGTCGAGTTTATGCAGACTGGGTAGTCGTTAAAATTCAGGAAGAGATGAAAAGGAAACCAGATAAAAAATTCAGGTGCCGAGGAATCATCTGAATGACAAAGTCTGTAAACAGCGCCGAATATAAGTACTTTGAATAATTTTCGGTATATAAAGGAGCTTTAATCAAGCGCGCAATTTAAAAAGATTTCTGTTTCCGAGTCTTTGTAAAGGTAGGTTAAATAAAAGTTTTATGTTTTGAAAGGATACGGAAATTATGTATTTTGGTGGTGCTCTTTATATTCTCACAGGGCTTAAACTTAAGGCACAAGAAATATAAATTAAAATAAACATCTCAAAAAGCTGAATCAACTGTAATATGCAAATGTTAGGAGCATATACTCCTCCCAAATCATGTACGACCTTTATCTGTCGTAGGGAATGGTCACTAAACTTACATTCTATAGCGTACCCCATGGTTTAGTCCTAGCACCAACCCTATTACTTCCTCACATTAATGACTTACTCTCTGGTACTACCCATCCCATACACAGTTATACTGGCTCCAGTATGTATTTTCCCAAACAAGTCCCACAGTCCCTACAGTCTAGTACAACAAGGATCGCATATGTATCTCTTTGGACAGTAAAGAGATGCATATGCGCTCCTGAGCAGTAGTTACAGAAACCCATAACATTCCAATTTTCTCGTTCTTTCAAACTTGGAACTTTCCTTCAGAGGTTTTTTCTTCTCTTCCTTACCCAACCTTTAAATCCCATATCAGTAGATTACATTTCTCCTCTTTCGGGATTTCCATGGTACTAAACTAGTCAGCGCGTCCAGATAAAAAAACATTTACCAAGCACCGCCCTGCTAAAAGAGAAGTCAGTCATATTGCTGTCATTTTACTCTCCTACTACGTAAGTGCATTACATTCCACTGTTTCTAGTCGTTAATATCTACAAGATCCACATTATGAAACAGTTTGTTGGAGGAAGCTTTTTCTTTCTCCTCAATTCTTTAAGTCCTGTATTAACGGATTGTATCTCACCAGACACTCACAGTACATTTATACTTGTACTTGAAACCGCAGTACTCCCTACCAAAACTTTTCGTGCACCACTGGTAAAAGGCGAAATATTCTAGTCATACGTTGTATCAGGCCGATACTGCGATTATAATTTTGAACTACGGCTTGATTATCTAATTTATGGCTCGTGGTTTCAATAGGTGAATGAATTCGCCTCTCTGATAATAAAGAAATTTATTATCCCGCGTCCCGCATTTCGGTCGGGAACATTGGCGTACCATGGTTTATATATGATGAACTCCGATGCCGCTCTTGTTGTTTTGTTTGAGTTTTTGTTTGATTTAGGTACATCGCCTTAGCAAAAAACTGAAATTATTTCGAATTATACAGGGTATTTCGAATAGTAGGGATAATCCTAAACCTTTTTTGTTTAAAAATTGGCTAAATATGAACCAAAGCCAGGCTAAATTTTTAATATGGTCTATATCAGGGGTCGGCAACCTTTTAACAAAGAGGTGCCCATGTGCAATTTTGAACAGAGCCAAAGTGCCACTATACAAAACTGTATAATTTTTATAGGAATAAATAATGTATAAAATTGTTAAAAGTAATAAGGAAGGTAACTAATAAAATAAAAAAATGATCAACACTATTTCTAAATATTTTAATCAAAAAGGAAACATAGCACAGACTTTACTGTTAAACGAAATATATGTTTTTATATAACGCAACATTTTGTTTAAAATTTGAAACGTTTTCAGTGCGATCCTTATTATATTACTATATTATTATATATTCGTATGTTTCGGCACATAGGAATATACTGACAAACTGATGTTGTTGTTAAAATTGATAAGCGAAATTCCTCCTTTTTTCTTCTTTTTCCTCCTTCTGTTATGTTAAGTCATTTTTACAATATTTTTTAATCCTTTAATTTTCATTATTTTTAGGAAAACTTATTTTTCGGTGTGGGTGTTGGTTGTTTTTACTTTGTATGATTTAGAAAAAAGAAAATTTAATATTTGTGAAATAATTCAAAGTATTTAATTATGTTGTGGTAAATTTTGGCTAGATTATTTGTATCTGTTTTTGAATTTATGCTTTTTGTGTTGTTTTGAATTTCAATCGTTTCGTAAAATTATCTTTTTTTGTGGGTTTCTGTCCGTAAAATTTTAACATTTTCAAAATAAAAGGTATGTTCTTTTTCCAAGCTGTGGTTTGCTTAGGTCTGCTTAGGTTGACTGTAATGTTAGGAACTGTAATGTTATGTTCACTAAAATTTTTTTTTATTTTTTCCGATAACCCCGGGACGTATGGTAGAGAAAGAAAGTTTTTTGGTTGGGTCTTGTTATAAAAAATGTGTATTCTTCTTTTAAATATATTGCATACTAATTTTTCGGTAACTGTTGAGTTTAAGTGCCTCTTTAGCTTTTTTGATGGCATTTTCTCGATATTCAGGATTGTATAGTTTTACGACTCATAAAACCCAAGAATAAAAAAAAACTTTTTAATTTTCAATTAGAAAGGGAAAAAGTAATAATATATATATATATATATATATATATATATATATATATATATATATATATATATATATATATATATATACAGGGTGTCTAAAATAGGTGATACCACTATTGCTATCTCCGAAACGGTAAAAGATACGAGGTTGGTTAAATTAGAGAAAATGTGCCATTTTTAGTCCCCACTCATATTCCGTTTACGGAGTTGCCAAATTCTCTATAGTTTCTTATCTACAGGGGATTTTTTTAAAATTGTCAAAAATTTAATTCTTAAATATCTCGAAAACTGTTATAGTTAGAAAAAAATTGTTTTAACAAAAATCACACGACTTTCGACCTTCTCTAAAGTAACCTTGTTGTTTTGTTTATACCATGTGTTTTTATTGAGTTACTGATACTAACTTGTTTCTTTCAAATACGGACCTGGACTTTTTGCTCCATTTTTTGTAAGAATACTTTATACCCTTTACAACTGTGTATAACTTGAAAATATTTTCCGACGTTTTGATTAAGAATAGCAACATCATCAGGATTTTCTAACAGTACGGACCTGGGATCTTCCATGTTAAGGCACAATTCATAACCTATCGCTATGGTTTGTAGTTTTTGTGGTTGTGAAATGGCGCATTTACTTGAAAAATGCCAGGTCCGTACTGGTAGAATATCCTGATGCTGCTATTCTTCACCAAAACGTCGGAAAACATAATCAAGTGATTTACAGATGTAAAGGGTATGAAGTATTATTTCAAAAAATGCAACAAAAAGTCCGGTCCGTATTTGAAAAAAACAAGTTAGTATCGGTAACTAGGTAAAACAAATGATATAAACAAAACAATAACGTTAATTTAGAGAAGGTAAGAAATCGTATGATTTTTGTTAAACCAATTTTTTTCTCACTCTAATAGTTTTCGAGATATTTAAGAATTAAATTTTTGACAATTTTAAAAAAATCTCCTGTAGATAAAAAAACTATAGAGAATTTGGCAACCTCGTAAACGAAATATGAGTAGGGACTAAATATGGCACATTTTCTCTAATTTAACCGACCTCGTATCTTTTACCGTTTCGGAGATAGCAATAGTGGTATCACCTATTTTAGACACCCTGTATATTATTGTTTGTTTCTTGGGATTAGGTTCATCAGATGAACCTAATCCCACGAAAGAACCAATAAAAAAAATATATTATAAATGGTTCAAGAAAAGTAACAAAGTATCTATATAAATACATAAATTAAGAGGGGGGCATAACAGAGCCGTACTGTATATTATGGTGGTACCCTCCAATAATTTTTTTTAATCAGAACACATATAAATGCAACTTTTTAATATAAATTTCACGCTTTTTTTATTCAAGATGGCGGCTGAGCGCTATTTCGGAAAAAATTAAATAGAAAGGAGGATATGTAATACATCATCTGAAAGGTCTTGTCGAGTAAATTATTGTGTAAAAACTTTGAGAGCATTAATAGCAATAACAAAGAAATGGCGGCGCCGCCGTGCTAAAATTATAGCACTTGGATATTCTTGAAAATTGTTTACCGGTTGAAAAATAAAAGGGATGGGGGACATATTTGAGTCTCACTGTATAAACAAACGAAGTAGTATGCCAGTAGGGTAAAAACAAAGTTCGATAAAGAATTACTTATACTAGAAAAACACTTTATTTAATAATCCTTTTTAGAAATTAATACAGTTTTGAAAATCACTTTTAATTCAAATCACAACAAATGCCATTTGTTAAAAAATACATACAGCACAAGTTTGTTTTTAGTAGAGAGCACTTGAATATTGCGGGTAAATTTTCCGGAAACAATGATTTTGCTGAAAATTAATAAACAAACATTTTTGTTATGCGTTCGGTATTCGTTCCTGAACTTCTTTTTATGTATTTTATTGAAACAACGTGTATAAAATAAATGTAGGAACAAAAATTATAAAGGTCGTTTCACAAATTATAATTATCGACTAGTGCTTGATTGTTTCATAAAAATCTCCCTCAAGTGTTTTCAAAATTGTTTATACAGGGTGATTACTTTAAAGTATATGGCTGAATGAATTTGATTAAAAATATTTTTAAGTTTCCAACGTCTCCGCTAGGTGGCGCATTTGTCATGGCGTAACAAGAAAGCGACAATTATTACAAATATCTTAGATATAATGCAGGTTGGAAATAATTTTTAGAATCTTTGTTTTATTCTTTACAAATTTGCACTTTTTCTCCAGGTATCATGGAAACGGCACAGTAAAGAGCAACAATTTAAAAATTTGAAAATGCCGTAAATTGGGTTTACCTTAACCGAATTTAACGAACGATGGCTCATGTTAAAGGACCTTTTAATCCGATTAAGTTTTAGTCTAAAGGATTATAATATTAGCTTGTCTGCCTAATGGCCGCTCCGTATCCCTAAGTAATCACCCTGTATACAATTTAAAATTTCCTCTAAT
Organism: Philopedon plagiatum; assembly: GCA_963971165.1. Classification (NCBI taxonomy): domain Eukaryota; kingdom Metazoa; phylum Arthropoda; class Insecta; order Coleoptera; family Curculionidae; genus Philopedon; species Philopedon plagiatum. The sequence continues at coordinate 97,639,513 of OZ020194.1, forward strand.
TCTTTATGTCAGTTCGTGTTTCCAACTCTGTTGTTTAATATCATATCAAATTATTTTAGGTGTGTACTGAGCAAAAGGAACGGTGCTTAATCCGCATCATATCCGAATCCAGAAATATTTATTTGAATCAGTCGGATCCCGAAACGAACGAATTTAATATCGAAGAACAGTGAACCGCAAACAAACTCGCAGATAAATTCCGATCCTAAGAGATATCCGACTTAGTACATAACTCAATAGAGCAAAAGCATCGAGATCTAATGCTATCAGCGGCTTAGGACTCTAATACGGTTTGCAATTATCTCAGGAAATTGAGAATCTTATCTTCCTTCATTAAAACGGGACATTATTCAAAATAGGAAACCCTTCGTGATATCCCGGTCCTCTCCGGTCGCCTTTCTAATCCCCGAATAAGAGATATGATTTAATAGACCTTCAAAAGTTTATATTTAAATCGATAAACACAGAAAGAATCAGTCATGGAGCTGTCAGACATACCTATAACCTTTTTATTTCGTATTGATGTTTTATGTATTTCCACTAAATACCTCCAAATATACCCCGTTAATAACTCCCCAGGTAAAAACAAATAATTGTGTAAGCAACAGCACGACAAAAGCTCACCGTCATCCAGAACAAAAACGAACGCATTGTGCCGCAAAAAATGTACCAACTTCCTTTCCAAATCCTACAGGATAAAGCTTGACAAATGGCGTCACTGTATGAAGTGTTGTACAGCCCGACCGACGCGGCCCAATCGAGGCTTTTGACCCATTAAACTGGCACAATAGAGATTAAGTTGTTTAAGAGCCTACATCAGTGGACCGCGTGCTCCGATTCGGGATTTCGCCACTGAAGAGCGTAAATCAATGTTAATGAGCAATCTGGCAACATAGCCATTCGGAGACGCGACGCGACCTCGCCGTCGTGAGTTGTATTAGGACAGGACTTGATTTCTTGAAGAATAATTGATTATTTTTGAGCAAGTTTATATTATGTATTAGGATTTCAAATTATTTCACTTTTCACTGTAAATAATCGCAAACTATTAAATGTTGGACATAGGACATTCTTTGATAATAATTATTGATCTTGATTTCTTTTTATTCATTATATGTCTTATTTGTTTATTTAATCTTTTTGTCTATCATATGGGAATCGTTGAAAATTAAAGACAAATTTTCAAGAATTCGTTATTTATTTGGAAAAAATAAAAGTTGTAAAAAAATAGATATAGACAGAAATACATAAACAGATGGGTAGGTAGGCAGCCATTTTTCTTTCTTTTTTGTACGTATCTATAAGAAAAAGTGCATTAATAAATGTGTAATATTATAAAATAATACTACCTAATGACATAACAGCAAACAAATTTATGGAATAATATAAGATACTTTTCCTTCACATATGTTATCTCCAATGGGTTTGGTTTTTGGCAAAAGCGGATCAACCAGTTCAGGAAACATAAAATTGTCATAAAAAATCTTAATTTCGGCAACATTTTATTTTGCCAAAAGGATTCATCACGTTTTATCTAAAAAAAGAATATTCTAGAAAAAGAATATTCTCCAGTTTTTAACAGAAACTGTAATAATTAATTTACCCTGATTTAAAGGTTTTGGTGTTTAGAAATAATTTTGAATTCAACCTAACCTACGTAATAAGCGGAGTTTGCTATATCCGAAGTTCACGGTCAATAGAGCGTCAACGTAACATATTACCCCATTTTGAACATCCCGTAAATCTAAAACAGCTTAATTGATTTTAAAACCGAGAAAAATTCCGAGAGAGCGATTCATTAGAAATCAATTCCTTTCACAAATTACGCACTTTTGATGTATGCTTCTTGTGCCAAAGAGAACAAATCTACCTCGTTTTTTAAAATCTATCAAGTCATTTGACACCCCGTAGTCAAAAATGGATCAAAATGTTATATTTAACAGTTCAATTGGCGCTTGGTTTATATTATTTTATTTAATCATGGTACAGGATCCGAAGTAAGCTCGTCCTTTACCGATCTGCTTACCGGATAAAAAGTCTTTTTTATCAAACATAATATGTTAACAAATATATCGCGAATGGGTTGCCTAATGAAATATGGTCATGGCTATCCTTAATTAAAAATACTGTAATTCATTTTTTTTATATTTCACTCACTTGCTTACCAAACGAACTTAATAGGTACTAATCGAAAGTATAAAGCATAAGGAACATGCAAAAGTTAGGTTGCCTACTTTTTTTCGGTCCCTATACCGGGTTGCCATCAGGTATAAACAGGTGAGTCGATTTTAGTAATTTGTACTCATCTGCTTTCTCATTGAAACATATATTAAAATAAAGATAATTTTATTGCGAACACCCTTGCGAAAAATCGGTCATGAATCACGGTTGCCAGGCTTTGAAATTTAAAAATTGGAGCAAGCGATGCGAGACAGGGAAGCATTGCGCGTACTATTCGGTGCGATAGAGGAGGACACAGCATAGCAGCTGTGTGTGACGCGACTTTCGGTTGAAGGAGAGTGCGCATGCATGTATTTCTATTGTTTTATAATAAACTTTGTTTACATGACACTAATGTGTTCATCATTTGACATACATTTTACATACCCTAATTTTGTTCATATTAAAAATACAAATTTCATTTTTGGGTTGAAGCTTTAGTTGACAAAATCACATTTTTTGCCATAAAAAAACAATTGAATATTGATTGTGGTTTCTCCGGAGGTGAGTTTAAGTTTTTTATTTTAAATGGCAACCTACCAATTTTTTTATACCATTAGATACCTTTTTAAATTCCATTTTCGGTAATATATCATAAGTGGTAGTTTGCTCTCAAAATGGCGACACTGGAGTCATTTTTCCGTTTGAGTAGATCGCCATTTTGAAGTTCCTGGTTGTTATTTTCATAAAATAACTCTGTAGTTTAGTGAAGAAGATTGTTTAACTTTTATTTTTTAAAATGATTTTGTAAAACTCTTTTAAAATAATTTGTGTATGCAAATTTATGTTTTCTTAATATGGACCATTTTTAAAGCAAATTTGCACCAATACATTAAATAGAAAGTACCAAAAGTAAAATAGCCGTCGCGTAGTACATGTTACTTATTATATTACCTAAAATTATCAAAAACACATTTTAACGGTTTTTTTCTAAAAAAAAAAGTCAAATAAACAAGACAAAGTACGTTAAAAAGAACATTTATTTAAGATAAAATCGGCTATGCATTTACCTAAGTTGGCGTTAAAAAACAGCCCACTTAGGTAAATTCATAAATCTGATTTTATGTGTAATAAATAATGTTATTCTTAACGTACTTTGTCTTATTTGACATTTTTTGGAAGAAAACCGGGAAAATGTGTCTTTTTGATAATAATTATCAAAAAGACACATTTTACCGGTTTTCTTCCAAAAAATATCAAATAAGACAAAGTACGTTAAGATTAACATTATAATTTATTACACATAAAATCAGATTTATGCATTTACCTAAGTGGGCTGTTTTTTAACGCCAACTTAGGTAAATGCATAGCCGATTTTATGTTAAATAAATGTTCTTTTTAACGTACTTTGTCTTGTTTATTTGACTTTCTTTTTAGAAAAAACCGTTAAAATGTGTTTTTGATAATTTTAGGTAATTAGTAACATGTACTACGCGACGGCTATTTTACTTTTGGTCCTTTCTATTTAATATTTTGGTGAAAATTTGCTTTAAAAATGGGCAATATTAGTAAAACATAAATTTGCAGATACCAATTATTTAAAAAGAGTTTTACGAAATGATGTTAAAAAACAAAAGTTAAACAGTCTTCCTCACGAAACTACAGAGTTATTTAATGAAACAACCAGGGACTTCAAAATGGCGACCTACTCAAACTGAGAAAAATGCCTCCAGTGTCGCCATTTTGAGAGCAAACTACCACTTATGATACCTATGTCACCGAAAAGGGAATTTAAAGAGCTATCTAATGGTATAAAAAAAATTGGTAGGTTGCCATTGAAAATAAAAACTTAAACTCACCTCCGGAGAAACCACAATCAATATTCAATTGTTTTTTTATGGCAAAAAATGTGTTTTTGTCAACTAAAGCTTCAACCCAAAAATGAAATTTGGATTTTTAATATGAACGAAATTAGGGTATGTAAAATGTATGTAAAATGATGAACACATTAGTGTCATGTAAAAAAAGTTTCTCTTTCATCCGAACGTCGCGTCACGCGCAGCTGCTATGCTGTGTCCTCCTCTATCGCACCGAATAGTACGCGCAATGCTTCTCTGTCGCGCATCGCTTGCTCCAATTTTTAAATTTCAAAGCCTGGCAACCGTGATTCATGACCGATTTTTCGCAGGCAACCTTATACCACCGTGTTCGCAATAAAATTATCTTTATTTTAATATAGTTTCAAAGAGAAAGCAGATGAGTACAAATTACCAAAATCGACTCACCTGTTTATAAGTACCTGGCAACCCGGTATAGGGACCGAAAAAAAATAGGCAACCTAACTTTTGCATGTTCCTTAAGCTTTATACTTTCGATTAGTGTATTAAGTTCGTTTGGTAAGCAAGTGAGTGAAATATTAAACAAAAAATGAGTTACAGTATTTTTAATTAAGGATAGCCATGACCATATTTCATTAGGCAACCCATTCGCGATATATTTGTTAACATATTATTATGTTTGATGAAAAATACTTTTTATCCGGTAAGCAGATCGGTGAAGGACGAGCTTACTTCGGATCTTAGACTATTACGTGTTTATATCGGTTAATTTCATATACATCATATATACCTACCATAACCAGTAGAACTACTTACACACTACTTACCGTTTTTTCATAGAAAGTCGTCTATTTTTGCGACTTGTGGATGAACATACTTAATCGTTTTCTGACACATAAATTTTCGTTCTTTCTAGTCCGCCCCATGATAGCTATTTAAATACACCGAAAATCCAAATCACAATCACACGCTAATCTTAATAATAAGACTGCTCCCGGTGTCGTACGATGCTTGCTGTGTTGCCAAAATGTGTTAACTGCCGAAAAAGCTACGCGATTTTCTCCAAAATTCATTAATTACGGAATTCCAAAGTTTTACAGAAAACTAAAGGGTTAATCAAAAATTCGATCTCCGCATAAATTATAGAGAAAATCGTGAACAATGAGGGAAAGTCTTTTAAAAAAATAAATATTACAAAATAACAAAAATTTTAAAAATAATTTTTTGATTTTTCTTTTTAAATGACTTTCCCTCATTTTGCTATAAAATTATAATATATTTCCAAAATTTCGTATCATTTCGTTGGTTAGTTTTGGTGCAATTCTTTGAAACAAATTAGTATGTTTCAGCTGGTGATGAATGCTCTTAAAAGCCATTCGCTTGGAAATAATGCACAACCTGCCAGCGCGATTTCGGCTATTGATAATTATTCTGGTACGGCTATTGCTGACGTTTTTGTTGTGCATGAACATATTCATAAGGCTAATCAGAAATAAATACACTGACAAAAATCACAGTAAAAAGTCGGCAACACAGCGTGATCGGTGCTATTGCTATTCTTATGGTTTGTCTGCCCGTTGCGTTGCCATGTCGCGTGTGTCTTTCCTAATGTCATCCTGATAAGACAAAACTGGTAGCAACAGGCTTAGTAGTTCCATTGACACCGATTCTTTGTGAGTGATATATATATATATATATATATATATATATATATATATATATATATATATATATATATATATATATATATATATATATATATATATATATATATATATATATATATATATAAGGGAGAAAACTTTCCTTTCTGTACATATTATACCTGTGTTACTAGGATTAACTAAATTATGATAGTTTTGGAACTCTCCGCCAATTTATCAACAACTTATTATATTTTTGATTCAATAACTTCTCAACAACCTATGAACATTTTACTAACCTTCCGATACCATGCGCCAGTGCTTAATGAGTGTTGTCTCTCTCCTTCTTACCCCTCGGTATTCACTTGTCTTCTTTTAACCAAGTGTTGCCAGTGAACTCAATGTTCACTGAGTGTTGCTAAGCATGAATGTCGGGCATAATTTCATAATCTGTCAAATGTCAATTTCCTGTCGCGTCTATCCTGCTAAAGCGCGGGATTTATCCTATGGATTTTTCCGTTCGGTTTTCCTCATAACACCCCGAGGAATGTAGTGGTGTGATAAAGAATGGAGACAAATCCAGCATTTTCGCATGGAGATTCCTGTTTTTAATTTAACTGCCCACTTTGGTGAGTTCTTTTATTATGAAGATTACTAGGTTAGATTTTACTAACTTAAATTAATTTTTTATTGTAGAAGTCCTGAAGAAGAGAAAAATAAATTCTCGAAAGCTTGACAAATCAAAAAAGGGTTTTATTCCTTAGTTAAGGCCACCTTCAATAAAGACTGCATCCCCACTACTTCAGTTTTGAATATATATATATATATATATATATATATATATATATATATATATATATATATATATATATATATATATATATATATATATATATATATATATATATACAGTATGTCCACGGATAGAGGTCACAAGAGGACAAATGGACCACAAATTTCATTGTTCGAAAAAAAATCATTTCTGGTAAGCTTCTGCTTCTTAAAAAAATACGATCTACTATGAAAATGTTTGACTTTTTTATACAGGGTGCTCAAAAAATACAAAAATAATAAATTATGTGAAGAGTAAACTACCTTTATTTTTCATTTTAGAGCAAAATGGCAAAGACAAAAAATATTTCAAATTCCATTCAAAAGTTAGATTCAAAATATCAGCTGAATATTTTACTTTTTATTTTTGTGTTATAATTTTACCAAATATTACTGTACCTACGTTTTCTAAGTAATTTTTGCCCTGTCCACCTTATCTTACTATCTTTTACGACAAATGTCGGAAAATTTAAAATTTTTGCAACAAAATTTTAAATTTTCTGAGATTTGTCGTAAAAGATAGTGAGATGAGGTGGACAAGGCAAAAATTACCTAAATTTAAAATTTTTGCAACAAAATTTTAAATTTGCTGACATTTGTCGTAAAAGATAGTGAGATGAGGTGGACAAGGCAAAAATTACCTAGGAAACGTAGGTACAGTAATATTTGATAAAATTATAACACAAAAATAAAAAGTAAAATATTCAGCTGATATTTTGAATTTAAATTTTGACTGGAATTTGAAACATTTTTTGTCTTTATCATTTTGCTCTAAAATGAAAAATAAAGGTAGTTTACTCTTCACATAATTTATTATTTTTGTATTTTTTGAGCACCCTGTATAAAAAAGTCAAACATTTTCACCGTAGATCATATTTTTTTAAGAAGCAGAAGCTTACCAGAAATGATTTTTTCTCGAAAAATGAAATTTTTGGTCCATTTGTCCTCTTGTGACCTCTATCCGTGGACATACTGTATATATATATATATATATATATATATATATATATATATATATATATATATATATATATATATATATATATATATTATATATATTTTATTATAGATTACCATCTGATTTGAAGTGTGATAAGTCTCTGTTAATTTTTTTGATTTTTTTTCCGAACGCTTGCACGCAGTCATTTAGCGATCGCTAAAAATTGAAGAAAAATATATTTCCCGTATAGATATGGAAAAACAGATGGGTTGTTCGTATTCTACATGGTCAAATTAGTATAAATAAGATTTTTGTCGATATCAGAGATGAGAATTTTTCCGATTTTTAAATTTTTACCGAAAAATGGCGATTTTAGAGATTTACTTCGACCGCGTGAAATATATACGAAAAGTTAATGAATTGTCCTGAAAACATACATATACTAACGTAAAGTTCTGTGTAGAATTCGATTTTGATATTGTATGAGTGTGAAAATGACTGGTTTGGTCGGTATAACCGGATTTTTCGGTCGGTGTCGGTCAGGATTTTGATAAAAAAAACTCTTTAATATGCATCTTATAATAGTAAAAAGTTATAGTAGGCATATATGTAAATATACATAAAACTCCCACTTATCAGTCTCAGAAAAGGTGGTTTTATTTCGACAGTTGCTTCTCTTTACATCGATAACTAATTTACCAATATGAAAATATATCGTGGATTAAAATAAACAACTAAAATGGTTTTATTTTAAATATGTCTTATTAGGGGAAAATATGACCAACGTCATGGGTAAAAAACACGAGTAAGAAAAAAAAATTTACAAATATATGTATAACAAACCTAAATTGCATTTTTGTTTCAAGTATTGAAACCTCAAAGTTTAAATCCGGTAAAAATGGCAGAAGAGAAATTATATTGTTTCGAAGTTATTCGATCGAAAATATCCAGCATAAACACGTGTAGGCGTGATTCGAGTTTTTAAAATTTGCTTCGAAACAAAGGAAGCTGTATTTTTGTAATTGTTTGTTGATGTAAAACACTGACAAATTTATAGGAAGGCGGTAGATTACGTGATTTAAATATTTATTTTTTCACCCCTACACAAAAAAACCAAGGGTTGACGTATACGTATGTTTGTATGGCAGCTTTCAAAACCTTTTCAGCTAGAGAAGGTTTCGACTACATTATTTTGTTACTACAGGATTAAAAGGATTCTAGTTTAGGAAGCAGGGGAAAGGAAAACCTCTGCATGAAATTTGTTCCATAATGTTCTGGGTTTTTGTAGTCGGACAGTAGAGGGATGCATATGTGGTATGGCACTTCTTGTACTCTTAGGAACAGTCAAAGAGAAATTGCTAGAGGGTTCGGTAGGGTATAATTTGTGAAAATATTTGTAAAAGAGAGACAGATCACCAACAACGTGACGATTAGCGAGAGAGAGAAGATTTTTTGTTAGGGCTGAGAATGCTCAACTTCTTAATCCTTTTGACTACACATATATGAAGCAGAAATAAAGATAGATTTTTTTAAATCTTCTTTAGCTATTAAAGTTTAATTGTTGTATACTACAATGACAATAATTGTTATTGAAGTACAGTTAACAATTAAAGTAGTTTAATTATTAAACTAATTAGCTATTCTTGAGACAAAGAAGTAGTACTGCGATTTAAAATTTACCAAATAAAGATACAATTCCGTTTAAAATTTTGTAATGAGAATGATTTTTTTTAAGCTTCAAGCACAACAAATATTTCTGAACGTTGTTTTCATTACGTTGGATGAACTGTTTAATACGTAAATAATAGCATTAAAAAATAGCTGAATTTAAAAACAAAATTTAATAGCTAAAATTACAATGGCAACTGCCGACAAAATTATTAAACTGGATTTAATCAGCTTATAGGTCATTTGTCCAGTTTTATTGGACGAGTTAAGCCAACAGTGATATTTTTTAGTTCTTGTAACTATCTTTTTGTATTTTCCAATCAGGTACAGTGCTTACACTATCCGCTTTAGTAAAAACTTCTCCATAAAAAATAGAACTTTTTCTCTTAATAAAATTCACAAATTACTGAATACTGCACACAATACTAATTTTAATGTTTATAATTTGTATAATGTACAAAACTTCAAAAATGTTTACTGCACAAATTGATAAATTTATTGCTCACGTGATTTAGTATAATGCAAATTTAAAATAGAACAATATGTAAACAATTAATCATTTCAGTGTTTTACACTCCCAACAGATATAAAATATACGTTAAATGAAGTAAAACCCAAACAGAATTTAAAAACAAATACATTACATCGATCGCCGTTTTTAGTACACAAATCCCCCTCTATAAGCTTACGTTGTTATCACAAACATGGACACGATAATCTGTATGTTACCACAAGCTTAAAATCATTCGACGTAGTTTGATTTCATTCTTCTGTTTGATTCCGCCCACTCAAGCGTAAAATTCAGTGTACATTTGTCTCTGGGATATTTTTCAAATAAATAATAATGAATAGATTGTTTATCAATAAATTCGTTGAAGATATAGGTTGATTAAATACTTACTTACTTACTTAATCCAGAAAGCCTTTTTGTACCCTTTCGGGTGTAAGGCGGTGGAGGTTGGGTTATTTGCTGGGATCCTGTTTCCAGATTTCTCTTCAGCTTTTTCTGTCCTGCACTGTCTCTCTCACTTTGCATCATGGTACCCCTCTTCTTTCTACCAGGTTTTCCTGGAGCTTCCCTTTTTCTTATTCTTTGTTGTTCGTGCCTCATATATTTTCCTTTCTGCTTTGTTTTGGTTCCTCCTTAATTCGTGTCCCATCTATTTCAGCTGACCTTCCTCTATGCCGTATTAGTTTTATGTTTAAGTTTTCTCAGTGGGTTGTGTTTCTTATTTTGTCCAGTCTTGTCTTCCCTGCTATTTAACCCCATTTCCACGCTTTGTAACCGGTTTTTCTGGTTTTCCGTCATTGTCCACACTTCCGATCCATAGGTAAGTATCGACATGGCCAGCCTCTTGAATATTTGTAATTTTGTTTGTGTGGGGATTTATTTTTTGCCCAAGAATTTGTTCTTTATGTTATTAAAGAGTTTACCTGCCGCTCCTATCCTCTTGTTTATTTCTTCGTTCAGTCGCCTGTCTTTTGTTACTTATGGATCTAGATATTTGAACTTGTTGACGTGTTGTAGTGTCGCTTCTCTGAGATGTATTGTGTGTTTCTTGTTATGGTTGCCTATATATATATATATATATATATATATATATATATATATATATATATATATATATATATATATATATATAATATATATATATATATATATATATATATATATATATATATATATATATATATATATATATATATACTAATATACTAGATTCTTGAACCATTCAAATATATTCTTTATAAATTTTTCTTGGGTTTTTTTGGTTCAACAAAATTCAGTAAGTCTACCTCATATTTTTTATTTCAAACGTTTCGGCAACACTTTTGCCTTCATCAGTGTAATTTTTATTCTAAAATAACATTTTGAATTTCAGTCAAACATACATTTTTATAGGTTAATTAGACTGACTTACCATAAAAAGGTTATTTCCTATTGAAAGATAGGGTGGTCAAAATGACATAATATTTACAACAAGACACCACATTTAAAAACTTTAAAAACGTTCTAAAATACATCCATACGAAACATAATCACATGAAGTTGAAACGGTACTGAGATTTGCCAAGATAGATTTGTATGGGATCTGCTTTGGTATTTTTTGTTATTTTCGAGATAAGAAGTTATTTTTTGTTTTATATTTATGATTTATTTGTCGGAAAAGAAAAAGAAAAAGGGGGGTTGGGGGGGGGGGGGATTGTTATTAATTGTATTAGTCAATAAAATATTGACTAATTAATCAATAACGTTATAATAAATTTTGCTTAAGTTTTTTATATCTGATTTCTCGTTCACAGAATCCTCATTTTTTTTGATAAATAACATTTCCAAAAATTCCCTTTTTTGCTGGTTTATTTCCGTTTTTAAAATTTTGGTTTCAGAAAAATTAAATCTATGGGAGGTTTCCGTTTCATGTTTAGTAAGGGCGGTTTTATTTCTTTTGTCGTATCGATGGCCGTTGAGTCTGCTGTTGAGGTATTGGCTTGTTTGACCTATATATACTTTGGGGCAATTATTACATGGTATTTGATAAATGGTATGGGTTTTACGGTGTTTCTGTGTTTTGCTTTTAAGTGAGCTGAAGTGTCTCTGTAGAAGTTTATGACCTTTGTGACATACAGTAATTTCTTTACCTTTAAAATATTTTTGTAAATTTTCCGATAGACCCTGTATATATGGTATTGATAAAAATTTATCTTTTTTATCTCTATTGTTTTGTAATTCTAAATTTTCGTTTAATTTTTGTAGACGGGAGTTAAAAATTGAGTTTATTAGTTGTGCCGGATAGCTATTTTGAATAAGGATATTTTTAGCTTTTTCTATAGCTGTATTTCTATAATTTGGATCGCTTAGTTTAATAGCTCGGTCTGCTAAGCCTACGACAACAGATTTTTTTTGGGACATAGGGCGTTGGGAGAAGAAATTAAGGTATCGTCCAGACCATGTTTTTTTTGTATACCATTCAGTGTAAATTTTATTATTTTGGTTATACAGGGTCATATCCAAGAAATTAATTTTTCCGTTTTCCTCCGTCTCCAGGGTGAATTGCAATTTATTATGGAAAGCATTGAACGCATTTAAAATGTAATTTATTTTATCTTTTGGTACTGCAGTAATGCAGTCGTCTACATAACGTAAGAAAAATGGTATTTGCAGATTTAAGTTATTAATTACATTGTTTTCTAGTTCCTCTAGAGCCATTTGTGCAATCACACTTGAGATGGAGGAGCCCATTGCACAACCCTCGATTTGTTTGTAAAACTTGTCTTGGTACATAAAATATGTCGAGTTTAATATCAGTTTAACAGCCTTCAGAAATTCATTGAGAGGAATATCTGTATATTTTTTTATTTGATCCCATTTGTTTTTAACTAAATTTAGGGCGAATTCTATGGGTACATTTGTGTATATTAAGACACAACATCTAAGGATATCAGGATGTGATCATTCGGGATAATAACATTTTTAATTTTCTCCTTGAAATCCCACGAATCTTTAATATAGGTACTGGATTTATTTGTAATATTTTTAAGGATGTCTTTTAAAAATTTGGATAAATTACTTAATGGTGATTGAACGCAAGAGACGATGGGGCGCATGGGTATCCCCGTTTTATGCAATTTTGGCAAACCGTATATTTTTGGTGGCTGAGCATTGTGAATTTTCAGGTTATTGGCGATATTTGGGGAAATATAGTTTTTATTTTCCCATTGTTTTACTATTTCATTATTTTGTTTTTGAAGAATATTTGTCGGGTCGTTATTAATTTCTTTGTAGGTCTGTGCATCGGACAAAAGTATTGCCATTTTCCTGTCGTATTCATCAGCTTCCATAATTACAGTTTTATTTGATTTATCAGGCCTTAGGATTTTTAAATTTGGGTGTTGCTTCAGGAATGTATTTGTTTTTTTAAGTTTTTTGCATAAGTCTTTTTCAAGGGCATGGTTTTTAGTTTTGTGTCGATTAGAGCTAAGTTTATTTTGGTGACTTGTTAACATATTGCAACAGCTAGCTCTGATTTCATCTTTATTTTCCGTAGTGAAATTATGAACAGAAACCTCAATAGATGAAATTATTTCCGGGCCAGGTAACTCTTTAGGATCTTCAATCGGAACCGCAAAATTAGATCCCAAACTTAAAATATCTATAGCATAATCGGGAATATCAATATTTGTTAAATTTTCAAGCCAGGCTTCTTCTGTGTTTATTTTTTTGGGCTTTCCTTGATGATTTTGAGATATAAGACGATTTATCTTTTTTATGTTTTTTTGTTTTATTTTATTAAAGAGCGTTTCAAATTTTCTGTGTTCAGTTTCCAGGAAACTTTCAAAAGTATTTGGTGGAAGAGCCTGCTGTAATTCTAATTTGATTCGAGAAATTTCCATTTCTAATTTATTTATGTTACTGATGGTATCACTAATCAATAAATTTAGAGTGCCAGTTGTAAAGTTATTTAAAATATGTTCATGAAATTTCCTTTTTAGGTTTACAGAGGAGAAATCAATATGGTTAATTTTTATACTAAGGAATTTTGGTCTTAGTTTTTCAGTTTTGCATCTTAATAAAAAGCTTCTTCTGTTTTTTTGATTTGCCAATTTACAGTTATGTTTTGCAAAACATTTCATATTGGTAAAAGCAGCTTGACCAAAAGTTGTTCTGTTATATTCATAGGACAGCAAATTTTCACCCATTTTGCGATATATTCTAATATACTAGATTCTTGAACCATTCAAATATATTCTTTATAAATTTTTCTTGGGTTTTTTTTTTGAACACAGAAAATTTGAAACGCTCTTTAATAAAATAAAACAAAAAAACATAAAAAAGATAAATCGTCTTATATCTCAAAATCATCAAGGAAAGCCCAAAAAAATAAACACAGAAGAAGCCTGGCTTGAAAATTTAACAAATATTGATATTCCCGATTATGCTATAGATATTTTAAGTTTGGGATCTAATTTTGCGGTTCCGATTGAAGATCCTAAAGAGTTACCTGTCCCGGAAATAATTTCATCTATTGAGTATTCTGTTCATAATTTCACTACGGAAAATAAAGATGAAATCAGAGCTAGCTGTTGCAATATGTTAACAAGTCACCAAAATAAACTTAGCTCTAATCGACACAAAACTAAAAACCATGCCCTTGAAAAAGACTTATGCAAAAAACTTAAAAAAACAAATACATTCCTGAAGCAACACCCAAATTTAAAAATCCTAAGGCCTGATAAATCAAATAAAACTGTAATTATGGAAGCTGATGAATACGACAGGAAAATGGCAATACTTTTGTCCGATGCACAGACCTACAAAGAAATTAATAACGACCCGACAAATATTCTTCAAAAACAAAATAATGAAATAGTAAAACAATGGGAAAATAAAAACTATATTTCCCCAAATATCGCCAATAACCTGAAAATTCACAATGCTCAGCCACCAAAAATATACGGTTTGCCAAAATTGCATAAAACGGGGATACCCATGCGCCCCATCGTCTCTTGCGTTCAATCACCATTAAGTAATTTATCCAAATTTTTAAAAGACATCCTTAAAAATATTACAAATAAATCCAGTACCTATATTAAAGATTCGTGGGATTTCAAGGAGAAAATTAAAAATGTTATTATCCCGAATGATCACATCCTGATATCCTTAGATGTTGTGTCTTTATACACAAATGTACCCATAGAATTCGCCCTAAATTTAGTTAAAAACAAATGGGATCAAATAAAAAAATATACAGATATTCCTCTCAATGAATTTCTGAAGGCTGTTAAACTGATATTAAACTCGACATATTTTATGTACCAAGACAAGTTTTACAAACAAATCGAGGGTTGTGCAATGGGCTCCTCCATCTCAAGTGTGATTGCACAAATGGCTCTAGAGGAACTAGAAAACAATGTAATTAATAACTTAAATCTGCAAATACCATTTTTCTTACGTTATGTAGACGACTGCATTACTGCAGTACCAAAAGATAAAATAAATTACATTTTAAATGCGTTCAATGCTTTCCATAATAAATTGCAATTCACCCTGGAGACGGAGGAAAACGGAAAAATTAATTTCTTGGATATGACCCTGTATAACCAAAATAATAAAATTTACACTGAATGGTATACAAAAAAAACATGGTCTGGACGATACCTTAATTTCTTCTCCCAACACCCTATGTCCCAAAAAAAATCTGTTGTCGTAGGCTTAGCAGACCGAGCTATTAAACTAAGCGATCCAAATTATAGAAATACAGCTATAGAAAAAGCTAAAAATATCCTTATTCAAAATAGCTATCCGGCACAACTAATAAACTCAATTTTTAACTCCCGTCTACAAAAATTAAACGAAAATTTAGAATTACAAAACAATAGAGATAAAAAAGATAAATTTTTATCAATACCATATATACAGGGTCTATCGGAAAATTTACAAAAATATTTTAAAGGTAAAGAAATTACTGTATGTCACAAAGGTCATAAACTTCTACAGAGACACTTCAGCTCACTTAAAAGCAAAACACAGAAACACCGTAAAACCCATACCATTTATCAAATACCATGTAATAATTGCCCCAAAGTATATATAGGTCAAACAAGCCAATACCTCAACAGCAGACTCAACGGCCATCGATACGACAAAAGAAATAAAACCGCCCTTACTAAACATGAAACGGAAACCTCCCATAGATTTAATTTTTCTGAAACCAAAATTTTAAAAACGGAAATAAACCAGCAAAAAAGGGAATTTTTGGAAATGTTATTTATCAAAAAAAATGAGGATTCTGTGAACGAGAAATCAGATATAAAAAACTTAAGCAAAATTTATTATAACGTTATTGATTAATTAGTCAATATTTTATTGACTAATACAATTAATAACAATTCCCCCCCCCCCCCCCAACCCCCCTTTTTCTTTTTCTTTTCCGACAAATAAATCATAAATATAAAACAAAAAATAACTTCTTATCTCGAAAATAACAAAAAATACCAAAGCAGATCCCATACAAATCTATCTTGGCAAATCTCAGTACCGTTTCAACTTCATGTGATTATGTTTCGTATGGATGTATTTTAGAACGTCTTTAAAGTTTTTAAATGTGGTGTCTTGTTGTAAATATTATGTCATTTTGACCACCCTATCTTTCAATAGGAAATAACCTTTTTATGGTAAGTCAGTCTAATTAACCTATAAAAATGTTTGACTGAAATTCAAAATGTTATTTTAGAATAAAAATTACACTGATGAAGGCAAAAGTGTTGCCGAAACGTTTGAAATAAAAAATATGAGGTAGACTTACTGAATTTTGTTGAACCAAAAAAACCCAAGAAAAATTTATAAAGTATATATATATATATACAATATATATATATATATATATATATATATATATATATATATATATATATATATATATATATATATATATATATATATATATATATTACGAGGTTGTCTTGGTCTTACCTATATTAATTGTTATTCTTATTGCTTCCAGTTCTCTGTTGTATATTTGTACATTTAGGGTTAGGGTCTCTTCGTCTTTCGCTATTAGAACCATGTTATCTGCATATATAAGTTCCGAGATTTTTACTTGTTATAGGTTCCAGTGCCCCACGTTGTAATGTTTCACATATTTTCTGCGTCTTTCATTGCCTTATCTAAGACGACTGTAAAGAGTAACGGGCTAAGGATGCATCATTGTCTTACACTGTTGTTTGTCTCGAACATGCTTGAGGTTACATGCTGCGTTCTTACCTAGTCCTTGGTTTCTTTATATAGGCCTTTGATTGCATTTACTAACTCCTGTTCTACCCCTCTTTTTTCAAGTATTCGCCACATCTTTTTTCGGTTAATTTTATCGAAGGCTTTTTCCAGATCCACAAAGAATAGACAGTTTCCAAATATTTGGTAAATATTTTGGCCTAGATGGACGCCTCTTTCCTCTCTGAAAGCTTTCTGTGATCTGTCGCAGTATGAAGTTTGCATCTAGTATCCTCTGTTGGGTCTAAAACTGAAGTTCGTGTCTTCTATTGTGTCCTCTATCAGGTTTCTTAGTTTTGTTTCCAATATTCTTGCATATGTTCCCCTATTGTACCGAGTACAGTAATGGCTCAGTAGTTATTGCAATCCCTAGTGTCCCCGTTTTGATGTATGGGTGATTTGATTATTCCAGTTCTCCCGTCTTCCGGCGTTTCCCGTGTTTTGTGTACTTTGTTAAATAATTTTTTTAGGATTTCATTCGCTTTTTCTCCCTGTGCCTTTAACATGTCCGCCGATATCAGGTCTCGTCCCGGGGCCTTTCCTCGTTTCATTTTCTTTATGGCTTGTTGCAGTTCTTCTTTTGTTACTCTCTTCAGTTATTGCTTGCCTCTCCTCTGTTAAGTCTTTGGACATTTCCATTTGTCCGCCCTCTTCTACATCTTTCCCTTCAAACAGTTTTTTAAAGTATTGTCTCCATTTTTCCATAACTCTAATACTGTCCTGCAGTATTTCTCCGTTTTTTATTTTTATTTATTTTTAATTATATTAAATGAAAAGTTTCAACCTCAATAAGTAGCAGTGACGTTGAACTTGGCACTACATCAGATCTCACTACTTTTTGGGGCCGAAAAGTCACTAGAACTTGAATCCTAAAAAGTAGAACCTTATGCCTACATTCGAATACAGTATTCAATGCTAAATGGAAAGTACGAAACATTGAAGGGTTTTATTACAGAAACATCTACCGTTCAGACGATGATTATGATTATGACTAACCATTATGTATGCGAATAATCCTATACACAAAACAACAATGATTAAACAGGTCAAATAAGCCGTAAATTAAGCCACGAGCAAAATGGCAGCCCTTTCTTAGAGAACGCCTTTAGACAGTGGTTGTTAACAAAAGGGCAAAAACATGACAGGCTAACATGGAAGGGGCGGGGTAATTATTTAATTATTACATTTGGGAGAGGAACCGTACCTATTCACGGTAATTGTCTGAACTTGAATGGTCTATTATGGAATCGCATTGTAATGTTTATCCTTTAGTCTAAGTTAATTGCCTAAGCTGAAGAGGAAAATTTGTTTGGGCTCAAAAATGATGTAAAAAGATTAAACAAATATTTTCAATTTTTCTTTGCATTGTATCAATGTTTTTTAGAAAGGCAGAGTGCGAAGTTAATTAAGAATATCACTCATTATTGAATTTAGAGGGTGAACCTGATTTACTGGGTCCGAGAAATCGATTTGTGACAGGGATATCCAAATAAAAGTGAACAGGCCTTATAACCTCCTAGAATCCAAAAATATGATAAAAATCATACCATCCAATTTAAAATAAGCGAGAAAATAGATATTTTATACTATATTTTTTTTATTCGATGCTCAATTATGTTGCTGATAAAATAAATGAATGATCCATAAAAATGCCCAAAATTTTCAAATTTAACATTTTTTCCCATCTTTAAAAATAAAAAAGTTACAAGGCCTGTTCACTTTTATTTGGATATCCCTGTACATACCTAACTAAAAGAGTTACGTACTCCCATATGGCAGACTAATTTACATATTTCGTCTCCCGTTCACGTTTAGCAATTAATTTTCATTTACTTTATGTATTTCAGTAAACAATAAATATCAATAGAATAATATGTGCCTATGCCTATTTACCAGATTTTAGTTTACATTAATTAGAGTAACGATGTTTCCATTTAAAGCAGACACGAGTCTGTATATAAACTAATACGCCCGTAGTTCTTTATACACAGAGGGGGAAAATCCTTCTATAGCTCCAGGGCTCGAATATCTCTGGTTGTCGACGAAATTGACATTTTTCCGTTGGATGTGGTCAGTGAACCAAAAATCGGTTATGTATCTTGCGAGTATCCTTTATATTCCGCATATCGGTATGGGTATATGGAAATTGAGATTCATATTTTCGAATACTTTTTATTTTGTATTTTCTCGTATATGTGTATAGAAAACATAATCTGAAAAGATTTGATTTCGTTTCAGATAAATCTTATCCCGTGTATTAAAACGTTGTTCATTTTGAAGGTTTTCAGGAAAAACGCTAAAAGCTTCCATAGCTTTTTGGAGAATGGCAGGTTTAGGTAAAACAGGGTTCCCAGCGATTTTCTATAAGGACATTCCCTAACATGACAATGGAGCCAATAGTTTATAAGACGCTCCTTATTATACATATTTATTATTAAGTCCCATATATACTATAATCTAAAAAGCAAAGGACAAATATTCTAATACATAAATAAGAAAACTACAAAATAGAAGGTGTTTAAGGGCAGTAGTCAACGCTTATTACTATAATTTTTTACCATTATTGTTGAACAATTATTTGCTATTAAAAACCATTGACTTTCTGGTATAGAGACGTAAGAAATTCATTAAAACATAAAAATTTGCGGTTTTAGTTTTTAGTGTTCCGTGCAACGGAACACTTATGGAATCACTTCGGTGTCCGTCCGTCCGTCCGTCTGTCACAGGCGATCTTCTCTGAAAGTATTTGACGTAAAAATTTGAAATTTGGCATAGAGATAGAGTGTGGTGGCCCAATTACATACGTGAAGTATAAAAAGTTGAATTTTGATTCTGGGAGTTACTTTTCATAATTCAAAGGCATCGTGTAAGGTGTCAAATGGAAGCTTATTAAAGCACGAATTCAACAATATATATTAGTATGATGTATTTTTTTATGCGTTTTTTTTTTTACGTTTTTGTTGAAAACGCTTAAAAATTGCTCCCCCACCCTTAGCACCCAAAGGATGGCCCAGAAAAATCTGAAAAAAATCATGAACATTGAGAATTAGGTCTAGGTTGAGTCAAAATTATCAGAATTGAACAATTTTAGCGCAATCAATTGTTATAAACAATTTAATTGTTTATTTCCTTATAACTGCTGAACCATTGATTCCAGAGAAAAAGTTTATCGACAAAAAATATTTCTCACGATGTAAGGAACAACTTTTGTCCTAACAAGTTTTTCAAAATTTTTAATTCGGCTCAGTTGGAACACGAGTGCATTACTATTAATAATATAAGTGGGGGGCTGATGACACGGAACACTAATTGTATAGCTTGCACTTGACCAATTTTTATATATGCGCTAGCACATAACACGTTGCCCAGAAATATATACATTATCGTAAACGTAATTCTATTAAAGAAAATTAACTATTAAGTACAGTATCAGGATCTAGTTCTTTGGAAATTATCGTAATTGCATATCGATTTAACAGGGATTATTTTCCGCCTATCATCTACAAGAAAAAAAAATCTGTCTAAGTTTAACACTTCGTCTCTGTACATGTCCCTCAAATTTCAGTCTACTATCTATATAGAGAAATAGAAATCTATTTTTAGTCAAATTATTTACAATACGATTCTCTAAAAATACGTCCTTCAAGTCGCATGTAATATTGGTCTTGGTAATATTAAAGGTAAGCAGGTTAATTTCGAACCACTCACTGATATTTGCCAAGTTTTCGTCGACGCCACAAAGTAGTTGCATCATCTGCAAATAAATTTTCCCCCTATATCAATATTAGCGAAATTATTGATATTTATATAAAAATATAACTGTTTCACGACATCTTTGCTTGCCAATTTTTTGTCCCAGTTAAAACCAAACATTAAACTTTCAGTTATAGAGTAAAATGTGTGTAAAAGAATCGTTTCCGCTTGAATGTGAGAACAATAAACCGTTAAAAGACAATTTTCTTTTAAACCAAAAATCCGAATCAGGAACTTTCAAATAGGTTAATCATATTCTGTATTTATAAACTAAAAAATCTCGAAAATTGCCATTTTTCATGACAGGAAAAAATCTTTCTTTTACTGACTATTGAAATCTTCCGTTTTCCCTGGCGGTTTTTGAATAGCCTGACATTCCCCTGTTTTTCTTGTTCCACCTGACGTGGAAACTCTGTAAAATGAAAAATAAAGAATTATCATTTTTAGCAGGGGCGACAAAGCGTGATACCTCTTTGTGAGTTACGAAAAATATATTTGGATATGATGATATGATGATAAAGTAAAGTTGCCAAATGCCGCAACGATTCTCAGTTTCGTATCTCTTGGTATAGACTGATTGAATAAGGGCAGTATTTTTGATTGTATGAAGCAAAAAAATAATTTAAAAAATTCTCTACTTTTGTAAAAGTTAAATTTGAAAAGGCTGACTATTACCGTGCAACCAGTTCGCACTGTCCTGCAGAGGAAAAGCTATGAATGGAAATTTAAAAAAAAATAAGGACAACAATATCGAACAAATTTTCCCCCTTCATATTTGAACTTCTTTTGTCGCGTACGCTTCTTGAATAAAACATACACAATTTCGCCGTCAACCCGGAACTATTAATCTGCCGTAAACTTCGTCCCCTGTTAATAAGACAAATCTATTATTCATAAAGTTTTCTAATTTGTTCCCGGCACAGCAAGCGATGAGTGAGCTCTTGTGGTACTTTGATGATGATACGTCCAAGACCTTTCACGTTTGTAGGCCGGGCTAATAACTTGGTTTTTAATCAACTAGAAAAATTACCTGAATAAGCACGGATGTGCCCATTAACTCACGATTTTAAAAAAGGAGACATAATATGTGGCTCCGAACCTGTGGAACTAAAACTTCTGCTGTTTTAATGGTTAAAATAAAATCTTATGTAAAAATACTTTTTCAAAACAAGC
Source organism: Philopedon plagiatum (assembly GCA_963971165.1). NCBI lineage: Eukaryota > Metazoa > Arthropoda > Insecta > Coleoptera > Curculionidae > Philopedon > Philopedon plagiatum. Next base: position 97,661,287 of record OZ020194.1, read on the forward strand.
TTTTATTATTTAGATGTACTAAAACGAAGAAAATTAGTATAGTTTTTCATTGTGGCAATGCTAAATGCTATTTATAAGTGGATGGAGTTCGCGTGGATGGATCCTAATAAAACTGGTATCAAAGATATCACTCAAACAGATATATTATACTATGTTAAATTTATTGTCCTAAAAGCTTGTCGCGCGCGAAAAGTTCATACAGGCATTAATTTTGTTTGGCAGACAGTACCTAAGTATGTATTTCTTTCTTTTCTATTCACGCGACAAGCTTTTAAAACAATAAATTTAACATAATATTTTATATCTATTTCAGTGATAAGTTTGATATTATTTTATTAGGATCCACCCACGCGAACTACGTCCACTTATAAATATCATTAAGCATTAATAAAAACACTATATTTATCTTTTTCGTTTTAGTACATCTAAATAATAAAAGCTTATTTTTAAAAAGTATTTTTTACATAAAATTTTATTTTAGTTACGTCTTTGACCTATGCATTTCTGATAATGCATCTATATTACTCGGCAAACCATTTCATTTGAAAACCATATCAAGGGGATTGTAAAAAAAGGTAATCTGCCATCTGGTGACGTCCGCCATATTGGGTTTAGAATGACGTCACATAGATTATCGTATTATATTCTTCAAACCCTTTCATATGATATCCATATTAAGGGGATTGTGAAGAACAGAGTAATTTTTCATCTTGTGGCGTCCGCCATTTTGGGTTTAGAATGACGTCACACAGCATATCGTATTCTACTGGTCAAACCCTTTCATTTGACACAAATGTCAAGGGAGTTGTGAAGAGAAAGATAATCCACCAGATTGGGTTTAGAATGACGTCACATAGCTTATATCGCATTTTACTCGTCAAGCCCTTTCACTTGATACCCATGTCAGGGGGGTTGTGAAAAAAAGTAATCCGCCATTTCGTTGCGTCCGCCATGTTGGGTTTAGAATGGCTTATCGTATTCTACTCGTCCAACCCTTTTGCATTTGATACCCAAATCAAGGGGATTGTAAAGAAAAAGGTAATCCGTCATTTTGGGGCGTCCGCCATGTTGGATTTAGAAAAATATTAGATATACTATATTGCATTGAACTATATACATGTGTGCAAATTTCAAAGTTCTAGCTTAATTAGAACTAATCGAATTTTTGATTGCAATATTGACCTAAACATTCTAACAAACATACATACATACATACAAGCAAACTAAGAGGTGAAGTTAAATAAATGCTTCTAAAAAAACCTGTCTTATTCAATAGATTTAAGAACCCTTAGGCAAAAAGAGGAGGTCAACAGGGATCATTCTCCCCCTATCATCTACAAGAAAAAAAATCTGTCTAATTCAAACATTGTTCTATATAGTTAAAGATATGCCTTTTATGTTTATATAAGAAATAGGAGCCATACTTTTACGACACACTTTGTATACTACCAATTGGAATATTTCAGTGTGTCCCAAAAATGTCTATGCAAAAGTTAAGTCAAATGTGTCAAGCCGTTGAGCACCGGTTAGAGCAAATAAATTTTTTGGAAAAACGTTTACAGCTGGATTGCCAAAAACAAACCAATATGCCGTCCAAGGTTCTGGCTTCCAAAACTTAATCATCCCCGCTTTAACGCCTAAGTTGGTAACAATGTACAGAAAAGTCACCTGGGATGTTATTTCATCTAACAATAGCGCCCTATTGCTGAGGGGAATAATTCTGCCCTACAGCGAACAAGCTCACTTTGTAAGTCATTTGATTCCTCACAGGAACGATATTGCTTCCTTTTGCTTAAGTTGGTAAAGTCTAGTAAATGGCCCTTCTGCGGACGTGACTTGCAGGATTTTTAAGTATTAAATTTAGTATGTCTGTACCGGGTTTTTAGCAAACTTCTGTCCGTAAATAATATCGAACTTACAGAAGTTAAATATGAAAATAGCAACCTTTCTAACCGACTTTTAGAAAGGAGGCTCTCAATTCGTATCGTATTAGTATATCACGATATACAGTGAGAAGGTAAAGGTTGCTTGGGTTTGCTCGGGCAAATTTATAACGAAAAGGGTAATTTTAGTATGTACTTTCGACAATATGAAATAGAACCAAATTCATTCTAGCAACCCGTTCCAAGATGAAAATCATTTGGAAACCAAGCAAATCGCTGAAATATCACAATAATTCAATAACAATGACAGGACAAAAACCTGTCAAAACATAACTGATCAACTAGAAGATGTTATTTAGTGTTTCGTGAAACGGAATACTTATGGAATCACTTCGGTGTCCGCCCGTGTGTCAGTCACAGGCGATTTTTTCTGAAACTATTCGACGTAAAAATTAGAAAATTAGAGTGTGGTGGTCCAATTATAAACGTGAAGTATAAAAGTTCAATTTTGATATTGGGGGTTAATTTCAGGTGGTAAATTTGGAAATGGAAAAAAATTCAAGGGCATTATGTCGGGTGCCAAATGAAAGCTTATTGAAGCACGAATTCAACAATATATATGATTTTTTTATGCATTTTTTAAAACATTTTTCGGGAAAAACGCTTAAAAATTGCTGTCTCCCGCCCTTATATACCCAAAAGGATTGCTCAGGAAAATCTGAAAAAAATCACGAACATTGAGAATTATTAGGCGTAGGGAAAAACGCTTGAAAATTGCTGTCCAGCACCCTAATCACCAAAAGAATCGCTCAGAAAATCTGAGAAAAAATCATGAAAGTTGAGAATTAGGTGTAGATTGAGCAAAAACTATCAAGATTGAAAAATTCAAGCGCGATTAACTGGTATAAACAATTTAATTGTTTATTTCCTTGTAACTGCTAAACCATTGGTTTTAGAAAAATATTTTTGGGACAAAAAATACTTTTCACGATGTAAGGAACAACTTTTGTCCTTACACGTTTTTCAAACTTTTTAATTTGGATCAGTCGAGAGGCTCGTATCAGCTTCGCGCATACGCGATGTGATATGGCGTTGGTGCGGTCGGCGAAGGGTTGCGTGGCAGATGGGCGGAGATCGAGCGGCCGAGGTTTGCTCAGGTTAAGTGTAGCTTGCACTTGACCGAATTTTTTTGAATTGGTTCATTAAAAACATTATTGAATAGTTAGGAAGTTGTGAGGGTTCCATCAAAAGGGAATAATTAACAGAAAACTTAAAAATTAGGTAATTCTGTAACCTGTGCTCAGAAACATGAATATGCCATTTTATCCCATACCTACCTCCACCAGGAAATTTCATTTTATTTTTACAAGAGGAATAAAATTTTAGTTCGCCGGTGAAAACAGAACGACGATCGACGTGCGGCCTCTATAAAACAAAAAGAGTTTACAGTGTCAATCGGAGCCGGGCTCATATAAGACTTTTCATTGTCGAACTTCGGACTTTGTTTACACTTAAATCAATCGTCACTTTATTTGAAATCGGAGCGGAGTTTTTTATTCTTCTGCCGCCACCGCCGCCGACGGAAAAGTTGGTGCTTATTTAAGGGAAGGAGCTTTTATGACATTTTCTAGGGGAACAATGGAATTGTTTTTTATGTGTGGATATAAAAAAGACGTAAAATTGTGGATGTATTTTCTGAAATATTATTGACAAAAAATCATATAAATAAAGTACGACGTAGATCCAGAAACTCCATCAAAATTATGTTCAACTTTAAGTAATTTGTACACCAACAAATCGGTGCTGCTAAGAAATAGTCTTACAACGGGATGATCCGCAAAAACTCATCTAAAAATCAAAAAAAGATCATTGAAATAGGTGAACCCCTTCCAGAATAAGGAATATGTACCTGCTTATTTTTTATTGAATAAATCGTTTAAGGAAGTCATTACAAACCCAAAAAAACTATTTTGAAGAAAATTACTAGGATAATTTATATACAAGAACATGTTTACTGTTCGGTATAATTTATTACAATTTAAAAAGCAGCCCAGCCGTTTATCCTCAGTGAATATTGACGTCCGGAGATCAGCAAAAATAAGTGTCAATCTACATGTCAACGTAAAGCTTAGCCTAAAGTTGAACAGGTTTGATTTTCTGGCAAACAGTCAGAGAGGGAGCAATCGAATTTTTTGAGTTAATAGAGGAATAGTGTAGTGATGTAAGGATACGTATCCAAAAATCCGTTGGATCCGAATATTAAAAGAATCCGGATTATCCGGAACCGGCCGAGAACTTGAATACGGATTCGGAATCAAAATAAATTCGCATCGGGTGGTTACTAATGCAAAGTGCAAAGAGAAAACGGAATCGGAATCGAGTGTAAGCGAACAACACGGTCTGCGATTTGGCATATTTGATATTGTGCTTTCTCTTTCTAATGACATTTCCTAAAAAAAGATGGCATAGTTATCGGGGTAACGGGTATCATATGAGATGAGACCCATTGGTTAAACTAGTCCCGCCTCACCCGAACCGAATTCAAACGAGAACGGCGCGACGTGGTGCCTTCTTATCCCTAAACTTCGACTTCGAATGGTATGATACCGATACCGCATCGACCTACCTAGCCGTGTATCCGGATAGAAAATGTTTTAGTCTGTTGCATGCATACGTATACATGATCTGTAACCGCTTTCGCGCGGGTCAAGAAATGGATTCGTATTCGGATAATGGATCCGGATATTAGCTGATTCCGATTCCGTATGATTCGGATATCTAATGAATACGGATATTTACAACACTAGAATAGTGTAACTAGCTTCGGTAAAAAATTCAGTCATAAAGGATGTTTCGTTTCGGAGCTATTAAACGTCAAATTCGAAATTTCCGCGATTTCCGTTGAAATTGGGTAGTGGTCGCAAAAGTGAATTAAATCGATGTAAATTTTCGGCGGTTGTAGAAGACCCGAAGTTTCAGAACTCTATTGAAACTGGCGAGGATCGGAAAATGGCAAGTAATTACTCTGAATTTTTTTAGGTCGAAAAATGCCATTTGCAAGACCCCTCTTTGGTACCTAATAACTCGAAAACAAAACGTCGCATCGGAAAACGGATTCATAAATGAAACTTTAAAATCTCAGATACTTTCTTTTTGCAATACATTTACCTAAACCTAAAATCACTGGAAAATGAATATACATATTTGGGAAAAATTGGAAATTTCAATTTTTGACCCAAATATTTCACGGATTTTAATTTTTTCTGGGGTCAAAATGGTTCAAATTAAAATTCCATATGCATACGTCATTGAAAAGAGCTCGTCGAAATACATGATATCAAATTTTTTTAGTTTCTTCATACTTTATAGGAAGAGAGCAATCGCCGTTTAATTTATACTTTTTTTTTGACTTTTTGCCCTTGACATCGGTACATATTTGAATCACTCTGTATTTTTTTCCTATCTAATTTTTTCCCTATTTTTAAACAGTATCTTCTAATCTATCCAAGAGCATATTGAAGGGGTAAAAACCGAATTTTTTCTTGATTTTTTTCCGACAAATCCTATTTTTAGCCGACATTATTCCACACTATTTTTCTTTTTAAGTCATTCTTTTTGGGTTTAGTTTATCCGTTAATTATCTATGAATACCTCCCACTAATTGAAATCGCTTATTTTTTCGTTAAAGTTATAAATAAATAGGTTTATTTGCATCGAGGACATGCAAAATTTGAAAATTTGTGAATTTTCAAAGATTGCCATGGAAACAAAGAATTTCAATTCATTTACTCGAAATTATTAACATATGATGCGTCAAAATTTCGCAAAAATGCCAGTTTTCAGTCAAGAGTTAAAAATATTTAATCACAGAAAAAGAGTTTACTCTTTGGAATTGCAAATATTCTTTACAAATATTAGACTTTTCGGAGCAAATAAAAATTGTAATTATTTTCTGATGGATTGTATTGCCGCTGTTCAAAATTTTCAATTTTCAGTCGAAGTAAAATGCACGCCTAATGACGCAGAAACGCGCCAGACTAGCTATTAAACGAGAGCAAAAAAATCACAAAATCTAACCGAACTCGCTTTACTAACAGAATCGGCCATTTGCATTTTAAATGCGGTTAATTTAAAACTCCAGCGAAATATTTACGGTCATTTTTTTCTTTTTATAGCATTGAATAATTTAAAATTAAAAATTTAAACTGTTTTTTAGTTTGTTATTCATTAATAATAATTGAACTAGTGAAGTTATTCTTCTTCAATTTTGCACATGTAAAGAATACTTTTTGCGTGGAACATTTCACACATATTGCTTAGATGACATAATATGGTCCTAATATGTAGCTTACAAACATGTGTGCATATGCGCTGTATTGTGTTGCATGGCACTGGTTTAAAGCAACTGGCCAGCTTTTGATAACAAACCTACATATTGGCTACAGTGTTACGCCCGATCCAATGGTGAGTTCCGCATTGCTGTCAAGTTTGCCGTTTTCCTGGAATCGACAGGAACTTTGTTTTCAAATGGAACGCTCTATATTTTTTTCGATTTTGAAATTCAGCTTAAAATTCTGAATACTTCTTATTGGGACCATTTTATCCTAAAGCTAACAGTTTTTGAGAAAATGGTGTTCAAAAATTGTTATTTTATTGTATTTTACCTTCAAATACCTGTACACGAAGTTTACATGAAATGTCTGACATTGTCAGTTTCGTTTATTCACAAAACATGGATCATTTAACAGAAACCTAGAGAATTAAAATTTTAATTATTCTGGGTTATGGGAACAGAATGCGAACGCAACAAGAAGTTTGTAAAATTTTTAATGACAAATATCCTGACAGAAATCCATTAACAAAATCTACTGTAAATAAAGTTTTAAAAAAATTTCGTCAAACTGGAAACGTAAAAAACGCTATACGCTTTGGCCGACCTAAAAGTGCAACAGATGGTGATAAGGCTCTGAATGTTTTACTCAGTTTAGAGGAAAATCCCGATCTTGCTGCCAGAACACTGGGAAAAGAAAACAACGTTTTACACATTGCCATGTCCGTAGACCGCCTTCTGAAAACCGAAAATTTTCACCTATTCAAAATAAGACTTGTGCGAGAGCTCTCAGAAGATGATAACAACAGGCGTTTGGAATTTTCCGAAACCATGATGAAACGTTGCAACGCCAACTCAGATTTTGTCCACCGAATAATTTTCCCTGACGAATCAACATTTTTTTTAAATGGAAAAGTTAATAGGCATAATTGTCGATATTGGGCCGGGGAAAATCTTCACTGGATATACAAAAATTATACCCATTTCCCTCAAAAGGTAAATGTTTGGGCTCGTATAATAGGTCGGAGAATAATTGGTCCCTTCTTCATGCAAGGGACATTAAATGGAGAAAGATATTTGGATCTTCTAAGAAACGAAATTGTCCGCACAACTATTTACAAATAATCGTAAGCAAGTGTTGTTACTTTATTTTACCTGCTGTGTTGATTATTTGAATATGATTTTTAAGGCAATAATCACGCACCAAATGATGAAATATGGTTTCCGCAGAATGGTCCCACCGCACTATGCCCATAATGTTCGGCAATATCCCGATGGTGTTTTTTTAGTAGATGGATTGGACGTAGGGGTACAATCGAGTGGCCAGCTCGATCTTCGGACTTGACACGCCCCTGGACTACTTCTTGTGGGGCCACCTCAAAAATGTTGTTTTCAAAAGTAAGCCAAATGACCTCGATGATTTAAAGTTAAGGATAGAAGCAATGTAAAAGAATCGAGGAAACTGACATTCTTCTAAACGTTTTGCATGGACAACATTTTAAACATTTGATGTAGTTTTCTTCATCAACTTTTAAATTATTTCCTCCTGTATTGTTTATTCTTGTACTAAATATCCAAATAGTATAGCGTTTTTTACGTTTCCAGTTTGATGATTTTTTTTAAACTTTACTTACAGTAGATTTAGTTAATGGATTTCTGTCAGGATATTTGTTATTAAAATACTTCAAACTTCTTGTTGCGTTCGCATTCTGTCCCCATAACCCAGTATTATTAAAATTTCAATTCTTTGGGTTTGTGTTAAGTGGTCTATTTTTTGTAAATAAACGAAACTGACAATGTGAGACATTTCAGGTAAACTTTCGTGTACAGGTATTTTAAGGTAAAATACAATCAAATAACGATTTTTGACCACTATTTTCTCAAAAACTGTTAACTTTAGGATAAAATGATCCTAATAAGAAGTTTTCAGAATTTTAAGCTGAATTCGAAAATCGAATAAAATATAAAGCGTTCCATTAAAAAAAAATTCCTGTCGATTTCAGAATCGTAATTGATCGGGTGTAATTTCGTACCTAAATGTACAAAATTTTATAAAAATCGGATGAACGGTTTGCAAGATATTTCGAGGTTTCCATATTTTTGTTACACACTGTATATACATATTACAAAGCGATGCTATTGTAAACTACTACTACGTTTTTTTTTATTTGGGACTTAGACTACAAATCTAAATACTTACGTACTGTGAACGTCTAAAGGGAAGGAAAATGCAATCGGTTAATACGGGATCTGAAGGATTGGAGGTAAGAAGATTGAAGAAAAAACCTCTGCAGGATTGTTCCATAATCTGGTGAAGTATAAATGAGCGAGAGAAGTGAGACGTCTGGGTTTTTATAGCTGGACAGTAAAAGGATGCATATGTGACACGCCTTTTGTTCTGTTAGGAACAGTCAATTGGGGATTGATAGTTCCTCCGAGCAAAATCCGTAAAAATATCTGTAGGAGAGAGACAATTGCGCGGCAATGAGCGAGAGAAGGAAGTTTTCTCGGTAGAACTGGGTCTAGGAAGGACAAACTAAGCTTTTTGGCAGCTGATGTGGCTATTGACATTATAGATTATAACGTATTATCTTCGAATTTATTATAATTATTGCTGTGGGTAGCATTCTCTATAGTAGTTGTTTTATAATTAAAAAATAAAGTCGAATAAAACCGAAGCGCGCCCTATTTCATCATACCGAATATCTATCTTTTGTTATATAACCATGAATAGTAAATAACAGTAACAAAAGCTTATCTAAACCAAATACGACAATATAGCAAACCTAAACCCCTGTCAGTATTTATAATAATGGGATTTTAAAATATTTCGTTAAATTAAACTAACCCAGTCGATTTGCAAACATGAATAAATAACATTATCTGGACTAATAGGATAATGTTGTTAATACTAAATCAAAATTATTTATCGGTTATATATAGTTATATGGAATAAAACTAGATTAATTTTAATAATTTAATAAATTTAATTTCCTGTAGTTCCGCTTAATGCGGAGTATTAATATATAATATAATTTATAATATTATATTAAATACGATAAAAGCTAAAAAAATATGTGATATACCTGTACAGAGTGTGGCAAAACTACAACGACAAAATTTCAGTGCTGAGGCTTCATATTTTTGAGCCCTAAGCGCTGGCCAACCTTAATATGACCTTGTATACATAAAACGTAAGATAAAAAAAAACGTCCTCAAAGTATGCCGTGGAATCAACCACGCATGTCTTCAATTATTACTCTTGAAGGATAACCTTGGTTAGGTAAAGGTGAATGGAAAATAGAACTGTCAAGTTCTGAAGTTTTTATTTTTAAGAAAATTAAATATGGTGGGTTTATTCAACACGGGACGCCATTCGGAATTTTCAAACAGAATTTCCACACATAGTCATGGATTTCGACCAGTTTCGCCAAGTTTTAACTAGACCTGTGGCTTTGTTTAGAGAAATAGGAAATGTGAATAGAAAGAAATGCAGTGGGCGACCCAAAGTTCGCACTGAACAAAACGTAGAAGAATTGAGGCAAATTTTTAATGAATACCCACAAGGCCCTATTCGGCGTTAAAGCCAGCAAGTAAATGTATCCTACGGAACCTGCAATACAATTCTGAAATGTGACCTGCATTTGCACGCTTATCATCTATGCTCAGTCCAAGAATTGTTACCAAACTACAAGCCGCAGCGAATGCAATTTTCACAGTGGTTTAGGGGTTATTTACATAATGGTGAAAACGTATGTGAAAAAACCTTTTTTACTGACGAGGCATCGTTTTACCTCTCTGGTTATGTAAATTCTCAACAAATGAGAATGTGGAGTTCTGAAAATCCACATTTCCTAATAGAGAAGCCTCTGCATTCATAGAAAGTTGGCGGGTGGGCGGCCATATCGAAAAGAAGTTCAGATTTAGTAATTTATTGTGGCAAAACAAACAGACGAAAAACATGTCTAGTTCAAAGATATGAGTAGGTAGTGTAAAATACGGCGAACAGGGAAATAACTTGATAATTCCAAAATTTTGAACTCGTTTCACCTACCACGGGTTCCACTTTAATTTTGTTTAGTATTTACGGTACCTTGGCTACTGGCAACCTAATTAGTAACAACGTTTTAAACTTTAAAAACGTTTTTCTTCGAAAAACCAAAAATGTGACTCTGTGGTCTTCCTATGTTACCTTTCAAGAGTAATAAATCAAGACATGCATGATGGATTCCACGGCATATTTTGAGGACTTTTTCATCTTACGTTATATATGTATACAGTGAACCTCCTTTTGTTGAGGTTAGTTAAAAAATAACGTTTATAGCAACACGTATTAATCAGAATCTCTCTTAAATATGTCATCTACGCCGTTAACAGTGTTCGTGTCGTGTGCACAGGGACTATTAAGTTCAAAATTCAGGAAAAAATTTAAATCGAGTTCATTTAAAATGCAAATCTAGTTTTTAACTTCAATTAAAGCAGTGGTGGGCGCGTTTAGTCAGATTTATATTGGTTTTTTTAGGATTCCGTACAAAACCCTATTTGAAAAAATGTTTGCACTGTGAAAAAAAACTGATTCTATGGAAAAGACGTGCTTTTAGCACTAGTTTCATAATTATAAATACAGCTTACTTAATGGTAATTATTTAGATGAGTCTGGTCGGTGGATTGTTATTTCGGGCATGGAGTTCAAATCCAATTTCAAAGTTACAAATTTATCCGTGTCAAGTAATTCGAATCGAATTTAGTGTGGCATTGCCTTGACACCTAATATCCATTTTTAAATGACAGAACTGACTTGGGTGGATAATACATATTGTACAGCTTAGGTTTCTAAAATAAGTAACACAATAATTGGAATATATGTTTTATATATGAAATTACAAATAAAGGATAAAAAGTAAATATAAAATACGAACTTAAAAAAAAATATCCAACTAATACAGTAACTGTACCGAAAATTTCTATAAAATCATTCGATTTTTTTTATTACTTTGATACCAAAGGGTTATGATACAATTTATACCTAATAAAATAGTCATAAATATGAACTCCACCTATCCAATATTGCGGGGACAGTATGTATAATATATTTTAAAGTTTTATTAAAAATAAATATATCTTTTATGACTGCATTTGAATGAATAGGAAATTTTTAATTATATGAACTCATTCTATCCAACTATTGTTTATTGGGAGCCATTAATAGTGATAAAGTTTTGTAAAGGTTTTATTGGATCATAAAAAATTCAAATTTTTAGTGTTTTTTGGTGAAAAAGATCGAATCAATAACAATAATCTTGAATTTTAATATAGAGATTTTAATATTTAGCAAAAACGTAGAAAAGTGCCCATTCAAATAGGCTCGGATACAGGATCATAACATCTATAGCCCGGACTTCAGGGACTCATGACGTAAAAATCAGAGTTGGAGTAAGAAAATATTTTGGTGCGCAATGTAAAATCTTAAAAATGGATATTTAATTATTATGTTATTTAGTATTATTTATATTAGGTCTGTTCCAACAAGCAGTCCGAACGGTTGCCTGACCGTCCGAAAATATCAGTCAATTACATGCACTAAACGCGCCTGTCGCTGTGCAACATGTAGTATTTATCTGGCCAGCTCTATTTCTGATCGAAAAACGCTCTCGGACTCTGTGTTGGAACAAAACTATTATTATTAAGGTTGGCCAGGTTGTTCTGTTACCAAAGGCACCGATGCCGAAAATTAAGTACGTACGTATATAATATGACAAAAATAATTCAATTTCTGGGCGTTGCCGTGATTGTGCAACATCAAAAAAGCGGCAAAGTGCAAGTTCCACTGGCTCATACCGGGTTCCATACCGGCGTGCCGCGCGCCCCAATTGTGAAGAATTTTTTTTTTAAGAAATAGTCTTGCAACATACATTAAAAAGGTCACAATGGCACACAATTGTATCGTCTGGGCAGGGCATAAATCGACCTTTGGTGCCAGGCAGTACTAGCTGTGCAACTGTGCAATACATGTGCACGGCAAAGTGCGCGCGCACATTTTTTTTTGTTTTTCTGGGGAACTTTTTTTCCCAACTTTTCTTTTCAACTTCTTTGTTTTTCGTTTTTTTTTACATCTTCGCAGTAGACCAAAATGAGTACCACGCGCAAACTGAGATTGCTAGACATGCGCACGGAATTTCCGGGGATGTACTGTGGTGTCCACATTTGAACTTATCCACTTTTAAGGATATGTTTTCAATAGTAAAGCTACAACTACGTATTTAACATTAGAGACCGGGTTTCAATATTGTATGACGCAAAAATCGGTGTCGGACTCAAGCAACTGATGGAAAATATAAATGAAGTGAAATTAATATTATATTTTGTTAACAAGTCATAGGTGACAATCTGTTTAATAAATATACTTAGTGCAAGTGAAAAGTTAACCTTCAAATCTAACAGATAAAAACGTAAACTATATAAAAGTTATACACTTTCTTAGTCCTACCTTTCAGGACCCTTAGGGCATCAAAAAAATGGAACATTATTATATACGATCACTAATTACACTATTACACCCATCGCCACTACAATACAAAGGATAAGACGCCATTAAAAAAAAATTATATTTGACGAACTCGGTACTTCCCTTTTAGCGGCACGAATTTCACGTGCACAAACTACCTTGTGCAACCCGCGCCTGGATTTGCCAGGAATCGAGCGCTACGGGCTTAGTCGAGAGGCGAGCAACGGCAGCGCGATAAGGAAGTGGCTTGACTATTTAGAATATCTTTCGACGATGCCATAGGTATTGAGAATTTTGCGTTCTGTGAGAAATTTACAATATTGTATGTGGTACGGAACCCTCTAGGCGCGGGTCGAACTCGCACTTGACCGTTTTTTCCATATCACACAATCGGGGCGACGCCCATGAAATAAATTATTTTGGTCAAATACCTCTGGTAACAGACCAAAAGTAGTCAAGTTTATTTATTATATAAAATTAGGTAATAATTGTTATAAATACAGTGGTATACAAAAAGGGTCGCCAACACGAAATGAGTTCACGGAGACCGGTTTATCAAAGTGCCGTTTGAGTTTCTGCTATGCCGAGCTCATATTTAATTGATATCTTCCGACGAACGCTGAGATTAAAAGACCGCCAGCAAAAAATGCTTTCGCCTTTATCGCGCCGCATTCGAAAGATATTGGCTAGTGAAGACCATCCATAAGCATACGTATGCCCCAACTTATATTGCTGTTTATTTAAAAGCATGCCGACGCGCGACGGAGCGTCTATATAATGTGCAATGCAGAACACATAATAATGATATTGTTGTTTTTTTGCAGATTGTTAAGTAAATAGGGACTTACGTCATTTTTTGCTGTTATTGTATGAGGTATCATGTGACAGCTACCAAATGAGGAATTCAAAAATACATTATTTCATAAATAATTCGGTAAACAGTGTCAAAAACTATGAATGTTTTTTGAAAGTGTTTTCAAAAAAATCAAAGTTGTTCATCCACCTTTGTATCTTGGAAAATAATAGCAAAAAAAATCTGCAAAGAATAAAGGACATGTATAAAGACGTCCATATTCCACGCATGGTATCAATCACCTTATGATACAGAACCCTTATCACAGAAGCTCGATACGCACTCGGCCTCATTTTTTATTATTTTTATTATACAACTATATAGAATGTTTTCCTAAAAAGTATGCCTTGTCAGTTACATAAAACCATATACTTGTATCTTGTGTACACTGTGCACTTACTTTCTAAGTCCGGAACTGAAATGAGCCGCAAAGGTCCGGATTTTAGTCATAACAGCCTCTCATTCCTTTAAAAACAAGATTATTTAAAAAGCAAAAATTCGGCGTTTCATGTTTTTTTACTTCTTGTTTTAAGGAATTTATTTTTTTGATTTTTCAAAAGAATCGATCAATGCAAATTTTTTAAATCGCATTCAAGAAAACAAATTTCCACTACTAATGCACATTCTAATGGATCGTCATTTTGACTTACTTGACAAGGTAACCATGACTATTGAAATCAGTTCGGATAATGCATCCCTGCTCGGAATATATTAATGTTCAAAGTTGCAAGTCCGGTCGGGACAAGTGAATCGACGCTTATTCGATTTCATTCTGCGACATTTTATTGGAGGACATAAATTTCAAAATGACAGGTTTAGTTTCCACATTATTAATTAAATTAAAAACAGTATTCAGATTTTGGATTTGAGTTTATTTGTTGTGTTATTTTATCCTCATTTCAATAACAAAATAGTCAGCAGTCAGTTTTCCACCTGACTGTACTACGCAAGGAGGGGAGTATTGTGTTTAGGTGTAGTTAGTTAGTATTGTGTGTTTAGCAATTTTCAAAAATAAGGCAGCCAAATTTTTGTTTCAGTTCTGCGAGTAACATAGGCTATAGCAAATTTAAATAAAAGCAAACTGGCGGAACATAAAACGCTATATTGCTTAAGCCGAACAACTAAGGTTGTTAAAACATTCGAGTGAGGTATAACATAAACAAACTTCAAATAATGCTATGTTTCGGACGTATCGTGTGATAAAATGAGATAAATAAAAAATAAGTTTCGAAAGAAGTTAGAAACAAGTTGGGTGTCTCTAAATAGGATTAATATTCATTGTTGTATTACTAGTTTTTATACCGAGCGTAACAAAAATATGGAAATCTCGAAATATCTTGCAAATCGTTCATCCGACTTTTATGAACTTTTGTACACTTAGGTTAGAATTACGCCCGACCCAATGGCGAGCTCCGCATTGTTGTCAAGTTTACCGTTTTCCTGAAATCGACAGGAACTTTATTTTTAATTGGAACGCTCTATATTTTATTAGATTTTCTAATTCAGCTTAAAATTCTGAATACTTCTTATTGGAAACATTTTATCCTAAAGTTTTTGAGAAAGTGGTGGTCAAAAATCGTTATTGTATTGTATTTTATCTTAAAATACCCGTACACGAAAGTTTACCTGAAATGTTTGACATGGTCAGTTTCATTTATTTACAAAAAATGGATCATTCAACAGAAACCCAAAGAATTGAAATTTTAATAATACTGGCTTATGGGGACAGAATGCAAACACAACAAGAAGTTTGTAACATTTTTAATGAACAATATCCTGACAGAAATCCATTAACGAAATCAACTGTAAGTAAAGTTTTAAAAAAATTTCGTCAAACTGGAAACATAAAAAACGCTAAACTATTTAGATATTTAGTACAAAAATAAACAATACGAGAAAATAATTTAAAAGTTGATGAAGAAAACTAAATGAAATGTTTAAAATGTTGTCCATTTACTCCTTGGCAGTAAGCCAAATACTGCGGAAAATCATGCTAAACGTTTAGAAGAATGTCAGTTTCCTCGATTCTTCTACATTCTCTTTCTATCCTTTTATTGATCATTTGGCTTACTTTTCAAAATAACATTTTTGAGGCGGCCTCACAAGAAGTAGTTCATGGGGCGTCAAGTCCGGAGACCGAGCTGGCGACTCTATTGTACCCCTGCGTCCAATCCATCTTCTAAAAAAATCACCATCAAGACATTGCCGAACATTATGGGCATAGTGCGGTGGGGCATCATCCTCCTGAAACAATATTTCATAATTTGTTCCTTGATTATTGCCTAAAAAATCATATTCAAATAATCAATACAACAGGTAAAATACAGTAACAACACTTACTTACGATTATTTGGAAATAGTTGTGCAAGAGCCGGAACACTAGAAAAAATCTTAGGTGTCGCAAGTTTCCGAAATATTTTAATTTGTATTACTTAGGTATTTATTCAAATAATGCAAACCTGAAGTAGTGGGAACTAGTTAGAAATTATGATAATTATTATTCAAATTGAGTTGGACAATACATTGGTGCACCATCCTCCACATATTAATACCAAATTTGAATTCAAAGTTGCAAAGTCCGATCGGGACAAGTGAAGCAGAGCTCATTTGATTTACTATCTATGCCAGTTTTATTGGCGATAATACATTTCGAAATGACAAGTTTAGTTTCCAAATGATTAATTGAATTTAATAGAGCATACGCATTTACTAGATTTGATTTACTGTTGCTATTGATTCGTAATTATTATTACTTTCGGGATTAAAGCGAATATTCATGTTCTGTGTAAAGCGAATTGTTCAATCAATTTTTAATTTCTCAGATGATTTCGATATTCGGTATAGAGTATATAGGTTGTTGCACCTCTTCTTTGGCCAAAAATAAACAAAAAGGTTCCGCTAAACACAAGTCTGAAAATGTTTCGTTTTCGAGACACAGGGTGATCAAATTTTAATCCTAGAGATTATTTTTTTTTCTAAACTTATTGTCCCAGAGCTCTTGTCATAACTATAGGCATCTACATATGTTTATTCAGCTGGTTTTAAAATTTAAAAAACTGCAGTGTGACCATTGGTATTCAAATTTACAATATCCAAGTAAGCTTAAGTTAAACACAATCGATTTTAATGTGTTGCTGCTAACAATGCACCGGCCAACCTGACTTGAATAATCACCCTTGCACTAGTGACATTTCGCTGCTCCAAAGCCCGAAACGACTTCAACAAAAGATTTACATTTGTTTGTTGTGGCCCCGGGGATTTTATTTCAAGGAACGACATAGCAAAACACCATAGTAACATATTTGCTTAGCTTTCTATTGAATTGAATAACAAAAGAATTTTCTATACTTTTTCTGTAATAATTGAAATCAAAAGTGATATTAACATTTATATTTTTGTACAGCCACAATACCTTTAATGTGGCATTTTGAAATAAAAATTGCATAAATAAGCATATTTTAACAGAACAAATAATCAGAGAAATGTCATTAAAGGACCTACACACGACTAAATACCTTCGCACCAACCAATACTAAGCAAACCCAACCTTTGCTGCTTTACAATAATCATCTTGTTAATCATCGTATACAGCTCAACTCCAACACTAGATCAAAATTAATATGCATACTTTTTAGCTTCGCTCACAGTGATTCGTAGATAAAAAGATATTTTCACAATCTTGTAACCTACGACACTAATTTAATATTCCTGAACACAATTCCTTTGACTACGACTGGTCATTGATTTAGCCTAATTTTTTAAAATGGTTAAGTCCGTAGTTTATGAAAATAAATGTTTCGGTTTATGAGAGTATCTAAAATTTTAGAATAACTAACGTAACAGAAAAAGTCCTCAAAGTATGCCGTGGAATCAATAACGCATGTCTTGAATTATTACTCTTGAAAGGTTACATAGGTAAAAGGAATAGGTAAATGAAAAATAAAACTGTCAAGTCTGAAGATTTTATTTTTAGAAAATTACATTATTGTCCATAATACAGAATTAAAAAAAAAACATATACAACAAAGAACCTAAAAATTATAAATTTAAACTAAATGAGAGACGTGTCCAATTTCTACTTTAAACATGATCTCATTCTTCTGTTTACACCATCAAAAACATTGGTAAGCACTTGGGGGAGTTGTTAATCTCCTATAATTGTAGCCCGTTGGTCTCCTAATTTTTGAAAATTTAGTTTTTAATGTGTGGCCATAAAAAAAGTCGCACGGCGTGGGATCGCAGGACCGAGGTGGCCACCTAACTGGCATATTACGACTAATGATTCGGTCGACTAATGATTGGTGCGCCATCCTGCTGGAAGTAGCCTTGTCGCGTCTCTTTATCGTCTAATTCTTTTACAAAATTTTCTAAAATTTATTACGGTATGGCGCCGAATCAAAAGCCCTTTAAAAACGATCCAATTAACTTTCTTTTCGATTTAGCCGCCCACACGCAAACTTTCTGTAAATGCAGAGGCTTCTCTATAAAGAAATGTGGATTTTCAGAACTCTACATTTGCATTTGCTGAGAATTTACATAACCAGAGAGAATTTACAAAACCATACCTAGTCAGTAAAAATGTTTTTGGTAAGAATTTTTGGGCTGAGCTTAGACGATAAGCGTGAACATGCAGGTCACATTTCAGGAATGTATTGCAGGTTCCGTGGGATCCATTTACTTGCTGGCTTAAACGCCGAATAGGGGTTTGTGGGTGTTCATTAACAATTTGCCGCAATTCTTCTACTTTTTGTGCAGAAAGAACTTTGGTTCTCCCACTGCCTTCCTTTCTATTTACACTACCTGTTTCTCCAAACAAAGCCGCAGATCTATACACGGGTCGCTAAACAGATGGAGTGAACAGGTGCAAACCACGCGCGCTGACGCACATTACGCACCTGATGCCAATGTTTTTAATTTATCATCTCCTAGAAAACGATATTTGGCCTGCCATTATCTATGAAAACTTCAAAATTTGACAGTTTTATTTTTCATTTACCTGTACCAGCGGTTCCCAACCTGTGGTGCATGTGCCACCGGTGGTACATGCAATTATTCCCGGTGGTACACTAAGCAAGACATAAAATAAACACCAACCAAAAACAGAAACTAAAATCATTCAAAAAAACGTGACAAATCTTATAAATATATTGGAGAAAAAGAAAAGATGGCAACATTGGCAACACTGATGGTGAAAATTAGGTATAATAAAAAATATTTTTAGTACATATTGTTAAAATTTTATTTTATCCCTAGCCAAAAAAAAAATAAATTGTACTTAAATTGTAATTATTCAGAATAGCCTAAAATTGCCTAGAGATAGGTATTCTAATAAGGTGGTACCTAAAATTACGAAACGTTTCTGTGGTACGCCATTAAAAAAGGATGAGGACCGCTGACCTTTACCTTTTACCTATGTTACCTTTCCTGAGTAACAAGATTAAGTCAAGACATGCGTGATTGGCTCCACGGCATACTGTGAGGAAGTTTTTTTTGTCTTACGTTATTTGAAGAACGATAAAGAGTATTGCTTCTTCCAAACATTACTTACCCTCTCTATCTCTCTTTCTCACTCTTACCTACCCAAACATATGTTTATGGGGGAAAATTACACTTTTTAAAAATGCTGCAAAAATTAGTAGAATCATCATTCTCATCAACGTAATTCAGGTTGTAAACAGCCAAATGGAAAGTTAATAGTAAACGGGGTGCTCCGTTAACGGATCAGCCAACAGTGTGCTGTACACTGCTTAAATAACAACACTTTGTTAAATTTTTATTCAATTGGCTAATAAATTTTATTATGATTTAGAAAAAAAAAATTAAAAAATCCCGAAAACCTTTTTTCTGAAACATTTACTTCTAAAGCTTTTAGCACACTTTCTCATTTTTTTTCTTAAACTTTTACCAGAACAAGATTGAGAAAAACTAAAATATAAATAGGTCCAAATAAAACTTTATTTTTATAAAAGCGTTTTAAACAAAAAAGAACACTTTTATTTCTCGAAGCGTTGCTATTATATTTTATAGCGTCATTTTGTGCTATATTATGCTTTTTAGCCCGTTTGGTATTATGCTAGAGCATGATGTGTGTCAAACATTTGTTTCCCTAATATATTTTTCCCATTTGAGCTAAATTGTTCTCATTTATTTTCTTTAAAAATTACACTTTTTGTTTATTAAAACTTTTTTAAGGGAAGATTTATCATGTTTTTGATTCGAAGGATATGTCCCAAAAAGTAATAAAATGTTGCCATTTCGCTGGTTTGGGCAATAGTACATTTCTTAATATTACATTTCTTCAAGTTCAATCTACTAGGAAAAAGGTACAAAACAAAAGTTGTTCTTTTCATACACTGCATTAAAGATCCGAGAAACAGTTCATGCTTAATCACAGACGGCAACATCATAATGAATCTAACCACGCCGTTGAGCAACTGATTTTTTAAAGATATTAATATCTGGGGAGCGGAATCGCCTTTAAAATTTAGCATAGGTACTTGATTATATCCAAAGGAGAGCCATTAGACTCGCCAATGACTCAGTTCTTACTAGAAAACTTCCTTCTCTCGCTCATCGCCTCGCTGTTGGTGATCTGCCTCCCTTCTTGAGTTAAAAAAGATTACCCCAGTTCCCTTAGTAACTCATAGAGTGGTCCAAGAGTTAGTTCTAAAATCAAAAATTAAAAAAAAATAAAGGCTCAGAGTATCCATTTCTTCCGAATGAACTGCTGTGAATGAAGCTACAGTGTTAGCGAAACATGTCATTTTTCATTTAAATATAGTGGAAATTTTACAAGTTCAACTTAGTTTTACAAGTATCCCATAATAGTGCTTTTTATTTACTTCTGTTTTCTTGGTAAATCTCGGCCTATGTGTTAACATGCCTATTTCCGACTATAAATTAATTACCACTCTGTAAACAACTAAAAGCAATTTGTGGTTCAATGGAATCGGCGTACTGCTCATTAAATAAATTGATCGTAATCAGCTATTGTTCATTCAGGCCATTAAAAAAGTATTAAAAAGGCTCCACTAAAGCTTTATAGAAGCATAAAACTACATTATTGTTTTCAAACCGGCAGTTAATTTAATTATTTCGTTCGCGAAAATAAAAAAGTTCGCTTCGGCTACAAAATTTAAGGAAAAATTTTATGACTATATAATAATTTCAGTTAAAATATACTTTTTGAGACGAACGGTGGGCTATAAATTAGGTACAAAACATTTTGCGTGCGAAAAACAACCATTTTCTTGAGCCGGAGACTTTCCCGATTCAAAATAACAAAATTATTTGTCGACACTTTTGGTTTTAAAACTTTAGTAGCACATATTGATCTTTTCAACGCCTCTAAACACCAATCTTGCTCCTTGTCACATAAATGACCAAACCATACACAACAATGAAACGTTCGATCTTGTTGGCATTGCTTTCGAACACGATTTCAGCTGGCACAAACACATCTTCAATAGCCACATCAGCAGCTAAAATGCTCGGTTTTCTCTTCCGAGCCAGAAAATACTTCTCCACTTCTAACTTACACACTCTCTATGTCGCCTAAATAAGACCCAACCTAGAATACTACTTCACATATAGAGAGCAGAATCACCTTCGACACCTAGCATCCTTGATTCTATCCAAAAGAGAATCATTCAACTCATCAAGTATACACACAATTTGTTTTATATATTTGAATTGTATATCACGGAGGAACTACCTATCGAGTCAAGATGAAAATAGCCATCGCCATCCATTGCTCCTCCGTTGAGACAAAATTTTGCTTGATGCTATCCCATCAAGTTTAATTCGCATCCAGTTTTTTGGTACTAAAACCGGTTAAAATCTCCCATTTTCCTAACAAGATCTATCGTAACTCTATTTAAAGTTAGACTGTTCTCAAAATTATTAAAAGCATTGATTGATGACTTTGGTCTATAATTTATCATGCTTATATATCTTCCGATAAGTTTCTATCGAAAGTTTAATTTTATACGTAGGTGAGTCGACTGACTTGCTAAAATCTCTTTCCCCGTTGACGTTTAACAGAATGAATTGATGACTAATCTTCTTGCCATCACGGCATAAAAACCATCACAATTTCACATAAAAAAATAACACCTTTATAAGGTGTGAATATCTGGCAAGACTGCTATTATTAGAGTGTTTATCAGGAAGGTCGTCAACGAAATCTAATTAACTTAATTTTCAAAACAGGGTATTAAAAAATTTAGAAGGGCATTATGCAATGCACATATAAAAATTTTCATTTTAAATTGCAACTTTGGCACGAGATAAACGGTGTAAGAACGCTTTAGACTAATTCTCTGCCTAGAAGTAAGGCAGTAAAGGCAGTGTAATATGTTGCCAAGGAGACTTACGTTAATAAGGTGGTAACCTGTTATACAATGTTAGCTTATGTGGAAATTTTATTAAACCAAAAATATTACCCAGCACTAAAGAAGCATTGAAACTAATAAGGCTACCTTATATATATGTACATAGTAGTAAAAGCAAAAGCTTTAGCCTTTATCTATGTATGTGTTGAATGGGTAGGATTATAATGACCTTATAACTAAGGTGAATTTTTCATTATTCTAAACTAAACATTAAGCATTGTGGATAAGATTGCATTGTTTACTTTTGCTTAATTAGTCTCTTTTGTTTTAAATGAAGTTATGCTTTCCTCTATTATTCTATACGTGCATACATAAATAAAACTGCATGGAACTTATTGAATTTATACCTACCATATTTACAAGGTAACATAATGCGTATCATGCAGACTGTTAACTTAAAAGCCTCTAGCACGTAGGGGAAATTGGGGCTGGTTAAATCATTCTGTAACTGAAAAGAAAAGAAATTAAAATGATGCGTCTGTTATGTAAAATTGAATTCTTTGACCCACATTATCCTGAAAGCAATATAATACGCAGCGTTTAAGAAAAAAATTATTTGTTTAAAATCTTCTAACATCGGTTAAACAAAATTAGATTTTCTGACCTTAATAACCCCGGAGTATATTTGAAGACTTGAAGTAAAAAACGGGGTATGTGCCAAAAATTTAAGAATTGTGTTTCTTCCGTAAAAGTGGGCTATGTGGCATCGCCTTTAACGTCTCAAATGGGCTGTGCAAAAAAAATTGGGAAGTGCCTAAAATCTTAGCCGCAAGATCGTGCATGTGTCAAGTGCCAGGTTCTTATCGGTAAATAACGGGCTAAGTGCCAGTCGGGGATATTAACCAATTAGGGATAACATTATTATTTTTCATACATTTGTACCTTCAGTGGCGTAGCCAGGAATTTTAAAGTTGGATTTATCTCTGTTGCTACTTACGGAATCCATGCAAAGTTCAGGGTTTGAATAGTAAGCCTACTAGGAATGTTATGGTAAAAAAAAAAGGATTTTGTAATTTGCGAAAAAAAGTTGAAATTTTGGTTCGCTCCCCCTGGTTAAAAAATGAGCACGCTTAGGTATTTTATTTATTATTTTTTCTAAACAAATTTTACATCATTTTGTCGAGAATTTTAAAATTTTAAGAAAAAAAACGTGTTAGTAGAAAATTATAGTCATTTTAATTTTTAAACCGAAAATATAATTTAAAAACAAATCAAATGACTATAACTTTCTACTAACACATTTTTGCTCTTAAAATTTAAAAATTCTCGACAAAATGATGTAAAATTTGTTTAGAAAAAGTAATAAATAAAATATCTAAGCTTGTTCATTCTTTAACCAAGGCGGGCAAACTAAAATTTCAACTTTTTTTCGCAAATTACAAAATATTTTTTTTATTTTCCAAAACATTACTAGTAGGCTTACTATTAAAACCCCTGACCCCTGGGTCCCATAAGTAGCAACAGAGATATACAACTTTAAAATTACTGTGTCCGCCCTGGATACGCCACTGTACGTTTTTCAAATAAAATAATATAAAAGCCACTTTGTCCCTAGTTCAATTTTTAAACCACTATAAATCGAAATTAGTAATGGCACTTAGCCCATTATAAACTAAAATTAGTATGGCACTTACCACCTTGTAGGAATTTTTTGGTATTATTTTTTTTTTTATTTCTTGATTGAAAAGATCTACATACAAAGTAAACCCATTATGTTGTTATTGATATAGTTAAATTTACTTAAAAAATTATGGAAGTAGGTTTTATATATACAATTTTAAATTACACTGTTTTTTTGAAATAACTCGGAATGATTTTTTTTGGCACTTAGCCCGCTATTTACTTCAACTCTTCATTTATACGAGTATATAACAAACCTAAAAATGTTAGCTGATTTTTGGAAAAAAAATTCTAGCCACTTCGTTTTATCGCCTCTTTCCTCCTTCCTTCTATCATTTTTTTTTGTAAATTACACTTCTTAACAATTAAAGTGGATATCACAAAAATATTAAAATTTTCTGCGTCAATATTTGAAATAAATAAAAGTCAGATATGTTGAACAAAAAGTTTATTTATTGACGTTATTTGACAGTCAAAAAGAGCAAAAGAAATCAATTTTCAATGAAAAGAATGTTATTGAGAAAAATTGAAAAATGCAAGGAAAGTAATAATAACAAAATTGTTTTATTGCTATGTTTACAGTATATTTATAAACAATTTAGTACCTTGTAGGGCCACCCCTGGCTCGTTTTAATGCTATTACTCTGTTTGGAAGAGTAATTATTAAATTATTTATTGATAAAGTGTTGAGGTATTGTTTCCCAAATTGCTTGCAATTCATTAGCCAATAGTTGTTGTAAAGTTTAGGGAGGCTGCAGGAGTCGGTTTAACTGCCTGGACATATCAGCCCAAACGTGCTCAATGCAATTCATATCCGATGAGCACGGTGGCCACTCCATTCTTGTAATCCCATGATTTTCTATCCGACCGTTTACAATTCTCGCACAGTAGTCGGGACGGGCATTATCACCAATAAAAGCAAATCTGTCGCCTATTGCACCATCAAATGGCATAATTATCGGCTTTATATCCCTGTCGCGACATCTTACGGCAGTCATTGTTTCATTAATTAAAAAGTCAGTGCGACCATTATACCTCAGCCTCCTCAGACACAAATTGATCCGCCTCCAAAAAGAGTGGTTAAGGCCATTAAATTTTCATTATATCGTTGTCCTCTTTCTCTCCATACCAATATTCGACCATCACATGTATACAAACGAACTCTTGACTCATCGGAAAAGAGGCGATGCCTCCAGTCTTGAAAATTCTATTGACTGTGTTCTATCGCCCAACGATTTCTGCATGCACGCTGCTCCGCCGTCAACCGTGAGTGTGTAGCGCGTCTTCTTGCTCTCAAATGGCATGCATGCAACCATCATTTGACAGTTTGACTAGAAATCACTCTTCCAGTAGCTTGCCTGAAGAAGCTATTATTCCTTGATACTGTGTTCTGTTTCTTCTTGCCGTCAAGGCTATTAAACGATCTTGAGCATGACTTGTGGCTCTTCACCCCCCCCCCCCCCCCCCCAATGTGTATACGCTGCAGATCCAGTCTTTAAATATCGATTCCATGCATGCTCGACTTACAACACTTTGCGACACATTCAGCTGCATAGCGACTTCCACTTGAGACAAACCTTTCTAATCGTCATAGGCATAATGCTATGCAAATAAACAGTTTTATTGCTAGCAACAATAGTAATAAAGTCGGTACAACCACAACTATGAGAGTAAAACTTTATCATTTTCAAACCACATTACTACACATAGGCGGTTCTAGACCTCTATTTTTGGGGGGCTTAAGCCCCTGGTTTATATATAGGCGGCTAGGCCACTCAGTAGAAATTGCCCCCCCCCCCCCAAGCCCTCACCTAAAACCGCCTATGTTCCTACATGTATCCATCAAAGAGATAACAACACACAAAGAGAAGAAAAAACAAAAAAAAATATTCGTTAGAAATTAGTGTTCATGACAGTATCAAATGCGATTCTTTAAGAAATATTTTTCAATGCAAATTTTAGGAGAATAAAAAATATCCACTTCGATTGCTGAGCAGTGTAGCATCAGAACTATCGTTTCATCATTCTAAACACAAGGGGGGAAATTATTGAAATTGGTATACTGTCGTTCTGAAGTTACAAACGAAAAACTGTCAATTTTCGTGACTTTCTTAGTTTTATGTCATTCTTTTGGGCTTCCGTTCAATTTAGCTAACAAATTTTATAACGAGAACATCTCGGTAAACTT
This sequence comes from Philopedon plagiatum, assembly GCA_963971165.1. Classification (NCBI taxonomy): domain Eukaryota; kingdom Metazoa; phylum Arthropoda; class Insecta; order Coleoptera; family Curculionidae; genus Philopedon; species Philopedon plagiatum. The sequence goes on from OZ020194.1 coordinate 97,687,059, forward strand.
GGCTATAAAATAAAAAAAAATTCTTCGAAATCGGTGAATCTATTTAAGAATTATACGCGAGCATACGAAAAAAATAAAATGAATTCAGTTAAAAATGTCGCAGATCCATCACTATATAATCATTTAAAAGCTTTGTTTACCACATCAACAGCTTGACAAAGTTATAGGAAAGGGGAGGTCCAGCTAGCTGTCTTTAAAAATAAAATTTCTGCACTTGCGAGGACATTGTTAAGTTTCTACTTACTAAGTGTTATAGTGCAATGTCAAAAGCAGTTTTGAACACAACACACAATATAATACGCCTCCCTTAAAATATCCAGGATAACAGAGAGATCGACTCACACAGCTATATTTCGAAGTATCATCGCAACAAGCCATGTGCCAACCAGCTCCGGTCTCCCCTGATGTTTGACTTGTTTGCCGCAGGCCATTTAAAACTTCCCGTGAATGCACCGCTTTTCCTGCAAACATGTATCGCTAAAATGCTAGACGGCACCAGGCGTATTTTTGAGTTTCTCTTAAAAAGATTCTTCGCTTGAAATTTCTAAAATTTTATGTAAGATTTTCTTTGCCGGACATCTCAAAGAGATGATCTAAATTTCATGAAAGTTCTTATTGCGCGTTTGAGCTTTTAAAAACACATACGTTGTTGGTATAGGTCAGAAAATCTCGTCCTTAACGTTTAAAATTGGTATATGAAATATTCTGGCAGAAAAAAGGAAAAATTTGTATTTATAAATTATTATATATAATAATTATTATGATAACAATGATAAATCTTATAATAAACAGATAATTTAAAAGTATTAATTATGCGGCCAAACCCAACAGAATACGGAATACGGAATGACGTCTAGAACTGAAGAAAACCACAACATAATATACAACGTAAACTTTCGTCTAAAAGAACGTAGCATGTTATCCCGTATTAGGAACTTTGTTAAAATTAGTTTTCTCTTTATTATATCTGCAGTACATATTTTAAGGATAATAATATAAAGAAACAAGCGGAATAAAGTTTCTCATAAAGTTTTTATTATACAGCATAGAGAAAACTGAAACACGATTAGGAAATGGTTTTGACTACGGCAATTTTGTTGGTAATCAAAAGACCTGGTTGACCATTTCTACTTACTAATTAACAATCTTTGTAAACCTTATTCTGTTAACTAAATGTAAGCAATCGAACTGCCAATAACAATTTTATTAGCATGCCAGAACTAAAAGAATAATTGATCTGCGTCTCCCCGATAGCAGTAAAACAATAAAATCCCATCTAAAATGAGAAAGAGATAGCCCAACTTCGATTTATTGGAAAACTCTAACCGGATGCTGACGTGTGACTTTCGACGACAAATTGTTACAAACTTAATTTACTGCTTGTTGCAGTAACAGAATTTCACAAGCAGCGCCTTATTGAAAGAATTTTTTAAGTTATTTTTTAATCCATACCAAGGGGAAAAAGAAATTTTTTGAACTTGTTGCATGCAGCAGAAAACGTGCTTCATTGCCAAATAATACTCTTCGTATTCTATCAAGAAAGTACGATCCGTCATTTCCGACATAGGAGAGTAGAAGAATGTTTTATGTTTTATACCGATAGTACCGTCCCATTAGGATGCCAATTTGTTTTGTTTTGAAAATTAATGAAAAATTGTAAGGTACCTACATATCAAACTTGTGTGATTTTTAACAAATTTCCAACACAGCCATGTCACCTTTCAGTAAAATGAGCAATGGCCACGTCACATGACGTTAATTGAGTTGAAGATATAGGTTGACTAAACTTTGGAGAAATTTCCAATTAAATATTGTAAAAAGACTCAGACCCAATAAGTAGCAACTTGGCTCTACATTACGTTATATTTCTTGGACCAAGCAGAACTTACAGAAAACGGTTTTTTGTCAAAATAATTTTTTAATTCTAGCTACTACGCATAACTAACAAAAAAAAAAATGCACCGCTACTGATCATCCAATATTACATCGTCTCGGTAGTAAGTCCAGAAAAGCACATAAATAAAACATCTAGTTTAACATTTCAATTGAAAGTAGCCGATCTATTCTCTCCAAGAGAATATTTACCCCGAGTATATTGGCATGTCATTTCAGGGTTGATGCACATTCACGGAAATATTTCCGCTATTTTGTCAGCGTATTTTATACAACTAATCAAAATAAAATTTATTTCGTACATTTCTCAGTAGGGGTGAAGATTATCCTTACCTATGTCATAATAATATGCGAACGCATGTTTATTTGTTTGTTTGTTAGTCCCTCACGTTTCAACGGAGTGTGATAAAAGTTGGTATATGTCACAGAAAATAATATGGTCTACTTTTTACACCGACTCGATAGGTAGTTCCTCCGGAATATAAAATCCAGGGTGAAACCTAGGCATCCACCAAATGTTCAAATGGTAAAATCCTAGGACTTGGAAATGCTCTACGATAAGTGAGATCAAAGGATCAAAATTAGTAATTTTCGGATTTATTTACCTTGTAAATCAAAAGAGATGCTAAATAAAAATTTAATAAATAAAAATATTTCATTATCTGACATTATCTGAATTTTTAATATATATACTGTTTGTTTTTCTTAATGGAATTTTAGTTAGTAAATTGATACGTGCATTAGAATGTATATTATTTATTTAATACAAATAATTAATTTCGTTTCGGATATTGTTAAAATTCACTGATTTATTTGCCCTGTTTAATGTTTATTGTTTACAAATCGCGTAAATATTTTTATTGTAATTTTAGTTTATCTAAATTCAACAAGCACATTAATTAATCCACTGTAATTTGTTTTTAATGATTGAAAAATATGAAAAACAGTTTATTCAAACTTAGTGTTTTTCACTTAAAACGGTTATTGTTAAGTGGTAGGTATTAGACGACTGTTATTAAAGAAACCTGATGAACACGTATGGCATCACTTCGGTGTCCGTCTGTCCGCCCGTCTGTCACAGGTGATTTTCTCTGAAACTGTTCGACGTAAAAATTTGAAATTTAGCACAGAGTTAGAGTGTGGTGGCCTAATTATAGACGTGAAGTATAAAAAGTTTGATTTTGATTCTGGGCGTTAATTTCAGGGGAAAAATGGGACTGTGTAGGGTGTCAAATGAAAGGCTATTGAAGCACGAATTCAACAATATACAGTGTGTCCATGGATGGAGTTGACAACAGGAAAAAAAACTTTAAAATCGATTTTACGAAGAAAAGTCATTCTTTATAAAAAGTTCTGCTTGCCCAAAAAGTGAGTTTACCATATAAAAATTTAGATGAAATATAAAGGGTGTTATTAAATTAGAATAATGTGAAAATGCTTCAAGAGAGAAGTACCATTATTTATTATTTTGTACAAAAATTGTATAAAACAAAGTTGTTTATAACCTAAAGTAAAGACTAAATACAAAATCTGAAATAAAAATTCTAAGATTTAAATTTATTTTACCTAGCTTCTTTGGTAAACATTTTTGAAAATACCGTCACGAGATCAGAATACTGACAAACTAAATAAGTTGCTGACGTAACATTGACGTTAACTAGATCGACTATCGTGATTTTTTTTGCAATGTGATTACATAAAACCGACATTATTATTCCAAATTTAAATCTTAAAGTTTTTATTTAAAATTTTGTATTTAGTCTTTATTTTAGGTTATAAACAAGTTTGTTTTATAAAAATTTTGTCTAAAATAATAAATAATGGCACTTCTCTCTTAAAGCACTTTCATGTTTTTCTAATTTATTAACACCCTGTATATTTGATCTCAAAATTTTTATATGGTAGGTAAACTCATTTTTTGGACAAGCAGAACTTTTTATAAAGAAACGCTTCTTTTCGTAATCGATAATAAAGTTTTTTCCTCTTGTCAACTCCACCAATGGACACACTGGATATGATGTATTTTTTAGGCATTTTTTTAAACATTTTTCGGAAAAAAAACGTTTAAAAATTGCTGTCACCCAACCTCATCACCAAAAGGATCGATCAGAAAAATCTGAAAAAAATCATGAACATTGAGAATTTGGTGTAGATTGAGTCAAAATTATCAGGATTGAAAAATTCTAGCGCGATCAATTATCATAAACAATTTAATTGTTTATTTGCTTATAACTGCTGAATCGTTGATTTTAGAGAAAAAGCATTTCGGCAAAAAATATTTCTCACGATGTAAGGAACAACTTTTGTCCTTACTAAGCTAGTCTTGCTATAACCACAAAATTATCTGATGTTCGAGAAGTTAATAAAAAAAAAATCTATGGTTAAATATTGTAACTTGCCATTATCATAAACTTAACACAAACACAAAGTGGGCCGTGTTCGTTCTGACTATGAGAATTTATAAGGTTTCCTGTTGCCAGCCCTACGTTCATTAGTAAAAACATCAAACTGCCTCCAAAGTGCACTGTCCTAAATCTAAAGTTCTTCGTCTGCATGTAAAGTTTAAAAGCATCGATTAATTTAACAGTCGTGGGTATCATCATTATCCCTATGCAGAACTTACTGCTTAAAGTCTTCCAGCCCCTTTTCAAAGTAGTTCCCAGTTGTCTCAAGTTTCCTATTGGCCTAAATACTTAAAGATGTCTTCACCCGGGATTAGTTAATTTGGCCCACCAAGTTTGTTGTTCTCAGTGGGCAAGTGAAAGTTCCGTTATATAGCTATTTTTTTAGCAAAATTCGGCCAACGCGCTTTATTTAAACAAAGAAAAACTCCATTTTGGGCATTTATTTTAAATTATGGTCCATTTGTAACTAATATATTGTGTGCAGGTGTGTGTCGGTATTCTTACACACCCAGGAGTGAGGCTGCTGATTGCAAAAACAAGTTTTGAAAAAATTAAAACGTAATAAAAAAGTTTATAAGTATATGTAGTCCACCCGTGGACACACTGTTTGCTTACAAATAAAAAATACAGAAACATTACATATAAATAGAAAAATATTTCCCGAGCTGTAAATCTTTCAAACTAAACTTTTTGGTATCTACAGAAAAAGAGAAAACTTTTTTCCTTAGGGTCACATTTTGGCGGCCACATCGACATTCCTGGAGGACCACGATAGAAAGATATAAGTTTTTTATACATTCTTATTCATCTGAGGGCTAAATTTAGCTTCTGCTATATTGATCTAAATATTTCAATAATACTTGGCAAATAAATATCACAAAAAGTTCGATACACTATTAATTGTATCAACCTACTTTCATAAAATGTCATTGTATTGTTAGAATAATGAATTGGGGCTAACTGATCCAAGACTTACTACAGAGCGCAAACCTTTTACCCTATCAATAAAATTGGATTAAAATATTATTTTATAATGCGTTGATAAATATGATGAACTGAATCTCCAAGGTTTAATCAATTTTATATTGGCAAAAATTCGTATTTATAGAAAAAACTAAATATTGTCACAAATCAACAAACCTTTAACAAAAACAAATCAGATATTTCCCAAAACCGGAAACGAATTTTATTTAAAAATATTTAAATTTTATTGCAAATTTTATTTTTACAATAATTGACGCTAATAATAAAGGCAAAATATTGCTTTATGAAATGTTACAATATATACTTCCAATATAGTTTAATGAAGCTTTGTAGCTATTGTTTTGTGAAACATAATTTTAAGCAATAAATAATAATAATACTTTATTTGAGCTTGGAGATATTTACGCCCAGTTTTTATTATTTATAGTATTTTATAGGATTTTGCTCAAGTACGTAATATTTCTGCCATATTTTTTAAATCCGTTGAAATAGTCTACAGATTTGTTGATGTTTGATAACTTTTCTAAAGCTCACTAGGTTTCAAATTAGGAAAAAATGTAATGTTCCCCTTGCTATTCGACAATGATTCCATTTTTACAAAAAAGCAGTCATCCCACTATTCGGTGATTCATGAAAGAATACTTCCTTCTCTCACTTAACAACCGATAAGCTGTGGGTAATCAATCAGTTATTCTCCTACAAATATATATTTTAAATGATTTCCTTCAAGAACACTAGCCTTTGTCTTCTTCTATTGGCTAATTCTAACAGGAATAAGAAGAGGGTCTATGCATATATTTACTGACCCGTCATACTCCTCTTTTTTCCTGTTTTAGTCGCCCTTTCTCCTTTTACCTCTAAAAAGGAATATGCACGTATTTTTTTATTGCATAAATCGACCTACTTTCAAGTCATTACAAACCCAAAAAAAAAATTGAAAAAAATTACTAGAGTAGCTAGAATTTTTTTTTACTTTTCGGTATAATTTATTCTAATTTAAAAAGCAGCCATTTGCCATTAGTGAAAAGTAACGTCAGGAAGTGAATAGTGACGTCAGGAGATCAGCAAAAAAAACGTAAAGCTTAACCCAAAGTAGAACAGGTTTGTTATGGGAAACAGTCAGAGGGGGAGCAATCGAGTTTTCTGGGTTAATAGAGGAATAGTGTAACTAGCTTCGCTAAAAATTCAGTTACACAGGCTGAATCATTTCGGAGTTATTAAACGTCAAACTCGAAATTTCCGCGATTTCAGTTGAAATCGGGTACAGGTCGCACAAGTGAATTAAATCGATTTAAATTTTTAGAGGTTGTAGAGGACCCGGAGCTTCAGAACCCAATTAAAATTGGCAAGGACCGGAAAATGGCAAGTAATTCTTTGAATTTTTTTAGGTCGAAAAATGCCATTTGCAGAATTATCTTTGGTACCAACTCGAAAACGAAACGTCGGATCGAAAAACCGATTGATAAGTAAAACTTTAAAATCTCAAATACTTTTTTTTACAATACATTTACCTGACCCAAAAAACCACCGGAAAAGGGATATATTTGGGGAAACTGAAAATTTAGATTTCTGACTCAAATTTTTCACGTTTTTTTTGGATCTAAATGGATCCAAATTAAAATACTGTATGCGTCATCGCAAAGAGCTCTTCGAAATATGTGATATCCATATTTTTTAGTTTCTTCATTCTTTATAGGAATTGCCGATTAAATTTGTATTTTTTGACTTTTTTGCACTCGACATCGGTACCTTTAAATCACTCCGTATTTTTTCCTATCTAATTTTTTCAATTTATAAACGCTATCTTATAGGGGGGTAATCAGACTTTAAAATAAATGCAGAATGGGTCATCCAGGAGCGTATTTAAGGGGTAAAAACTGGATTTTCTTGATTTTTTCTAACAAATCCTATTTTTAACCGACATAATTCTACACTATTTTTCAAATTTAGTGATACTTTTTGGGTTTATTTTGCACATACCTCCCACTAAATTAAATCGCTTATTTTTCATTGAAGTTATAAATAAATTGGTTTATTTGCATCGGGGACATACAAAATTTGAAATTTTTAAATTTTCGGATTTTCGACCATTGCCTTGAAAACAAAAAATTGCAGTTTATTTACGTCGAAATTATTAAAATATGATGTATCAAAATTTCGCAAAAATGTCAGTTTTTGTTGCAAGATTGGGAGGTTCCTGGATCGATTTCGGCTTGAAATATACATGAGTTTTAGGAACCTTCTACTTTAAGTGCAGGGATATTTCATTTAATGAGTTTCGCATTTAATGCCATTTTTATTGATTTTTCGATGACCCTATAATACTGGAATTCGCCATAATAATATACTTATTATAACACTTTTGACGTCGCAGTCAATGGGATCACGTTTTACAAGTTTCGAAATTCGCGCATCAATTTGCAGAAGAAAATCCTCTTTTTTATTAATAAAGACCAAAATAAATTGATAAAAATAATCACCACAAATATTTAATTTATGTGGGAAATATTTCAGATTTATTTAGGTTATATGCATATTCCCTATTCTCCAAGTCATCTATTCCTGCTCTTCGGATACCAACCGTACTGAGACTTGTCTGAGAGCCAACCTGAAAGTTTCTTCTGGAAATCCTTCATAAATTTTTTTTATGTCCACGCAACAAAGCAACTAACCCGTTAAGAATTTAACTAAGTAAAATAACTGTCATTTTGACTTTTTAAATAGAAACGTTTATTTCTATACTGACTCTAGAAGGTTTAATAACATGATATGAAACCTTGAAGTTCCTCATCCTTAATTTTAGCAGCAAAACACGTAATAACACTTACACTCTCGGCGGCGGGCGAGTATACGAGGACGAGGTGAGTCGAGCCCCTTCCATAACTATTTCCCGTGTGTGTTGTTAGGCGGTAAAGCTTCTAAGAAACAAAAGCTTTCCTACTTCCGGCTGGTGAGACGTTAACAAAAGATACAGTTTAGCTTATCCGGAAATAGCTCTGCATTAGCGTCCTCGGTCGAGAGTCTGGAAATTTACCTTGAACGTATTTCGCAAGACGATGTGCCAGATAATTACTTTAGGGAGGTAACAAAACAGATAAAAGCACATTATAAATTATTTGCGCTTTATTTCACTTTTTATTAAAATTTCTTAACTGAAACAGTTATAGCTATTTAGTTTTAGCCTTATCCTGTTCCAAAAGTTGCGTATTGCAGCATAAATTCAATCTAAATGGAAAAAGAATATTTTGCAAAATTTTTTAAATATAAATCCTGAATTAATTTTTTCCCGAAACTTTTGCATGTACACGTTATTGAACAAGTTATATATTTTTGGAATTTTAGCAAAATTGGCTATCTGATAAAGCAACATTCTTGGGTATTCGTTTTTGGATTAGAAGATACGGTTGATGAAATAAAAGGTTTTTGAAAAAAGGAACATAAAAATTAAAATTTTATGTTCTTATAAATTTTATAAATTCCTGGACACATTCGTTACCGAAACCTTAATACGTTATATATTTTTAGAATCTCCAGAAAATTTGCTTTCGAATAAAGCAATGTTCGTGGGTATTCGCTTTGGATTAGCCAATACGGTTGACTAAATGACAGCTTCTTGAAAAGAGTGACATAAAAATTGAAGTTCACTTATTCAGTTATGAATTTCTGGACAGATTTTTTGACTTAATGACTTGATATTTTTGGAATCTCCAGAAAATATGCTATTCGCTTTAGATTCGATCTAATTAAATTAGTCTTTGATAATAATTATTATTAATTCGCGAAATAAAAAGGCAAAAGGGCTTGCTCTACGGCAGTCTAATGATTATCACGAAAACGTCAAATTACTTTATACATACCACTAACCCTTTTTCTAGAGGAATTCTCCACAGATTTTATCTACATTGTGTCTAGACGGCCTCCGAACAAAAAGGCTACGACTCCAGGTCGGTGTAAGCTTATCGCCAATTGACACTTAAAAAACTGTAAAACCCTTCGGAATCTCCTTGCCTTCGACTAAATCCGGTTAAATGAAAATCTTTGTCTCTTTTCTGCAAGTTGGCCTCTTATCCTAGCAAGTGTCCAAAGGAGATTACAAAGTTTCCTTGGAAGTAATTAATACTCAGTTCAAAGGAATTTCCCGAGGCCAACACGGTGAAATTCGCCATTTAAGCTTGTAGACGATTAAAGGAAGCTTCGGAAAAGTTTACTGCAAAGACACGGGGGAAATTTTTAATAAACGTGTTGTTTTCTGACTGACTTGGGCCGAATATTGGATCTTCTTTTACGTTTAGCAGAGTCTGTAACATAGTAATTTGAACATTAAGTGAAAATAACTTAGTTTTAATAAGGTTCTGTACATTACTGAAAAACAGAGATATTTAAAAAATACCAAATATTTAAAGTTCTAATTGTAACTTACTTTATCCCAAGGATTTTCTCGTTACACCTTTACCAGGTAATCTAGATGTTCTGACCTGGGCATGGCAGCTCTTTATTAGTTGCTCTTAACACAATTGTTAGGGGCGGGGGGTTCCTTTCACATGTTAGCCCTGGTTTATTACCCTCCACATAGTGTCAGTAGAATCAAAGGAAATCTAGGAATTCTAATATATTAAAAGATGTTAAAACCATTTTCTCAAGAACTTTAGGATAAAATGTTCCCAATAAGAAGTATTCAGAATTTTAAGCTGAATTCGAAAATCGAATAAAATATAAAGCGTTTCATTAAAAAAAAAAGTTCCTGTCGATTTCAGGAAAACATCAAACTTGACAATGCGGAAGTCACCATTGGACCGGGCGTAATTTTGTACCTATAAGTATACAAAATTTTATAAAAATCGGATGAACGGTTTGCAAGATATTTCGAGGGTTCCATATTTTTGTTACACACTGTATACTGGTATAAGGAATACCCTGGAACTCCTAAAGTACAGACAGTGTACTAGGAAACTATCTTGTCCTGGCGACACTCCAAAACTAAAAAACTTTCTAGACTCTCACTGAGCCCATACTACAAAACTGTCACACAGATTATACGAATCACTTTGGTACTAACTTCTAACTTGGAAACCTTACTTACGGAGTTAAGTAATTATCCGCTTTACAAATTTATCTATCCTTTTCTGGAATTCTCCATATTGCCAAGATTTCAGGGTGAGGCGGGAAAACTTAATTTTTTGAATTTGGTCGAATTTGAAACCATATTTTTGTTATTATCCGTCCAGCGAACGTACTTAGTTTTTTGTATGCGTGTTTCGATCGATTGTGCAATAATATTAACATATTTATTGAAAACGCGAAATGACTGAACAAGTCGATTCTAGTCATTATTTTTACACACACGAACTACGTCAAAACTTTTTTCTACGGCTCTTGAGTTATAAACATAACAACCTCCATTTCAGTTTACCGCGTTTTATATAAAATTATAATTTAAATATTATTCAAGGGTAATTTAATGCTTTTACTTTTCTTTTTCGGGTATCAGAATTTAAGAAGTTTGAAAAGATTTCGGAAAGTCAAAGAATTAATCTCGGTCGTAATAATTTAAATTAAACTTTTCTTTTTGGAAGTTTTTTTCGGATAATTTTTTTTTATTATTATTTTGCATAACGTGGTTATGTTAATTAGAATTTATGGATTATGTAAAATGCAATAATTGTGCCAGATTAAATTTGCATATTTTGTTTTAAAATTTTTTTGGCATGTGCTGTTTTCAGTTCTTTATCTTCACGTGGTTTTCTTAAACAGTGGACCATCATTATTTTATATAGAGAGTGTACCGGAACAATGAACAACTTTTTAAATTGATTCAGTTTTTCTTCTACCCCACGACAGCAACTTCGTTTAAAATTGTCACTGCCATATTAAAACCTTAACTGTGATCAAAACTACTAACATTTAACAAATAACTTTTGTCGTATACTTTTGCCTTACACTTTTCCCTTACTTTTAAAACCACTTTAATGCTTTGAAATTTTTGTATATTGAAGTAATGGGATTGATAGATCGAAAGTTTTATGGCAAACTTGTCGTTTTGTGTTTCAGATCTTTACATACTACATTCGAAAGTTCTCCCCAAGTTTAAACTTTCTGACTTTTCTGGCACACTTATTCGATGTTGCTATTGATATAACTTGGGAGAAGATAACTTTTAAAGGTTTTATAGTTGTGTCAATGGATAAAATCTGAAAAAAAAAACACAACTTCTATATGCCAATATTGTATTTTAATACTTATTTTTTTCGGATATAATGAACCAGTGGGTTTTCTAGTCTCGGTTACACCTTTTAAACAAATGTACGCACAATTTTTGTCTCGTATTTTTAACGTCATTAAAAACGACTTCTTCGTACTTTTAACAAAATTATATCCGCCCTTTTTTAGAGCGAACTTTGCCTTTGTCGTGAAAAAACTCATCTGAAACTAGTCTGTTTTTTGTAATAAGAACGAATTAGAACTGAATATTTTATAAGCTGAACAAGAGCTTCGGAACTTTCCTTTTAATAATGCAGTGATCGAGCTGAACACAAACTCTACACGCATTACTTTTTCCTTTTTTGGTCATTTTTTAAAGATAAAAGGCAAATGAGAATCAGATTAAAATGAAACATTTCTTGGAGCAGGAAAAAAAGGTGTAAGAGAACAATAATTCTTAAGTAGCAGTGACTAAGGCCATTGTGAAGGTTGTCCAGCGTTCAACGTGTTAACCCCTAGTACTGAAGCGTACCGAAAGTAATATGTGGAGTTAAAAAGAAAAATAATAATAATAAAAAAATGTCGACCGTTTTTTTCATAACCACCTTCCCATTTTGCAAATCCGGGATGGCCAGTAGGTTTATTCAACAAGTTTTGCCAAGTTTTGACTAGATCTGTGGGTTTGTTTAGAGAAGCAGGAAGTGTGAATAGAAAGGAAGGCAGTGGGAGACCCAAAGTTCGCACTGCACAAAAAGTAGAAGAATTGAGGCAATTGACCTGCATATGCACTTGGAGGTCTACAAACATAATACATACCTAAAATCCTTCTAGACAAAACAGTTATTCATTTTAAATTACATACTATAACTAAAATGTTTACATTCCGAAAATCGTTTAGTATGTTATTGTTCATAATATTATGCTCTTTATAGACGTTATACATTCAATACTGACCTAAAAAATATCCAGTAAAAATTAAATCGGAAAAATATTGAAGTGTTATTCTATTTTAAACCGCTTTGTACGCCGTAATGAGTTTTGTAATTCCGAACTAAAACCATTTAAAGTAAAATCGGTATTTGTTTTCCAAATACGCCAGGGTTACTTTGAAAAATTCTATGAGTGTTTTAATTTACATATTTTCTGTTTTAAAAGCTTGAATTCAATTTTTATACGGTTGTATTTAGAGTTTATATGCTCTAGTTATTTTTTTGTGTTGGCTGGGTAGTAAAAAGAGCTTTGAAAAGAGCTAGTTTTATTCTTATGATCAATCTAAAATAAAAAGTAGATAGTAGGTTTGTTAAGACGTAGGTAAGATGATGGCTTGAGTCATTTAGAAAATCATAATTCGTGGAATTAGACCGTGTTTTGCGACGTTTCGCCGTCCATTGCACGAAGCATCTTGACTTTGCTAGATCAAAACCCAAATTATTGCAGTGAAGAAAGCAAATTTCTTTAATACTTTTTCCGGCAACCTCAAATAAAGTTATGGTTTAATTTTAATGCTTAAAAAATAAATTTAAAATTTAATTTATCGAGATGACATCATTTAGAGCCGGGTAAATTTATAATTAATAGATTTTAATAATAAAACATTTTCAACCGTGAAAGTTAAATTGGAAATCCAAAACGGAAGTGGATGATTCCATTTTGTACTGCTTTATATACTTTAATGAGTTTTACAATTTCGGATTGAAACCATTTACCGGGAAACTAGGATTTGTTTTCAAATCCATCGGGGTTACTGTGCAAAAGTTCTACGAGTGTTTCCAGTTATCCCATTTACATATTTTCACTTTTAAAAGCACGAGATTCAATTTTTACGTGATGGTGGTTTTATTTAAAAGTTTTTCTCCAATTATTCGTGTACGTTTAATGTAAAGCTTTACTTGACATGGATATAAAAGTTATGACGGCCCATGTTCGGATTTTACTTTATTTGCATAATCTGCTTTTAACACAAACGCTTGTTGGCGTTGTACCTACTTTTATTAAAAATACAAGTTTCGAAATGTGTATTTTTCTTGTCTACGTTGCTGGTCATTTGAAAAGTTTTTAGAATAAAAAATCAAAAGCTAACTAACGAAATTGTTGACTATTTTTTTCTTGTTTTAATTTGTATTGCCTGTTTTTTATCTTTGAGTTGCTTATGTCAAATCTTTTCCACGAATGTTGATTTATACATAATTCATAAATATCTAATAGCGAATTGCTAGATCAAACTTTAGAAACTTGGTGTACAAATTAATTAAAGTGAAACAGAATAAGGAATATGCACGTATTTTTTATTGCATAGTAAATCGTTTAAGGAAGTCATTACAAAACCAAAAAAATATTTTAAAGAAAATTACTAGGATAGTTTAGCTAGATTTTTTAAAAAATTTTCGGAATAAATTAATGCAATTTAAAAAACAGCCATTTGCCCTCAGAGCACAGATGCAGTGCAGTGCAGTGCAAAGTGGCGTCAGGAGATCAGCAAAAATATCGTAAAGTTTAATCCAAAGCCGAACAGGTTTGATTTTCTTGCAAACAGTCAGTAGCGGTCCCAAGGGGGGGGCCATAGGGGCCCGGGCCCCCCCATGGGCCATGGGGTTGCCTCCATGTTTTTTCATTCCAATCAATAAGAAGTTAAACCAAAACAACCACAACGAAATAAATATTTTATTACACTTCCTCCGAATTAACCAATAAAAACCGCGCTGTCCATTTGCTAATCCTAATCAGTGATCCGAGGTTTGCTTTGTTTTGGTCTATCCATTGACAACATATATTTAGACCTTCACAACGTATTGGCGACACCAGCTGAATCCGTCCAATATATGGGCAAAAAGTGCGTTTGTACGCATCTGGCGGGAGTCAGGTTTTTAAAACTCCGTTCTCTCGAGACACGCCCACTCGGGACGTCTAGCAAAAGTGGGTGGTTCTCGATGACGGCAACTCGGCAAACAGAACCGGACCGACGTCATTTGCATTTTGCACTTCTGGGTGAAAAAGAACTAGTGTATGTTGCAAATATTTTAACCCCAAGTTTAATTTCTGATAGTAGTATCATGCTAATCAGTTGAAAATATTTTTCTTATATACGTACATCATTTAACAAAAACTTACTGAAACTTTGCTGTTTACTAGTATTGGTTTATTCTATGTTGCATAAAAATAGGCAGAAACAACTTCATTTAATAATAAACTAGCTTTCGCGGTAAAACAATTAATTTTACTCCATTTACAAACTTTGAACCCCCATTTCACTCCCTTAGGGGATGCTTTATTAAAAACTGTAAAACACTTGTTTGAACATTTATTTTTTAGAGTATTTCTATGAAGTTTCGACTTAATAGGACCATCTAATATTCTTTCCCCATACAAAGTCTGAACCCCTATTTCACCCCCTTAGGAGTTGAATTTTGAAAAACCCTTCCGTAATATATGTCTACGGTATATAAGAAACCTCTGTACAAAATTTCAAGTTTCTAGACAGTTTAGTTAGTAACCCACACTTTAATTCCTTAAAGAAAAAGTGTGGGTAACTGGTAATTTTTTCGTTTCAAAAGCTAATAGCAACAAAAAGCTTTAAAAAGAGAATGCTGTGTTTATTGGAAGTTTTTTATGAGCAGACCTTATTTTTTTCCAAAAATTGAACTACCGATAGTCCATAATTAATTACTAATTAACAAGACAGGTCGTCGAATTGACTCTGACCATGTTTTAAATAAAATGTAATAGGAACACACACTTTTAATAAAAAAGTGTGTGTGTGTGTGTAACTAAAAAATTTAACGGCATTAACGACAGTTTTGTATAGCAAGAAAAATCCCAGTTTTAAGAAAACAAAATATACAATTTTTATTAAAATCCCACAAGTGGGTTACATTTTTACCACTAATAAAAAGGATAATGACATGTAATAAATAGTAGCATTTATTGCTCGATAAAATATTCACGTCATGTAGTGGGTGTATATATTAATACCCAATAAATTTTGAAGTACGGTCCTGTCTATCACAAGGCAAACGTTCGACAAGGCGCAAGCCCGTAGAAAATTGTCTTTGTTTACGGATTCAGCTCGGTAAATCTGCAAATAAAAAATTTAAAAAATAATAGGTTTGTTTTTGCCTAGAGATTTGTTTTAATTTTAGGACTCTAGTAATTATTTTTAAAAAATTATCTATTTTAAATTTTTCCTATTTAAAAATCCAGGAGTATCAACAAAAATGTAATGATAAAATAGAAATTTTGCAGCCAAAAGTAACCCAAACGGGTTAGTTTGGGCGTGGCACCCAAAAAATTTTCGCCTGCGGCGCATTTTTTTTAGCCCTCGTACCCTACCATGGGGTGATACCATTGATAGCCGCCCCGAGTGTCACCCACCCTAGCTACGCCACTGGTTTTTACCACCAAAAAAACAAACATAATATATATTTGTGAAAAACTGGTGAATGCACCGTAAAAAATTTTCGTCGGCGGCGTTGTCCTACTTTTCGGCCCCCCCCATATTAAAATCCTGGGACCGCTACTGCAAACAGTCACAAGGGGAGCAATCTAATTCTCTGAGTTAATAGAGGAATAGTGTAACTATCTTCGATAAAAAATACAGTTATGCAGGATGTATCGTTTCGGAGTTATTAAACGTCAAAGTCGAAATTTCCGCGATTTCCTTTGAAATAGGATACAGGTCGCAAAGGTGAATTAAATCGATTTAAATCTTCGGAGGTTGTAGAGGACCCGGAGCTTCAGAACCCTATTGCAACTGGTGAGGACCGGTGAGTTTTTAGGTAGAAAAATGCCATTTGCAGACACCTGTTTGGTACCTAATAACTCGAAAACGAAACATCGAATCGAAAAACGGACTGATAAGTAAAATTTTAAAATCTCAAATATTTTCTTTTTACAATACATTTATCTGAACCTAAAACCAATTGAAAATGAATATATTTGGGAAAAACTGGAAATTCCGATTTATAACCCAAATTTTTCATGTTTTTTTTTTGGATCAAAATGGATCCAAATTAAAATCCAATATACGTCATCGGAAAGAGCTCATCGAAACACATGCTATCCATGTTTTTTAGTTTCTTCATTTTTTATAGAAAGGGAGCAATCGCCGATTAAATTTCGATTTTTTGACTTTTTTGCACTCGACATGGGTACCTTTAAATCACTCCGAATTTTTTCTTATCTAATTTTTTTCCAATTTTTCAACACAATTGTATAGAGGGATAATCAGACTTTAAAATGAACATATAATGGGTCATCCGGGAGTGTATTTAAGGGGTAAAAACTGAATTTTCTTGATTTTTTCCAACAAATCCCATTTTTAACCGTCACACTTTTACACTAGTTTTCCTATTTAGTAATTCTTTTTGGGTTTATTTTAGATATGAGATTACCAATAATTTTAAAAACTTTTTGTCGAGGATCAAGTGCTAAACTTGTTACTGCCGATCTAACTTCTTAATAACAAAAATTTTTAAAAAAAGTCTACCGGAGTACAGCCTCGAACCCACGGCCTCTTGGTTCACTACCTGAGAGTCTAACTCTGGACCACGTTGCTAATGTGAGAAAACTCGTGCCGATACCGTTATATTTGACGACTAACATTGGCGTGGCTAAGACATCGTATGTATATGTTTAGCCGCTAATTAATAATATGCAACTACAATGTGCATATTAGAAACCTAATTAGTTTTTCTTTGTTCAACCCAAATGTTTTGAAAGAGTTTATTTCACGGGGCGGTTCGAGTGTAATTTCATAGTGGGAGTGGCGCGATATTATTGGTGGGCCGTCGACAAATTTTGTCTCTTATTAACTTTCTAAGGCGCGTATGTCTGTTTCTCTCTTAGTTTTAATGAATTTATATCGACCATATAAACCTATGAGGCCAATTTATAGTACGACCCAGCCCGGAGCAAGCTTGGATATCTTTCGGCTTTGGTTTGGCTTGATTATTTCTTGGAGGGTTTTCGCATGGAACTTGCACTTTTTTGAAAGAAAAGTTTGGTTTTAAAAAATAAATTATTAGGTGGATCATTGACCAAATGACCTTATGGACGGGTCGCGCCTGTTCCTAACAGAACAACAAGAGGTGCGTTACATATGCATCCCTTTACTGTCCACTGTCCAGCTTCAAAAGCCTCGAACATCCCACTTCTCTCCAGATGTTTTCCTTCCCAATCCTTTAAATCCCGTGTCAATTTATATTTCCCTTCTCTGCAGACGCCCATGGTACGTTAGTATTAGGGTTTGAAGTCTACGTGGGTTGTTTCAGATAAAAAAAAACCGTTTCCGGAGCAATAACTACCTTCCGTTCAGGATAGTTTAGCATATTTAGTTAATTTATCCAACGATGGCATTTGTTTGCGTAATATAATATCCGTATGATAAATTTTAAAATTACCCAGTATTTTCCAGATAATTGCTAAAAATAATTTTTGTTTATATAAAATTATAAATTTGGCACGAATATAAATAACAATTTTATAAATACTGCGAATCATTAAATTAATAGTAATTATATTTGTTGTTTTAATTTTCCAATTTGCCGGATGCATTTTATTGAATCATAAACTAATTGTAATAGCACGATAATGTTTCGATATTTATTACTGTGCTGAAAAACAATTATACTTTAACTCATATATCTTAAACTTTCAAAAAGCTTTAGTTTAAGACCATCACGGCCTTAACTAATATCCAGAAATTTGAGAAAACATGGGTTTCTCCTACACACGAAATAGAAAGAACATAAGTGTAAAGGACCCTAAGAGCTGAAACGAAAAATTAAATTCTAATTTTCACAAGACTACTTCTACTTCATCATATTTTCTCCGAATCGATCGAATAGCAAGAATCTGCGGTTGAAAACAAACTTTAAAAATTTTATTTTCTAATCGAAGTTTTGCTTCTACTACAAATTCAATTTATCCGTCCCGGAGCGGTATCTAAAATGTCATCGGCAGCTGAAAAATAAATAATTTGATTTAAAAATAGGCTTTAAAACGAATTAGTATATATACAGTACACAGAAGTGGGATATGTCACTCTTTTGCGGCCCAGGAAAATAATTACCGCTTTTTTTTTATAAAAAAGTGCTTACATTATATCAGTTTGTAGGTACTCTATAAATATAAAAATATCCATCCCTGGTGCAACTATATAAGTGCGCATGCATTTACTTTTTTATATAAAGAAGAAACTGACTGACAGACATATTAACGTACAGCCCATAACGCTAGGCCTAGAAACTTCAAATTTTGCACAGAGGTTTCTTACATAACGAAGGAACCGTCTAAGGAAGGGTTTTTCAAAACACAACCCCTAAGAAGGTGAACCAGGGGTTTAAACATTGTATGGATAAAAATATTAGATGGTCCTATTAACTCGAAACTGCATAGAGGTAGTCTCAAATATAACGCTCAGATTCACTAAGAAGGTTTAAGATTTAGTACTGGTTTAAATTAAGATCTTATAGTTGATCAGTTATGTTTTGACAGGTTTTTGTCCTGTCATTGATAATAAGTCGCCACTAAAAACTTATGAATTATTCTGGTATTTCAGCGATTTGTTTGGTTTCCAGATGATCTTCATCTTGGAACCAGTATGAAACTTAATTGCCTTATTCTTGCACTTGTCAGTTTAATACTTTTGGTTGTCAAATTAGACCGGACTAGCTTTGGAGAATCTGTGCGTATATGTTTAAACACGTGTTTTACAGTTTTTATTAAATCAACCCCTAAGGTGTTGAAATGGGGATTCAAAGTTTATAATGGAGTAAAATTGTTATACCGCGGACGAAGTCGCAGGCGAAAGCTAGTATGTACATATTATATGCAACGTTATGTGTAACATATAACGTAAGACCAAAAAAACGTCCTCAAAATATGCCGCGGAACCAATCCCGCATGTCTTAAATTATTACTCTTAAAAGGTAACATAAGTAGAAGGTAGAGGTGAATGAAAAATAGAACCGTTAAGTTCTGAAGTTTAATGTTCAGATTCACTAAAAAGGTGTAAGATTTAGTACTGGTTTAAAATAAGATCTTCTAGTTGACCAGTTATGTTTTGACAGGTTTTTGTAATGTCATTGTTAATAAGTCGTCATTAAAAACCTATTAATTGTTTTGATATTCCAGCGATTTGCTTGGTTTCCAAATGATTTTCATCTTGGAACAGGTTGCTAGAATGAATTCAGTTCTATTATTGTCGAAAGTATGTATTAAAATTGCCATTTTCTTTATAAATTTGCAAAAAAACTAAGAAGCAAATTCATAGTATAAAACTTAGTTGTCTTATTCTTACTTGTCAGTTTAAAACTTTTGGTTGTCAAGTCAAATTAGACCGGACTAGCGTTGGACAATCTGGCCGTTTATTTTTAAGAAATATGCTAATCACGGCAGAACAAAAAGCTTTTATTATCGAAAGTTCCTGAAAATCCACATTTCTTTATAGAGAAACCGAAAGTTGGCGTGTGGTTGACCATATCGAAAAGAAGGTTAATCTCAATTCGGCGCAATTAGACGATTAAAAGATGCGACCAGGCTACTTTCAGCAGGACGGAGCACCAATTTACGTAACTTAATAATTTCGAAGACCGAATCATTAGTCGTAATATGCCAGTTAGGTGGCCACCACGGTCCTGCGATCTCGACTTTTTCTTATAGCTACACATTAAAAGCTCGGTTTTAAAAACCCCTTGCAAAAATTTAGAAGACCCATAGGCTAGAATTACAAATAAATTTCATGAGATTAACAACTCCTGCTTACCAATGTTTTTGATGCTGTAAAAATAAGAATGAGAACATGTTTGTAAGTAGAAGGTGGACACGTCTCTCCTTTAGTATAAATTTATTATTTTTAGGTTTTTTGTTGTATATATATTTTTTTAATTCTGTAATATGCAATGACAATGACAATGCCAATAATGTAATTTTCTTAAAAATAAAAACTGCAGAACTTGACAGTTTTATTTTTCATTTACCTACGTTAGCTTTCATGAGTAATAATTCAAGACGTGCGTGATTGGTTCCCAGGCATACTTTGAGGACGTTTTTCTTTGATTTTACGTTATTTTCTCTTAAACGTTGTAAAAAATAAAGAACAATAAACAACTCTCTTAAATACGTCTTACGTATTGTTAGATGTTGATTTATAATTTAATTATAATAATTTTTTTAACCTAAGAAATAGATTGATATACTTTTGTAGAAGTCACGCATTCATTCTGCAGCAACAAACCTTTTGTCTTGTTTATGTGAAATTCCACTATAAATCTAAAATATATTACATTTTATAAAGTTAATTTAGTTGAAAATTACAAAAACTGCATAAAATCACAAAGAGGGATAATAGAATGTTGTTCAACATAAAATTCTAACCGAGAAGTTTGCTTTGTACCGTTTACATTTTACATATTTTCAAGTTATTTACATTTCTGAATTGTAATCTGATGCGTTGTGAAAAGTTTCATTACTGGCTGCTTCTATTTACTTGCCAGAGTTTGAAAGTTTGTTTTGTAGAACAGAGAAAATTATTATTTTAAGTAATTCTTAGTATCGGTTTAAGTGTCAAACATCCTTATTCGCTAAGTAAAAAACAACACAAGTTTATCAAACTTCAAAAAGTAGAAGGCTTTATTAATTCGACCGTTGCTTTCTAACAGGTAATCGCTCAGAATTTCCGAATCAAGAATTTCAGCAAATTTTTAATAATACTACCTTTTATTCAAATTTCTCTCTCCTTTGTGTGATTATATCACTTATATTTTTGAAAATAACTCTTGGGTGGATTCTTGAGGTGCCGAAAAAAGAAAATGAAATAGCGGTCATTTGAACACAACAATAATTTATGTAGATCTCTAACTCAATTTTTAGTTTTTTCACGCTTTCATTTCCAGCTGGGAAAATAAAGATTTTTCAGGCGCGCTAACATATTCTATTTATCGATTAAAAGATGCAGTTGATTAAATAAAAAATGAAGTGTTCTACTTTGATTCTGTTTTTATTAGTTTCTGGACAGAATCTTTAACGAAACCTTTATAAGTTTTCGGAATCTCTAGAAAATTTACTTTTGGATAAAGTAATATTCGCGGGGATTTGCCGTAGATTAGAACATATATGTTAGATGATTAAATAAAAAACATTTGAAAAAAGGGTCATAAAAATTGAAATTTTCTAGCTTAATTCAGTTTTTATTAGTTTTTGGTCAGAATATTTAAAGAAACCTAAATAATAAGTTATATTTTTGGAATCTTCAGAAAATTTGCTATCGGATTAAGCAATAAGTATTCGCAGGAATTTGCTCGGATTAGAACACTGTTGATTAAATAAAAATTTTTGAAAGGAGGATCTTAAAATTTGAAGTTTTCTACCTTAATTCAGTTTTTATTAGTTAATGAACAAAATTTTTAACGAAACCTTAGTAAGTTATATATTTTTTGCAATCTCCAGAAACTTTTCTATCGGATATTCGCGGAAATTTGCCTCAGATTAGGACATACAGTTGATTAAATCAAAAAAAAAATTGAAAAGATGGTTATAAAGATTGATATTTTCTACCTTACTTCAGTTTTTATTTGTTTCTGGACAGAAACCTTAATAAACTATATATTTTTGGAATCTCCAAATAATTCGCAATAAAAAGTTTTTGAAAAAAGGGGCATAAAAATTCAGTTTTTATCAGTTTCTGGACAGCAGGCAAACCCAATCAAACCTTTAAGGGTTATAATATTTTTATTAAATCTACAGAAAATTTGCTATCAGGTAAAGCAATATTTAAATTTCTCCCTACCTCTTTTTGTGGTAATGTTTCGAAAATAACTCTTGGATGGATTCCTGAGGTGTCGAAAATCGGAAATGAAATAGGGGTCATTTGAAAACAACAATTTCCGAAGATCCCTGACTCAGCTTTTAGTTGGTTTTTTCAGGCTTTCATCTCCAGCTGGGCAAATATTTATATGAAGATTTTTTTAGGCGCGCCAACATAATCTATTTGCCGAAAATCAATTTATCAGACCACCTAACGTACTAAAAAAATCCTGCTTGACAACCGCCCATAGATAGTTGACATGACCTCAAGATTTACGATTCGGGCACAGCAGGACAGAAAATTGAAAAGTTCCACAAAGTAAAGGCCCGAAGATTGGCTTTATTTAACTTTTTAATACCCCTGGAAAGGCAACGTAACTTTTACCAACAAAAGAGGAGAGACCTAAACTAACAGCAAAGTTGCATTCGTAAATCTTTAAGGGGTAAATTACGAAGTTTTTCAACTAATAAAAGTACAAGGAGGTTGCCAATTTTATTAGGGTTCAGCAGTTTAAGAGGCTGGTTTTATACGTGTTACCAGGTCAAGGGTTCAATTATTTTTATTTGGAATAACCGACATACCCTGTATATGAAATTCCAAATTTCAATAATTCTTATTTTCGAAAAATCTTAATTTATTTTAATTTATCATTAAATCTAACCGAAATATATGAATTAGTTCAAGATATGAGCGAACATTCTTAAAAAAAATGTAACCTTCTTTGTTGACGTGTCTGTTATCTCTGTTTACCATCAAGGCGGCTATATACCATATTCAAAGAAAATCAAAATAATTAACACTAGGTATCCTGTGTCTAGAGTGCATCATCCGGTAGAGCTTAGAATTGCCAACACAAAGGCCAAAATTATTGAACTATAATAATTAATATTATCTGAATGAGCTGCAGTTCATCGGTGCCGTCTCCTTATCACACTTATAATTAGCTAGATATTGGATTTTCTGCTCCTCTGGAAAGCTGATATTGATCACAAAGGTAATATTAATTAAATCATTTAATTTGCGAGTGTCTGGATTAGTTTGCGAGATACAATATCGCACACATACGGGGCCAATATTTAATTAGATATCGGCGGCTAATAGGATTATGACGTTGATTAGTTAGCGATGGACCAATTGTAGAGTGCACAGTGCTTAATTTTGCTGTTCACTGGTCTATACGAAGATATTTCTTAGCCTACTATAATAGTCTGCGATTATTTAAAACTAGATTTATTTCAGTTTTTATGAATTTCTGGACTGAAATGTTCATGAAACCCTAAGAATTTATAGATTTTTGGAATCCAAATAAAATTTGCTGTCGAATAAAGTAATATTCAAGGATATTTAGCATGTAAGCCGAGATGCTGATTAAAAAAAGCTATTGTACTGTTTTAAATTAAGGTCTTATAGTTGATCAGTTATGTTCTTGTCTTGTCATTGTTAATAAGTTGTCATTAAAAACTTGTGAATTATTCTGTTATTTCAGCGATTTGTTTGGTTTCCAGATGATCTTCATCTTGGAACGAGTTGCTATAATGAATTTAGTTCTATTATGGTCGAAAGTACGTACTAAAATTGCCTTTTTCTTTATAAATTTGCAAAAAACTCAGAATCAAATTCATAGTGTAAAACTTAGTTGTCTTATTCTTACATTTATCAGTTTAAAAGTGTTGGTTGTCAAGCGTTGAAGAATCTGGCTGTAAAATTTTTAATTTGGCTTAACGAATTCCTGGATTGAATTGTTTGTAAAACCTAACAAGCTATACATTTTTACAGTCTCCAGAAAATTCGCTATCAGATAAAGCAACATTTGCGGAAATTCAGCATTCTATAGGAAATTACAGCTGAATATTCTGTGAAAATTAAAATGATAATTAAATTATTTAGTTTTCACGTATTTTTGGACTTATTTTATTTTTTATTCTCTACGTCTAGAGGTGAACATTAAAGGTTTTTCGAAAACAGAGAATTGTGAATATTGATGAATAAAATTAGTTAAGTGCAGTTTGGTTCCTGGCATAGTACAGCTTGTCAAAGAAATTTTTGTCAGAGAGAAAAAAAATAATTTAAATTAACTGGAAACTACTCGTAAAATCGTTTTTCCTAAAAATTCGTAATATAAAACATACACTTCTATTTTCCCATAATAAATCTCAAGAATAAACGTTTAAAAACAACAAACCTCAGATAGCATAAACAAGCTGCATAATATTTTATAAAATGCGAATGTAGAATTTAGAAATGCAAATAACTTTAAAATATGTAAATACGAAAGCTGAACTAAGCAAGTTTGTCGGTTACGGCTTTATGTTAGAACATATTACACTTCTGCCTTTTATTGTAAATTCCGACGGAAAATATTAAACTACACTTTAGATATAAAGCAAAATATATAAAGTAAATGTTTTTGGATGTTTACAATATTTTCTTTGCCACGAAAATTTAAATTTTTATAAGCTTCTTTTTGACAGGCTTTTATCTAATAAGGAATATGAACATATTTTTTTATTGCATAAATCGTTTAAGGAAGTCATTACAAACCCCAAAAAAAAATATTGTGAAGAAAATTACTAGGATAATTTAGCTACAAAAAATGTTTACTTCTCGGTATAATTTATTACAATTTAAAAAGCAGATATTTGTCCTCGGTGAATAATGACGTCAGGAGATCAGCAAAAAGATCTGTCTACATGTTAATGTAAAGCTTAACCCAAAGTCGAACAGGTTTGTTCTTCTCGGAAACAGTCAGAGGGGGAGCAATCGGATTTTTTTGGTTGATTGAGAGATAGTGCAACTAGCTTCGGTAAAAAACTGAGTTACATAGGATGTTTCGTTGCGTAGCTAATAAACGTCAAAGACGAAATTTCCGAGATTTCCGTTGAAATCGGGTACAGGTCGCAAAAGTGAATTACTAAATCTATGTTTCGGAGGTTGTAGAGGACCCGGAGCTTCAGAACTCTATTAAAACTGGTAAGGAACGAAAAATGGCAAGTAATTCTTCAAAACTGAACAAATTCTTTTGAATTTTTTTAGGTCGAAAAATGCCATTTGCAGGCCCCTCTTTGGTAAGTATCTAATCACTCAAAAACAAAATGTCGGAACGAAAAACGGATTCATAAGTGAAACTTTAAAATCTCAAATACTTTCTTTTTGCAATACATTTACCTAAACCTAAAATCACGGGAAAATTGATATATCTGGGAAAAGCTATAAATTTCGATTTCGGATCCAAAAATTTCAAAGTTTTTAATTTTTTCTGGGGTCAGAATAGTTCAAATTACAATCCCATATACGTCGTCGGAAATAGCTTGTCGAAATACATAGTGACTATATTTTTTAGTTTCTTCATTCTTTATAAGAAAGGAGCAATCGCCGATTAAATTTGTATTTTTTTACTTTTTTTGCCCTCGACATCGGTCCATTTTAATCACTGTATTTTTTCCTATCTAATTTATTTCAAATCTGTCGACACTATCTTATAAAGGGATAATCACACTTTAAAATAAATACCGAATGGGTCACTCAGGAACGTATTTAAGGGGTTGATTTTTTCCGACAAATCCTATTTTTAACCGAAATTATTCCACACTTTTTTCCTTGTTTAGTGATTCTTTTTGGGTTTATTTTATCCGTTAATTATCTAAGAATACCTCCCACTAATTTAAATCGCTTATTTTTTCGTTAATGGTATAAACAGGTTTATTTGCATCGGGGACAAGCAAAATTTGAAAATCTTTGAATTTTCGAAGATTGCCATGAAAACAAAGAATTGCAATTTATTTGGTCGCTATTATCAAGATAAGATGTGTCAAAATTTTACAAAAACGCTAGTGTTTGTTGCAAAATTGAAAGATTCTTGGGTCGATTTCGACCTAAAATATACATACATGAATAAGATTTTAGGAACCTTCTACTATAAGTGCAGGGATATTTCATTAGATGAGTTACGCATTAAATGCCATTTTTATGGATTTCTCGATAACCCTACAACACTGGAATTCGCCGTGTACTTATTATGAGTCATAAAAACACTTTTGACGAGACAGCCAATGGGATCACGTTTCACAAGTTTCGAAATTCGCGCGAAAATTTGCAGTGGAAAATCCTCTTTTTTTGTTAATAAAGGCCAAAATTAATGAATAACAGCAACCGCTAAACATTTAATTTATGTAGAGAACATAAAAAAATATTTTAAATTTATTTGGGTTTATCATAGACTAAATAATACCTAGACGAACACTGGCGTGCAACGAAAAGCTGGTCTCCCGTGAGACATTTGGTGCATTTACCGGTTTATGGTTTAAAAGTTTGTTTGTCTACCATTATACAAATATGTATGCTATGTATCTACATGTATATATAATGGTGGACAAATAAACTTTTAAACCATAAACCAGTAAACCCACCAAATGTCTCAAGGGAGACCGGCTTTTCGGTGCATTCGAGTGTCTGTCTATATTCTTTATAGTCTCTGGTTATATGCACATTCCCTATTGACTGTATCGTCTAATTTATTACTTTATCCGATAGCAAACCTATTGGAGATTTTAAAAATACATAACCCAGTAGGGTTTCCCTAAGGACTCCGTTTATAAATTCATAACAATTGGTTCGTAAAAGGTGGATTATGGTAAAAATTTAATAACCCTCTTTTCAAAAAGTTTCTATTTAATTGACGGCGAATATTGTTTAGTCCGATAGCAAATTTTATGGATATTCCAAAAATACATATCTTATTAATACAATGGCGTTGCCAATCTTCTAGTGTATCTGTCTGTGGCTTTATAACTTTTAATGAGACGTCGGATTTTGTATGATTTGTTTTAATGGAAGAGGATTTTGATAAGAAGGCTCTTTGCTATGATCCATCACTTTGGCTTTTCAAGAGAATGCAGACGTGCTTTAATTTCCGATTTTACTGATTATCAAGTAAAAAGTAAGTTTCCAGAAATACATATAAATTATTGTTTTAACCAGTGAGCATAAACAGAACAATGCTAATCAATGTATAATTGTTTGCAAAACTAGCCAGTTCGATAAAGCTGAGATGGGCATAAAGCAAACAAAGGTCGCAAGATGAAACGGGCAAAGTCTGACTGAACGGAAGAGACTTGTCAGGCTATTTATTTATTTGGTTGAGATAGCCAAAAAGGTCCAGACTTTGTGCCAGGGTGAGCGCTAAAGTTTGTTCTATTTTAGTTTGATTGAGTAGTTGGGATTATTAGGAGCCATAAATTTTGATTTGAATGTAAAACTGAATACGTTTTAATAAAATACCAACGAAAATTTTTTAAATTAAAACTCCAACCAGTTTTGTCTAAAAATTAAAATAGACATGTGTTTTCTAATTTAAAGCGAATTTTCGCGAATTTTGTTTCACCTGATAGCAAATAGCAAAAATATGAAAATTTTTACATACATTTTGATTGGAATAATTGAATTATAAATATTGTATTTTGCAAATATCCAATCGAATAGTTCTATTTAATGTTTACCGATCAAAGGTTTAAATCCAAAGGAAATAAAAATGTGCAGCTATCTGCAATTTGTATTTATAAACATGTATATCACAATCAAAGCACATTCCCGGATCAAATATTGGAATAGCAATTTGCTTTACGGTTATATAGAGGTTTATATTTTGGCAAGATATTTGTACGTTATTACGTGTAGCTAGTATCGTGGTAAAGAGAATACATACATATTATGGAAGCCCGAGGAAACATTGAAATTAACGTGATGTATCAATTAAATTTAATAAATACGACTTTCCAGTTCTGAAAATGAAGCCAAAATACATCTTTTACTAATAAAACCCCACTTCTGTTACTTCGTATTTATCACAGCTTTCGCGACTCCTTCTTGAAGCATAATAAATTACAATTACATGTGCCTGAATCACAGAACAATATTTACATCATCAGTAAGCCGCTGTCACATTACCAGGGTAAATTTCCTGAGAAAATATGTTTATACCTTGAAGGCGAGATTACAAGAACCTGTAGAGTATAACAGATCGGAATGTTGTATCTCACGGCTCTTACCTTGATAATAAAAGCCACTACGTAGTAGGTACTTCGAAATGGCGTGTTGTGATTGCTGCTGTTATGTCAAAAAATAAATATAGAGAATAAAGAACGTAAACAATATAATGTACACAATGCAGTAAGTTGGATCATGAAAGATAATACCAATACACTGAAAAAATCGTTTGGACTTTTTTTCACACAAAATTGTTGCAAAGTCTTTGTAGAGCAATTTACTCTAATTGGATTATTGGTAACAACAGTTTTTATACATTTTCATACACTTGTAGCAAATTTTGCTACAAATTAGTCTTGGACGTTTTTGAGAACAAATGGTTGGAAAAAAGTACACAATTGTAGTGAAATGTCCCACAATGTCTTTTCAGTGTACCGTATGCTAATTTATAAATAAATCAGTCCTTTAAAGGATATGTGAATTTAAAATGGTAAAAATGGTAAGTCACCGGTTTCTTGGTCTGTCTATCTGTCAGGTTATATTATATTATAGCCAATTATAGCCGGGACGCTTTAAAATATTAACTTTCAATTTAAAAAAAGTTTTAGAACGTACTTAATGTCGTACATGGTGTAAAATTCTAGTGACAAAATTTTCCAGATGATTCTTTAGCCAAAAACAAGAAAAAAAGACACTGGTTCGTAAACGCTTTGTTTCCGATAGACAAGGTGATGAAACTCGAATTTTTATTCTGGATTTGGTCCGGTTGGGTTTTACACATTTTTAAATATAATTTCGCGGATACAACACTTGAAATGGAATAATCTGATAATCATTCATAATCACCCTACACAGACTGGAATTTGTGGGTAACGATCCATTAGATCAAACTTGATTTACTGATAGTAAAAAGCCAATAGGCCATATAGCGTTAGGTCATATTTTGCCAAATATTATCCAAACAGTAGCATATATTTAATAAAAGTATACACCAAAAGACAAACGATAAGAGGCGAAAAGGAGCGTTTCTCCTAAATAATTATTGTACTGTAGTATTTATTTATACTGTAAATTATTTCAAATGTTAATAAGAATACAACTACCATAGGAACTCCTGCTGCGACACTCTATAAAAAAATGTTATATTTTATGGTCGTATCACTGCTTAATTAATTATAACAGATTTAAATGGATACCTGCAAGCATTGAGCTACGAGAAGTTGCGCATCATAATATACAAAATTATGAATACTCCAAGCCAACATACAAAGTGTACATCATATTATACAAAATTGTGCGTGACAAAAAATCAACCTAAAGACTGCATATCATATTAGACAAAATCATGAAATCACAAAGTTTATACACCGGTTTTAAAGAATGGTCGCCCCATTGCTTTGCCGTAAATTGAAACAACACTTCAAAGAAACCAAGTCGAAAGCAAAAGCAAATATTGCCAGACGCATAACTAAGTTGACCTACTCCCTTAGAACATTGTTTGACATTCCAGATTACAAATTTAGTAAGGGAATAATTAGATCTGCAACTACCTTGTAAACCGGGCTAAAGAGTAAATTTGT
The DNA here is from genome assembly GCA_963971165.1 of Philopedon plagiatum. NCBI lineage: Eukaryota > Metazoa > Arthropoda > Insecta > Coleoptera > Curculionidae > Philopedon > Philopedon plagiatum. The sequence goes on from OZ020194.1 coordinate 97,716,902, forward strand.
GATCGCTATGAAATCTCTCTCAGGGAGTTTATTAAGGGCTGCATCGTTAGTGTCATTAGGAAAATAGGTTTATTAATTTAATTAGTGCACTAAGTAGCTTTGGCTTTCGGGTTTCTAGCGGTTCGAAAACAACAGAGACAACGCAATAATTGCTGAAAGACATGGTTAAATGTTCGCCTAGAAACATAAGTAAAAACAACTAGGTTGGGATTCTGGAACAGTTGGTGTACTGACACTGTTGAACACAGTGTTGAACATAAATCAGAACAAAATTGTTGCACCCGACGCGCGATTTGTTCATTATGTTCGCATCATCAAGAGTAAAGGTTCAAAGTTCAAACTCGTTTAATTTTTGACTGTCGACGTTCTTTCTTGTAAAGGGTCATGCATCTCTATCTCAAAGGTGCCCTGGAACTTGAACACCACTGAGCCCCATGCTTAACACCTGATTTTAATTCAGTTTTTATGAATTTCTGAACAGAATCTTTCATGAAAACTTAATGAGTTATACATTTTTGAAATCTCCAGAAATTGTGCTATTGCACAAAATAGTATTTGCGAAAATTTGCTATAGACTAGAAGATACAGTTGGTCAAATAAAATCTTTTTAAAAGCAGGCTTAAACAAGTTAAATTTTTTACTTTAATTCAGTTTTTACAAATTTCTGGGTAGAGTCTTTAATGACACCTTAATACATTTTCGAAATTTCCAGAAAATTTGATATCGGATAAAGTAATATTCGCGAAAATTCGGTTTAGATTAGAAGAGACTAACTAAAAACTTTTTAAGGGCAGAAAAACATAAATATTTTACCTAAATTCAGTTTCTTTGAATTTCTGGGCAAAATTTTTATCGAAACCTTAATAAGTTATACATTTTTGGAATCTCCAGAAAATTTGCAACGGGATAAAGCAATATCCGCGGAAATTTGGCTTAGATTAGAACATTCAGTTGGTCAATTAAGAAGTTTTTGAAAAGAGGATAATAAAAATTGAAATTTTCTACCATAATTCAGTTTCTTTGACAAAACATTATTAAGCTATATATTTTTGCAATCTCCAAAAATTTGCTATCTGATGAAACCATATTCAAATTTCTCTCTCCTTCTTTTTGTGATTATATCATTTATAATTTAAAAAATAACTCTTGGATGGATCCGTGAGGTGCCGAAAAAAGGAAATAAAATAGCTATACAGTATGTTCCATTAAGTGTGCAACAAATGGGAAATTTTTTTTGTAGTTGCACAACCGAAATATAAATACCGTCAAAGGTTGGTGCATGTCCGATAACCATATCAGATGCACTTAGAATGACTTCAAGTCAAACAGCATACAGGGGAGGTAAAAAAATATAAAAATCGTTCAGGACTAAAGTACCCTTATTTCGAGAAATACAGAAAAACGTTTTTAAGAAAAGCTGTTTAGAATTATAAGATAGGTCCAAATACAAAGTCATAGCCTTCTATTAAAAAAAAATATATTTTTTTCTGAAAATTTTAAATTACCCCGGTATAATGATTTTTCTTATAATTAGCAATTATTACATTTTCAAATTAACCACAATCAAATCACTTCTGCATAAATTTCATCAAACTGAAGCAAATCTGTAAAATTTACTTAGATTTATATTTTTTTAAGTAACCAAACACTTCAAGCGTGTTGCAATGATATTACACACAAGTTTCAAATTTCGCAAATATTCTTAAAAATATGGCAAATACATGCACATTATTATTAGAAAAGTACCTTTTTGCCTTATTTTTAAGAATATTTGCGAAATTCGAAACTTGTGTGTAATATCGTTGCATGAGACATGAAGATTTTGGTTACTTAAAAAATATAAATCTAAGTAAATTTCACAAATTTGCACAGATCCTTAAGGTGTCGAAAAGAGGAAATGAAGCTATAGACATATGACTAATCAAAAACTTTTTGAGGACAGAAAAATTTAAATATTTTACGTAAATTCAGTTTTTATGAATTTCTGGGCAAAAGTTTAACCGAAACTTTAATAAGTTGTATATTTTTGGAATCTCCAAAAAAATTTTTATTGAATAAAAAAATATTCGCGAGATTCTGATTTAGATAAAAAGATAGAGTTCATCAAATGGAACTTTTTGAAAAGAGGATCATAATCAAACTGTTCTACCTACTTGTTACGTAAATAGTATAAACCAAGAAGAGTATGTTAATGCTCTACCGGATTATGACATTAGTTCCAATAAAAATGATATATAAACCCCAAGACAGTTCTTTTAAGCCTAAAATACACAGATTTATAGTAAGCGACCCAAATTTTCAAACACAATCATATAATTTACCGAATCCCGTCTTTCTTATTATCTTTATACGAAAATAAACCATAATTCATACGAAATTACATCAAAACAATCCCTAAAAGTGTCCTCATTATCCCTAATTTTAGTTGATTTTGGGAGTGTACAACATTATTGATCGGTCCGGTGGCTGGCGTGGCCTCCTACGATGTGCTGCCGCTACATCCTCAGCGGAAATGCGTCATACTACGCTAACTGATACGGATCTCTACGCGCGATACAGCTTATTTTTTTCCTCTTTATGCTTAGTCGCTCCACAGTTTGTTTCTCTTAATTTTTCATTATTCGGTGTAATACGGCACGTAGAGTTCGTTATAAGCTGGGAGCTCTATTTTTAATCTTTACCTGGGTACCTATGTTTGGAAATTGCTGAGATAAGGCAGGAATTATGCCGAATGGGGCATCAATCCACTGATTCACTAAAAAGGTTTAAATTAAGATATTCTAGTTGTTCAGTCAGCTTTTGACAAAACTGATATTCTAAGATTTCAGCGATTTGCTTGGTTTGTTGTTGAATATCTTGGAACGTCTTGCTAAAATTAATTTAGTTTTATTAATATGGAAAATATACATTATAAAGTGTCCTTTTACTAAATAAATTTTCTAAAAAACTCAAACTCCTAATACAAAACTTAGCTGCTTTATTTTTAGGCTTGTCAATTTAAACCTTTGATCGCCAAAATCAGACCCAGGGAATCCGACCCTTACAGTTTACTTGAATATCAAATATTTAATTGAATATCAAATAAAGCTAATTAATTTTAAATATAAAAGTTCGGCTGAGCCAAATTAAAAATGTTAAAAACCGCAACAAAAGTTGTTCCTTACATCGTAAGAATTTTTTTGTCGAAAAACTTTTTCTCTAAAACCAAGGGTTCAGCAGCTATAAAGAATCAAACAATTGAATTGTTTTTAACAAGTGATCGCGCTACAATTTTTTAATCCTGATAATTTTGGCTCAATCTACACCTAAATCTCATTGTTTATGATTTTTCTGAGCGATCCTTTTGGTGATGAGGGTGGGGCACAGCAATTTTTAAGCGTTTTTCCCGAAAAAAGTTTAAAAAATGCATAAAAAATACATCATATATATTGTTAAATTCGTGCTTCAATAAGCTTCATTTGACACCCTACATGATGCCCTTGAAAAAAATTGTTGTTCCATTTCTCAATTTACCCTCTGAAATTAACCACCAGAATCAAAATTCAACTTTTTATACTTGGCCACCACACTCCATCTCTGTGCTAAATTTCAAATTTTTACCTCAAATAGTTTCAGAGAAACTCGCCTGTGAGAGATGGACGGACAAATGCCGAAGATATTCCGTTTTGCTAACTTTAGCACGGATCACTAAAAATGGAGCAATTATTTTTATATAACACCACTTTTTTTTTACTTTTTCAGTAAGGTAAACTTAAAATTTATTTTCTTTCCTCTATTGTGTAATTTTAGGATAAAATTTAACTACCGAATGTTTAATATATTATAGAAAATCAATTTCATCAAACCTGCATTGTATATGTAAATTTATAAAATCATTTCAAATTTATTTCCGTAGCAACAGAAAGGTTGGTAACAATAGTTACGAATTAAATATATTTTTGAAAGTAGAGCCTAATTCGTGAAAATATATAAAAATTGTGTTGTTTCAAATTAAAATACTAATTTGCTTGCGTTGGTTAATATAAATTGGGTATTATTTAAGCGCGCATTATACTCGTATTATACAATGTGAGCAATTATATAAATTGTATAAATTATTGATTTGTGAAATAACATTTTAAGATTTGTGCATTATAAAACTTGTAAATTATAAGCATTAAAATTACTATTTTGTTTCATAGTATTTGCGTTTTACGCACTGGTATGTACAGGATTATTGTTTATATTTGGACCAACAGGTAACTTTCTGTTTAAATTAGCAAAATTGTAGATTTGTACAAGAACCATCAGGAAAAGTAACTGAAAAAATAATTGAACATCAAATAAGCAAGTTTTTAACTAACCTTTGGTTTAAATATGATCAATATCCCTGTACCTGCACCAAAGTACACAATATCGGGTTAGCAAAAATATGTAAAAACTAACTTAACAAACAGGTGCTAACCAGTGTATGTTCACCGTTTAGTATCATATCTTTACATGAACATTTCAAATAAAGCGGAATTATAGCGAGCGCTGCGGTTTATTGCTCAGTTTGTTAAACGTAATGCACATTTTGGTAATTTTAAGGTACATCCATTGTTATAAATAAACAAAAGTTATTAACATTTCCATTTTATACTAACTATTGTAAAGATACAAAAAATAATACATAATAATTTTATTTGTTGCCTTTATGTTTCTCAAATGCCGAAGAAGCTTATTGAGTACTTAAATATTATTTTTGCTGCTCTTAATCACTTCACGTTTTATTTTTAAAAAGGCACGTTTAAATTTCCATATAAATTGTATTCAAGTTTGCTCAGATTTTTATCGCTGTCACTAAATACGTTCATACACAGAAATACTATTTAAGCGTTGAACAAATTGGGAAAAATGAGTTTCAATATTTTTCTACTATCAAATTGCTACACATGGCTACAAAACTAAATTGTGCTATTCTCGCAGCGATTTATCCGAATAACGCTTTTCGACGGAAATGGACCGATTCAAAATCCAATGTAACTCTTCGAGCCGCCATCGTTCATTTATCTAACAAAAATGGCCAATTTAAAAAGCCCTCTTCGCATTCAAGATTGTTTTTTGAAATAATATAGTAAATTTAGCGGGTAAAGTTGGAATATTTCTGGTTTGGGTCTGGTGAGCTGGATATTTATTATTTTATTCGGTGAAATGTGAGTCATATATTGTTAGATTATCATAAAAGAAAGTTTAAAACATTAGATCTGTACAATTAGTATTTATCTTAATGCTTCTGTTTTTCTTTAGCATCACCTATTTTAACTATATCTGCTTGAGTCATATGAAAAATCTCGCAAAATAATTATTTACTTTTTTTATATACTAGTTGGCTATCAAAATATTTATCTTGGCGAGCTAATATTTAAAATACGGTACTCATACCCTTCAAAAGGATTTACCAGCCAAAAATATATAAAAATGTAACTCCGCATTATTTAATATTTTTACTTAAAATAAATATGATACCACACGGTAAACGCTGGTTAGCCTCCGTTGGCTGAGTTACTTTTTATATATTATTGCTAATCTCATATTGTGTACTTTATTACAGGCGAATACAAATAAACAAAACGCAAATTATAATGCACAAATTAGAAATTTTAATGCTAAGTACTAATCCATTAATAAAAATAGTTTCGTCCTATTCGGTCTAGTATTATTTTAAATTTTCAAATTCTCAACATTTGATGGCCATTATTTTATTAACCGTTGCAGAACAAAGTTCGATTCGCAGTTTATTACTTTTACACCAACTTATCCTTAAAATTGCACGACCTGGCAAGACCCTACATTTTTTTTATCGCTTTAAATCCTAATTTATCTGCAATTACACGGTAATTTCTTGTAAGGGTGCAACATGTTGCATTCACACGGAAAATTTAGTTGGTTGGTTAAGCACGTTGCCATATCTCCTCCTAATGGCCACGATTTACAGGGCAGTGGAAGTATTATCACTTAACAGAAGGTTAGAGTGCATCTGGAAGATACGTTCCTGTATAGTTTCAAGGATTATTCTGGAACAGTTGGTGTAAGATGATTTTAGGGATAACAATAAGGGATTTAGAAAATTTGGTTCCTTTGCAATAAATTATATTTTAAACTCCTGGCGAAGAGAATCTAACGATTTTTTTTTAAATGTTGAAAACTTTTTGCGGCGAGGCGAGGGTGACAAAAATTTAAATTTTTTACCTTGTTTCAGTTTTTATAAATTTCTGGGCAGAATCCTTAGTGAAACCTTAATAAATCATAACGTAAGAGGGAAAAAAAGTCCTCAAAGTATACCATGGAACCAATCACGCATGTCTTGAATTATTACTCTTGAAAGGTAACATAGGTAAAAGGTATAGGTTAATGAAAAATCGAACTGTCAAGTGCTGAAGTTCTGCCGTGAGTGCTGTGATTATCTTATTTAATTTTCTTAAAGATAAAAACTTCAGCACTTGACAGTTCTATTTTTCATTCACCTACACCTTTTACCAATGTTACCTTTCAAGAGTAATAATTCAAGACATGCGTTATTGATTCCACGGTACACTTTGAGGACTTTTTTTTATCTTACGTTATGTTTTTAGAATCTCCATAAACTTTACCATCGTATAAGGGATATGCGCGAAAATTCGCTTTAGATTAAAAAATACTGTTGACTAAATTAAAACCTTTTAAAATCAAGGCCAAAAAATTAAATTTTCTACCTTAATTAGTTTTTATAAATTTCTGGGCAGAATCTTTAGCCTTATTAAATCATATGTTTTCAGAATCTCTAGAAAATTTGATTGGGCCGAATCGAATAAAGCAATATTAGCGAAAATTCGCTTTAAATTATAAGAGTCTGTAGTCTAAATAAGAATTATTTGGAAACACAGTTCAAAAAAAGGTAATTTTTTATAATAATTCTGTTCTTTTAAACTTTGGGGCCAAATATTTAAAGAAACCTTAAAACGTTATATATTTTTGAAATCTCCACAAAATTTGCTATCGGATAAAGCAATACTTGGGAGATTTCGCTTTAGACTAAAAGATAAAGTTAGTGAAATAACTTTTTTTTTAGTGGAGGTGGGATATAAAATAAAAGAGCTTGCGAAGTAGTTCATGATACCATTTACTAGAATTTAGTTTATTTTAAAATAACGGGGTCATAGGGCGCTAAATTTAATGACTTTAGGCGAGTTTATCTCTAAAATGGCTTATAAAATTATCATTTTATTACTTGTTGATTCTTTTCCCAATTTACAGTTAGTCCAGAAATAATATGCTTTTACGATCGAATATGTTTGTAAAGTAAGCAAAAGGACAGAAGAAATAAAAACGCTAAAGGTAAAATTTTAAATCCATTACGCTCGAAGCAAATATTTATTGAAAGGAACAGTCCATAACAATTCGGTATATCCAGAGGGTAAACAGGGAAAAGTTCCGCATCACCGACGGGCAGTTTCCAATCGAATTGGTCCTCTCACCCATGCATCATCGACTGATTTTCCAATCTGCCAAGCGGACTGCCCATAAAACCTTAATTGACGATATTATGTTGCCGCGTTATGATTTGAAGGCTGTCATTTCGCGTTATCTTGTGGAATTAAGCACAACTACCATTTTTACTTGAGCCCCCGATTTGTTATCTTGTATAATCGGTTCAGGTCGATTTATGGTGATAGCTTGTTTGGTCAGGACACGCATATTTCTCAATTTTTTTTTCGAATAAAAATGGTACTACCATGAATTGAAATTACTGGATGAGACCATGTTAATACTAAATATAGGTTTGTAAAATTATTCTTGACTTCATTAGGCTTCTTTTCATAATTCGTTTGAATTATAGAGTGTCACAAACAAGAATACATACATTATTGTCCCTTCCGACATCCTGTTGGGCGTCCTATATTTAAATACAAACTAAAGTTTTCTTGAAAATGCATTTCCGGGGTATTTTAGGCACGAGGAACAGGAAAAAATCCTTATTTTGACAATCTCTCATTTCTTAATCTGCTTGTTTCGCACTTTTTCAGTCGTTGGGAATATTCGCTTGCAAACTCTCATAAAACATTTAGGAATACACATAGCTTTATAAATTTTTGACCATTCGATAGAGAAAGAATCATTTTATAACATAAACCCAAAATTTGTTAAGCTAGTTAGGCAGTAGGCAATTTTACACAAGCCATGAAGAAAATCTCGTCACATGTGACTTTTTACAGTGATTCTAAACCTATATAAAGTTAAAAAAAAACTCTGATGAGAGGAAAAATCATCGATTTTTCTGAGGTCGGTCCATCCGACATGGGACCGAAAAACCGCATTTTTCGGAAACAGTGCGCTATCTACCTTCTGACAGTATCAAATTTTGCATAAAAATTTCCCATCGATATTGTTATTTTTGGAATTAGCTGAGCACGTTTAGTTTTTTTTTTTTATCGTTGATCGAAAAAACAGCGATTTTCGGCCATTTTTTGCAAATTTCTCATGCATATTTATATGTGAAATTTTGGGTCACCTCTCGAATTTCCGTTTTCGGGGTATTTTGGGCACGAAAAACTTTAAAAAATCCTTGGTTAGACCAAATTTCCTTTAAAAATCAACTTTTTCGCCAGTTATTTTAATTTATTAAAAACAATCGAAAAAGTTCGTATTTAGGAAAACAAAGATAATTTTTTTTAAGATATTATTATTGTGATATTATGTGCAGCGAATTTAACTCCTTTAGTACTACGCAATTATTGTAAATTGAATCGTATTTTATAGTAATCAAGTTAATCATATCATAGAGTGTTCCATTATACTCAAAAATTAATCTATAATTATTATTAATTTACCGCAATAATTAATATCGCTCGTCGTATTCGTTAATTAAAACCATGTAGCTAATTACGCTAAAATCAGCTTTACAATCAATATGGATTTATTTAAATTATACGTCTAGGCATATTATACGATCACATGGATTGATATATTATTTATATTTTGGCATAATACAGTATTTAGAATTGAAAATGTATACAGCGTGTTGCACAACTTCACCGACACAATTTTATAGGTGATTCTTTGACCAAAAATGCGTTATGTACGAAATAAGGAATATGCACATATTTTTTTATTGCATAAATCGTCATTACAAGTCATTACAAACCCAAAAAATTGTTTTCAAGACAATCACTAGGATAATTTAGCTAGAAAAAATGTTTACTTTTCGGTATAATTTATTACAATTTAAAAAGCAGTCATTTGTCATTTGAATAATGATGTCAGGAGATCAGCAAAAATAAGTATCAATCTACATGTTAACGTAAAGCTTAACCTAAAGTCGAACTTTGTTTTTCTCGGAAACAGTCATAGGGGGAGCAATTGATTTTTTTGGGTTCATAGAGGAATAGTGCAACTAGCTTCGGTAAAAAATTCAGTTATGCAGGATGTTTCGTGTCGGGGCTATTAAACGTCAAGGTCGAAATTTCCATGATTTTCGTTGAAATCGGGTACAGGTCGCAAAAGTGAATTAAATCGATATCAATTTTCGAAGGTTGTAGAGGACTCAAAGCTTCAGAACTCTATTGAAACTCGTGGGGATCGAAAAACGACAAGTAATTCTTTGGAATTTTTTTTAGGTCGAAAAATGCCATTTGCAGGCCCCTCTTTGGTACCTAATAACTCGAAAACAAGACGTCGCGTCGGATCGAAAAACGGATTCATAAGTAAAACTTTAAAATCTCAAATGCTTTCTTTTTGCAATACATTTACCCGAACATAAAATCACTGGAAACTGGATATATTTGGGAAAAACTGGAAATTTCGATTTTTTACCCAAATATTTCACGGTTTTTATTTTTTTGTGGGGTCAAAATGGTTGAAATTATAATCCCATATACGTCATAAGAAAAAGGTCCTCGAGATACATGATATCTATATTTTTTAGTTTCTTCATTCTTTGTAGGAAGGGAGCAATCGCCGATTAAATTTGGATTTTTTTACTTTTTTACCCTCGACATCGGTACATTTAAATCACTCTGTATTTTTTCCTACCTAATTTCTTCCCAATTTTTCACCACTATCTTATAATCTATCCAGGAGCGTATTTAAGGGGTAAAAATAGAATTTTCTTGATTTTTTCCGACAAATCCCATTTTTAACCGACATTATTCCACACTATTTTCCTTATTTAGTGATTCTTTTTGGGTTTATTTTATCCGCTAATTATCTAAGAATACCTCCCAGTAATTTAAATCGCTAATTTTTTTTGTTAAAGTTATAAATAAATAGGTTTATTTGCACCGGAGACACGCAAAATTTGAAAATTTGTGAATTTTCGAAGATTGCAATGAAAACAAAGAATGAAGCGTTAAAATTTCGCAAAAATGCCAGTTTTTGTTGCAAAATTGAAAGGTTCCTGGACCGATTTCGGTTTGAAATATACATGAGTAAGATTTTAGACCTTCTACTTTAAGTGCAGAGATATTTCATTGGATGAGTTACGCATTAAATGCAATTTTTATTGATTTTTCGATGACCCTACAACACTAGAATTCGCCGTGTACTAATTCTGAGTCATAAAAACACTTTTGAAGGCACAGCCAATGGGATCACGTTTTACAAGTTTCGAAATTCGCGCAAAAATTTGCAGTAGACATTTTTTTTTTAATAAAGATCAAAATAAATGGATATCAGCAATCGCCATAAACATTTAATTTATGTAGAAAATATAAAAAAATATTTTAGATTTATTTGGGTTATATGCATATTCCATATTGCAATCGACTGCAACCTTTGAAAACGTATAATATAGATAAGAAAAACTAGAATTGAATTTTTTCATTCTGTATCTAAATGAAACTCTAGTGGACTTATGTCAATAGAAACTTTCCTCTTATTTTTGACCAAGGAATTTCCTGTAAAATTTTGACGGTGAAGTTTTGTAACGTATACGTTTATCACAAAAATTAATAAAACTAATTTTTTTACTAATCAGGAAAAGTACGATGTTGCTTTTTACCTTTTTAATTCTTTTTAATCAACTTATTTTTTAACTTGTTTCTTATGAGCATTACTTATTTTATGAGAGTACTATACTTTTATGAAATAAAAGCGTATTATATAATATTAGGGAGATAAAAAAGCAGAAAAAATAATGGTCAATATGGCTGCAAACAGATTTTGTCATCAACAGGTCTCAGCATCAGTTCTTATTAAAAAAAAATAATAGCATTGACTTTCTCATTTTTTAAATAATACAAATACAAACTGTCGGTCTGCAAGTTTGGATTTTATAACGACGAAATTTATTGCCAATTTGAAATTAAAGACAAACAAAAAGCAGGTCGAAAATATTAGAGGTTATTTATATACGGAGGGCAAATTTTATGTTTTTCGGGGCAGGAAAACATTACCAATAATAACAGAACAACAATGCATTAATATTTTATTTAGACAGGCGCCCATAAAACGGGATATTTCTGAATTTATACAACCGCTAGAGCCAGAATAAATAAAAAGAATAAAAACATAAGATAAAGATCGACCATCGATAAATTTTCAACTACTTGAAAGCAATTTGATCGTCTACAGTCAGGTCAAAGATGCTTACAATCGGTATTTGTAAAATGGCATGACATGTATTTCCCTTACGCTCTAAAGTTTAAGGGTTCCATCAAATCGGCAATGAAACCATGAAAACCTATTAACTTTTGTTCGCCTGTCTGTCTATCTAGAATTTAACCAACAAACAGCTAGACTTGATAAACTGAAATTTGAAAAACATCTGTTCATTCATTAAAAGCCCGATAGAGAGAAATCAGCCAATAGCTGGGGATCATGTACGTCATTTTGATGTCACTGTTTCTCTCTCTTTCGGGAATTAATTTTCCCTTTTCAAGAATACGGTCACAGATCTCAACGGAGCAACGGATCGCAATGAAACTTTGCGCAGAAAAAGCTTACGTCACAGTGCCATAAAAGCAAGTATTTATATAAATAAGCGTGCCTATAGATTTCTTATTCAAACAATTAGAAGAATCAAAAAAAAATTAACAATTCTTTTTAATTATGGTAAAAATTTTGATGAGCAAACAACATAAATATTAGATAAATATTAGAACGATCAGACCAAATATATTTTCCCCACATTTTACAATACGCAGACATTTTTAAAAATGATCGCTATTTTATACAGCGCCCTCTTTTATCGACTGGACTAATCTGAACAGGAACAAAGTTAAATTTTTCATATAGGCCCACAAATCAACATTTTTTACGTTAGGTCGCACTTTTTGCATTGAATGCACTATAGACTGTGATTTATGGGCGACCGTATATCTCGCCAGGGCTTTAAATAAAGAAGAAGAATGAATTTTCCGATCCCCTTGCGCGATTCGTTTCCGCTATGTTTTGATTGCAAACAGGAAAAGAACGATTTTGAAATGGTATTTAGTGTACTATTTCACCAAATTTATTTATAGCCAATGCTTTCCAATCGTTTAGAGATTACGTTTGCTCTTGAAATTAATAAAACATACCCCTATACATTGATACCGGTAATATGTATCCCAACAAAAACACTACTGTAAAACAGAGCCAAGCTTTCGTGATGTTCGGTCGTGAGATCTGATATAGAGCCAAGTTAAAGATCATTGTTGAATTGAAATCAATCATACCTTCAACCAATAACTTAGTAATTTGGCTATTACGCATTAGAGCAGAGGTTCCCAACCTTTTCTGGACCACCACCCCCTTTACAAGAAAAAAAAATAGTAATAAAAAAATTAATGAGATGGTTGAGACAGGTGAGTTTTATCAGTTTGTTAATGTCGGATTCCAATATTGTCACGCTCAGTGATCTGCAGTCTGTTCCTTTTCTTATAAAGTAAATTTGCAACTGCACTGAACCCACGCTCAGCTAAATACGATGAAGGAAATGCAATTAAAAATGTCTGTGCTATTTCCCACAATCCAGGGTAGAGTGCTGGTATTGATTTTTGAAGTCAAAACTCTTGGTTTTAATTTCTGAATTTGACTTTTAGTTCATCGTTAGTTGTAAGTTCTACGAGTTCCTCTTCTAAATTTGATGATTCTGCTGTATCTGCATTTGCGAAAGGATCTAAAACCCAACTCGGTATACTCATGTCTAAAACATCTCGGAATCGCTCCTTAAAATAAGCATGAAGAACGTCCAAGTGGTGGCACAAAGTAAGTAAATCGTCCTGTTTGCAGAGACTGCTGATAACGTGGGAAAGTGGCTGTATTCACTACCTACCTAAATTTCGTTGAACAGAAGAAGTTTCCTCACAAAAGCAGCTGTGACGTTTTTTATTTTAATTAAATTCAGCTCATCACCCTGCTTACAACTGCAAATTGTACTTGTTATTGACAATTGTAATTGATGTAAATACGTACTAGTCGAAAACTGAAATATCACTAACACGAAAACTGAGATGCTCCATGTGGCGTACCACTTGCTCAGTACACGATCCCACAAATTGTTATATGTACCAGTTAATGTTTGGTAGAAATACCTTTTGGTAATATAAAAACGAAGTAGTTTTAGAAAAACAAAAGATAAGGATAAATAATTTAGAATAAAAGAGATGACAAAGTTGTGAGCAGCTCTGTTAAAGATATGTTACAAAAGTTAAAAATAAAACAACATTTAATCAAAAAGTAGTAATATTTCATCAGCGTAGAACTCCCATATCTAGAGGTAACAAATAATCCAATCCAAATTCTTCTTCCACATTCCTCAGATAATATATATATATATCCTCCGCATTAATTCGCCCTCAACATAATTGGTGACCCCTCGACGTGAGTGTAAGGTGCTTGTCATAAAAACAATTTTTATTATGGTCTGCCCAAGATATCTGCAACCGGCAAAACAATTTAAAGAATGCAAGGGAAGGCTTAAACAAAGTTGCAGATTTAGTCTAAGATCCGAAGTAAGCTCGTCCTTCACCGATCTGCTTAACGGATGAAAACTATTTTTTATCAATGGTAATATGTTAACAAATAAATCGCAAATGGGTTGCCTAATGAAATATGGTCAAGGCTATATACAGGGTGTGCGTGGATTTTCTTGCAAATGACAAACTTTTTTATTATGAATTTTAGAGAAAAAAGTTACTCTTCATAAAAAGTTTTGCTTTAAAAACTATTAAGTATCCAAAAAATGATAAAACGTAATTTACTAAAACGAATTATTTTTAAATTTTGATTTTTTCATATAGGCAAATTAAAGTACTTTATGAAATATTGCCTCTTAATGGTACTAATTTAAATAAAAAAAAATTTAAAAATAATTCGTTTTAGTAAATTACGTTTTACCACTTTTTGGACATCCTGTATACACAAAGTGAAAACTTTCTATGTCAAACTTAATATCTTTTTAAGCAAAACTTTTTATGAAGAGTAACTTTTTTCTCTAAAATTCATAATAAAAAAGTTTGTCATTTGCAAGAAAATCCACGCACACCCTGTATATAGCCTTGACCATACTTCATTAGGCAACCCATTTGCGATATATTTGTTAACATATTACCATTGATAAAAAATAGTTTTCATCCGGTAAGCAGATCGGTGAAGGACGAGCTTACTTCGGATCCTGTACTAATTTGTTTGTAAACCAGATGTGGTAAAGAAAAGTTTAAATTTTATTAACGAAAAATTCAACAGTTTCTCAAAACTGGTTTACAAACAATTGACAACGTTGTTTAAGCCTTCTCTTACATTCGTTAAATTCTTTTGCCGGTTGCAGATATCTTGGGCGGACTTTACTTAACAGGAGCAAGATATTTGATTTGATATAGAAAGATATATATATATATATATATATATATATATATATATATATATATATATATATATATATATATATATATATATATATATATATATATATATATATATATATATATATATATTGACATCTAATTTACAAAGATCTTCCCGATTCGCCACGAATATTTATGATTTTCAAATATACATGCAAAAACATATCACCTCCAACCGTGCACAGGTATAACTACAATGCCTGACTTTGTACTGCATTACCAGTAATTCTCTGAAATATTGCTTCGAGATAAGGAAGGTAAGGTGTTTACCTTTCTGGCATTGTAAAAGGATATTTTATATTGGTAATTATTCTTACTCCCTTTTGGTTTGTAAGTGTTTAAAATGTTGCTGAGAATACGATAAAAGATATCTATAATATATTTTTAAAGCTGGATTTATTGTAATATATAAATCCAATAAAAACATTATTGTAAAACGGAGCCAGGTCCAAGTAAGGAGTAGTGAGATCTACCCTAAAGCTATGTTCAACATCATTGTTACTTACTGGAACTGAAGCTTCTTATCTTACGAGAACAAGTTTCTTTAAAATTTTAGCGCCAGGTGTGTTGCACTGATAGTTTAATTTTTTTAACACGCTTTTTTTAGCTTAACCTGTAACTTCCTAACATACTAAGCAAATCTTACAACTCACTTTTCACCCACTTCTAATTGTCGTATCGATTTGAAACTTTGCAAGCTTATGCAATTCTAGTGACAATACAATAATCAGTGTCGTATTTAGAGAGCTAGGGGGCAGTCAGCCCCCGGCCCCTATTTCATGGCGTCCCTAGCGCTTCTTTGTTTTGTTTGTAAAATAATACTAATTCACCCCCACGGTGAACTACCCTCCCCCCCTCTCCGCCCTAAAATGCTAGGTACGCCCCTGCATCGAGCTTGTATGATGATGAAGATAGGAGATGGTCATAGGGACTATTCAATGGCTAACAATAAGTCCATCGAGTTTGGGCTCGTTTGACTTGTCTCAATGAGTCCTTTAATTACCTACATATTGTTACCAGGAGAGTCTATGATGGAAGAGGGAGGTGGTCATAGGAACTTCTTAATTGCTAACAAACACTTCTAATTGATGTATCGATTTGAAACTTAGCACCCTTATGCAATTCTAGTGACTACAATAATACGGTACCATCGAGCTCGTACGATGATGGACGCGGGAGGTGGATATGGGAACTCCTCAATGGCTAACAGTAAGTTCATCAAAATGGAAAGAATGCGTGCATAAGAATCAGATCAACGAGCTATATCTTTGATCTCACATATTAAATCAAAAAGTATGAGGTATGGTTTTAGACTTTTAAGTAAGGACAAATTTTGGCCAAGATGAGTTATTATCGATATTGACATAACAATCACCCCTAGTTTCTATAGAAAAAATATCAGAATCAAAGTCTAATCAGAACTGGACATAAAGACACTAACTAGTAACTATGCTAATAATTTACATAATGTAAATTGCATGCAAGAACTACCAATGTCAACATTGGTGATTGATTATTGCAGTACAACGTATTTATAAACCCATTATTTAACTCATAACAGTTGCGTTATATCCCAAATTTGAAAGAACCAAAACTCGAATATTTTTAACAATTTCTTTCCCCTTAATTATCCCAACTTGACGAAAACTGATATTGGCCCTTCGTGAACCAAGCCTCAGAATTATTTTACTTTTACAGCTTTACAAGCTAACAGAAAATTGGAGGGTACAGTGCGTGCAGCGTGCGGAAGTAAAGCAACTAACAAACGGCGCCTCCATTTACTCCGCACACACGCATACCCCGGTTTTCTGTTAACTTGTACAGCTATAAAACATTTGGTCTTATCGTTTATTAAATTTAAAACCGTGGGGCGTTCTTATGTAGCGGTCTAGGCATAATTAACAAAATGTAATGTAGGTAACTACATTACATTACATATATAATACAAAAATAATGTAAGCGACATAAATAAATGATATTATGCCGATGGTAAGCCCCGGTTGGGTTTACCGGTCAAAATTCAACTTTAAATACTTCACGTCTATATTCGGCCACCACCTCTATCTCTGTGCTAAATTTCAAATTTTTATGTCAGATAGTTTCAGAGAAAATCGCCTGTGACAGACGAACCAACGGACGGACACCGAAGTGAATTCCGGGAGGGTTGGCGACCCTACGGTCTAGGCATAATGAACAAAACGTAATGTAGATAGGTAACTACATTACATTTTGTTTATTCGCAGTTACCTAGTTAGGTGCATGTATGGTAGTTATACATATATAATACAAACATAATGTAAGCGACATATGTAGATAAATAATATTATGCCGACGGTAAGCACATAAGTGCGCCCCACGCTTTTAAATTTAATTACCTATGTAAAGACCAAATGCTTTATAGCTGTACAAGTTAACAGAAAACCGGGGTATGCATGTATGTGGAGTAAAGAGAGCCGCAGTTTATTAGTTGCTTTACTTTCCGCATGCTCCGCGCACTGGACACCCCAGTTTTCTGTTAACTTGTACAGCTATTAAAGGAAAATAAGTATTTTTAATTTTTTAGTGCGCTACTCATAAAAGCGTGTTTTCTAGTTTTTTAAACTATAGTGACAGAAGGGTATGCAGCTGACTATTCAGAAATAAAGGGTACTTTTCTATTAGACTAGGTGTACTTTTTAAAATGGTAGCCAATTTTGACAGAGTTTTATTGTTTTTACCGAAACAAAGTTGAAAAAATTTTAAAAAAGCTAATACCCGGTCCTTAGTCAAGTTTATTCTCCAACCGCATTTCTCTCCATCGTACAATAATTCGCCTTGTTAATTATTTCGGGGCTTTCAACCCCATTAGCTCAAGGTACAAATGATAGTCTAATAAAAGCCTCAGGACAACTATCGACCGGTTATGTTTAGTCGAGCCTTGCACTTAGTCGGGAAGAAGTCCTGCGGTAACCGAGTGGCTAAGCCACTTTAATTATTGGTTCCTAATGGCACTTTTAGGCTTGGGACGTGTTTAACCTGGACATCCAAGGATTTTAGATATTGCCAGTGGCGTATCTATTAATGGAGGAGTTTAGTTTTTGTGTGGATGTTATGTTCTTGACATAAGAACCCTCTGCAGACAATTTGTTCTATAATCTGATGACTCGGCGAGAGAAGTTTTAGATTTTTGTAGCTGGACAGTAAAGAGGTGCATATATGACGCGCATTTTTTGTTCTGTTAGGAGCAGTCCAAACGAGAATGATAGTTCTTCGGAGCAAAATCCGTAAAAATATAATATGTAGAAGAGAGATCAATAACAGCGCGATAATGAGCAAAAGAAGGAAGCTTTCTTGTAGGTCATCGAAGAGTCGAGTGACTATCTTTGGATTCTCGCAATATAATTTTATCACGATTTTTTTTAAATGGCGTTCTCAAAAAATTTAATAAACAGGTAAGGATGGTTTTATTCAAATCGATCTGCTTTTTTTTATTTCACATATTGCGAACAAAAAACCCCACAGTAAATTGGATTTTTTTTATTTTCCAACTCGAAAGAAAAATAAGAAAATATTAAACCTACTAAAGTTCATGTCAACAGTTTAAACGAAAAGAAATAATAAACACTATTTATAACAATAATATTTCGGAAGAGGTACTTTAATACAATAAACAACCTACATTTGGAAGTAACTTTATCTAATTTTCTTTCTTATCCCGTAAAAAATATCCCTTGTAACACGTGGGGCGAAATTGTATAATAAATGTCAAAAGTGCCCTTTTAAAACAATTGAGTTTTTATTAAAAATAAATTCGGAAACAGTAACTTTGAAGGTTTTTCCCAGAATTGTCACCTTAAAAAATGAACATAACAAATTTTAAAACATTTATAATAGTTTATTAATATTTCTTTTCATTTACTAGACAGGCATTAGTAAGCATCAGCAACATCTTTATTCACAATTTCGAAAATATACAGTGTGAAATGTTTTACAACCACTGCAAAAAGCCTAGTTAAGTTATCTGTACTACTATTATTATGATCTACAGAAAAACCATTTTATGATTTTAAATTTGATAAATATTTATGGGGGTATTTTAAACAAATAAAAATTCATATAAGCATATATAGATACACTAAACATTATCAGTCTTAAAAAATTACATTATTTAAATCACAATACTTATTTACCCGCCCACATCTAGCCGTTTTCTTTGAATATAATATTTTTTTACTTTAAAAAAAGGCACATACGCAATATACCGATAGTTATTATTAAGGGGGTCGTCAGAATCGGCACTCAGCAAACTATCGGAAGAAAAATCCCCCAAATCTCGTTTTACAACCACTTTTTCTGAATCACTGTTTGTGTTCCTTTTTACAAATTGAATGATATCGATGTTTTCTGCTAAAGTATCACCAAAGTATCTTTTTTTAAATTCATTATTTGCACTAGATACATGATTAATGTCACTGTTTTCTTGATGCAACTCACTAACGTCTCTTTTGGCTAGTGTTTTGATTTCACCACTTTTATAGTCGTGAAGATTAAGATCGTCCAAATCATCGATTTCAAATTGAAGACATCTATCCTCTTTGATCTTGTCCTTTTCAGAAAAGTATCGTGGAAGAAAGGTATAATACTCGTTGATTTTAAGAAGATAATAGTGCTTCTTGGTATTGTCCATATTTCGATTGGGAGAAGAAAATCCCAACGCTTGTTTCAAAGAAACGGATTCTATGTTTCTGGAATTGAGTTTTAAGGGATTTTGGTTACCATCAGAACTTTCTTTTTTAAAACCATTATGTAGTTTATTTTCTTCCTTTATGTCTTGTAGCTTGGGCTGCTCTTCAAACAGCGGTATTCCTATAACTGCACTGAACGCGAAGACAAAAATAAATATTTTATACATTTCACAAATTCACTTGGCAAAATTGTCACCTCTACTTTACAGTAAAATATAATAATTATGCTTTTATAAGATCGGAAAAATAGACAATTTTATCCTATAATTGACGCTTGTGGCATAGAAGTGCTAATAAATACATATGATGCGTCACGGTCAAAATATATCACGAATGGAAAGATATACCTTATTTACTGAACGACTTAGGATGATTTACAAGTGCGGAAACGATGTGATGCAACATTATTTGTTTCTATGTCTTTTCAAGGTTGCAGTTTTGGTATATGTATATCATTTACCAGGGGGCTTGATCTCTTACTTCTTCAGTCATGACTATGACATCCATGATAGGGCTGATAGATACGGACTCAAAGCCGAAACCTGGTGGATGTCCACCATAAGTAGTGTAAAATTGATAAGCCAATGCCCAGTTAAAGCAGTTTTCTCCTTTGAAACTTTGTCAAGCCCTGAACCCCGCTCCAGTCACTCCTGGAGGGAGGGTAAGAAAAAACCTCCCAGTAAAAGATGCATATGGGACACGTTTCCTGTTGTTCTGTTAGGAACAGTTAAAAGGGGAACAATAGAAGCTAGGTCCTCTGAGCAAAATCCGTGAAAATATCCTTAAATGAGAGACAGATCATCAACAGTGCGCGAGAAAAGGAAGGTTTCTTGTGAGGACTGGATCAATGATGTCGAAGGGCTCTCATTTGGGTAGATTCAAGAATGTTGAGTATAAAAGATGATGACGCTCCCTAGATGTGGGTTAGGTCTTATTTGGGCAACATAGAAGGCACATATAAGTTGGAAGAGGAAAAATATTTTCTGGCTCAGAAGAGAAAATCAAGCTTTTAAGTAGCTGCTGTGGTTATTGATATCTATACTTTGTTCTTGTTTGCAAATCGGTCTTGAACTTTTAGCTTCTATGTTGGTAGACACAAAGTTCCCTAAATAATAAACTTAAATTGAACTGTCACTCGTGATGAATTTCCATACTTTTTGTAATTGGCTTCTTTTATTTGTATTGTTTTTCGCGCTTAGCATATCTTAAGAATAATTTTTATCTTGGACACAGAACAATAGGACGAAACGTTATAATGACTTTAGTTTTATAACTTTTGCATTGTGCTTAATTTACATCATTTGTTTATGCGACTCAGTCCTGAGCCGGATTTTTATTTTGTTTTTCGGCGAGAGTTACATCCGCGGAAATTTTTAAGCATTCGCTTTGTCCAATTTCGCAAACTTTGTTAATTTGACTGACTTTTAAATGGAAGCTAACCGTTTTTTCTGTTGTTACTTTTAACCGACTTTAAAAGAGGAGGTTCTCAATTTGTCCCGTATATTGTATAACGGATTGGCCGATTTCGATGCTCCTGTTGTAAGAGTTTTTTAGCTTAAGTGATTAAAAGTAAGAAAAAGTTATATACATGCAATAAAAAAAATCGGTCAAGTGCAAGTTATACTTGCACAATTAGTGTTCCGTGCCATCAGCCCCCCTCTTAACCTGAGAAAACCTCGGTCACCCGATCTCTGCCCATCTGCCGCACTACCCGCAACATCGCGTATGCGCGGAGCTGAGTGGGGAGCGTTTCGACCGAGTCAAATTAAAAAATTTGAAAAATGTGTAAGGACAAAAGTTGTATATTATATCGTAAGAAATATTTTTTGCCCAAAAACTTTTTCTCTAAAACCAATGGTTCAGCAGTTATAAGCAAATAAACAATTGAATTGTTCATAACAATTAATCGCGCTAGAATTTTTTAATCCTGATAATTTTCGTATAAACTACACCTACTTCTCAATGTTCGTGATTTTTTTCAGATTTTTCTGAATGATCCTTTTGGTGATAAGGGTGGGGGACAGTAATTTTTAAGCGTTTTTCCCGAAAAATGTTTAAAAAAATTTAAAAAAATGCATCATATATATTGTTGGATTCGTGCTTGAAGAAGCTTTCGTTTGACACCCTACACGATGCCCTTAAAAAATATTTTTTCCATTTCCCAATTTACCTCTATGAAATTAATCCCCAAAATAATCAAAATTCAACTTTAAATACTTCCCGTCTATATTCGACCACCACCTCTAGCTCTGTGCTAAATTTCAAATTTTTACGTCAGATAGTTTCAGAGAAAATCGCCTGTGACAGACGAACGAACGGACGGACAGGGTTGGCAACCCTACGGTCTAGGAATAATGAACAGAACGTAATGTAGGTAGGTAACTACATTACATTTTGTTTATTCGCAGTTACCTAGTTAGGTGCATGTATGGTAGTTATACATATTATATAATACAAACATAATGTAAGCCACGTAATTAAATAATATTATGCCGATGGTAAGCCCCACGCTTTTAAATTTAATTACCTATTTAAAGACCAAATGTTTTATAGCTGTACAAGTTAACAGAAAACCGGGGTATGTTGTTGTCTTACTTTCCGCATGCTGCGCGCACTGAACACCCCGGTTATCTGTTAACTTGTACAACTATAAAACGAAAACAATTATTTTTAACTTTTTAGTGCGCTACTCATAAAAGCGTGTTTTCGAGTTTCTTAAACAATAATTTATTCTAGTGACAGAAGGGTATGCAGCTGACTATTCAGAAATAAAGGGTACTTTTCTATTGCACTAGGTGTACTTTGTAAAATCGTAACCAATTTTGACAGTCTTATTGTTTTTACCGAAAAAATGTTGCAAAACTTGGTGGTCCTTATAATAACGGAGAGGGGGAGAATTTTTTTCCAAAATGTTAGTTCACTCATGACATTTTCAGGGTTATTGAGGTCGGGGAATCTAATTTTTTTAACCGATCTTAACACATGTGAGTGGAGAATAAGAGGCTATCCTGTCTTATTTTACCTTTCCGTACATTTTATTAGAAATGTTATTGGTTGTATGTTTTCATAACTGAAATTTTAAAAACAAAATTAAAATATGACTCATAGCAAACACCAGCTGTTTACACTTATCTGGAAAAATATATCACTATAGAAAATATTCCGATATATAACTCCTGTTGCCAGTATTTTATGAAACATATAGGTAAATAAACAGACGAGCAAACTGGTAGTATTTTGCAAATGGTTCGTTCTAATTTTATTACAAGTAATGGACAAACAAAAATGTGTGAAAAGAAATAATACACATTTGTTACAGAATGTTATGGTTTTCTCTGGAAAATTCATAATCTCAACAAAATATTATTGGAAAATCGAGCCAAGTTCTTGTAACCGTTCGATCGTAAAAGTAAAAAAGTATATTTAAGCCATAATCTTCTCCAGCGCAAAGATATAGGAGGTCTGAAAGGGCTTTTAAAAAAAGTGTCCGGTTGTGACGCTCGAACATGGCGAGAGCACGCTTGTCCTCAGACCCTTAATGACCTCGGTTAGTATTATTTAGATATAACGTAAGATAAAAAAAACTTGAAAGGTAACATAGGTAAAAGGTGAATGAAAAATAAAACTGTCAAGTTCTAAAGTTTTTATTTTAAAGAAAATTACATTACTGCCATTGTCATTGCATAATAGAGATTTAAAAAAAAACATATAACAAAGAACCTAAAAATTATAAATTTAAACTAAATGAGAGACGTGTCCACATTCTACTTCCAAACATGTTCTCATTCTTCTTTTTACAGAATCGAAAACATTGGTAAGCACTAGGGGAGAGTTGTTAATTTCCTGAAATTTATTTGAAATTCTAGCCAGTAGGTAAATTTTCACAAGGGGTTTTGAAACTTGAGTGTTTTATGTGTCGCCATAAAAAAAGTCGCACCGTGGGACCGCAAGACCGTGGTGGCCATCTAACTGGCATATTACGACTAATGATTCGGTCTTCGAAATATTCTGCCAGAAAATTTAAATTATGCTGCTGGAAGTGGCATTGCCGCATCTCTTTATCGTGTAATGCGTTTACAAAATTTTCTAAAATTTTATTACGGTATCGCGCCGAATTGTGACTCTCTTTAAAAAAAAATCGGTCCAATTAACCTTCTTTTCGATATGGCCGCCTACACGTTAACTTTCTGTAAATGCAGAGACTTCTCTATAAAGAAATGTGGATTTTCAGAACTGCACCTTCTCACTTGTTGAGAATTTACATAACCAGAGGGGTAAAATCATGCCTCGTCAGTAAAAAAGGTTTTTTCAAATACATTTTCATTACTACGAAACTTACTAACTACTCTGAAAATTTAATTCTTTTCGGCTTGTCGTTTGGTAACAACTCTTGGACTGCGCTTAGACGATAAGCGTACATATGCAGGTCACATTTTAGGATTGTGTTGCAGGTTCCGTAGAATACATTTACTTGTTGGCTTAAACGCCGAACAGGGGTTTGTGGGTGTTCATTTACAAGTTGCCTCAATTCTTCTACTTTTTGTGCAGTGCGAACTTTGGGTCTCCTACTGCCTTCCTTTCTATTCACACTTCCTGTTTCTCTAAACAAAGTCACAGATCTAGTCAAAACTTGGCGAAACTGGTCGAGATGTGTGAATATTCTGTTTGAAAATCCTGAATGTTTTGAATCAACCCACTGGCCATCAACTCTTCTACCATTTCTAAAGTATCTGTCAATCATAAAAGCTTTTTGTTCTGCCGTGATAACCATATTTAATTTTCTTAAAAATAAAAACTTCAGAACTTAACAGTTCTATTTTTCAGTCACCTCTACCTTTTACCTATGTTACCTTTCAAGAGTAATAATTGCAGACATGCGTCATTGATTCCACGGCATACTTTGAGGATGTTTTTTTATCTTACGTAATGTTATGATAGACATATTATATTAGAATTTGCAGCTGAACAGTTTTAGAAAATTTTTAATTTAATTATTTATTGGTGTCATCTTTTATAAAGCACACTGATATCGCGTTCAACCGCGCCGGGCGTTAGTGTAACGCATATAACATTTCACTTTTCGCTGACGTTGCCATACTCTTGGCGCGAATAATTTTCAAAGTTATACATGTAAACGCGGATCTAATTTCGGAACTGTCATAAACTGAATGGTTGTTGTTTGTATGGCTAAATGGCAAAGTTTGCGTATTTAACCTTTATACGACTTTACTTGTTACGTTTATGGCTAGCGCATGATGTGAAAAGAGATAGAAGTAAAACGAATTGCTCTATAAAAATGGGGGTTTATGTTGACTCCGACATGTATCTTTATTGTTTGAATAACGACTCAAAAGTTTTTCTTTGCCAAAATTATCAATCGTTAAATATTTACAGCCAGATTCTCCAACGCTAGTCCGGTCTAATTTGACAACCAAAAGTTTTAAACTGACAACTGTAAGAATAAGACATCTAAATTTTATACTATAAATTTATTTCGGAGCTTCTTCGCAAATTTATAAAGAAAAGGGCAATTTTAGTACGCACTTTCGGCAATAATAGAACTAAATTCACTCTAGCAACCCGTTCCAAGATGAAAATCATTGGAAAACCCAGCAAATCGCTGAAATATCCGAATAATTCATAAATTTTCAATGACGTCTTATAAACAACGACAGGACAAAAACTTTTCAAAACATAACTGATCAACTAGAAAATCTTAATTTAAACCAGTACTAAATCTTAAACTTTCTTAGTGAATCTGGACGTTAATGTTGCAAAATAAATTCAGTTTTAAAATTTGAGAAAATTATCAAGTAAAATTTGCTCCCTTTAATATTTTTAGGTATTGTACATACATAATACATTTTATTTTATTACGCTTTTTTATAGAATATGTTACCTTATTTTGGCCACAACTGTACATACGTAGTTTGTACGATTCAAGTATTGTTTTTAAAGAGGGAAATTGCCTGTCCAATAATCTGAACGATCTAAAGAGGGTTGTTTCGACTTTTCCCTGTTTTTATCAGGACTGAAACTACATATTTAACGGAAAATATGTAGACTAACCCAAAAATTTATTATTAATCAGCTTATCTTATGGTTTAATAATCGTGTCATCCTCCACTGATAGACTTTCAGAAGTTCCAGAGAAACTTATTAGCATTAATTTCTTTCGGTAAGTTTCTTTTTCTTTCCTTCAGCCCTATTTAACATTTATCTAGAACATTTATCAAGAGTGGAAAAGACATGTCAAGTGAAAAAGAGAAGTTGGGCGCCTAAAAACTGCGTCAACTTTTCCCAAGTTACTATTCAGGAGGAACAGTGGATCGTATTCGTAAAAACAACGGGGGAAAAAGCGGGGACAACATAAGTTCTTGCCTGTTTTCATTTTGTGGCTCTGTCTGGTAGTTTTATCAATGTCCACAGCATTCGCTTCTAAACTTCTGATGGATATTCGCTGTTTATATTTCGGTAGAAAATAAAAACAAATATACAAACACGTTTATATAATAGCTTAATAAAATTTTTCAATATTATTTAGAGATTTTTTTAACGACTTTATAAAATAAAATATTGTATAATCTGCTCATATGGACAAGCCAATTTGAGACAAATAGGACACACATATTATAGTTTTTAAACAAATATTTTATTCCCAAGAATTAAATACAAACTGTGCAAATTTTGAGGCAATGATTTCCGCCCTAGTAAATTTAAAACTGACAAAAAAATTATAAAAGTTAGGAAGTACTAATTAAATATTTGTCATATACCTACAGTGTAACAAAAATATGGAAACCTCGAAATGTCTTGCACTGGTTTAAAGCAACTGGCCAGCTTTTGATAACAAACCTACATATTGGCTACAGTGTTACGCCCGATGCAATGGTGAGTTCCGCATTGCTGTCAAGTTTGCCGTTTTCCTGGAATCGACAGGAACTTTGTTTTCAAATGGAACGCTCTATATTTTTTTCGATTTTCAAATTCAGCTTAAAATTCTGAATACTTCTTATTGGGAACATTTTATCCTAAAGTTAACAATTTTTGAGAAAATGGTGGTCAAAAACCGTTATTTTACTGTATTTCACCTTAAAATAACTGCACAGGAAAGTTTACCTGAAATGTCTGACATCGTCAGTTTCATTTATTTACAAAAAATGGAGCATTTAACATAAACCCCAAGAATTGAAGTTTTAATAATACTGGGTTATGGGGACAGAATGCGGACGCAACAAGAAGTTTGTAATATTTTTTATGACAAATATCCTGACAGAAATTCATTAACTAAATCTACTGTAAGTAAAATTTTAAAAAAAATTCGTCAAACTGGAAACGTAAAAAACGCTATACTATTTAGATATTCAGTCCACGAATAAACAATACAGGAGGAAATAATTTAAAAGTTGATGAAGAAAACTAAATCAAATGTTTAAAATACTATCCATTTACTTCTTGGCACTAAGCCAAATACTGCGGAAAAACATGCAAAACGTTTCGAAGAATGACAGTTTCCTCGATTCTTCTACATTCTGTTTCTATCCATAACTTTAAATCATCGAGGTCATTTGGCTTACTTTTGAAAACAACATTTTTGATGTGGCCCCACAAGGAGTAGTTGAGGGGCGTCAAGTCTGGAGGTCGAGCTGGCCACTCGATTGTACCCCTACGTCCAATCCATCTTCTAAAAAAATACCATCGAGATATTGCCGAACATTATGGGCATAGTGTGGTGGGGCACCATCCTGCTGAAACCATATTTCATCATTTGGTGCTTGATTATTCCCAAAAAATTATATTTAAATAATTAATACAGGTAAAATAAAGTAACAACACTTACTTACGATTATTTGGAAATAGTTGTGCAAGAGTAGGGACAATTTCATTTCTTAGAAGATCCAAATATTTTTCTCTATTTAATGTCTCTTGCACATTTACCTTTTGGGGGAACTGGGTATGATTTTCGCATATCCAGTGAGGGTTTTCCCTGGCCCAATATCGACAATTGTGCCTATTAACTATTCCATTTAAAAAAATGTTTATTCGAGCAATTAGAAAATTATTCGGTGGACAAAATCTGAGTTGGCGTTGCAACGTTTCATCATGGTTTCGGAAAATTCCAAACGCCTGTTGTAATCGTCTTCTGAGAGCTCTTGCACAAGTCTTATTTTGTACGAATGAAACTTTTCGGTTTTCAGAAGGGGGTCTACGAACATGTGTGGAACGTTGTGTTCTTTTTCCAGTATTCTGGTAGAGAGATGGGGATTTTCTCTAAGCTGATTAAAACATTTAGAGCCTTATCACCAACTGTTGCACTTTTAGGACGGCCGAAGCGTATAGCGTTTTTTACGTTTCTAGTTTAACCAAATTTTTTAAAACTTTGCTTACAGTAGATTTAGCTAATGGATTTCTATCAGGATATTTGTCATTAAAAATATTACATAATTATTGTTGCGTTCGGATTCTGTCCCCACAACCCAGTATTATTAAAATTTCAGTTCTTTGGGTTTCTGTTAAATGATCCATTTTTTATAAATAAACGGAACTGATAATGTCAGACGTGTTGGGTAAACTTTTGTGTACAGGTATTTTAAGGCAAAATACAATAAAATAGCGATTTTTGACCACCATTTTTTTAATGACTGTTTTTAGGATAAAATGTTCCCAATAAAAAGTATTCAGAATTTTAAGTTGAATTCCAAAATCAAATAAAATATACAGCGTTCCGTTTAAAAAAAAAGTTCCTGTCGATTTCAGGAAAATGGTAAAGTTGCGGAACTCACCATTGGATCAGGCGTAATTTCGTACCTAAGTGTACAAAATTTCATAAAAATCGGAACAACGGTTTGCAAGATATTTCGAGGTTTCAAAATTTTTGTTACACACTGTATAAGATCAAAATACTGTTAATGACTACCTAATTTTTGTCATTATTTATCTGGCTGTTGTGTCAACATTACTGAAGTGATACCACTGTGTCGAAACGTAATCGATCGCGACTGCTTTGCATAACTTCATTAGTAATCCGATAGGGTAACAAATAAATCCTATAACTCTGCTTCTGTGGAATTAATGTGGAGACTGCGTCTCTATTCTTGTCGTCGTCGGCGTCGTTAGTAGCGACGACGCTACAGTGTTTTCGATACCTAAAAAGTCGAGATAGCTTAGCTGAATTAAAAAAATAAAGTGGGAGCAAGACAATATTAAATTGTAGTCTAACACGAATTCCGAAATAAATTATTTTATTTATTTTCTACAAAATGTTAATAAACATCCAACTTTGCTGAAAGATGGGGTTGGAGAGTTATTGAAAATATAGTTTTAGAGACTGTACTGCTACGTCATGAGCAATCGCCAAGCAATGATTTGCCGGGCATAGAACATATAAAGAAATAATCAAGCATAGCCGCAGGTAGCAGCATACTTTAGAGTCGTTACAAAGAGGGCGGTGTATTAAATAAATAGATAATGTAGCACGTTTTTATTTAATAAGATCTCATCATAAATATCCTCTTTTTCCCGCATGTCATTCCCACTCATATTACGATCTTTTTCTCCCCTTTGCGTAATTTCCTTAAATGTTGGCGCGTGGCGATATAGTTATTATCCTAACAAGTGCGGAAAGAGTCACTTTCCCGCAAGCGACTGCCGTTACCCGAACGACGCGAAGCGGAGTTCGGGTAAGCAGTCGAGTGCGGGAAAGTGCCTTTCCGCATGAGTTAGGATCAAATTTTTTTCTACTAGCGTTAAAAAAACCAACATCATTTTTACAAAGTTTATTATTTTTTAATAAACAAAAAATAACAGGTATATAATGTTTACTTATTACTTATTATATATATTTATCGTAAAAGTACAATTGGATGCACTGTGTAAATTAATTGCTGAAGCTAGAGAGGTTGAAGTTGACTGATTCTGCATAGTGGAAGTTTGAAGAGACAGAGGTGTTGAACTTTCATGGACGCTACTGGGACCCGGTGCAATATCTAATAATAATAATATTATTCATACATCACCAAAATTTTATTTCAATATAAAACATTAAAAAATATTTTCCCGCACTCAGTGCGGGAAAAATTTTCCCGCACGGTGCGGGAAAAATTTTCCCGCACGGTGCGGGAAACTTAGTCTTTCAGAGACAAAATGAGTGCGGGAAAACGGTGAATTGCGCACGCTAGTAGAAAAAAATGATTTATGAACAAATAGTTTTATCTGTTCTTTGCTACATAATCTAAGGCAGGGTTTCTCAACCCATAGGATGCGACCCAATATTGGTCCGCATTAAATTTTTGGTAGGTCGCCCAAAGCACAGGGACGGTTTCTCAAAAATTGTATTGTATAAACGTCTGAGTTTGCTCGAGTTTTCTCAGGCTTATTGTGTTATATATGAACGTTTGGATTGTGGCACAATTTCAAATAAATATATAGGGTCACGAAGGGTGAGAAACGATCCTAAAAGAACGAAGTTTAGGAATTCTTCACCATGTTGTCAAGAACTATACTAACGCGTACCTGGGTACAATGTGTGTGTGAACACATGAAAAAATGAAGTAAATAACCTTATTATGAAAGTCAATTCCTACTTAAAAATTCTCAGGTGTTGCTTTTGGTGCAGGCCCCGTATGCGATTGATATAAGAAAATAAAGCTCGATATTATTACTTTTACTTTTTTATTCAATGCCAAGGCGCCTTGATAGTGTGGACGGTTTATATTATACTTAATATAGGGGTTTTTTTTTGTTTGTTTTTTATTTTTTATTTTTCTTTATAAGTTGTTATTTAACGATTCTTGAATATGCGCTAAGAAACTAAAGTATCCTGTATTTAAAATTAAGTCTACTCGCCGACAGACGTCATAAAATAATTTTTATTTAATCTTTTTATTTTCACTTTCTTTTCCTAAATGTATTTATAATAGTAGAATTTAGAATAACCTAAATAGTTTTTAAATCATATAAGACGCTTATTTCCTAGGAAAATGGCTCATTGATAGTCAACAAAGCAACGTAAGTTGCACAAAATGTTTGAATGTAGAACTTAGTATATAATTTGCTCGCACGCGTTTCGAATACCAATGCGGACGGCTCCAGATGGTTTTACATTGTAAAGGGCATAAAGAAGGGCAGAAGGAATGCATGGGATCGCGACAAGTCTGGGGTTTTAACAACTGATTGACAAAAGAGCTTGCTGAGTTCTTATGTAAGGTTGGCAGTTTTTCATTGTGACCCTTTTAATCAAAATTGGCACAGAATTGGTTTTATAAATGAAGAAAAAAAAATAGATTACTTGCGAGAACTCTAGAAAAATTTAAAAGTATCTTTTAACCCATATGAAATTATGTCATTGGAGTTTTGCAAAATCCTGTAATACTATTATACAAAGAGATATAAATTCAGTATAAAATTATCGACCGATAAATCGCAAGAACAAAATTACCCAAATATATTAAAGATCTCGAAAATGCTGGAAAGAAATATCCATTTAATCGCAGTTCGCCAGAGGATAGTAAATCAAACATTTCTTCGGTATTAGAGAGTTATTGGTGAATATTTTTAGCCACACCTGCCCGGGATGATCGCTTTTCCATTTAGTTAATATATGTGCGAATGTGTTTCCTTATGAATAAAACATGATGAAGACGCGGCTCAAGACGGCGCTCATCAATTCATTGAGAAACTGGTGCATCTCGGCAGGTATCGATCAAAGAGAGAATTTTATTAGGAGAGACGACTCGCGGTGGCATTTTCCGAAAATCTGCGGAAGCTCTATAAGTGTAATTGAATATATGCTGATTTCTGTTTGATTTGAAAATGAGATAGGTATACAGGGTGCGTAACTAAACAAAATGGGATATAGAAAATAGTAAATTATGAATAAGACAAAACAGTTTATTTTGCTCCATCCTGTAAAGGAAACATTACTTGAACTGTAGTCGTAAAAGCATATACACAAATTATACAGCCAACACGTTACTCAGAGGTGCGTATCTCTACAATTTGTCTTACAATCAAATTTAATGTCACTGTCACTAATATTCGTTTGATGCAAATTGGAGATGCTTGCAACGTGTCCTCAGAATCCTTACGCTCACTACTAAAATTTAATAAAGCTACGATTTATCTCTGATAAGGAATACGCGCATATTACTTTATTGCATAAACCGAAGAAAGTCATTGTCATTACAAACTAAAAAAAATTATTTTGAAGAAAATTATTAACTACAAAAAAATGGTTACTTTTCAGTATAATTTATTACAATTTAAAAAGCAGCCATTTGTCCATAGTGAATAATGATGTCAGGAGATCAGCAAAAATAGGTGTCAATCATTGTTAATGTAACCTAAAGTCGAACAGGTTTATTTTTCTCGGAAACAGTCAGAGGAGGAGCAATCGAATTTTCTAAGTTAATAGTGGAATAGTTTAACTAGCTTCAGTAAAAAATTCAGTTATAGAGGATGTTTCGTTTCGGAGCTATTAAACGTCAAAGTCGAAATTTCCGCGATTTCCGTTGAAATTGGGTACAGGTCGCAAAAGTGAATTAAATCAATGTAAATTTTCGGACGTTGTAGATGACCTGGAGCTTTAGAACTCTCTTGAAACTGGTGAAGATCGGAAAATGAATTGAACGAATTTGAATTTTTTTAAGTTGAAAAATGCTATTTGCAGACCCCTCTTTGGTACGTAATAACACGAAAACAAAACGTCGGATCGAAATCGGATTCATAAGTGAAATTTTGTTTTGGAATCTTTTCCCAATTTTTCAACACTATCTTATAAAGGGATAATCACACTTTAAAACGAATATTGACTGGGTCATCCAGTAGCGTATTTAAGGGATAAAAACAAAATTTTCTTGATTTTTTCCGACAAATCCTATTTTTAACCGATATTAGTTCACACTATTTTCCTTATTTAGTGATTCTTTTTGAGTTTATGTTATCCGCTAATTATCTAAGAATACTTCCCACTAATTTAAATCGCTTATTTTTTCCTTAAAGTTATAAAAAAATAGGTTTATTTGCATTGGGGACATGAAAAATTAAAAAAATTTTGAATGTTCAGATTGCCAAGAAAATAAAGAATTGCAGTTCATTTACTCGAAATTATTAAGATATGATGTATCAAAATGTCGCAAAAACATAAGCTTAGAGAAAATTAATCGGGTTTCACCTTCAAGACGCTCAAGTAAATCAACAACATAACAACTTCAATGTAGATATATGCCATTTGTTATATCAAGCATAACAAAATATATTTCAACAAAACCCACCTTGGACATATTTTTCTTTAAAACAGAATGGCGCGGCGCTCTAGTATTAACATTGTCACTAGGCGCAGCATATAAGTTTTTCAAATACCAAAAAGTACGAAATTAGGGCTGCGAGTAGAATTTGGCGACTTTACCGTACTCTTTTAGCTATAGATTTCTCAAGTGGCATTAATAAAACTTTACAAAAAGTGTCATTTATCCCAAACAGTCAAAAGCAAAAAATATTTTCATTTTACCTACTTTTCACAACTTCCTCGAAAAATTTGTCATTGTTCAAGCAGCTGCGCCGCCCCCTTAAGCCGAGCTTAAGAATAAGAACATCCATTTCATGTATTAAATTTCAATTCTCGGAGAGACCAGCAAGATATTCAAATAGTTCACATAATCCGATCTAGCGCAGATAAGAAGCATTTCAGTTGCAATAGCTGCGGGAAGCTGATTTTCAAGCTGATTTTCTGTGGCCGATTTGGCAACTTAAATCGGGAAAATACTATATAATTTTATTTTCTTTTCTAGCTGAAGTCAGGAGAAATTTCAAATAAAATAAAGTTTAACTAATATGAGACGGATCGTGAACTGTCAATAATAGCAAAATATTTTCTACCTGGTAAAAATTAATTATTAATATTAAATGTTATACATTTCTGCAACTTATGTTACTTGGACCACTGATAATCGGACTTACAGTTTAATCATTTACATTTTGTTAAGATATACAAGTATTTTTGGTGACTAATTTAGTTACCGATATGTCTAAACCACTTACTCAATGAAGTACTCACAAAATCTCTCCTAAAAGATAAACACTTAAAATTATTTCATTCAAAAAGAAACACCCACTGGACTTTTACTTGGAATTGTTCAGTGCCTTGCTGGTGCTATTAGCTCAATAAATATTTGTCCGGCCAAATATTGATTTAGACGTTTTTTGGTGGCACAACCTTTTTGGAAGTACGTTACAAAATAGGAATAAAATGGTATAATACACCCACGGTGTTAAGACTCCCTATTTACATATGTATTCCTAGAAACCCAAAAGGTATAAGTACTTGAAGATATTAATAAAATTTTATAAGTTTATGCCGATACGTACCCCCAATAAAAAAGGACTGACTTATATCTTATTTTTCCAGAGAAACTTTTCCAAACTCTGCCAGTAAAAGGGTTGTAAACAGTTGTAGGGTCCTTAAGGCTAACACTCCTTTTTTATTATCATATGGACGACAAGTACTTAGGAAAAACGGTTAGTGCCCAAAAAAAGAAGGTGTTAACGTATATAGGTTGCTGACTAACTGGCCCAATGTTTACTTAAAGATTATACAAATATTTCGGTAACAAATGGTTCTGTTTACTTAAAATTTTAAAATCCTATGTATGTATGTGTAGTTTTAATAAATTTGGAAAATATTTATGAATGAGTGGATGGCTTTACCTAAACAACATGTAAGAGGAAAATATTTTAAAAGGTAAATTGTTTTTCTTTTCAGGTAAGAATAGCGGTGTCGAAAGGAAGCCATACAGTGTAAGTTAAATAACGTCAAACATTTACTATATTCTAAACTACTAATGTCTGATAAATGAATTTAATAATTTAATTTTAAATTTGCACAATTAATTATTCTTTAGTACTAGTGCGATGCGTCATAGAATCTTGCATGACTGGTTTTATGATGCCCTAAATAAAGATTTATATTTTTAGGCAAAAAATATCTTGGAATATGGATTAGACTACTTTGAGAATCTCATATGTGGATTTGTACTTTATATATTAAAAAAATATATCAAAATTTTATTTTTAAAACTTCTATCGAAAATAGCAATCGCGCTTTTAGAATTTTCCTTCCTAAATGTCACTTCACTCATGCTCTTTTAAGTTAATATTAGTTCAGAATGCTCAATCAAATTACTCTGAAAAAAACATATAAAGTCGAAAACGAAAAGCAGCTTCCATATTTTTGCCGTTTTATTTAATTTGCTTTCGATTCGCAGGAAGAACGCAAAATAAAGAGATGTTTTAAGGAAATTGCTTTAAAAACGTTATGCAATGTTAGAGTTAAAAATCATTTCAAAAATATGTTTAGCCACATAAAAAAACAGTGCCACAAAAAGTTACAGCAATTTGGTTACGCTTGCTTCAGTAGCGTCCAATGACAGATATAAAGGGGGAAGAGATCCGATAAAAACAATTAAAATTGACGTGACGTTATACACTTTTGTGAAAATTATTTAAATCTATAATGCAGACTGAGTTCCAGTGAGTTTTCCAACTTATATTGAAGAGTAAACAGGGCCAGCAGAGCAGAATAATTTTGATAATAGTTTGCAGCAGGTTAACCACAAATATGAATAACGTGAAACTGTCCCGTGATTTTTTACCGACTTTTCCACTTTTGTCTCTATAAATGAACAGGAACCATTGGTCTGCTACCACAGCCCAGTCCCGCTGTCTAAATAGGTGAAAAAAATTTTAGAAGCATTTTGACTGTTCTAGGTTGTAGAGGAGGCATGTCTGAGGATATCTGATATCCCAGTAATAGCTGAAATTGCTGCAATTATTTTTAATTATTTTTTGAATATGCTAAAACTAGATTTTCGTTCGTAGCTCTTTTCTTTTCCACTATAGGTAAAGGTGGTCAACAGGAAAGTTACAGGTATCGAAAAAACTTCTATATGAGTTTTCGATCGTCCAAATCCGTTTAGTAGTTAACGAGATAATTGTAGAAAAACATTAAAAATAACCATTTTCTTTTAACAGATTCACAAATTTTTCTTATCTCCGCGTTATCATGGTATCGCAAGGTTGCCAGAAGACATGAAATAAAAATCGTAAGAAGTGACTGCAAAAATTCCTAAGAAATAGTAAGACCATAATGATTGCATCGGAAGTAAAAATAATAATAGGATGAAATTATTGTATCCCGGTCATTTATTTTAATTTTAAATTAAAATTTTTTTAATACATTATAAAAATATTAACGTTATTAAAAAAATTACAAATTTAAAACCAATACCTATTACTTTAAAATACGCCATATTTTTATAAACAAAAGTGTAAAACTACACAAAACAAACAAAGAATATAGCTTTCAGGGAATTCCCAGCAGTACAGCATTCACTTTCGACACTATTATTAATAACATTGGATCACTTTTTTAGTACAACTAATATATTTTCATAAACTATAACTCTTCTTCTTTCTTCGGTGTAAATTTCAAATCTTAACATTAATAATTAAAGTCGCAGGGATTTTTTGAAAAAAAAATCTATATCCGTTTCTAAAGGACTTAGAGCGATGAACTTTGTGTTAAAAGCTGCATCAGAATATCAGTTAACCAAAGCATCAAATCCGACGAACATCCCATGGGCCATTCCCGAGATATTGTTAAATGTTTATGAAAAGAAAAACAGGCCCATTTTTGAGGTTTTGTTATCGCCACAGTAACAATGCAAAATAACATTAAACCGGTTTTTCCATTACACCACAGGATAATATAAGTATCAAAGAATTGTTTGCGCCCCAGCTGGGGTCTGTAGTCTTGCCCAAAAAGTCGGAATTTTTTTTTGAATATTGCTCCCGTGGAGCATAAACCGAATAAACAAATAGAATAACTTTTGAACTAAAAATGCGATCGGGCTGAAACGAATAGGGCACATTAAGCATATAAAAAGGCATCTCCTGGTGTACTTTGAGAAGCCCAAAACCCTCTTTTGCAAAAGTTATTTACTGTTAAGAAAAATGCTAATTTTTAATGATTTTTTATCACTATCTTGTTAACCACTGAACAAGTTTGGACGATCGAAAACTGAAATAAAAGGTTTTTTCAATTCCTACAACTTTCCTCTTGACCACTTTTACCTACAGTGCAAAGGAAAAGAGCTACGGACGAAAAACTAGTTTTAGCATATTCAAAACATAATAAAAAATCATAGCAGAAATTTCAGCTGTTAATGGGACATGTCTCCCCTACAACCCAGAATAGTCAAAATGCTTCTAATTTTTTTTTCTCGAAATCGACCTTTTTGGAATAGCCAGCCTGGGCTAACACTTAATAATGTCACTGGCTGTAAAGAGGTTTCCAGAAGAGCTAGCCTAATAAATTTAAAATGTGTTTTAGAACCATTCTTTCTCTATCGAATGACAAAAACCGCAGAAAGCTAAATTGTTTTTTTTTAATTTTTCATGAATATTTTTTTCGAGGACCTGCACGCGCATATTTGCAATTGTCAAAAAAATTCCGAATAAAATGGTCTTAAAGATAAGGTAGAACTGAGGATTTGGAAATGGATTTTCCAGAAAATTCGAGAGTTGACCCAAAATGAAATCGTAGGAGAAATTTTCGAAAATGGTTGTTTTTTCGTTTAACTTTATCATAGCAAAGAAAATCTAACTTTGCTCAAAAATTTTCATATCTTTGATATATTGTTAAAATTCTCTAAAGACTAAAAGCATTAAATCATTGAAAAAGTTGCAACACGCATTAGTACTCGTGTAATCCCTTTCATTTTACAATAATTTATTCAATCTATTAAGCCGTAACATTAGATAGACATCTTTATATATTAACGTTTTTGTGCATTTAGCTCTCCACGTTCTAAAAAAGGAAAAAATATATTCGCTGAAAGTTTTAAGGAAATTACTGGAGTGCATTTTATTTTGTGCGACAGTGCTTTTTTGTTTAAATCTTAATGAATCTTCTAAATGGACTTAACGTTCTTTAAATTTTTTAAAGTGCTTCTAAAGTATTTTGTATTGTTTCATTTTAAGTTTTTCAAAGAAAACTCCAAAAAAATGTAATGTTATTTTATTTAAATGCATAAAAATATTATAATATAGCATTAGGAGAGAGTCTCTTTGGATTATATTTAAGGCAGTGGCGTGCGATGACAATTATAAAGAGGGAAGCGATCCGATAAAAAATTTAAAATTGACTTGGTGTTTTACGCTTTTCTTGCCCCGATGCAAAAAAACCTATTTATTTATAACTTTAACGAAAAACATACAATTTTAATTAGTGTGGAGTAATGTTAGATTATGGGGGAAGAAAATAAACACAGATAAAAATACGACTGTTGGAAAAAAATTTTAAAATCCAATTTTTGCCCCTTACGAGCCTGGATGACCTATTCCAAATTCATTTTAAAGCCTGATTATCCCTCTATAAGAAAGCGTTGAAAAATTGGGAATAAATTAG
This sequence comes from Philopedon plagiatum, assembly GCA_963971165.1. Classification (NCBI taxonomy): domain Eukaryota; kingdom Metazoa; phylum Arthropoda; class Insecta; order Coleoptera; family Curculionidae; genus Philopedon; species Philopedon plagiatum. The sequence continues at coordinate 97,754,911 of OZ020194.1, forward strand.
ATCGGAAAAGATACAGAGTGATTCGAATGTACAGATGTCATCGAAAAAAATCCGTCGATTGCTCCCTTTCTATAAATAAACTAAAAAATATGGAAATATGTATTTTGGATCCATTTTGACCCCTAAAAAAAATAACCGTCAAAAGTTTGCATCAAAAATTGTTATTTCCAATTTGTCCGAAATTTTCCCAATTTCCAGTCGTTTTAGGTATAGGAAGACATACTGCAAAAAGAAAGTATTTGAGATTCTAAAGTTAGATGTGTCAAACCGTTTGTCGATGCGACTTTTCGTGTTCGAGCTATTTAGTACCAAAGTGGCAAGTGGCATTTTTCGACCTAAAAAAATTCAAAAGAATTACTTCCCATCATCCAATCCTCACCAATTTAAATAGGGTTCTGAAGCTCTCGGTCCTCTACAACCCCCAAAAATTTAAACCGATTCCATCATACGAATTCGCGGAAATTTCGACTTTAACGTTTAATAACTCCGAAGCTAGTTGCACTATCTCTCTATTAACCCAGAAAACTTTAACGTTTCACTTGTAACCATCTCGGAGAAAAAATAAATAAAATTGAGATCGACGAAAACTAGAATTAACCAATCTATAAAGAGTGGCCGGCAGAAGTGTCTTCCGGGCGGAAGACTGCTGGCAGACCAAAAATGTCTTAAAGGGTCAGTGTTAATTTACTTGCATGTAAGTTAATCCGCTTCTGCCACCACTTTTGCGCGGACTAAGCCGGCAGAAGCGTTTTTTCCTTTACCATTTATCGCTCCCTATCTGCATGCAAATTTTCACGTCGATTGGTCCAAGGAAAAAATCTGTTTAAAAAAAATTTTAAAACGCCTATTTTTAATAACATTTCGGGCAAAAACAGGCCGGCAGTCATGTCATGTCCTGTTAATTGAAATGCTGCTCCTAGCATACAATACAAAAAGGCCTCATGTCGCTTGCTTCCCGGGACAGGTTGAACGCCTCTAACTCCTGGGCTGTATAACTCGCGAAAGGCGGCAGAAAGATCGCTTCATTGGCTATGAAATTTACCCGGTTTCTCGCGTAACGCGTGCTGTTGCCTGTAGGAGGGTCAATAACCTTCATGAAGGCGTATATATATATATATATATATATATATATATATATATATATATATATATATATATATATATATATATATATATATATATATATATACATATATATATATATATATATATATATATATATATATATATATATATATATATATATATATATATATATATATATACATATACAGTGTGTCTACGTAAGTTGGCGGCATATGGGAAACTTTTTTATTGTTAATTTTACGAAAAAAAGTTATTCTTTATAAAAAGTTCTGCATGGTCCAAAACCTAAAATGCAACCATCAGATATCACATTTTATCAGTCGCATACGAGGTTTGTCAAGAAATGTGTTTTTTGCTCAAGAGTAAAGTACATTTATTTTCGACAATATCGAAAATTATTATAAAGAAAAGACGTTTAGAATTAAAAATAACTTTGAAATATTCAACATTGTTTATTTACGTTAAAAAACTATTTTTTTCGACATTTTCTCTGCGATAACGTTGAAAATTTAAGTCTGCATATTAACGCATAATTAATTAATCTAGGATGCACTGGCATGTTTTAAAAGTGGTATTTGAAGTAGGATTTGAGAACTGTCAAAACATCGAAAATTCGAAAAAAAGTCAACAATCGTATTTTAAAAAGTAGCACGGTATAAACACTTTTTTTAGGCAGTCTAACAGTGTTTTTCATAGTTTTTAGAGATCCGTATTGTACAGTTTTATGTTTGACAGACGTATTTGTTTACGGAAAGGTAGAAATGCCAAAAACATTAAGCCTGGAAGAGAAAATTGAGATTGTTAATTTAGTAAATGTAATGCATTAATGTACACACTTCAATTGTCAACGTTATCGCAGAGAAAATGTCGAAAAAAATTGTTTTTTAATGTAAATAAACAATGTTGAATATTTTAAAGTTATTTTTAATTCTAAACATCTTTTCTTTATAATAATTTTCGATATTGTCGAAAATAAAGGTACATACTTTACTCTTGAGTAAAAATCACATTTTTTGACAAACCTCGTATACGACTGATAAAATATGATATCTGATGGTTGCATTTTAGGTTTTGGAGCATGCAGAACTTTTTATAAAGAATAACTTTTTTTCGTAAAATTAATAATAAAAAAGTTTCCCATATGCCGCCAACTTACGTAGACACACTGTATATATATATATATATATATATATATATATATATATATATATATATATATATATATATATATATATATATATATATATATATATATATATATATATATATATATATATATATATATATATATATATTGCATAATATATTATTGTTTTCCTCTTTATTTATACACTAGAATTATTTTCCGTTTAATAACAATAATGCATATTTCACTGATTTTCATTTTATTATGAGTTTATATGATCTTGTAAAAGAATCGAATTAAGATAAGAAGGGGCCTATGAAGTACAAGGTCATTGATTTACCCAAAGATGCTTTTTGAATTTGGATTTGAGAGAGTCGATCAATCATCCATATGTTACATGCTACTTTTCTTAGGCGATGCTAAGGCTTCTGCCTTCGCAAAGTTACAAAAGCCTTTAGTATTTATTTCAGGTAGGGTAATTTGTCATTGTTTATGTCATCTCTTGACTTCTGTTTACCGAAACAGTGTAAATTTGCAATATAAGCCCGATACGTGTTATTAAAATGTAATAAAAGTATCTTATAATTTAAGAAATGAAAATGTTCATATAAAAAATAAAAATCCAAATCTGTCTGTGGTGAGAGAGCGCTAATTCTACGAATTTCTAAATAACTGCCGCTTGCATAAAGCAAATTACGAAATCTCCATTATTTATACACTAGAATTGCAATACAACGAATTATGATTCAGCTAATAAGCCACCACCCATATATTTCTGATCTTTAAGTTCAAAGTATCTATTTAATTAAAGACAAATAAATTTTTTCTGTCAATTAAAAGCACATGGTATTTATGGGTCGCAGGAAAAATTCCCGCCTTAACAAACTTTAGAAAAATACGCGATCGTGCAACAACAGGCATTTTTATTTTTGTTTGACACCGTAGTGCCTTGTCTACGGCAATATTTTATAGTTTTCGAGATACGTGGGTAGAAACTAGGTAAAATAAATAATTGGGTTTATTAGATTTAAAATCTATTAAAGGAAAAATAAAGAGATGTTTCCAAAATTTTTCACATCTTTACCTTTGAGGTATTTAAATCACGAAAAACATGATGTCCCGTTTACGTCGGTCTGTGTCGGTTTGTCTGTCTGTACGTAAAAAAATTTAAAACCACCAAAAAACGATGAAATTTTGCATATAAATTACCTTGAACTGGCTACACTTCGGATGAAATATATCTATGTGGGTGCTTTAAAAAATTAATATCTGTTATAATGATTTATTTTACAAAAATTATATTGTACAGGCTTTTACCCCTGATTTAAATGACGGCACTTTTGATTCCCAGATACAAGGTGGACAACTTAAAAAAATTAACTTTTGTCTGCTTCTGCTTGGGTCAAGGATTATACGTAGAAAATTAAATTTTTATACAGGATGGAAGACTAAAAAGAAAATTATGAATTTTTAATACGAATGTATTTGATTTGTGAAATACCTAGCACCTAAATATTCTACAATTTTAATTGTTATTAACACTGACTAGTTAATGTAACTTCAATGCTACTACTGACGAAAGACGAAATCCCACAAAAAACATACGTCTAAAAAACAGGCCAAGTTCTGGTCAGGACTGTATGTTTTGTGATCTGAAAAAAATAACTGAAAGTATAAAAAGTTGAATTTTAATTCTGGGGGTTAATTTCAGGGCGTAAATTGGGAAATGGAAAAAAAATTGAAGGCACCGTATAGGGTGTCAAATAAATGCTTATTGAATCACGAATTCAACAATATATATGATGTATTTTGTATTCATTTTCTTAAAACATTTTTCGGGAAAAACGCTGAAAAATTGCTGTCCCCCCCACCCTTATCAACAAAAGGATCGCTCAGAAAAATCAGAAAAAAATCATGAACATGGAGAATTGGGTGTAGATTGAGCCAAAATTATCTGGATTGAAAAATTCTAGCGCGATTAATTGTTATAAACAATTTAATTGTTTATTTCCTTATAACTGCTGAACCATTGGTTTTAGAGAAAAACTTTTTCGGCAAAAAAATATTTCTTACGATGTAAGGAACAACTTTTGACCTTCCACGTTTTGCAAAATTTTTGATTTGGTTCAGTTGCAACGCGAGTGCATTACTAGGTATTATGTAATAATTTAAGTGAGGGGCTGCTGGCATGGAACACTAATTGTGCAAGTATAGCTTGCACTTGGCCGATTTTTTATATTAAATTTCATTCCGCGAGAGAAATTGCGAGCAAAAACTTTTTCAGATTTTTTTATTATGTAAAAAACATTAACTTGCCAGTATTTAGTCAGTGATACTTTATCTTGAATCAACGAGCGACACGCTTCGTTCGTTTGGAGTTAAAAACACCGCTTTTACTTCGAATAAAAGTATTTCACAAATCCAAACCGTTTTACTGTATATATACAGAGAGAAGAAGGGTCGTCACATCTATAAAATCAATTCTCCATTTGGTGTTATCGACAGTCGAGGGCAGGGAATTGTATATAGAGCTCGGCCCGAGCGGAGGGTAAAATAAGAGCTGGTAAACAATCCTTTTTGCCCGTTTATTTCACAGGAAATATATTCGTCGACGTAATTTAAAAGACTCTTTCCAGATAAGATGATATATTATAAAGAGCCGAGGCGTGCCGATCCTTTCAGGGCAAACTTATACGAAAACAATGACAGATACGTATCTTGAACCCTATTTATTGTTGGAAAACTATTTTTAAAGAAGAGCACAAACACCGGGTGAGGATGAAAAAATCAGTTTAAAAAACAGAAACGCGACTGCGCAAAATATCAACTGAGAAGGTAGAAACAACTTGCGTGTCTGAAATGGGGGATGTATATTCATAGTTGTATTACAAATTCTTATATACTACAAAATGTCTGTCATACTAATTCATGAGAAAGAAGACGTTTTACAGAAACTTTGCACTTCTAACTTTAAATTTAAGCTAAGTAGGTTCACTTAATAATGCTTTTAGATAGATATTTGATTAGATACATCGGGCGATAACGCCGGTTTTGTAAAACATCTTCTTTCTCGTGAAGAGGTATGTATGACAGACATTTTGTATTAATATATAAAAATATGTAATACAACTGTGAAGTGAAGATAAATCCCGTTTACGGAGAGGCAACTTGCTTCTAACTTTTCAGTTGTTATTTCGCCTAGTCGGCTTTTAGTTCCTTAAACTTATTTTTATTAGAGAAGAGCACAAACATTGTCTATCTAAAATCTTTCGTATTGAGCTGGATAGCTAAAACCTGAAGACTCCAAGATGTAATCGATCATTCCCAACCCGACGATTAAAACCTGAGTACCTTAAAACTGGGTGACTTCAGACAATTTGCAACTTTGAAGGCGCACCAAGCATACATGCTCAAAGATACATCAATATCAGGTGGGCCTAAATTTTAAGTCGTGATCTTTAGAATGGGGTTTTCTATGTACCAAGCTTTCCGATCGCGTACTTGAATATCTATATTTGTTTTAGCGGTTGTCTCAAGTCACCCGCGGGGTAGGGTGTCTTGAGACATCAATGCTTCTTCTGGTTGCAAGCGCAATATACCCGTCGCAGAAGTCGAGGTGAGACAAATAGGAAGTTTTACAAATATGTTGGTATGGGTTAGGTACGCTTTAAGTAAGGCTATCGACATAATAACAATGAAAAATTCAAAGGTTTTATCATTAGGTGGTGCACATAAAGTTTTGCAGAGTATCTGAGAAATGCATTATACAAAAAATGATGTTTAGCGAAAAACTTTGACTTACCTTTACTTGATCGGGCTAAAAACCGCTCCGTCGTGAAGACCGAACTAATGGCAACTGAACGCCACCAACAAACGAATTATATTAAATTACAGTGTTACCACCTGTCTTAATAAAACGTGAAGTTGTGGCGCAAGTCACCAGGCTGTCTCAAGTCACTCGGTTTTACGGTAATTTTCTAACGAGAACAGGATCAATGATGAGTTTGACGGCTCTCGCTTGACATTATTCTGGAGAAAACGTCACCAGTAAGGAATAAACTAAAAAAATCAATCAAATACAAGCTATACTTGCACAATTGGTGCCGTGCCATCAGCCCTCCACCTGAGCAAACCTCGGCCGCCCGATCTCCGTCCATCTGCCGCGCTACCCGCCGCCGACGGCACCAACGCCGTATCACATTGCGTATGCGCGGAGCTGAGTTTGCCAAATTAAAAATTTTGAAAAACGTGTAAGGACAAAAGATATTCCTTACATCGTGAGAAATATTTTTTGCCGAAACTTTTTCTCTAAAACCGATGGTTCAGCAGTTATAAGGAAATAAACAATTTAATTATTTATAACAATTGACCGCGCTAGACTTTTTCAATCTTGATAATTTTCGCTCAATTGACACCTAATTCTCAATGTTCATGATTTTTTTTAGATTTTTCTGAGCGATCCTTCTGGTGATAAGAGTGGGGGCAGCAATTTTCTCAAAAAAATGTTTAAAAAAATGCAATAAAAAATACATCATATACATATATCGTTGAATTCGTGCTTCAATGAGCTTTCACTTGACACGATGTCCTTGAATTTTTTTCCGATGCCCAATTTACCCAATTAACCCCCAAAATCAAAATTTAACTCTTTATATTTCACGTTTATAATTGGACCACCACACTCTGTCTCTGTGCCAAATTTCAAATTTTTACGTCGAATAGATTCAGAGAAAATCGCCTGTGACAGACGGACGGACACCGAAGTAATTCCATAAGTGTTCCGATTAATGGAACACTAAAAATACGAAATGATACGTTTAATGTTTGCAAATCACGATCAATAAGGCATTATGCCCAGCCTAATTGCACGGCCATACCCCAACTTTGCCGAAAGCCTTCCAGGTCACTCAAAATCACATTTGGCGTTATTAGCCTGGATTCAATCTGGAACGTGCGTATGGAGTCCTTATTTACCTTCATGGCATAAATTTAGCCTTGGGCCGCGCTGTGTTTGTGCCAGGTGTTCCTGTGTTGATGGACATATTCTCTGTCAACTACTCAAATGCTATTATTCGGCGATTGCAATGAGATTTGTTTGGGATTGTTTGATAGTAAACCTGACTGTTATTTGAATAAAATTATAAATACCTATAAACATATTATTATTATAATCAGAAAATATTTTCAGATGAAACAAAAATCAAAGATTTTTGTTTGTTGCGAAATTGCTTTAGCAATTTTTGTGTCAAGAACTTTCTGAGGTTCTAAAGTTATGATAAGACAATCCACTTCTCCATGTTTTAAGCTCTTTAGTTTTATCAAAATAAAATAAATACTTATCCATACTGAATCAAATCAAAAGTCAGTCAGTTATTTTCTCTCTCGTCTTTATTACACAACAGCCAAAAGCCTTTATCATAAAAGCTCTCAAGTTGGACGAGAAGAATTTTTTGTCCCGAAAAGGTATTTCCGTCAACGGCTTTGGCCTTTTCGAAGGGTATAATTACATCCACATTTCGAAATTATTTGTGCTGGCACTTATACAACCATTAGATCATTTTAGAAACTTCTCTGATATGTTGTACAGGGTCCAAAAAAATAGTAATTAAACTGCTGTTGGAAAAATAGTTTGCTTGCAAGACACTAAAGTTTTTTTTATTTATTTTTATAAGGGAGAAAAGTAAACTGTTCTGGATTTTTGGACAGATGTGATGTTATAATCGATTTAATATATATCCATACTACAAACTAAGAGCTAAAAGGTGAATTTATCACGGGAGCAAAACCATCAAAGCCTTCTCTCATTGTAATAGTTTGAAACGTTACAAAATCATGTTTTGATGACTAAACTGAATTAACCACGAACTCTTCTTAATCAAATCTCCACCACCGAACCCTTATAGATCTTTCGTCACCGCAATGCTTTTTGCCAATGTCCTCCTTTAATGTCCGATCCGCTTCTAGCGGCAGTTATTAAAGACGTTTTATTGCTGGACACTACATGCAATTAGTAAGGGCCGCCTTCTGCCCTTCGTGTGACCGTCTTACCCAAAGTCATTAATCAGAGTGCTCGAGACACGTACAAGGCGTTAGAGCGAATCTCTATAGTTTCTCGAAAATCATACGGTCAGAATACTGTACATAAAAACCTGAGCAATGTGGTGGAACTAAAATAAAAGGTCGAGTGAAAGTCAGGGACGGCCATATGCCAAAGCACGATTATTAAATATTAATCTGGTTCAAACAATGTTTCTGGTTTCCTTTACTTTTTAGCAACACAGCCGTTTTTCGTCGAAAACCCGAGCAAACCCGTACAGCTTGCCTATCCCTGTGGCGATATTGAAGCATCCGCAACGGCGGATTTAGAAATTTTGAAGTTGTGTATCTCTGTTGCTATTTAAGGGACCCATGCCAAGTTCAGGTTTTTCATAGTGAGCCTACTAGCAAAGTTTTGGCAAGGAAAAAAATATTTTGTAATTTGCGAAAAAAGTTGAATTTTTGCCCAAAAGCGCGGGGAAAAATTAACACGTTTAGGTATTTATTTATTATTTTTTCTAAAAAAATTGTACATCATTTTGTCGACAATTCTTAAATTTTACGAATAAAAAAATGTGTTAGTAAAAAGTTATAGTCATTTGATTTTTTTTTAAATTATATTTTAGGTTTAAAAAAACCAAAATGGAGTGCAGAATTTGGCGATCTTACCTTATCGAATTAAATAAAAGGAAAGGGAAAAACTCTTACCTAATACTCTTTCTAATTCCAACAAAGTCCTTTAAACCAAAACAATGTAACACCAGTCACGTACCGGTTTCAAATTAATGCCCTCTCTAGAGTGAATAGTTGACAGAGAATAGGCACCTATCAAAACGGGAGTACCTGAAACAAACATGGGCTTTAAGGTTTTGTTCGGACAATGCGGGTCAATTAGGGCCCTCTCTACATGACCAGGATTAAATTGTAGCCGATATCTTTAAATGTTAATATTGACTTGGATAATAGGGTTTCGGGTATCTGGAATTATGTTAAATTACAATTCGGCTGTAAATGGTGGTTTAATGATTGTATAATATACTGGCTGTTTCGAAAAAACACGTCCTGTGGTCCATGGGGAGATTATTCACCCAAAAATACAATTGATAATTCCTATCAACATAGATCCAGTCCGACTCAGCTTCTGAGATAGTGGGTGTTTAACCTTTTTATTTTTTCGTTTCTTTTTTAATCAATCAATCAATCAATCAATCAATAAAGCTTTATTGTCGAAAGAAAATCTTATTGACAAAGCATGCTTAAAATTATAAAAAAAAAGTCATTACATGGACACTCTACATAAGTATACACCAATAAGCGCACATTGTAAAATTCACTTGAAGGAGCCTAAAACTATCTTTCGCATTTACAACTAAACCACCAATTAATGTGGTTTAGTTGTAAATAATATCTTCGATATTACTTTAGCAATTTGAATGAGATTTGGATTATGAAAGGTACCTAAAATGGTACATAGTCTAGCATTAAAAAGGTGGGGACAGCTTCACTAGAGGCGTGCGTACGGGCTGGTACTGATATAATTTTGTGAAAAAATGCCTAATAAAAGTTATAAATTGATATATGTTTAATTTGGCTCCGTGTAGGAGGTATATGCAATTTTGCGTATGAAACTGGTCATACGATACTTACACGATAAAATTGCATTTATTTCCTAAACGAAGCCGTAATCGAAAAAATGTCAAGAAGTAAATTGTATTAGTCATTAAACTGTCTACATAGATGTGCAATCAAAATGTAAAAAAGTCACTATCGTACATAACTTTTTTACTATATTATTTCAGTGCTACCCCGTACGCATGTTTCTAGTGAAGCTGCCCACACCTTTTTAATGCAAAAATATGTACTATTTTAAGTACATTTTACAGCCCAAATTTCATTTAAATTGCTAACTCATTTCGGAAGTATTCAGAAACGACGAAAAAATAAAAAAAAAGCATTAGCACCCTATATCTCAGAAAGGTAGTTAGAGCGGACCCATGTTGATGGGAACTATTTACCTCATTTTTAGGAGAAGAATCTCCTCACTAGCGATGGCACAGGCTTTTTGAAACATCCTATATAGGTATTATCCATATTCGCGTTACGTTCATAACTACTTCTGTAAATATTAGCAACTTCAAAAATTAAAGAAAAACGTAAGCTGATTATTTTTGCACAAGAATCGCTGAAAGATTAATATATAACATATTAAAGAGCTTTTGCTGCCTTTTAGCTTGCTTTTTAGCAAAAATCTTAGACCTGCCTGTGGTTTCGAAAGTAGGTAAACTTCGTTGAGTTAGTTTTACGAATTTAAAGCTACTAATAGTACGTTGCTGACGTTAGGTATGTGATTAATTATTTCGAGTAAGACGGTCGAATGTATTGCCGAAAGCTACCCCTCAATAAGTTCAAGCATTGTCCAACAATATAAGGTGTCTGATAACCGTAGGAAGTAGGACGGGCATTAAAAGAGCAGGAAAAGGCGATTGGTAAGAGCACAGAGGTAACATAGAAAATCAAGGTCCGGTTAAAATTAAATTGGACACATTTTGCCGGCAACTGAGTAAATTTTTATAACGAACATAAAACTAAAGGAAAGTGAAGACAATTTTGAGTTTTTTAAAGATTGGTTTTCGGAAGATCAGAGATACTGAGGCTTATCCTGATTCTCAGCTGGAAAATTCATTAGGAACTGCACTTTAACAGATAATTTTCAGCAGTTCAATTACGATATGAAAATGAAATAATTTAGTTACGCAGAAATTTATGTTTTTATCCTTTGGTGAAGAAATTATTGATAAATTTTAATACATACAATAAATATATTTTTGTGTCCAAAAATCACAATTTTGTGCATTCATTGACTCACTCACTCAGTGTGTGATAGATCACCATAAATTGAGGGTATTTCCAATCCAGCTAGAGCTTTGAAATTTGGAACATAAAGCATGGTGATAATTACGAGAAAAAATCGATAGAAATCCATATGGCAGAAAATCTAACATGGCGGATTCTGACACGAAGTAGCGACTTCTGCTTTGGAAAGTTACGGAGCACGGGCAGTGGGTGCAACATCTTGAAAAGAGGTTATTGGTCGGAGTCGGATTACTTACTATGCGAAACTAAGCTAAATTAAAATCATGCAGTTATTATAATGCGCCCAAATCTTGCAAAGGCAAATGACCCGACACATCTTATGTGAACAGAAAAGATGGCTACGAAATGAAAGTCAGTTTCTAAAAGTCATAAAAAAAGAGGAAACGTCAGTAACAGACATTTTAGATGCTGTAACTAAATATTCTTTGGTTTTATAAGTATCTGAACAAAGAGTTATGAAATCCCACCAAAAACATATATGTAAAAAACAGGCCAACTTCTCGTCAGGAGTGTGTGTTTTGATATCTGAAAAAAATAACAGAAATATAGAAATTATGCCAAGCTAATCCTTGCCTACACGTTTAGCAGTGTCATGATAAGCACGGAAAAATGTAGTGTGAATTGATAAATTTACAGACCAAACTTGGCAAGTTTTCATCAAAGAACTGAGCAATATTGAGACCCTTGAAAACTTGCCAAATTTGACCTGTAAATTTATTAATTCACACAATATTTTTCTGTGTTTATGAAAATGCTGATTTAATACTGCTAATAACGTGTATTCAAGGAATTTTTACATTTTAGATATTTTTTCAGATAATAAAACACATAGTCCTGACGAGAACTTGGCCTGCTTTTACATGTATGTTTTTGGTGGGATTTTACAGCTCTTACAGCCTTCACTCAGTCGCCATTTACATTAGAATTTGTAATACCTACATAGAATGATTAAGCAAAGTTTTAACAGAAACGTTTCTTCTAATTTTTTAGCAAGTAAGCTAAGAAAACGAGTAAAAAGAGCTCAAAAAGAACAAAAAAAATCCGAATGAAAAGCATAATTTACTTTAAAAATTTTCCGAATTTAAATAAAAAACAATAAAACGCGCCAGAAAAGGAAACTTCTCACAATAAATTTGAAATTCATTCTGTCGTTTCGCCCGAAACGGACATGCAAATTCGGGCTTGGACTTAAAAGCTGAGCTCGATTAATTAAATTTGCTTCACATAATTCTACAGTTGGATTGTTTTATTGTTGTTTCCTCAGTCTTGAAAACGCTAAATAATTTTTAGTTTCTCGGATTGTTCGAATTAAAAAGAGTAATTACGAATTAACTTTGGAGAGTTTTAAGCGTTATTGCTATTTAAATTCAACCGCGAAATGCTACGAGTATTTTAGTATTATGATGCCTGAAATAATTGGTAATTATTCGTCAAATTAAGGTTATTTTTATGACAAATAAATTTTGTTGCCGAAGATGTTAATTCCAAAAACTTAAAACAGCACTTAAGCAATAAAAAAAAACAGACTTGCAGACCTATCTTCCATACAATCTTGAACAAAGTTTCAAAATCTAGTAAGCGGCAGTCATAATTTGAAAGCTGTCTCCTAGCACGCAATTTTATTTCTTTAATTATATTGACGGCGTTATCTCAACTATCACCCAGTTCCGACAAGATTTAACTATATAGAACAAAACTGAAATTTTGTAAAAATAATAATAAAAATGATCTCTGAAAATCTTGTTTGAAACAAAATATAATAAGTACAGAAAAAAAAACCTCTCAAATGCTTGCTGTTAAAATACATAAAAGTCCCGAGATGTGTGCATTTAAATTTTGCCTGATATTATTTTCTCTAAATACCTTATTAATAATTAATTTGCTCTGGAACTCTAATTAGTGTCCTTTAGTGTTGGCGGCTGACAGAGGCCTATTTAAATGGGGTCACTCCAAGCAAACAGACTGACGAGGATTCTATTTGGGCAACAATACTAAGTAAGCACTAGTATGCAAGGCCAAGATTGACGCTAATATAGCCTAATGTAATTTTGATTGGCCCAACATATGCATGAGGGATTTAGAGCTCTTGGGTCATTTCATGATTATTGTTCAGATATCAGTGCTCATTAGCTCGTTTTCTAAATTCTCCAAAGCATAAAATATTACAAAAAATTACCAAAAAGTTTTAGAATCCATATTAGGTCCAGACTTTGTATACAGCTATTTTTTTATCCAAGAAAAGATCTCATTTCATGTACTATAACAAAAAATAAGGCAAAAAAAACTAAAACCAGACCACGCAATATAGCAACTAAAAAGTTAGAAACAAGTGTGAGATTTATATTCATAGTTGTTTTATAAATTTTTCTAGGAGCAACGTGAGAAATATGTTCATTCAGAAACATTAATCAAATATTTCATAGTATGTTTGAATAAACGTACTTAGTTTAATTTTAAATTTATACCTAAGTCGAAAGTGGAAAAAAATCTTAGGTTTAGGAAGTTTTGGCGACGTGCGGTATTTTCCAAAAAACAAATTAAAAATCCAGGGTCGTATTTAAAAAAAAATAGGTTGATAATGGCTTCTCGAAAACGAGACATCGGATTAGATGTTCTCTGTTTTAGTCCAGCTTTAATAATAAGGCTAAAAAAGAAAAAACCAATATCCAAAAATTTTCACTCACGAGTAGGCTTCTGACGTCCGCCATTTTGCTTTCACTTATATATTTTAAATATCCTATTTGTTAAAATCGAGAAACAAGAAACCACATGCAGAAATGAGAGAATGTGCCTCACATGAAGATATTTGAATAACTCTGAACCATTCATGTGTGAATAATAGACTATGCTTTAAAACAAACAACCCATACAACAGGAAGGTATTCAATATACTGAAATTCTTAACGTCAAATACCCAATTACAATTATTATTAGCAGCTACCCATTAATAAAATTAAATTATAACTAAACTGTGATAAGAGCTCACTTCCTGTACAGGTGTAAGTGAAATGAACTTATTTATATCTGCAGCAATGCAAGTAATTAATTATTAAACCAAATTGTTTTAAGTTCTGCAACAAGACATTCATTCTCTACTTAATCACCAGTGAATGACTCCCAAGTGGTATTACGTCTTTCTCCTTTATGTATTGTACCATTTAAAATGGCAAATTAACAAGAGATATTATTTTTCTTATTATAGTTTCTCGAGAACAATCAGTTGTAAACAAATTATACCTGTTTGAAAAACAATATCTAACAAGAAGTTAGTAATGAGTCATTATTAAAAATAAATGGGTTTCCAGCAATGAAAATTCACACGATTCCATTTACCTCTTGTGAGAACAAACTGGTAACACGAATGAATTATTTTTAAAATAGTGCTCTTGTTTCCGTTAGAATAGTGAATGAAAGAAAATTAAATGAAATTAAGTTTTATTTAAATAAATCAAATTATGGATTGTAAAAAATAATTTGTGGAAATAATTTTTTACATGATACCATTTGAAAAGAGGATCACAAAAATTTTAAATTTCTACCTTAATTGAGTTTTTATAAATTTCAGGACAAAGTCTTTAACGGAACCTTAATTACATAATAAGTTTACATATTTTTAGAATTTTCAGAAAATTTCCTATCGGATAATAGGGCTTTATCCGAGGGGGAATTTGCCTCAGATTAGAACATACAGTTGATTGAATGAAAAGTTTTTGAAAAGAGGGTCACAAAAATTGAAATTTTCTACCTTAATTCAGTTCGTATTAGTTTCTGGCCAGAATCTTTAACGAAACCTTAATAAGTTGTATATTTTTGGAATCTCCAGAAAATTTGCTATCGGTTAAAGCAATATTCGGGGAAATTTGCCTCAGATTAGAACATACAGTTGATTAAATAAAAAAAAAATTGAAACGAGGGTCATAAAGATTGAGATTTTATACCTTAATTCAGCTTTTATCAGTGTCTGGACAGAATCTTTAACGAAACCTTAATAAGTTATATATTTACTATTGGACTAAATTTGCTATTGGATTGCGGTTGATTAAATAAAATCTTGTTGAAAAGGGTGTGATAAAAATTGAAATTTTCTACATTAATTTTATAATAATTAATATGAATTTCTGGACAGTGTTTGTCGCAACCTTAATAAGTTACATATTTCCGGAACCTCCAGAAAATTTGATAGCAAATAAAGCAATATTCGTGGAAGTACGCGTTATATTAGAAGTTAAACTATTTTTGTTGCAAAATTGTGGAAACTAAATTAAATACGTTGACAATATTAAATATTATTGATTGCAGATTTAAAAAATCAGAAAAATCCCTTAAGCTTTTATAAATTGACAAACACGATAAAATAACAGTTCCCTTGTTTAAAACTAGGTAAGGTATCACTTACGTTTAAAGGGCTCAGGTAAATCCGATCCGAGTCTTTCTCTCGAAAGAACGTGTCCAGAACAGATCCCTTGCGAAACAACCTCTTTGTGGAAACACAAAACCCCCCTAAAGCCATTTTATGTTATATACTTAGCTTTAACCTCTCTTTCGGGTTTTTTTGCTCTGAAAAATACGTCAGTTAGACTTCGAGCTTCCGTTTCTGGACCGAAAAAAGTTTGTTAAAGAATACAATAAGCCTAACGGCCACTTGAAAAAAACAGTGGCTGCCCGTAACCAGAAAATGCATTATAATTATGACACTGTTTAAAACTGGGCTATTACTATACAGCAAGCGTTGGGACAAATTGTCATTAATACTTTTTTTTCAAAAATGAAACTTCAAATAATTTTTTTTTTCAAAAAAATTAACCGACATCACAAAAAGAAAAAGTACTAAAAAGCATGAAATAATATTTTTACCTATTTATAACTGTGGTTAATGGTAAACTTAATTTTGTTCAAAGTTAGGTAAATTGTACACCGAACTTCTGAACTTTGAAGTCGGCGCAGTTAAGTATAATAGGAATCCTTAACGATAATACATTAATAAATTATTATTAATAAAGAGTAATATTATTACTCATTTATTACTAAGCCTAATGGCCAGCCTAATTACGTTCGACTTTTAATAATTTGTACTCAAAAGATCAAAAGACCTGCACTTTAAAGTAAGCGCATCTTCTTATTAATTGTTTATGAATTATCATTACGGATCCTTATACTGTGAAATTCCGCCGACTTCAAAGTTCAGAACTTCGGCGTACAAGTTACCTAACAAAATTAAGTTTACCATTAACCACATTTATAAATACGTAAAAACATTATTTCATACTTTTTAGAGCTTTTACTTTTGTGAAGTCGGTTCATTTTTACAAAAAAAAATTATTTCTTTCTTCTTAGTTCACCTATTCTCCATTCCCCTTCATCTTCTTCCTTCTCCCTTTTTAAATCTGTAATGTCCATATAATATTGGATTTTCAGACCTCAGTAACCCCGAAAATGACAAAGTTAACATTTCTAAAGAATTTTCCACCCTCTCCTTTCGCCCCCCTTCCCCGCCGTATTTTTTTTTACATACGTTACATGAACTTAGCTTTTCTGACTCCAATAACCCAGAAAATGACCTATTAGTTAACATTTTTGGATAAATTGGAAGCCGCTCCTCTTTATCCCCCCGCCCTCAACATCTGTTAGACGAAATTAATTTTATTGACCTCAGTAACCCCGAAAATGATATGTTAGTTAACATTTTTGGAAAAATTGCCAATCGCCCCATTTTACCCCCCCCCCCCCCCCGTTAATCTTTTTAACATGGGTTAGGCAAAATTAGATTTTCTGACCTCAGTAATTCCGAAAATAATATATTAGTTAACATATTTGAAGAAATTCTCTGCCGCTCCTTTTATTCTCTTTATCCCCCTCCCCTGAAACGCTTCTTTTAACATTTGTTAGAAAACATTTGATATTCTGACCTCGCTAGCCTCAAAATAGACATGTTAACATTTTGAAGAAATTCCTAGTCACTCCTTTTTATCACATCCCGTCCCCCCACCCGTTAATTTTTTAACATCTGTTAGACAAAATTAGATTTTCTGACGTCAATAACCCCGAAAATGACACCGTAGTTAACACTTTTGGACAATTTCCCAGTCTATCTTTTTACCGGCTGCAAAATATTATCAAAATTATTCTGCTCTGCTGGCCCTGTATACTTTTCAATATAAGTAAGAAAACTTATTGGAACTCAGTCGGAGTTACAGATTTAAATGATTTTCAAAAAAGTCTAAAACGCCACTGACGCATATACAAAAAAAAAACGTACATACGGGACAAATTGAGAACCTCCTCCTCTTTTGAAGTCGGTTAAAAATGGTGTTATTTTCTAGCATTAACCAGCACACTAAGCAACAAATAATTGAACACAATATTTTAAATACTTAATGCAATGTGTATTTAGTTATGTTAAAATAAATTAGTCTTTATGGTCTTTGTTTGGTTGAACAATCCGCGTATTTTAATTGATTTTGCAAAATCAATCTAAAGCCACCGCGCGCGTATTTATTCAGCCGAATAGGCCCAATTTTGCGTGAATAGCCGTCCATTTGTTCGTTCCCTAAATTTAGTCCGAGCGTCTGCTCGTGACAGTTATAGCGTCAAGATCCTTTTATTGGAATAAACGGAACCGGAAAATGTATTTGAGAAATATACGCTCTTTGTTGTTTGCTTATGAAAACTTCCAAGGAAACTTTAGGCGGCGCACAATGGCAAATTTTCTAATTCTAGCTGGCCAAAATTCTAAAGCATTCTAAAGGACATCAAAGGGTTATCGATTATTGATATGTAGATAACCAATAGATACCTTTTTAGCACGCCTTTATTACTATTAATTAACACGCTTTTATTAGCTTGACTTGTAACACTGTAATGGAATCTTACAACTCAGTTTTGACCTACTTCTAATTGTCGTATCGATTTGAAACTTTGCAAACAAGCACACACAGATTTTCAAATCCATTGTGCGCCCAGAGAAAGAAAGATGTAAACAATGAGACTCAACTGTTAATAGGACTGATAATTTTAGATTAAGAGCAAATTTGTGAAAACTGTATTTGAAGCTTTCTTTCTAAATAAATAATTAAAAAAAATAAAATTCCATTGACAATATAATAATATGTTTGTTTTTATTTGCATTCGCTGCGACTTGTCGTTTGGTAACAATTCTTGGACTGAGCTTAGACGATAAGCATGCGTATGCAAGTCACATTGCAGGATACATTTACTTGCTGGATTAAACGCCGAATAGGGGTTTGTGGGTGTTCATTAACAAAAGTTTCGTTTTATGTTTTAAAATTATAGGAAAACAGTCGAACATCGGTGTAGGTAACTTAAAATAAAATAGAGATTTTAGCGAGTAGAATTTAAAAAACAAGGCAAGCCCTCTGAAAAAGCTTAAGGTTAGTTCACAACTCGCTTATTTGATGTTTAATGGTTTTTTAGTTACGTTTCCCGACGGTTCTTGAACAAGTCTTCAATTTTTCAAATGTAAACATTTTTTGTCTCTTCAAATAAAAAAGTGAACTATTGGTCCAAATCCTCGTATAATCAATAATCCTGTATTATGCACAAAATTTTAAAAACCCCATTAAAACAGGCAGTTTTAATAATTTTTTGTGGCTACTAAAGTAAACATGTCCCTAATTTTTTTTATATATTTTTAGCAACATGTGCTAGTCCTCGTGTTTGAGATATAGATTAGCGAATCGGATAACACAAAGAAAAATATCAAATTGCTTTCACATGTGCCTAATTATTTTGTACTATCAGATTCTAACGAACAGGTTGACGCTTTCACACTAAATAATATTACGAAAGGTGGGTGTAATTTTTTTTAAGGGGACATCGAACCAAAAATGGATTTTTAAGTCACACCAGCGAATGGTTGAATGAAAATGTGATTTCAGCTGAATTGGAACCCTGTATACAGTCCAAAATCGACCTTTAACATTTAGAGAAGAAAAAAATCTCACCCCCCCCCCCCCCACTAATTGAAATAAAATTTAAGTTGTGTTAAAAATTATATCTGAAATGATTGCAATGACACTGAGAGTTCTAAATATTTTTTTAACCTCTCGACATCATCACAAGCGTATTTTCAAACCACCAATTAAAAACCTTCAGCAAACCTTCAATTTTGTAAATGTTATGATTCAAAAATTACGAGGGGGGGCGGCAGACATTAAAGAGCCGCACCGTACATAATTTTGAACCCCTAGACTGTCAAAATGTGCCACTGTGCGGCGCGGCGGTGGTAACGGGGAGACCCTAATTTCGCTGTTTGGATTCATTGCTTTCTAAGGCTAGATGATTTTAAACCGACGACGAAGAGCTTTTATTTTAGAATATATAATTTAAATAAATAGATTTTGTTTGTCGAGGGAAATGTGTATGTTTGTAGTGGATTATTAGTTTAACTTAAGAAGACTGGGTTTAAAGTTTGCTCAGTTTCGAACGGTATAGGAACGAGAAACTTTATGTGTTACTTTGCAGGTTAGTTTAAGTTTTGTTTAACCCAGCTCCTAAATTTGCTGAACTAATTATATTTTGGACAAAGAAACATTTAGTTACATCATCTGCAAATACTAAAATATCAGTTTTAAATTTCGCCGTTTACTCTGTATGGATGTTTGTGTAAATGTTCTAGATTCTTTAGGAACCACCGAATGGATTCAGACACGATTTATTCAAGACATTGTACAGGGTGGTGCACCTCTACAGAGAAATTTTAGAACTGATTCTTTGGCAAAAAACAAGAACATAATTCTTTGAAAATCCGTACATAGGATACTTTTTGGAATACCTATGGACTGTCCTTATTACCGTTAAAGTGGGAGTTGTTAGGGATGACAAACCTTTTGAGCCCCCAATTTTGTTTTTTTGCGACATCACTATCCTTTCGTAGAGAAACAACATTCATGTTTTATCGTTCATCTTTTGCTTATCTTGGATTTTTTTGAAATCTTGTTTGGATGATTTGGCAAGGCTAAATTTTTCATATGGTCTATGGACTTTTAATCTCAGAGATTCAAGTTTTTTAGATCGTGACCCCCAACAAATATCACTCTGTAGATTTTTACGAATGGTTAGGTTATAAGTACTCCAAAAATGTGTAGAATAAATAAGAAAAACCGGAATAAAATTAAAATTTTGATCACAATGCATTTCGGAAAACAGAAGGGTTTCCCCCTATTTTTGGTCAAAAAACACTTGTAAAACTTTGTCGGAGAAGTTTTGCAACACCCTGTCTTGGCTACTAATCGCAACTAGACAGTGGACTAGGTGAGCAATGACATGGTCCTAGTCGTTAAATTCAGTTAAAAGACAAGCCATTTATAAAGTCTAAAGGAAAAGGTTGTGTATATAGAAACCTAAGAATATTTAATTGTTACTCACTTTCAAAAGCTATTACTAAAAATATTCAAAATATTTTTCTAAAGTCATTAATAAACTTTTATCGTGTATTTTTACACAATATAAATAAATTTCAAAAATTTGTATAATAGTCGGCTAAAATGATAGTTCTAAATGTAAAAATGTTTTCAATTTTCAGGAAGATATAAATTTGAATCGTGGCGGCTAAGTGATTTACGCAAGTTCCTTTCTATCGAAGTTAAGCCTCTGAAGTAGCCTAAGATTTATTAATTGGTTAGATTTTATCTCCCGGTTTTAAAACATCCGCGTTGGACCGTTGAAAATAAATTAAACGCCGCTTATATATACGTACCATTGTGTTGTTTGTTGCCTATAAATCTTGGTTTGTACGTATACCTATTTTTAGCCTATGCATTTTCGAAAAATTTAATGAGATCTTTAATTATTGGCCATGCAATAGTAACTAAGCATGAGCAAAGGGAATGTATATTTTAGGATATTAATTCGCGTTATAGTTATTTTTACCTCATCACTCACATTTTTTTGTAGTGGCAACACACCACGTGTAATACTCCGCCTGAGAAGTATTATTAAGATGCAGTAAGGTAATGTTGCCTGATTCCGTACTCAATTTTAACGTAACGGTGAAAGCAGTGTGTGCCAAGAAAGCCTCCACTCAGCCAGTTTTTTTGTCGACTCGCTTCAGTTAAATAGTCACTGCTAATTTTCTATGTTACCTAACGTTACAAAATAAAGACTAAAACCTGGCCAGACAACGTGCCTGAATAAATTAAAAGAAAAATGTATGTAAATCGGTGGTTTTCGAGTTATAAGAGTACAAACGGACAGACGGGAGGCGGTGTGTTTTATTTTGTGTAGCGATTTAGGGAAAAACTTATAAGTCACTTTTTTCTTTACGAGACTTTTCTGGCTATATGAATTATAATAAAATGTAGGCCTTTAAAATATGAAAGACGCCATCAAAAGCATTTTCCTATTAAAAGGAATTTCGGTCGTCGCGTCGGCTTTGACCCTTTTTTAGGGAATAATTATGTTGAAGACCCAACGTCATTTGCGGGGTCCTTTGTGAAACCACTGAGTTATATTAACATTGTCCTATGTCGTATGTGAATAAGATGGACATAAAACGTTTTTGTGATGTGGTTATTTCTTTCGTTCCCTTTATCTTGTTTACTTCTATTTGTTTCTTTAACAACAGTTTTGAATTATTAATAACAAACCACACGACAGACTTTAAAAAAAAATGTGTAGTGTGTGTAGCGTTAAGGCGAATAAGTATTAGGATTCCATACACCAGAAGATACTGGTGGATTCTTAATTTAAGTATCGCCATCAACTTAAGAGCATTCATCACCAGCTGAAACATACTAATTTGTTTCAAAGAATTGCACCAAAACTAACCAACGAAATGATACGAAATTTTGGAAATATATTATAATTTTATAGCAAAATGAGGGAAAGTCATTTAAAAAGAAAAATCAAAAAATTATTTTTAAAATTTTTGTTATTTTGTAATATTTATTTTTTTAAAAGACTTTCCCTCATTGTTCACGATTTTCTCTATAATTTATGCGGAGATCGAATTTTTGATTAAACCTTTAGTTTTCGGTAAAACTTTGGAATTCCGTAATTAATGAATTTTGGAGAAAATCGCGTAGCTTTTTCGGCAGTTAACACATTTTGGCAACACAGCAAGCATCGTACGACACCGGGAGCAGTCTTATTATTAAGATTAGCGTGTGATTGTGATTTGGATTTTCGGTGTATTTAAATAGCTATCATGGGGCGGACTAGAAAGAACGAAAATTTGTGTCAGAAAACGATTATGTTCATCCACAAGTCGCAAAAATAGACGACATTCTATGAAAAAACGGTAAGTAGTGTGTAAGTAGTTCTACTGGTTACGGTAGGTATATATGATTTATATGAAATTAACCGATATAAACACGTAATAGTCTAAGATCCGAAGTAAGCTCGCCCTTCACCGATCTGCTTACCGGATAAAAAGCATTTTTCATCAAACATAATATGTTAACAAATATATGGCGAATGGGTTGCCTAATGAAATATGGTCATGGCTATCCTTAATTAAAAATACTGTAACTCATTTTTTGTTTAATATTTCACTCACTTGCTTACCAAACGAACTTAATACACTAATCGAAAGTATAAAGCATAAGGAACATGCAAAAGTTAGGTTGCCTACTTTTTTTCGGTCCCTATACCGGGTTGCCAGGTACTTATAAACAGGTGAGTCGATTTTAGTAATTTGTACTCATCTGCTTTCTCTTTGAAACTATATTAAAATAAAGATAATTTTATTCCGCACACGGTGGTATAAGGTTGCCTGCGAAAAATCGGTCATGAATCACGGTTGCCAGGCTTTGAAATTTAAAAATTGGAGCAAGCGATGCGCGACAGAATCATTGCGCGTACTATTCGGTGCGATAGAGGAGGACACAGCATAGCAGCTGCGCGTGACGCGACGTTCGGATGAAAGAGAAACTTTTTTTACATGACACTAATGTGTTCATCATTTTACATACATTTTACATACCCTAATTTCGTTCATATTAAAAATCCAAATTTCATTTTTGGGTTGAAGCTTTAGTTGACAAAAACACATTTTTTGCCATAAAAAAAACAATTGAATATTGATTGTGGTTTCTCCGGAGGTGAGTTTAAGTTTTTATTTTCAATGGCAACCTACCAATTTTTTTATACCATTAGATAGCTCTTTAAATTCCCTTTTCGGTGACATAGGTATCATAAGTGGTAGTTTGCTCTCAAAATGGCGACACTGGAGGCATTTTTCTCAGTTTGAGTAGGTCGCCATTTTGAAGTCCCTGGTTGTTTCATTAAATAACTCTGTAGTTTCGTGAGGAAGACTGTTTAACTTTTATTTTTTAACATCATTTCGTAAAACTCTTTTTAAATAATTGGTATCTGCAAATTTATGTTTTACTAATATTGCCCATTTTTAAAGCAAATTTTCACCAAAATATTAAATAGAAAGGACCAAAAGTAAAATAGCCGTCGCGTAGTACATGTTACTAATTACCTAAAATTATCAAAAACACATTTTAACGGTTTTTTCTAAAAAGAAAGTCAAATAAACAAGACAAAGTACGTTAAAAAGAACATTTATTTAACATAAAATCGGCTATGCATTTACCTAAGTTGGCGTTAAAAAACAGCCCACTTAGGTAAATGCATAAATCTGATTTTATGTGTAATAAATAATGTTATTCTTAACGTACTTTGTCTTATTTGATATTTTTTGGAAGAAAACCGGTAAAATGTGTCTTTTTGATAATTATTATCAAAAAGACACATTTTACCGGTTTTCTTCCAAAAAATGTCAAATAAGACAAAGTACGTTAAGAATAACATTATTTATTACACATAAAATCAGATTTATGAATTTACCTAAGTGGGCTGTTTTTTAACGCCAACTTAGGTAAATGCATAGCCGATTTTATCTTAAATAAATGTTCTTTTTAACGTACTTTGTCTTGTTTATTTGACTTTTTTTTTAGAAAAAAACCGTTAAAATGTGTTTTTGATAATTTTAGGTAATATAATAAGTAACATGTACTACGCGACGGCTATTTTACTATTGGTACTTTCTATTTAATGTATTGGTGCAAATTTGCTTTAAAAATGGTCCATATTAAGAAAACATAAATTTGCATACACAAATTATTTTAAAAGAGTTTTACAAAATCATTTTAAAAAACAAAAGTTAAACAACCTTCTTCACTAAACTACAGAGTTATTTTATGAAAATAACAACCAGGAACATAAAAATGGCGATCTACTCAAACGGAAAAATGACTCCAGTGTCGCCATTTTGAGAGCAAACTACCACTTATGATATATTACCGAAAATGGAATTTAAAAAGGTATCTAATGGTATAAAAAAATTGGTAGGTTTCCATTTAAAATAAAAAACTTAAACTCACCTCCGGAGAAACCACAATCAATATTCAATTGTTTTTTTATGGCAAAAAATGTGATTTTGTCAACTAAAGCTTCAACCCAAAAATGAAATTTGTATTTTTAATATGAACAAAATTAGGGTATGTAAAATGTATGTCAAATGATGAACACATTAGTGTCATGTAAAAGAAGTTTATTATAAAACAATAGAAATACATGCATGCGCACTCTCCTTCATCCGAAAGTCGCGTCACACACAGCTGCTATGCTGTGTCCTCCTCTATCGCACCGAATAGTACGCGCAATGCTTCCCTGTCTCGCATCGCTTGCTCCAATTTTTAAATTTCAAAGCCTGGCAACCGTGATTCATGTCCGATTTTTCGCAAGGGCGTTCGCAATAAAATTATCTTTATTTTAATATATGTTTCAATGAGAAAGCAGATGAGTACAAATTACTAAAATCGACTCACCTGTTTATACCTGATGGCAACCCGGTATAGGGACCGAAAAAAAGTAGGCAACCTAACTTTTGCATGTTCCTTATGCTTTATACTTTCGATTAGTACCTATTAAGTTCGTTTGGTAAGCAAGTGAGTGAAATATAAAAAAAAATTAATTACAGTATTTTTAATTAAGGATAGCCATGGCCATATTTCATTAGGCAACCCATTCGCGATATATTTGTTAACATATTATGTTTGATAAAAAAGACTTTTTATCCGGTAAGCAGATCGGTAAAGGACGAGCTTACTTCGGATCCTGTACTATGATTAAATAAAATAATATAAACCAAGCGCCAATTGAACTGTTAAATATAACATTTTGATCCATTTTTGACACCCCGTACATCTGAAATGACTTGATAGATTTTAAAAAACGAGGTAGATTTGTTCTCTTTGGCACAAGAAGCATACATCAAAAGTGCGTAATTTGTGAAAGGAATTGATTTCTAATGAATCGCTCTCTCAGAATTTTTCTCGGTTTTAAAATCAATTAAGCTGTTTTAGATTTACGGGATGTTCAAAATGGGGTAATATGTTACGTTGACGCTCTATTGACCGTGAACTTCGGATATAGCAAAACTCCGCTTATTACGTAGGTTAGGTTGAATTCAAAAATTATTTCTAAACACCAAAACCTTTAAATCAGGGTATTTTTGTTACACAATAGCGTTATAAGTAACCTACAAATTTACTATTATATAAGAAATTTTTATTTCTACAGGAAAGTACAAATAATAATTCTCCAAATATTTATTACACCTAATAAATTTCTTTATTTTGACAAGTTGCAAACAATTCTGCAATAGCGATACCTAGGTATAGTTTCACACTGTAGGAGATATAATTTGATTATTTGGTATTTTAGCTAGTAGTATCCCTGGTGGGTATTTCACATTAAAATCGAAATTTTTCCATTCAAATTTGAAATTTTTAACATAGTAATATGGTTTCACATGATAAGTATACTGTTGATGCTAATAAATACTGTATCACCGATATTACGACCTCCCGGCTATAACGAATTATTTAAAGATCCCCTTAAATTCCTCGATGATTCGTTATATCCGAAGTTCACTGTAGTTATGAAATATGAAAATTATAACTAACATCATTGCCAACATGTTTTTATAAGTAAAATAAAAGCAACAACTTTCAGGAAAAAAATAGGATCAAATACTCAGAAGTCTAAACAGAATAGTTCTAGCAGTGCTAACAACATTGCTATGCAGGCGAACAGGTAAAAATAGTGTTTTTTTTTAGTGTGAACTACCGGAAGGTCTTGAAAAGTCGTTAATAAGCCAAAAAATAACATTTTTAGCGCTAAGAATAAAAAGTGCAAAATACTCTAAAAGGGGGACTGCATTTTAGTATCGGTAATAGAAATTTTTTAATCGGAAAGAAATAAATAAGTACAAATAAATGCAGTTTTTATCTATTTTTTAACGCTTTTGCATGATATCTGTGCAATTTTAAAAATTAATTTCATCTCATTTCAGCTTTTGCTTTTTAATTTTAATAAATCGTGGCATAATGGCATTTTAAAAATTTATTTATGTTTCCTATCTAGAATTTTGAGATCCACGTACAAGAATTATTTTTAAAAATTATTGTAAATACAAAAACAAAAGTTTCATATTCTTTTTCTAAATTAATTATTACAGTTTCTATTAAAAACTGGAGAATATTCTTTTTCTAGAATATTCTTTTTTTAGATAAAACGTGATGAATCCTTTTGGCAAAATAAAATGTTGCCGAAATTAAGATATTATTATTAAGAATTATTTTAGAATTATTTAAGAATTATTTTTAAAAATTATTGTAAATACAAAAACAAAAGTTTCATATTCTTTTTCTAAATTAATTATTACAGTTTCTATTAAAAACTGGAGAATATTCTTTTTCTAGAATATTCTTTTTTTAGATAAAACGTGATGAATCCTTTTGGCAAAATAAAATGTTGCCGAAATTAAGATTTTTTATGACAATTTTATGTTTCCTGAACTGGTTGATCCGCTTTTGCCAAAAACCCTACCCATTGGAGATAACATATGTGAAGGAAAAGTATCTTATATTATTCCATAAATTTGTTTGCTGTTATGTCATTAGGTAGTATTATTTTATAATATTACACATTTATTAATGCACTTTTTCTTATAGATACGTACAAAAAAGAAAGAAAAGGCTGCCAGTCTACCTACCTATCTGTTTATGTATTTCTGTCTATATCTATTTTTTACAACTTTTATTTTTTCCAAATAAATAACGAATTCTTGAAAATTTGTCTTTAATTTTTAACGATTCCCATATGATAGACAAAAAGATTAAATAAACAAATAAGACATAATGATTAAAAAGAAATCAAGATCAATAATTATTATCAAAGAATGTCCTATGTCCAACATTTAATAGTTTGCGATTATTTACAGTGAAAAGTGAAATAATTTGAAATCCTAAATACATAATATAAACTTGCTCAAAAATAATGAATTATTCTTCAAGAAATCAAGTCCTGTCCTAATACAACTCACGACGGCGAGGTCGCGTCGCGTCTCCGAATGGCCATGTTGCCAGATTGCTCATTAACATTGATTTACGCTCTTCAGTGGCGAAATCCCGAATCGGAGCACGCGGTCCACTGATGTAGGCTCTTAAATGGCGGGTATTTGTATGTACACGCGTAGCAATTGACTGAATAAAGCTATTTGTCCCACATGCGGTAATTCGTGGTTAATACCAACTGGAAAAAGTAAACAGTACAAAATATGTTTTTTCTAATGTCGGGTTACTGTTTTAGTTGTAGTGGAAAGTAAGAAGTACCTTCTATATTGGTTTTAAAAATTATATACAAAAAAATATTTCTATATAACAATGGATTTTTCCTGCAGGTAAACAATGAAGCCAATAAGGGCTAATAATAAAAGCAATAAATAACATCCCGCCCTTGGGTCCTTTTTAATACCTCGTCGGTTATAAATCCCCGAGCATGTTGCCTACCTTATTGACGACAAAATCTCTTTCCGAAAACAATAGCAATATTTCTCCTTTTCGTATATACCCAAATAACTTTGATAAAAACATAGAGGAGCCCATATAATTACTAAAGACCAAAAAGGGTAATATAGGACGGTCGAGAAAAACGGAAAGGGGTCGTTCTCTAAAACGTGGGTTCTGAACCCGTATTTGCAATATAGAGACACTGCAACAGCAGGTCGTTTGGCCCGGTGGTTCACTTCACTACGAGTCCTACAGAACAGTAGCCGCGTTGTAATATAACCAATCTGTGTTTGTGTTAACCCCATCACCAATGGCATTGATTAAGTACTGAAATTTGATAGAAATTGTTGATTCTATCCAAAAGAGAGTCATTTGATTGGTTGATGAATGTGATGATCTGTGTCTCTTTTACAGATGTTTTTAGAGATTTTAATCAAAAGAACTAGTCTCGACCATTTTGCTTTTCTATGACTGTTCGTAACAAAACAACGAGAAGCGGGTCACATATCCACCTTTTATTGTCCACCTACAAAAACCAACTTCTTTCGCTCATTCACCCCCTAGGGTCACCATATCAAGGAACAAATTGCCTGCAGAGGTTTTCCCATCCTGTCCCAATGGCCAATCCTATCCCTTATCAATGATTACATTTCCTTTCTCTTGAGACGCCTACATTTTGTTAGCACCCAGGCTTGAAGTCTCTACCATTTTCCGCATTCTTTTAAAGATGTACATGATACATACAGGTATGTATTTTAAATTATTATTTAGTTATGAGAAAATTACACACATTAAAGAGCTTCTTCTTATAAACCGTATATAAACCTTTTTTAAAGAATAACCCACCAAGAAAAAAGCGTTTACGAGAGCCACATTGTCCGTAGAATCAGTTCGGTAGCTCTAACTTACGAGATCACATAAACTGGAGCGTATTGAGCAATAATAGGAAAAGTTGGACAGAGTCGGATTTAAAAGCAATTCGGGGAATTGGGTTGAAGTTTTAAATGGAATCGAGTTCTTTGGTGCATAAATGCGTATTTGATTGGCTCGAATTGTTTTAGGAAAAGATACAAAACCAATTGAAATGTAGCAAAAAAAGAGAAATATCAAGAACACAAATTACTAAATGCAGAAGAAAATGATTGTTGTTGTATGACCTCATGACCTGTGAATAAGGGCTTATATTTTAGATTAGATTTTGACGGATTTTTGCCTTTCTCGCTAGGAGGAAGTATTGGAATCATGAAAAATTATCCCTCGAGATTTTTATAGAACAAGATTTTATCTAATAATGTAAGCATAATGAGGAGGTAATTCGTGCTACTTGTGCTGATTTTTCCAAAAATTTTAGACGTTTTATTTACTTTAATATAAATTCGATCCTGTGCAAAATAAAAACTTGGCGAAATGAAATACACCGATACAAAAACAATCTCAACTCAATCGAAATATATTTTAGGACATTCGTAACTATAACTTATAATAGCGTATTTTTCTATTTTTATTGGGTTCTCTCTATTGTATTGTATATTTTAATATTATATGGAAGCACTGCCTTAGCAAATTACGTATGGCGAAGGAAATGAAACATCGATAATAAAATGGCAAAAGTTCGACGGTAAATGAATCGAAAAGTGGACAAATAAGGGAAAAGGATGAAAAAAGGTCATTTGTAAACAACTTTTTTTACGGAAGAACCTTTTTAGTAAAAGATTTGCCAAATTCAATCTCTTAAGTAGCCAAAAAAATAAAATATGGTCGAATAACTTGTGGAACTATTGTATTTATTTGTTTGGAAAATTTTATTACATTATAACTCGCTTATTCAAAAGGGACATTGGAAAAATTATCGATGCTTTGGCTATAGATTCCATTATTTATATGAAATTTTTGAGTTTTTATGGAGCTGGTTAATCTGACTGGTAAGAACCTTTTAGAAAATTTGTCTCAATGTTAGTTGGAATATTTATTATATTTTTTGATATCCAAGAGAGTTTTCAACTCAAAGCTCAGTTGTCTTTCTGTGACGAACATCACAAAACTTTTCTGCAAAAATTTCACTATTAAGTCCTAATATCATTGCTAGTCGCAAAGGAACATTGTTAGATCGTTTAGAATGTTTTATTATTTTCGATATCTACAACTCCTAAATGGATTTTAAGCCAAAAAAAATAACCTACATTTTAAATTGACTTCCGAAAATTCCGTAGTAATATAAATCAGTATAGATTTATTTTAATTAATATTAAACACTAATTAATCTGTATCTACTTGCTATCCCATTATCTCAATACAACATACAAACATAATGTAAATATAAGTGTTATTTACTAGTAGAGCGATGTTAACACAATTCTGATAACTACATGTTATATCAATATAATAGCTCAATTTCTGGTATTTCACTAAAATAAACAGATCAAACTCTCAGTGATTGGAAAACATCAATTTAGATTAAATAGGAAGTATATATAGGAAGACAGTTTAACGACGTATAATGGGTTGTTTCAGTCATTTCGCGTTTTCAATAAAAATATGTTAATATCTCGGTTAATATTATTGCGCAATCAGTCAATCGAAACACGCTCACAAAACATTCGGTTAAGCGCAATCTATACTTGCACACGTAGTGTTCCGTGCCATCAGCCCCCCCCCCCCCCCCCCCACCCCACTACACCTGAGCAAACCTCGGCCGACCGATCTCCGCCCATCTGCCTCGCTACCCGCCGCCGACGGCACCAACGTCCTATCACATCGCGTATGCACTGAGAGGGCCAAATTAAAAATTTTGAAAAAAGGGTGAGGATATTTTTTGTCAAAAAACTTTTTCTCTAAAACCAATGGTTCAGCAGTTATAAGGAAATAAACAATTAAATTGTTTATAACAATTAATCGCGCTAGATTTTTTCCATCCTGGCAATTTTCGTTCAATCTACACCTAATATGCTCAATGTTCATGAATTTTTTCAGATTTTTGTGAGAGATCCTTCTGATGATGAGGGTGGGGGACAGCAATTTTTACGCGTTTTTCCGAAAAATGTTTTAAAAAATGCATAAAAAAATTCATCACATACATCGTCGTTAAATTCGTGGTTCAATAAGCTTGCATTTGACACCCTACACGATGCGCTTGAAAAAATTTTGATTTGCTGTGCTCAATTTACCCTCCGAAATTAATCCCCAGAATTAGAATTTACCTTTTTATACTTCACGTCTATAATTGGGCCACCACACTCTATCTCTGTGCTAAATTTCAAATTTTTACGCCGAATATTTTCAGAGAAAATCGCCTGTGACAGACGAACGGACGGACACCAAAGTGATTCCATAAGCGTTCCGTTTCATGAAACACTAAAAGTTACTTCGGCTGGACGAATAATAACAAAAATATTAGTCAAATTCTCCAACGCTAGTCCAGTCTAATGTCACAACAAAAAGTTTTAAACTGACAAGTGTAAGAATAAGACAACCAAGTTTTATACTATGAATTTATTTCTAAGCTTTTTCGCAAATTTATAAAGAAACGGGCAATTTGAGTACGTACTTTTGACAATACTAATTTTTTTTTCAGATAAGTTTACACAATTTACATTAATTTGAAATACAGTCCTCTAATCAGTGCTTGAAGCACTGGCCCCGAGGATAACCAACCAATATAAAATTACCAATGGAGGATCACAACATACTTAGCGATTATCCTAATTCAGGCTTAGGTCTACCGAATATTTATTATATGAATGCACTGATAAATTATCGTTCTGAGTAATTCAATATTCGATGCTCGCAATCTCGTCCTAATCAAAATCGGCGTATTAAAATTTTCTGACCTGAAACAGTTCCCGGATCTAGATCGCTATACAAACAGTTACAAACGACACAACCGAGCCGATATAATGGCGTCCATACATCGTCAGTTATTACTACCCCGAGACTTTTGCATTAGTAATCATAAACAGGAAGTGTAACTTCGGTTGTATTACATAAATAAATAAAGGCGGCTGGAGGATTCCAAGTTTACCGGGGATCGTTAAACAGATTTAAGAGTCCACAATAAGGAATCTGCACATATTCTTTTTATGCATACATCGTTTAAGGAAGTCATTAGTCATTACAAACCCAAAAAAAAAATATTTTTAAGAAAATTACTACGATAATTATTATTTAACTACAAAAAATGTTTACTTTTCGGTATAATTTATTAGATTTTAAAAAGCGGCCATTTTTCCTTAGTGAATAGTGACGTCAGGAGATCGGCAAAAATATCTACATGTTAACGTAAAGCTTATCCTAAAGTCGCACAGGTTTCTTTTTTCTCGGAAACAGTCAGAGGGGGAGCAATCGATTTTTTTGGGTTGATAGAGGAATAGTGCAACTAGCTTCGGTAAAAAATTCAGTTACAGGATGTTTCGTTTCGGAGCTGTTAAACGTCAGTCAAAATTTCCGTGATTTCCGTTGAAATCGGGTAGGTACAGGTCGCAAAAGTGAATCAAATCGATGTAAATTTTTGGAAGGTGTAGAGGACCCGGAGCTTCAGAACTCTATTGAAACTGGTGAGAATCGGAAAATGGCAAGTAATTCTATTGAAATTTTTTAAGTCGAAAAATGCCATTTGCAAGACCCCTCTTTGGTACCTAATAACTCAAAAACGAAACGTCGGATCGAAAAACGGATTCATAACTGAGACTTTAAAATCTCAAATACTTTTTTTTGCAATACATTTACCTAAACCTAAAAAAAATGGATATATTTCAGATTTATTTGGGTTATATGCCTATTCCGTATTTGTCTCATATAATATGTGAGTACTTAGTGCTGTCGCGTCGTAGTACAAGAGCAATTTATGTTTCTCAATAATAGGTCTTTTTCATAGTTTCGACAAATACGTTAGGTTCTTATGTGAAAACGCCGTTTTGCTTCTCCGCTGGTAAATAAAGGATAATATACTTTCTTATGCTCTCTCATTCGTTATACTCGTACTATACGTATTGTAAATAACTGTACATTGATTAAGCCATTGCACTTTGAAATACCCATACGACAGTAGTCTCTGCCGCGTTTACGAGGGATTCTGCAACAAATTTTTAACAAACCACACCACGTTGGGGCAGAAATGAGGCCAACTGGCAAACTGTCCATACTTTTTATAATTAAAATATACAGGGTGTTGCAAAACTCTACGGACAATATTTGATTCTTGGCCAAAAACAAAATTCTTTCAGTTAAATTGACGATCAAAACAAATAATATTTTAACTAGTTTTTAAATACGAACGATGCACCAAGGACATCGAAGTTCTTAAGTGGATACATTTTCTTGTACGGTGATGTTAAAATATAACCCCACAGCAAGCGTAAGGAAATTATCCTCTGTAGAGCACTTTAAATTTTCCAGTTTCCATAATGCTCGCTTATATCCACATGTTTCTTAGCTAAGCAAATACTTTGACTACCAATTTACTTTATAACATCATGGCTCTCTTGCCGATGGAGAGGCAGTAAGCTATTTTGTAACCTTAAACAAGGGGATCGAAGGAGAACACATTGCGTTCAATGTGAGCCGTTGTAATTAATTAACTAACTAAAATACAAACTACTTACTTTTTCACGTTAGTAAAATAATAGTGTTGTAGATGTGTCATCTATGCGCGTACTAGATGCTAGTTTTGATATCGTGATTGCGCTTCTAATGTTTCATTCATTTCATTCATTCATTTCAAGTCATAAAATAATGTTTTCTCATTTTTGACTTAAAAGTCGATTTTGACAATGTGGCCCCAATTTTAGAAAAAAATAAACTTCATATTCGTATTCAGCACCCTCGAAAACATAGGGATAGACCATTATTAGCGACTAGAACGAATCAGAGGAGCAACTCCGGGTGGTTATAGTTTTATATAATCGCCACAATGCAATCGTGTTGTTTTTGTCTTCCGGTCATTCGACAGCGAACGTTAAACAGAGCGAACAAATATCGCTTTGTCTCTACAAATAGAAAATTTTACGACCTCGGGGAGTCCTACCTTTGGTCACACTCTCGTGTTTCTAAGCGACTTTTTGGGGGTTTGCCGCTTGCCTAAGAGCGGTGGCCCAATTTTAGACGTGAAGCATAAAATGTTTAATTTTGATTTTCTTTAAAACATTTTTTGGGAAAAACACACACAAAAAATTGCTGTCCCCACCCTTATCACCAAAAGGATCGCTCAGAAAAATCTTAAAAAAATCATGAATATTGAGAATTAGGTGTAGATTGAGCGAAAATTATCAAAAAGTTGAATTTTGATTCTGGGGGTTAATTTCAGGGGGTAAATTGGGAAATGGAAAAATAAATTTCAAGTGCATCGTGTAGGGTGTCAAATAAAAGTTTATTGAAGCACGAATTCAACAATATATATGATGTATTTTTTATGTATTTGTTTAATCATTTTTTGGGAAAAACGCTTAAAAATTGCTGTCTCCCACCCTAATTACTAAAAGGATCGCTCAGAAAAAATCATGAACACTGAGAAGTACTCTCAATCGCTCTAGTACTTTCAGTATTAGAGCTAATATTATCAGATTAGTATATAGAGGAAAAGTATCAACTTCAGGTTTCTTCTCCTCTATACGACAATTAATAAAAAGGCGCTAATATAGTACACTTTTTACTGTCTTAACATTTACTTTATCTGACATTGACCATTCAGATTCTCCACCCCTGAGCGACTCTTACATTGTACGCTCTTTGTTCCCGAAAATATGTATTTTAAGCGGCATATTAAGACCGAGATGAACTTTAGCACAAATTTTAATTAAAATTCATTGGTATTCAGCGTCAGCCGAGGACCTAAACCGGTGCAGAGAGAGTTCAATTAAAAAATACTACGCTCATTTAAGGAGGAAAAATATCACCGGGATAAAAGCGCTTTACGCTCTTAAACCTCCTTTCCCAAAGTGATTTCCACTCGAGGGCTTTACGACCGAAAGATGTTAATTTTTTTTTATCGGCCCATCATGAATTTTGCAATTATTATTGTTTATGGGACCGGAAAAATCAATAGAAATTAGAAGTTTCTTAGAAAGTTTAAAACTCAAAAGTTCATCTCGCTAAGATGTACCTAATCAAAACAATTTGGGAAAATTATATACTTCCTATGTTTCAGAAATAAGATCTAGCCTAGAATATTATTCCCTCATATGGGGAGCGACATCACCCTCGACACATAGCATCTTTGATTCTACCCAAAAAAGAGCCATTCGACTTATCATTGACCCAGTCCTCACAAGAAACCTTCCTTCTCTTCGCTCATCGCCGCAATGTGGGTGATCTGTCTCTGTTCTACAGATATGTTTACGGATTTTGCGCAAGAAAATTATTAGCCTCGATCATTCCCCCTTTGACTGTTCCTAATAGAAACGCGTCACATATGAATCCCTGTACAGGGTGTCCAATTTTCGACACTTTTGCAGGGTAACTCAGTTATCTTTAAATATAGAAAGGTGCGTTTTTCGCAATACTGTGTTACTTCTTCGTGAAACTACAAACATAATTTTGATAGCTCCCTTCGTTTCGGAGATACCGGGCGATTTTGAAAATGTGTCATTTTCAAACAACATCAAACCCATAACATTATTTTGCTGATTCATACCTAGACACAGCATATTATGGAATACATATCTTGCAGAGGTTAACTCCCCCCCTCCCAACCTCAAATCGCCAATGGTCCGTTAGTACTAGCTTGAACTGTACGTGGGCTGTACTAGATAAAAAAAATTGTAAAATGTGTTAAACAAGTTAATTATCTTCTGAAAGCAACCAGACATTTTATCGATGAATATCTGCCTTGGCATTTGTCTTTTTCTAGGATGATTATTATTGATTAAACAGTGCATGGATAGATGCCCGTCACTTTATACGTGCGGTTAGGTACTTTCGCGAACTAATGGGGAATGTTTCGTAAATGAAATAAGTGCCTCTCGTATTATACAGTGTGAAATAAATTAATTCGAAAAAATGTTTCCCTTCATACCCTAAAGGGCAATTTGGACTGTCATCCCTCAGGGACCAAGCAAGCCCATGGGCATAACGTCCCGGCGCATCCCTCACAATTTATACTATATAGACCAGTGGCTTTACCCGAAAAACCTTAAAGTTAAATTGGGCTTAATTTGAATAAGAAGGGCGGTAATGAAAATCAAGGGGCCGGGGAACATCGCGCTCCTTTTCTTCTTTTCTTATCTTGGGTTTTTAGTGCCTTTAAAAGTCGTTCAGATAAAGACGGATAAGTCGGCCGTAATTTGTCGCTAACTTTTTAAGAAGAGGATTTCGACCAAGGTTGAAAAATAAATTTTAAATTACTTACTATAAGCGTTCGCCGAAGACTTTGCTCGCGTTCTTTTGTTTATACTATGATATGAAAGAATATCATAATAATAACAAAAATAATTTGTGGCGCCTAGCGGTCAGTAGCGG
Source organism: Philopedon plagiatum (assembly GCA_963971165.1). Taxonomy (NCBI): domain Eukaryota; kingdom Metazoa; phylum Arthropoda; class Insecta; order Coleoptera; family Curculionidae; genus Philopedon; species Philopedon plagiatum. The sequence goes on from OZ020194.1 coordinate 97,791,304, forward strand.
CACTAAAGCATCCTGAGGTCAATCGGTCATATTGACAATGTGAGTACTAGAGCGCCGTGTCACTCTGTTTTAAAGAAAAAGAAAACGTATTTTTGGAAAAAGTTCTTATATCTTACAAATCACTAGAATATGAGGTTTCAAATTCGACATCCTTTCTTTTAATAATAAAAATTATCTGAAAAGCAAATTCGGGCGAAGCCGCGGATGGGTTACTGGAACCAATATCACAGTTTATGAAATTAAATTTGATACTAATAAATAGATTTCTTGGAGAAAACTGAACAAACATGTGGGGGAGAATACACACGGTGTCCAAGATAAGGACGACCAGTATGTGGATCTCGTTAATAGTTAGAAATACAAAATTGGTTAAAGGGAAAAAAAGTTGCGCAATTAAAGAACTAATATATAATGATGTTCCGAAATTTTTCAGATAATTTTTTATTTTCGAGTTATTTTGATAAAATTGAATATTCCAATTTTTAATTCAATTTTTTCGTGGGGCAAAACTAATAAAACTTCTTTATAGCAACTTTTAATGAACTTAAAAATTACGTATAGAAATGTAGTCAATCCAATATTTAATCCAATCCAATATTTAAATGTAGTCAATCCAATAATATTTAAAAATTACGTTATCAATTTATCAACTTCATTTTTTTAAATACGTTCCTGATCTTTTGATTGTTCTTTAATTACGCCACTTTTCTCTCATTTAACCAATTTGGTATTTCTAACTATTAACGAGATCCCCATGCTGGCCCTCCTTATCTTGGACACCGTGAATATTTAAATTTTGAGCTCTTTGAACTAGTCAGCAATTTTTTATTCTATTTCTTTACCTTTGCAATGGTATACGCATATCAGGATTTAAAAAACAAATCTTTTATTACGCAACCTACTCAGAGAAGAAAAAATAATCTACACCACTGACATCAAGCTAGATAAGGCTGTTTTCTTTGTCGTTAATTATATGATTAGAATTTCAAAGTTTTCTCTCGAAATTAGGGTAAACAAACAAGTAAATAAGGAGTTTCTTGACATAAGCATGTGGAAAATACTTTGTGGCACAGCTTTGCCACAGTAAACTTGTGATTTATTATAGGTACGCACTCACATGCATGACTCTTGAGAAATAACCCAAACAGTAAAGTAAAAGTAACCAACTTGGAAAAAATTTAAAATATTCTCTTAAAAAAGCGTCAAAATAAACCAGCTCTGAAAGATAAGAATATTTCACTTTAAATTTTACCAAAAGTCGTGAAAAATAATTCTAATACAATTATTCCCTATAGGGTCAAAGATGCTGACCATAATTTTCCTCGGAAATCAAAGGTTTTACAAATTTGGCGTTTTTGTGCAAAAGATTTTTCTAATATTTTCAGTAGGAGAAAAATGTCCGCCAAATTACATGTTGTTTTTTTTTTTGCTTTTTGGAGCTTCTTTAAAAAATTTCCACCAAGAACGCTGCATACGATTATTAAACGTGATCAATTAATGCCTGCTTTGTGCTGTTAATCCCAAACAGGAGATTATTTGATATTTAAACCCGCTCCAATCAAATTTTGTGTTACACTCAGCGGAAGTAGTCGGCTTAAATAATATTAATTTAAGATTTTTTTTCTAATTTGAATATCTATATCTAGCTGTGCCATAATTTTTCACTTCTGAAAAATACTGCGACTTAATTCGAGAAAATTCCGTTTTACCTAAATACAAACCCATTTTTATATCGGCAAGAAGCGTAAAACCTAAAACTCATAAAACGTATTGAGTTCTCAGGCAGACTGTCCGATCAAGTGGTAGTTAAATTTTTACTGCCAATTTTTTTATATAAGTGTATTTTAGTACCAACAGTTTATTTTTATGAGAAAAATAAAAGGCGCTTAGTACAACGATATACAGCGTATACCAAAACGGGAACCCATCGACATTTTATGGAGAGGAATTTTACGTAGCATTTTGATATAGGGAATTTTTGAGTTTTAAATGTTTTAACTTGGAATGAAATTAAAATAAGGAATTCGATAGGACAGGCATCTTTTAGTTTATATGGTTATACTATCAACTTAAAAACTAGGCTATAATCGTTATAGCTGTGATTCAAATGTACAGATGTCGAGGGCTAAAGTAATAAAATCGAAATTTAATCGGCGATGGATCCCTTCCTATAAAGAAATATGGAAATCATGTATTTTGACGAGCTCCTTCCGATGACGTATATGGTATTTTAATTTGAAACATTTTGACCCCACAAAAAAATTAAAAACCGTGAAATATTTGGGTCAACAATCGAAATTTCCAGTTTTTCCCAAAAATATCCATTTTCCAATAATTTTCAGTTTAGGTAAATGTATTGCAAAAAGAAAGTATTTAAGATTTTAAAGTTTCACTTATGAATTCGTTTTTCGATCCGACGTTTTGTTTTAGAGTTATTAGGTACCAAAGAGGGGTCTGCAAATGGCATATTTCGACCTAAAAAAATTCAAAAGAATTATTTATTGTACTTAAATCATTTCACGTTTTACCAAAAACAACGCACATTTAAATTGTTTTCAAAATATATAATATAATATGAACAGGATTTTTTTTTAATAAATACTAAGCTAATTTGAGTGTCAGATCTATGTTCAGTTCTTACTATAAATAGGTCAGGAATGAAGCGAAGGGATCAACCCTCTTGGCATATTATCTAACCCTTAAAAATAGAACCTTCTTGCCCTATAATCTAATAATCCCGTCTAAACTTGCACCCAAGTTTAAAACAAAATTTAATAAATTATAACTTTAAAATATAAATCTTCCCCATAACACACGGGGGAATTTCGGTAGTTAATCATTACCAATTACCCAAAAACTTGATCCCCGAAAAGTTTGTGCCGCAGCCTGTGTAAGAGGATCTCTTATTATTTGTTTGCTTACTTCAATGTCGGAAAGTTATGACAAAAAATATATGTGGAACAAAATAACTTCTTTCTTTAAAGGGGATTTTTCACAAAAAAGGTTAATTGTAACTTAATAAATTAGAGGTTTAAAATATAGTTTATTGTATGGAAATTCTCTTACAAAAAAATTATATATGATAATATGCAAGGTAAGTCTGTAAAATTTTGATAGGGATGATGTCTACCACTAGTATTTCGAATTAGTGGTAACTCTCAATAAACTCCTCGTGCTTTGTTGAGTAACAGTTTTTCACTGGTGTGTTTGGTTTAAAAAATAAATTACCACACACCGGGTATACCAGCTGATGACTTAATTATTTTGATGAAGCCAGTATTATATATCTTAATAAAAATCGTTTAAATTTTCGGTAATCCTTAAATTCGGATCTAGCCTTTATAATTTAATCATCCTATATTCACGCGGTGAAGTATAAAGCAAAATTTAATAAATTAGAACATCAAGTTATAAATCTCCCATATCACGCTGGAGAATTCCTGCAGTAAATCATTATATTAACCCCCAACCTGGAGTCCCAAAAAGTTTCTTCCTACCTGCTCGTGTCGAGCAACCCCTTATTATTTGTTTGTTTGTTTACCCTAATTTGCTGACGAGATGGGCCTTTATGTATGTTGGTAATTTTAGAATTGGTTTAAATGATTGGAGAAATAAAGGTTTTCTTCCGCGACATTCAATTATGGTGCACTTTTTAGAGTTCCGTCAAAACAGAAACCCTATTGGTGAAGCAATGGAAGAATTGTATTTCTAAAGTAACTAGGTTTTTTACCCGTCGAAATTCGACGGAAATAACGTAATATATAAAAAAAACGTCCTCGAAGTATACCGTGGAATTAATCACGCATGTCTTGAATTATTACTCTTGAAAGGTAAAATAGGTAAAAGGTACAGGAGAAAGAAAAATAAAACTGTCCAGTTCTGAAGTTTTTATTTTTAAGAAAATTACATTACTGTCATTGTCATTGCATAATACAGCATTAAAAAATATATATACAACAAAGAACCTAAAAATTATAAATTGAAACTAAATAAGAGACGTGTCCACCTTCCGTGGTAGCCACTTAACTGGCATATTACGACTAATGATTCGGTCTTCGAAAAAATTTTCGGCGCCGTCCTGCTGGAAGTAGCCGTGTCGCATCTCTTCATCGTCTACTGCGTTTACAAAATTTTCTAAAATATCATTACGGTATCGAGCCGAATTGAGAGTCCCTTCAGAAAAAAATCGGTCCAATTAACCTTCTTTTTGATATGGCGGCCCACACGCCAACTTTCTGCGAATGCAGAGGATTCCATAAAGAATCGTGGAATACACTACCCGACAATAAACGGACCTGTACTTATCTACAAGGGGTGCAAGCGTCTAGTCAATTTAGGATTTTCCCTCGAAGTGACGTCATAGCGTAGCATACCGTTATAAGTGTATCGTGTATTCACCTATACCTTTTACCTATGTTACCTTTCAAGCGAGCGCGGATCTATGAGGGGAATGGGGTAATCCCCCCCTCCGACCACTCAAACGAATGAAAATTTACCTAATAAAAATATTTATTTTTCCAAAATCGGAGCGCAGCCCCTGTATACTCCCCCTACCCCCCAGAAAAGTTTACTCCCTGTCCGGGGGCACGCTAGTGCTCTCGTCATGATCGGACAGCACTACAGGGGGCAAGCGCGGATCCAGGGGGCGTCTTGTGGGTCATGACCCCCGCCCCCCCAATTTATCACATCATTATTAACTATTAAAATATAAATATAAAAAATTTAAAAATATATTACTGTTCCCTGGATGACCCCCCCCCCCCCAAAAGTTCTGGATCCGCGCCTATACAGGGGTGCCCTTTTCTGGAAGCAACTCGGCATACTTTTAGCCAAATCTAGTAACTAATGATGTTGAATTTGGCTCTACATCATATCTTACGGCACAAAAACTTCGCTCCGTTTTACAGTAATGTTTCTGTCGGGATTAATCGTTATTTAAATGTGTTGAGTAAGTTGAATAATAACTATTACTCACAGCGGTTTATAAGTAGGTAATTAGAAAGTAATACACAACTTTTTCTAAACATTCTTATTTTCATCTTAACATTTAGAACCTGTTACGACACGATACTGTTACGTTTATGATACGACAATTCTTTGGCATAATAAAGATACAAATATTTTAGAGCAAAATGTAATGATTTAATTACGATTAAAAAGTGGTGTGACGCTAATCTGTCGCTTAATGTGTCTAAAACAAATATTTATAAGTTTTAAATGTCAAATCAATAATATTCTTCTCGATAATAATCCTCTTAACTCTTCGCAAGAAAATAAATTTTTAGGTCTCTTGATCGACTCAAAATTAAAATTTGAACACCACATTTTGAATCTAAACAAAAAAATATCCTGTGGTTGCTTTGCTGTAAGAACTGTGGCTAAAGAACTGACATTTTCCATGAGTCGCAATGTCTATTTTTCTTTGATTGAGTCACAATTGAGACACGGTACCTGTTTCTGGGGAGCATGCTCTAATTATCTTTTTAATTCAGTTTTTCTCATACAGAAAAGAGCCATAAGGTTTATGTGTAGGGCGGGTTTTTGTGAATCTTGCCGGCCACTCTTTTTAAGACACAAAATTTTGACTTTAGCTTGTTTATTTATACTTGACACCGTATGTCTTATTAAAAAGAAGTTATGCTATAGAGTACCGGTTTATACCCTTTTCGAAATACGCATACAGTTGCCCTACCCACCCTACCACATAGCTAACCAGAAATGCAATTTTCTATAATGGAAAAAAAAATTAGTTCCCTACCTGACAACATAAGGCAAATTAAATTGTCATAAAAAGTTTAAGAGGAGGGTCAAAAACTTTTTAGTGGCAAAAACCTATTACACCGTTGATGAATTTTATAGGGATAGCGTTAATTAACTTTAGATGTCTTTTTGTTTTGTTTTGTTTGTAAAAATTTTAATTTTTTGTTTTTACTTTTTCTTATGATTTTAAATATATATTTCTCTACCTTGAAAATATTATTTACAGAAAGCCCTTATATTGTCCTGCCTCTATTGATACTTTTTATTTTGTTACATACTATACATAGGTAGACATATTTTTTTATCCTGTTGATGTTTTTATATTGTTTTTTTCTTAAATGTTATATTTTTCATTTGATGTAAGTATAGCAGGCTTTGTCAATATAAAAGTACGGTTTTTTGAATACCAGTAAAGCTATGTTTGAGTTGAGTTGAGTTTAAAGTGTATAACGACCCACATTAAAATTAAGGTCGATGGTCATTCCTTAAATGTTGGATGTCGCCATCAATACAGATGTCGAACATTTGTATGTGCGCTAGTAGTTCCGCCATTTTCCTGTAGGAATTGGCCAGGTTTAAACTGAAGTTGTCTTTTACTAGCGATTTGTCTCGGATGTGCTTGTAATACGTGATTCAGAGAAAATCTACAAAGGCTGTGGAGTTTTAGTTATTTAAACAAGAAGTAAGTACTTTATGTAAAGTAAGAGAATAATCTAATGTTTTTACACAAAAAATATAGGGTCCCCAACATCGAAAAAATGTGGCCATTTACTGGATAAGGATGAAAAATGAACACACAGAGAAATCAAAGCTTATTGGACACATTTTATTACATTTTGATATGCTTTATTTCGCTTACATGTCACTCCTAATTCATTCTTAATACCAAAAATAAAACTGAAACGCTTCTCAACTTGTCTGTTTCATTTTGCCGGCCATTTACGTAGAATTTTTATTAAAAAGAACAACTCAAAGGGCATATTCTTCGAAAACGTCAAGAATTATATTTCTCTTTTTTTCCAGATTGAGGTAAAAACATAATAAAAGGATACGGATAAATTGAAAAATTGCACAGGAACATGTGTCAGGACCTGGACGTGTTCTTTTTATTTATCCCATTTTATCTTTGCATACCCAAAGTAATATTATTAAGTCTTTTCACAATCTTCAGAACATGCTAAAAAAGATGTATATACATACCTATACCATGTTATAGATATTTTATTTATTGGCATTTTTAATTTCAGTCTCAGCAAAGAACCAAGAGAAATCATGATATATCGAGATTTTAAAAAGTGCCTTTATCAAAATTTATTATTTTATATAGTCCTCAAAGTTTGTCGTGCAATCAATCACGCTTGTCTTCAATTATTACTCTTGAAGGATAACCTTGGTTAGGTAAAGGTGAATGAAAAATAGAACTGTCAAGTTCTGAAGTTTTTACTTTTATGGAAATTAAATATGGTTATCAAGGCAGAACAAAAAGCTTTTAGGATAGAAAGTTACTTTAGAAATGGTAGAAGGATTGATGGCCAGTGGGTTTATTCAACACGGGACGCCATTCAGGATTTTCAAACAGAGTGTCAGCACATGGTCATGGATTTCGCCAAGTTTTGACTAGATCTGTAGCTTTTCTTAGAGAAACAAGAAGTATGAATAAAAAGGAAAGCAGTGGGAGACCCAAAGTTCGCACTGCACAAAAAGTAGAAGAATTGAAGAAAATTGTTAATGAACACCCACAAACCCCTATTCGTTTAAGCCAGCAAGTAAATGTATCCTACGAAACCTGCAATACAATCCCGAAAAGTGACCTACATATGCACGCTTATCGTCTAAGCTAAGTCCAAGAATTGTTACCAAACTACAAGCCGCGGCGAATGCAATTTTCAGAGTGATTTATGGGTAATTTGCATAATAATGAAAACGGATTTGAAAAACCCTTTTTGACTGACGAGGCATGGTTTTACCTCTCTGGTTATGTAAATTCCCAACAAATGAGAATGTGGAGTTCTGAAAATCCACATTTCTTTATAGAGAAGCCTCTGCATTCACAGAAAGTGGGCGTGTGGGCGGCCATATCGAAAAGGTTAATTGGACCGATTTTTTTTTGAAAGGACTCTCAATTGGACGCGACACCATAATAAAATTTTAGAAAATTTTGTAAACGCATTAAGAAGATGAAGAGATGCGACAATGCAGGACGGCGTACCATTTCACGTAATCATTAGTCGTAATATGCCAGTTAGGTGGTCATCACAGTCCAGCGATCTCACGCCGTGAAAATTTATAGAAGACCTACGGGCTAGAATTACAAATACTTTTCAGGCGATTAACAACTCCCCCCAAGTATGAGAACATGTTTGGAAGTAGAAAGTGGATACATCTCTCACTTAGTTTAAATTTATAATTTTTAGGCTATTTGTTGTATATGTTTTTTTAATCCTGTATTATGCAATTACAATGAAATACTTAATGCAATTTTCTTAAAAATAAAAACTTCAGAACTTGACAGTCTTATTTTTCATTCAACTATACATTTTCCTATGTTACCTTTAAAGAGTAACAATTCAAGACATGCCTGATTGATTCCACGGCACACTTTGAAGACTTTTTTTTATCTTACTAAAACATTAAACTACAAAAAATAATAAACACAATAAATTTACTACACTTAAGTAGTAACTTAAGTAAGTAACTTGCACTGTCTTAGAAATATTTTTATTTGCAATGTTTTAAAACTTAAAAACGTATTTCCTCAATAACTACATAATATGCTAAACAAAAACGGGCATTGCACCACAGCATATATAAATATGCATATTAAGCTTGACGATATCAACATTTTTTGTTGACCTATTGAAGTATATACAGTAAATTATACGAACATACAGTGTATACCCGCATTAGTACATTCATATTCATCAGTTTGGCGAACTAATGTGAAACCATTAGACTTAAAATAATGCCAATTATAAATGCCACGCGAAGTGCCGGGTCTAATGCAAATAAACGCGGTTCTGTGTGTGTGTGTGTGTGTTTATGTGTGTGTGTTTAATATATGTATATACATATGTCAAAAGGTGTTAAGTTTCGTTACAAAATTACATATCATATACAACAAAGCGACAACGAGCAATTATGACAATTACAAGTGCTACTAAAGAATTCAGTGGTGCCCCCAAAATTTAATTTATGGGGAGAATGGATATTCTTTTTAATTTTTTATCGGCGTCTCGTTATTAAATACGAAACTATCAAAGTGTCCCTTAATTCTAGCAGAAAACCCTTTTTTTCTAAAAAATTTGCTTTTGCGCAATGAGAGGATTTTACTACCATTTTTTACCCAGGCCCGGAGCAAACCTGAGCAAAAGGGGGCACGTGCCCCGGGCGGCCAACGAGGGGTGCGGCAAGTCGATAACCCCTACAACCAATACAAAGATGGTACGGTCAACGTTAATAAAATTCTATTTCTGTACCTAGATCAAGATATCAAGATTAGGGCAAAAACATAATCAAACTCAAGTAGCAATTGAATATCATCAGCATACAACTGAAGGCTGCAAAACCTCACAACACTGCAAAGATCCGCTATGCCGAGCAAAAAGAGCAGGGGACCGAGAATTGATCCCTGAGGGACGCAGAACTCAGAGACTGAGGAGCCTCAATAATTATTGTTCTCTGAGATCTGTGAGTTAGATAACTCTGAAACCAGCCGTGAATTACACCTCTAAATCCATAGTAGTGCAGCTTAGCCAAAGGTAATCAAAATTCAAAGAGTCGAATGCCTTAGACATGTCGAGAAGGGTTAACGACGTTACGCGTCCCGAGTCAATCGCCCTTAAAAAATCTTCGACCACACAACAAAGTGTAGAACTGGTACCGTACCCCTTTCGATAGGCAGACTGAACATCAGGGATTATTTGGTTTTCTTCAAGGAATACGATAGTCTGATCATACAAGACAGATTCAGCAATCCTGAGAGAAACAGACAACAGGCTGATCGGTCTTAATTCATCCACAGAAGTTATCTGATTCTTGGGAATGGGTTTAACTAAAGCATAGCTCCACATGATCGGAACTATTCCCTGCTCCAATGAGCAATTGATAACATGTGGGAGGGGAGGTACAACATGAGGGATAGAAAGTTGCAACATTCTTGCTGAAATCTGGTCAAAACCCACTAGATAAGGTTTCTGTTTCAAAATTCTCCCCCTCACGATCTCCAACATGACCAGCCTGTATTCAAAAAGTGCATCAGAGAAGTTAGAATTAAGAAATGCATCCACGTATGTGGCATTAGTTCCTCTACACTTGGCTGATTCAACAAAATAATTATTCACTCTATTGGCATCAAGCAAACAGTCCGGCAAAACCAAGTGCTCAATGGGTTTACGAATCTCAAGTTTTTTTCACGCTCTCGAAAAGCAACTTGGCATTACCCCTGCAATTTCTGAAAGTGGCGTTAAAAAATGCCTTTTTATATCAATATATGAAAATTAGCATGACAGAAAAAGCAGATGGACATTCAAATTAAAAAATTTTCATTACAACCCTGAGAATTTGCGAATCTCCGGAAATTCCAGCAATTATGACTAGCCCAAGGATAATTTTAATCTATTTAGTAGATATCCATCAACACACAGTGTTTAGTCTGGACGGTGGATCACTGAAACAAAATCATATTGAAAAGCATGAAGAATTAATTCCAAGTTTGTTAGCGAAAGCTACAATTAAACGTGGTCGAGGAAACCTTTTCTAGTAGGGCTGCTTCTGCATATGACGTGATTTCTTACACTTTATTAAGACCATGCAATATGTATTACATATGCAAAGTGAAAAATTCTATTGCAGTTTATTATTCAACTAATTGGAAAAACTCTAACGCTTTGTTCAAGAACGACTTGACAAAAATGCCATTTGGAAGCATTTTGGATTTGCTCTGATCACCACACTCCCCAGACCGTAACTCCATTGAAAATTTGTTGAACAAGATTAAACATTGTAGTTATACGCACAAACATTTTAGAATAAACAATAGCCATTTAATTAAATCAATGAATTTTGCAAATTTGCTCCAAAAATGTTAAAATCTTTGTTCCCTTAATGCCGCTACATGGTCTGTGAAAGGTTAATAAAAATGGATATTATGTGAAACTAAGATAATATTTATAACTACAGTTATTCTTAAATGTGATTCATGTTTTTTTTTTTTTGTACTAAATAAAATAGCGTTCAATACTGCATTATATTGGTGGCATTTTTTGTCTTATTTTTTAATTTCAGAAGCAAATCTAGGTAAAATTATTAGATTTACGGGCAGTGAAATTTAGTTTTGACCCCCCGCCCCCCTTTGAAATTTCCTAGATCCGGCACTGTTTTTACCTCAATTAACTTCAGCCAAAAAATCGTTGTCAGTCATGTAAAACAGCTAAAAAAATTGCACAAGTATGTAGGTGTGTTTTTCTGAATTAGTAGGTATTATTACTGTATTATACAGGATTTTACAAAATTCATTTAATGTATTGAAACCGGTAAATCCTTGTGGTACCTACTCAGATTGGAAAGAGATATTCATAAATGACGCTTCACGGTAATAAGCCCCTTAAACTTTTGCTAACAAACGGTATCCGATACTGGCATAAAACACATGTAAAAGTAAGAATAAGAAAAGTTTTTTACCTTTAAAACCCATTTCTTCTAAAAAGGTTGTACATTAACCAATACTAGCAAAGTAATCAAACAACACTAATAAAACAGTAAAACGCTCGACTAATCAACATGAACAAGTTTCATCGACGAATTAAAACACAATACTTAAAATAATCCACGATATTAAGTCATCAGCACTACATTGAAAAACCGAGAATTAAAAATTCTTTATTTTTAATAATAAATACAACTCTAGAATAACGCCAAAATTTAAACACATTTGACAATGACATTTGTTTCGCGTCGCCTTGTCTCTTTTCAAACGTAGCGGAATTTTTCGCGACACCCCGTTGTTCAATCGTGACCATATCGTGACCAGCATAATTATTCGCAGTGGATCTACCGCGAAAATTTTCCTGAAGCAAGCAGAACTAACGTACCGGTCAGAAGTAGGCAACCCAAAAAACTTAGTGAAGTAAATCGAGATACCTAGGTTCTGTTTTTTTTTTTAGTTTTCAACAAAGAAAGGTTTTCAAAGACGAATGTACAAAATGGTCGTGATGTTTTTACTTAGAATTACTTAGTTACAATATACTGCTAGTGCTATTATAGTGACGAAAACGTTTTTCTATGCGAATGACTATCAAACACCAACCTAGCATACAATAAGTGTTATGTGTGCGTATTTTTAGTGTTTTAATGTGATAGGGTTAAATTTTAAAAGCGTTAAATGTGGAACTACTACGAAATTTGTGTTTTGAACTCGGTTTTAAACAGTTCTTGATCAAAAATGTAACGAGGTCTATAAATCTACACAGAAATAATCGTGTTTGTGAGACAAGGTTTATTCGTATGGCCTGACTTTTGGATGTTTTAGACAATTTTATAGATGTTCGATTAAAGCAAAAAAATATCGACTGTGTCTCTAGACGACCCAAGGAGACACCCATTTCAAAGGTGATAACTAAGTGATAATTAAACTTGGTAAGTAGGTATATATATTAGGTGTAAATATCATTGACAAACACAATTTGTCTTCCTTTGAAGAACTAATAATTTAAGCTACTTAAAAATAGTCTGTAAAGTGCTTTCTTCAATAACAAATAATATTTTACCTCAATATTGTAAGTTAGTGTGCTTCTCCAATACTCCTCTCCCGAGTCCGCTCCCTAACATTAAAAAAAAAGAAAAAAACGAAATAAAAGTGATATTAATATTATAAGGGTTTATATCGCATATAATCATTTTAAGGACTTACAATCATCAGAATTCAATAACGTAGGGTTATATAATTTTTATACAATATGTCGAATACAAAGCCTAAAAAGAAAAATAATAAAACAGGCGAATTCTACATAACAATCGAAGCCCGCAAATGACAGAAGATACTTCAAGCTCTAGAGGAATATAGAGAAATTTCAAAGAAGAAATTATACAGGTTGTTGCAAAACTCTAGCGACAAAGTTTTACGGGCCATATTCTTTGGCCCAAATAAAAAAAAGTTCCTGTTAATATGATCCGTAAATGCTTCATTTCCGAGATATAAGGTGATAAAATTTTAATTGTATTCCAAACATTTTTTAAGGGAGTTCATTGCAATTTTGTACATACAACACTTTTTGGGAGTACCTTTGCAAGAACCTTGTACTCAGTCAAAAAACTCTACAGACTGGAGACGTAACGTAAAAGTCATTAAAAATATTCTTGCCTGATATGGGTTGCTGACTAATTAATTATTGATTCGACAAAAACTGACAATTTTTCCTAAATTCTGTGTGATGGGTTTTCTAATAACCAAAGGGGTAATTGTTACAATACTCGAGATTATTTTATGCAAAATGCATACGAATACGAAAAATGGAAATCTAGATGATTCTAGTTCAAATACAAATTCCAGTCATTCAGAACAAAATAATTTGTTTTTTCGAGACTAGGGGTCCCAGTCCCCGATTATTTAATTTTAAGGGGTTGAACTACATAACAGTGAAGTATGGGGATAATCACATTAATCTTTTGTTAGACACAGGTGCATCAGTGAGCGTGATTTAAAAAAAGTTGTAAATAATTATCAAAAAATTGATTATTCCCAAAGAGAAACAATTAAAGGAATTTGTGGGTCTATAGTTTTGCAAAGCTCAGCAAACAAAGTTAAATGTAAACAATGTACCTAAGTAAACGTGTGTCATTCATTTTTGCTGATTGAGTTTTGAAGATAATTGTCAGGGAGTAATAATAGGATTGGACTTTTTCCACAAATAGATTTTGAAAACTTCACATTTAAAATTTTTTTTTAAGAATTGAATCCTCAAAATATTTCTGGTACAAACTTCACCAAAGGCATATTAGGATTAGGAAATCCAAATATAAATAAATACATACAATACGTTGTTTTGCCCAACACTCCTCTCTAGTAATAAAGGTAAAAAGACCGTTTTCAACATCTGACTATCGCACCTGTCGCCATTGAAGAATCCTTGCTTTGATGCCAACAACAGACCTGTCCTTCGATGACAACAGGTGGCCCTGAAAGATTTTATATTTTTGTCCTTTTAAAAGCTAAAAAAAATTCTCAAATTGTCTCTAAACAAATGTCAATATTGTAACATTAAATTCACCATTTGAAATAGATACACATTGAATAATTCATGATCTGTATTATTACGAAGTGTATTGTTTACTTTTATTATATGCAGCAGTCTGTTAATTTTAATTAATAATAATGTGGGTAGCAGTACTATATATTATTATGTACCTGGTGTGAATAGTATCAATATTCCTAAAGTCCGGCGATATTGTTCTTCCAAATACCTAATTTATTTTTCAGATGCGTTCGTTGATGGTTGCACTTTTGGTGTGAAATTGAAGCACTTTGTAGAGTGGATAAATCGTGAAAACACAAAGTAATTTCGTATATATATAGGTGGCTTAATGGCCTAATTTCCTTTAATTCATTAGAAATAGGTATTCATTTTCCTATAACTAAATGTTGTTTAGTTTGTCAAAATTTTGAGGTTATGTCTGACTCCAAGTAGTGGTTTCGTGTTCGCATCACAGACGAATAAATTTTGATAACCTTAAAGGCACGGATTGTTAAAGAGAATGTCGCACATTCGCCACTTTCGCCATTTGGATATTTGATAGTGAATTTGAAGCCAATGATAAAAGCTAGTTATATAGCAAAATATTAACAATGTTCAATAACTGTTTAAGCGTTTGTTTCATGCAGAGCATTAATGGGTAATTTTATCAAATTAGGTGTTACTAAATCAGTTTAAACATTGTACAGCGGCACCCCATGTGCCTAACTTTAGATAATCTGTATTCATTTTCGCAGAGATTTATCCAGCAACAAAGGTCTCGTTATTGTCTCAGGCCCCATAAAATACGACGTCAACCTCTGAGACCAATTTAATTTAGTAAAATAATTAAATGTGTATATAAATAGAATAATCTCGTCTCGCGCTGCAAGGGAAACGAGGCGTTACCAGCAGCGTACACAAATCAACTAAGTATAACAATAAATCAAGCACCTCGTAACAATCTAATCCGCTAGTGATCCGCGTTGCCGCTAAAATATATTCCAAATTTGAGCTAAAATCTATTCGAAAACGCGGAGTAGTTGCAATTTTCTTGAAGCTTCAGCTATTTTTTTTTTACTCGAGTACTTTGGTACATATTTACGGAGAAGTTTATAAAGAAATATAAGAAAATCGAGAAATTTTGGTAAACATTATTTGAGATGTAACTAGAAAACCACTCTCATTTAGAATAAAAATGACGACTATAAATTATAGTTTTCAAAACTAAAAAATCACGCTTCTATGAGTAGCGCACCCAAACAAAAACCAATTTGATAAATCAGTGGCGTAGCCAGAGTTGGTTCATGGGGGGGGGATATAAAATCATAAAACCAGAATACTCTTAAGACCTGACACGTGAAACATATCCTAATACGGGAGTTAATAAATAGGTAATTTTATATTTTTTGAATAATAATTATTTTTATCAAACTTTAAAATAAATTAAGTGTGTTTCGATTCCGTCTTTTAAAAATGTTGTTGTTCATTATGTGTGAGAGTGTGGGTGGATATATCCCCTATAACCCCCGTGGCTACGCCGCTGCCTAGTTTAGATAAAAAAATAATAATTTTATTGACGAAAATAGGTAGTAGTTGGGTGAATTAATCACGAAATATGGAAAAATTTTGGCGTGGTCCCCAAAATTCTTCGCCTTCGTCCCTTTTCCACCTTCTCGCTTTCCACTTTTGAGCCGCCGGTCGATTAAGAAACCCAAGCCTGGCCCTTAGATAAAAAACGGTTGAAGACTCCTGGTGTAGGGAATCAAATGAAAGCTGATTGAAGTACGAATTCAACAATACATAATATATGGTATTTTTGTATGCATTTTTTGATATCTTTCGGGAAAAATACCTAAAAATTGCTGTCCCCACCCTTATCACCAGAAGGATTGCTCAGAATAAACATGAACATTGAGAATTAGGTGTAGATTGAACGAAAATTATCAGGATTGAAAAATTCTATCACAATCAATTGTTATAAACAATTTAATTGTTTATTTCCTTATAACTGCTGAACCATTGGTTTTAGAGAAAAAGTTTCTCGACAAAAAATACTTTTCACGATGTAAGGAACAACTTTTGTTCTTACACATTTTTCAAAATTTTTAACTTGGCCCACTGAGCTCCGCGCATACGCGATGCGTTACGTCGTTGGTGCCATCGGCGGGTAGCGCTGCAGATGGACGGAGATCGGGCGGCCGAGGTTTGCTCTGATTAATTGGGGAGGGGGACTGATGTCACGGAACACGAATTGTATATACAAGTATATAGCTTGCACTTGACCAATTTTTTTAATCTATAATTTATTTAATACTTTAGAAGTTGGTGATTTATTGTTTGTTCCCATGACCACTTCCCTCCTTCTTCTTCGGACCCTCCTGGTCACAATATGTAATCAAAGGACTCACTAAGACAAGTCAAGCGAGCCCAAACTCAATGAACGTACTGTTAGCCATTGAAGAGTTCCTATAACCACCTCCCGCTTCCATCATCATACAAGCTCGATGGTACCATGTTATTCTATTGTCGCCAGAATTGCATATCGATACGACAATTAGAAGTGGGTAATTGGTGATTTACTGGTTGTTAGCAATTAAGAAGTTCCCATGACCACCTCCCTCCTCCATCATCAGACCCTCCTGGTCACAATATGTAACCAAAGGACTCGTTGAGACAAGTCAAACGAGCCCAAACTCGATGGACTTATTGTTAGCCTTATAACCACCTCACCTCTATCATCATACAAGCTCGATGGTACCATATTATTGTATTGTCACCAGAATTGCGTAAGTTTGCAAAGTTTCAAATCGATACGACAATAAGGAATATGCACATTTTTTTTTTATTGCTTAAATCGTTTAAGAAAGTCATTACAACCCCAAAACTGCTATTTTGAGGAAAATTACTGCGTTAATTTAGCTAAAAAAAATTTTTACTTTTCGGTATAATTTATTACAATTTCAAAAGGAGCCATTTGCCCAGCAAAAAAGTTACGTCACGAAACTTAAGTGGCAATCTACATTGAACGTGTTGGCGACTCAAATTAAAGTAACGACTTAAAAGGGGATACGGCAACACCGCCATGTCGATGCCTTCTGCTCCCCGCTCCCCTACCGGCCACTTCTGTAACTGTAAGTTGACGTTTTGTCTTTATTTATTTAAGAACTTTTTAGACATTTTAGAATTAAATAATAGGTAATTATTAGTTTAGACAATTGTAGCTAAATAATTGTATTTGGAAATATTTTGGTATGAATCTGGACTATTACAACATTTTTAAAGTGAAGTTTTATAACCTGATTACCTCAAGGACTGTCTTTATTCATCCAAGGTTATGTTGTGTTATTAAGCTGTGGTAATGTTTTTATAAGCGTAAAAAGATCGTCTGTTGGATATAATAAAAGTTAAATAAAACTTAAGAAAGTGTAAGTTCACATCGCTGCTTAAGAAAAGAGGCTGTAAAAATTGCGTGGTCTAATTAGATGAAACCCTATGAGAAGCTGAAGACACAAACATTTCATTTGATGCAGGTAGGTACATCTACACTTTTATTTTTAGCCATTTAAAAACTTTTAAATAACTTTTTCTCGTTTTGAAAGGCAACGTTGAGTTCAAAGTATTAAATGTTCTGTGTTTTATACACACATTACTTATTATAATTTAATAGGTATAAAATAATGTTAGGCAAACTTACAGTAGAATGATATTGCTATTGTTCATTTTTGGATGACATGGATGAAAGTATTGTTGTTATTATAATTATAGAGAATCCGATTTCTGCATTTTTTTAAGTTTCTGTTATGCAGGTACTTAGCCGATAGTACCTAGATACCTACTTTATAAACTGCTTAAACTGCTTTAATAATGTAAAAATGTCCCTACATAGGGGTTATTGATATTGGAGTTAGCTTATCAAGCTAACAATAATAACTAATAGGATATTGTAAAATTTGGGTAGTACGTGATATTTATTATTAAATAATTATATTTTTCTTTAATAAACTAAATTCATGTAGGTTTTTCTCGTGGCTATTTCGAATTTTTAAGGCTCCTAGTTTTACATGTAGAAACGTTTTGTAATATTTTCAAATTGTTTTGTATATTTTAGGTAATTATGCCAGGCATACAAGATTAAAAGGGTTCCTCCCAGAATTTGCTATTGTAATCTCAGCATGACCATAGCAGAACTTAAACATAAGTAAGTACCAAATTTGATTATGAAAAGTAACTACTTGGTAAATGTTAGGATGTGCTCAAGTTAATATGGGTTTTCCTCAAGCCTCGTGCACTCACAAAGTTGCACAGGAAAGAAAGAAATTTTTTGCAGCACATTTGCAACTCCTTTTTCACAAAATCATATTTGATCATGTCTGGTGTTTCACTCCCAATATAGCCAAGATGCTAAATTTATTAAAAATTAATGGAGTTTTCTATGAAGAGATCTAGAGTTCTTTTTACCTTCTATTAATAGTTCCGTTAAAATAAAAGTAAAAACAATATTTTAAAAATGGGGTGCTAACTTCAAGCAGCCCCCCATTATTGCAAAAACAAAAGTATGGCCACAGTCAGTGATGTGAAATGACGGTCATTTATCATCCGTAACAAATGACCATCATGTGACGGTCATATAGGTCATTTATAAAAAATACCCTTAATTTACATTAGTAATAAAACTAAAAGTTTAAGAATACTTTGTAGTTAAAAAAGAATATTCTTACAAAATTTAAAAAAGAAAAGCATGTCCTTAAGTTTCATCATGTTCTTCTACGTCATGTGCAAATTCGTCAGTTATTTCGTTTTTGTCTCATTTTAGAATTAAGCCAGGAATATTCTAAAACGCGACAGAGCACGCGTGATGTCTTCATTTCTTTGTACAAGCCTAAGGTTTGTGCTTTTGTGATGCACCAAACTGCACTAACCTGCACATTTTTTATTCGTGGAAGAAGCCCATAAGCAAAAAGTCAGTGCAGATTAGTGCAGTTTCGTGCAACAAACAAGAACAAACCGTTAGTGTGCAATGTCAACAGGTGATCTGCTTTAAGCTTTTTTTATTATTGTTAATAATATATCCTATTTATAAACGAATCAAAAAGTTTTTAGATAGTACGTAATTCGTTTTCTATTTTTCTTTAAATTTAGATTTTTTTGACTTCAGTAGGATACATGATAATTTTTGCAAACTAGTTTATTAGGATAGCCGAAAAAAAAACTTTTTCATTATTAGTTATTGTTTCTATTTTTAGTAATATTATTAGTATTACCAAACTTGGGCGTTTTAGCTGTTCTTGTGTTCCTGTTGATAAATAGGTGGTTTTAGTTCGTTGTTTTTTAAACATGTTTACTTATTGACAAATTTATTGCATATTATTTACTTTATCGTTAAAAATGTAATCACATATGGATTTCTAATTATTTTCCTCTAAAACCTTGCATATTTGTCAGTTTGTGAAAAAAAAACGCCATTTTGAAGAAAAAAAACAAGCTTTATGTTTTTTTTTTCACAAAAAACACGGTTTTTAAAAAAAACATTGCCGTTTTATTTCATTTACATCACTATTTCTATGACGCTCGTGGCTTTTTCTTGCTTAATTTTTACTCTTACGTCGAAGCATGAAATTTAAGAGGTTAAATGACCTGATGGTCATTTATTAATGTGATGTGACGGTCATGACGTCATGACCGCACAAAATGACGAGGTCATATGACAGACTCACATCACTGGCCAGAGTGCTTAATAGTTCTAAAGGAGGTCCACAGTTCTTGATGGTTTTCGAGGTCAGAACTCTTACAAAAAAAAAATATTACGTTTTGTGCTCTTTGGAAAGTAAAATATTCAACAACAAAATATCATTATCTTGATGCAGAACTGTAGAACTATGGAAACACTAACGGGAACTCATGAGTTGTAAACCAGAACTATTGTTAAAAAATATTTCGTGGGGGCCAACTTCACACTTTTTTAACACTCAAAAATGTAAGTTGTAAACAAAAAAATATCATTCTGATTCTGCAGAACTATAGCAGCATTAACGGGAACTCATGAGTTTAAAGCAGAACTCTTGTTAAAAAGTATTTCATGGGGGGGGGGGGGGGCAACTTCACACTTTTTAAAAAAGGGTTTACAACTTAAATTTTTGACTTAAAAAAGTGTAAGGTTGGTCCCCCGTGAAGTTAGCACCCCATTTTTAAAATATTATTTTTACGGAACTATTAATAAAAAGTAAAATATTCTGTTAAAAAGTAAATAATTTTAGGATAGCGGTTTTTTTTCTGGGAGTGTATAAATATATATATATATATATATATATATATATATATATATATATATATATATATATATATATATATATATATATATATATATATATATATTTATACACTCCCAGAAAAAAAACCGCTATCCTAAAATTATTTACTTTTTAACAGAATATTTTACTTTTTATTAATAGTTCCGTAAAAATAATATTTTAAAAATGGGGTGCTAACTTCACGGGGGACCAACCTTACACTTTTTTAAGTCAAAAATTTAAGTTGTAAACCCTTTTTTAAAAAGTGTGAAGTTGCCCCCCCCACCCCCCCCATGAAATACTTTTTAACAAGAGTTCTGCTTTAAACTCATGAGTTCCCGTTAATGCTGCTATAGTTCTGCAGAATCAGAATGATATTTTTTTGTTTACAACTTACATTTTTGAGTGTTAAAAAAGTGTGAAGTTGGCCCCCACGAAATATTTTTTAACAATAGTTCTGGTTTACAACTCATGAGTTCCCGTTAGTGTTTCCATAGTTCTACAGTTCTGCATCAAGATAATGATATTTTGTTGTTGAATATTTTACTTTCCAAAGAGCACAAAACGTAATATTTTTTTTTTGTAAGAGTTCTGACCTCGAAAACCATCAAGAACTGTGGACCTCCTTTAGAACTATTAAGCACTCTGGCCAGTGATGTGAGTCTGTCATATGACCTCGTCATTTTGTGCGGTCATGACGTCATGACCGTCACATCACATTAATAAATGACCATCAGGTCATTTAACCTCTTAAATTTCATGATTCGACGTAAGAGTAAAAATTAAGCAAGAAAAAGCCACGAGCGTCATAGAAATAGTGATGTAAATGAAATAAAACGGCAATGTTTTTTTAAAAACCGTGTTTTTTGTGAAAAAAAAAACATAAAGCTTGTTTTTTTTCTTCAAAATGGCGTTTTTTTTTCACAAACTGACAAATATGCAAGGTTTTAGAGGAAAATAATTAGAAATCCATATGTGATTACATTTGTAACGATAAAGTAAATAATATGCAATAAATTTGTCAATAAGTAAACATGTTTAAAAAACAACGAACTAAAACCACCTATTTATCAACAGGAACACAAGAACAGCTAAAACGCCCAAGTTTGGTAATACTAATAATATTACTAAAAATAGAAACAATAACTAATAATGAAAAAGTTTTTTTTTCGGCCATCCTAATAAGCTAGTTTGCAAAAATTATCATGTATCCTACTGAAGTCAAAAAAATCTAAATTTAAAGAAAAATAGAAAACGAATTACGTACTATCTAAAAACTTTTTGATTCGTTTATAAATAGGATATATTATTAACAATAATAAAAAAAGCTTAAAGCAGATCACCTGTTGACATTGCACACTAACGGTTTGTTCTTGTGTGTTGCACGAAACTGCACTAATCTGCACTGACTTTTTGCTTATGGGCTTCTTCCACGAATAAAAAATGTGCAGGTTAGTGCAGTTTGGTGCATCACAAAAGCACAAACCTTAGGCTTGTACAAAGAAATGAAGACATCACGCGTGCTCTGTCGCGTTTTAGAATATTCCTGGCTTAATTCTAAAATGAGACAAAAACGAAATAACTGACGAATTTGCACATGACGTAGAAGAACATATATATATATATATATATATATATATATATATATATATATATATATATATATATATATATATATATATATATATATATATATATATATATATATATATATATATATATGTTTTGTTTTGTAATTATTTACAGATTTGAAGAGTGCCTAGGACCAGAGGAGCTAACACCCACAGATTCGTAGTTCCTGAAACTGAAGACTGACAAATGTACAAAAGTGCCAGATGAAAGTGCCATGCCATGTATTCTTTAAAGCCCCCCAAACTTTTTTTTAACAAGATTAACTCACCTTACTAACTTTGTTTTTTTATAATCCCTTTTATTTCTTGTTCTCATATTCTCTCATTTTCTCTAATGTATGGTTCTTGCATATTCTTAGACATGCTGTTTTTATAAAAAACCAAATACTGAAATTCCATCAAATCATTTATTTTTGTAAATGCATTGTACAAGCTGTTCAACAATATAAAAATATTTTGCGATAAAATAATGTTTTTATTCTACTTTATAAGATTAGTATAAATATGAAGCAGAAGCTAGCGGCCGCAGCGATATTAAACGTACACAGTTTTTATGTTTCCCAAATAAGACCTAACCTAGAGTACTGCTTCCACATTTAGAAAGCTTCGACATGAAAGAACTAGACTCTGTCATTTCCCCGTTGACTATTCCTAATAAAACAACCCTGCGTTACCTATGCAGCCCTTTACAGTCTAGCTACAAAAACCTATGACATCCCACTTCTCTCACTCATTCACACTTAGGGTCTCCAGATTATAGAACAAGTTGCCCGCAGATGTTTCCCTTTCCCTCCAATCCTTAAATCCTGTGTCGATAGGTTACATTTTCCTTCTCTTCAGACGCCCACGATTCGTTAGTAGAATACTTAGGCCTGTGTGAAGAGTCCAGTGTGACTCTTAGAATGGCTTCAAGTCAAACAGCATACAGGACAGGCCAAAAAAATAAAAATCGTTCAGGAGTAAAGTATCCTTATTTCGAAAAACGTTATTAAGAAAAGGTCTTTAAAATTAAAAGATATTTCCAATGCCTTCTATATATATTTTTTTAATTTTAAATTATCCCCTTATGATTTTTTGATATTTAGCTAGAATAAACTCAAACTCAAAAAAACCTTTATTGTCCAAGACTTGTGTAACATTTTCAAATTAACCACACTTAAATCATTTCTGCATAACTTTCATCAAGTTGAAGAAAATTTGTGAAATTTACATATACAGGGTGGTGCAACCAAGATGGGGTGGACGATTGTGAGTAAACGGTGAGGAATTTCGAAAAAATTTGTTTTGGATATTATCGATAGTCTGACACGCTATGTTTTAAAATTATAGCCATAATACAGGGTGGTCCGAAAAACTCGTGGCGAACCAAACTTGTATTTTTTTAAATGGGACACCCGGTATATTATTGTTCCAATTGATTCTCCTGGTCGTTACGATCATTTTGATATAGGGGTTATTGGGTGTAAAACTTATAGTAAGAGAATGGGAGGCGGTTAAAGTTGAAAAAATGCTCACAGTTCGGCCATTTTTTAAAGAAATTTGAAACAGGTATGGAAAAACCAAATATTCCATAAAACGTTACATATCCTTGAATACATTAATCACTTGCAATTTGTTTAAAATTATTCACTGTTATACAGGGTGATCAAGTTTTGCAAATACGCCCTGGACTCATTTTTTTTAAATGGAACACCCTGTATATTTTATTTTCATGTTAAAGATAACATTACGAGCTTTCAAAAAATACCATACATGATGCCTTTCTGACCAACAGTTTTTTAGTAAACTAGCCGTGAAAGCAAAGTTTCTTCATTCTAATACGATTATACTGAATTTACGTTGTTTATTATTGAAATGAAACAAAAGATTGACGAACTTGTCAAAGCTACTGCCGCATAATCCATTATTTACAAGTTAAGTGTAGGTGGCCCAATAATTATGAGGTGAGAAAACTGAGACCCGAAACTTTTACATGTTTATTAGAGATATTTCAAAAAACAGAAAATATTGTTTTTAGGAAATGTAAAGTAATTAATAAACAAAGATAATCAGTTATCAGTATTATTAATAGTGTAAGGAAATTAATTAAGCAAAAACAGAACATCTTTTCAAATTATTTAGGTATGTACTTACTTGTAAACCTAATTTAATATAAACAAGTAAGTACATACCTAAATAATTTTAAAAGATGTTCTGTTTTTGCTTAATTAATTTCCTTACACTATTAATAATACTGATAACTGATTATCTTTGTTTATTAATTACTTTACATTTCCTAAAAACAATATTTTCTGTTTTTTGAAATATCTCTAATAAGCATGTAAAAGTTTCGGGTCTCGGTTTTCTTACCTCATAATTATTGGGCCACCTACACTTAACTTGTAAATAATGGATTATGCGGCAGTAGCTTTGACAAGTTCGTCAATCTTTTGTTTCATTTCAATAATAAACAACGTAAATTCAGTATAATCGTATTAGAATGAAGAAACTTTGCTTTCACGGCTAGTTTACTAAAAAACTGTTGGTCAGAAAGGCATCATGTATGGTATTTTTTGAAAGCTCGTAATATTATCTTTAACATGAAAATAAAATATACAGGGTGTTCCATTTAAAAAAAATGAGTCCAGGGCGTATTTGCAAAACTTGATCACCCTGTATAACAGTGAATAATTTTAAACAAATTGCAAGTGATTAATGTATTCAAGGATATGTAACGTTTTATGGAATATTTGGTTTTTCCATACCTGTTTCAAATTTCTTTAAAAAATGGCCGAACTGTGAGCATTTTTTCAAATTTAACCGCCTCCCATTCTCTTACTATAAGTTTTAGACCCAATAACCCCTATATCAAAATGATCGTAACGACCAGGAGAATCAATTGGAACAATAATATACCGGGTGTCCCATTTAAAAAAATACAAGTTTGGTTCGCCACGAGTTTTTCGGACCACCCTGTATTATGGCTATAATTTTAAAACATAGCGTGTCTGAATATCGATAATATCCAAAACAAATTTTTTCGAAATTCCTCACCGTTTACTCACAATCGTCCACCCCATCTTGGTTGCACCACCCTGTATTTATATTTCTACTCAAGAAAATATTTTTTTTTTTGAATAGAAGGTTATGACTTCGTATTTGGACATATTTTTTAATTCTAAACAACTTTTCTTAATAACGTTTTTCTGTGTTTTCGCAATAGGGATACTTTACTCTTGAACGATTTTTATATTTTTTAAACCCCTTAAATAGTCTACACAACCTGCCCTAGGATATATTATACAAAGTATTATAGGAAAGGTGATGGTGGTTGCGCTTATTTTTCAAGAATATGTGTAGTTTAAAATGATACAAAAATATCTGGGATCATCAAGAGCTTAATGTGCAAAATAAAATTTATATAGCTTAAAATTAGCACCTCTAGACCAATTTCCCATATTTTAATACAGAATTACTCCATTCCTTAGAGTATAATGTCAATGAAAGCAGCTATGCATAAAAAAAGAAATTATTCCATTATTTCTAAAAATGGCTATACTAAGGTGGTCATATGGCTTTACATTATAAATAATTGTCACAAGAAAAACTGTCGTAGTTACAGAAAAATAAATTAAATTTGTTACATTTTCTATGGTTTATTATCAATAGGCACTTTTTTTTACATATCACTGGTTACAAATACAAATATTTATTAATGATAGTGCATACAAAAGTACTTTCACACGTCAAGACTTTATGCTACAACTAAATAATGAGATAATGTTAAAATTTCTTAAATAGCTCATTAAAATATTAAAATTACAAATAAACATTTAAGTATAAAGTACAAACGGAAATGCTTAACGAAGCAAGACTAACATATTAGAACATATTTCAGAAAATTTTGAAGAATTTAAACAACCCAAATATCAGTCTTATGCTCCTCTTACACTTAGACGAGATCTGAAAAATCACCCTCCAAGAAATTCTCGATGCTATAAAAGGCTTTGTTCCTTAAATATTCTTACTTACATTGTAAAATAAGTTGCAAAGAAGAAATTATTCCTAGTGTAACACTCCTCAAAAATATTCTATTTATGACTACATCCTACATACACTGTGTCCAACATGTTAATACGTAAATATATCATTGACCATTCTAATTTCATTAATTTGATGGCTCTTTTTCTTCACAGCTTGGATATGAACTGCTAAAAACCTGAGTGAACTCTGTAGCTATGAAAACTTGTGGGTGTTAATGTGCTGGATAAACCCGTCATGGATAACAGTGCCTAAAAATTAAAAAAAAAATGATTCTCTTTGTTAATGTCGGTAATTAATTTGAAAATATAAAACAGTGCTTAGAAGTGGTTAGAAAATAGGTAGTTTGCACACTTTTGTAATTCCACTCAATTTGAAGCCTACAGAAAAGCTTTTGATAAATTTACAATCATTATGCAACGTTCTTAGCTCTGGTTTTAAAGATTATTATTCTGTAAAATACTGTTTTTACTTATTAAATACATACTCGAGTGAAACTTGAACATTTCTCTATTAATTTTTAACAATCAAATTTAGTAAAAAATATTGGCATAAATTTATCACAGTGACACTTCACTGAATATTTCTTTAGCTATTTTTTCAACCCAACAGGATATTTCATTGAAGTTATAGAAAAATAATTGGTTACAAGAACTGGCATTTAACCCCTTATAGGTTCCATTACTAAGGCTACGGAGACAGTTCAGTCATATATTGTCCCAATACATAAATTATTGTGAAAAAGCTACATACTTAGCAAACAAGTAATGCCCCTATTTTGCAAAAATAAAACAAAGTTGTATATTTGGCATGAACTATACTTACAAATACGTACTTCAGCTTAACAGGAACCGCCGTTTCAGGATTCCTATTCCAGATTTTCTTCAGGTAAAATCTATGCTCTGACTACTGGTCTATATCTTCACATTTTATTTTAAGTGACTGAATGAATAACGGCTTCCCCTATTAGGATATCTAAAAAGTAATGTAATATTTGTTGTATAACTAAATACATTGTGGCAAATCCGAAAAAGTGCAATAGCTATCCCTCCAAAAGGTAAAACCAACACTACCAACAGCTTTTTAAAAATTTTTAATCATGGTGAAAACTATGTTTGGTATTTAGCCAGCTTCCCTTGTGCAAGAAACGCCAAACTTACCTTGAAATGATGGTCCTCCACCTTTTGTGTCGCATTTGGGACAAAGTATACATTTCATAATCATTATATAACAGAAACACATATCGAACACGATATGTGAAGGTTTTAAAACACTTGAAAAGTGCAAAAACGCATTGAACTAAAGAAACACACGTGTGTTTGTTTACTTCAATTAAAAAACGGCGCAAGCAAATAACATGAATGACATGTGTCTAGCGAAACCACAGAACAAAAGTTTGTTAGGCGAGACTATTCGATTTATAACCCACGAATTACGTTGACATCAGGTGATAACTTATCTTTCTCTAGGAGTTGCAAATAAAAAAGGATAACCGGTTTCCGTTGGTCTTGGAGTTCACTTGATTACCGGCTTTGGGTTTATCGTTCCGTGGAGGACCAGTAAACAATAAAAGTACACAACAAATATTGTTCACTAGCATTCTCCGTCCCTGGTCTGGACGTTTATTTTGTCTGTGTTACTTGTCTTGATATTAATTAAATCAAGAATGGCAGTGCAGAGATAAAATAGCATTGGAGTGACATAAAGTGATCCTGGTGATCCAATTTTTGTCAATCGAACACGCATCTGGATCAAAAAATTGTTCAAGTGAGCCCTTCTTCTTTACCATTTGAAATCAGCTGTTTGTAGCGGTGGCAACGTTGGTTTTTCAGTGTGTCGACCCCTTTATTTGGTCAGCTCTTGTCCTTAAGTTTGTTTACATTGTTTATCTTTGATTATATTCGTATTTTGTTAGTAATCCTTTTTATTAAACAGTAGGAAATATTAAAAAACCACCCTACAGATATTATATTGTCCCAGTATAAAAAAAATTCCATAGCGAATGGCTTCGAAAACTTCATTTTGTCGTGTCCAAAAGAGCCGGTGTTGGAAGAAACTAGGTAGTGGAAAATTAATCAAAAATTTTACATAAAGCGGTATCTATAAAGGTCAGTATCGCCAAATTCAAGTAATCATAATGTTGCTGTACATTTATTTTTATAGTATAATAAACAATAAGTGTTTTTAACTAAATTGTAAAGGCAAATCCACCAGCACTAACTTCCAGCCAATTTTCCGATTTTCTTTGCACAAATGCCGTTTTGGTCATTTATAACCAGTCTGTTTAATAAAATAAAAGGTTTTCTATCGACTAAATATCCTAGTCTTTGGGAAAAACTCAAGAAAATGGATTTACACTGAAATTTACATTACACTAGCCGTGACTAGCCATTATAAAACGTTGACGTCATAAAAA
Organism: Philopedon plagiatum; assembly: GCA_963971165.1. NCBI lineage: Eukaryota > Metazoa > Arthropoda > Insecta > Coleoptera > Curculionidae > Philopedon > Philopedon plagiatum. The sequence goes on from OZ020194.1 coordinate 97,819,646, forward strand.
AAGTGACGTCACAAACAAAAGAAGTCCGTTTTACGAGATGTTGGATTTTGCAGGAAAATTTGCAAAATAAAACCTTTTTTTTTGTTAATAAAACCCAAAAAAAATGGAAAACAGCAACGGTCATGAACATTTAATATATGTAGAGAATACAAAAAAAAATATTTCAGAATTTTTTGGATTACATGCATATTCCCTATTAGAAGTGGGTGAAAAGTGAGTTGCAAGATTTGCTTACAATGTTAGGAAGTTACAAGTCAAGCTAATAAAATCGTGTTAAAAAGGTGTTGCAACGTTAACGATATTATCAATCTTGTACGCTGGTTAAATTTTGCCCATTTTGGCAATGCTGCTATTCAACAGCCATTAAATACACCCCACTCCTTACAGAGACTGTGAGGTATTGTTGGCAGCAAAACAGGTGCAAATAAAATGTATGGTCTTCGATACATAATAATCTAATACGTTAGGTTTCTTCGGTAAATCGGAAAAAGAGCTTCATTATATTGAAATGTGTTATAGGCCCTGTCAAGCTGCTTCAGAACATTAACCGACAAACAAACGACAGAAGAACTCGCATAAATCCAAAAGCTTTATTCCAGAAAGGGTGATTTCGTCTTCGTAATTGCATATGTAAGAAAGGAGTAGATTACCGCGAAAACTAAATGTTAGGGTGTAAATCTCGAGCCGGGCTGGATAGAGTTGTAAAATTGGGACCGTAAATGCGACACTGGATCCGTCTCGTTGGTTTGTTTTTCATTCTACGGGCAAACTTTAGACAATGAAAACCTAATTTGTTTTTGAGAGACTTTAAAAATGAAGTTCGATTATTGTTAGTGCGCCGAGAAAGTTGGAGTTTAAAGTTTGCGCAATGTCGTTTTCTTAACTAGGCGACTATTATATTGACTCACGTTTTATAGTTGAAAATTCATTAAGGAAAATAAATTAGAGCAACGTTTAAAATTTAAACTTTGCTCCAAAGGAAACGAATAGGTTTATTGACTGATTTCATCCTGTGTTATTTTCTGTCTATGGTTTCTAAAATGTGTAAAGAATAAAGTAATTGGTCACTCTACGGGAGATATCAGGAGAATAGGATATTTGTACAGTTTTGAATCTTGTTAAAAAAAAATTTCGCACCTATATGTATAGGAATTCCGGGGGTGTTGCCCCACTTAACTTGAAAAATTCGTTAACCCTTCATATTTTAGACAAAAATAAAAAAAATAAAAATAGAGTATACTCCAATGACTCAATAATACATAAAACATGTTGATTTTAAAAAAGAAATAACAGTGACTGGTTTATAGGGTAGGAAACAATATGGCGTTTTTGGCCATCTCTCCCGACAATACGGGGGAGATGCCCTACACAATCGGGATTGATGCCCCAGGTTCAAAATGTTGAAGAGAATAACAAACAAAAAGTTGAGAGCAACCAAAATTTATCCATATTGAAAACTTAAAAAAAATCACGACAAAACACAGGGGGAACTAAAATATTATAACTCAACTAAAACATTGTTTTTAAATTTTTCTTAGCCTTTTCGGCTCTTTTCTCTGCTCTTCCACAAATGTTACACTTAATGCCATATAATGAACATGTTTCATGATACCATTTCTGACATGTCATGCACTATATCCAATCCAGAGTCTCTGTTGTTTCGAAATACCGTTCTAAACATTCTACGCATTCTTCCGAATCAGATTTATGGTGGTCTTGCATCCTAGCGCTTTTAACTTTTCTTGCAACTTCAGACAAAGGCTCATTATCTGACGTTTCGGAGTCTTCTAACTTTTCATCTGTGTTATTCGCCCTCTTATATTTCTTTTGTTTTGATAGTATCTTTTCATTTAAGAGTTGAGCAGTTTGTTTTTTTCTTTTTCTTTCGGACAGTTTAATGACTGGAACGGGAGAAATTTCATGAAGAAATTTGCTAGGCGTCTTTTTAGATTTTTCATTTCTTCCCTCAGGAAATTTGGATTGAAGCGTTCTAGGAATAAATTCTGTTGATGGCCCAGGAATTGGTGACTGTCGTTCATGAGAATCTGGTTGTGGAAAGTTTTCAGCACTGGCAGAAGATGCTACATCAGTTATTGCATAAAAATGGTCTGGAATGACATATCGGGGTTCAAAGGAAATATTCCCGTAGCTCTAAACCCTGAAAGTGCGGTTTCCATAGAAGCCGATTTTTCCCAGGCTTTTCCAATCAATTGGCTAGCCTGAAGCCGCTTTAGCTGTCTTCCTGGGTGGTGTCTCATCCATTGTCGAGCTTCACGTTTTAGATTATATTTAAGAGATTTAAAAAATGCCCTGTCAAGTGGCTGGAGTGCTTGGGTGGTATGGCTGGGAAGGCAAATTAACATAATATCATTTGTTTCGGCAAACTCCAGCATATCTAAAGAATTTGTGAGGGATGTATGCCCATCTAAAATTAAAGTGCATTTTCCAGGAGGCTTACGAGGTGCAAAGTGTTCCCTAAGCCACTTGAAAAATAATTCAGCAGTAATGTATGATGACTTAGGATTCATAAAAACTTTGGAGCCTGGAGGTAGTCCATCTCCAAACTCTTGTTTTTCACGTTGCCCTTTAAATATGACGACTGGTGGAAAAAACCTTCCCTCAGCACTGCAACAAGCTATTATTGACACGTTTTCACCCCTTTCGGACGAGATTAACGTATGGACGTCTTTAGTTCCTCTCGTGGCAATTATAGTGCCAGCTTCGTTATTTACTTGGAAACCGGTTTCGTCTATGTTAAATATATTTTCCGGTTTAATAAACAAGTTATTTTCCGTGTAACATTTTTGAAGCAAGGTAAAAGACTGGTTAGCTTCTTCTCTATTCATTCCTAGGCTTCGAGCAAAAGATAAGCCCTGTGATTTTCTTACACTTAATTCTTCATTCCTTCTTAGAAACGAATTAAGCCAATCGTAACCAGCCATACTAGTATCACGATTAAACCGGTGATTGATTCCTAATTTTTCTTCAAACTGAAAGCTTATTATCCGAATAGTCTCTCTATCTGGAGCGAATCCCGCCTTTTCCTGTTTCTGAATATGTTTTACCAGCCGCTTTCATTTTCTATTCCTAAAACGCCTTAGGGACCAAGAGGAACATTAGCCATAGTTCCTTGAACCCTTCTTCTACGGAGTGTTCTCGAAGGAATACTGTATGCACGTGAAGCCTCATTGACTCCCACTTCGCCAGAATTTACACATCTTAAAGCTTCTTCTAGATCTTCTTGCTTCCATTGACGCCTTGGCTTGGCACCAGATTTTCTATTATATTGTTTAGGCATTCTGCAAAAAAATGGGAACTAGTTTAGGGATAGATGGCCCAGGTCATCTCTCCTATTGTACGGGTGAGATGCCTCGGGGCGTCTATCCTTTAACACGGTACAGATGCCCCCTAAGCCATCCACCTACCAACCGAAAATTTAACTCATACAACAAATATATCCTCACTTTAAGAATCATACTATTACATGACCACTGTTTATCAACACAAAATTGGCAGTTGGGCATTTCTCTACTAACTGGGCAACTCAGTGTCTCGCTTGATTTTTATTACGAAACTTGTCAAATCCATTGCAATTTTAATCTTAGATATAAATGTGTAATGAATTATATGCGTGCATGTTATAAAATTTAAGAAAATATTTTTCTAATCATTATTTATTCATTTTCTAAATACCGAAAAAACAGTCCCCTGGTTGGTCACCAATTCAAAAAACATGTTTCAGTCAATTATTTTAAATGCATGTAATTGTAAGTAAATTATTCAGTAATATTTTTTCATACAGTTGTAGTTCATGTATATAAAAACTTCATTTCTCAATCATAATATTGATTTTGAATTGTATAAAACTGAGCTACAATTTGTCCACAAATTTTGAGCACCGTCCCCTGGTTTAATTATAAAATGCTACCATTATAATCTCTTTACTCCACCGCGCGAGGATTTGAGTGAAATGGAACGTTACCGGTGTGAAGTTGGCTCCCTTAACGTTTGAGGACGCCATCTCCGTTTTGTTTAGTGTAGCGCGAACTATTCGAGCGGACACCCACGTAAAAACTAGTTCGAGCCCACAGTCCTCTGGCGAGTCCCTTTTTATGTTTTATTTTTGCTGTTGAATTTATTACTTTTTGATTTTATTTCTTTAATGAACACTGAACTCTAGGAATGCTAATGAAGTCCAATACTTCAGTAATATTTAGGATACCATGTGATTTCATTAGTTTTAACAGTCCAGTGGCAACAGTCACCTGCTTTAAACAAATACAGGGGACTGTTTGCACTACCAGAGGACTGACTCTTATATTTTATTTCACAGTTTCATAGGCGTTTTAGGTGGGGGCTTGGGGGGCTAAGCCCCCAAATCTCCAATTAGCCCCCCAAATCCAACTGAAAAGCCTAACCGCCTATATATAAACCGGGGCTTAAGCCTCCCCAAAATAGAGGTCTAGAACCGCCTATGTACAGTTTACAGATACAAAATGGCCCCTCGAAAAAAAAAGACTTACGAGAGTAGAGATACTTGTGAAAAAAGAGAAGCAGAACGTCGCCGTTACGAGCGAATAACAAATGATCCAATAAAATGGCAAAAAATAAAGAATATTCTGCATATTGTTACTAGCCTTATGAACTAACGTATTTGCTTTATTTTTAGCTTCATTTTAAATTACTTCATTGGATAATTCGAGCAATAAAATCTTTGAGACATTTTTTCAGCCAAAATGACCCTGTTAGTAGAGAAATGCCCAGATATATAAAATAACTACATCTAAAAATATGATAATATATATTATAATAACGACTTAATCGATATATAAATACCTCTCAACGGTTCTATTTCGTAATCAGAACGAGACACAAACATAACCACCTGCCTCGACAAATATCTTTGTGTAACTGACGGGCAAAGAAAATAAAAGGGTTTGAGAAAAGACGCAACAGTGTATTTCCGTCGAAACACGAATATCAGCTGTTTTCAAGTGGGCTGAATTGCAACACTGTTTATTAACCAAAATGACAGATCTGTGACAAATCCTTGTGTCAAAAACTGTTGGCAAAACAGCTAACCTCTTTACCGACTGAGATAACTTTGCGCGGGAAACCCATTCAAAATTTTTTAAAAATTTACTAAAGGTAACGCTTAAGCAACGCACAAAAAAATAGTATTGTTCTCAAAAGTTGTATTGTGTTCTAAAGACCTACTTAAACATTTGACTTATTCATAGTAATTTATACCAGGGATAATTAGCAAGTAGTTTGACTTACCCGATAAAACAATTTCCCAAAGTTAAGAGAAAAATAGGTAACGTTTATTTTTGTCAATGTTTTCCTACTTATACCTGTTATTCAGTAACATACAATTAGTAATACATTTAAAAGGCCTTTAGAACTCACTAAGAATTTCGAGAACCACACTAAATTTCAGTACGATGCTTAAAGCATTACCTTACATTTAATTTAGAATCTTTTCAGCTTAACATTTTGAACGATGTTTCAACCCTAATTATTACATTTTAACGTTAATTAAACATATGACTTAATTAAAAATCTTGATCTGTAACATGTTTCTCAAAATTTTTAATCCAGTACTAAATTTAATTGACGTTTAGGCAGCGACATCAACATGAGTGCTGTCACATTAGTCTAATTACTTTAATTCTTGATCAAATTGTCTGTGCAACTGAACTAAGACTCTTTAAATGAAGAAAGGGCAAATAAAATCCAAAAGTTATAAAAAAGTAAAATTTATTTAAAACAAGCTAAAATTGGAAATCATAAACAAAAATCCAATTGAATAATAATAATAAATGCTTTTGTTTTTGGTAACAATTAACTACATATACATTTTGTTTTCGATAAGTACCAAATATTAATATTATATCTATACGAGTACATATTTTGCGCAGCAGCATCTTCAAGTGGCCTTTTTTCATCTTTAGTAGTTCTTCAAATTTTTGGTTACATGGTACAAAATTATAAAAAATTGGTACAATACAGTGCTAAATAATAAAATATTGCTCTCAAATTCAAAAACTAGTTTCCTTCATCCCAATAGCAATTTAAATACAACAAATAATGCTAACCTCAAACTCCACATAATATGAAATAATAAGTTTGGTAATTTTATGCCAAAAATTAGTTTTCTAAAAAAATTTCTTACCTTAAGGCACAAATTATGAATATGAGGTTTTTAGGTTATTTCTATTAGACCCTTAAAACACTACAGCTTGCCAACACACAATAAATGCAAATTTTAAAATGTCAATAATTCACATGTGCAGAAAAACCACCTAGTGTGGGTAAAACAAAAGTTGTTTCTTTTATTACTTACATAAAACATAAACATTTTTTTCTACTTCTAAAATAAAGTCGTACAGGGCCTCGACTAAAAATATTTGAATATTAAAATCTTACTTGTACCGTTAAAATATCAATTAGGTACATTTTATCACTTTTTAAATAATTCTATGTTAAGAAATTTTTCAAATAATGTGGTGCCCCACTTGTCTACCAGTTTATTTACCACTATTAATATTCCACTTGTATGTTTAAGGTACAAAACGTTAAAAATGGCAGCAACTCAGTGTGAAAAAACAAATATTAGCAGCCCCATTATCAGAATCCTCATTGATTGAAAAGTCTCTAACCCGAACAATTTTAAATAATAATATGTTCATAAAACAATGGAATTATACTGAAAAAAATTCACATTCATAACCTGCATCTCAAAGAGGATTTCATTAAAAAAATCATTGTTTGATGTAGGTATTCCAAAAAATTTTACCAATCTTTTTGTTTAGGAAAGCTCGATATACCTATACAAGATTTAATATACAACGTTCAATGTAAAAACTTGAAATGATGGAACTCTATCTCTGAAAATTCTCAATAATTGATGATCAAACCCAAGTAATAAATTCACAATTTACACTTATATTACCTGCCTGCAGTCCTCCCTCACGAAATCCTTAACCAAAACGAAGGCCCGCGTGGAGGTGGACTAAATTTTCAACTTCTAGGATAAAATCAAATTCCAGTCAAACAAATGTGTTATCAATTATTATCTAACTTACCTGATGGATAGGAAGAATCCCTTTTAACTTTAAAAAGGCCAAAGAAATTTTAAAGATTCACGAAAAAGCACTTTAGGCTTACCATTAAAATGAACAATGGCGGTTTGACAGCGTTTGAGATGGTCTCTCAAGTGGGAGCAGTGCCACCAAGATTAAAACTTCTTTGAAAATATCGACATAATTTTGATATTTCAAACAGTTTCTTAATTAATAAAATTAGTATCCTGACGTTAAAATTTGTACAAGTGTTTTTAAAAATTGAATAAATCCAATTAAACTTTTAAACTTAGTCCGAAAAGAAAAACCCCAAAAATCTAGTGTCAAATAGGCGGGTTTGGATATTCATCAGCGAGCGTCTAGATGACACTAATGACAGCCGGTCACGTGATTACTTATCAAATGATTGGTAGTAATCCACGTGACCATATCTGGATAGTGTCATCCAAACGCTCGCTGATGAGTTTGCCGAACTGGCATAATCTCAAGTGGGCGACGTTGACAGCTTGTGCGATTTTTCTGGGTTTTCGTGTTGCCATTTTCCCCATTTAACTGACATGGCCCTGCTGACGGGTTCGTACAAACCATTTACCGTTACTTTGGTTTTGGCGCCATATTTGAAAAATGGGGCATCTATACCGCTGGGGCAACACTCCCGGAATTACCTTAAGTACCCAAGACTTGTTTCACTGAGCAATGGATAACAGTAAAATAATGTTCACTAAATCAGACGTTAATACACACATCAATGAATTAATATAAATAAGCACTGTGGTTGGCAGTATAATTTATTATAGCTACTTATACAACAAAAAATAATATGCCCCAGCTTAAAGGGCATTTTACTTCACAGTCATTATTCCACATGTTTTGTTTTTAATATAAATCATACTTGTATATAAGCTTATTCAGGCATGTAGATAATTTATATGCAGTAAAGCATAAAATAATATTACGTATTTAAATTTGTAATAATTATAATTGATAAAAACATAATTGTCTTACACCTATTTATTAACTTAAATTGTACAGGGCATAATCAGCAATCTATCAAGCAAGTTACACACATCTTTCTTCCATTATTCGATATTCTGCTGCTTTTTTATACATTAAATAATGTATAGCATATATTCATATAGTACTAGTACTCACAATTCCCCATTCTGGCGGTATGTTTTAGTGTTCCGTGAAACGGAATACTTGTCGAATAACTTCGGTGTCCGTAAATGTGTCTGTGGTCACAGGCGATTTTCTCTGAAACTATTCGACGTAAAAATTTGAAATTTGGCACAGAGATAGAGTGTGGTGTAGACGTGAAGTATAAAAAGTTGAATTTCGATTCTGGGGATTAATTACAGGAGGTAAAGTGGAAAATGGAAAAGAAAATTTCACGGGCATCGTGTAGGGTGTCAAATGAAAGCTTATTGAAGCACAAACTGAACAATATACAGTGTTTTTTTTGACTCGAGACATGGGATTTGCATGGTAATTTTTCCACCCCATGTTAGCTTTTGTTCTACTAAAAATTTTGTGCCAAATCTCGGCAGGTACATATATAGTTTAGGGTCTTCAATTCGCATTGAACGTATTTTTTCCAGCAATTCCGTACCAATTTAAGGAAAATCTTTTATTTTTTGATGATAACTCACAGTTACAAATTAATTTAAACAATGCATGGAACTGTCAAAATCAAATACCTGACATACAGAGGTTAAAGAACTTTCGTTTTACCGAAAAAATAAGTCATTTTTTACATCTTTGTAGCCTTAGTGGTAAAAATAAGTCACTAAGGATTTAAATAACCGCTGTTGCAAATTTCGTCTTTTAGTTCCGAGTTGAACAAAAGTTACCCAAGCAAATCCCATGTCCCGAGTAAAAAAAAGCGCACCGTATATGATTGTATTTTTTTGTTATTTTTTTTTTTTAGGGAAAACCGCTTAAAAATTGCTATCCCCGACCCTAATCACCAAAAGGATTGCTTAGAAAAATCTGAAAAAAATCATGAACATTAAGAATTAGGTGTAGATTGCAGGAAAATTATGAAAAAGTTGAATTTTGATTCTGGGGGTTAATTTTGGGAAAAGCGCAAAAAAATTGCTGTTCCCACCCTTATCACCAGAAGAATCGCTCAGAAAAATCTGGAAAAAAATTATGAACATTGAGAATTATGTGTAGATTGAGCGAAAATTATCAGAATTGGGAATTTCTAGTGCGGTCAACTGTTATAAACAATTTAATTGTTTATTTCCTTATAACTGCTGAACCATTGGTTTAAGAGAAAAAGGTTTCAATAAAAAATATTTCCCACGATGTAAGGAACAACTTTTGTCTTTTCACGTTTTTCAAAATTTTTAATTTGGCCCACTCAGTTCCGCGCATACGCGATATGATACGGCGTTGGTGCCATAGGCGGCGGCTAGCGCAGCAGATGGACGGAGATCGGGCGGCCGAGGTTTGCTCAGATTAAGTGGGAGGTTGATTGCACGGAACACTAAGTTTAGCTTGCACTTGACCGATTTTTTTTATCTAGTGACTTCGCTTTTGTTTTTAGTGTTTTGCATAACAAGACCAAAGAAGGTAATTATCAAAGAACGTCGGTATGCTCGCCAGTGGTTCTATTCTCGAACAATTATTAAAAATCCGTACATTTTCCACATACACCTCTTGTATTTCATGAAAGTGATTTGCGCCAGCTGCCACCGAAATCACCTGCGATTAAGGGTAAAAGCGTGTTGGCACGTTCCAAATTAGTTTTAATTTTGTTTGCCAGTAAATAACTTTACGAGCCGTTTAGGTTGGTCGGCCTGCGAAACGAAACGCCTATAAAAGCTATTTTACCAGGCATAAAATCATACTTTGGCTGACAAAATTTTGTTACAGTTTATGTTTTATCACAGCTTTCAATAGTTTAGCTCTCAGTGGTTTATGAATTTGATGCTGAGCGGATTATTTGTACGGGAAGTGACATAGAATGAGAACACAATCTTTGCTAAATTCTAGTATGTTTTGCATGCAGGGGTTTTTGATGGCTCACCAAGAGGCCTTCTCATGGCCGACTCATGTACAGGGTCCTCCAACGAGGACTGAACAGGGGCTCATTTTTGAGCTTCCTTGTATTTAAAGAAAAATCTAAAATAGCCAATCGATGTACTTTTTCCTGCAGAATTCAAAAATGAAACCAAAAATTTATTTGAACCAGAAACAAAAGAGTTACGCTATGGATAAAGTGTTTTTAAATGGAACATAGCTTTTTTTATACGATTTTCGGAACGAGTGATTTTTTTTATGTCCGTTCTGATTAAAATATTTAATATTGTGACAGCTATTTTTATTAAATTTTAATGTTTTATCCAGTATAATTTAACTTCAACCTGTTTGAAACATACACTAGTTAATAAAGGTAAAATCACCTTGAAATCCTTCAAAGTCAAAAAATTTGACAAATTTACTATGTCATGTAATGTTTTATTTTCCTCAAATAGGTTCTTTATCCTTAGAATAGGATTGACGGATATATTTCTGTGAAAATTTGCAATAAATCTTCTCCTTGCTTCTCTTGCATTTTCTTGGCATTTGTAGAACAAGATAACAATCTGCAATCTCTCATCTAATGAATATTTCATTTCGGCAATATTATAGTAAATTTGTCAAATTTTTTGACTTTGAAGGATTTCAAGGTGATTTTACCTTTATTACCTAGTGTATGTTTCAAACAGGTTGAAGTTAAATTATACTGGATAAAACATTAAAATTTAATAAAAATAGCTGTCACAATATTAAATATTTTAATCAGAACGGGCATAAAAAAAATCACTCGTTCCGAAAATCGTATAAAAAAAGCTATGTTCCATTTAAAAACACCTTATCCATAGCGTAACTCTTTTGTTTCTGGTTCAAATAAATTTTTTGTTTCATTTTTGAATTCTGCAGGAAAAAGTACATCGATTGGCTATTTTAGATTTTTCTTTAAATACAAGGAAGCTCAAAAATGAGCCCCTGTTCAGTCCTCGTTGGAAGACCCTGTACCGTGAGTGTACCTGGGAAAATCCCACTCACATCCAGAACTCGTCGAATCTTACAAAAAAATCTTAGTTCTGAAATATCTTATAGTTCACACAAAAATATATACCTATCTACCTGTCTTTTAAAAAATCAACAGTTTTAAGCGTGAGAAACTTTGGTATACAGGTGATGGGCTGCAGCATCGGTTAGGATCAAATATTTAAGGCCTGGGTCTTTGAGACAAATTATTATTTTTGTTATTGAACATCATTAAAAAATGCAATTTCTTTTAATAGACATTTTTTTGATTTTAAAGGATATTAAGTATACAAAGAATGATATCAAGCAATATAAAAAATATTAATTGTTAACATACTACTAATAAATGTCATGTAAACATAATATCGTACATGCACATTTATGCGCACAAATAGGCCATTTATTAATAATATCTTAACAGTTAAGTTTATGAGATTATATTGCTTCATATAATTCTGGTAACCTTTAGAATCAATAAATCTATAACAACAGAAAGTGTATTTTTTTAGTTTTATTCAGTACTAAAAAATTGTCTGTCTCTTTTCAAGACCTCGCCCCAGATTAACCTGCACCCCGTCCTTAATAAATGTACCCAGGCAGGTAGGAGCACTTAAAACAGGTGCTCTTGGGTTTTAATTTTAAAAAGATATGCTGAGGTATGAAAGTAAAAAATAATAGGATAATAATACAGACAAATTATTTTTATATATTTGCTGATAACTTGTTAGTACATATGGATGTATATAAAGAAATTGCAAGTTAGTAGGCCACAAGGTAAGGGGAAGTCAAGAAATACCAGAGGCTTAAGAAAATTAACTTTTACTTTCAAATGTTCGAACGTTTTTAAACGACTTTTTAATCTCTGTTCTAAGGGAAAACTAGAAAAAAAGTTCAGTTTTCTTCCACGTTTAAATAAAATCGCTGAAAATCCTTTGCTTTTCAGTTTAAAATTCATACGTATTAAAATTTGATTGAGTTTGATGTCTAGTAAATTCCAGCCAACACAAAGACTAGCAAAAAGTACCTAACAATATCTTCAATGATAAGTAACATAAATTATATGGTAAACCTGTTTCCTTTAAATGGGTGTCTTTTTTCATCCTGTCAAAAATATTGCACGATGATTTTTTATGTTCTACTCAGTATCGAATCAAAATTAACATTACAACACTAACTTGTTCCTGTATTTTTTAATTTTAAGACATGGCACGTGAAAGTGGTTTGAGCCATCTGCCGCCAAAATCACCTGCCTTCAACGAAAGAGGCTTGCCAACACGTTTCAAATTAACGTCAAATTTCGCTGTTTACGAAATATTTATTAAATAAAAGGTCGAGTGGAGCATCGCTTATTTAATTGCCGTGTCCAGAAATGTAGTTAAGGATCCTCTAAATGCACATGTTTCCCAAATAAGAGCTAACCTTAACTATTATTCCCCTATCTGGGAAATGTCATCAGCTTCCACACCTAGCATTCTTGATTCTATTGAAAAGAGAGCCATTCCGCTCATCCATCCAGGCTGCAGCCAAAATTAAAAAATTGCACTGCTAATTGAAAAAGTCCACCGAATTGCACTATTCAGCCCCCCCCCCCCCTCAGGTCAAAATCCTGGGTGGGTCAATGCGCTCATCAGTGACTCAATTCTCACAAGGAAAGTTAATTCTCTCGTTCATCGCCTCATTATTATTGGTGATCAGTCTCTTTTTGACAAATATTTTTTACGCCTTCTGCTCGGAAGAACTAGCCTATAGCATTCCAAATACATATACTGCTCCTAACAGAAGCGCCTCACATAATATGCATGCACATTCACTACGGAATATAATGCGCATTAAAAACATCCCCCAATTTTTAAAATAAGATAATAAGGAATATGCACATTTTTTTTTTATTGCATAAATCATTTAAGGAAGTCATTACAACCCCAAAAATGCTATTTTGAAGAAAATTACTGGGATAATTTAGCTAAAAAAAATTTTTACTTTCCGGAATAATTTATTACAGTTTCAAAAGCAGCCATTTGCTCACTCAAAAAAGTTACGTCACGCAGTGTTATGGGCAATCTACACTGAACGTGTTGGCGACTCAAATTAAGGTGACTTAAAAGGGGATACGGCAACACCGCCATAGTCGATACCTTCTACGCCCCTACCGGTCACTTCTGTAACTGTAGTTGACGTTTTGTCTTTATTTATTTAAAAAAATTTTAGACAGTTGAATTAAATAATAATTTTATTATTAGTTTAGACAATAATATTGTAGCTCAATAATTGGCTTTGGCAATAGTTTGGTATGAATCTGGACTATTACAACATTTTTAAAGTGAAGTTTTATAACCTGATTACCAGGATTACCTCAAGGACTGTCTTTATTCATCCAAGGTTATGTCATGGTTATGAGAAAGGTTATGAGTATGAGCATAATAAGATTGTCATTTGGATATACTTAATAACTATAATAAGATTTAAATAAAACCTAAGAAAGTGCAAAATAAAGCGTTTAAATAAATTTTAAGAGTTTTGCCTGATGTATTTTATGTAGCAAGTGTACCTAAAATCACCATCAACATGGCAAGCCTATAAAAATTATAAATCATAAATCGTATAATCAGGCGGGGCACAAGTCGACCATTAGTCGACCTCTTGTGCCATACAGTACCTACCAGTCTGCGCTGCTATTTTTTGTTTTATGGGGCACTTTTTTTCTAACTTTTTTCCAACTTTACTTCTTCATTTGTCGTTTTTATATTTTGTTTTTTGACATCTGCGCAGTAGACCCAAATGCGTACCACCCAATCAAACTAAGAGGGCTAGACATGCGCACGAAATTTCAGGGGATGTACTTTGGTGTCTACATTGAAACCTACCCACTTTCAAGAATATATCTCCAATAGTAAAACTACAACTACGTATTTAACATATTTGTACGATTTTATGACGTCTTACTTTTTTGAACATAACTATGTGACATTGTGACCAACCGTGCCAGCCTTACTAATCAGTTATATTACGCACTGACATATTTCCGACATGGCCGCTTCTTCTTATTTATTCAAGCATTAGCCTTACCATAGTTATTGAGACTTTTGCGTCCTGTGAGAAATTCAAAATATTGTATGTCTCACGGAACCCTCTATGCGCGAGTCGAACTTGCACTCAACCGTTTTTTTTTATTTCATACAATCACGGCAACGCTCATCAATTAAATTATTTCTGTCAAATACCGTATGTACTTATTTTCGGCATCGACGCCTCTGGTAACAGACCAACAGTGACTGCCTTACTAATTACGTTAAAAGTTGTTTAGACTGGCCACCATGAACTTCTTGGCAGTAATAAAGTCCGTTTTGGAACTCTGCCAAGAAGTAACATCTGAGAAAAGATCTTTAAAATGAGGTACCACACGGCATAGGGTTGCATTTAAAATTTTTGACCTCAACTCCCTAGCGTAATCCCCCAAGGGGATGGTAAAAGTCAAATTACATAAAAAAGTAGATTTATTAACCAATAAGATAAAACTAAAATTTGGTGTCTCTATCTTAATTAATAGTAAAGATATTTGCCCATGCTAAGACTTTTCAGACACCCTGTATGGGATTTTCGTATTTCGCACTTTCAAATAACACAATGTGGGTAAATAAATATTTGTATTTTATTTTCACATCGAATCCTAATTTTATTTCCAACTAGGTTAGAGCCGTCTCTGGATTTACCTCCGTTTGCAAAGCTTTAATGATGACAGGGTCGGTTCGGTTTTTCACGTGTCATTTTTTTAGCCACTGGCGTGTTCGATTGACAAAATCGGATTGATCCGGATCAGTTGACGAACTTTAAGGGAATGGCAGTGCAAAGAGATAAAATAGCATTGTAAAGTGATCCTGATTGATCCAATTATTGTCAATCTAACACGCAGGTTTTGCAGCGGTGGCAACGTTGCTTCTTCAGTGTGACGGTCGCTTTATCTGGTGTGGTTGGGTTTGATAAGTTTGATTTTGTTGTTTGTCTTCGATTATATCGTATTTTGTTAATAATCCTTTTTATTAAACAGTAGAAAATGTTAAAAAACTAACCTACAGATATTATATTATGCCAGTGTAAAAGAATTCTCCAGCTAATGACTTGGAAAACTTCATTTTCTCGTGTCCAAAAGAGCCGGTGCTGGAAGAAAGTATACGTACTGCAAAATTAATCAAAAATTTTACATAAAGCGGTATCTATAAAGGTCAGTATCGCCAAATTCAAGTAAGCATATGTGACTGTAAATTTATTTTCATAGTATAATAAATAATAAGTATTGGTAACGAAATTCTGAAGGCAAAAAAGGAACCCTCTCTAAAGGGCATCAACTTCCAGCAAATTATCCGATTTTCTTTGCACGCACTCCGTTTTGGTCATTTCTAAACAATTTTTTTAATCAAATAAAAGGTTTTCTATCAACTAAATGTACTAATCTTCGGGAAACAATCAAGAAAATGAATTAATACTGAAATTTACATTACACTAGGCATTATAAAACGTTTACGTCATAAAAAAAGTGACGTCACAAACAAAAGAAGTGCGTTTTACAAGTTCCGAAATTCGCGCGAAAATTTGCAGTTTTAAATCTTTTTTTTTTGCTAATAAAACCCAAAATAAATGGAAAACAACAACCGCCATAATCATTTAATTTATATAGAGAATACAATAAAAAATATTTCGGGTTGATTTGAATTTCATGCATATTCCCTATTCAAAATTCTTTTAAGTTCTCTCGCTAATATACTTAAATTACACAAGCTCTTTTGAAACTTTGTTTCCGCGCGTTTTTATGTGAAACGAAAACACCATTTAAAAAATATCAAGAAAATAATTTTCAAAGCGAAGTACGTAGGTATCATAAGTTGCAACAAAGTTTTATTTCAATATCCACTCATAAACCTTAAAATACTTATTACAGCTTCAAAGAACGGTTTTCTTAAGTTTTCCAAACTCTTTTCTTTATATTTTCCTTGTTCGGATGTAAGAGTTGCAAACCACTTTTTTTAATTTTCTCCCTCGAAAACACGAAACAGTTTTGTGTAATGTTCTACGTACGTTTAAGAGTTTACCAAAGCGATGTTAAAGCTATTGTAAGTTGAAAATGGAAATTAAGAATCTTATGATTACTTTGTGAATTCTTGCCTTTAATAAAAATTACTTTGCGGTTTTTAACCTTTTTCACCTGACTAGTTGTTGTAGTCGGGTTTTTACCGATATAATGAAAATCAGGAGACAAATACTTTCTTTGGAAGAAGTTTGCAAAAGTTTCCAAAGAAGATTTATTCCATATCCAAATTTCGTCCTCAAATAACATTATTATCATGTCAACTCGCAATATGACTTTGTTATATGTGCATTGTTCATACTCTATCGATCAATATCACATATATCATTTTGTTCATGTGATTGATCGATGGTTAATGATAAAAGCCGATCTTTGTAGACGTCACTGGGACACATTTAACGTTTTACCGCAAAATTTGTGCCTGTCATTTTTGTAATCGATCTCTGATGTTCCATTTTAAAATTGAAGTCGTGACATTGGGATGACCTGGAGAACTTTTAACATTTAAAGATTATGCATTTGCAATACAGAAAACTGTATAAGTGTTAAATATTGACACATCTCCACATATTGTAAAACGCAACGTTTCTCTGTCTGGCTGTCTGTCTGTCCGTTCCTACGCTGATAACTAGAGAACCTATCAGATCCGATTGAAATCCATTATTTTTAATTAATAGATATATACTTTGTCTGGCCACGCCACGGTGTAATCCCAAGAACTATGATTTTCTACGGGGTGTATTTCTTTAAAAAAAAATTCTTATAAATTAGTGCAATTAAGGCATGAAATTCAGCATATAAAGTCATTTCTTCTACTAATCAAATTTATCTTTACACAAATGCCATGTGAGCGAAGCCGCAAGCGAGTTGCTAGTTGTTAAATGGGCCACCGAAAACTTTCCATTCAGGTTTATTTTCGATTAATTTGTTGAGTTTTGTAGGAAAAATTTTCGGGCCTGTACTACATTCATGCAGTCAATTGTAAACCCGGTATTCTGGGTATAACACTAGTATTTAGATTGTTTTTGTGACCATTCCAATACTTGTATACCTAGTATAAGTCATATGGAAATATATTGCAGTGGCGATCGGTAGCATGAGGCAGGTGAGGCCCGGCCTCACTACAATTAATTTAAAATGTAAAAATGAAAATTTTCGTAAGATTGATTAACATGTTTTGTTTTGCTCTTCTTCATCACATTACTTCAAATCTAAAATTTATTATATAAATTTATTAAAATTATAAAGGTCGAAAGGTTTAGCAAACGTCTATAAAGCCACTTTTATTTACAAGGGAAGCGCTAATATTTGCGACAATATATTCGACTAAAAAAGAACCACATGCGATATTCGCAGTACGCGCTGCATGTTAACAAGTTCTTCTATGAGAGAACGGCCTATGCAGCAGAGGCCCGGTGAGCGCTAGACTCTCCAAGCAGCTCGTCTCTGGACGTGTGTGAATGGTTCTGTCTTTATTTAGTATGTTTATATTACTCACTTCCACGCGTACACGTATTCGTTGCTTCCACGCGCGAATTTATAGTGAAGAGAGGCCTGTAAAGCGCGCTTGGCCTCCTGATTTACTAGATATTATTTGAGAACGGAGCTACGTATTTTATGATGTTTTATTGCTGCGGCAAACGTCATTTTCTATGCGTTCTCAACGTGAAAAAAATGAAACTGTTACTGATGGGAGACCTACTTCACAAGTACTATTATACAAGTATACGGGCAAGAACCGAAAATAAGGACCTAATTAACAATGATGTTACATTGACTTACCAGGCGTTATTTTATGAAGTGCTTGATAATAATCAAATTACAGATCGATTTAACGGTATTAATAAGTTATTATTTTTGAACCTAATTTAAGCAAACGCTTTTTGCCGATTTTGACGTATCATTTCTAAATCAGTTATTTAGCAATTTAGTTCAAAGTTATAAAAATCTTTTCCAAAAAGACCGATGCCAAACCGAGCTTACAATTTTTTTTGCTGACAAACAGTTCCGTTCCTTATCTTTGCCAGAGATTATAGAGACAAAATGTTCAAAAATGGTCTAAACGAGGATTTATTAGAAATGTACAAATTGTTATGTTTAATAGCCAACACTACCTGGAGCATCGGTTTCAGTTGAAAGAAATTTTTTACCTTTAAAACTCATAAAACTTATTCGAGAAATTCGACTGCACAAGAAATGTTAAATGGTTTGGCTGTAGTGTCTATAGAAAAGGCTTAATAATTAAAATGTATTCTTCTGACTCATTTTATAACTTAGTAATAGGATCGCTTGCGATTAAGTGCAACAGAAAGATAGACTTAATCTATAAAACATAATTTTGCATTTTTCTTAGTTTGTTTTTAAGTTTGCCATTTGATTTCCGTTTTATGATATTTTACGTTTTGATGTGTGTTTTAAATAAAACTATATGCTTCATATTATAACTTTTGGCCTCACCTCTTTTACTGACCACGGATAGCCACTGATATATTGTGTTTATTCTTATTGTTATTAAATAAATAAATCAAAAAACGCTCAGACCCGTATACTTTAGTTTTCAGGGGGACATATTTTTTTGGTATTTTCACCCACCGTGCTTGAACCCCTAAGCCGAGGTGGCTTTCACCCAAGCGCGTACGCAAGGTGGGGGTCGGGTTTATTGGGTTAAACGCAAGCAAACGAGCAAGGCCCGTTGGAAAGGCAATTCAGTTCCCCTTAAAATAAGGTATCACTTGACCCCCTTCCTATTTATATTTGAAGGTGAAAGCCTTAGAAAGCTAAGGGGTTCAAGGATGAGGGGTGAAAATACCAAAAAAATATCTCCCCGTGAAAACTAAAGAATACGGGTGTGAGCGTTTTTTGATTTATTTATTTAAATGAAAATAAACCCGCCTGGAAAGTTTTCGGTGAGCCACCCTGTATAAAGTTCCGCCCAAATAATCATTTATTAAAGAACCGTAGTGACAACTGAAAATGATTCAAAGCGAGTCGGAAGTAAGAGTAAACTAAATTATTCCATAAAAAAAACGAACAGTAACTCTATTTTATTTTTTGCAATTTAAAATCCCTGACAACATTAAATTAACAGTAACAGAGCCCAATATCTACACGTACCGTTTTATTTGATAGAGATACTGCCATCTAAAATTCTTAACATCACCGCTTTACATACACTGCACCATTGGAGGTTAACCATTTTCATCGCCATATTTTACCGCAGCTCGTAACTCACTTCTATTACGAATGTCAAATGCAGTGAAACCTCAAATTATGAAAACAGAGTTAAATGAGAATCGCAAACCGGAGCTGACGCAGCTCTATATGACTAAAACAAACCCAAGGTCCTGTACAATTTGGGGTCGAATCTAACGGAAGTTGAGGTTTCAGCGGTGACCAACTGACTTTAGCGTAATCCGTATGTGAAGAGCTTTTCAAAGAGATTTTGTCTGGTTTGACAAGCTTAAGCAGCGACGTGCCGGTGGTATTTACAAAGTTTTTTTATAGGGTTCTAACTAATGTAATAAAAAATCTCAGCCTAAACGAAGACAAAAATATGTTCCGATTCCGAAAATGCAGGACACTTGCCTACTCATGGGTCTGGAAATGAGGCGGGTGTCATGAACAATGTTCTCATATAAATACCTATAGGGTTGTGTGCAAATCAGACTTCACGTTATTAAACGGATTACCACAATGCAGTCGATCCCGATCCCGAGCAGTTATAAGAAAATAAACAATTAAACTGTTTATAACAATTGATCGCGCAAGAATTTTTCAATGCTGATAATTTTTATTCAATCTGCACCTAATTCTTAATGTTCATGATTTTTTTCAGATTTTTCTGCGCGATTCTTCTGGTGATAAGGGTGGGGCACAGTAATTTTTAAGCGTTTTTTCCCAAAAAAATCTTTAAAAAAATACGTAATAAAATACATCATATATTGTTGTTGAATTCGTGTTTTAATAAGCTTCCATTCGATACCCTACACGATGCCCTTGAATTTTTTTCCATGTCCCACTTTGCCCCCTGAAATTAACCCCCAGAATCAAAATTCAACTGTTTATACTTCACGTCTATAATTATTGGGCCAACACACTCTATCTCTTTACTAATATTCAAATTTTTACGGCGAATAGTTTCAGAGAGAATCTCGCCTGTGACAGACGGACGGACGGACACCGAAGTGATTCCATAGGTGTTTCGTTTCACGGAACACTAAGAATCCGAAGTATTTCCCTTTTGTCCAAAATTCGGACTACAGTGCGGCGCGGCGGCGGCGGATTCTAAAGCTTCAGTTTCAAATGAACCATTCAAAATAAATTGTTTTGGAAAAAAGTGCAAGACAGCTACTGCGTTCTTTAGTCCGAAAATTTAAAAATGTAATCCACGTCTATGATGTTCATTTAGAATGTTTCTCGAAAAGCCAGTCTGGCAACGGTAAGAAATCTCGGAAACAAGAAACTGAAAACGAAACAAAAACGCAACTGAACGGCTCAAGTCTGGCATTCCAGAGTCAAACAAAAACCATCCGAACCGAAAGAAAAATAGACAGCCAGCGGTGTTATCAGTTCAGTTGTAAAATGACGGCGAGCCAACTTGATCCTCGTTAAAGTACTGTGAAATAGCGAACGAAAGGGGCCAAGTCTCGTGAAAAATGACTTGTTTATACTCTAGGCGGCCTTATCTATTTCTTTATTCGCAGCTGTAATTTCTGATAGCCATTCTTCAACACACGAGCGTCGAGTTACTTCATTTTTTTCGTCATTTACTTCTTTATGCTTTTGAGTTCGCTAACGAACAGTCTTGATAACGATTTATTGGAAAACATTGACGTGAATTCGACGTTACAGGTCAGCAAACATTATTCTACTTACACTGACTTTTCAGTAGCGTTCAGTGACAATTATAAAGGGGGAAGCGATCCGATAAAATAGCTAAAATGACATTGCGTTTTACACTTTGGGAAAATTATTTAATACATATAATGCCGACTGAGTTCCAGTGAGTTTTCTCAATCATATTGAAAAGTAAACTGGGCGAGCAGAGCAGAATAATTTTTATAATATTTTGCAGTCGGTTAGCTACTCATATTTTTCGTAAAACCCCACGTGGAAATGTCTCGCGAATTTTTTTACCGCCTTTTCCACTTGCCTCTAAATTAATAGGAATCATTGGCCTGCCAGATTTAATAATGTCACTTTTTTCTTGAAAGTTTCGACTAGAAAATCCTGTTTTTATTAAACCACATGCGACACAAACACAGTCTAAATTATTGTCCACACTCACAGAAGATGGTCCCTCCATAGCAAAAAAATTGGTCAAGTGCAAGCTATACTTGCACACGTAGTGTTCCGTGCCATCAACCCCCCACTTAACCTGAGCAAACCTCGGCCGCCCGATCTCCGCCTATCTGCCGCTCTACCCACCGCCGACTGCACCAACGCTGTATCACATCGCGTATGTACGGAGCATTGAAAAACGTGTAAGAACAAAAGTTGTTCCTTACATGGTGAGAAAAACTAATGGTTCAGGAGTTATAAGGAAATAAACAATTAAAACGATTATAATTCGCAATGTCCATGATTTTTTCACATTTTTCTGAGCGATCCTTTTGGTGATACGGGTGAGGGACTTCAATTTTTAGGCGTTTTCCCGAAAAATACGTACATATACAGGGCATTCTCAAAGTTAAGGCATTTACGACTTCAAAGTTCAGAACTTCGGTGTACAAGTTACCTAACTTTAAACAAAATTAAATTTACCATTAACCACAGTTATAAATACGTAAAAATATTATTTCATACTTTTTAGTGCTTTTTCTTTTGTGACGTCGGTTGATTTAAAAAAAATTATTGTATAATTATAGTATACTCGTAAAAGTTAAAAATGATTAATTATTAATGTATAAAAATTAATTTTTTAATCTCCAAAAAGTTGACTATCTACTTAAGTAATAGTTTTGTTAATAGTACAAAGTCATTCCATGCGTTCGTAGTGAACATTTATTTATTTTTGGTCCTACTTTATCGTATTGTTAACATTTTCTCGCCTCTACATTTAAGCTTTTCTCTCCAGTATCTCTTTCAAGTTGCAAAATGTACATCCTAGATATAGCCTAGATTTCCACAGGGACATTTTGAAGAAGCCACGCGGAGTTAAAACAAAATGGCTCGCATTATTTTAAAATATTGTACCAACTTCGTGTTATGAATACTGCGCGTTTCCTCGAGAAAACTTTAAAGAGTCGTGAAAAAAGCTTTAGCTCGAGATTAAAGTACAATATAGCGCTTTTACCGGTGTACCTACGTATGTGTACTTTCCTTTATGGTTTATTTATGAAATGCTTGTATAATACGTTTGTTTGTAGCAAGATTCTAAGGATGAATTACTTAAGCGCATTTATACAAGCTCTTTTAAGCCTTCAATTCAGCTAATTTTAAAAGGAATAGTAAATTCATGTTGTGGAACTTCTCGTGATATGAAAAAAAAAAGACTCCGATTTATAGAAGTTTTAAAAAATAGCAAGTAAACTTACTCTTACAAAAGGAGCGAACAGATTATACTATGAGTGAACCGTGATCTTCAATTTTTTTCAACTGAAGTTCGAATTTTAGCGATCCATCCAAGTTCCACTTTTCTCGCCTCTTTAAAGACTGTTTATTGACAAGTCCGAATTATTTCTCTTTTCCCTAAAAGTATTTTATAGTTAACGTATAGAACGACACGTTCTAACTTTTCTGAAAAGTTAGAGCAACTTCATAAACTGACTTTAAATTAAGTTTCTATCCAACTCTAAAGTTTTGTGTAAAGCTTCTTGTCGCCTGAGGTTTTTAGAATTTCTTGATAATATAATTTTCTGCCACGAAGAAGCACCGTAAGTATGACAATATTATGATCTACAAGAAAAGCTTATTATCTCTTTAAGAGCTTACAACTAAATCTGAAGATTCTTTTTTAACTTTATCAACTGTTACGTCTCTAAACATATAAATACTGGAAACTTAATACCACAAACCATTGGTGTGCTGTCCATGGAAGCGGGCGAGGCACCGCTTCCCTAAACTTTTTGGAAAACAAAATTGTATGCATTAATAATACATAATGTATAACATTATATATATTATAGTTAATTTCCTATAATCTTAAGCGTGACGTAAAAAATTTTAGTGCGTAAATGCAATCAATTCTCGCGTCGCCGTCATGACCTGGGCCTGGAAGCGCGTTTGGCAATGACCGCCAGGTCTATTGCTATTCACCCCGCTTACAGGCTGTATTACGCGAGAATCCAGTCAAATTGAATAGCCAGAGCAGCGATATGGAATTACTTCGGTGTCTGTCCGTCCGTCTATCATAGGCGATTGTCTCTGAAACTATTCGAGGTAAAAATTTGAAATTTAACACAGAGATAGAGTGTGGTGGCCCAATTATAGACATGAAGTATAAACAGTTGAATATTGATTCTGGGTGTTAATTTCAGGGGGTAAATTGGGAAATGGAAAAAAATTCGAGGGCATCTTGTAGGGTATCAAATGGCCCCTGTAGAGCAACAAGGGGTCAAGCGCCAAATACAAGATTGTTGAGGAAAGCAGAAAAACTGCAATTTTTAAAATTATTATTTATTTGCTATTATTTGCACTTTTTCTGTCTACATGAGTATGTGTATAAACAAACATTGTTACAATAGCTACATTTTGCCATTTAACAAAACATGACGTTGCAATAAAAGTACTGAATTTTGGAAAAAAATGGCGCTTGGCCCCTTGTTGCTCTTTTCTTTAGGGGAAATATTTTAAAATACTAAGTGAATGATTCAATAACTAAAACGGTAGGGACAGACCAAGAGGTTTCCAAGTACAAGATGTTTGGAGCTTGGCATCCTTCTTTTTTTTACATAAATATATTTGCAGCAACAAGGGGCCAACCTCCTATGGCTAGGTACTTGGATCCTTCTTGCTCTCATTCTTATTTAAATTTTTCGCTTGTCCCCTCCGTTATCTCCTTAATCCGCTGCGTGGCGCTGGTCACCTTTTTACACAGCGGTAGTCATATCTCAAAAATGACAATTTTGTCGCTTGGCCCCTTGTTGCTGCATAGAGGCGAAATGAAAGCTTATTAAAGTACGAATTCAACAATATACATTATGTATCTTTTAATGAAATTTTTAAACATTTTAAACCGCTTAAAAATTGCTGTCCCCCACCATTATCACCTAAAGGATCGCTCAGAAAAATCTGAAAAAAATCGTGAACATTGGGAGTTAGGTGTAGATTGAGTCAAAATTATCAGGATTGAAAAATTCTAGCGCGATCAATTGTTATAAACAATTTAATTGTTTATCTCCTTATACCTGCTGAACTATTTGTTGTAGGGAAAAAGTGTTTGGACAAAAAATATTTTTTACGATGTAAGGAACAACTTTTGTACTTACACATTTTTCATAATTTTTAATTTTCTCGCGAGTGCATTACTATTACCATAGACTAAGCTATTACTAATTTAAGTGAGGGGCTGATGGTACGTAACACTAATTGTGAAAAGTATAGCTTGCACTTGATCAATTTTTTATGCAATGGAGGAACGTTCATCTGTGAGTGTAGACAATAATTTAGACTGTGTTTGTGTCGTATGTAGTTTATTTAAAAAATGATTTTCTAGTCGATCCAATGTTTTTTTAAATTATTTTTATCATCGGATCGCTTCCCCCTTTATAATAATTGTCATCACATGCCACTGCAAACCAATAAGGTTTTTACCTCAAGAAGGAAAAAAACTGAAACAGTTGTGGAACCTGTGGGCTGTGGGCCCGCATAATGTAGTCCAATAGAGTCAGCATCTCATAAAAAAGTAAATATGAATAATTATTGTTTTATTTTCAAATAACACAGGCGTAGCTAAAAACGATGGCGCCTATCTAGGAAAGCTTAGCTTTAAGAAATTTCGAAATATACTTCTTTGAAACCGGAATCACCATCTTTTTAAACACGATAACTTTAAGATAACAAACCTCAAAGGAATATTGCGCGAAATTCCCATTCAGATGAAAATGAGCTTTAATTTGTCTTATCTGAAAGCGTCGCGTCTTCTCGGAAAGTAAATCACAGTCATTAGTGATTTTGTTCATTAAGGTTTCGAATAGAAAATTCAAATTGGCTTCGGCATCTCATTAATAATCTGGATTCGATTACTTATGTACGAAGTTTTAATTATGCTCAAACTACCAACTTCCCGTAGAGAGAGAAACTTTTTCATAGAATAAGTAGTTCTTCAGAAGTTTTTGGATAATTATGACAGTTAAAGTTTTTATTTTATTCGGCAGTGAACGTTTAATTTTGGATTGGATAAGTTTTAGACTTTTCTAATTAAAAGCTTTGGTTATAGTCACATCATTTTACGGAAACATTAGTTAGGGACAAGTGTCTTATACGGGCTATCTCTACAGGGAGACGTCTGTTCATTTTGCAAGTTTCGCATTTGTACGGTAGAGACATACTAAACACACAACTAGATTTTTACCCGCGGCTTAGCCCGTGTATATCTTTATCTTTTTTGTAGAGTACCCTGACTTATCATAAAAAGTTAGCCTATGAGCGTTCTTTTAATAGGTACTTACTACTTTTATGTATAATAATGTCATTTGACTGGCGATTTCTTTTCAGTTTCGATATCGGCCCGGGGTTGTCTACTGTTTTTCCTTACTCCTCCTAGTTTATTTAATTCTGGAATATCAGGAAACAAACTGACTCCTGACACCCGCGAGGGTGCTTTTGTTACTTTCATTTTAGTTCTCGTAGTTGTGGCTATATTTGTTTTTACTTTTAATTTACGACTCATCTACTTTCCTAAATAACGAATTAAAATCTTTTCTTGTGGTTATTTGCCATACAACAATGATAGACCAGTCAAATGGCCATAAAAATCTTTGATTAATTTCCCTCTGAAATTAGAGTTTCAAAAGTAAGTAATTTTTAAATACTGTGTTGTTTATTTTATTATATTATGAAAACATGTTAAGTTTCGTACTCCAACTCTCCAAACATAGTGAAGAATTTAAAGTTTAAAAAATGTTTCAGAAATACTCAAACTTGAGCCCCATATTCTCTTTTTGATATTTTTGACACTTAAGTTTTATTATATTTGCGTTATTTAGAACAAAAAGTAAGATTTCAAATTTAAATAATAAAAATTTCGACACCATCAAAGAAAGCACGATGAAAAAAATTCCTTTTAGTCTGAGTGGGTATTTACCGTAAAAATGTATCAAAGCATTCCGAAAAAAAGACCTAATTGGCCAGATTTTCGGCATTCCTTTTTATATTAACGCTAAGTTGTTTACACTAAAGAAACGAAAACAAAATTTAATTTTTACACGTTGACAAAAAATAAAACAGTTTAAAAGAAAGAAAATTTACAAAAATTGTTTGTACACAAAAGCTTTATCTTAAAATAAATTACAAAACTGTATTCTTTTGTACTCCAAGGAGAGAAATGGTTTTTACAGTCTATGTATGTATGTTAGTTTGTTACACCCTTCTACAGTCCGAATAGCTAAACCAATTTTAACAAACGAGGTATCAAAAAATTGGTCTCAGTTCCACGAGTGACATAAGCTACATTAAATTGAAAAAAATATAAAATGGCGGTCGCAGGAACCTATATTGTCTAAATAGAAAAAATAACTATTTTAAGGACCTATTAGGTAAATGAGGTGTCAACAGATAAGCTTTAGTCCCGCGAGTGATAGAGGAGTATGTCCAATTAAAAATACACCTAATGGCGGACGCTAGACGCCATTAACGGATATTTCGACGTTTTTATCCCAGTTTATAACTGCACTAATACTACATCCATCTTTACACCCCGAAACACCGTAAGTCTATTATTTTCCCCGTTTGTTAGGCAACATAAAATTTATAACGCCTGAAATAATAAGGCGATTATGATAAACAAGAAAAACAATATACAAATTCCTGGAAAATAAAAAATGATACTATAAAGGCATACGTATACGGACCGCTCTGGTTCTGAACGAGAGCGAGATTTATGATCATTATTAAGACTATTGGATTTTTCCGGGCCGACTTGAATGCCAAATGGCCTCCTCCCTTTATAAGAAAATGTTTTCCTTCTAAAATAATGATTTACCGTGTGAAGTTTACAAGAGCTTATAATACGAAACACGACTTGATCAAATTACCCGTTAAGAGAAAACAAACAGCGTAGGTAAGATTGCGCGAATTAAATTTGTTAGCAAACGTCATAAATTTTACAAGAAGGTGATAAGGATGGGTCGTTCTCTTCAACAGCAAGTTTTTCCTTTACAGGAGTTCTGATGTGTCAATAATCCTTACCTAAATTACAAATGCACGGATCTGTTTGTTTGTTACTCAGTCACGTCTCGGAACAACGGATCGTAATAAACCTTGGCATAGAGGAAGTTTACGACACGGAGAAAAATATGATTATCCTAATCTATCTGACTCGCTGATTCATCAACGCCCACCTAAATCTGCTAATGCTAAAAAGTTGAAATGTTGCACATTTGCAAATTATGCCCCAGACGTCCACTAAGAAAGGAGAAAGGGAGTAAAAGCAACCCCTAATATTTTTTATGTTAAAAACTACTAAGTTCTACGGAAAATGTAAAAACATGTCAATTTTATTTTATTTTTTTACATAAGACTACTTTCTTTCTTGTTGAAATTTTACCCCTAGGGGGTAGAAACACACTTCTACCACTAATTTATCAAGGCCCAGCCCTAACTATCAAAGATAGAAAGTTGAAATTTTGCATCCAGCTTTAGTTTAGGCCCCAGACGTCCACTAAAAAATGATACCCTCTAAAGGGGTAAAATGAACCCCTAAAAATTAAATCATTTTTAGTTCAAAAACCACTGGGTTTTATAAAAAAAGGTCGAAACACCGGAAACACGTCGAGGGGCAAAAGCACCCGCTCGCCAGATATCCTAAACGTTCCGTCGCGTCGTGAAATTTTGAAATTTGGCATGCAACGACCAATGTCGTTTACAAGGACGTGTCAATTCCAAATATATAGTCTAAAAATACATTTTATGATTAAAACACGCTGGAGAGCCCGCGGGTACCATCTACTAAGTAATACACAGGATAGGTCACGAAAGTGGACCTTGGATTAGGAAGAATTCAGATTGCAGCAACTTTTTTAACAGGATTTCTATACAGGACGTGTAACGATGAATAATATTGGCCAAAGTTAAGCAGAATATCTTCAAAATGCTTGTCAATCTCCCTAAAAGAATCAAAGCTAATTTAAATGGAAGCAAAAAAATTCAAATTTGTGCCTCCTTTCTAAAATTTTAATTAATCATCCCTGTTGTTAAGCTTCCCCCGTAACTATTACGAAATTCTTAAAAAATGAATGTCATGAATTTAATGGAAAAATTAATAAAAGAAACAATAAAATTTACAGTAGAATTTCTTTGTTTATTTTTCTAATCCTCTAAAATCTCTAGTCTACAAGAAGAGTTTATAATATAAGATAAACACAAAACAAGTTACTTGTTATAAAATAAGCAATTATGCAGATGTTAAACTTCCCCTAAACCGTGCAACCACATTAATTGGGCATATTAAATTGGTAAACTTTCAGGACAATATTTTAAATTAATTTAAAGACTTTTAAAACTTTTATCCTTGTTTTATTTATTTTATAAATAAAATGCCCCAGCTTAAATTAGGCCGTGGCATCAATCGTGGCATTTTCAGAAACACTAATTATAGAAAAGCAAATCAAAACAAAAACATACAACGGTCAAACAGTGGTCGTAAAATGTAGGCAGATTTGATGTAGAGCCAAATTCAAACAGCACTATTACCTACGGAGGCCTAAAAATTATTGTTTTGAAAGTTTCTGTCAGTAAGGTTTAATCAGCCTGTATCTCTAATCAAAACTGACATAAAATGACATGGGAAATAATAATTGGTAAAATAAACAGTTTTAGGCCCCTGTAAGTAGCAATGATATTGAACTTGACTCTACAGGTTTGTTCCCACAAAGAGTCCGTGATCGGGTTTCGATCAGAAATAGAGTTGCCCAGATAAATATTACATATTGCACAGCGACAGGCGTTTAGTGTATGTAACTGACTGATTGTTTCTGGCGGTCGGAAAACTGTACGCACTGCTTGTAGGAACAGACCTTACATCCGATCTCACAATCTTTTTGGCTAAACAGTCACGGGAACTTGAATCGGTTTTATAGTAACGTTTTTTTTGGGTGAGTTTTAAAGGTGTATAATTTAATGCAACGAGTAGTTCATGAGCTTAGATTGTTATTGTGTAGATCACACTATATTAGGCCTTTCAATGTCTTTTAATCTTTTCACGTCTTTAAAATTTTTTTATTATTTTTAAGATTGTATTCTATATTTTCTACCACCTCCCAGATCCGTGTACTTTCGTCGTAAGAGCGAGTGTTAAATATTTTCTTGAGTGTTTTGTAACATAACATTAAAATGTTGTCTTAATTAAAGTAAAGGCAATAAAAAAATCTCTTGATACGATGCAAAACTTGAAATCCTGATTTGAGTTGACGTTTAGGAAATTTTGAACCACTTTGCGACGCTCGGGCAAAGAAATGGCCAGACTTTCGTATAATAGGTCGCCAGCTGACGTTAATAGCCTTTTGGTTAGGATTGCAAAACTCTAGATTTACATATTTATATAAATGACAATAAAAAATATTTTGCACAATTAGTGTTCCGTGCCATCAACACCCCCATTAACCTGAGCAAACCTCGGCCGCTCGATCTCCGTCCATCTGCCGCGCTACCCGCTGCCGATGGCTCCAACACCGTATCACATCGCGTATGCGCAGAGCTGAGTGGGCCAAAATTTGAAAAACGTGTAAGATCAAAAGTTGCTCCTTATATCGTGAGAAATATTTTTTGTCGAAAAACTTTTGCTCTAAAACAAATGGTTCAGCAGGTATAAGGAAATAAACAATTAAATTGTTTATAACAATTGACCACGCTAGAATTTTTCAATCCTGATAATTTTTGCTCATTCTACACCTAATTCTCACTGTTCATGACCCAACCCAACCCAACCTGAGCGATCCTTCTGGTGATAAGGTTGGACGATAGTAATTTTTAAGCATTGTTCCCGAAAATTGTTTAAAAAAATGCAATAAAAAATACATCATATATATCGTTGAATTAGTGCTTCAGTAAGCTTTCGTTTTACACCCTACACGATGCCCTTGAAATTATTTTTTTCCATTGTCCAGTTTACCCCCCGAAATTAATACCCAGAATGAAATTCAACATTTTACACTTCACACCACACTCTATCTCTGCGCTAAATTAAAAATTTTTGGCTATTCAATTTGGCCGGACACCGAAGTGTCCGGCCGAAGTGTACATAAGTATTCCGTTTGACGGAACACTAAAAAAAGTCATTGAGGTTTGGTCGCCTTGATACACGGACTTTTAACATGTATCAAATGCTTTTTTCGTAAAATTGTAATATGAAAAGCCATAATTACATTTTCATCTTCAATTCCTCAAGATGTCCAAAGAATCTTTACGAATTTTTTTTCTCGCAATTAAAAATTCCAATGCGATCTCACGAAACAAACTTAGGTTTTTCAATTACGAGTCAATGTTGAAAATGCTGTAAAGATGCTTCAAATGACTCTTAATTATCCCCCTCATCCAGTTGGAAGACACGTACACGCAGAGTCGAGTTAAAATCCTTCGTTTTTGCTTTATACTACTCGAAATAAATTGATATAGTAGGTGAATTTTTAGATGGGACGACGTCTTTATAGAATTACATACTTTAATAATGTACGTTACTTATTAAGCGATAAAACCCATAAAAAAAGGCAAATTAAAATTACTTTTTAATAAAGTACAACAATGTATTTTAAACCCCTGTTTGCTATCTGGGTATAAGCATTTAGTTTTCCTACAATAAATACTTCGATACTAAAACAATTATTTTTAACTTTTAATCCATCATCGTTCTTTACGATTACAGAAAAATTTTGGGAACTTCAGCATTTAAAAGAGACACATAATGAATTTTATTTCTAATGATGAGAGATCAAAAAATTATTTTTACGCCAGGTTCCATGGTTGCCGGAATCTCCGCGATTAGAATCTATAAAGGATCCATTTCCAATCATTAATATTTAATTTTTTGGGGGAGTTAGGAAATGAATCTCAATTATTATAATTTCATGTTGCAGGATTCTTTGATATAGTTTGCGGAAGCCAATAAAAAATAGTATTTAATAAATAACGTTCCGCGACAAAACATGTTTAACATTTTAGACTTTAACTAGCAATAAAGTATGTAACCCAATAAATGATTTTTTCTACTAAGACTTGCTGCTTTGCCCTTTGAAGAAATAATATTTCTGTTTGATTGCAATCTTTAATTTAATTAAAATCGAGTACCGTTCACATCAGATATTTAATCTAAAATCGGAGCACACTACAAACAGGACAATTAGGGGAAAATTAAAGTTGCAGCCATCTCCCCGACCAGTCGGCGTTGATATTACCAGTCTAGACCGTCCAGGAATTAAAAAGGGCTGTTTAGGTGAAATTTGGGAGAGCTAACAATCAAAACGTTTTAATGAATATACAACCTTTATGTTCCGGCGTCAAAAGAGAGTTGATAATAGAGAGTTTCCGCCTTAAAAAATCACAAATCTGGCATTTACCTATTGGCGACTCAAACTAAGGAAGTCAACTGCAATCAGCTGATTTTTAATGGGGAAGCAGGGCCCACAAGACGATAAAATTGACAAAGATGCCAAACAACACGATAATGAAGAAAAGGACGAAATAAAAACATTCCCCGCTATAGTAGTTAGCAAATCGGCCGATGAGGACGCCACGTTCTTAATTTCAGTCGGCAATACAGTCGTAAGTCCTAACAAACTAAACATTTTTAGTGAATTGTCGTGATAATTATTCATGTAACAATGAATCATTTTGGCTAACAATTTTATTTGTCCAACTATGTGCAAAGAAATACAGTGTGTAACAAAAATATGGAAACCTCGAAATATCTTGCAAACCGTTCATCCGATTGTTATGAAATTTTGTACACTTAGGTACGAAATTACGCCCAATCCAATGGTGAGTTTTGCATTGTTGTCAAATTTACCGTTTTTCTGAAATCGGCAGGAACCTTTTTTTAAATAGAACGTTCTATATTTTATTCGATTTTCGAATTCAGCTTAATATTCTCAATACTTCTTATTGGAACCATTTTATCCTAAAATTAACAGTTTTTGAGAAAATGGTGGTCAAAAATAGTTTTTTTATTGTATTTTACCTTAAAATACCTGTACATGAAGGTTTACCTGAAACGTCTGACACTGTCAGTTTCGTTGATTTAAAAAAATGGATCATTTAACAGAAACTCAAACAATTGAAATTTTAACAATACTGAGTTATGGGGACAGGATGCAAACGCAACAAGAATATTTTTAAAGGCAAATACCCTTACAGAAATTCATTAACTAAATCTACTGTTTTTACTAAGTTTTTAAAAAATTTCGTTAAACTGGTAAAAACGCTATACTATTTGAATATTTAGTACAAGAGTAAACAATACAGGAGGAAATAATTTAAAAGTTGATGAAGAAAACTAAATCAAATGTTTAGAATGTTGTCCATTTACTGAAAAACATTTAGAAGAATATCAGTTTCCTCGATTCTTCTACATTCTGTTTCTATCCTTAACATTAAATCATCGAATTTGGCTTACATTTGAAAACAACATTTTTGAGGTGGCCCCACGAAACTGACACTGTTAGACATTTCAGGTAAACTTTCGTGTACAGGTATTTTAAGGTAAAATAGAATAAAATATCGATTTTTGACCATTTCTCAAAAACTGTTAACTTTTGGATAAAATGTTCCCAATACGAATTATTCAGAATTTTAAGCTGAATTCGAAAATCGAATCGAATAAAATATTTTCTGTCGATTTCAGGAAAACGGTAAAGTTGACAACAATGCGGAAGTCGCCATTGGATCGGGCGTAATTTTGTACCTAAGTGAGCAAAAGTTCATAAAAATCGGATGAACGGTTTGCAAAATATTTCGAGGTTTCCATATTTTTATTACACACCCTATATTAACCACTTAAATACGAGTAGTTGGGAATAGTAATACGTCTCGCAACTTTAGTCAGGCTTTAAAACTAACATTTACATATGTATCAGAATTAGAAGAACAACCAAAACTTAAAATTATAATAACTCTTTGGTTTAAACAATATGGCACCTTGGTGTCCGCGATTTTGTTTTTATTTAAGTTTCATATAGCCAATATTACTCGCGAAATTGAGTAAAAATGTTGCTGCTTCTTTTTAAATATTAGTCCAGCTGTTGTAGGGGTACAAGGGTACAAACGGGCAAACCAACGAACGACGAACAATGAACTTAAACACAGTACGTAGTAAAGATTAATCGGTGCTTTGTTAAAAAATCATGTTGCTAGTATTTACTTTCAAAATACTAGATTTTTTTAAGAGAAGATAGTAAGAATATTTAAAATACATTGATTATCTATGCTAACAATTTTGGCAATTAGAAATGTATTACATCTGACATACAGATCGAAAAACAAAAAAAACTGTGTTGTCTGTGTTTTTCTTCTTTTAAAAGAAAATATAAAAATATATAAAGCAGAAATGTGGAAGAAAACAACTAAGCCGTTAAAATGTTTGAAACGGCTTTTATATGAAAATAATTCGCATTTAACCCGCCCTAAACATTAGAAAACTTCATAAAAGTTTTTATTAACGGCGGGCCGGATTGTTAATTTTATCTTAATGAGCGCCAAAGAAATGGGCGGGCGTAAAATAAAAGACCGGGCGACGTCGCAAAAATTCTGACTAGATAAGATTATATTACGCGGCTTTTGGTAGTTTTAGTATCTATTACTTTTGTAATTAAAAAGTTATACTGGAAAAAAAGAAGAGAGATCTTTTTACTGGTATTATGTCATGAAAAAAGGAATATTA
The DNA here is from genome assembly GCA_963971165.1 of Philopedon plagiatum. Taxonomy (NCBI): domain Eukaryota; kingdom Metazoa; phylum Arthropoda; class Insecta; order Coleoptera; family Curculionidae; genus Philopedon; species Philopedon plagiatum. The sequence continues at coordinate 97,853,880 of OZ020194.1, forward strand.
ATATTTATTTTTTACGCCAATAAATCTATATAATCTATCTTCTATCCTAATATATAAAATTGTAAATTGACTGACTCATAGTGTTGGGATCACTCGAGTGAAAAATAACCTATCATCCGGTTTTTTCAATAACCTGAATCATCCGGTTATCATCGGCTATAATTCGAGTGACGAAAAATCGGTTTTTATTTTCCAACACGTCTACAATTAGTTGCTGATTTACCTACTACCGAGTTAAATCAGTCGATTCTCGATCGTCGCGTCCTTCAAGGTCGCGTCGCAAGTAGTGTTGGGATCACTCGAGTGAAAAATAACCTATCATCTGGTTTTTCAATAACCTGAATCATCGGTTATACTTAATTCGAGTGACGAAAATTCGGTTTTTACTAAACTACATATACATTTATCAATATAAAAGAACCATTGTTCGGCTCGCCACAAGGCACAACGGAGACTAGACTGACGATAAAGATAAATAAAAATATTGAATTCTAAGAACTTTTAACCCTTTGCTTCAACACCGATGTATGTAAACATTCGCATTCGAATTCGTGTGAAAAACCGACGAGTGATAAATTAGTTTTTAAAATAAAATCATTTGAATTCTCAGTAGTCAGTAATTCTCAATACAAATGCTGTAGATGAACGATGAACCGTCATTAATATTAGTAGTCGAGTGAAAAACCGGTTATCATCCGGTTTTTTAAATCACTTGAATACTCAGTAGTCGGTTATTAAAATAAGTCGGTTATTCCCAACACTACTGACTCACAGATCATCAACGCCCAGCCAAAACTACTAATGCAGGTTTGCTTTGCGGTATTGGTGCAAAATAGTAGCGGGTGTTATGAAAATCTCTTGCTAAGGGGGTCATTCCCAAAAAATTAAAATATTTTTTATTCTGAAACGACAGATTGTATTGACAAACGCCGAACCATGTCAATTTTATTTATATTTTTCTAGATAAGAACCAATATTTTTTGTGTTGCAGTTTAATCCCTAGGGGGTAACACCATGTGCAAACATTTTTAGTTTATACTGAAATAAATTTGACAACCGTGCTTTCAGATGGTCGGTCCGCATGACCTAGCGTGATCTAGTCTAGACATCATGTTTTATTTTCCGCATTTTTTATTGTTATACACAGAAGCTATATTTTAAAAAAATTGCGCATACTGTATAATGTACTCAGCTGTCCAACAGCTTGGCTATTTTACAGCCTCTACGAAAAACAATCAATATCGTTTACAAGGAAGTGCTAATTTCTAAATATACATATATTCTAAAAATATATTTCATGATTCAAACACGCTGGCGAAGCCTGCGGGTACCAGCTAGTAATAATTTAAAAGAAGAAACTGGCTGACCGATTGACTGACATATTAACGCACAGCCCACACCGCTGCGCGCTGAGTCTAGAAACTTGAAATTTTGCACTAAGTTTTCTTATATAACGTGGGCATCTACTAAGGAAGGGTTTTTCAAACCCCACCAAACCAAACTTTCACCCCCTCAGGTATTGAAATACCTGAGGGGGTGAAAGTTTGGAGAAGAAATATTAAATGGTCCCATTAACTCTAAACTTCATAGAACACTCTAAAAATAAATATTTAAAACGTGTTTTACGATTTATAATAAATCAAACCCTACGTGGATAAGCTGAGGGTTCAAAGTTTGTAATGGAGTAAAATTATTATACGGTTCTATTACCTTGAAACTACGTGAAAGTACTCTGAAAAATAAACACATGTTTTATAACTTTTACGAAATCAACCCCTAAGGGCATGTGAAATGGGGATTCGAAGTTTGTAATTGAATTACAATGTATAAAACTAACATAACATGACATAACTCATGTATTCATAATAATGACACCTAAACTACACTATTATCACCTATACCATGCGGACGAAGTCGCGAGCGGAAGCTAGTAGACCTATATAGCTTAATTTTCAAATTTAACAATAGAAAGTGGAAAAAAAATTAAGGTGTATCATATTTCTGAAGTATGTTTATTTGTATTGCACTTAGGTATTTGACGACGTGCTACTACGCCTGTTCTGTGAAACATTTTGTAGTATATCAAGATTTGTAATAGAACTGTGAATATAAATCCCATCTTACGTTTTATTTTAAAACTTTTGTTGTATGTATGTATTCAATCTTTCTTGTTCGGGAAACAATCATCTGTTAGTCTTTTAAAGATGGCTTTGGATATTTTTATCTTATTTTTTTGAAAGTCCATTTTGAATACAACGATGTACTACACTTGGTGAGAATAACGGGTAATGGGATTGACATTATTAAATCGTGATATTCATCTATTTCTCACTCATTGTGTCTTATGGACATTTGCTAGATTCTTTATTAAAATATTGTTATAAATCCTTTCAAAAATTGGCACAAAAGATCCAGGGCCCAATATATAGGTACATAAATTAGGTTGGTGATTGCTTTTCGAAGACGAAATATCGGATTAAAAAGGAAAACACCAAGTTAAGTCCTGACTTTAATAATAAATCTGACACAAGAAATTTTTCCAAGTTAATTTACGGGAACTTTTTGTCCTGTTTTTACGTCCATGATTTTGATACCTCCTCATTCAACAGATTTTAACAACTTTTAATTTTTCGGCCCTCAGTGAGAAAGGTGGGGAACCATCGTTGGCTAGATTATAAGTAATTTGAGAATCGAAAATGTAAATAATGATATCTCGTCCTTGTTTCTCAGTCAGTTATACAAACTGACAAACAAACATATCACCCAAATACATACAATGCCCTCCTGCTTGCGTAGTCTGATAAAAACTTAAAATTGTAAGCATAATGTTTGTTTATTATCAATAATTTTTAATGGAAACAATATGTACCGATGTATTTTTACGTAACAGTCGTTTGGAAAAAAACAAACCGTCCCTAATTCGGTATAGAGAAACCAACGTGATTTTGTAATTTATAATGCTGCAGGGGAACGGCCGATTTTTCAATGTTTGTACGAACGACGACCCCAGCAAATTGCCGGACCCTGCGGAGAATATTTATCGCTAATGCTTGCGATTTGGGGGAAAATTAATGTAATTGTTTTTATTTTTTCTCGGACGAGAGACAAAAAAATAATACACTCACGTTTATCAATGATTAAAAATTGTTTATTATAACGAAAAATGTCAACCGACGTCAAAAATCATTTTAGAAACAATTAAAACATAGCATCTGTGGTTAGGCCAAGTTTTCATAAGGTTGTTGACGTTATAAAGTGTGATATCGTACGAAATATACATATTTTTTTAAGACATGTGTGTAATTTTAGGAGCAAGGAACACAAATATAGGTAAAATATAGGCAAACCCCAAAAAAAGTATTAATAAATACAAATTTTATACATATACATATGTATATTCACCACTAATAACTAACTTCAGGAACAGTTGGCTGGAATTACCACATGACAGAACATCTTTAGGCGATCAAAAAGAATATACACAATGCCATGTACAAGGAAAGAATAAACGTAATGTTTGAATGTGCCATCTGTCGATTCACGAAATGCGTCTGCAATATGCTCGACAGTGTTTTTTCCTGCATGTTCCTTACTTGCGGAATTCGGCCGAGAATGAGTCTTTAATTAGGGAGATATTTGCATAAGTGGTTGCATCGCGTTCTAGTAAATAGAGAAAACGGGTATTGTGCTTAGTCTGCATTGAACATACATAGAAGTGCCACAAATGATTTTTAATGTTTTAATTATAGCGATTTTTGCACGCTCCTGAAACATCATCAGTTTATTGTCCGCCTTTTCCCGTTTGGGGCATCTGGCAATTATTGGAAATATTATTTTAAACAAAATACATTTTTACCATTCGTACCAATTTTTCGAACTAATGGCCACGTCTGCCAATAAACTGATATAGATCTGTTGACATTTGCTAGTCATTAAATACTTCACATTCACACGTACCGTTTGGCATTCGATAAAGTGAGCCGGATTAAAATTCGTTTATGATTTATTTTATGAGATGTTTTGTTGTGATGCGTTGTGCTCATGTTTGCTTATATGCAACAAATAATTTTGCCGATAAAATTTATACACATGATAAAAAGGTATAATACCACTTACATAAAAAAAATAGTTGCATTGTCATGCATATACATGTAACAAAAATATGGAAACCTCGAAATATCTTGCAAATCTTTCATCCGATTTTTATGAACGTTTGTACACTTAGGTACGAAATTACGCCCGATCCAATGCTGAGTTCCGCATTGTTGTCAAGTTTACCGTTTACCGTCGACAAATATCCTGACAGTAATCCATTAACTAAATCTACTGTAAGTAAAGTTATAAAAAAATTTCGTCAAATTCGAAACGTAAAAAACGCTATACCATTTGGATATTTAGTTCAAGAATAAACAATACAGGAGGAAATAAATTAAAAGTTGATGAAGAAACCTAAATCAAATGATTAAAATGTTGTCCATTTACTTCTTGGCAGTAAGCCAAATACTACGGAAAAACATGCAAAACGTTTAGAAGAATGTCAGTCTCCTCGATTCTTCTACATTCTGTTTCTATCCTTAACTCTAAATCATCGAGGTCATTTGGCTTATTTTTGAAAACGAAATTTTTGAGGTGGCCCCACAAGAAGTAGTTGAGGGGCGTCAAGTCCGGAGATCGAGCTGGCCACTTGATTGTACCCCTACGTCCAATCAATCTTCTAAAAAAAAACCATCGAGATATTGCCGAATATTATGGGCATAGTGCGGTGGGGCACCATCCTGCTAAAAGCATATTTCATCATTTGGTGGTTGATTATTGCCTAAAAAATCATATTCAGATAATCAATACAACAGGTAAAATAGGATAACAACACTTACTTGGTGATTATTGATTGATTATTTGGAAATAGTTGTGCAAGAGCCGGGACAATTTCATTTCTTAGAAGATCCAAATATCTTTCTCCATTTAATGTCTCTTGCATGAAGAATTATACCGTGTACGGACGTTATTTTCTTTTCCCAGTGTTCTGGTAGAAAGATACGGATTTTCCTCTAAACTGAGTAAAGCATTCAGAGCCTTATCACCATCTGTTGCACTTTTAGGTCCGCCAAATCGTATAGCGTTTTTTACGTTTCCAGTTTGACGTAATTTTTTTAAAACTTTATTCACAGTAGATTTTGTTAATGGATTTCTGTCAGGATTATTATCATTAAAAATATTACAAGTTACAAATATTACATTACAAAATGATCCATTTTTTGATAAATAAACGAAACTGACAGTCAGACATTTCAGGTAAACTTTCCTGTACAGGTATTTCAAGGTAAAATACAATAAAATAACGATTTTTGACCACCATTTTCTCAAAAACTCTTAACTTTAGGATAAAATGTTCCCAATAATAAGTTTTAGAATTTTAAAGTGAATTCAAAAACCGAAATATAGAGCGTTCCATTAAAAAAAAGTTCCTGTCGATTTCAGGAAAACTGGACAACACTGCGGAACTCACCATTGGATCGGGCATAATTTCGTACCCTAGTTTAAATCAGATGATTGCAAGATATTTCGAAGTTTCCATATTTTTGTTACACACAGTATGTACAAAAAAAATCATCTTTTGTAGTTTAATTTTGGTTTACTTTGTGCAGAAGAAGCCCACCCTTAATAGTAATTTCTATGAACTTTGTTCCTCAATTTTTCGTTTAATAGCTCCTCGGCAGAATGAAAATCGTCAAGACTTAAATTTTGCTAGCAAATCGAAACTAAGTCTGTGAAAAGTTTCTGAAGTTCTTAGTTTCGTGTCAGTTCAAATAATAGCGCATCGCCTTATTTTAGAATTCTTGTTGGATGTATTTAAGCAAATGAAAATGACTTCCAAAAAAGGGATTCGTTATTATTAAATTTAATTTTGCCAACAAAGTTTTCTATACATAGATGTCTACAGTCATCTGGCACTAGAGTGACTAATATTTAAAATGGAAATATTGTCTGATTCCCTATAGACTAAATGATTCAGTTCGAAATTCTAGTATTTTCGTTGATTTTAAACTTGCATTTTTTTAAAATTATTAATCCCTAGTACACCCAACATTCTTTATCATTCATTCCAATTCGACTAGTAACGAAGTTTAAATCCTGCGATAAAACCCCGTTAGCAGATACTGCATTGAACTCAGAATCCCCGTTACTGTACATGGAGAGGAACCGACCGAGAACGAGTCGAATTGAATTTATGGAACGGCCCTTCGACCGCAAACGTAATTTTGTTGCCCTTTTCTTGTATACACGGCCTTAAAATTTATTTAATTTCGACAGAGGATTTGTGTTAGTATTTCCAGCTTCTAACAGAGTCAATATATTGCGGCATGCGGCGATTTCTACGGAGATAAACAGAGCGCCTATTGAAGATCACGAACTAAATTATTGTACTTAAGGCTTCATTTGCTGGCTATATTTTACCCCTTCATTGTCAACTCAATTTTATTTTAGTATAATTTTGTGCTTTAATTTTATAATAATAATTAATAAGCATTTTCATAAGATTATCCTAGATTCATATTCTGTATAGTATTCCTTAACGTATTAATAAAAATGTCAAGATATTTTAGAATTTATTTTGGGAAAATTGTATTTTAAAAGAATAGTGACAGGGAGAATGTCACCATATATCCTTTTAAATACAAATATTCGGAATTAAATCGTTATACAATATCTATACGCTGAAAAACCAACTAAAAATAAAATTAGTTTGGCGACCAAGCCCGCGATCCTTTTCACGTAAAGGAATTTTTTTTTAAATCAATTTATGAGTTATTATTGTCTAGTTGTTTGTAGGCTTTTTTATCATTAAAGAAATAAATAAAGGATTTCAGTTTCGAATTAGTGTACAGATATTAATAAAGTTCATTAATACTATTTGAACGTTTTAATGAAAAAGAAGCATCACATAATTCACCCTGAAAAACTCATTCCATAAAAGACACCGCGAAAATTACCAAAGATTTTTATTTCAGATAAAGGCTCTTCGAAACTTTATTCCGTCGTATACCTTGGCATAATTTGTATTCTGCTCCGAAGCAGGATATGTCGAGGACTTTTTTGTTCGAGTGTTTTCTATTAAGTTTGAATTCTTTTTATAGGAACGCATTTCTAACTATCTCACGAGCTTCTTAGTTGGTTTAAGTTCGGCTGCTTCCCTGAGGACTTTTTTCTCAGGATGCGGCCAGTAGCGTACAGCAAAATAAATAACTTTGTTGTTTCTATTTTTATGAACGTATAGATTAGCCGTCTGTCAGCCAGGACAGTCTCCGAAACTGAATCTGGAATATATTGTTAAATAATTTGAAGTGTCGTAATGAAAACGCCTTTTCTAACACCGTCTTTGAAAATTTACTTTTCCTCCCTAAAATTTAGATTTGAAAGAAGCACTTTTCCTCCCTAGGGAGGAAAAGTGAAAATTTAATAAATTTTCACTTACAGGTAATTTATTTATTTTAAATTTATATCATGTATTTTTTAACAAGTAAATTAACAAATGAAAAAACTATCGAAATTAAAAAACTGTAGAAATTAACAATTTTAGGACTTTTTAAAAAAATTAAATGTACAGTTTGTAACATAACTGAAGTTAACTGGAGACGAGAAAGTAGTGGGTATGCTATTCGTATTGCAGTTACAGGAAATGTTAGAGGGGTAAATTGTCGATGAAGAAGCAGTTTCTTCTGCAATTTCTGAAACATGTGATAACGTCTCAGCAGGAGTACCAGTTTTCCCTTTCATAATTTGATTGGCAACTTGACATTTTTTGGCAATTGACTGGATCTACATATCGTTCCGCCACGCTTGTTGAGCGCCAACCACCATGTTTTTTTAATATTAAAATGTCTCCTCCAGCATTTGCTAAGAGAGATGCAGATGTTCTTCTCAAATTATGTCCGATATATAGTTCCCGATTTTGCAACTTCAAATATTTGAGACAACAGAGAAAGAAACTGCCATGGTCCATTTTCGCAGGTCTCAGAGCTGCATACTTTTTGATGATATCAAGGACGTTGACATTGTGAATAGTCTTGTTCGTAACCGTAACAGTAAATTCCTTTTGTATTTTCGTTTTGGTGTCTGGCAGTACTATTAATATTATATCACCCTTATCTTGCACATATTCAACGGTCATACTGAATAATTCGTCGCATCGGCATGCACCGCAGATAGCAATTATTAAAGCAACCTACAAGAAAACAACCGATTAGTAGTGAAAAAACTTACTAATGACTAAAAACATACCTTCATCATTTAGTGCTGGTCATCTGGTGCTTTGGCAATAAATTCATTAATCTCCTCTCCTCTGGTAAAAGTTCCAGCTTCCTTTGGCTTGTACCTATCCCCTTTCTTCTTTAAAAATACTATTAACTTTACTTTATATCTATATCTTCTATTAGCTTAAATTATGCTATCTTCTTTTATTATAACTGTTGATCAGTGCATAGAACACTTTGATCATAGTGTGGGAGGTTGAAAGGTCTTTGATAGATATAAAAAGTAGGCTAAAATCACCTCTTCACCAATTTGTTGCACTTTTTTTCCCTCATCCAACTCAGTAAAACATCATACTCTTTTTCATACCGGAATCTTGATTTTTTCGCCAATAAAGATAAGTTAATCAGTTTTGCATCTTCCTGTATCTATTCTGTATTCCTGTGTTCTATCCTGTTTGTATATTCGTGTAGGTATTAAATCTTGTCCGTTTTCATCAAAATCTTCCATTTTTGGATAGAAATTTATTAAAAACGGTGAAAAAAGTGAAACAGACGTCAAGCGGACTTAAAAAATGTTTGATATTTATTTAGGCGTTACTACGTTAATACATATGTCCCTAGATACGACTTAAGATGTCTCTAACCAACTAGATTAACTACATAGATGATTGAATTTTTTAAAAAATTTCTTTCTTTTAATTAAAGATTTTAACTTTGTTAGTGGTCATTTCAAATGAGCTTATTGTTGTATTTATCGAAAAATATAGCATCGCCTAACTAAGCATTTTGAAATAAAAATACGTCAACTAATTAAGTATTTGAAGACACTATTTTTCTTTTTTATTATTATTTTTAGATTTTTGCGGAGGTGTTTGCAAACCTCATATGCGGGAGGAAAAGTGCCATTTTCCTCCCTAGTTAAACAAACAGTTATTTCGAAAAACTTGTTTTTCTTTCAAACTAATCCTCTCTGACTTGTAAACTACTTTTTTTAGATGGCTGTTTTTACACGTAAAATAAAATGAAATATTTACTTTCTGTAGATATAAAAGAGCAGTTAGTAGTTCTATATCGTGTCAGTAATAGTAGCTTTTGCTATAAAATACTTTTCTCTAATAATCTAAGTTCATTTAAAGTAGCTTGCATTTAGCCGTAATTACCAACATTAAACGACTCCGGATCAAGAGAAAGTAAAATTAAAAATCGACATTAAAGTTGATCACTCTCCCGGCTGTTCATTAGGACACGCATAAAAGTATACACTTGAATAAGCTTGAATAATTATTTTTTATTATTAAGACTGTTATGAAATAAAAAGCACCGACAATTCTCATAGTAATACTTAATACACAACACTAATCGCGGCGATATCTTCCCCTGAGATCTTTGTTCCCAGGGAAAGTTCATAGAGCGGCGCGGCGTTGCTCAGTTTATCTCGCAAACGCTCTTGTTTAATTATTAGTGCTTTTTATCGCAAAACAAGAGGTATATTATTTAGTTGGTAATAAACAGAGCACGTTGTTTTTGTTCGGATGTAGTCAAACTCGACATAGTTATATTCTTATCCTACCAAAAATATAATATGTAAAAAAACAAATTATCCCAAGTTCCTTGCCTACACGTTATTAGCAGTATTTTGATAAGAACAGAAAAATATTGTGTGAATTGATAAATTTACAGACCAAACTAGGCAAGTTTTCGTTAAAGAACTGAGTAACTGAGCAATATTGAGATCCTTGAAAACTTGCCAAGTTTTGTCTGTAAATTTATCAATTCATATAAAATTTTTCTGTTCTTATATATCACTTCTAATAAGTGTAAGCATGGAACTTGGCATAATTTCTACATTTCAGTTATTTTTTTTTTAATTAAGAAAACACACAGTGCTGACGAGAACTTGGCCTGTTTTTTTACATGTATATTTTCGGTGGGATTTCATAACTGTTCAGATACTTGTAAAACCAAATAATATTTAATTTTGCGTGTCTTCGTCATACTTAAGTTTGCCTAGGTAAACCGCACATTGCCAGAACCTTTTAGGAAAAGTCCGAAATAATAAATTTGTGACCGTTATGTCGCTGAGCAAACCTAAGCGAGGAAATATTAGTTCTCCATATTCAAGAAACATAATCGAAATCTGCAAGAACAAATTTTTAAAAATCGATGGTGTTAGAATTATCGCTTCGAGAGATTAGCAATCGGAATTCTATATTTGGAGGACAGGGATTCTTAAAATGCAATTGCACTAAAAATGTACCACCAATTCCTGAATATGCAATAAAGAGAAGATCCTTTGTAATTTAAAATGCCACCATTCGTCTCTGTGTGTCAATAAATAATACATTATTCCAAACCGTGTTATAAATGTTGTATTGTACTACCTAATATAATAGCCTACTACTTTTAAGAATATTTTTATTATTATTTATTAAAAAAAGTGTAAAAAGTATATCTAGGTATATTTAACTTACTGAAATACGATCGAATCATATTATTTACATGCTTAACATTATATAGTATACCAACTATCATGGAACAACACGAAGGTAAGAACATATTTCGGACTTTTCCTGAAACTTGTTCGGCAAACCTAAGTTTGCCGGATTACATTCTAGACCAACTCCGAAATAGAGAACAATTTCGGACTTTGCCTAAAACGTTCTGGCAATATGGGGTTTACATAGGCAAACTTAAGTATGGCGAAGCATCATACTTTGCCGGTAACATATACACCAACTGCCTGCATTCCGTAACTTTCCAAAGCAGAAGTCGCTATTTCAGAACAGAATCCGCCATGTTGAATTTCCTTTGATTTTTGATGTTTCTCGTAATTATCATCTTAAACACTTTCTATGTTCCAAATTTCAAAGCTCTAGCTCGATTGGAAGTACCCTAGGGCCTAGATTTATGATGATCTATCAGTCAGTCAGTCAGTCAGTCAGTCAGTCAGTGAGTCAGTAAATGCCCAAAACTGTGATTTTTTGACACTCGTATCTTGGAAACTTCTCCACCTAGGCGTATGAATAATGCTTCTTTTTGGTAACCTTAACCCCCCTGAAAAATTCAGTCCGGTAACGTAAGTGGCCTCGGAGAGAGAGGGGGGTAGAAAAGGGCTCAAAATGACTCGTGCAAATATTGCACAGTGCGCACTTGATATTTAAATTAGAAACCCCGTTGTATTTTGTTAAATCGTTTAATTTTTTGAAAAAGTTAAATGATTGTATGTTGTCTTAGAAAATAACCTTATAATTTCTCTAGTTTTTTTTAACTTTATGGCCTTTTTGACGTAGAAAAATAGGACACTAGTGCCGCTCAAAAGTAGAAAAACATACTGTAAACTTTAACATGTCTCTAAAATTCTTGCGTCTGTTCACGACCAGGCTACAAGGAATAATTCGGATACGCCCGCTTACAATATTACTCTAATTTAGACAGTTGTACCTGTATTCGGGTTTATGCTGGATATACGCCCAAGTTCGCAATACTAGAGCCAGCTACGTGTTTTTTAGCCTCCTAAAACACAGAAACATGTTATTTGAAGAGAACATATTTAGTGGAAATTAAGTTTAGCAAAAATAACATAAATTTGCTAACCCAAGCAAACACGAGAGTGTAGCGGTGGAAAATGATCTCTATTGTATATCCTCATATTGTATCTCCAAGGAAAAAGAGTTACTTAAAAGAAACTATTGTGATTAGATTATCAAATTAATCGCTTTGTAGCAAGTCCAATAGAAATAAGGAGGGTGGATGGATATTGATTTATTAATTTGTTTGGATTTTTTTTACATTTTGATTAATTTTGACCAGAAATTCTTAAATCTGCATTAAGGTAGAAATTTCAAATTCTGTGATCCTCTATTAAAAAATTGTTTATTTAATCAATTGTATCTTCTAATCTTAAGCGAATTCCCGAGAGTATTGCTTTATCTGGTGGTAAATTTTCTGGAGATTCCAAAAATATATAACTTATTAAGTTTTCATTAAATATTCTGTCCAAAAATTCAGGATGTGAAGGTTTTTCACTCGAAAGTTTTCACTTCCTCAAATCCTACAATTTTGCTTGTTCATCTCCGAGGTGGAAATGAGCTTCGTGGGAAAAGATAATTTTATTGCAATATTCTGCATTATTTCTAACTTAGTTGTTTGTATGGCTAAATGGCAAAGTTTGGGTATTTAACCTTTATACGACTTTACTTATTACGTTTATGGCTAGCGCATGATGTGAAAAGAGATAGATAGTAAGTTTGAACACACAAAACACATTCTTCCGTCGTAAAGCGATCCATAATTAAATTGCCAGGTCTCTAGGTGACACATGCAAAATATAAAATGTCTAGGTTAAGTTGGTAAAAAATGGCGCCAAATTTAAATCCTGAAGTACCTGTTGGGTTTGCTTGGGACACTCTTTACAATATAAAATAGTGGCCTTTCAAAGCTAATTAGTATATATGACTAAATATTTCAATACGTCTCTGCATTTATCACTTTTAATAGGACATAATCCTGTCCGTCTGTTTAAATTATAGCAGCAGGTGCAGAACAGAAATCTGGGCAAGAGAGCGGCGCGGCGGGTACGGCCCGGACACAACCAAACATTTAAATGGACGATAATTTAGAGGGTCCACGTATAACGCAACGCCCCGCATAACAGACAAACAGTGGCCAGAACAGCGGATTGATGACTGAAATTTGTTTGTTTTTGTTTTTGGTCAAAGGAATGAGTCCTAGTCAAAATTAATTGGATTGATTTCTTACCCAAAACCTACAAAGAAGGGTTATCATTTTAGCACTCGAAGTCTATACAGTGTGTAACAAAAATATGGATACCTCGAAATATCTTGCAAACCATTTATCCGGTTTTTATGAACTTTTGTACACTTAGATACGAAATTACATCCAATCCAATGGTGAGTTCCGCATTGTTGTTAAGTTTACCGTTTTGCTGAAATCGAGAGGAACTTTTGTATTTTACCTTAAAATACCTGTACACGAAAGTTTACCTGAATGTCTGACATTGTCAGTTTCGTTTATTTACAAAAAATGGATCATTTAACAGAAACTCAAAGAATTTAAATTTTAATAATACTGAGTTATGGGGACAGAATGCAAACGCAACAAGAAAATTTTTAATGGCAAATACCCTTACAGAAATCCATTAACTAAATCTACTGTTTTTACTAAGTTTTTAAAAAATTTCGTTAAACTGGGAACGTAAAAAACGCTATACCATTTGGATATTTAGTACAAGAGTAAACAATACAGGAGGAAATAATTTAAAAGTTGATGAAGAAAACTAAATCAAATGTTTAAAATACTGTCCATTTACTTCTAGGCAGTAAGATAAATATTGCGGAAAAACATGCAAAACGTTTAGAAGAATGTCAGTCTCCTCGATTCTTCTACATTCTGTTTCTATCCTTAACTTTATGCCATCGAGGTCATTTGGCTTACTTTTGAAAACAACATTTTTGAGGTGGCTCCACAAGAAGTAGTCGAGGGGCGTCAAGTCCGGAGACCGAGCTAGCCTCTCGACTGTACCCCTACGTCCAATCCATCTTCTAAAAAAAGAAAAAACACCATCGAGCTATTGCCGAACATTATGGGCATAGTGCGGTGGGGCACCATCCTGCTAAAGCCATATTTCATCATTTGTTGCTTGATTATTGCCTAAAGAATCATGTTCAAATAATCAATACAACAGGTAAAATAAAGTACTTACGAAACTTACTTACGATTATTTGGAAATAGTTGTGCAAGAGCCGGGACAATTTCGTTTCTCAGAAGATTCAAATATCTTTCTCCATTTAATGGAGATTTTAGGAACCTTCTACTTTAAATGCTAGGATATTTTTTCGATGACCCTACAACACTGGAATTTGCCATGTACTCATTATGAGTCATAAAAACACTGGACGATACAGCCAATGGTATCATGTTTTACAAGCTTCGAAATTTGCGGGAGAATTTGCAGAAGAAAATACTTTTTTTTTTGTTAATACAGACCAAAATAAATGGATAACAGCAACCGCCATTAAAATATAATTTATGTAGAAAAAATATTCCAGATTTATTTGGTTTATTTCCCTATTATGGGAGCGTATTTACAAAGGGTTATTGTAATTGAATAATTTTTTGTGGGTGCTGTACCTTGTATATTTTGGATACGGTAACATGAATTGACACTTTGTTTCAATGTAAAAGCGATATTCAAACCACTGTTCGGCGATCAAGAAAAATGGCAAAATAACTGCTTTCACTTTCCCCACGGGGACGCGCTACAGCAGGAGTTCGGAATTTATTTGCGCGCTTTCGAGCACTTGTGGGAGATTATCAGACGGATTATTCATAAATTTGGGTAATCGTAAAAACATTCGTTATTTTTCAGATGTCACAAAATGCTGAGAAAGTTTTATCGGCATCGTTTGCGGTTCAAGGAAAAACGCGCATTAAAGAAAATGCGAAAATGTGACACTTTTAAATAAAAATTCCGGACTAAACAAGTTTGGGGATTAGAGAATTTTATGATACTGTCAGAGATAAAATTGCTTTTCGGATTACCGTGTACGTTAAATATATATAATAAAGAAATTTTAGGCATTTTCAGAAGTGTGCGACAAAAAATAATGTTGACCCGATCCCTCGAGTAACAGCGCAAGTCGTCATATATTTTAATCTAAAAAAAAACAACTTATTGTTCTATTACGTTTATTGTCTTACTGCTACTACCTTTCTTAAACATGATATTGAAGCACATTTAATAGGTGAAATGATAAAATACAATAATAAACTAAATCTTGACACTTTAATCATTATAAAATGGTACTAAATTTTCCACAACACAAATGGATATACATGAAATAAAAAAGGCGGTAAGAAGCTTTAAAACAATTAAAATGCCCATTAAGTTTTCTTAAATTCACTTTATAAATGAGACTCTCCGAGAAGTAAAGACCACTTTATATACGGCCCTTCTCGTTGTTTATAAAAGTCTCTAAAGTAGCTGGAATTAAGGCAGGTTGTATTTTTTACTACTTTGGTGGTTTTTCTAGGCTTTACGTTGATTTTAATGACAACATAAAAAGACTTTATGGCTTCTCCCAGGAAAAGCTCGTATTTTTCCCAGTCGTTGCCGATTTAAGATTTATGAAATGACGAGATTATCAACAAAATATCCTTTGCGAAAGTTATAAATAAGTCCTGGGAGGAAATTACTTTGCTGTTGGGGCCGTATTTTATTCTACACCCGGCTAATTCGAAAAATGCTTACTGGTGGTGCTGCTACTTGTGTAAAGGAATTTAACTAAATTCCAACTTATCTTATAACTTGAAAAACACCTGACGCTATTTTCTGTTTCTGTGTTTAACAGCTCTCACTCCTAAGTATTTAGAGATAAAAAGTAGATTTGAATAGATTATTGCTAGGTAGTAAGCAAAAACGAGTTATTGGGTTACATTCTTTATTGACTATAGATATCAAATTCATTAATACTAGCTACACATAATATAAGCACATATCACGTAACATTACTATGTGAAAAAGTTTGGAATATTTCGATTTCTTGTATTTATGCCTATAGTTTTTTTTTGTTTTTAGGAATAGTAGCCTGTGCCAGACACCCGGACGGACATCGAAGTGATTCCAGACGTATTCCGTTTCACGGAACACTAAAAACGGTGTACAATAAATGCTAAAACATATTTTCGTTCCTTCTTGGCGTAGGTACTTTATATTATAATATTCCAAACTTTTGGACATAAGTGTATTTTAGTAAATCTTGTAACTACTGTGACTGCATTACTAAAATAATACTGTAAATATGTCTCTTCTAAGTATTATACCAATTTATTTTGAATGGTATAAAGCAAAAACGAACGGGTTTAACTCAACTCCGCGTGTACGTGTCTTCCAACTTGACGAAGGGGATAATTAAGAGTCCTTTGAAGCATCTTTACAGCATTTTCAACATTGACTCGAAAGTTGAAATAAGTTTGTTTTGTGAGAATCCTTCGGGATCTTTTGAATTTTTAATTGCGAGAAAAATTTTGTTTGAAGATTTTTTAGACACGTTTAGGAACTGAAAACGAAAACGTAATTATGGCTTTTAAAACTTCAATTTAAGCGGGTTGGGCAACGCAACGGTAAGAAGGAGGTTTTGCTTGAACGCATGTACGTTTGTATAATTTTTAGAATTCTGGCACGGACGGAAGCATTATTGGTCATCCACGCGTCCGTTCCGAGCATATGTCACAATCTATAGACCGATTGAGCTGAAATTTGGAATTTGTGTGGAAAATTGCCAGCCTTTTCTGGAAAAAATACAAAAACTCTCGAAAATCGTTAGTTATTGCGTGTTTTAAAAATAATCAAATAGTTTTTTTTTCATTCTACGGATTTATATGTTCACATTATTGAAAATTTTTACCTCTTTCTGTTCTCATTTAATGGCGATGTTACAAAATTTAAATTGTTAATAATAATATATTTTACTCTAATGAACCTGAAAGGCAGTGCAAAAGAAGGAAACCATTTTTATCTTTAACGAAACCTTAATAAGTTATGCGTTTTTGGAATCTCCAGAAAATGAAGCAATAATCGGGGGAATTCGCTTCAAATTAGACGATACAGTTGATTGAATTAAAACTTTTTGAAAAGAGGGTCTTAAAAATTTACACTTTCTGCGTTAATTAAATTTTTATAAATTTCTGGACAGGATTTTTGATAAAACCTTAATAAGTTACATGTTTTAGGAATCTCCAGAAAATTTGCTATCGTATAAAGTAATATTCGCGGGAATTCGTTCCAAATTAAAAGATACAGTTGATTAAATAAACGCTTTTTGAACGAGGCTCATAAAAACAGATATTTCCACCTTTATTCAGTTTTAATGAATTTCTGGGCAGAATCTTTAATGAAAGTAATAAGTTATATATTTTTGGAATGTCCAAAAATTTTTTTATTAGATAAAGCAATATTCGCGGGAATTCGCTTCAGATTAAAAGTTGATTAAACAAAGACTTTAGAATATTTTCAACTCTCAATTCAAGGACTGCCTTAAATTAAAACCGCTCATTAACAAGCATTAATGAATATTTTTAAATAGGAGAACTGTGGACAAACTGCAACTAAAGTGAAATAAGCACCTTTATATGACGGCAATTTGTAATGCGACAAACAAAAATAAATAACCTCTGCTAATGGCCCTTGTAAAAGTTTTACTGCCGGTTTATCTAATAAACTTTATTTCCCCATTTATATTGTCCGCCGAATTATTAAGCAGGAAGACATCAAGTTTACAACGTTAATAAAACTCTTTATAAAGTATCCTGTATATTTTTTGTGAATTGTGCTAGGTATAGCTCTACGAACTAATACATATAGGTATATGAAAATTTCTCACAATATCTGCATGCATTTAAATTATATTCATATTGGGGACTTTTTACCAGTGCCATTTCCAAAATTTTTGCGTTTAAGGTTTGACACTATCGGTAGCAAAAACTTTCTATTGTAACTATTCACTTATCACGCTGAAAATGAGCAGCACTAAGTTTTGTTTTTAATTTTAAATCATAATCATAGTAGAAGATAACTAGCTAAGCATCTGTTTTCCTTTTCAGGTGATCTAATGTATTAGAAAAGAGAGTATCGAAAAAATGGATCTTCTTGTAGACTTGGGTAAGTTTGGAATGATTTCTTAGTCACTGAAACACATTTCACTTTGTTACTAATTTACTTATTATGAATATTACAAAATAATGACAAATTTCTGACCAAAGTCAAACACAAAATACAAAAAAACCAACATAATATTCAGATTGATGCAAAATTTTTGTTCAAAAATTTTAAAATGCTACGAATAACGTACTTAATTGGATGGAATGTGGCCATCATATTTAGGTTTTAATGGAAAACACCGTTCTGGCATTTTAAAATCAACAACTGCACGGGGATACTATGAGAGTCGTATGTATTTCCAAACCTGCCTGCCTTTATGTAGTTATAATGAGGTTTTGTGTCCTGATATTTTTTTATGAACTAAAAGCTTTTAGATTATACTGTATTCATTTTGTAGAATACTGGTGTTACATGCGTAAATTGAAAGACATTTTGAGTACGGACTACACGTTGTATTCAGTTATGCTCCCAGAAATAATTTATTTAAAATAATTTGAAATAACCAAGTTTTTTACAACGCCTAACCACCATTAACAATAATTTTAAAATTGTAGTACCTACTAACAATAAAGCAAATTCAAATTTTTTAATTGCCAATAATTATGTGCTATATACAATCACTACAAAGAATGCACTTTTAATTAAACAGGAAAGAAATAGTCCCCCAAATACAGGTTCATTATACTTTTTTCAACGTAATTAATATATTACGTATAATAAGCTGATTAAACCGAGAATTTTAAGTGCATAATTCCTCCAATTAAACTCAACAAAAGGCTTTTAATAGACCTTACTTTTTATAAATATGGGCACCTTATTAACCTTTCTTAGAAAGTTTTATAGTTCCCTCTATGTTCTGGTGAATATACAGTTTATAATTAAAAGGAAGGCATTTTTTATTTGTGTACAAATAAATAAAAATTATGGGCCTTATTCATCTAAAAAGAAACCAAATAAAATATACATACTTATAGTTTAAACAGTGACTCTATTGTATACCTAATTTTTCTATAAACCTTAATTACAGCCAGAGTCTCCAACGCTAGTCCAGTCTAATTTGTCGACCAAAAGTTTTAAACTGACAAGTGTAAGAATAAGTCAACTAAGTTTTATACTATGATGATCGCTGAAATATCACAATAATTCATAAGTTTTTAATGACGACTTATTAACAATGACAGGACAAGAACCTGTCAAAACATAACTGATCAACTATAAGATCTTAATTTAAACCAGTACTAACTCTTAAACTTTCTTAGTGAATCGAAACGTTAAGTTTTTAAATCCAAAGCCCCAACTAAAAGCAGTATAGCCATAACCGTTGCGTTGACTCCCTAACTCTTGCTAAAAAGTAACTTAATTTGGACAAACGCAAAATACATCAAACTTTTTAGGTTAACATTTTGCTACAAAAAATTTGCACACCAAGGTAACTTTTTCTCGTTACTTTATTTGTACAAATTAATTACTTACTTATAGAGCAAAGCCAAAGGCCTAATTACATACTAGTGGAAAATCTAGATAATAGGACAGCTTAAAAAAACTGACTGTGAAAGGTAAAAATGCTTTTTGTAACATGGGATGTATACGGCTTCCTGCAAAAGGTATATTTATTCTTCACAAAAAAAGAACATCCGTACATATTTTTTGTTAGATTTTTTAATTTGTGGCTGAAAGGACGTTCGTACATTTCAATGTACCCTTTTCTAGATTTTGTCAAAATAGAACAGTTGCCCTGATTAAGAGGAAATTTAGTAAACCTAATCCGTAACATAAAAAAATCGGTCGAGTGCAAGCTGTAGTGTTCCGTGCCATCAGCTCCCCACTTAATAGTAATGCGCTCGCGTTTCGACTGAGCCAAATGTGGAAAATCTTTTAAGGACATAAGTTTTTCCTTACGTCGTGGGAAATATTTTTTGTCGAAAAACTTTTTCTCCAAAACCAATGGTTTAACATTTATAAGGAAATAAACTATTACATTGTTTATAACAATTGATCGCCGCTAGAATTTTTCAATCCTGATAGTTTCGGCACATTCTACACATAAAACCTAATGTTTATGAATTTTTTCAGATTTTTCTGAGCGATCCTTGTGGTGATAAGGGTGGGGGACAGCAATAATAGTAATGCCCTCGCGTTTCGACTGGGCCAAATTAAAAATTTTAGGAAACTTGTAAGCACAAAAGTTGTTCCTTACATCGTAGGAAATATTTTTTGTCGAAAAGATTTTTCTCTAAAACCAATGGTTCAGCAGTTTTTTTTTATCTAAGACATCCCACGTAGACTTCAAGCCGAAGTACTAACGTACCGTGAGTGTCTGAAGAGAAGGGAAATGTAGTCTGACACGGGATTTGGGACGGGAAGGGAAAACATCTGCAGGCAATTTGTTCCATAATCTGGAGACCCTAGGTATGAATGAGCGAGAGAAGTGGTCTGTTCTAGGCTTTTGTAGCTGTACAGTAAAGGGATGCATAAATAACGCACCTCTTGTTGTTCTGTTAGGGACATTCAAGGGGGGAATAATACCGGCTAGTTCTTCAGAACAAAATCCGTGGAAGTAGCGGTAGAAAAGGGATAAATCCCCTACAGCGCGGCGATGAGCGAGAGAAGGGAGTTTTCTCGTGAGGGCTGGGTCATTGATAAGTCGAATGGCTCTCTTTTGGATAGAAACAAGGTTCTTAAGTGTCGAAGGTGATGCCGCTCCCCAGATGTGGGAGCAGTACTCTAGGTTAGGTCTTATTTGGGAAACATAGAGAGTGTATAAGTTGGAAGGGGAGAAGTATTTTCTGGCTCGAAAGAGAAAACCAAGCTTTTTAGCTGCCGATGTGGCTACTGAAGTAATGTGTTTGTGCCAGCTGAGATCATGTTCGAAAGCGACGCCAACGAGATCGAAGGTTTCGTTGTTTTGTAGGGCTTGGCCATTCAGGTGGATGGGGTAAGCGTTGTCAGATTTTTTGCGTGAGAGGGAGCAAGACGGGGTTTGGAGGCGTTGAACTGAACAAGGTTCTTGGCACCCCAGTCTAAGTTATAAGGAAATAAACAATTAAGTTGTTTATAACAATTGAATGCACCAGATAAATTTGGCTCAATCTAGACCTAATTCTCAATGTTCCAGATTTTTTTTCTGAGCGATTCTTTTGGCGATAAGGGTGGAAGATAGCAATTTTTAAGCGTTTTTAAAAAAAATCCATTGTTCAATCTACTCCCTGAAATTAACCCCCAGAATCAAACTTCAACTTTTTGACAATTTTCGCTTAATCTAGGTACACCTAATTCTCAATGTTCATGATTTTTCAGATTTTTCTGAGCAATCCTTTTGGTGATAATGGCGGGAGACAGCAATTTTTAAGCGTTTTTCTCGAAAAGTGGTTTAAAAATTTATTAAAAAAGAATACATCATACATATTGTAGAATTCGTGCTTCAATAAACTTTCATTTGACACCCTACACGATGCCCTTGAAATTTTTTTCCCTTTCCCAATTTACTCCCTGAAATTAACCCCCAGAATCAAAATTCAACTTTTATACTTCACGTCTATAATTTGGCCACCACACTCTATCTCTGTGCTGAATTTCAAATTTTTACGTCGAATAGTTTCAGGAAAAATCGCCTCTGACAGACACACGGGCGGATACTAAAGTGATTCCATAAGTATTCCTAAAACAGTAAAAATCGTCTTTGTCATCTTTTATTCATACAAAAAGTTTTAGGTCAAAAACGTTTCATTTTCTAATATCATCATCATCAGTGAAACTTATTTTGGCTGGGCTGTATATCCTGATGACCTTTATCTCAAGCAGAAATGCCGGACGATAATCTTATCCCGAATTACGGGATAAACGCTTAATTATGTGACTCAGCTACCGACCGGTATAATATGACCAATTCCTGCTGCCCTGCCAGCGATGATGTTTATCCCTGCCATATTCTTTTATGGGTCCGGGCGTAGTAACTTGTTTGATTAAAA
Organism: Philopedon plagiatum; assembly: GCA_963971165.1. Classification (NCBI taxonomy): domain Eukaryota; kingdom Metazoa; phylum Arthropoda; class Insecta; order Coleoptera; family Curculionidae; genus Philopedon; species Philopedon plagiatum. The sequence continues at coordinate 97,875,779 of OZ020194.1, forward strand.
TCGAGTAGACTCTGAAAGAGCTTTGGTTCTTACTATAATGTTTGCTTATTATGAACCTGAATATTAGGAAAGCTGCCCTGGTTAATTTCTCAAAATTGTATACAGAGTAAATCGAAATTTAAATCTAGAGCGTTATAAGATTTACGGTGTTTTTTACAGTTCTTCAAAGAGAAAATAATATAGCTCAGTTTAAAGGACGTGAGACAAAAACGTCATGCATAAAAAAAATTACTCTCTTCCATTTTACTTTCGTATCAATGGCGATATGAAAATGATAATATAAAATACAAGAAAATAGTTAATTCGTATGCATTTAAAAGTATTTGTCGTTAAAATTGTCAACAAGCTAATTATATGAACAATAAGATAGGAATCACCTTAATATCCGAGCAGTAAATTGTCATCTTATGCCAGGATGTTCACCATTCCTGCTGAATCACAGGAGAACCGCCTAATTAGGCAAATTAGGTGCTGTTACACTGCCCGTTATATACCAATGTAATCATCCCTGTTTATAAGGCTGTAAGATGTCAATGCAGTAATTTATTTTGCAGGTAAAATACTGCTGAAATATTTATAAATTCCTGGAAATTCAGTGCTAAGTAGCGTTTAAAAATTGCATTGTTTATAAATTCTCGATGAGTTTTAAAAATTTGGAATTTTGTTATATAAATTTCAAAACTACAGTGTTAAGTCACTTCTTCGTAACTGGATTTAATAAAATACTTCTGCGTAAAAAATGAACACTAATACACTTTTATAAGGTAAATGTGAATCATTTTAAGGGAGAAAATTCCTCGAGGTTATAATTTAGCTCTGTTTTAGGTCTTCCTTAATAACACAACTTCATTTTATACCTACAACCGGTATCGCCGCAGAAAACTAATTCGATTACGCCCTTCATCTCATGTCTCAGATATCAATCAACGTAATATCCGGGCAGCGCGGCGGCGTTATCTCGAGCGAGGATGCCCGCCGATCGTTCTGTCGCTGCTAAATTGCAGGATAAATTCTTAATTACGTGAGTCAGCTACCGGTATATGGCCGAATTCCTGCTACACCAGTGCTGCTGGTGTTTGTCCTTCCCTATAATCTTTTACGGTCCTAAGTGTGGTTACTTGTTAAATTAAATTCGGCCGTAGTGTGAATCTTTATCAGCCTTCACACATCATTATTTGTTTGAGTCCCGTTAATTAGAAAAGTTACTGCATGCTACGTTTCAGCAAGGCCGAATGCTGCTGCTTCTGTATGTATACGCCCTTCATTTACATCTTAGTTACAAATTTAAATACCTAATATTCATACACGTTTTGTCTGCTTATATACTTACTACTTTAAAAAAATGTTACAAAGTGAAATAAAAATAATTTTTTAAATTCTAATTTTAAAACTTTTATTAAAGTTCTATATTCTTATTTTCTTATTAATTTCGAAATGAATTTGCTTTTACATTTTAAATTAGTTTTATGCAATTTACTGCACTCGCAGCTTTATTAAATTCTTTTTACATACTTTTATGAATACTTTGCTACTATGCAGTTGCTGTTAACAATATTCAAGTATAATGTATCTTTGCATTTATATTAAATAATATGACGTTTTACAATTCATATTGCTGCCGAGAGTGAAATTGTAAAATTTCTAAATTGTAACGCAAATTCGCGAGAGTTTTTTTTATAAGAAAATTAAAAATTATTTACTTTCTGTACGTATGTCTTATCATATTTCGAAAAGTACGATTCTCCTTTTCGAGTATCAAATTGCTTGATTTAAATTGACGGCTCATTTGATAAATAATTCAAATCATAATTATTTAGATATCCTATTAAGGCCTATACAGTGATTTACTTTCAGAACTATCAGCCACCCGGGGGTGGTCCATGGAAGCTGGGAAAGCAGCACTTCCATAACCTTTTTGGAGATAAAAAATGCACTAATAATGCTTACTTTTTAACATTATACTATTGTTTTATAAAAATATTGATTTAATTTTGTATAATTTATTTGAACTCTTAAGAAAAACGTAAACAATTTTGCTGCCTTCGTAGGTTGCTAGTGACCCCGCTTACAGGCAACGTCACCCGTTACGCGAGTAACGTAAATTTAATAGCAAAGGCAGCGATATTTGTGCCGCCTTCCGCGAGTTTTATAGTAGGGAGTTAGAGGCGTCCAACCTGTACCGAGAAGCTAGCGACATAAGGCCTTTTTGTATTGTATGCTTAAAGTGACCATTCGTCCCGCATTAGGCGGGACAGTCCCGCATTTCACCTCTCTGTCCCGCATTCAGACTGTCCCGCATTTCGTCCCGCATTTATCCAATATATAATTTTTGTGTAATTTTCTATATAAAATTAATAGAATCTGTCTAATATTTTTCATGAGTTTTAATATAATATTATAAACATAGGGAGTACGTTATTATTATTTTTAGTTTATTATCAAAACATTACACATTGTATATACCTATATATATATATATATATATATATATATATATATATATATATATATATATATATATATATATATATATATATATGTATATATATATATATATATATATATATATATATATATATATATATATATAAAATAAATATATAATTATATTTGACCCCCACCCCCTTACAGCGTCCCGCATTCCTGGAGTGGAAATCTGGTCACTTTATGTATGCTAGGAGCAGCATTTCAATTAACAGGACATGACATGTCTGTCGGCCTGTTTTTGCCCGGAATGTTAATAAAAATAGGCACTTCCGGATATTTTTTTTAACAAATTTTTTCTTTGAGCCAGCGACGTGAAAATTTTCCTTCTGCCGACCTCAATCCGCCCGGAAGTGGAGGCAGAAGCGGATTAACTTACTCCATTTTTGCCAAATTTTGACATTTCTTATTTTATATAGAAAGAAATTGAATTCGGTATATTATTATTCTATAATGCGTAGGGTCACCAAAAAATCTATAAAAATGGTATTTAATGCGTAACTCGTCCAATGAAATGTACCGGAATCTAAAATGAAACATCCATTGTATCGTTTCCATGTATATTTCAAGCCGAAATCGGTCCAGGAACCTTCCAATTTTACAATAAAAACGCGTTTTTGAGAAAATATTGACACATCATATTATTTAATTTCGATATAATGCAAGCCCGCTTCTTTTGTTGGTTCATGGCAGTCGTCTTAAATTTTCATTTTTTAAAACTTTTTCATGCCCCGATGCAGAAAAACCTATTTATTTATAACTTTAACGAAAAAATATGCAATTCATAAATGATGAGGAAAGAAAATAAACCCAAAAATAACTCCTAAATAAGAGAAATAACATAGAATAATGCCGGTTAAAGACGAGTTTTGTGGGAAAAAATAAAAGAAATTAGTTTTTACCCCCTAAATACATTCCTGGAAGACCAATTCGGGACTCATATTAAAGCCTGATTATCCCTCTATAAGGTAGCCTTGAAAAAGTTGCAAGAAATTAGACAAGAAAAGATACAGAGTGATTCGAATGTAGAGATGTTATTAAAAAAATGTCAAAAAATGCTCCCTTCCTATAAAGAATAAAGAAACTAAAAAATATAGAAATCACGTATTTCGAAGAGCTCTTTCCGATAAGGTACATGGGATTTCGATTTGAATCCATTTTGACTCTGAAAAAAAATTTCATAAAAAATCGTAATTTCCAGTCCTTCCCAAATTTTTCCAATTTTCAGTCGTTTTAGCTATAGAAAGATGTATTGCAAAAAGAAAGTATTTGCGATTCTAAAGTTTGACGTGTGAAACCGTTTTTCGTTGCGACTTTGCGTTTTCGAGTTATTAACTACCAAAGGTGACTCTGCAAGTGGTAACGTAAATTCGATATGTCATTGTATTGACTTTCAATTTTTTCTTCAATATCTAATTTGACGTATTTTTTTAGTGTTCCGTGAAGCGGAACACTTATGGAACGACTTCGGTGTCCGTCCGTCCGTCCATCCGTCCGGCAGTCCGGCCGTCTGCCACAGGCGATTTTCTCTGAAACTATTCGACGTACAAATTTGAAATTTGGCACAGGGATAGAGTGTGGTGACCCAATTATAGACGTGAAGTACCTATAAAAAGTTAAATTTTGATTCTGGAGGTGAATATCGGGGGGTAAATCGGAGAATGGAAAAAAGATGTAAGGGCATCGTGTAGGATGTCCAATGAAAGCTTCTTGGAAGACGAATTTGACGATGTATATATATATATATATATATATATATATATATATATATATATATATATATATATATATATATATATATATATATATGATATATTTTTTATAGTAATTTTTAACATTTTTCGGGAAAAACGCCTGAAAATTGCAGTCCCCCACCCTTATCACTAGAAGGATCGCTCAGAAAAATCTGAAAAAAAATCACGAACATTGAGAATTAGGTGTAGATTAAGAGAAAATTATCAGGATTACAACATTCTAGCGCAGGCAATTGTTATAAACAATTTAATTGTTTATTTTATTATACCTGCTGAACCATTGGTTTAAGAGAAAAAGTTGTTTGACAAAAAACATTTCTCACGATATAAGGAGCCACTTTTGCCAACGTTTTTTCAAAATTTTTAATTTGGCCCACTCAGCTCCGCGTGTACGCGATGTGATACAGCGTTGGTGCTGTCGGCGACGGGAATGGGGATGGGGATGTGCGGAGATCTGGCGGCCGAGGTTTGCTCAGGTTAAGTGGGGGCTGATGGCGCGGAATTGTGCAAGTTAGCTTGCACTGGACCGATTTTTTTTGTTTAAACTGAATTTTTTTCTAATCAAGTGGCTAGTTTTAAGATAAAAGCAGTGTATAGTTAAACCTAATTATACATTTTTAATATAACAAGAATAGAACTGTATTTGCATATGTCTTGCGATGTGAAACTAGTTTTAGATATTCTGTTCGCCTTTATTTCTTTTCTAACATTAAAAAAAATTGTTGTACCAAAATGAATACGTTGTACCAACATAAATTCAAACACAGTATTTATGTTCGCATGTTTTTTATTTGAAAATAACTGTACTAGAATGTAAATTTATCTACAAAAACAGGTCTTGCTTATTTACAAACACTACAAAAACACTAGTAAAATTAATTGTACGATTTACACCTCACCAAAAATAAGTAATCGTAATCAGCAAGTCTTCAAACTCCGTTCGTAGTAAAAAATCACATTAATTTTTTCTCATATACATCCTTCCGGCATTACCTTTAATGACTCATACATAAACATATTTATCTATAATTCCTATTGTGAAAAGACTCACAATCGTGAGACTCTACTCTTTTTCACACCCAACTCAAGCAAGTGTAACGAAAGTAACCTCTGCCCTGGGGGTCAAATCGGGGCGAGGGAGGGGGCGGGAGCTACGGCTTGTGAACGGAAGCCCATTGTCTTCTTTAAGACAGGTGAACAATTAGTGTGTTTCAAATCGACTTGCGTTTTTATGTCAAGCGTGGCATCAGACTTTTTATTGTTAAAAGTAAGGTGGTATTGTGAAAAACTACATTACAGACTGGCTAAATTAATGTATTTTAGGTTAGCATACGGTCGTACAAAGAATTGTCAGCCTTACAGATACACTGCACATTATAACCTACAGAAAAATTAAGTAAAAATTCGCTTGATTATTTTCATGTACTATGTAGTTAATTTGATGTTTTTCCGTTCGCGATTATTCCTTTTTTTGCAGAATAGCCACACTTTTTTCCTAAAAACTTCTATTATACAAAACATAGACCCTCATTTGCAACTACAGAGACTGCACTCCTGAATAATTCTATTTCATATCGTAGTTACAGCTGCATGAACAAAGGAAACTTTGGCTCACATCGATTCAAAAGACTCGAGTAGCGAGCACAGCAAAAACTTTGTAACGGAATTGGAAAGTTTTCTAAATTATGTATAGAAAAATTTTGCAATATAAATCAAACTGGGTATTGAAATTTAAGCAATTCTATTTTCATTGGAAATTGAAAGATATGTAAAGTTTGTGGGGCGTCTGCGGCTGAAGGTAAATCATAATACTATAAGCTGTATTTGAGAGTTACCTACACAAATTTAGTCCTGGCTTTTTTTGAATGATAAATTTAAAATTTTATGTAAAAGCCAAATTTGTTTTTAAGCTAAGTTTACATGTTAAGTATACCAAAACGAAGTAGTTATCTCAATTATTGTACTGATAAGTTCTGATTATCATATAAAGAAATGAAGATCAATTTCATTAGCTTTTGTAATATTTATAATGATGAGAACAGTTAAAAACATCAGGCTGATTTGCTGAAAACGTTTTTTTTTTCTATTTTTTCGAAAAAATTACTGATAGCTTCAAGTCACTTCAACTGGCTTGTGTTCTGCTCTCTTATATTATCCCCCTGTCGGAGGGAATTACAGCTAGATATTAAAACTTTGTCTATAGAACAATAATATAAAAACTAAAATGGATCCACTGAATTTGCACATTCTTGTAGTTAAAGGCAATAAAAAAAATTACATCAGTGAAGCAGGTATCACCGAAATAAAATATTTATTCATAGTCGGGCTGCGCCGCGCCGTGCCTACTAACTTATAGTGACTCCACTATAAATTTAACGCCCGTTTACTCTTACCTTACGCTAAGCAACAATTTAATTAAACCATACGGTATTAAAACTACCTAAAACTAGTTGCCAGAAAGTTACCAACAACTTAATAATGTACCGTTGTATAAAACAAAACTGAAATTGCGCACCCATAAAGAGTTGCTGCAACTAAGTTAACTGCCTAGCCCGGTGACGTAAAATGGGGTTGATAATTATTCAGTGCGATATAAAACACGGCAACTCTTTGCTTAATAATGACTTAAAACACTGTTCTGAGAAAAGTAAAAGAAAAATCCAGGGGCTGAAAATACTCTTAAGAATTTGTAATTTACGGTATAATGAACATAAGTCAATCATTGCATCTCCATTTGAGTCAAAAATTAAAATGTCTGAAAATCTTTTAACTAAGCACTCCGCTATGATGTCCACCCTTAAAAAAATCCGAAAGTGATATTGTTGTCTAATTCGGACATAGCTAATAAATATTTGCGATAAAATAGTATACTGTACATATTACAACATACAACAAGTTTTGAAAATGACTCTTTTCACACGAATGAGACGACAAGTCGAACGAGTGTGAAAAGATATTTTCAAACATGTTTCTACATTTGCAGCAGTGATATTTTGTGCATTGCATCAGATGCTAAATTTGTACGTAAACAGGGTGGCCCACCGAAAACTTTCCACCCAGGTTTATTTTCTTTTAAATAAATAAATAAAAAAACGCTCCGACCCGCACACTTTAGTTTTCAGGGGGACATATTTTTTTGGTATTTTCACCCCTCATGCTTGAACCCCTAAGCCAGAGTGGCTTTCACCCTTAAAAACTTAAATGGGAAGTGACACCTTATTTTAAAGGGAATTAAATTGCCTTGCTCGTTGAAATCGGGTGAGAAATTAAATGTTAGAGTAATTTGGGTTTAAATGTAAATATAATGCTAAATACGCATAAACATGGGAATGGCACAACAATAGGTCTTTAGAATTCCACTTGTTCCGTCGACAAAAGGGCTATTATTAGTTTGTTGTTGATATCGGTTAATTCATAGTAAAACTAATAATTTTGCTATAAATTTCGTTTTGTTCAATTACACATTTAAATGACGTATATTCTTGAAAAAAAGATTTGAAATTATTTCTCTTTTCTGCAGAAATAACGATTGTTCTAGAGCTGCCGCGTTATCTTATAAGAATTACACTCAAATAGACACCTGTCTCATACCGAGAATTGCGAGAATTAGTTGCGAAATTTCGTGAAACAAGATAAGTGCAAAACAAAAAAAGAAATATTGAAAATCCTGTAAGAAATGAAGCTGTAAAAGTTGCAGTTTTGGGTCATATTGCAATTGATCCCAAACTTAGTACGAGGAAAATGTCAGAAGTGTCGGGTGTTTCGCGTACAACCATCCAGACAATAATTGTTAAAAATTGAAACAATAATTATTTTTCGAAGAATCTGTAATGAAACTTGAAAGAACTACAACAACAATTTACATAGTAATAATAATACTAATAGAAAATTGAATTATTTCGTATTAATATTTATAACAAAAGAACAATAATTATTAATATTTTTCAAATTGATTGTAGATCCGGTAATTTCATTTAACGGTTGGCTTAGGGAAGCGCTTATTGTTCCTCTTGATGAAGGCTGACTTACCTCAGAAGAGCAGTTGTTTATGGCCAATATTTTATTCGACTTTTTATTATTTGCGTGCGCAAATGCATGCGCACGCTCGTAGAAAAATGTCGTTTTCCATTTTCTACCTACCACAATTTATTACGATAATAATATAAATATTGTATATAAATAACAACCAACAACAATAATAATTAATATATTGTATTATCTGATTTAAAACTAAATTGCTGATATAATTACCCGACGGTGTCACTTGCAGAAAATGGCTGAGCGCAATATTTTACGTCAAAATAATAAAGTATGGCCGGGGTGACAATTAAATTGTTTCCAGTCGGTGTATCGGTTGATAAATTAATGTATCCTTCAATAGTGCGATTTTTATTAGAGAACAATGCTTGACTGGTTTCATATCATTATTTCATAACTTTCTTTTATTTTAAACATTAATAACTAATTTATCATTTGTTTTATATCTGTTAATAACTATAATAATTGTAACGTTAACATAATAAAATGTTACCACATGTGGCGTACTGGTTATTTTTTTTAATGATTTGTTTAGCTTAAACGGATATATTTTCTATTCATATAATTATTTCATACGTGTTAGATTGTATAAATTATCAGGAATTGCTGAAACAACACATTAAATTAATTAATTCTTAAAACTCATACTGTCAGACTCTGAGCTTCTAAAGATATGCAGAATGGAAGACGAATTTAATACAATAAAAATTGATCAAGTGCAAGCTATACTTGCACAATTATTAGTATTCCGTACCATCAGCTCCCACTTAAATTATTAATAGTAATGCACTCGCGTTTCGACTGAGTCAAATTAAAAAACGAGTAAAACTATTTTTCCAAAACCAGTGGTTCAGCAGTTATAAGGAAATAAACAATTAAATCGTTAATAACGATTGATTGCGCTAGAATTTTTTAATCCCGATAATTTTGGCTCAATCTACACCTAATTCTCAATGTTCGTGATTTTTTTTCAGATTTTTCTAAGCGATCCTTTTGGTGATAAGGGTGTGGGACAGCAATAATAATATTGCACTTGCGTTTCGACTGAGCCAAATTAAAAATTCTGAAAGATGTGTAAGGACAAAAGTTGTTCCTAACATCGTGAGAAATATTTTTGTCGATAAACTTTTTCTCTAAAACCAATGGTTCAGCAGTTATAAGGAAATAAACAATAAAATTGTTTGTAACAATAATTGATTGTTCTAGCTGCTGGAGTTTTTCAAATTTCACTTATTTGCTTGATTTCCAAATGATTTTTAGCTTAGGTTTGCTTAGGTTTGATCAATCAAAGAAACCTTTTAAGTGCTGACAGTGGCGGTTTGTGAAATTTAAAAGTTGTATCTCTGTTCCTACTTACAGGACCCGTACCAAATTTAGGGGTTTTAATAGTCAGCCCACTGGCAATATTTTGGTAAAGAAAAAATCATTTTGTAATTTGCGAAAAAAGTAGAATTTTTGACACCCCCCCCCCCCCCCCCCCTGGGACAAAAATTAACACGTTTAGGTATTTTATTTATTATTTTTTCTAAAAAAAATTTACATTAATTTGTTGACAATTTTTAAATGTGTTAGTAGAAAGTTTGTCATTTGAATTTTTTTAAACCTAAAATCTAATTTTTTAAAAAATTCAAAAGATTATAACTTTTTACTAACACATTTTGTTCTCTTAAAATTTAAAAGTTTTGGATAAAATCATGTCAAATTTGTTTGGAAAAAATAATAAATAAAATACCTGAACGAGTTCATTTTTTTTCCAGGGGGGGCTCCGCAAGAATTCAACTTTTTGTCCCAAATTACAAAATATTTTTTCACCAAAACATTCCTAGTAGGTTCACTATCAAAACCCCTGGACTTGGCATGGGCCCCGCAAGCAGCAAGAGCGTAGATATGGGGGGGGGGGGGTAAATACCCCCCAGAATGGTACGGAAAGCAAATGGTTGATCCCAAATAAAACAATTTGTAAAGGGTGACTGAAATTTTTTTGGTGCTACTCCCCAGAAAAAAAATATCTACGCCCTTGGTAAGTAGCAACAGAGATATACCCCTTCAAAATTTCACCAGCCGCCACTGCTATTATTGTAGAAAATACATACTTAAATTGTCTTTTTCTTTATAAATTTACAAAACTACTTAAAAATAAATTCATAATTCAAAGCTTAGTCGTCTTATTCATATACCTATCCGTTTAAAACCTTCAATATCAAATAAAACCGGTCCTAGTGACAGTGAATCCCAGGTTTTAAAAAAACCCGAGGGATAGGACGACAAGACAAAAACGGAAGATACAAAACAAAAATATGAATTACATTTTTCCTTGTCATATAAGTAGAAATTAGTAAAGAAAAGTTTGCTCGAGTCTATTTTTATTTAGCAGACCCCAGTACGTATCGGTAAACACCTATTCGGTTTTTCATAAAGCAAGAGCGAGCTTAAGACTCGATTACCCTGCTCAGAGTAAAAATGCAGTCCTTTCACTATAGTATAGAATGAAAAATTATTACTGAAACATGAAAGGCTTTTACATTTTACTGGGAATCATACATTATAGTATGGGTCTGAAGTAATTTTTAAATAAGCGAGCTAGATAGTCATGATGTATTTTTTAAATAATGTCTATATTTTTGTTTATTTACTCAGTTAAAAGGATTCTTACATTATACAGTGTAAGCCAAACAGATCATTTTTAGTACTGTGCACGACGAAACTCGAAGATACATACGTAGTGCTATAAAGATAATTTGCTTACAGTCTATCTTGTACACGATAGTTTATATATTATTATTTTAAAATAATAAAACTAATTCTGGATAGAGCACACTTGCACACAAAATAGGCAATTTTCCCCATTATTTTCCGCCTTTCGAGCATCTAAAAAACATTTTAAGCTAAAATAAGTTTACCGCAACCCTTGTAACCCGCTCCCGAACAACATAAGGGCCTATTATAGAACCTTAATAAAATTCTGTATCGAAGTTGAGCAACAATTTTCCTTCGGCTTACACACGGTTTATGAAGAAAACGGTCCTCACGAAAAGGTTGAAATGCTGTTGCATTCGACCAAGAGACATGCATTCGATATGAACCATTTATTGATTGTTTTTAATATTTTATTGTTAATATTATAAATTGGTATTACGGTATATCTTAAGGTACTGCACATCCTGATATATACTTACAATAATCCGCAGACAAACATTTTTTCTTCTGTCTAAAATTAAGGAATGCCACAGGGCTCGTGGAAGCGGGGGAAGCCAGTGGCGTAACAAACACCCCCGGGGGGCCGACTCGGTGAGGGGCCTACGTTGCCCTGGTCCTATTGTGTTTTCCAGTCAATGTATGATCGGGCCCAACGTTTTGCGCGGGGGCCCACTCAGTTTTTGTTACGCCACTGGAGAAGGCACCATCACAGCAAGTCTTTTATACATTAATAATGCATAGTTTTTAACATTATACTATAATTTTATAAAAATATGGATTTACTTTCTTATAGTTTATCTGAAATCTTATGTAGGTATAGGGATATCCAAATAAAAGTGAACAGTCCTTATAACTTTCTTATTTTTAAAGATGGGAAAAATGTTAATTAATATGAAAGTTTTGGGGATTTTTATGGATCATTCATAAGCAAAACAATTGAGTATCGAAAAAAAAATATAGTATAAGACATCGATTTTCTCGCTTATTTTAAATTGGATGGTATGATTTTTATCTTATTTTTGGATTCTAGGAGAAGTTCTAGACATATTTTGTATAACATATCCTATGCGGTTTTACAATCGAATATATCAAATTAAAAATTATTTCGCATAAATATACTTTAAACATAACTATCCAGGTTGCGAACGAAATACCTGCTACATTTTTGAATTTTCTTCATAGCTAAGTCAAAGTTAAAGTCAAGGTTGACAATAATACTTTAGTCACCGTGAATTTATAATTTCACTTTTATGTAAAATGAGTTATTCTGTTAATGAGAGATACAAAATTTTAAAATTATATTTAAAAAGTAACAATAATGTTAGAGCGGCTCAAAGACAATATGAAGAAAGTATTGAAGAGGGACAAAGAACTCCATCATTAAACACCATATTAAAAACAAATAGAAGACTTGAGGAAACAGGAATTCTGGGCAATGGAAAAAGAAGAAGAGAAAGAAATGAAGAAAGAGACCTAGCGATTTTATTATTTCCAAGAGAATCCAAAAAATCAATTTCCGATTGTGTGCGGTATCTCAGATATGGAAAAAGAGATAAAATGTTGATTTATGGAACAGTTCAAAGAACGTTAACGTATTTTAAATATATCATATAAAATTATGCCAGGTTGGGGTTGACCCTGACGTGATAGGGTTAAACGAACCCCGGATTCGAATTCAGCAACCCCAAAAACCTAAAGTACACCTCCTCAGATATCGGAGAAAATACTTTCACTTTTTTTTGTGGAGCTGTGTAATTAGTCCATCACATTTTTACATCGAATAGTTTCAGAGAAAATTGTCTGTGACAGACACACGGGCGGACACCGAAGTGATTCCATAAGTATTCCGTTTTACGGAACACTAAACATGATTTTCTAGCTGAAACTTTCAAGAAAAAAGTGACATTATTAAGTCGAGACATAGCCTAGACGAAGACCTAGACCAGACCCAGACGAACACTGCCGTGCAACGAGAAGCGGGTTTCCCTTGAGACATTTGATGGGTTTACTGGTTTATGGTTTAAAAGTTTGTTTGTCTACCATTATATAAATATGTATACTATGTATCTACATGTATATACAGGGTGTCTGGAAAAGGTCTGTACAAAATGCTACCACATATTCGTGAGACCAAAATAAGACGATTTAACCCAACTTACCTATATCCAAAACTGATTCGTTAGGGAGATACAGAGCCCCAAAGGGGTACTTAACGATTTACTTTTTTGGCTCTAACTTTTGAACCGACTTGTATAATTTAATGAAATTTTAATATTTTATGTTGGCCATAAAGACTCATAAAACCATACTACAGTAGATGTTTGACATGGTCAGGGAAGTCAGGAACGGACTTGCCACCACACTCTTTGGGCCAACTTTTTTACAGGTATCATTTTACAGAGCTGAAAACTGATTTTTTAAATACTTTGGTCATTCTTCTTTGAAAAAGGTACTACATTTGTTTCGATAAAATTAGCCGTTTTCGAAAAAATTCAGTTTTTGTATAACACGTTATTGAAATAATTTTATCAGAATACTACAATAAAACATCAGTAGTTTTTATTTCGTTAACAATGTGTTATTGACAACACTTTTCAAAATTGTCTGACTGATTATACAAGAATTAAGTAATGGAGCATTATTCCTATAGCGAATATGCTGTCATGCATCTAATTTATGGACAAGCACTTGGCAATTGTGTGGAGGCAAAAAGAATTTATTCTGGTACATTTCCAAATCGACGTTTACCGCACCAAAGAACTTTTGAAAGGGTGGATCGTAGCTTAAGAGAAACAGGTATAAAGTCATGTGAAATAAAAAAAAATGCTAAAAATAGCGAATCTTTTGCTAATCCATTTTAGGAAGTTTTTTGCCGCGACGCGCCGTGGTAAAGAAGGGCCTCCAAGAAGAGCAAGACACTCTCAGTTAGAGGAGGAAATTCTGGAGGAGATTGCTGAAAATCCCTCTAATGGTGTAAGAAAGTTGTCGGTTCAAGTTCATGCGACAAAGTGGGTTGTTCATGAGACCCTTCGAGAATAACTGCTACATCCGTATCACGTCCAAAAGGTACATGCCATGTCTCCCGCTGATTATCCTGCAAGAGTCAATTACGCAAATTGGTTTTCTCAACGATTTAGGCAAAATCCAAATTTTACTAGTATTGTTTTGTTCACGGACGAAGCCGGTTTCACCCGAGACGGTGTAATAAATTGCCATAATTTGCATATCTGGCATGAAGAAAATCCCCATGCAATAGAACAGACAAAGCATCAACAAAGATTTATGGTTAACGTGTGGGCGGGGATTATTGGGAATCATCTCATTGGACCATTCTTTATTGAAGACAGATTAAATGGTGCCATCTATTTGCAATTCTTGCAACAAAACTTAAACCGTTTATTAGAAAATGTGCCCTTAGAAATAAGAAATCAGATGTGGTTTATGCACGACGGTGCACCGCCCCATTTTAGCAATTTAGTTCGTCAGCACTTATCAAATACTTCTGATGATAGATGGATACGTCGAGGTGGACCTATTGTATGACCACTGAGGTCGCCCGACATGACTCCTTTAGATTTCTTCTTGTGGTTAAATTTAAAAAGGCTTGTATATTCAACGCCAGTTCACACCAGGGAAAACCTGATAGAAAGAATAAACCATTGCAATGAAATTCGAGACAATCCTGGAATGTTGTTTCAAGTACAACAAAACATCCGTCGGATAAGAAAATGTATAGAGGTACAGGGCGTCCACTTCGAACATCTGCTCAAGTAAATAAGAAGAAGGAGAGCTGTCACATTTTTAACAATTTTCTGTTTAAGCGATTTCTGAAATATCAAAAAGATTCAGTTTTAAGTACTTTTTATGATTTAACTTTTACCTGTCAATAACACATTGTCAACGAAATAAAAACGACTGGTGTTTTATTGTAGTATTGTAGTATTATTTCAATAACGTGTTATACAAAACCTTAATTTTTTCGAAAACGGCTAATTTTATCGAAACAAATGTAGAGTACCTTTTTTAAAGAGGAATGACCAAAGTATTTAAAAAATCAGTTTTGAGCTCTGTAAAATGATACCTGGCAAAAATTTGGCCCAACGAGTGTGGTAGCAAGTCCGTTCCTGACTTCCCTGACGATGTCAAACATTTAGTGTAGTATGGATTTATGAGTCTTTATGGCCAACATAAAATATTAAAATTTCATTAAATTATACAAGTCGGTTCAAAAGTTAGAGCCAAAAAAGTAAATCGTTAAGTACCCCTTTGGGGCTCTGTATCTCCCCAACGAAACACTTTTGGATATAGGTGATTTGGGTTAAATCGTCTTATTTTAGTCTCACGAATACGTGGTAGCATTTTGTACAGACCTTTTCCAGACACCCTGTATAATAGTGGACAAACAAACTTTTAAACCATAAACCAGTAAACCCACCAAATGTCTCAAGGGAGACCGGCTTTCCGGTGTGTTCGAGTGTTTGTCTATATTCTTTATAGTCTCTGGTCTATCCCAAAAGCCGGTAAAAAAATTCATGAGACATTTTCACATGGGGTTTTACGAAAAATATAAGTGGGGAACCAGCTGCAAAATATTAAAATTATTCTGCTCTCCTGGCCCTTTCAATATAAGTTATTTATTTTATAATTGTCACCACACTACTAGCTGATACCACTGAAAATATTCATGCACATGTGATGTCTGTTTAGGTTAATACTTATTTTGGTGGTTTTATTAAATGAAAGTACCTATAAACAATCAATTTTCTCTGATGCTGAAATCCAACACTCGCAAAAATAGCAACCATACAAGTTTGGCGTCGTTTTCGGCACACCACCCACATGCCGCCCACGCCTATTGGTAAAAATAATTTTACAAAATTAATTTGGACTCTTTGTCGTTATGTAACATTATTTGATATTATATTATGTGTTTTTATCTCGTTAGATATCCGTAGTACAACAAAAAATAATTATTTTCGTTAATCAGGAAATTATGAATAATAAATAATTATTCAACAAAATTGCCAAAGAAATAGAACTACTGCATGAGGTATTTATACCATTTTATAGCGCTAATAAAATCGCTCTGATTGACGTTTGATTATAATCAATCTGTTCATTCACTGAAGGAACTTTAAAATCCTACTCGCCGATATACGCTTAATTAATTAAGAAATCAAACATTAATTGGTGATTAAAGGCCATTATAGTATTTTTAGTTATTAGCATGTGGCATTAATGAACTGTAATAAACCCCCCTTCAAATACTGGGCCACGCAACATTTAACTAGCCGATGGCTTATTGTCAGATATCTTAGCCCATTAAAATAACAACAATTAATTAATGGCAGCAATTATTGTTATAAAATATGCTGGTCCTGTTTATTTTCCAATATAAGTGAGAAAGCTCACTGGAACTGAGTCGTCATTACAGATTGAAATATAATTTTCACAAAAGTGTAAATTTTAATTATTTTTATCGGATCGCGTCCCTTTTTATAGTTGTCACCGCACGTCACTGCAAATTGGTTAAATATCTTACAGATAAACAACGTTTGTTAAAATGGCGGTTCTTTAAAAGTTTGAACGCTCGATGTTTACAGGATAACTTGAGTAATTATCTCAATAATTAGTTTGAGTTATTGATCCAACACATGGGGTAACAACTCCCTTGGAATCAACCAGTTCAGTTAATACAAGCTTAAGTTGTTTAACTGGAATAAGCTTTCGTACTGCTTGAGGTATGAAAACTCAACAAAACTCTCATAAGTAGTCATTCAGAAAAAAGAGAAAAACATATTCGGTGCCGTTTTGGGTAAAATAACTATAAAAGAAAAACCGGTAAAGTGTCCAAAATATATAACGTAATATCGATTTATGTGCCATTTCATTTGAATAAGTGACCAAGAAAAACACAAAAAAAGAAAACCCATTTGAAGAAAGTACGTTTCATGATTATGTCAAATATGTAAAGTCATTTCACTGAACGGAAAAAAGAGTTTTCTTTTTCCATTTTTCTTTCGCATCTGTCACTTTATACAAATTTAATCCTATATGTGTCGCATGCATTTTGTTTCGGGTATCGGTATTTCCTTATTTTCTTTCTTGGCTTATCCTTTCGTTTTATGATGGCATAACTTCTGGAATAACGTATTTCCATAACCAATTTTCCGGCCCTTTTCCTTTTGTAATATATTTCGCCAGTTTCAATAACATATTTATGAGGGCGTATAGTAATCAGGCCATTTCTTTTTCGACGAAACAAAATAGATACAACTCCTGTCGCATTGAATAACTTTTAGAGAAAAAACGCATTTTTTTACCGAATCCAGCCATGACCTATTCAGTTACGTTTATTAAACCGACAAGTAAAATCGAAGATTCAAGTGCTTGCCGAAATAAGTTTCTTATAGTTCACTCACAAAGGAGACCAGATAACCAAAGTATTTTCCATCAGACAGTCCGTCTATCAATGGAAGAGATTAATTTCATGTAGGAATATAGGGCAAACGAGTATCCTTCCAATTCAACCACTATTTGATTTATTGCAGCTCACCACTACCAGCTGTAGCCACAAATAAGTCAAACACCTGAAGGCATTGTATGCCTTCTAAGCGTATTTAAAGTGTTTCGATACCTGCTGAAACCATCCGGAGATAAATCAATTATTTGTCTTTATTTTTTATGTAATTTCGGAGGAGGTTTCCTAACAACGAGAAACCATAATATATTATCCTGGCTTCTATTGTCGATCAGATATGGAGAGGAATCAATTTGCGCTTATTTTCAGAGCCTCTGTCGATATTATGAACAGAATACTGGAATGTCGTTCAAGTCCAGACAACACTAAACTTTGGCTGATTTTTTAGTCCGCCAAACGATCGAACATAAATAATAATTAGACGACTAACGCACATATCATCCACTTCTAATATTAATATCAAAGTTAAACTCGCATGTATTTTAGCATTATTCTTCAGAATGGCTATCATCAAATTCCAGAAATATACACGGTTATGATCAGTGAGCGGAATCTGGATGCAATAATAGACTTGCTCACAGGAAAAAAGCTATTTTTAATAATATTATAATACCAATATTTTTTCTGTATACTAAACTGTAGATTTTACACAATATAAGACGGTTATGACAAATAACATGCGTTTCGCAAGCAGTCTGATTCCGTTACGGCATCCAAATTTCCGCTCTATGGTTATGATAAAGAAACGGATCACCCTTTTATATAGAAAACCGCCCATTTAATCAAAAATCGCTCGGACCCGTCAAATTAATTTTTTTGAAATGCATTTTTTTTTTGAAAAAAAAATTGTACAGGGTAGATCATAAAAGTGCTACATGTGTCAACTTTAATTTTTTTAATGAAACATATGGTATATTTTTACATTTCTATATTCTACATTCAATTCTAGACATTTTTCATTAATCATGCCCTATACTTAGCTTCAGCCGTTTAGGAAATATTAACAATTTAAAATTTTTTTAACAATTTTAAAACAAAATAAACAAACAACAAAGAATGAAAAGAAACTATTTTATAAGATGTTGAAAATGTCCTCCACCAACTGTTCTGCAGTAGATCAATCGATCTAGAAATTCCTGCTGTACATTTATTACTACTTGTGGAGATATTTCTCTTATTACTCGTCGAATAGACTCCTTCAGTGCATCTACCGAGATGGGTTTAGATTTATAAACTAAATTTTTGACATAGCCCCATAAAAAAAAGTCCAGTGGATTAAGATCAGGTGATCTGGGTGGCCACTCTATGGACCCCCGTCTACCTATCCACCGCCGCGGAAAAATTGTATTTAAGTAGTACGCCCTTACATGAACAGCATAATGCGGGGGAGCACCATCCTGTTGAAACCATAAGGTTAAACTTGGTAAATCAGGATCATTATCATCTGGAAATAGAGTGGCAAGAGCTGGAATAAGATCATTTTGAAGGAAATTTAGATATCTTTCTCCAGTGAGACTCTCATCAAAGAAAAATGGTCCGATTATCCTATTTTCAACAATGCCCGCCCAAACATTAACCTTTTCATTATACTGGGTGTGATTTTCTATGTACCAATGAGGATTTTCCTGTGCCCAGTATCTGTAGTTTTGTCTATTAACCTGACCATTTAAACAGAACGTAGCTTCATCTGAAAAACAAATTTTTTGGACAAATCTTGCGTTATTATCTGTTAGCTCAATCATTATTTCACAAAATTGGTCTCGCCTATCAGGATCATCGTCAAATAACTCTTGTACAAATACTGGTTTGTGTGGATGAAACTTCTCTTTTTGTAAAAATTTAGATACGGTGGTTTGGTGAATATCGTAGTCCCGTCCAAGTTGTGTGTTGAGCTATGAGAATCTTCCTGTAGTGATAATAATATGTTTATTTTTTTCTCCTCAGATATACCAGGACGACCACTTTTAGCACTATCTTTAATAGTACGGGAAGTTCTCCACTTACTTGCTACCCTAGACACTGTTGATTGGGCAATAGGCGGGCGATTTGGGTATTTTTCATTAAACATATCACGGACTTCCCTATGACTTCTACTTTTATCTCCACAACCCAACATAATCAAAATTTCAATGCGCTCATCTTCGGCTAGACGCATTTTGATGAAATATCAGCAGAGCAAAATTGAAATTTGATTAACATTCACCATTTTTTGACGTCTCAAACGTAAATAAGAAATTGTCACAGTTACAAGATTGTGACTTAAGTTTAGAACATTGATGTCGAGAAACATACCAATGGTGCATACCAGCATTAAAGTGTTAATATTTCCTAAACGGCTGAAGCTAAGTATAGGGCATGATTAATGAAAAATGTCTAGAATTGAATGTAGAATATAGAAATGTAAAAATATACCATATGTTTCATTAAAAAAATTAAAGTTGACACATGTAGCACTTTTATGATCTACCCTGTACAAATTTTTTTTCAAAAAAAAAAATGCATTTCAAAAAAATTAATTTGACGGGTCCGAGTGATTTTTGATTAAATGGGCGGTTTTCTATATAAAAGGGTGATCCGTTTCTTTATCATAACCGTGTATATTTTATTATTACACATTGAACTATGTTAAAAACACTTGTATTATGTGAAATTTATTACCGTAAAAAATGAAACTAATCAAGAACTTAGTAAAAAGTCGTATTTAAATTAATAAATATGCAGCAGCGGATACATAAATTAATACAAAAGAAATAAAAGTGAATACAGCTTCCGGCAAATATTTACTTCTCTGCGAAATTAATTTGATTAAAAGTTAATTTGCCATTACGGATTTTATTGTCTATAAAATTAGTTTTCGGAAGAATCTTATGCTCAAATAACATTTTCAACTGAAATTTAAGTTTAGAATTTATTAGGGTTATTAACAAAATTGTTATATGTTGATTAAATTTTCTGTACATAATAAATAACTTGAATTTTCCAGAATTTTCCCGACGTAGAGATAGAACACCCAGTTAAAATAATTTTAACAATTTTCAGTATATGCGTACATGGATGGAACATATTATGTACACGAGGTCCCAAAAATAAAATTTATTTTTTATTATCGAAAAAAGTACCTATATCTTCATAAAAAAATTCTACATTATAAAAAAAGTATGGTTATTCAAAAACTTGATGTAGGACAATACAGGGTGGCTTAAAAACCTGAAAGTCGCAATTTAAATTTAAACTTTTTAGCCACCCTGTATGCCCTAGATAAAATTGTTGTAGAACCATGCTCTTTTTTACAATGTAGAACTTTTTATGAATATGTATTTTTTTGTAAAGGCGACATTAAAAAATTAATTTTATTTTTGGGACCCCCTGTATGTTCCAAACCTAATTCACTAACATAAAAAATTAACTCTAGTATATTTGCAGTGGCAGTTTACCTTTAAATAACGATTCTATGTCTTTTTAGCTTCACGTAGATTAGGACTTTTACATTTTTGAGCCACCCTGTGTGTACTAGATCAAATTTTTCAATGGCAATGCTATTTTCTCACGATGCAGAACTTTTTATAAAGACACACTTTCTCGTAAAACCAATAATAATTTTTTTTAATTCGAATATTCGTATATTTTTTTTAATGAAAAAAAAACATATTATTGTATTGCCACCGAAATTGCATGTTTGCAAAGTTTCAAATCGATACGATAATAATTAGAAGTGAGTGACAAGTGTGTTGAAAGATTCCATTACAATGTTACAAGTCAAGCTAATAAAAGCGTGTTATAAAATTTTTGTTTAAATCCGGTTCTGCTTCGCAACAAACCATGAAAAGACGTTTAAAGAAAGAAAACACTTCACATATACCTCAAAATCGAATCGTAGGCTTAAAAAGGGATTCAATAAGGGCCTTTTTTAAATATAGGTGAAGGTTCTTGAGAAGTATGTTGAAATGTCAGGCTTAGCAGCCGTCTAAAGAACAGATTTTTAAATGGAAAAATACATCAAACCTTGTGATTTTGGTAGAAACTACTTTCAAGGTTATTTATCGCCGTCTAAACGAAAAAGTGTCCTTTACATAAGGCTTGTCATCTGTGTAAATTGCTACTTTGCCAATTTCTCTTCTAAAGAAAGTTACATATTATTCAATAAGTATAATCCATGTTATATGCCAACATAATTGAACAAATCATAGTCGAACTTTGTAAACTATTTAGGGAAGTTTCATTATAAACTGTAAACTATGCCAAACAATTTAAATATACCCTTCGCTTACAAATGAGTATTCAGACTACGTATTAATTATTATAATTTTCTGTGTGTAGATGTAATAGGTACCTCTGGATTTAAATTTGGAGCCATTTTTCAACAACTTAACCGAGACATTTTATATTTCGCATGTGTCATGTGCAGGGCCGTCCGTAACTATTGCGCCGCTGGGGTGCGAAATGAAATTTGCCGCCTATCCAATAGTAAATAAAAAAAATTCGGTCAAGTGCAAGCTGTACTTGAACAATTGGTGTTCCGGATCATCACCTGAGCAAACCTCGGCCACCCGACCTCTGTCCATCTACTGCGCCACCCGCCGCCGACGGCACCAACACCGTATCACATCGCGTACGTGCGGAGCTGAGTGGGGAGCGTTTCGACTGAGCCAAATTAAAGATTTTGAAAAACCCACGCAAACCCAACCCAAGCAAAGAAAAGAAGAAGTGATGTTTACTTGACTCTGCAGTAATAAATCACATAATAAAGGGATAAGGGATAAATATACATTTAACAGCAGAATAGCTACTGAACAACGTAAAACGCTTTTTTATTTTTTATTAATATATTTGCGGCCCATCTCATGCCTCCTATGCTACTTTGCCGCTGGTGTGCGGGGCACCCCTTGCTCTTCCAGGTAGGGACGGCCCTGATCATGTGTGTCAGAGACCCGGCAATTATTAGTTCTGTTCGTAGAGAAATCATAAACCGATCAGCGCCAACCTAGTTTCAGCTATTTGGTCACATGACAGTTTGCGGACTGGTTTCCAGTAATTTTATTGGCTCTGACTAGTTTGTGATTCTTCTGCGAACAGAGCTATTATTAGGCCACGGGCATCGCTGTCCGTTACTAATTTTATTCAAGCACCCCTCGTATCTCAGTTGCCTTTTAACTTATCGGCAAGGTAAAAACTGATTATAAGATGTTTTTTGCGTAGAATCCAGTGGCGTAGTTATTATTTTTTTTGAAGGAACGAATTTCTGGATAAAATCCAAGGTTCCATTTTTTGAATGGGACACCCTGTATATTTTGTTTTCAGTCGATTGCCCTTTTCGTAAGCATTTCAAAAATATATAATTGTTGGTATATATCTTTTGGAATAACTTCCGAACTTTACAATTAAAAAAAAGGTATAATATTTCATAGTAGGCCGTGAATGCCGTGATATAATGATTTGAAACAAACGCATACAGACATTTAACTAACATTGAGGTTTATTTTAAAAATTTTAAATCCCGATAACATAACTGAATCAAACTTTGAATAAAAAAATTTACTGTTCCAAACAAATTTAGATAAAACAGGGAACAAATATGGTTTTTAGTAAATTTAAAATGTAAGTGTAAAAAATCTTTGTTTAGATTTTATAAATCACAAAAATTGCTCAAAATTGTTACCGTTTTCTCTAACACAAAACATTTTACTTATTCGTCGTATGGCATTTAAAAGTATGATCGATCATCCCTGCAAATTTTGAAATTAGACTTTAGTGACTTCACGCAGTTCTTCTATAGTGCGATGTCGAGCCTTGTACACTTTATTTTGTAAGTAACCCCACAAAAATAAGTCAAGATTGGGTGGTGGTGGTGGCCATCTTAAAGGTCCGTTGGTTCCTATCCATTTTTCAGAAAAATTATTGTCTAAAAAATGGGCGTATTATACAGGCATTATGGGCAGGCGCCCCGTCCTGTTGGAAATATATTGTTTAAGTAAGCCAAGGGAACACCATCTAGCAATTCGGGATTCGGGTACAACATCTTGCAATATATACAGGTAACGATTTGCTGAAATGCTCTCTTCGAATATTCTATAAATTAGTTGCCTTCCCAAAATAAAACAAGCAATGCTGAAACCGATTCTTCCCTGCTGCTTCCGGTCAAAGTAAAGATGATAGTTTTCTTGATACCAATGTCTGGTATTGTGTCTATTAAAAATATCAAAGCTTGTGAAATACGCCTCATCGGACCATATCACAATTCTTCCAAAATTCACATTCGCTTCAGTTTGCTGCAAAAACCAATTGCAAAAAATGAGACGACGCGTATGTTCAGCATCCCCATCAGGGTGTAAATGCTAAACGATTTTGACTTTATATGGTCTAAATTTATATTTGTGTAATATAGTTTGTACTCGAGCCTTGTTCACTCCAACGTTTTTCTCAATAGCCCCACACGAAGTAGAAAGGGTGTCTTCTACACAGGCTAAAACATTAACCTCATCGATTTTCCTTATTATAGGATTTTGGTCTTTGCTGCATAAACGCACCATAATTAACTAAATTTCTTTTCATTCTAGAAAATATATCGGGAAAAGGTTGCCTTCTGTCTGGATATCTAGAAGGAATATAAAAAAGCCCAAGATAAATTTATAATGGATATAAAATCGTACTACCGGTTAAAATATAGTTCGGTGGCATCATGCGGATTTTCATTCGATTCAATATAGCAAACTAACATATCGTACTTTTCAAAGTTCTCTCATTACATCCTGTACATGATACATGTGGTTCTACTTAATCTGGGTTCTATTGGAACTTTTCTTCCTCTAGATGTTTTAGATAATAAATACTTTTGGGTATGTTTATATCTATAATCCCTTATATCGATCACTGCTTTTAAACTACTGCTAAAGATGTATGTACATCCATGTGTACACACTTCGAACTTAGACAAAGAGGTACTTACATTCTAATGGGATATAATCAACCAATCAACTGCACTAAATGACTTGTTTTTGATTGGGTGACAACTTGCCACATTAAAGATACTTTTATTCCATCAAATTCTAGATTTTATTCATTCACAGCTTGTGACTGAAGTTTTCTGGCTCAAAAAGAGTTTCTTGCAAATCACAAAGAAACTTTTTTAAGCTTAAAAACTTGATTAGGCCAGTTAAAACTTCAGATTTTTTCCCTTTGTAACTGGATACTACTTCGTTATGTAAAATTATCAAATCGAATAAAAGACAAAGGGATTTTGTCTTATATACGCTTTAAAAGACCCTTCGTACTTTTTAAAGGGCTTTATTGAATTTTTTCGGCTTATGTTCCTCCCTTAGCTGTCAATACGTTTCCGTTGTTCAAAACATTAATCGCTAATTTCTTCTTTAAAAAGTATTGTATAGGCCAAGACTAGAATAATTAATTGTCTATGATTATTGTCAATTACCTGTGTCCATGAGAAATTTTACATAGAATTCTATTTTGCCAGAGTTGAGGCGATGAAAGCGTGGTTTTTACGTAAAAAGTTATTTTCCGAACCCATGTCGAACGGACCTGGCATATTTTTTTTCAGATGTAAATTCTATCTTGATTTTTCAACTTTATATAGATCTAGGATCACCGTACAAAGTCACATATTATATGCCTGAATTTTTCCGATAATTCGCGGAAAATCGTACGACTATCGCAAGACTTGACAAATGGATTGAATTTTACCTGAGCAAACCCAAAACTAAGTAACACTGGGCATACCATAACCGACTGACGAAAAACTGTTATTCCCAAATTTTTTATGATTTTTTTTTGGAGGATCTGCAAGCGTGGATTCGTGATCGCCCAGAAAAAAGTGGATTTATTATTATACAAGAGATATGGTCAAGCTGACCATTTTTTTGGTAGCAAAGTATATGTACATATGGCTATTTGAGAATCTGCGGAATTTGAACCAAAATACTCCCAAATATTTCAAGAATCGTGGGTAGTATTAAATATTTATTTCCAAAGAATTATATTTTTTCTAATTAAAAATTTAAAAAAAGAATGGGGAACCTAAATTTACGGTATTTAAATTGGAACCTAGACTGCCCACAACTTTTCCCTGCTCTTTATTATTCTAATCTCGAATCCGCCTTTTATCTATTTAATTGTAACAATTTGTGCAAATAAGCCACGAAAAGCTTTTTATGCGTTTTACGTGCTGCGTGGGCGAAAACGGTCTTATTATTTTTTGTCGTTCCTTGTTTTCCTGCTTTCATAATTTACAGCACGGTTTGTTTAACAAATTAGTAAATTTAGAGGCACTAATTAAAGCACATTAAACTCTTGTAGAAATAAAATTGGAAACAGCAATTTCGCCAAACTGTGAGCAAGACTAACAATAAAAGATATTTAATAATTATATAATATATGATTTATATCTCTGTTATTTCTTCTTTGTTGACAAAAAAAATTCTTTTGCGTCTCTACATACTCTGCCACTGGAAACTCGATTATTTCTGATAATCTTATGGTAGCAACGACATCTATAGATGTTGAGTCACGAAGCCATTTTGTTGTTTCGAACAAACAAGAAGTATCATTTCCTCTCCTTTTCCTTGCTCGGGCAGACCTAAATCAGAGTTACCGTTCCAATGAGTGGTGTCACAAAGTGTGGTGTTCCTCGATTAGCGGATTTGATGAATCACCAAACCATCAAAATTGAAAGCGACTTTTTTTTTTATTTTCCTGGGATACTGTATGCCCCTGGATGTTCATTACATTCAAAATAAAACTGTTTTATTAGAAAAAAACACTTGGCATCAAGTAATAAAACACCTGTTTACGACATAAGACCCCTGCATGACAATCTAAGTGTATTGGTTTTAAGCTCTTCTATCTGCAATAAAGAACAAAACGGTAGATAATAGCTCAAAAGACTGCCTCTAAGTCACGTTAAACCACTTTTTGTCCGTATCTTTTTACCAATATCTTGCTTAGGGAGGGAACGTTAAGTGAAAGCGAAATCCAAGGCTAGTTCATTGTGTAGTGGATATAATAATAAAAAGCTATTAAGGTATTTATTAAAAAGAAATTTGAACATATGAAACTATAGTAAAATAATAAAAAAGAAACGTTTGGCTCTAAAGTATATTGCTGTGCCCTGCGCTAAAATATATTAAGAAATATAAAAATATAAATTATAAGAAATATTCTTTCGCTGGTAGTGAGATCTGTTAGCAGCCACATGACATTAAGACTTTTTACAAAAAGAAAAATCACCTTAAAAAAATTAATTTTGAAACGTTATTTGTTTGGATGAATAGCAACTGTTAATGTTTAAAAAAGCCAATATAAAAGCACAAGTTCAGTTTTAAGAGCTTGTGGAAATAGGATTTTTCGATCGTGCCTTTACGACGACAACCCCCCAGACAAAACTTCCGTAACAAAAACCAATTTTGTCCAAGCAAAGAGGGCCAGAAGTAATGGTTTCGCCATAAAATCGTATCTCAGTCCTCTATCAATAGATGCCGACCTTTTCAGGACATGACGCATTCCCCCATAAAACATATTTACTTGTCAACTTTTATCACTATCCTATTTGTTGCCCAAATTTCATTTATAATAGAAACCATAAATATTATTCTTTTAAAGGTTAGTTGCAGATAGGGGAGATACCTAACGATACGGTTAATAGGGAGAAACACCATGCAATATGGTGGGTGGCGACGTTATAACTGGATCTGAGGGTAGCTGAGGAAAGCTGGGAGTAAATAATTGCTATTAGCAGTTGTTTATTCATGAGGTTTTTTTTGTTTTCAGTAGTTCTTGATAATAATCAAACGACTCGGCGTATTTAAGAGCTTGGCGTGGTATATATAGTACGCCTTTTTAGTGTTCCGTGAAACGGAATACTTATGGCATCACTTCGGTGTCCATCTTTGGGGTCTGTCACAGGCAATTTTCTCTGAAATTATTCGACGTAATAATTTGAAATTTAGCACAAAGATAGAGTGTGGTGACCCAAATATAGACGTGAAGTATAAAAAGTTCAATTTTGATTCTGGGGGTTAATTTCAGTGGGTAAATTGGGAAATGGAAAAAAATTTTCAAGGGCATCGGGTAGGGTATCAAATGAAAGATTACTGCAGCACGAATTCAACAATATAGACGATGTATTTTTTTTATTCATTTTTTTAGGGTCGGACGCTTAAAAATTGTTGTCCCCCACCCTTATCACGAAAAGGATCGTTCAGAAAAATCAGAAAAAAATCAGGAATATTGAGAATTAGGTGTAGATTGAGCGAAAACTATCAGTATTAAAAAATTCTAGCACGATCAATCGTTATAAACAATTTTATTGTTTGTTTCCTTATAACTACTAAACCATTGGTTTTAAAGTAAGAGTTTGTCGGCAAAATTTTTTTCTCACTATGCTCATAGGAGTATTTGACGGATAAAGTCGGACAAGTGTCCAATTAACAAAGTCCCTTGTAGCCTCTATTGTTAAGTGGTTTTGCGGATTAGCCGGTCTACCAGGAAGCCGCTATGTACCGCGCTCCCCACCGTTCATCGTTTCATACGATCAGCTTGAACTTAGTAGTCGTGCAAATCGCATGGTTCTGTTTCCGGCAATTTGTTGTGTGAATAGTGGCTGTTTTCAAAACATATTCAAAATCTAGTGATAAAATTATGGAAGAACCAGGTAAGGATGCTATTTTCTATAAAAAAATATATCGGTATTAGGTAGATTTAGACTTATATTTTATACGTATAGGCAAAAGATATCTTAAAATAATATTTTTTCGTATAAGACTTTAATTTGAAGGTATTTTTGATTACCTGCCCGCCTTTGCCCGGCTAAAAATGATACACAGATAGAAAGCTTCCACTATCTTCTAAGAAATTCTTTCCACATCTTTCCACTTTCTAATCTAATGGTCGCAGATAGTCTACCCTAATTCCAGAACACCGAAGGTAACAAAAGTGAAGAAGAAACGGAAGTGGAAATAGATATGGAGGATCAAGAAACAGATACCTATTAGAATAGTGCATTAGTTTATTATATTTTGTTCAGTTTTTTCCTTGGTTTATTTTAGTTTTAACTCTGATTTTTGACTTAGTTTCTAATTTCAATTATTTGCTAAATTTAACTGCGAATTTGCAGTATTTGAGAAATTGTAAAATAGAGCTAATTTGTCGTGCTATACACTATTTTTTTATCAATTGATAATAGAAGAATCCTATAGATAATTTTGTCCAATTTTTTAAAACAATTACTTCTGTGTCCTTACAAGTTTTTCAACATTTTTAATTTGGCTCAGTCGAAACGCGAGTGCATTACTATTAACAGTTTAAGTGGAGTGCTGATGGCACGCAACACTAGTTGTGCAAGTACATATAGCTCACACTTGGCCGATTTTTTAAAATTTTTAGATAAAATATTCTTTATACCTAATGTAAGATTAAATTTCCGTAGGATAAATATCCCACCAAAAACATACATGTAAAAAAACAGACCAAGTTCTCGTCTGCACTGTGTTTTGTTACCTAAAAAAAATAACTGAAATGTAAAAATTCTGTCAAGATATTAGCAGTGTTTTGATAAGCACAGAAAAAATATTGTGTGAATTGATAAATTTACAGACCAAACTTGGCAAGTTTTCATTAAAGAACTGAGCAATATTGAGACCCTTGAAAACTTGCCAAGTTTTGTCTGTAAATTTATCATTTCCCATAGTATTTTTCTGTGCTTATCAAAATACTGTTAATATCGGGTAAGCAAGGAACTTGGCATAATTTTTACATTTCAGATATTTTTTCAGATAACACAACACGCAGTCCTGACGAGAACTTGGCCTGTTTTTTACATGCATGTTTTTGGTGGGATTTCATCAAACTTTTTGTTCAGATACCAAATGATATTTATTTATTAGTAGGTATATATGTGTATAAATACACATGAACGGTATTTTTCCAAGCAAAAATGTTTAATAATAGCTCTTTGTCGATAAGGTTGCATGCATTAATGGTATTTTTATAAAAATGGCTTTTAATCTAATAATGCAAGTTGTTTATGTAATTAATAACGCACCTTTGATTTTTCCAACTGTTGCCCCGTCGACGCTCCGTATTAGGCCATCGAGTTTTACGTTCTATCATCCTCTTCTTTTCATTTCTTTATAGGCTTTAATATGATCTTCTTTGCACTATGGTTTAGTAGATATATTTTATCTGAAAAAAAACAATGTATTTTTTTTCATAAAAATGTTGAAGAGTGAAGGTAATCTAACTGTAAATATACTATATCTATATTATCTTGTTAGATTATCTTCATCAATTCGTTGATTTGCGTGAAACGTTAGATATTATTTCAAATAACTTTCTAACCTTTCACGGATAGTATTACATTCATGTTAGCTAATGACGTCTTTGACACTAACAACATTTTTTACGTGACCAGTTAATAGTTCTGTATCAGATTGTCACGTGATTAAAAGGCAATATCGGCGGACAATGTGATCGTAATACTACCTCAGCTTCGATTGTACGAAAAATTTCAGGAATTTTGACTTTGTGAGATTAAAACACAGAGCTTAGTGAAAATCTCCGATGGCTTATGCTCGCCCAGCAAACCAAACGCCCGGATATCGTTCCATTTTGATATAAATGGTCTAATCCCAATAACTAGAATTTTCTAACTATAAGATTTCCTAAATAACTCTAGACGTGAAAGGTAATTTTTTTTTTCTAATCAATACAAAACAGATTTTGTGTAATACGATATTTTTGTTTGTGTTTTTGTAAAGGTGTGGATATAATTAATGTTCTCCGTTATAAACGGCAGATGAACGATGATCTAGATCGCGGTCGGCGATGGAGACAGTGCCAGTGGTAAAAATTAATGTCGACCATGCTGAACGAATCAAAAAGGGAGAAAAACCTTAGGTAAAAAAAGATAAAGAGTTTGAGCCAAAAATAATTTGCCTTGCTTGTTCGACCGGATTATTAATAAATTATTATAAATATATTGTGTAGCGTGGCGTTTATTGTAGATTTTTTGCACTAATGGATCCAAAAATTAGTTAAAACTAGACCAAACAGTACT
The DNA here is from genome assembly GCA_963971165.1 of Philopedon plagiatum. Taxonomy (NCBI): domain Eukaryota; kingdom Metazoa; phylum Arthropoda; class Insecta; order Coleoptera; family Curculionidae; genus Philopedon; species Philopedon plagiatum. The sequence goes on from OZ020194.1 coordinate 97,906,296, forward strand.
TGTCACTTTTCTGACTACAGCATCTCCGTAGGAAAATTTATTCGATCTATTGGTAATACTGTCACAAATTTGTATTTTGTTTAATTTTGGGAACCATTTTACATACCACAATTGCATATCGTTGACCTAGCGGATATTTAATAAATCCTGACCAGTTTATATACTGTTTGTATAAACTGTTCTAGACAACTTCACATAAATAGCGGGATCGATGGGATCCTTAGTAGTAGATCCGACGCCTCGTGAGAAGCTAGTCCTGCCACGTATAATCTTGAACGTAAACATTAAGGTCTCTAAATTGTGTGATTTTAATCTAATGTTTACTGCCCTTACTGTTTAATTTAAATATTTTGGTAAGCTCTACTATAATTTGTCTACCTCTACAACCTCCAGATGTGACATTTTTGTAGAAACCGCAAATCTTAGGCGTATAAAAGACGTGACTTTATATTAAAAATGCCAAGAAATAAATTTTTTGCTAATGAAGTAAAAGGATTGTCAAAAAAACTCGAAAGAAAGGGACTATTTTTGATCCTGGTCCAGTTGCCCTTCTGCTATTGCGGTTTCTAGAGCCCTTATCTCTCATCGGGCAGGCTTACACTTAGGGAGTCTGAAGAATAGACCACGTTTTACCAGAATCAACATCAGGCCCTTAACATCCATGTGTAAGTGGGATTTAAGCCTGATGCCTGATGATGGGTACCTAAGAGCCCAGAAAATGCGATAGAAGGAGGGCACCTGGACCAGGATCAAAAATAGTCCCCTCTCTCGAGAAATTTACTTTTTTGAATTTTTAATACATCGTATCTCCAGTTCAAAAGATGTTTAGCTTATATTCTTTGCCTTTTCAGTTCGCCAACACAGTTCATTAAGTAAGTAAATTTAGAGCGACTTTAAACGCGAAAGTTTCGTTGTTTTCAGTCAAAAAATGATAACACGCAAACAGTTTTATGGAATTAATTAAGGATAAAGTCCAGAAACCCCGATCCACAATTATTGACCTACTACAACTAAAGAATGTTTCGCTATTCTAATGAAATGCAATTTGTTACAAAATCCAATCGTTCATTATGAAAAATAATATATATATGTATGTATAGGGTTGGGTGACGAATAAGGTCAGTTATGACAGCTAGTTACATGCATACTACTTTGTTTTAATACTACCCAGCATATTTTAGATGATTGTTGATATCGTTGAATTATTTTATTATTAACTTTAGGACGTGTTTATTTTAAACAAGAAACTTTTAAGAAAAAATAAAAAAGAAATAAGTAATAATAAATTCACATACACGGTGAGGACTTTAACTGGAACAAATTCGCTAGAAGTTTAGGAAAAAGTATTTGTGAAAAATGGCAAAAACACGTCGATTGAGATGTTTGTGGGCTTCATACTCATAACAAAAAATTTATCTAAACCCCTTAAAGGGGTGAACACATTTTGTAACACATTTTTTTAAATGGGAAGATACCACTTGTGGTAGCTTATTGGAAAGCTCTTTTAAACAGAAAATTGAATGTGCTATTGTTTTTTATTTCGATTTAACGAGTAAATTTCAATTAGTGTTGGAGGTCTTAAATTAGAAAATTAGAAATTACATTATAAAAAAAAATCTGAAAAAACTTATTTCCTATTTTAACAATTGTTCAAAATGTGAACGATTTACTTCTTGGCATAGAGCTAATCGATGGTAAAATTCATCCTGTAGTCTTTTTAAAACCTGAGGTGTTATTAAGTGTATTTCTAGTATGATCCTAATTTTTAGTTCTTCAATGTCTCATAGGTTTTGTATCATACACTTTGTTTTTTAAGTAACCCCACAGGTAAAAATCTAAGAGGGTTAGGTCAGGCGATCTAGCTGGTCATTCAATGGTTCCCCTTCGACTAATCCATCTATTACGGGAAAAGATATTAAGGTATTTCCGTACATTAGCCGCGTAGTAGGGAGGTGCACCATCCTGCTGGAAATAAATTCTTTGATCGAGGTTATGGTCTTCAGTTGGAAATGTTTCAATTAACTCTGACACCAAAGTATTTTGCAAAAGCTGAATATAAGTATCTATTACCGGTTAAATTTTCAACAAAAGATATTGGGCCAATAATTCGATCTCCAATGGGCCCTGTGCGGATCTTGTGGACCCTGTAAGGATTTAGTAGGTTAAAAATGTATGTAATATTTTTTAAAGCACAAACAATAGCACATTCAATTTCCTCTTTAAAAGAGCTTTCCAACAAGGTACCACAAGTGGTATCTCCCATTTAAAAAAATTAATTTGGGTTATGTTTCACCCCTTTAAGGGGTTTGAAAAAACAAATTTTTGTTATGAGTAGGAAGCCCACAAAACATCTCAATCGACGTGTTTTTGCATTTTTCACAAATATTTTATCCTAAACTTCTAGCGAATTTGTTCCAGTTAAAGTCCCCACCCTGCATATTTTGATATGCAAACTATATACAATTAGGACCTTATATTATATTAATATCAATGACAACTTTGTTTGTAATGCAAATATTGATAAAGTAAGAAATAAGAAAGTTTAAGTATATTATTGTAAAAAAGAGAAGTACACTTCTGTTCGTTTAAGCTCTTCAGGCCTTTAAATTAATAATGGCGCAGCGGCTTCTTGAAAAAATCGCTCCACTTTTGCTTGTCGAGCATTTTTCTTTTATAGTGCAACTTTTAAGACCGTTGTAAGACCACTCAGGCGTAATTAACTTTTTAGATGTTTTAATCTGTATCCATGGAAAACGAGTGACGAAAATGTTTTTTTTTCTTAACACGATGAAGCTGCAGAGCATAGTAATTAAGACGGTTTTGCAAAACGGCTACGCTTTGGTTATGTTTTCTTGCCAGTTACTGTTGTAGATAGATAGTTACATAGGTACTGATTATTAGTAATTGTTTAGGTTCAATAAAAATTGTTATTAACCTAAAACTTTGTCGAAATGTATACTACAACTTGGAATTATTAAAAAAATTAACAATATTAAAAAAGCATTTAGGTTCCACCGAGATTTGAACTCGGATCGCTGGATTCAAAGTCCAGAGTGCTAACCATTACACCATGGAACCGAAGAGTATTTTTAGTGAAAGCACCAAAAGCAGTAGAAAGCTGAAGGAACTATACCGTTCTGCAACGACTTTTACTGTATTAACGTTTTAATAATGCGAATATAAATTACTTGGTTTTAAAGTATATAATTTATTTTAATAAGTTTCTAACATCATTAAAATATTTATTACATCAATATAAAAGTTATGTCCTTTTTAAATGTATAAAAATCTTGCTTTATACGAAGATTTAAGTTGGAGAACATATTTGGCGTTTTTATATAGGTCATAAATTTAACCATTTGAAAATGAACGTAAAATATGTTCATAATATTTTTATTTCGTTATTTGCCGTAAAAACCGCAAACCTACCGTATGCTTGTCTTTGTGGATTAGAAGTATAATGAATTATGATCATTGATATGATATGATAAGTGATCATAGGATTTGGGTTTTCGAACATATACTAGTTAATTACGAACCGTACGGTAAATATTATGTGTTTAACCTTTATTTAATAGTATAATAATAAATAAATAACATCGTTTGTTTATGCTTGAACTCCCTAGTAGCAGTGGGTGGTATTATATTGCATATAAACAATATATCACGTTACAATCTATGATCGAAATTTATTTATGTAAATGGGCTAATTAAAATGTTCTTATTTTCTATTAAGTGACGTGTTTATGTGGGTTTAGGTTTAGACACTCATTCTGTATTTGTTGAAATCTTAAAAAATCAACGGTATACGCATATTTCTACCCAGGACAGTGATTTTTAAACGGTATTTTGTGTAACCCCTTTCACCAAATTCAGCCGTTGGCACCATTTCTTATCTTAGATCTTTAAGAATTTCAAATAGTTCACAAGATGCGAAAAGCCTAAGCAATAACGTGTTTGAATTAAATAAGACTATTATACTTCCACGCATAACTGAATTTTAAAATATCTGGAAAACACACAAAATCATCCATGACAGAATAGTACGGATTTCGTCACCAAAGAGCCACAGCTTTGTCTCATGTAACTGGAACAAATCTCTCAAATTCCATGACGAATCCCAGATTGTTGCTCTTGATCCAGGGCCCTTAACCAAGTATGGCATGTCGCACTCCTCAACAAACTATCTTCTAACCTATATACCTGGGTCGGTAGCTTTCTGTCTAATCGGCGCATATTATTTGTCATGGTGGACCGGCACTCATCTGACTTTCATCCTATCAACGCTGGCGTACCCCAAGGTCCAGTCCTGGCAGCAACCCTATTTCTTCTTCACATTAACCACATGCTATCTTCAACTACCATCCACAAGTACCCTGACGATAATACTCTTCACTCCGATATTCATTCTTCCAGATAAGTTTCGAATCAAGATAATAGACGCAGATTTATGCACCTATTCCGTTCCCAAGATCTACTATTAATCTTATAGACTCAGGTGCTAAAAACCTTGTTCAGTTCAACTCCTCCAAAACCCAGTCTTGCTCCCTGTCACGCAAAAAATCCTGCAACACTTATCCCATCGACATATATGGCCAAGAGCAAAGAAACGTTCGATCTTGTTGGCATCGCTTTCCAACATGATTTCAGCTGGCACAGGATGCGCCAGGCCAGGTTTTCGCAAAACCGACCGCGCGCACACTGTGCAATACTAACACGGACCATTTCGACCCCCTCTATCTCCGATGCTAGTTACGTTACAGGACTGAATTTTTTCAGGAGGTTTAAGGTTACCACAAAGAAGCAGTATTCCAAACTTCATATCATAGGTGGAGTAGTTTCCAAGATACGAGTGTCCAAAAATCACAATTTTGGCCATTCACTGGCTCACTGACTGACTGATAGATCATCATAAATCTAGGGTAGGTACCTACTTCCGATCGAGCTAAAGCTTTGAAATTTGGAACATATATAGTGTTTAAGGTAATAATTACGAGAGAAATCAAAAATCAATAAAAATCCAACATGGCGGATTTTGCCACGAAATAGCGACTTCTGCTTTGGAAAGTTGCAGAGTGCAGGCAGTCGATGTATATACCAGGACAAAATATCATTTCGTTTTATAAGTATCTGAACAAATAGTTATGAAATCCCACCAAAAACATGCATATATAAAAACGGGTCAAGTTCTCGCCAGGACTGTGTGTTTTGTTATCTACAAAAAATAACGGAAATGTAGAAACTATGCCAAAACTTGACAAGTTTTCAAGGGTCTCAATATTGCTCAGTTCTTTAATGAAAGCCTATACCAAGTTTGGTCTGTAAATTTATCAATTCACACAATATGTTCCTGTGCTTATCAAAACACTGCTAATAATGTGTAGGAACTTTGCATAATTTCTACAATTCAGTTATTTTTTTCAGATAACAAAACACTGTCCTGACTTGGCCTGTTTTTTTACATGTATGTTTTTGGTGGGATTACTTCAACAGACTAAACAACTTGGTTGTCTTTTTCTAGCCAGAAAATACTTCTCCTCTTCTACGGCATCACCCTCTATACTTAACATCCTTGATTCTCTCCAAAAGAGAGCGCTTCAACTCATCAATGACCCAGTCCTCACAAGAAAACTCCCTTCTCTCGGTCATCGCCGCGCTGTTGGGGATTTATTCCTTTTCTACCGGTATTTCCACGGATTTAGCCAGGCGCGGCCCGTCCATAAGGTCATTTGGTCGATGACCCACCTAAATTTATTTTCAATGATCCACCTAATAGTTTATTTTTTAAAACCACACCTTTCTTATCCAAGCTTGCTCCAAGCTGGGTCGTATTTTAAATTGGCCTTCTAGGTTTATATGGACGATATAAATTCATTAAAATTAAGAGAGGAACAGACATACGCGCTTTAGAAATTTAAAGAGACAAAATTTGTCGACGGCACACCAATAATATCGCGCCACTTCCACTATACACTCGAACCGCCCCGGGAAATATACTCTTGCAAAGCATTTGGGTTGGACAAAGAAAAACTAATTAGGTAGCTATCATGCGCATTGTATTTGCATTGTATTAATTTATTACTAATTAGCGGCTAAATATAGACATACGATCTCTTAGCCACGCCAATGTTAGTCATGAAACATAACGGCATCGGCACGGGATTTCTCACATTATCAACGTGGTCCAATGGTAGAGTCTCAGCTAGTCAACCAAGAGGTCGTGGGTTCGAGGCTGTGCTTGGGTATACTTTTTTTAAAATTTTTGTTATTTAAATTAGATCGGCTCTAAAAGGTGTATTGGCAACAAGTTTAGCACTTGTTCCTAGATAAAATATTTTAAAAATTATTGGTAATCTCATATCTACTACAGCTGGCAGCCTGCGAGTGCGTAGACAAAGATCGTCTTACTTATGTCTAGCCGCCAGTATTCAATTTGTTAAAGAAAACGGAGTTTCGGCAACTTTCCTAATTTTATTTAACGAATAATTATACTTTTAGTACAAGGCGCGACCTGAATTGAGGAGACGCAGACGTATCAAAGCGGGAATCCGCTAACAATCTTAGACTACTAAAACACAGCGCAGAGTAGCAATGTTCAATATACTACAGTACCTGTTTTATGTTTTTTGGGGTGTTTATTTGTAGGTAAATAATTTCTTGGCAATACCAGGCACATTATTAAAAAACCTGCCTTAATTAAAAAAGTGTATTTTGCTTGTTGCGTTGATATCACTAGTTCCCCACAAAATTTTGACTTTTTTTGAATTTTGATAAGCTCTAAAGGATTAGCCGCTATAATTCCCCCCTTGAATGTTCCTAACAGAACAACAAGAGCCGCGTTACGTATGCATCCCTTTACTGTCCAACTACAAAAGCCTAGAACATCACAGTTCTCTCGCTTTTGTTGTGTCTAGGGTCTCCAGATTATGAAAGAAATTGCGTGCAGATGTTTTCCCTTTCCCTCCCAACCTCTAGTCCTTTAAATCCCGTGTTCCGTGCCATCAGCCCCCCACTTAAATTATTAATAGTAATGCACTTGCGTTTCGACTGAGCCAAATTAAAAATTTTGAAAATTGTATCAGGACAAAAGTTGTTCCTTACATCGGCATCGTGAGAAATATTTGTTGTCGAAAATCTTTTTCTCTAAAACCAACAACCAATCGTTCAGCAGTTATGAGGAAATAAACAATTAAATTGTTTATAACAATAATTGACTGAGCTGGAATTTTTCATTCCTGATAATGTTGGCTCAATCTAGACCTAATTCTCAATGTTCAAGATTTTTTTTCAGATTTTTCTAAGCGATACTTTTGGTGATAAGGGTGGGACAGCAATTTTTAAGCGTTGTTCCCAAAAAATGTTTGTTGTGACAGACGGACGGACGGACACCGAAGTGATTCCATAAGTGTTCCGGGTTCTTGAACGCTTTAACGCAATGCGTAATTTTCTTCAAAAATAATATTTAACAAGATAAGACTGTTTTTTGTAATACTTTATAGCGAAAAAATAGCGGATTATTTTATTTTTTGCAATTTTTAACATCATTTTACCAGTTCAAAATAGGTCCTATTTTTCGTGCCGTATGATGTTCTTCTTTTCTTTACAACCGAGGTGGTACCACCCCACACATCCTCTTAAAGGGCTGATGAAATCCCTACGGATGTTTCCAGCTCTGGATGTGTGAGTCGACCCCCCAGTACACCCACGGTACATAGTACTTAGACTTCGGTCTTCGTGGGCTGTCAGAAGATAAAAAAAAAACAATACATACTGGCTTTTATTGTGATTTTTGTTTTTATTACTTTTTTAACTGTAATGAAATGTAGCGAGACTGATATTAAGCTGATAAGAATAGATATTATCCTTTGACCTGTCTCAAAAGGTGGAGAAGCGGATTAATATTATTAATCCGCTATTAATATAATAAGGGTGATAAGCTGTTAACCTAAAACCTAACCTCTTTTTTGTTTAGATTTTAGTTACTTTTAGTTACGGAAAAGTACAAAAGTTAGTTTTTCCTCGCGAGTTTGTCTATTTAGCTTCATACAATTCTTCTGATGTAGATATTTTTCAGTTGCAGTTTTTATTGCGCTAATGTGTTTAAGACCCGATTTACGGAACACTAAAAATACGGTATGTTCGTAATATTTTACATTAGTCAAACTTAAATACTCACTTTTGTATCTAAAATCGATTTCCAGATTTTTTTTATTTAAAGCTTTTCCAAACCCACGAATGCTTGGCAAAAAAATAAAAAAACAGCAATTTAACTGGCGTTCCAAAGCTAAAGGACTGAAAGAAAAACTGTTTTAATTCCAACATAAACTACCGTGTGAAAATCGACATCAATGACTGGCTGCTGCAGCCTTTTCTCGATTTAATTCCTTTAATAAGAAAAGAAGCAATTTGTGCTGGCGGCGTGTATTTTTCTACTTCCACTTTTAATCTTGCTTTAATCTTCCTCGTTTCATCAAAGTGTGCCTTTGCACCGCTCGCTTGCGCGATGCTCTGCAACAAATTCCTGCTTTCCTGCCAAAGAAAGAATTTGCACAAATGAGGAGTAAATTAAATTATATTGGTCGGTGCTAATGTTTACTTGCAATAAACTGTGTTTGTCCTTTTATTGTTCTTTCTTCAGCTGTGTTGTGCTATGCATTTGGACTTTTAAATGTGCCTGACAGGGCGAAGGGGGACACAGGAATTGAACAAATTTTTACTTCAAACCTTTCGCACAAATTTGTAAAATAATATTAATGAAAGGGTGATTTAGTTTATAAAATATGTAACATATGTGTGCCAAAGCTCATCGTTAAGCCTTTGGCAAATTTAGTAGTGAAGAATGCCGTGGACTCAATCACGCACGTTTTGAATTATCACTCTTGAAAGGAAACTTAGGTAAAAGTTATCGGTGAATAAAAAATAGAAGTGTCAAGTTCTAAAGTTTTTATTTTTAAGGAAATCAAATATGGTAAATACGGCAGAACAAAAAACTTTTATGATCGAAGGTTACTTTAGGAATCGCAGAAGGGGTTTATTCAACACGAGACGCCATTCAGGATTTTCAAACAGAATTTCCACACATAGTCATGGATTTCGACCAGTTTAGCCAAGTTTTGACTAGATCTGTGACTTTCTTTAGAGAAACAGGAAGTATAAATAGAAAGGAAGGTAGTGGGAGACCCAAAGTTCGCACTACACAAAAAGTGGAAGAATTGAGGGATTGAGGCAAATTGTTAATAAACACCCACAAACCCCTATTCGGCGTTTAAGCCAGCAAGTAAATGTATCCTACGGAACCTGCAATACAATCCCGAAATGTGACCTGCATATGCACGCTTATCGTCTAAGCTCAGTCCAAGAATTGTTACCAAACGACAAGATGCAGCGAATGCAATTTTCAGTCAGGGTGGTTTATGGGTAATTAGCGTAATAATGAAAACGTATTTGAAAAACTTTTTTTACTGACGAGACAAGGTTTTACCTCTCTGGTCTCTCAACAAATCAGAATGTGGAGTTCTGAAAATCCACATTTTTTTGTAGAGAAGCCTCTGCATTCAAAGAAAGGTGGCGTGGGGCGGCCATATCGAAAAGAAGCTTAGTTGAACACTTGATAATTTAAATTTTTTGGAATAATTTTTAGATTATTTGTTGTATACGTTTTTTTTGTATTAGGTATGCAATAATGTAATTTTCTTAAAAATAAAAACTGCATAACTTGACAATTTTATTTTTCATTCACCTATACCTTTTACCTATGTTACCTTTCAAGAGTAATAATTGAAGAGTGCGTGATGTGTTTTTTGATCTTACGTTATTTAAAGCAATATAGAGAACTAAAACTAAATCGCATATTATGGAATAGAGAGGGTCCCTTTGTCTATTTGCTATTCGACCTGTCACTTTACATTCTAATGGACATAATGCATTTCTGAGTACTCTCGAACGAAATTAGATGATGACATCATCACGGGAAAATCGATGCTTCTGGCTTAAATTACCAACATGTTTGTTAAACAAGAATAAAGCTTGAAATAAACATTAGTAGTAAATTTTAAACAGTAAAATCCAAGTTATCAGGGTTGCCAACAAATTAAAGACAATTTTCTTAACTCGGCAATCGATTAAGTATTAAAACTTTGGAAGAACATGTTTAACCTGAGAGTATCAGTCGAATAATTTGATCGATTCAGCATCCATCAGCATGAAGTCCCTGCTGTGCCGGCTTTGGTGTCAACATTATTTTTTCGGGTTGCAGTGGGTGCTATTTTGTTCAGTGGCCGTTGTTTATTTTCGGTTCAGCTGCATTTGAGGTTGTAAATTAATGAAATGCTTTGTTTATTCAACCCGGAAAATTATAAATTGTATATAATATCTGGCGATGTTACATATGAGCGTCGACCTATTTGTTCCGCGGAAATCGGAATGCCCGTTTCGAAAATTAAAATGTTTACCTATTAACGGGAAATGAAAATTTTCAACAATTCATTAAACAGGATCGGCTTTATACACTGAGTGACACAGAAAATATAACATATTATAATAGTTATTTTTATGACTTTCTCTCTAGACTGTTAGATCAGCTTTTTTAAATATTGTGTTGCACCACCGAAAAGCTCTAACTAGGTACTTACTGAGTCTTCTTGCCACAAAACAATTAGTTGTCTTGCAATATATCATCCCACCAAAAACATACACTTCGTGCGCTTTGATCCCATAATAACTATATACGGAAGATTTCTTAAAGTTTGTAGAAAAATGGATCAACAAGTCTTAAACATGTGACATTTTGTAAATGTATGATTGATAAGTCTGCACAACTCTATGGCCATTTGCAAGTGATTTAAACTTCATTCATCATTATGCTGGTAAATGATGTTAGCAGTACCATTAATAGCCACAATCAAAACAATTTCTTACAAACAAGGCAGTTTTCTATCTTGACAAAGTACTGGCAAATTAATCGTGCTTAATAGGCTTTTACTACTGTTTACTCTCTACGGTGATGCAAAGTTCCGTCTTAGTAGGTAAAGCGTTTAAACGCAAAAGGGTTCTTGAATTTATAAACATAGTTGTGGACTACTCGACATGCAATAAAAAATAATTGAAAAGAGAATTTAATTTTTAACAACACTTTTTTTCTTGAAGAAATTCTCCATGTCTGCAATAACAATCGTCCACCGCTTACGCCAGTCCTGTCGCCCCACAGAATAATACAAACTGACAAACAAATCTTTGCGAGAACATAAAAGAAGCTTTGTTGACAAAGTAAGCAATACGTATGAATGAAAGAAATTTAAAAACAACTTTGAAGTGGAGCTCTTCCAATGAAATGTAAAGAGGCTAAACCAAAAATAATAAACCAAAGATGATATAAAAATAGCCCCCTTTAAGTACCCATAAACACAGTTAATTTATTTCGGTATTCGTTGATTTTTAGAGAAACCGAAAACTGCTTGATTTAAATTTGAATTGGTAAAGACATACTACAACCCAGACTGTTAAGATAAAATTTTAAAGGCAACTGGATGCGGAATGTTTGCAACATTCCCAATTGTACCGTAAGAAACGTTTAAAATTTGTGCTTTTATTTTTTCTTGAAAACTGTTGGGAGAGTGTCGATTTAAGTGTAAAACTTTCAAACGTTTCAAAGAATAAAACCCTAATAGAATAGTTATGAAACAACGTATTTTAGCATCGATTTATTACGACTAAAGCATTGTAAACATAGGTTGGTCCAGGGATGTCTCTACCCTAGTTGGAAATAAAACTAGGAACCGATTTGAAAATAAAATAGAAATATTTATTTACCTCCAGTGTGTAATGTGAAAATGCGAAATACGAAAAGTCTTCGGTTAAAGTAAAAGAAACATATTTTACTCACGCAATGTATGGATATCACAATATACCCTGAGACCAAATGCGTGCGATCTAGTTTGAGCCTGTGTAAACTCCTGCATCATTAAAAGACCTTCAAAGATGCAGATGCAAAGATTGAACTGTATTTTGAAAAATCAAAAAAAAATGTTGAAAAATGTCAAACCTTGACAGCTAATCACTTTTGAAATTTCCTGGCCTGTCGAATAACTCCACAGTTCCACAGTGTTTCAAACTTAAGCTTAACAACGACATATTGTTTTTCCTCGTATAATATGACATATACACGATTTTTGTTTAACTTAAAATGAGTGATTTAAAGTCGATAAAATAACCTACAAATTTCTTAAAAGATCATTAAAATCGGTTCAAAAACAAAAAAGATATCGAGGTTTAAAATTCGTTAAAATATTAAAGTGCCCATTTTTCGTGCCGGTCAATATATATATATATATATATATATATATATATATATATATATATATATATATATATATATATATATATATATATATATATATAAAGTATAAAGCCCCAATAAGGCATCTGCAGCTGCCGATTTAGCACATGTTTTTTACTTTGAATATGTTGTCTGCAACTAAAGGAACTCCAACCCACGATGCAAGTGTCACAAACAGAACATTATATTTCCTTTCCATTGCACTTTAGGTCAGGAAAGCGATATATAAATCTTTGAACTTTGTACCCAAACGGCAAAGAGCGACGAAGTCGCCATGGCCATGCTAGACGCGAATGTATCCGATAAGCAGCCCGCCGTGATACCAGTGACAATAGCCGCTCTGCCGGTCTGTCGTCCGTCGCTTTGTAATTCTACCCCTAGAATTATCTGCGTCTGCAAAGCTCTAATTATGACCCTCCTTACCAAATTGTCAAAGTTTGTTATTGCCTTCTCTGTATCGGAGCCACATTAAAAATTAAATTTCAAGCGCAAATAGGAGAGCTCCACGCGATCGTACGGCTACGGCCCCGTGCAAAGCGGCCCTATAACTCGAATTACCAGATGAATTACTAGGTAACATAAAACGTGAGAAAAATCTTATATAAATGCAAAAACACGCCAGATCGTTCCCATTAAATAAATAATTTTTATCACTGAAACAACGTTGCAGTCGTGTAAATTTTCATTCTCGGAATATATTATACTTTGTTTCGCATTTTTCACCCGTCGGCGTCGGCGTCGGTCGGTGAAATAAAAGGAACCCATTACATTTTTAACTGCTCTTAGAGGGATAGTGTGGGCCAAATGGGGATTTAAATCTTCCTCAAATGGTTAAATTTATATAGTTATTCTGGTTATTCACCATTTTGCAACACTCCGTGTAGAGGAGTCGTTTACATGAGAGCAAGTCATAAATCTATACAAATAACTAGTGTACAGACAGTGGCTACACTATTGTAGGAAACAGGGCGATTTTGTCCTTCGATTTATTAATTTGTTGAATTTAGTATTACGGAGAATTTTTCGGCAAAATAATTGAAGAAAAAACGGTCAAGTGCAAGCTATACTTGCACATGTAGTGTCCCGTGCCACCAGCCCCCCACTTAAATTATTAATAGTATTGCCCCCGCGTTTCAACTGAGCCAAATTAAAAATTTTGAAGGACAAAAATTGTTCCTTACATCGTAAGAAATATTTTTTGTCGAAAAACGTTTTCTCTGAAACCAGTGATTCAGCAGTTATAAGGAAATAAACAATTAAATTGTTAATAACAATTAATTGCGCTAGAATTTTTCAATTCTGATAATTTTGGCTCAATCTAGACCTAATTCTCAATGTTCATGATTTTTTTCAAATTTTTCTGAGCGATCCCTTTGGTGATAAGGGTGGGGGACACAATTTTTAGGCGTTTTTCCCAAAAAATGTGTAAAAAATACATCATATACAGGGTGAAAGGGATATGAGTGCAATAATTTTAAGGGGTGAAAGTATGATTAGAGTAAAAGAAAAAATATTATATACAAGGGGCCGAAAACCAATCGTTTACCTAAAAATTGTATTTAAAGTTTTAATCTTCGTTCAAGGTTTTCAGTTAAAGTACCACGAAAATAATTATGAAATTTTTTTGGGCTGGAGGTACAATTAATTGTTCTCAGCAAAATACCAACACAAAAATTGAAATGCACCCCTTAATTATCAGGAAAAAGAAAATCACTTTGAAGTAAATTGTTTCACGTAAAACAAATAACAACGTCGCGCCCTTGAAAAATCAGCCGGTGGAAACCTCTGACCCCGCTGACCTACAATCTACATGCCCTATCAAAAAATTACCTCATCAGTGACGTCAGTGTCAGTCGTTCTCGGTAGTCGGTGGGGTATACTGCGCAGACTGCGCACTGGTGAAGGTATGCGTGTACGAAAGTCTGCGTGATCGTACGGGTGTGATGTAATTTATAGTTAAAAAAATGTTTACTGTGCGGGACTATCGCGACATGTTATTAATTTATGGTTAAGCTCGGGGAATATCAGTTGTGGCAGCATGTTTGTACAGCGAACAATTTTCAAATAGACGACAACCGAACCCAAGAACGTTTATCGACGTCTTTAGATACCGGCAGTGTTGTTCCCCATGTTGAAAACGCAGGACCTCAAAGACAATAAGTTACTGTCCAAGATGAGGAGAACATTTTGTTATCCTAGAACGAGATCCAGGTGTAAGTACCTACCAGGGCCATTGCAAGGCAATTTGGAATTTGGATGGTCTCGGATTTAGTGTTTGCTGGTCGGATTTAGTGTTTGCTGGCATTTTTTTTTTGTAAAAATTAAAATTTATTTTTAAGCGTTGTTCTAGATATCCTTAAACGGTTTTTATTTTTAAACACCAAAACGGGTTTAAAGGGTTAAAATTAAGTTGCTGGTTTTAGACCACAGTAGCGTGCGATGTTGTCATATTGTCTCAGGTTTATAAACTTTCGATACCACAATAGCTCAAAACCTATAAAAGATAGATCCCCTTATTATTAAGACTTTTTGCTCCCTTAAGCCTCTATTTTTACGTAGTAAAATATTTGCACTCACCCCGTTCACCATGTATATTGTTGAATTCGTGCTTCAATAAGCTTTCAATTGACACCATACACGATGCCCTTGAAAATTCTTTTTCCATTGTCCAATACCCCCCGAAATTAACCCCCAGAATCAAAATTCAACTTTTTAATAATTTTACCGCAATTTACACCTAGTTCTCAATGTTCATGATTTTTTTCAGATTTTTCTGAGCGATTAGGGTGGGGGACAGCAATTTTAAAACGTTTTTCCCTAAAAAAAGCAATAAAAAGCGCAACATATATATTGTTCAATTATAATATATTATATCTGTTTCAGTGATAACTTTGATACTACCTTTATTAGGATCCACCCACGCGAACTACGTCCACTTATAAATAACATTTAGCATTGCCACAATGAAAAAACTATACTAATTTTTTTCGTTTTAGTACATCTAAATAATGAAAGCTTGTTTTTAAAAAGTATTTTTTACAAGATTTTATTAGTTAGGCTTTTCTTTTACGTGAAAAAAATTACAATCAATAATGAATATGATATTTTTAAATTTCATTTATTATTTGCCAGAGGATTCTTACTTTTTCCAACAAAAGTAAATTCGATCAAACGTAGAATCACGAACGCGATTGCCACAATTTTAAAAATGTATGCTCAAGTTTTCTGCAATGGCGCGATATTAATGGCAATATAACTTTAAATATCGCTTCAAACGATTGTAATTTTAGAAATTTATTAGGTCATTTGTAGAACCGTTTTGTGCAAGTTAGAACAAATTGTTTGCTGTTTGCGAAAATAAAAGAACAGACATACCGACGTTTTAAAAGAAAAATCGTTTTTCTCTGCCTCGTTTTTTTTCGGCTACTCGGGATAAAAGAAAATTTGCGTCAGCTGTTTTACATATTTTTGAAGTATATAAACACGACACAGTATTAGAAGTCAAAGGGGTTTTTAAAACTTCGCCTACAAAAGCTTATTTTCTGTATAAATTTTTTTTTTATTAATTTTTAACTTTTCTTCTGTGACTTGAGATTCTTTCTTTAGATAAGCATAGTGTAAAGCAAAGAACAAATACATGAATTCAGATCTGTATACACATAGAAATAAAAAAAACTCTAAAAGAACGTCTCAGGTATATTAGAGTTTGAAGCACTTTCGTTTTAAAAAATGCTTTAACGGCATAATACAACTTTAAAAACGTAATTTGCAACCCATTAATCGTACTTTCCTCAAAAGGATTACAATTATATTTTCTTTACCTTTGTTTAATTTAATAAATGACGATAATAAAAAGTCCAATTTTCGCTCCTTTAAAGCCCATTAAGCCCATCAGACCCTCGCAAAAAGTTTTCTTTGTTATAAATGCGGCAACGTTATGATGCATTAGTGCCAAGATAAAATAACCAATTTCTATTCTATTATCTGTCAAAATAGCCGTCGGGCCGTATCAGGACGAGCGCTGGCTCGTGAAAATTACTTTGGAAACAAGACGGATGATTGTATGAGTCTGTCATCAGCTGATGCTCCTCGTCGCGCCGCGCCGCCCGCTTATATCCCGCTTCTGGATCCATTTCCAATTCAAATTATTATGTTTCTGTTTATCCAATTAATTTTTTGGAGGGCTCAGGGGATCATGGAAAGAAAGAACTTTGGATAACATTTAAAATGTCAGGGAGAATTATATAAGATTGCCTAGGATTAGCGGCAGATATACCCCAAACATTTTAATCGGCTCTAGTAGAAATGTCTCTATATACTTTTATATATGTTTATAAGTGTATATAAAGCTCCAGAAGGCTTTTAGATTTAGACGCATCACCATTTAGTTTGAGCATAATATTAATTTAATAAATCCCGTCAATAGACTACATTTCCCTTCTCTTCAGACGCCCACGGTACTTTAGTACTTAGGATTGAAGTCTATGTGGGCTGTCCAGAATTTAAAAAAAATCTTTCAATTAAAAAAGCCAGTTAATTGTTTAATAACCCTCGTATCTGTTTTGATGTTGTATAGTTGCCGTCATTTAAAAGTTAATTATGGATTCGTACTGTTTTGTAGTCCAATGGTCGGTGACATTAATCTGAGACAAAACCGCTTTATTTCAATATAGAGATAATGGGTATTATGTTTGCATGTAGGAAATTCTTGGGCATTAGGCTCAAATACGAATATTGTTAGGTCCTAATAGCTTTAAGAGGATTTAGGATAACAAATTGGATAACGTTTTTCATAGCGACAGTTAAAAATGGAATTTATTTGTGTAACTTTTCTAATTTATGTGCAATGTTTCAATAAATACCACTAATACAATAACCAGGTTTTTGTTTTATATTAATCATTTCTTTTATGTTTTTACACAGAGAGTATTTTCACCATATATAGGTACCAGAATACAATAATTATTTATTGCAGTAGTCTAGTGTGTGTAAAACAGTTAGAACATATTAAAGGAGTATTCTGTTCGGACTACAAAGTCCGAGCCTTCCAGAATTGAAAAAACCCTTCTGTAGTCATCTATCTTGGAAAATTGTCCTTTTATTAATACTACAACTCAGGACTATTGTAAAGCTAAGACTTTAATTATTTGAAGATAACAATTACATAAATGTTCTTCCCATGTGCGGATTCTCTCTGGATGAATTTTTCTTAAAACTTTATCATTTTGACAATTTGATAATTTAACAAACCTATATACACAGGGTGTTATGAAATCCACTGCATATATTTAAACCTTTAAATCCTGGTATGAATTTAGATTGAAGAAAAATATTCATAAATTGCGCTTCACGATAAAAAAAAGGTAGATATCATCCCTTAAAAAAATTTTTTTAGTAACTGCGCACCACTTGTAGTAAATACATGGCCATATAGAAAAACAGCGAGAAACGTCAGTCACAGAAAAAAAAAAGGTTTATTTTGTCGTCAGTACTCGCTGTGGTGTTACCAAGTCTCTCTACCCTATTCCAATGTAACAGGTTTGAAAAAATAACATTTTTGTTACCTACTAACTCTTTCAAAACACTTAATTTCAAAAAGTTAAACTACTATAACACAGCGTTTTTATTTAATATTATGAATAAATAAATAAATTTGAAACTAACATTATTATTATTTATTTATTATTGTTACCTTTGTAGGAAAATCTCTTAAAATACACTTCTTTTGAAAATATTTTAGGTTAACAAATACCTACGCACTAACACAGTACCGCCACTAATGAAAGAAAGAGCACTCAACTAATAATTAAAATTAACAAAAATTAAACAAATATTTCACGCTTGTTTGTCACTATCCGCACTATTAAAAACAAAAACTAATGTTTTTGTTACTTTTAGAGTAAAATCTCTGTAAAATACACTTCGTGTAGAAAGATTTTACCAAAGAAAATAGAATTGTTTTGTTAGGTGTTTTACGTTTTAGTTTATGCAACACAAACAAGACAGTAGGTATAGCCTTAAAAACACTTCACTGACTAAATAAAACAATGCTTAAAAGAATCCAAGGTATTTTTTTACTATCAGCACTGAAAAACAAGTTAAGTATTTATTGATTAAACAACACAACTCGCCATTGACACTATATGTCATTGACTCTTGCCTAAATAAGTTATTTGATCCCTTACGTACAAATGATAGGCAACCCAAAAAACCTACCAGTAGTAATTATTGTTGCATAAGAGTGGTTTTTCTGGCGCATCCGCCAATTTATAAAATAAGGTTTTTAAATGTTATTACCTTAGCTTAGTATTCGATAGATCAGAAAGTATATAGATCCTAAAAATTAAAGGGAACACATTGCTTATTTTTAAAAAAATTTTTAAAGGTATATTTTTTGTTCGACTCCTGGTTTTTGTTTATGTCAAAGTACTCTACCGCATAGGCAACAATACAAACACGCGTTATATTTTAAATTTTTGCGCCAAATTAGCGCCGTTCACTTCCTCAAGACGCTAAGACAGGAAGTGACAAAGAGAGATCGAAAAAGAAGCATTCTGAATGTCATCAAGCGCCATACACCACATTACTTTTGGTCAAAATAGAATTAATCTTTTTACCGAAATAAAAGTGCTTCGAGTAGCAGAAGATATTTAAGTTTTTACCGTCCACTTAACCTTCAACAACAGCATAAAAATCATACATTTCTTTAGAAGTTATATTTAAGTAATAATGTAGTTTCTTTTTACCACCTAGAAAATGGTGTTCGTCGAACCCTTGTTAACTAATGTTTTGCTCGGTTTTAGTTAGTTTGTGCTTTGATTATAGTGTTTCTGAAATTAGTCTGATAGGGTTGAAGACTAAATTTAACACTAATAATATTAACGTATTATGGTAACGTTTGAGGGTGCAAGAAAGTGAGAGGGTCGAGATGCGGGTGCATTTCGACTCTAGAAAATCTCATTTAGGGGATCTTGTCAAAAAATCGGTAAGTTACGTTAATTTTTTTAACAAGAGGACGAATAACAACTTTCTGTTTTTTCTTAGGAAAAACTATTTTTAACTTTGTCTTAAATTACGCTTAAAAACAGAAAATAAATTCTCCTTAAAGATATTTAAGGCAAGGCAACGTTTCAACAAATTCAGTTGCTTTTAGTTTTTTTCGCCCGCAATTTTCCGTCAAGCAAACACATAGGTCAGCCAGGTGCGGCGAACATGGACGAGTTTTAAGGTAAATTTCTAAAATGGTCGATTTAGGAAAAATTGTATTGGGTATGTCTATGGGCTACCCCAGGAGTCACCCATTCCATTATATGCAGTGAATTTCATTACACTCTGTATATAGAAATCAGGAACGTAGAAAGCAATTACCACTTATTGCACGGTATAAAATTGCCACATATTTTAAAAACTGCGAGTTACTTTCTGTTTCGCAAGCTATTATAATTAAATATCTATAATTTTAATATCCTGTTCTTCGAGAGTGCTGTTAGTCAATCTAATTCAATAATGACACTGTTAACGGTTTATTGCTCTTAAATACATTTGATTTATTTTTTTTTCTATAGTGTGAAAAGTTAGGTTATAGGTATTTGTGGCCTCGTCCAGACAAGTGTAATGTAGTAATGCAGCTTGTAATTTGTAACAGATAATGTAAGACGCGAACAAAGGACTTAATTACACTTTATATTACACTTCACATTACACGTTGCATTACGCTTATCTGAAAGGGGCTTTAGATTATATGGCACGTGGGTTACTTGAGCCAGGTGAATTTGACTAATTTCAGTTTTCATCAAAATCTAAAAGTTGAATTCCTAGCCCGTGTCCTCGGCTAAACAAATAAGGTTGCGTTAATAAACGGGTACTTTTCGTCAAATTTTACAAGTAGTAGAGTTTGTAAAGAAGGAGGTATGTACCTAGTGTTTAATAAATTGCTTTATAAAATATACATTATATACACAAAAGATTTTTTTAAGGAAAATGAATTACCACTATATAAAAAAATGATTCATGTTTTAAATAAAATTCTTAATCCACCGAGCACTTTGCAAACCACTAAAAATGTTTATGGAGGCATTAAAAGTCTCTAACAGAATAACCTATATTCAAGGTAATCTCGGTCAGTGCATTTTACGATTGAAATTTTTACAAAGTACTCATAATAGAGCCATATTTTTTATTTATCGACCTAAGAGCAACCGCGTTCCCACAATTACTTTTAAGAACCGTTTTATGGCTTAACAAAAATCCACAGTTTCGTATTAAAAATTCAATTTCACTTCTTTATTATGCTTGAAGAACTCATATTTTACAGTAATTTACTCTAATCGTGCATCTTTTATATTTGTTTAGTTTCAGAAATATTCAAATATCTGAACTTTATTAAGGGACTTCTTTTTTATTGCGTTTATGTCAGTATCATTAAACCTTGTAGAAGTTAATACGCCTCCTTAAGATGTTACCCTGTAATTATGCTAAGTAGGGGAATCTCGAGAAAAACTCATCTCAATGTTTAATGTGTGACTTTTTACATAACTATATTACTCTTCTTATATTTTTATAAAAGTGTTTTTATTCTTAGATATTTATATTTCCTAAACAGGGTCAATCCAAACCACGAAACAGTGAAGCTTCGGCGCACTAATCTGAACAAATTTTGTTCAAGGAGCCAATGCAATAAATAAAATCAATGCTCAGCAAAATACTAAAAAGGGCGCAAAGGTTTTTAAAGGGACCGACACAGTAAACAAAAGACACACACACACACACAATGTTATTTTAAGAAATAACATAGTGCAAATGTCACAACTACAATTTTCAAAGCACGCAAACAATCCACCACATAGTATTTATGATAGGACAAATTCGTACCTGTATCTCCCCTACAATCAACTTATTCCAATGTGCCAACAGATAAAAGACGACAGAAAATCTTCCCACACCTTTATAATTAGGTGGACCTATTAATAAACTGGATGGATGAAAATTAAAGTCAAATTTATTCACATGGCTTAACTACCAACTGGATTTAAAAGGTTGTTATAAGAACCTGAGTATTTTTTGTTTCGAATGTTGTTTTAATTTCCGGTGGATATTTTGTTAGAACTGAAGGTGATATTTATTTATTAGCGACTGAGGTCTTTTTAATTGGTCATACCAATTATATTTATAATATAATAGCTATCTGCAAGAAACATCGGTAATTATAACAAGTGGTTATTTACAGCCTGAGAAACAAAGGCAACTTTTTAAATTTTAGAGGGTGAACAAGGGCGTAGCCAGGATTTTGAGCAGGGGGGGCAGAATTAGGTGACCGGGAGGGCAGATTTTCTGGACCCCAAGGACGCAACGTAGTAGTACGTAGTCTAGTTTTTTTAGTTTTTTTGTAAAGAAATATAAAAAAAACATTATTTAAAAAAATATATATTCATAGATAATGTATAGTATATAGTATATACGTATTATTATTGCAAATTAGAAACTCGAATCAGTTAAAAAAGAAAATAATGAATACCTGCTAAAACAGAACATCGCTTAACAAAAAGAATGTATAAAATTTATCTACATTTTATTTTTGCGAAACATTTTATGAAAACAAATTATTTTGCAAAAAAAAACAATAAATTGTTTTCATAATAAGCCGGTAAAAGTTTGCGGTTTTATTTAAAATAAATTGAAATAAATTTAAAAAATTTGAAATCATGCTAAAATTGTCGATTATGGTGCAGGTATAGTATAGGATATTGTTAGGCCAATTTTGTAAGAAAAATTATATTACAATTTGATAATTATTTTATATCTGAGATCTGCGTGAACACAAACAGAGTGAACAGGAACAGCGCACGGCAGCCACCTTTAATTAAGTTATATAAATTTTAAATGTAAACTTAAAAAATATTTGCGTGGGGTAGGATTGGAAGAATGATTAATTTTAATCAAAATTTCTACCCATTTGTGCCAACTAGTATGTTCCCGTAATTTTTAATTCCTTTGGCTATTACAGTTATTGCTATTGTACTTGTTATTACAATTCTTTATTATTGTACTTTTAGTTTTCTTTGGCACAAATAAATGTATTTATTATTATTATTATTATTATTATTATTATTATTATTATTATTATTATTATTATTATTATTAATTAACAGCAAAAGCTTTCTTACCACTTCACACGTTTGCGCCACATGCAGCAGTACAATTGTACTGAATTCAGTACAAAGTGGCCAAATTCAGTACGTCAGTACTGATCTTGGAAAAACCACCAATTTTAGTACGAACTTTCAAAACGAAACTAAAACCAAATAAGCACAAAAAATTTTGAAAAATTATTGTGACTGAAAATATATTATGAATTAAGTTTAGTGGCTTTTCGATTGATGAAATTAGTGTGATACGAGTACTACTCTTTCTTGTACTTTGTGTCGTTAAAGAAAATATAAATTGCCTGAATATAACTACGATGGAGTACTGTAAACAAATATTAAAAAACAATACTTGTTTTTCATTGGAGGCTGCCGATGAATTGATCGATTGAAAAAAAAATCTGAGGAAATAAAGTGATGGTAATACATAAAACTACTGATTTTTTAAAATTTGTAATTAAGTAGTATACAAGTACCGATTGTACCTGTCTATTGGTATAAATTAAAACTTTTTATATAATGTTAATAATTTAATATTATTTTTTATTTTTGAAAAAAAAACAGTGTTTTATTTAACCACCCTCAATGATTTTAAACTGCAGAGAAAGCTATTTTAAATGTTTTAAATTCTTAAACGTTTCGATTTTTGAATCTTCTGCCCTACATTCAGTACGCTTTGAAAATCAGCTGCGACAGCACTGACCGGCAGGCGCCGCAGCTGACTGCTGATTTAGGAATAAGACGTACGGGAAATTTGAATGGCACATTGGTAAATCTTGGCTTTTTGCTCGTGCCAGGGGGGGCACGTGCCCCCCCCCCTGCCCTCCCTTGGCTACGCCCTTGAGGGTGAAGTATATAGTCTTTAAATCTTCTGAAATATTAGTTATATTTTTCCAAAAAAAAGTCTTAAACCAAAAAAGACATCAGACGAGCTAAATCCTAAAAACAGCATAACAGTAAACAAAGAAGAGAAATTAAATAATTAGATACTAGACTGCTTCAATATCAACAGCCTTCAACTTCAGCAAGTTTTAGAAAATCATGGAATTGATTAAAATCCTTGATGTGTGGCTTATTCGGTCAAAAATACTGCTGTCAAACCTGTACTGCTCAAAGCTTATGATGTTATAAGTTATAGATCAGTTGACCTATTGTAACATGTATGTAGTTCTGATTTGAAACTTTACCGCTGCTAAAATTTGTCATTATCACAGTTTTTTTTTTCTAATTTATTGATCATAAAATCATTGAGCTCGTTTGAGTAATAAAGCTTAATTTTTTTAGCTTCTTATCCTCCTTTTTTCTTCATTATCAAACAACAAATCTAGCCAAGTCATCGAACCTCAATTACGTTAGAACACAGTCTTTATGCTGAAGAGAAGTTGAGAATGAAAATCCGGCGTCAGGTGTAACCACACACTGGAGTACTTTATCAAAACAGAAAAGACTACTCGGATCATTCTTTTTGACAACGGTTAAACGGTATTCTTAAAAAATATAATATGGCAAGTGCTGGTTGGCGCGACTGAAAAGTGATTTTGTATCGGCAATAGAAGATCGGATCGTATAGTGAAAAAAAAAAGTGCGAGAATCGTAAGTGTTGATATATTTTGCTTGAGATATTAGCACTATTAACTATGTTTTTCTATTCGAATTTTTTGACTATTTTTTTGTAACGATTTTCATCAATATAAAAATTTATGTACGTCAAAAAATACATAGAAGATCAAAGAGAATTAATTTTCCCAATAATTTTAAATTCCAGTCTTTTCACATTTAAAAACCAATTTTTCTCTATTAAAAAAGTGTTAGTGGTAATTTCAAATTAAACCAACATTGTAGCTCACCATACATAGTTTTATTGTATACTGAAATTAATTTTTCAGCTCAATTTTACAAAAAGGGCGGCTACAGTTAATTAACGTGTTCATTACATTAAAGCATATATTCCTACCTTACATATTATACTTTTAAACATACAAGATTGATAATGAAAAATATTAAATATTCATATAACTTGTTTTTTGTTTGTCTGAGTAACATTACCATATTTTCACAAGAAGGTTAAATTATAAATCTGATGGACTTCCGGTGCCCGAGTGTGTAAAAAACATTTAACGATTGGTCAGCGAACTCTTCCTCTACTGCTACAGCGAGTAAGAACGTCATCTTATGCTTCAGATTATATTGCCGGTTCTTCACGAAGATGCTGGTGAACCATTAGGTAGAGGAAGTTCCCGCCAGCGGTTAAAACTATCTTCTCTACACATTAGTTTAAAAGAAAGAAAATATGTCTGTCTGTACTCAAGTAACTGATTCTAGAGAGTAACATTTGACACACAATCAAATATAATTAACGACGAACCTTCTTGAGTTTCTTATGAATTTGGTATCCTTCTCTAATATTAACAGTGGTAGCCAATGTATCTTCTCTCCAATAGCAGTTGAAAAGTAAATATAGGATGATAATTGATAAGTATTGTCTATTCTAGCTGATACAAAATTACATGACCAGTAAATATAAAATATCACTTCCAAACAAAAGTTGATCTCAACAGACAGACTAAAAAGGATGAGAATTGCCTCCTAATCTTCTCCAATATTGGACTAGATTGTGTAACATACTAATGACATGGACAGAAATTAAGTAATTTAAAAAACAATCCCAATTTTCCCGAATCTAACCTTCCTCCACTTTATCCTGGCAAGTTGAAAAAACATATCAATTATCCCCTTCCTGAAAATTTAAAGCACGTTACACAAAAAGCAGGAGAAACCCTCTTCTCTCGCCCCCTTAATTTCATTTGCGTCCTTAACGCTATACCTACTGAGGGTGCGAGAAGTGATTCGAAAAGATACTATTGCTATAATATGTTTTCACTAAATGAATGTCTTCACTTTTGAAAGGAACGGCTCTCGGGAGAATATTTCTTTTCCCAACCAAATAAACATTGATTCTACGTGTTTGTGATTTTAGATAATTTTTATGTGAGGTGTACTTATACCTGTACGTAACGTATCTGAAAAGCCTTCACAAGCCTATTACGCTGATTTTGACTTTGTTCACCAACTCAGAATTGTATTCAGCTATTTTGCACGGGTTCAAATTGAAAGCCGAAAAAGAATAAGCTTCCTTATAAATTTTACAACGTTAAAATCTCGTTTCGCGAATTCGGGATTGCTGTCTAACGAGACGGTTTTCGAGGTCAAGTTTGTACTTGTATGTACTTTCCGAAAAATATTTTCCTCCAAAAAGGGTTGTAAAGAAATTTGTTTAATTATTAAAACTAATTTTATTTTATAAAAGTAAAAAAATGAAACACTCAGTGTAATGTAAAGCAAAGCTCAAACAAAACATCATTATTATATTTTCACAAACAAATGGCCTAAATCAGCCGGGGGAAAAACAATAACCGTCTTTACAATAACCCGTATGTTTTACTGTCTAAGCTGTGCCATTTCCAACAACAAACACGTCAATTATCCCGTTTCCAAAAATATAAAACATAAATCGCGTGACTCAGATTCCTTAATTTTTTAAATTCTGAAGTCGAGGTGGTTTGCGAAAAAGTAGTACTTGGTCGTTAACACTTCTGCAGTGTTTGCGAAGTTAATTGTTACCTTTTTCGATTTCTTACAATTCATTGGAAGATTTGAAATAAACAAGCAAGAAACGATAATAATCAAAATCTGTATAATCGCTCGGTACAACTGTTTTTTTTTCCTGTTAACAATACAATAATAATATTTTGTTTCCAGAGAAAGACCTAAAATTATGATCACATTGGAACAAAATATTTGGCCGTATAAGAGCGGCCGCAGAACTTTAAAATTGGCATCATTTGGCATTCTGTTCGAAGCCAATACCACAACCATTGACCAAAAATATTTTGGCTCACCCTTTGAATCCGTTTCAGCCATCAATCTTCTGCAGTTCAAAATGACGGCGACGCGACGTCAGGGTTCAAACTTGTAAATTATTCGGCTAATTTTAAAAATGTCTTCTGACTGGGCACAAAACATTGGAGAGTAATATTGAAAATTCAGTAGCAATAAAAAGCTAGGTACATATATATTTTGAAAGCAATTTTTTTTAAGACAATTACATCTTTGTAAAAAATTACTTTTCTTTTAATTTTTTTCGAGCTTTTTCTGTATTAAGTTATGGATTATGCTTTCTCAAAGGCCAGCGGCTGGGCAATAAATATAAATAAATAAGCAACAAAATGAAAACAGGCGTATTTTATGTTCCTAAATGGATAAAGAAACGTCAGTCTCTGGTAATTACTTTCGCTTTCAATTTATTCCAAGGAATTCCAGAAATTTCATTTAGAGAAACGTTCATCAAATAAATTTCACCAGCACAGAAACATATCTTTAGGTTTTCTTGTTTTGTTTCTATTTTGCTTCGGGTTTTTATTTTTCGTTTTTGGATATATTAAGTAATTTGATACATTTCTAGGAAAACTGACCTTATGGTATTGGTATAGAAAAAATTCTGAAACGTTGGCGTTCCTTTCATTTTGTTTCATAGAACACAATCTTTATTGAAAGACCTTTTTTCCGATGATATAACCATTATATTAATGATATTTTTAAAAAATGTGATAATAACGTTACTTTGGCGTTTTCGTTTACTGACTGACAAGGAATTTTGTTTCGATTAATTAAGTTCTTAATCCCTGCAATGGGCCTCGTTTTTGCCCTTAGAACGAATAAGTCTTGCTTTTATTTATCTACTCGTACATTAATAAAACCTTGGAAGATGCAGAAAGACAACTTTTGTGCAACAAAAACATAAATATAACCAGTTCTGCTTCAGTAGCCCCGAGATAATTTTAAAAATCGCGAATTTCATAGGCTTATAAAGGAATCAAGATATGTTGCCAAGAAATAAATTTTAAGTCCATTTGACCAAGTGCTTAAGAAAATTTGAATTCAAGCTTAATTACTTTCCTTCGCACATGAAAAATCTGCGACTACACACCTAGTGTTCGTATTCCTGGTGACGAGCCAGAATTCGAGGCATACGGTAAAAAATCGTGGAAACATTTAGTAATCTATTCTGTTCTTTTTACAAGCTTTTCACCTGTTGTATGAATTTTAGTATGTCAAATATTGCAATTAAAATTTCGACTAGTTCTTTGAAATTTTGAACACGTGTATAAGTCCGGTGACAGTGCAATCACAGTATATTTAATAAAGTTCTCAATCCAATATGGCGGACGCCCCTAGATGGCGGATTACCTTTTTCTTTGCAATCCCCTTGATAAGGGTATCAAATGAAAGGGTTTGACGAGCAGAATGCGATACGTTATGTGACGTCATTCTAAATCCAATATGGCGGACGCCACAAGATGGCGGATTACCTTTTTCTTCACAATCCCCTTGATATGGGCGTCAAATGAATGGGTTTGACGAGCAAAATACGATAATCTACGTGACGTCATTCTAAACCTAATGTGGCTGACACCACAAGATGGCGGATTACCTTTTTCTTCCCAACCTCCTTGACATTTGTATCAAATTAAAGGGTTTGACGAGTAGAATACGATAAGCTGTGTGACGTCATTCTAAACCTAATATGGCTGACACCACAAGATGGCGGATTGCCGTTTTCTTAACAAACCCCTTGATATGGGCATTAAATGAAAGGGCGTGACAAGTAGAATACGATAACGGGTAAAATTTCTTGTAATAGTGATGCATTATCAGAAATGCGTAGGTTAAGACGTAACTAAAAATTTAAAAGTAAAATCTTGTAAAAAATACTTTTTAAAAACAAGCTTTTATTATTTAGATGTACTAAAACGAAAAAATAAGTATATTTTTTTCATTGTGGCAATGCTAAATGCTATTTATAAGTGGACGTAGTTCGCGTGGGTGGATCCTAATAAAAGTAGGATCAAAGTTATCACTGAAACAGATTTCTATAATATATTAAATATATTATGTTATATTTATTGTGTTAAAAGCTTGTCGCGTGAATATAAAAGAAAAGCATACATACTTAGGTATCTACTTACAATTTCTGCCAAACAAATTTAATGCCTGTATATGAATTTCGGTTTTTACCCCGTAAATACGCTTCTGGATGAACTATTTGGTATTCAGTTTAAAGTATGATTATCCCTTTATAAGATAGTGTTGAAAAATTGGGAAAAAATTAGCAAAAAATACCGAGTGATTCAAAAGAACCGATGTCGAGGGCAAAAAAGTCAGAAAATCGAAATTTAATCAGCGCAGCGATTGCTCGACTTGTTCGACTGTAGGTTAAGCTTTACGTTAACATGTAGATTGACACTTATTTTTGCTGATCTCCTGACGTCATTATTCATTAAGGGCAAATGGCTGCTTTTTAAATTGTAATAAATTATACTGAAAAGTAAACATTTTTGTAGCTAAATTATCCTAGTAGTTTTTCTCAAAATAATTTTGTTGGGTTTGTAATGACTTCCTTAAACGATTTATGCAATAAAAAAATATGTGCATATTCCTAATTGTTGTTTTATTGTGTTGTATTATTGGGACACCCTGTACAATAAACCTTATATCAATGGAATTATTGTCATATGTATTTTTTGCACGACCTAAATAGACCTTGATGGTACAGATAGCGAAGGTGCTACATCCCATATGTAAATACATATTTAATATTTAAATTAGTTACAAAGCGATAATATTAAAAGTCGTTTGAATATATTATTAACCGGTTAATAATTAAAACTGGCCTTAAAAGTTCATTCACGAGCAATTTCCCACACTGCTGCATAAGTGGAGCCACTAAGCCACTTGCCGTTTATGTTAATCTCTGGTCGTAGCGGCAGCAGCAGCAGCAGTTGTTTTTAGGTCCTGCAAGAGTGGCAGAAAACAGACTGTAGTTGCAGGATTTTTTAATAAATATACCAGCTGGAAATTTCTATCGAGTTAAACAAAGGTTGGAAACAAACATCCAACATTATTTTTATGTTCTTTGAATATTTGTCGTTTCATTGTACTATGCGTATGGTTTATACTTCTAAAAGCAAAGAGTTCCGTCCAAAATACTAGCTTGTTAGCTCATTCAAAGAAATATTTCCTTTATTCCTATTAGTGGGCAAAACATATGAATATTATTATTATTAATCTATTTTTTGATTATATATTATTAAAGATTGCCAATGGGATCACGTTTTACAAGTTTAGAAATTCGCGCGAAAATTTGCAGTAGAAAATCCTTTTTTTGGTAATAAAGGCCAAAATAAATGGATAACAGCAACGGCCATAAACGTTTCATTTATGTAGAGAATATAAAAAAAATACAGCAGATTTATTTGGGTTATATATGCATATTTCCTATTATGCCTGTTAATGGATACGTATGCGTTCCTAATAAAAGACCTCAACAGGAATTTAACAAAAATAAAATTATAAAACAAATTATGACATATTACTGAAATTTACTGAAAACTTATTTTCAAATTCGAGCATACAAAGAAAATATATATCAGCACCAATAACGTCTTCCTAATGAATGACGTGTATTTAAAGGAAACAGGGTAAGTTTTTCTATTAACCAGATTTATAAATAAGTCTAATATAATAATTACCTTGTAAGCTGGTGTGAGAAGCGAGGAAAAACGAACACATTAAACACGTAACCCCTGTTACAAAAGTTTTGAGAAAAAGTTTGGCCTTAGTTACTTTTCTAAAACTGAATAAACTTTTATTGTACAACAATATATTTATAACATCAATTGTTACTCTACAAAAATCATCTAGTTTAATGCCGCTAAGGGTCCGTGTTCTTCAACAACTCTCAGTATATGTCGAACTGGTCTCATGAGGTTTTGGGCGTCATGTATATTCATTTCTCTTATTTTCCGGATGATTCGCTGCCGAAGTTCCTGCTCGTTTCTGGCCTCCCAACCGTCATTGTAGACTTTCTGAGCCAATCGAGCCCAAAAAGTTTCAATTGGTCTGGCTTGGGGAAGATTCGGGGGATTATCAGTCCTGGGCACATACGGAATGTTTCTTGCTTCCAACCAGTCAAGTGTAGCTCTAGCATAATGTGCTGATGCTAGATTCGACCAAAACATATAATTTCCATCTGCGTGATGCTGGTTGATAAAATCAACTAATTTTGTGAGACAGTCTCTGATATAGACTTCAGCATTCACTGCCTCTCCTCTTACACGACTAACAAAAGGCCTGGATATTCCCCTTTCGGATATGGCACACCAAACCAATAGTTTTTCTGAAAATTTAGCTTTGGCTTTATATCTAACTTCATTTGGGGTCTCCTCTATGTTGTCGGTATAAAATCCAGAATTTCCAGGTAGTTCTGCATGGCTAAGGGTGAAATATTTTTCATCATCCATGACAACGCATCTGTTGTTCGCGAAGTGAATTCGTCTTAAATTGCGGCAGCATCTGGGTATCCTTGCTATCTGGGCATCGGTATATTTGGGCGCCTTTTTTCTCTTTCGGTATTTTATACCGCTCCTAGCATTATAACGACAAACGGTGGCGTTAGAAATTCGGAAACGAGGAGCAACCTTTCTTGTAGATTTTCCAATGGAATTTTTCATTATTCGAGCTAACCTGTTCTGCTGTGCTTGAGATAACTTGCGTGGTCGGCCAGTTTTTGGGAGGTTCACACAAGGGATTCCTTCTTCACATTCCCGAATTGTTCGATATATCGTTGCTTTTGAAATATTTTCGCCTTGAAAAAGTCTTACTATTTCCTTTTTGGGTATTTGCCCAACAAGTCTATAAATACTTCTGCGAATATCTAACTTGTATGCCATCGCGAAAAGAACTGTCAACAATTTGACATGTCTAACAAAATGGCAAAACCCGTAGCAACAGTAAATTCCAAGGATGACTTGATGTACTGCATCCCTATTTTTGGACAGCACCTTAATTTTTTTTCTCAAAACTTTTGTAACAGGGGTTAGTTCAGTTGGATTTGCAAAATAAGTCTAAAAATATTAGAAAGCTACGGCCAGTTCTAATGACAATAATTCTTTAACAACGTTTAATCAAACCATATCTAATACGCACCTAACCCCATCAGTAAAATGATATATCGGGACCACATGGAACTATAGAGTACTCTTTAGAACACAGTTTCCTGAAACTCAGTGACTAATCATAATGTAGGAGAAATGGCATGTAAAATATTATTAAGTAATAATTGGTTTAAAAGAGAGAAGGTTATTACAATTGAATTAATTGTACTTACTATCGTGTCACTTGGTATAATTTTGGATATCTAAATTTGAATCAGAGAATGTTTGCTGCTCATAAACTGTAAGAATTTTTTTAAAAAACTCAAGCTAGCATCCGAATAGACCTAGCTGTTAATAAAAATAATACCCAGTTTAGCTGCCGTAGTACTTTGTTCATTCACTTTTACATGCATATTATTTATCCTCAGAAATAATTACCATAAAATATGGACTTTATATGATAATCTCGGTTACAATAATTCAATTTGTTACCTTTTTACAGTGCAATTCTAGCACCTTAGTTAGTTAGTTAGTCAAGCATAAACAATACTTTTAGAATAGAATACCAGGTTGCTTTTTCACTTTGGTATTTATCAAAAAATACTTTGTATATAAACAATGACAGGTCAGGGTAAGCTTTATGTGATAAATAAAGTATAAGTTATAGTTTCCGCATAAACAGCCCAATTATGTACAAAAATAGTTTGTACAACGAGATTAATATAAATATTTCTCTAATATTTACATTATTATTGGTTTTTAAAAACTTGTCGCTCCTTCTATGTTTAGTAGTAAATAATACTACATTTATGACTAATAAAGTAGTATAATCTTCGTATTATGGTAATTATAAAACCTTTACGCTAAATGTCACCTCTGCTTTCATAACAGGATTATTTACAATCGTCCCACTTCTCTGTATTTTCTTCATACTTATTCATTTATAATTAGAAAGGAAGAATGTCTGGTTAATGATTTTTATTGGTAGATCCTCGTACAATTATTGTGGGGTAACAGTACGAGTATAACCTTTCGAAATAAATTTTGATTTACTACTGGCCTTTAACACTGAATTTTTCTTCTTTTGTAATGCAATTTTACAGTATTTTTTAAATGAAACTCTGTATGCTTGTTAGCTTTCCTGAAAGATTGAACAAAAAATTCTTATTGCTGAAGCTAAATAAGCCTTTGTTTCTTAATTGCCGCAGAAAATAGACGTGATTTCAACCAGAAAGTTTGAATAAGAAAACCTATTTTAAAAGTCCCTTTGTTTAGTTTAATTTGTTTAGTCTGAAAGGATTATAAATTCGAACTGTGCGGAGGATCCATTTAGAAAATCGCTTCCAAAAAAGGATATTTAAACATTAACAAATTATTCGCAATTTATTTTAAGTAGGTCAAATTTTTGGCGAAATCTGTGCATTTCTATTATGGGAACTTATTTTTTTTTCGATTTTATTGTATAAAATGACTTCTTTTCCTAAAGTTACGAGTTTTGTTCTAAATAAAGTGAAGTCCCTCTTGTTCCTTCGAGATTATAAAAATGTCTCCGCTTGAGAGAAAAAAGTTAATCTAAATGCTATAATTAGGTGGATATGTAGTAAGTGTAGTAGTGTAGTGTTTAGATTTTTTGCCATTAGCGGACACATTTTTCTAATCCCGCTCAAGAGATTTCTATGAGATATGCGGATGGGAAATATGTCTAGAAATGACAAAATGAATTAACTCCAGTAAAAATCCATATGGAAAAACAAAACTGGCATATTTATTTCAATTAAAACAGTCGAAAAAACTCCTTCTATAAAAGCGCAATCCTAACACGTCGATTTTTCATTGTAATAGCTGAATAAATGCCGTGACAATTCCACAGCTGCATTAGGTAATTTATTATTATTGAAATCAAATTAAACGAATATCCACGGTCTATTACTTGCAAGTTTATTAATGACAATAACAATAACTCAATAATTAAATTACTGCAAAAACGCCGGCGGACAGGATATTAATAAATATATTTTTTAACTTTTTGTATAGAGATTGATCATAATTAGTTTACTATTGATTAGTTTTAAAATTAGGGAAAGGCGTCTTATAAGCTTAAAACGAGCTTCCACAAAAGAAATAAAAATACCACTTCCTTGAGCGGAAAGCGTCCACCAAGTCGAGTTGCTATACACTCTTCATATTCGTTTCAACAGTCATCGGCTATTCGGTTCAAATTCGTAGCCCTCTGTTAGACCAAGACGCCACCGTTAAAAAGTATTGCTTATTCTATAAGCATGAAACTTTCAGCAAAAGTTATATTCTACTTATGGAGACAATCCACAAGCGCTACGGTTGCCTTGGCGAATTCTGTTAAGACGTCAGGGAGAGGGGAGAATCAATTCATTCATATTTAAGTCCTATACAGGGTGTCTAAAATAGGTGATACCACTATTGCTATCTCCGAAATGGTAAAAGATACGAGGTCGGTTAAATTAGAGAAAATGTGCCATTCTAGTCCCTATTCATATTCCGTTTACGGAGTTGCCAAATTCTCTATAATTTCTTATCTACAGCGGATTTTTTAAAAATAGTCAAAAATTTAATTCTTAAATATCTCGAAAACTATCAAAAATCACACGATTTTTTACCTTCTCTAAAGTAACGTTATTGTTTTGTTTATACCATTTGTTTTTACTGAGTTACTGATACTAACTTGTTTTTTTTCAAATACGGACCTGGATTTTTTGCTACAGTTTTTGAAAGAATACTTCATAGTACCCTTTACAACTATGTATCACTTGATTATGGTTTTCGACGTTTTGATCAGGAATAACAACATCATCAGGATTTTCTATCGATACGGACCTGGGATTTTCCTTGTTAAGGCACAATTTCACATCGCTGTGGTTTAAATTATTCAACTGATTAATTTTAAACTATGTTCATGATTACTAACCAGAACCCTTTGGTCATTAAAGTTTGTCAAATTGCACTTAAGCCAATGAGTTATTGAAAGCAAAAGTTTAGCAGACTCAGATCAGATATAATTAGCGGCCTTTATTAACATCACCTAACTAGTGGTTTAGTTTACTACATATTGTAAAAGGCACCCTTGATGATACGTCTTCATTATTTACGTTTTTAATATTTTCGTATCCAAAAATCACCTTTCAGTTCAAAAGATAATAATAAATAATCCTATTTTACCTAATGGTTTGATTTCTGCTGCAACTCATTCTGCTGGTACAGTTGAATTACTATTTACTGGCTTTGAAAACAAACCATATTATCTCCAATTAAGGACCTTTAACTATATTCTAGCATAAAAACATTCTCATATTTACTGGGTTCGGATTATAAGGAATTCGAATCTAAAATCCGTTTTCTGCTTTATTTTTTGACTTTGCGTTGAATTATACCTAACATATGGACGGGCGGGCGAACAGGCTGATGGACGCGATTGGACTGACCACACGAAGCCAATCACGCCTCTAAGAATTAATTATTAGGATTTGTTATAATTAAAACTAAGCTTATGCTTTTTTGAGGCGTTGGATCAATTTTACAAACCTGGTCTGGTCCTGGTTAGTAATCATGATTATATTCAAATTTACCAGTTAAAACAATTTAATCCGTAGTTACTGATTCTGACCTAATTGTCGCCATAATAGGTCGTGAAACTTGAAAAATGCCAGGTCCGTACTGATAGAATATCCTGATGATGATACTATTCTTCACCAAAACGTCGAAAAACATAATCAAGTGATACACAGTTGTAAAGAGTATGAAGTATTCTTTCAAAAAATGTAGCAAAAAATCCAGGTCCGTATTTGAAAAAAACAAGTTAGTATCAGTAACTCAGTAAAAACAAATGTCATAAACAAAGCAATAACGATACTTTAGAGAAGGTAAAAAATCGTGTGATTTTTGTACAAACAACTTTTTTCTAACTATAATAGTTTTCGAGATATTTAAGAATTAAATTTTTGACTATTTTTAAAAAATCCCCTGTAGATAAGAAACTATAGAGAATTTGGCAACTCCGTAAACGGAATATGAATAGGGACTAGAAATGGCACATTTTCTCTAATTTAACCGACCTCGTATCTTTTACCATTTCGAAGATAGCAATAGTGGTATCACCTATTTTAGACACCCTGTATACTTGTTGGTAATAATAGATACCCATTATTAATCATTACATGTTTCTATATAACTTTGTGTTCCATTAAAAAGAAAATTTGTTCAGGTTTGCTACTTTATTTTCCCCGAT
Source organism: Philopedon plagiatum (assembly GCA_963971165.1). Classification (NCBI taxonomy): domain Eukaryota; kingdom Metazoa; phylum Arthropoda; class Insecta; order Coleoptera; family Curculionidae; genus Philopedon; species Philopedon plagiatum. The sequence continues at coordinate 97,942,023 of OZ020194.1, forward strand.
CTGATTTTATTGCTGTTACTCAAAATATATTTTTATACTATAATATATATTCATAATGTTATCGCGGTTCCCAACCTCAGCTTTAATAAGAACTTCTTTTCAAAGCTCATAAAGCGAACATTTTGAGGTCTAGACTTTTTTATTTGATATTGAATTGGTGTGGTCACAATGGGCGTCTGAATTTTTTCGCTGGATGTAATTTCTGTTTAAGAATATTTATTACCTACAGACCAAGTAGTTGTTGACTAAATTTCTGACTAATTAAATCTCATGAGCAACCAAGTTAAAAACACATTTAGTGATTACTTTCCTACTTTATGCTATATTTTCTTACACTGAAAATAAATAGAATTGTTAACAAAGCGTACCTTATATACCTGTATATATATATATATATATATATATATATATATATATATATATATATATATATATATATATACAGTTTTAGTATAGACAATTATATTAAATTTTTTCCCTGCTCTCTGAGATAGCCTTTTTCCCAAAACTAATTTATGTCTCATTTATACCCATAAATCGTATATATTTTTTTTTGCGTTGTCCATTCAACGAACAATTTACCACACTATAATTGCTATTACTTTATTGATAGTGGCAAAAATCCCGACAATATCTTTTTTGAAGTCGACACCCCAGAAAATAAACTTTTAAGAGTCTAGACTGGAGAAAAACATTATTAAATTGCGAATTAGAATAGCAATGGAAAGAAAATGAGATGTGAATCACGTAGTTTACAGAAAAAATTTACCCTAAGGTCTTTACCTTTGTTTTAGGTCGCAAAATGAAGGTTCAGTGTGTCTTAATAGGTATATCTACTGATTCCACAATAAATAATTGTAATTTTTATTTTAGAAAAATTATAAATTTTACTACACCTACTTCCTCCCCTAAACTTGGTCTTGGTCCCTGGAATAAATGCTTTTTTAAAGTACAACATTGTAGTTTATTCCAAGGATTTTCTCGTTACACCTTTACCAGGTAATCTAGATGTTCTGACCTGGGCACGACAGGTCTTACTTAGTCGCTCTTAGCACAATCGTTCAGTAGGGGTTTCTTTGCCCATGTTAGCCTTGGTTTATCGCCCTCCGCGCAGTATCAGTAGAATCGAAAGAAATCTAGGAATTCTGATATATTAAAAGATGTTAATAGGATGCGAGACTGTGGAAAGTTTGAGCAAGTAGATCAAAATTCCGAGATTGGTTCACAGTCAAACTGTTTCCTTCCTCCCTTTCTCACATTGGAAATTAAACAGCACTCTGCTTACCTACACATATTTATTGTAAATAATAATATAACTGCTCAACACATGTGATGTCGACCAATCACTCACTCCAGGCCGGACACTCACAGTCCCACAGGCAGGCGCGTAAGCAGGATTTCCGCTCAGGAGGGGTTTTGAAAAAAAAATTAGCATGTAAAAACTGGGCTTTAATTTCTAAAACGTAAACTTTTTCATTTTTCTGAAAACTCTATTTTTTTTTTAATTTCGGGGGGATTTAACTCAAGCACTGTCCTTTGGCTATTACTTCTCTAACTAATTAGTTCAGATATGTTCACTAATATGCAAACTTCAGGTCATAAAACCAATTATTCAGATTTTTTCTCTGACGGCACTTAGACCACATAGAACTTCTAAAGTACAGAAGTGTACTATGACATACTATTAATACAAAATTATACTCCCAAAAGTGATATAAGTCTCATATACAAGTTACAAAAGCACTGTAATCATATCGATTACCTAGAACTCCTAAAGTACCTACTGACAATGTTCTAGGAAACTAAATACTGGCATAATAAATACCCGAAAAAACACTGTAATCATATCGATCACCTATAACTCCTAAAATACAATCAGTGTATTAGGAAACTATATACTGGTATAATAAATACCCTAAAAAATCAATCTGCCATCTAGCAGAGTGGCTCGACTATCCTACAGTACCTTCATGTGCTAGGAAACTGTACTGTGCTACGGACACTAAATAGAAAACTATACACTGTCCTATGAACGCTTTAAATTGAACTGACATAACAGTTACACACAGTACAGCGATATGACCTGCACTAAAATAAAAACTACCCAACCTGACCTGTAGTCACTAAAAACTTCCTAGACTCCTAATATATGTAGACTATAGACTATACCACAGATTATACCCATTACTTCGGTACTCTAACGGTGTTGAAGCAGATTTGGTTCCACGGACTTATCCCATCTTTAGCGTAACAAACTTGCGTAGCACGGAGAGCTGAAAACAAAGAAATCCCAATCAACTCACCCTTATTTCTGGATAATGAATAGCAATCTGACTAGATACTAATTTGGAATATAGAGTCTATCACATTTAAATACATAATATATTAAAATTTACCTTGAGATGTTTTTAGAGCTTCTAGACCAACAATTTCATTAATATTTACTAGAATTCTACCAGCATTTTTCGAGGAAGCTTCCAAAGGCCTCAAAAGAAAGAGGACCGCGCCCTCCGGTTTCCAACGTATATATTCTTTTTTATTTACACACATTAGACTGCCAGCCAATCAGAACTCAAGTCTGTTACAACGTAAACCAAATCAACACTAAATTTTCTCTTCAAAGATTTTCTTCAGTACTTTAAGCACTCCAGAAAATCATCTTTACCAATCTGACAATCAACATATCGAAACGACTCCCGACAATATCTATATCTATTAATTATTATTGATTATTTTGAATTCAAACACGCCACATTCTTCCTGGAGTTTCTAAAGCTCCGCGAACGTACCCAGTTATGGAAGTGTCTAGAATTCTTACTCCTACCGTTCTAACTCCGAACTACCACTTCGTTGCAATACAAGAATTTAACACTGAAATATAAAACATTGACCCAATAATAAACCAAATTTACAGAATCTACTCCAGAGTACACTATTCTAGTCCACAAAGACTCGCCAACAGAACGCGCAAAGCGTAAAAGACAGACTGCATATCGGTCCAATTCAGGCAAGTTCATAAGCTAGCTCGTTTTATAAGATATCTGGAATGCCAAAAGGTGGAATTCACTAAATTCTTTAAAAATCCATGTAACGGGGAAATTAACCCGTTACAACATGTCGTATATTATATGAAGGACTGTAAATAAAACGTCTGAGAATATTTCTTACTTACTTGTACACGTTTCTATCCCCATAAAGTAACCGAATTATTCGTTGTCGGGTAGGGCATGAAAAGTAAGCACTTTCCTGCTAAAAATTGTCCGCTTTTGTACCATTAATAAATGATTATTAAAAAAATATCCAATGATGCAGCATGCAGAGACCAAAAAATCTGAAGAAGGATCATCAAAATATAAAAATATCCGTTATCTTTAGCAGTCAGTAGGCGCACTTTCCAGCCTTTTCTAAGTGGAACACAACCAACTTCGTAAAAGAAATGATCTCCTGGGGCATATCACTGTACGCAACATACGCCCAAGTAAAATCTTGACCGAGGATCGTCTATTGACTCGGCGAAGACCAGTTAGGCAACTCTACAGCGGACGTGACGTAACACGACAACTGCGGATACTGTGATTTTTTAGAGATGCAGATGGTGTGTTCAGAAATGATCTTAAAATTGATTAGAAATCCGTAAGAATAAAGAAAAGTTTGACGTAAAAAAAAGTAACCTGTACACAGTATAGTTAAAAATCAACAAAATTCTTCATGAAAATCGTTTCACTTTACAATAAAAATTTTGATATCGTATGTTGGCCCGATTCCCGACTACTTTGAAATCCAGTCCTTAAAATATATAATTTGTTCCCCGCATAAAAATTGTATAGTACCTACTTTAAGTTGTAGTCGGTTATTTCACTCATTCATACGACTTGCTAAGAAGCAGGCGCTCCCTGTGAGTTTTTTTACAGGTGGGGCAAATTTTGTGAGCAACTAGTGATATCAGCGTAACAAGCAAAATACACTTTTTTAATTAATGAAGGTTTTTTAATTAATATGCCTAGTTCAGCAAAGAAATTGTTGCATTTTTGCTGACTTTTTTAAAATTACGTACTAACATTTTTAATATTATTTTTTTATAATAATTTACTCACCTGTTATGCAGTTAAATGTGTTTGTATATCAAATCGATTCTTCTTTCTTCTGTTGGAAGAAATGTTCAATCACTAGCTCATTAAAATTATAAATACTTCATAGCTGACATAGCTAAATTGCTTAACCTTGACTCCCCATTGCATTTTTTAAGAAAGTCTCAATCCTTTTTAGTATCGAAAAACACCTGCCACTTTCCACTGTCGTCATTGGAATAGTACATAAAATCTCTAATAATTTTACGCTTTCCAAAAATGTTTCACTGAGGTACATTTCTAACAAGGGCTGTAAAATGGCAACAGCCCCGGCACTATTATAAAAATCTTCACGACTTAATAAAACTTGCAATTCTGGTTTAAGCTTCGAAATGTTTATCGTCTCATAATTATTATTCTTAACGTATTTTAAAATGTCTTCAGGACAGAAGAATTATTTATATTTCATAAACAAACGTGTGACAATGAAATGTTCTGTAAAATTAAAACGGCAGCTGCGGCTTTCTGACAAAATTATATCGCATATTACTTCTAAAGGAATTTTTCACTACTTATTTTACACTGCAGTATTTCTTGCATTGTTGAAGCCATCGTTAATCTCTCTGGTAATAAGCTCCATTTAAACATTGACAAAACAAACACAGTTTGTCTTTTCTATGAGAGATGTTGGCACTGTGAATGGCGATACACAGAGCATAAAGTTTTTGGGAGTTCACCTCCACCCGAGGCTGCTGTGGGATACACACATTGATATAATTTTGAAACAATTGAAAAGTTGTATATTCTTATTGCGTAATTTAAAAAACTGTGTATCCTACACTACATTAAGAACAGCCTACTTTGGTATTTTCCATTGCAGACTATCATATGCAAGTCTTGTGTGGGGGCATTCGCCCCAATCTGAAAGAGTTTTCAAATTACAAAGAAAGGCAGTGCGATTGATTGCTGGTTTGTGCTACAGAGATGACTGCAAGAACGCTTTTGTAACTCATAAAATTTTGACTCTTCCTTCCTTATATATATTCCTTATAAATATTAAATATTTATGTGTCCCAGTCAAATGTACATGATTAACACACGCCATAAGAATGACGTCTTATCAAATCAATGTCGTTTAAAAAGAACACAGAATTGACCGAGTTTTTTTGGGCCAAGATTCTTCAATAGGCTCCCTCCTGCGGTGAGAGACCTACCAGTGCGGCAGTTCAGGAAAAGGATGGCCAATTTTCTAATAAAAACGCTTTCTATGACACGAGTCAATTTCTTGTTAGTGACATAAGTTTTGTGTAGCGTTACTTAATTTTATTGTAATGCACTTTAAATACATTCTTGTTAGTGACATAAGTTTTGTGTAGCGTTACTTAATATTATTGTAATGCATTTTAATTGAATGTAACTTTTAACTGTGTTTTTATGACTTGTGTGAACACTATTTTTGTGTATTGACATAAATAAAGATACTGATATTGGTATTGATATTGATAACATAAGTACTCAAATACTAGTCTACACAAACACAGAACTACAGAACACAACACAAATATCAAATAATATCCAAACGAAACATAACAAAATTTGGTCGAAAGCCGAAATACTTCTTCAGCTTAATAAATGCCGGTGAGTCCGGCGACTAATAACGATGAACGGTAAACAAGAGCTTGGTGGCAGCACGGATAAAATAATTCTGAAATATTAATGCGTCGAGTGCTGCGTTGCCAAGCTGTTGTCAAACTCGTAATTACTGTAGGTTTTAATGTTTTATAGGCACACTTACAATTATTATTAATTATTAGTAATTACCTAAATATCTTAAAATAAGATTAAGTAAACTGATATTAAATGTATAAATGAATCGCGAATATTGTTCTAATAATAAATTGGTCAGATTTAAATTAGTGAGCCAGAATTTGCGACAACCCGATAATCCCCGGAAGCGATATTATTGGTGGGCCGTTGACAAATTTTGTCTCGTTTTAACTTCCTAAAGCACGTATGTTTGTTTCTCTCTTAGCTTTAATGGATTTTATATAGACCATATGCACCTATGAGGTCCATTTGAAATATGACGAGTCCGGAACAAGCTTGGCTTGATTCTTTCTTGGGGAGTTTTCGCATGGAACTTGCACTTTTTTGAAAGAAAAGATTATTTTTTGGTTTTAAAAACTAAATTATTAGGTAGATCATTGAAAATAAGTTTAATTGGGCCATTGGCCAAATGACCTTATGGACGAGTCGCGCCTGCTATAATAGGACAAATTTCGCAATGTTCAAAAATCTTCGAGGATTAGCGGTACCACTGTTATAGTAAGTTATCCCAATCTATAATCGGATTGCCGAACAGATGGAGTGAATAGGTGCAGACATTTTTAATTTATCACCTGGCCTACCATTATCTATGAAAGCCCGCTCGTCTAACCCGGCATCCCTGATCACGCGTCGATCACGCAGTTTTATTGCTCCATCTGTTCGGCGGTTTAACTTTAGAAAGAAACCTGCGAATGAAATTTTCAAAATCATAGGTTCTCCCCGCCTTCAGTACATACACTTCAGAACGCAGTGTTTTATTTTTCTATCTACAAAATAACTTCTCAACTAACGAATGAGAGCGTTTCCCACCTAGTCGATAATAAAAGCAATTAGGCGCAGCGCAGGTAATAATAAGGTTAAATATACCAGCACTGGGACAGTGGCGCTACATCTGTACTTAGTTTTTAAATACACACCGTAAAGTTGTGTTACTGCAGCGATAGTGAATTTTATTTTTAATGCGTATAACCCAAAAAAATCAGAAATATATTTTTTTATATTCTATACATAAATTAAATGTTGCTGTTGTCTATTTATTTCGGTCTGTATTAACAAAACAAAAGGATTTCCGACTGCAAGTTTTTGCGCGAGTTTGGAAACTTGTAAAATGTGATCCTATTGGCTGTGTCGTCAAAAGTGTTTTTATGACTCACAATGAGTACATGGCGAATTCCAGGGTCATCGAAAAATTAATAAAAATGGCATTTAATGCGTAACTCGTCCAACGAAATATCCCTGCACTTAAAGTAGAAGGTTCCTAAAATCTTATTAATGCATATTTCAAGCCGAAATCAGTCCAGGAATCTTTAAATTTTTCAACGAAAACTGGCATTTTGCGGAATTTTGACACATCACATCTTAATAATGTCGAGTAAATAAACTGCAATTCTTTGTTTTCATGGCAATCTTCGAAAATTCAAAAATTTTGAAATTTTGCATGTCCCCGATGCAAATAAACCTATTTATTTATAACTTTAACGAAAAAATAAGCGATTTAAATTAGTGGGAGGTAATCTTAGATAATTAACGGATAAAATAAACCCAAAAAGAATCATTAGATAAGGAAAATAGTGTGGAATAGTGTCGGTTAAAAATAGGATTTGTCGGAAAAAATCAAGACGGTTCGGATTTTACCCCTTAAATACGCTCGTGGATGATCCATTCCGTATTCATTTTAAAGTGTGATTATCCCCTTATAAGATAGTGTTGAAAAATTGGGAAAAAATTAGATAGGAAGAAATACAGATTGATTCAAATGAACCGAGGGCAAAAAAAGTCGAAAAATCGTAATTTAATCGGCAATTGCTCCCTTCCTATAAAGAATATAGAAACTAAACAATGTAGATATCATGTACTTCGACGAGCTCTTTCCGATGACGTATATGGAATTTTAATTTGAAGCATTTTGACCACATACAAAATTAAAAACCATGAAATATTTGGGTCAAAAATCGAAATTTCCAGTTTTTCCTAAATATGTCCATTTTCCAGTGAATTTAAGTTTAGGTAAATGTATTGCAAACAGAAAGCATTTGAGATTTTAAAGTCTCACTTATGAATCCGTTTTTCGATCCGACGTTGTGTTTTCGAGTTATTAGGCACCAAAGAGGGATCTGCAAAAAAATTCAAAAGAATTACTTACCATTTTCCAATCCTCACCAGTTTAATTCACTTTTGTGACCTGTACCCGATTTCAACGGAAATCGCTGAAATTTCAACTTTGACGTTTAACCGAAACGAAACATCCTGCACAACTGAATTTTTTACGGAAGCTAGTTACACTATTCCTCTATTAACCCAAAAAATTCGATTGCTCCCCCTCTGATTGTTTCCGAGAAAAACAAACCTGTTCGATTTTAGGTTAATATGATTGACACTTATTTTTGCTGATCTCCTGACATAATTATTCACCGAGGACAAATGGCTGTTTTTTAAATTGTAATAAATTAACCGAAAATTTAAAAATTTTGTAGCTAAATTATCCTAAAAATTTTCTTCAAAATATTTTTTTGTGTTTGTAATGACTTCCTTAAAGGATTATGCAATAAAAAAAAATTTGCATATGCCTTATTGCAGCGTTTCCCAAACTGTGGGTCGCGACCCACTGGTGGGTCGCAAGCTGGTTTTTGGTGGGAAACAAACAGTGTTTAAAAATATATTTTTAAATCATTCTAATCTAAGGCCTGTTTTTTATTATGTGTTTTTTTGTTCAAAAATTCACGTGAGTCGCAAGAAATTATCATTTTTCGAAGTTGATCGACAAGCAATACAGTTTGGGAAACGCTTGCCTTATTGTTTTTATTACACATTCGTATAAAGAAAAAATAATATGGGCTTTCACAACCTATGGGACGCATCTATGTTATCATAATTAAAATGTAAACCATTTCCGTTTCACAAAAAAAAGGACGTCTAAACTAAAATTTCGACGAATTATTTTATTAATCATATATATCCAGACGACCTCTATGAAAGATTAAAAAATAAATGTTTGCCTCTTTGCAATTACTTCAAATGTTTAAACCAGCTAAATTTTAAGCATATCCGTAAGTTATTGGCTCCATTCCTGTAATACCCAAACACCCTGGCAGAACAAATGCAGAATTTCTCGCATATCACTTGATTAGTACAAATAGAAGTGATTTTAATGAAATCAGTTTCAGAAATGCGGGATAGAACACACCGTTAATTAAACTACTGAACGTCAAGTTAATCTCTCCGTTGGTTGATTGTATTGAGTATTTTAAGGTGTCGAAACTCCTGCTGTTGTACCGGATTGACAATAGCAGGTATCTGTCTTAAAATTCTATTTATGAATAAAATAGTTTGATATAATTGGACGGAAAGAAAAATTGTATCAAACACATTTTAGATTTGCCCAGTTCTTTAATAATCCGCTTGCTAAAGCAAAAATAGGAGCTGAAGTTTTAAACTCAGAACCGTTCTTTGACACTGATAAAAGTGCTCTTAAAATATGTTAACTGGACAGAGATGGGCTAAATTTGTACCAAAAAAAAATTATATCGTCAGCAATACCCCATACTTCTAATTTAAAACCCATTCCGCCTACACTGGATTGTGCATGTCCTGGTGAATGAATGAACCTCGCTTGAAGCTTGGATAGAGGTGATCTCATTCATGAGAAAGGAGGCAGAATCAGGCAGGTGATTTTTCAATTTGTATTAATTCTGGTATTAAATTGCGTAGATAGCCTAAAATAAATTGCCTTACTTTTCCTGCTCTTCTTTGCCGTATGTCATGTCATACAAATATGATTTATTTTGTTTTTCTTTGAAATTAAGACGTCCAAGACGACGCTAATAGTTTCCTCTACGACATAATATGTATAAGCCGACTGATGCATTTTCGAGAGACTCATTTTGGACTTGATACTTTTAATTGGTATTTTCACATTATTAATAAACTTTTTTTAAAATATTAAAATATTTAGTTGTTTAAATTACCAAAAAAAATATATTTTCAGTCATTTTACTTGAAACCTTAAGAACCACTAAAGTCACAAAAATTCGAGCTATGCAGGAATAACATAATCTCTGTTTTATCTGTCACTGAGTGGAACAGTTAGTAATTATTGTAATTAATATATGATTACAAATACCACCAAAAAGGCACTCCATTGACATACAATCTCTATGAGAATTTCAATGATTTCTTTATTACTCAGCATCTCCATGCAGTTTTCAGAACGTAACAGGTTTCTGTTACTTTGTCCCTGTGAAGATTAAGAACAGTCCGTTCACTGTAACTATAGATATCCAAAGATAAAAAATGTAGATATCACATTTCGCTCGAGTGAAAAATCAAGATCAAATGTGTGTTCATACGAGTGAATATAAATTGCAATTCTCATAAATATGAGAAAGTACTCTTTTTTGGTACTATTTTTAATCACATGCGGTTTGTTCGGGTTTGCTTGGGTTGCTGTCATACAGGGTGTTTTATTAGTACGAGTATTCTTGACTTTAGTACAATCGATTAAGCTTAATTATTTCGCGAACGTACCAAGTACAATTCACATTTCTTAACTCAGTATTTCACAAGAAAGTTAAGCATTAGACTGGCATCGGTCACACTTAGAATTATTTACAACACAAATAAAAATAAACATAAATCAGTTTATACGGTTGAACAACTAATTCCTCATATATAATTAAAAAATTAAACAAAATGGAAATTTTCCCCAAAAGTCAAACAAAATTCAACCACAATTATCAAATTTATATTTCATCATGTCCCATTCCATTTATGAGAGAGTTCCAAGTTCGGTGATGATGCTAAAATGGCCGCATCCGTTTCCGAAGGGCCGGCGGCCCTTTTACTGACATTTCGGAAGGGCCTTAATTAAACTTTTTAATTAATTTTATTTGCATCAGAATTAACTTCTAAAAGCGCGAAAGCTAATTTATCCATTAGAATGAGATGCTTGTGTTTAAATGTTCATTGTGAAGAACAATTCGCATATTATGTAAAAAAGAATTTTTGCTTTTGGTCAGCCGAATTTTTTTTTTAATTCCCACACTACACGTTCATTAGGAATGCATTGTATTAATCAAAAAATAAAAATGATGATGAATACTTGGAGATATTGGACAAATATTAAATATCTCTCAACTTATTTCTGTGTTCAAATGGCAAAACGTGATATGCCTATCTTTTCGCATACCTACACACATATTATGTAATAGTGATCAATCTCTACGATAACGAGATCTATAAGACGGTGCAATACCTTATTTATGAATAAAGCATACTAATTACTATAGCGGGCTTGATATCCAGAATCTAGGCTTCAGTATACAGAAATGGATAATTCACCAAAATTATTTAGATACACATGTTTTTCTGTGGAAAAATGCCAAGAAACCTTTCAGTAACTTCAGCTATTCGGAACTTGGCTATATTATGGCAATATTCAAGTTATCTGTGATTTTATGTTGTACTAGGTATTTAGCAAACGAGTAATTTAAAGGGAGATCATGTCAGTATTTATTCCATACCGACATATAATTTTAATTAAATTATTTCAGATTTAATGGTAATTCAGTCTAAAGGAAGTTGTAAGTACACTGCAATATACAAAATAAATCAAAATCAACACGCATTAACAGCCAAACAACTCTCAGCAACAGAACACCATGTCTTCCTTCCTTGAATGTACCATTTAGAAGAGAATACTCGAGGTAGAAACAGAATTATGCATTATTGCCATATTTTATTATCACTTTTAGAAGCTATGAAATATGCAATAAACTGGTATACTTTATGCAGCAATATATTTATATTTTAAAATCTTATTTGCATCACAAGAAGATGGATATTCGATATTAAATTAGACTGCAACTGGGCAAGTTTATAATACCTATAATATCAGTTGACTACCTTGGCAATTCATAAACAAATAAATACACATATTATAATAATCGCGAGATGTTGCAAACAGCGTAAGGGAATAGCTTGACTAAATTAAGAAGTTATTTATTTTAATTCGTTATTCCAAAAAAATCAGCCATACAATTTAATAAACCTAAAGAAATTTCATATATTGTTGAATCCTAAAATTATTCGGAACATTTGGCATCATCGCATTCAGCTCTATTTGCACCTGTTCTGATTCCTACCTACAGATTCTAGTTCTAATCAAAAAATTCAAAGTGAAGTATGACGGTCGGCCCCACAACAGCACCTTTAAGAGCATCTCTGCACGCCACACCACCATTTTGATCATTTATATCCATCAAGAGATAGATTTTTATTTTTACACGTTTCCTGTAATTTTGTTACGTAATTTATCAAATTCTTTTTAACTAAAATGCATGCGTCGAGAAATGCCACTTACATCGAAGACTTATTAATTCGTTTCGTAGACTATAACGACAAAAGAAACATCCATAAACGTTATAAATTGTCTCTAAATTGTAAATAAAAAATTACAGCCCTTTTGTCCAAGTCTAAAGCATAAAAATCTAAAACTGCGTAAAATACCTCGTAGTCCGACTGCTTCCAGCTGCAAAAGCTTCCGCTTAGAAATAAATATATAGATCTTTGGGTCTATCGTAACCGTTGTGTAATAATAAATACTATATTAATAAAAAATGGAACACCTATAAAACCATTATTTTATTATAAGCAAATTTCAACAAAAGTAATTTTAACTTTCATAACATGCAAATAAATAAGAATTAATTCAATAAAATAACACATTTTTCTTTTTAATGCGCAATATGCTTCGAATTTTCTCACGGTATCATTTATCAAACTATCGGCAAGTGGTAACTTTTGTTTGTTTGTTTTGCTGCTTTAGTACCAGCAAAAACCGAAAACAAAGACTTGCACTTTCTTGGAATGGATATGTCCAGGGCCGTGCGCTACGTTCCATGGAAGCGAGACAAGCACCGCTTCCCTAAACTTTTTAGAGATAAAAAATAAATTTTTGAACATTAATAATGCATAAGGTTTAACATTATACTATAATTTTATAAAAATATGGATTTAATTTCTTATCTGTATATAGCGTAAACGTAACCCATTTCTCTCGCGTCTCCGTCATAGCCTGGGCCTGGAAACGCGTTTCGTAATGACCGCAATTGACTTATTACGCCTTCATGTAGGTTGTTCTTGACCCCGCTTACAGGCAACGGCACGCGTTACGCGAGAGTTAGTTTGATCGGACGAGTACGCTTGGAAAGTTTTATTTTACAGATTTTTAGGGGTGCATTTCTTAATTATTTTTATCGGGTCGCTTCTCTCTTGATAATTGTCACCGCATGCCACTGATATGTGCGAAGACGTACTATTATAATTTTGCTGTTATATAATATGACCAATGCTTCTTTCTATATTATACTAAACTAGCTCCCTCCCGCGATTTCGTCCGCGTGGTATAGGTGATATTACGGTGATATTAGTGTAGTTTTGATGTCATGATTATGAATACAGGAAACATGAATTAGGTTAGGTTAAGTTAAGTTAGGTTGGTTATATCTAGAGGGATGTCAATATTACATGACGCAAAAATCGGGGTCGGATAGAGGTAGCCTGATAGAAAAGGTAAATAAAAATAAAGTTTCTACTTTTGAAATGAAATGAGAGATCAAGGTGAAATCAAAATACTGTCTAATTAGAATTACCCATCGAATTTCAGTTAATATTATTGTATGGGGAAACACTTCAGTGTTTAACCTCTTCACTGAACAGATAAAGTTGTTAATTTTTTAAAATATTTTACCCCCTGCTAATGGAGAAAAACTGTTAAAGCCTGCAGAACTCAGTGACAAAGTGACTTTTACCAAAACAAAACTTATTGTTAGTTATAGTTGATGGGCCTAGCCTATGACTACTTAAGTTAGATTTAGTCAAATTTTTTCAAAGTAATATTTATATAATCTTGTTTACTTGTTTTTTTCATTTATTTGTAGCCTTTCGCTCAGTCAAGTGCTGCTATTACTACATAATTTTATTATTTTCTTTATTTTAGTTAATTGGCTCTTCTTTCATCAAAAATGTTATCTAAAAACTTTATATGTAATAGGAAACAACCAACGCCAATATCTAAAAGAAAAATATCAGGCCAGGACAAATAATATAGAATTTCATTTTGATTTGATTTTTACAGTTGTTTGAAACTTAATATTGCAGTAGAAACGTCCTATTTTATTGACAAAAGACAAAATACATTTTTATTATAACTTATAACAAAAGGTAATTACTAATTACTTAGTGGAATGGGTCGTATCTTGTAAAGATAGAATTTTGCTATTACCATAATTGTTTGTGTATTGTTTTGAATTTTAGAGTACCTACATATCAAAGCGCACAAAGTGCGCCAGGCCAAGTTCTCGCAAAATCGACCGCGCGCGCACTGTGCAATATTTACACGAACCATTTCAAACCCTTTTGCGACCCCCCTCGTTCACCGAGGCTAGTTTCGTTACAGGACTAAATTGGCTCAGGGAGATTAAGGTTACCAAAAAGAAGCAGTCATATATGTATTACTACTATATTGTTAGCATCCAATCTACCCCTTGTTAAAATTTGAAGCAAAGATAAATCTTTTGTTTTGTACCACGTGATGTCTCAGCGCTTTTGAAGTTTTGACGGACCTGTCACTGTCAGTTCTAACAGCAGTTTAAAATGTGAGCTTGTCCGTTTCCTTTTCGTCTTTTTACCTTTCAAAAGTAAAGATTAATGTGTTTTTATTTGTGAAAAGTGGACTAAAAGTTAATTATTATCCTATTTACGATATTGACATAGCTAATGTACCGATAATGCCAGTGTTAAGCAGCAAGAAGTGAAGAAATTACTTGTATTTTTTGTCGGCGGATATTCTTCACAAGAATGTATACTGAAGATGAATACATAATTTTTAATTCTTAATTTGAGATTTTGGGGCAAAACCGGTAAGAACATTATGTAAATAAAGCGAGGCATCGTTTGGAAATCTAAAAAAAACACATTATTAATCTCGAATTAAAACTCAAAATACGTAAGTATAATAATTTATTGTAATCATTAATTTTTATATAATACATTATAATTAAAATCAAAATCTTCTTAAATAATTATTTACCTACCTATGCAAAATCACTTTGTCTTTCTCAACTGACCGTCGACATGCGAAACAAGATCTCATTTTCTATCTAAAATATTATTAACTCTGTTTCGATATTGTACTTTAAAGTATATAATAATTTATACTTACTGGTTTTTCTGATGTTTTATTATAAATTAAAATAAATATTCACAAAATAACGCTACGGCGAAATCGGAGGCTTGTCAGATTCCAATTTGGACTTTTAAAAATGACAGGCGTGAGCGGCCATGTTGCCATCTTTGGTGTTTTGATTAGCGGACGGTACGTAGTATTGAGTTCACTTGTTTGGCAAATCACGTGGTGATTTATGAGGGATGTTCAGGACGTCACGTGACATTTTAGATATGGTTTCCAAAGGCTACGTCTTTGCTTCAACTTTTTTCGTCGTTCGCTATATAGTTAGTAATAAATATATGGAAGCAGTATTCCAAATTGCGTACGCCGAGGTGGAGTAGTTTCCAAGATACGACTGTCCAAAAATCACAATTTTGGGCATTCACTGACTCACTGACTAATAGATCATCATAGATCTAGGATACTGCCAGTCCAGCTAGATCTTTGAAATTTTGAACATAGATAGTGTTTAAGGTGATAATTCCGAGAAAAATAAAAAAAAAATCCAACATGGCGGATTCTGACACGAAATGGCGACTTCTGCTTTGAAAAGTTAAGGAGTGCAGGCAGTCGATGTATGTATATATTAAAACAATATCATTTGGATTTATTAAGTTAAGTATCTGAACAAAAGTTATGAAATCCCACCAAAAACATACATGTAAAAAACCAGGCCAAGTTCTCGTCAGGACTGTGTGGTTTGTTATCTGAAAAAAATATCTGAAATGTTGAAATTATGCCAAGTTTCTTACCTACACGTTATTAGCAGTGTTTTGATAAGCACAGAAAAATACTATGGGAAATGATAAATTTACAGACAAAACTTGGCAAGTTTTCAAGGGTCTCAATATTGCTCAGTTCTTTAATGAAAACTTGTCGTTTGGTCTGTAAATTTATCAATTCACACAATATTTTTCTGTGCTTATCAAAACACTGCTAATAATGTGTAGTCAAGGAACTTGACACAATTTCTCATTTCAGTTATTTTTTTCTAATAACAAAACACATAATCCTGACGAGAACTTGGCCTGTATTTTTACATGTATGTTTTTGGTGGGATTATTATAACTGGAAGGAAGTGTGGACTTCTCAACGGCCAGTATTGCCGACATAACATATGTTTTTGCAACGTGTGATTGTCCATTTTCGAACTTGCCTTGGGAATGTCAGCTGCAAGAATTGCTAAGGCTCTCTCGACAATATAATGTTCGTTATATAAATTTTCAAACTGTATTTTCACAGCAACAAAAATTTCGAAACCAAAAAGTGCAGAGAATTATTGGATAGCCTGTATTTAATATTAATTTTATAACCACTAGAAATGTTTGCACGAGTAGAAAGGTTGTAAAAATGCATAAATAAAAACAATATCACCTTCAAACAAAACGAGTATACAATAAAATACAGTTTGTCTATTTTAAAAAATTTTACCAAATATATTTTATGTTTTATCATCACTCTGGGGTGCTTATACCCTTTTCAAAAGTTAAACCGATCATATTTTCTTGCCTACGCCCATAAATCATTTTAATCTGGAACTCACCTCCCACATATTTAAGGCACGTGCCGCCGTCTGTAGGTAAAGGAGAAGTAAAACGATTTTAAAAATATGCTTTGTAAATTTTTCAGAATTTTATTTTTATCCCAAATAAAATAGACAGGGATACCGCCAAAATTTCTTTGCTGCGGTAAAACGCTAAAATTAAGAGGGGTAACCTAACTTGTCAATATTGTGTTTTTATTTATCAACGGCTTATGTTTTCAAAACATATTTGATAAAAAAAATGTATACAGTAATAATGCATAATTTTTAACACTACACTATAATGTTTATTAAAATATGGATTTAATGTCTATACAGGGTGAGTTTTTTAAAGTGTTATAAGGCGATAGCTCGAAAACGGTTTAATATATTTTCATGAAATTTAGGTGAGTTAATAGGGAGATGGCGGGACATATTTATGACATTTACTCCCTCTCTATTTTGAGGGGGGGGGGGCTAACTTTGCAATTTTAAATGGGATGATGTACTTCTTTTGTTTATAAAATTCGAATCTTCGTAAAAAACTACGTATGTATTTTGTCATTTGCCCTTTCGGTTACGGAAGTATGGTTAACTAAATTTTGATTGAATTAAAAAAATACATACATCTTACCAATAAATCAAGTTCACTTATTTCAGAATTATTATTCGTTTACATGGAAATGCGTTATTTTTACTTGTCAGTTGAGAATTTTGAAAACAGGTGGATTAGATGAGCTACGTCCCCGGATTTGACCCCCCTTAGCTTTTTCTTGTAGGGTTTTATAAAGGACAAAGTGATGGCGACCGAACCTACAACTTTTGGTGATACGAAAGATTGAATCCGCTTTGCCTGCTTATTAGTGACACCTGAAATGTTACAGCGGGTACGAAATTTATTTAGAAAAAGAGTGAGAAAGTGTTTGGAAGTTGAAGAGGGACATTTCGAACAACTTCTCACGCATGAGAGACAATAAATAAGTTGAAATTAATTGGTAAATATTTTTTTTTATTTTATAACCTAATAAATCATAATTCCGTAACCGAAAGAGAAAATCAAAAAAAAAAATGTGTACCTACCTAGTTTTTTACGTAGATTCAAATTTTATAAACAAAAGTATATCGTCCCATTAAAAATTCCACAGTTACCCACACCCCTTAAAATAGAGAGAGGGGGTAGATGTTAAAAATATGTTCCCCTCATCTCCCTATTAACTCCCCAAAAGTTCAAGAAAATATTTTGAACCCTTTTCGAGATATCGCCTTGTAACACTTTAAAAACTCACCTTGGACCTATATAAAAGAAGAAACTGACTGACAGCCGACACCGCTGGGTCTAAAAACTTGAAATTTTGTACAGAGGTTTCTTATATAACGTAGACATCCACTAATGAAGGATTTTTCAAAATTCAATCTCTAAGGGGGCGAAACAATGGCTTAAACTTTATATGGACAACAATATTAGATGGTCCTATTACGTCGAAACTTCATAGAAGAAGGTACTCTAAAAATAACTGTTTAAACATGTGTTTTACAGTTGTTAATAAATCAACCCCTAAAGGAAATGAGGGTTCAAAGTTTGTGATGGTGTAAAATTGTTATGTATATCGCGGACGAAGTCGCGGCCGGAAGTTAGTTTTTTATATTTATAATTTATCTGAAATCTTACGTATACGTACAAAATTTTACTGCCTAAACGCAGTCAATTTCTGTCGCGTCACCGTCGCGGCCTTTCGCAATGACCGTAGTTCGCCTATTACGCCTTTATGTAGGTTACTGAGCCCGCTAACTGCTAACGGCACGCGTTACACGAGAAGCAAGGCAAATTTAATATCAAGGGAAGCGATCTTTCTGCCGCCTACTTCGAGTTTTATTGTAGGGTGTTCAATGAAAGCTTATTGAAGCACGAATCCAACAATATATACAGTATGTTACAAAAATATGGAAACCTCGAAATATCTTGCAAACCGTTCATCCGATTTTTATGAACTTTTGTACACTTAGGTACGAAATTACGCCCGATCCAATGCAGTGGTGAGTTCCGCATTGGTTGTCAAGTTTATCGTTTTCCTGAAATGGACAGGAACTTTATTTTTAAATGGAACGATCTATATTTTATTCGATTTCAGAATTCTGCCTAAAATTCTGAATACTTCTTACTGGGAACATTTTATCCTAAAGTTAACAGTTTTTGAGAAAATGGTGGTCAAAAATCGTTGTTTTATTGTATTTTACCTTATAGCTGTACACGAAAGTTTATCTGAAATGTCTGACATTGTCTGTTTCGTTTATGTGATTTTGCGAAATCATGATGAAACGTTGCAACGCCAATCCAGATTTTGTCCACCGAATAATTTTCTTTGACGAATCAACATTTTTTTTAAATGGAAAAACTAATAGGAATAATTGTTGATATTGGGCCAGGGAAAATCCTCACTGGATATACGAAAATCATACCCAGTTCCCTCAAAAGGTAAAGGTTTGGGCTGGTATAAATAGGTCGGAGCATAATAATTGGCCCCTTCTTCATACAAGAGACATTAAATGAGGAAAAATATTTGGATCTTCTAAGAAATGAAATTGTCCCGGCTCTTGCACAACTTCTTCCAAATAATCCTAAGTATAAGTGTTATTACTTTATTTTACCTGATGTATTGATTATTTGAATATGGTTTTTAGGCAATAATCAAGCACCAAATGAGGAAATATGGTTTCAGCAGGATGGTGCTTCATCGCACAATGCCCATAATGTTCGGCAATATCTCGATGGTGTTTTTTTAGAAGATGGATTGGACGTAGGGGTACAATCGAGTGGCCAGCTCGGCCTCCAGACGCACCTCAACTACTCCTTGTGGGGCCAGCTCAAAAATGTTGTTTTCAAAAGTAAGCCAAATGACCTCGATGATATAAAGTTAAGGATAGAAACAGAATGTAGCAGAATCGGGGAAACTTACATTCTTCTAAACGGTGTGCATGTTTTTCCGCAGTATTTAGCTTACTGCCAAGAAGTGAATGGACAACATTTTAAACATTTGATTTAGTTTTTTCATCAACTTTTAAATTATTTCCTCCTGTATTGTTTATTGTTGTACTAAATATCCAAATAGTATAGCGCTTTTTACGTTTCCTGTTTGACGAAATTTTTTTAAAACTTTACTTACAGTAGATTTAGTTAATGAATTTCTATCAGAATATTTGTCATTAAAAATATTACAAACTTCTTGTTGCTTCCGCATTCTGTCCCCGTAACCCAGTATTATTAAAATTTAAATTCTTTGGGCTTCTGTTAAATGATCCATTTTTTGTAAATAAACGAAACTGACAATGTCAGACATTTCAGGTAAACTTTCGTGTACAGGTATCTTAAGGTAAAATACAATAAAATAACGATTTTTGACCAACATTTTGTCAAAAACTGTAAACTTTAGGATACAATATTCCCAATAAGAAGTATTCAGTATTTTAAGCTGGATTCGAAAATTGAATTAAAAATATAGCGTTCCATTAAAAAAATGTTTATCGATTACAGGAAAACGGTAAACTTGACAACAATGGGGGTCTCACCATTGGATCGAGCGTAATTTCGTATCTAAGTATACAAAAGTTCATAAAAATCGGATGACCGCTTTGCAAGATATTTTGAGGTTTCCATATTTTTGTTACACACTGTATAATGTATTTTTATGCATTTTTTTAAACATTTTTCGGGAATTTTTTTGGAAGGTGGTAGAGGAATTCTTCCTCGACCGAGGTGGTACCACCCCACACATCCTCTTAAAGGGTTGGTGAAATCCCTACGGATGTTTCCAGCTCTGGATGTCTGAGTCGATTCCCCAGTACACCCACGGGACATACATAGTAGGTACTTAAATTTCGGTCTTCGTGGGTTGTCAGAAGATAAAAAAAAGGATCGCTGAGAAAAATCTGAAATCATTGAAAATTGTAGATTGAACCAAAATTATCAGGATTGAAAAATTCTAGTGCAAACGATTTAATTGTTTATTTCCTTATAACTGCTGAACCACTGGTTTTAGAGAAAAAGTTTTTCGACAAAAAATATTTGTTACGATGTAAGGAATAGCTTTTGTACTTACATATTTTTCAAAATTTTTAATTTGGCTCAGTCGAAACGCTCCCCACTCAGCTCCGCGCATACGCGATGTGATAAGGCGTTGGTGCCGTCGCCGGCGGGTAGCGCTGCAAATGAGCGGTGAGATTACGTGGGGGGCTGATGGCACGAAACACTAATTGTTGACCTATTTTTTTTTTGCTATGGAGGGACTTTCTTCTGTGAGTGAGGACAATAATTTAGACTGTGTTTGTGTCGTATGTAGTTGATTAACAAAAAAGGATTTTCTAGTCTATACAATGTTTTTTATCTATTTTTATCGGACCGCTTCCCCCTTTATAATTGTATACAGGGTGTACTCTACCGACAAAATTTAACAGCTCATTCTTATGTTAGTAGTAGAATAGTATATTCTGTAACAAGGTTAGAATGAAAAAACTCGATACGAGTGGAAAATTCCAAACGCGAGCGCTAGCGAGCGTGAGGAACCACGAGTATTGAGTTTTTTCATTCTAACTAACAGACTATATTTTCTCCACGACCAGAAAGTATGAATCAAATGAATGAATGTCAAATTCTATATCTGATTCATTCGATTTTTCACTCATTATTTCATTTAAATTGAAGCTTTTCTGACAAAAATTATGACGCCGCCACCATTTGCATCTGTCACTGACAATTTTGAAATCCACGGAAACCTATGTCGTTTGGTTCGATTACAGAATATTCATACCGTACCTTGTTATGGAATGAAAATACATGCGAAACACATAAGAAGTAAGTGTTTCAGAATAAATATTCTAACTCAAGAGTAAGAATGTATGTAAATGTTCTATTATTAAAAATGATTTCGGAATTTCTACATTCTTTAATGGTTGTGGAGAAACTTTTTTCTATGCTTGTAAAATTGGCAGAATGGCTTGCAAAAGAATGGCTTGTAAAATTTTGTCGATATAGTTTTGCAACACCCTGTATATACGTATGTAAGTAGGTAAGGCGATTTTGAAAACAATTATTACCCGACGTAAAAAACTCATTATAGTAAGATTTATGACCAATAAGCAATAAAATTTTTCATTCAATATTATAATACAAACATCTATTATCCGTTTTTTAGCATACACAAAAAAATTTTTTTTTGGCAGTTAATTAAAATATATATTATTTTTATGGCTGTCAATAAATTACCGAATAAATTGTTCGTTAAACAACTGCTGCATCTTC
Source organism: Philopedon plagiatum (assembly GCA_963971165.1). NCBI lineage: Eukaryota > Metazoa > Arthropoda > Insecta > Coleoptera > Curculionidae > Philopedon > Philopedon plagiatum. The sequence continues at coordinate 97,963,958 of OZ020194.1, forward strand.
GGCGTGGGTGACTTCTTTAAATTTACATTTTATATAATAAATTATGTTTGTGATATTCGGTGAAGAGGTAAATGGCCTTTTTATTTTTAAAATATTGCTGTGGATATTATTTTCGAAAACGGTTTCATTGATTTATGCCTTTATAAAATTGCTTTTTAATATTTTATGTTTTCTTTTAATTAATTGTTAATTTTATAAAACTTGTAATATTTAAAAAAATCAGCATGGTTCGCTTTTATAAAGCTCTCGAAAGACATTATTGTGACTGGCCTGACGTACATTATTCTGATGCACATTTTATATTCAATACTACGTCTAAGAAAAAAATGACACCTAGTTCAAGGTGCGAGTTGTCACGTAACACTAAGCTTGCATTTGACCGATTTTTTTTTATCGTGGAGCGCCGTTTATGAATATTTTTATTCAATCTGAATTCATACCAGGATTTACCGCTTTCAGTATATGCACTATGCAGTAAATTTCATAACATCCTGTGTATAAATATGTATTCTCATTTTTGGCCACCTCTCGGATCTTTTTAAAAATCTGTTTCCGTGGTATCGGTATAGCAATCGCATATTTTTAACTTTACAGCCATCTGATCACACGAAAGAAAATTTCCCAAGAAATAACTGAAAAAGCGAAATGCGATCTTGCCATTAAATAGAGAGAGGATTATGCTACAACACTATTATAATTTGATTATAACTATGCTCCTTTATCAAAATACGGGTGGATTTGTCCTTAAATACAAATTTCCTCTCAAACCATACTCCAAACATTGTTTAGTATCTAAAGCGTATATAAATTAACATTCTACTTTTAATTACACCCAAATTACTCAACGACTGTTAACAGATAATTAGAAAATAGTTTCATTTAATGGCGTATTTATAAATATCTTTATACACCCAACGGGGAGAGTTGACACGCGAGAGTTGAATGCTGCAAATATAAGCTTTTGTTTATTAATTTCGGCGTGGGAGACATTCTATACTGGGTGGCACACATGTTTTATCTCCAGAGACAGGTAATAAAATAAATAATATTCTCTTTACGCGTCATAGAATAAAAACAATTTATACTGTCAGATTAACACGTCGATTTAATTTTTTTTTTAATTTCTGATTATGAGTGTGTATAGAAATTTCAAAAGTATGGCTAAAGTAGTATAGAAAATAGGCTACCTAATAAGAATAATTTAATATTAATTAATCATTTGCAGATAAATAAAAAAATCAATGAATAGAAGCTGAAAAGAAAAGATTGAATGATTGATTTTCGAGTTTAAGTTAATAGTGTAGGGGGCCTTCTCAATATTCTACACATTTATTGATCTTTTTTTTGGCATGAAACCGATAATTAGCTTTGCTCAGGTTTCTATCTAATTTATAATATCTCGTCCTATTCTAACTGTATCTCATAGCGAAAAGTTGATTTTATGTGACAGATGCGGTAAATAAATCTACTAAATCTATGCTTTATATGAAATCCCATAGATTCATTCTGTTAAAGATCAGAAAATCTTGCTGGCCACGGCATCGCCTTGGGCGTTTTAAAGCCGATTTAAAAGTGATTAAAAGCAACCTAGACGAACTAGCAACAAATAGACAAACGTCAAAAAGTACAGAATAAATACATTTAAATCGGTTACTTTAAATTGCACCAGTTCAGCCTATTTTTTCCCTAAAACCCTGGTTTTATGGCCTTTTTCTCCTTGAATCCAGTTATTACCAAGTCTTATACAGGACGTTTCCAAAAAAGGGAGATTCTTTCAAAGAAACTAAGGATTCAGCCATTTCGAAAATATTTTGAAAAAAACTAAAAAAAAAAATAAAAATTTAACACCTTGTATCTTTGAAACAAAGTATCTGCGGACCCATATTCATATAAACTTTCTGCCTTGCTTTCTTTGAAAGAATCTCATTTTAAGCGATGGCACATGTTTTTTCAAACACCCTGGATAGGTGTTCACTCGGTATATGAATAACATAACTAGGACGCGTGTGGGTTATTTGTAAAAGAAACTGTATATTTTAAGGCTGTGTCGAATACACAAAGAATATGCTAAATAGAGATATAAATCCTCTGTTTAAGGAAAATAAGGAATACACAAACAAAAACATGTTTCATTTCAACACTTTTTTTTATTCAAAGATATTAATTTTCTCGATTGTTATAGACCGCCAACAGCGGTCTATATACCGAACCTTTGGTCAGGAAAATGTGTGTATGTATGTATGCATGTGCGGCCGTATGTTGTCGTCCGTTTCGACATTTTCACCTTTTCAATTTATTTTTCTCAAAAACGGTTGGAGGTGGGGCAACCAAATTTTCTGGGTTAATAGAGGGATAGTGCGGCTAGCTTCGGTAAAAAATTCAGTTATACAGGGTGTTCCGTTTCGGAGTTATAAAACGTCAAAGTCGAAATTTCAGCGATTTCCTATGGGATCGATTACAGGTCGCAAAACTTAATTAAATCGATTTAAATTTTTATAGGTTGTAGAGGTCAGGGAGCTTCAGAACCCTATTGAAACTGGCGGTATTCCGAAAATGGGAAGTAATTCTTTTGAATTTTTTTATATCGAAAAATGCCCTTTGTAGACCCCACTTTGGCACTGAATAAGTCGAAACCGGAACTTCGGACAGAAAAACGTATTTGAACATAAAACTAAAGAATCTCAAATACTTTCTTTTTGCAATACATTTACCTATACCTAAAACGACTGGAAATTGGAAAAATTTGGGAAAAACTGGAAATTACGTTTTTTCATGAAATTTTTTGACGGAATTTAATTTTTTGGGGGTCAAAATGGATTCTAATCGAAATTCCATGTGCCCTATCGGAAAGAGCTCGCCGAAATACGTTCCAAACGTATTTTGTAGTTCCTTTATTCCTAATAGGAAAGGAGCAATTGATAATTAAATTCCGGTTTTTGACAATTTTTTTTCTTGACATCTCTACATTCGAATCACTCTGTATCTTTTCCTATCTAATTTCTTCAAACTTTTTCAACGTTATCCCTTGGGGATATAATCAGGCTTTAAAATGAATCCCGAGTGGGTGATCTAGGGCCGGCTTTAGGGGGTAAAAACTCATTTTTTCTGTCTTTTTCCATCAAAATTCATCTTTAAAAGGCATTATTATATATTATTTCTCTTATTTAACGATTCTTTTTTGGTTTATTTTCATCCCTTATCATCTCAGAACACTTCTAACTAATTAAAATTCCATATTTTTTCGTTAAAGTTATAAATAAATACCTTTTTTCGCATCGCTGCAGGAAAAATTTTAAAAAGTACCTATATTACAAGCCTTGCCTTGAAAAAACAATTGAACATCGAAATTAAAATATGACCTATCAAAATGTCATGAAAATAACAGTTTTTGTAGCGATATTGGAAGCTTTCTGGACCGATTTCGGCTTGAAATATACATGGCAAAGGTAAAACGGACTTTATATTTTTAGTTACAATACATTTCATTGGACGATTTAAGCATTAAATACGAATTTTTTTAATTTTTCTCAGACCATGCAAATGCATGTCAAAATCAGTTTTATACGGAAAAACGTATTAAAATATGTGTCTAAATGTCGCAAAAATGCCAGTTTTTCTTGGGAGATTGGAAACAGTCTGGACCAACTTCGGCTTGAAATTTACCGGGCAAAGGAATTAGGGACCTTATACTTTCAGTAGAAAGACATTTCATTTCATAATATACCGATTAAATACCATTTTAATCGATTTTCCTATGACGCTACAAAGCATCATTGAAGATTCTAATATGAAGCTCAGTGGCTTCGAAAAAATCCAGAAATATGCATTTTATTTTCTAACCATGAGCGTGTATACCTTTGGGACAATATATTAATTATTATTGAATCATTTTAATTTAATTTTAGGGAAATGACTTGATTCCGATCGTTTTAAAGTAACCAGAACAATTCGAAAACACATTTTATACCTTTCGGGCATGTGAATGGTTGTACATATGTCTACAGGGTGTCCGAAAAGTATTTGTATGCGCAAATATCTTTGTCATTAGCAAGAAGAGAAGAATAATTGAGCCTTTTATTTCAAGGAAATCGTAAATTTTTTATTCCTTTGTGTGGTTGTTTATGTTTGTATGTATACAGAATGTCCAAAAAGTCTTTGTATGCGCAAATATCTTTGTCATTAGAACGAAGAAAATCTTAAATGAGTCTTATTTCAAGGAAAATGTAAATTTTTTATTCCTTTGTGTGGCTGTTTATATGTTGGTATGTATACAGAATGTCCAAAATGTCTTTGTAGGCGCAAACATCTTTGCAATTAGTACGAATATAAACGTAATTGAGCCGGTTTTCAATCGCTAAATATAAAAATATAAAATATTTAAATTACTGTGTCGTGTTTGTTGTGTTTGTATGTATGTACAGTACAGGATGTCCGAAAAGTCTTTGTATGTACAAATTCCTTTGCTATTTGTACAACTATAAACTTAATTGTCGGATTTAAAGCAAATCGTGTATATTTGCATTTCTATGTGTACGGAAATATATGTCTGTATACAGGCTGTCTAATAAGTGTTGGTTTGAGCAAATACTCCTAGTAGTACTACGATAAATGTAATTAAACCGGATTTCATGCAAATCGATTATATTTGTTTTTATATGTGTTGTATATACGTATACAGGGTGTCCGAAAAGTCTTGGTATGGGCAAATACTTCTACTACAACCGAGATAAGCCTAATTAATTCGGATTTTAAGTAAATCGACTATATTCCTATTTAAACGTGTGGGTGTTAGTTTGAATGTATACAGGGTGTCCAAAAAGTCTTGTATGAGCAAATACTCCTATTATTATTTAGATAAACTTTATTAGGTCGAATTTCAAACAAATCGAATATATTTGTATTAATGTGTTTATGTTTGTATGTATGTATACAGGGTATCCGAAAAGTCTTGGTATGGGCAAATGCTTCTACTAGTACCGAGATAAACCTACTTAATTCAGATTTTAAGTAAATCGACTATATTCCTATTTAAACGTTTGGGTGTTAGTTTGAATGTATACAGGGTGTCCAAAAAGTCTTGGTATGGGCAAATACTCCTATTTTTCCTTAGATGAACATTATTAGGTCGGATTTCACGCCAATCGAATATATTTGTATTAATATGTGTTTATGTTTGTATGTATGTATACAGGGTGTCCGAAAAGTCTTGGTATGGGCAAATACTTCTACTAGTACCGAGATAAACCTACTTAATTCGGATTTTAAGTAAATCGACTCTATTCCTATTTAAACGTGTGGGTGTTAGTGTGAATGTATACAGGGTGTCCAAAAAGTCTTGGTATGGGCAAATACTCCTATTATTACTTAGATAAACTTTATTAGGTCGGATGTCACGCAAATCGAATACATTTGTATTAATATGTGTTTATGTTTGTATGTATGTATACAGGGTGTCCGAAAAGTTTTTTGTTGTCAAAAATAGTTTCTACGTGTGGTGTTTGTATGTGTGTAGCGACACGGTTACGAAGGGCGGTCTATTCTGCATCATCAGTCCGAAGGAGTGTGATATCTTCCTTAATACATGCTCTAGAAACACGAAACTTTCAGGGCATGACAATGATGATATTACCGACATTATGGAGCCCTCTTTCAGTGCATGACAATGATGATATTACCGACATTACAGAGCCCCCTCGGGGGCGATTAGGCGGTCTACGCATACTAGTTACATATCGAATATTTATGCAAATGATATTGGTTATATTTTTACAGGATGATTAATCAATTGATAAGTTTAAAATGTGAATATATCATGGCAATTAAACAGCAGAAGGGCAATTAACCCGCCAAAGTTATCTCTTAGAATCTCAAAAAATGTTTCTAATATAATTAGACAAATTAAATGAGCAAGAAATTAAAGTTGTCCCGCATCTTCTCACGCGGAAAGGAACTCCTCATTGACGACTGTCACTAAGTGTATAATTATTATTAGGTGTTATACCAGAAGAAATTCCGACTATGTAAAAGTCACTCTATGGATGCAAAATAAAAATTATATTGTTTCAAGTGATATATGAATTAAAACGTGACGTCAGTTTTTAACAATAACAATAAACCAATGATAATTGTTAATAATTTTTTTATTTTCTTCGATTCATCAGGTTTCGGGGTGGAAAATTAATACGCCGAAACCTGATAGTCAAAAAAAAAACAAAAACTTTCTAAAATAAAGGATTGCAAGATTTGACTAGTTAGTTTCATTATTGAATTATAGATAGTTCTTTTAATATATTAAGTGCTGTGATGTTCTATCCTCGGGAAAAGGAGTTTTCTTTTTAAGTTGTTTAAGATGCAGTAAATGCTTTGCAATCATATATTTTGCTGTTTTTCTTATTTTTTAATCAGAATGTGGAAAATGAATAATGACATACTCGACTATTAGGTTAAATCTTATATTTACCCAAGTGGAATAGGTCTTCCATATCCTAAACCTAACCTTTATAATTTAGATACTATCCATACTACTTGTGCTGATGCCTACGCAGCTCTCCTGTCGAATAATTTAATGTGCTACTATTAGCTACCTAACCCGACGTTGTATCAATTTTTTACCCCAAACTATACATTACTATATCTAATTTAATCTTGAGCAGTACTACAGTAGGTAATTTTTTCAATTACTGTAATTTTCAGATTATGTCTCGAGATACACTAATGTATGCAGACCAGAATTAAATGACTGACAAGTTTTAGCGGTCCCATGAGATAGAATATCTACTATATAAACCACCAGGTTCTGCATACATTAAACCGGTTCTACGTGTTCTTAAGCCTGACTGCTGAAAAAAACCGGGATGACATATATTTTTATCCGGTGAAATTCGTATTTACCAAATTAAACGAGTTGGGCAGGTGCACGCTTTGTAAGATTTACGAAAAAGCTTTGACCCCAAAGCAGTTGTAAATTTGAATTTACTGGTTCACAATAATTGAAAATTGGACTAAGCTTTTTTTATAATATCTATCTATAGCCAGGGGCGTGCGGTCCATGGAACGCCGAGGAAGCACCACTTCCCTAAACTTTTACGAGATTAAAAAATAAATTTTATACATTAATAACGCATAATTTAGACTGTGTTTGTGTCGTATGTACACTGTACACTCCCGATAAAAAAGACGGGTAGACCCAAATTCAATCGTGTAAAGTACAATGACGTTGGTGCCGGCGCAGGGAAAACTTTTAGTTAACCACTGGTGGTTAATGAAGTCACACGAGGCTCGAGAGAGACGGCGACGCAACAATCTTTCCGCCGGCACCAACGTCATTGTACTTTACACGATTGAATTTGGGTCTAAGAAAAATATGGGTTAAGTCATCCATAACTTCTTAACTCTTAGACCGATTTCGATAAAATTTTCGGCAATTTGAAAAATGATTCATAAAGTACCCTAGCTGTATTCCAGTTTTCACAAAATACTCATCACTTTGTGAATATACGAGGAGAAACAGGAAGTATGTTTTCAGCCCTAACTTTTAAACACCCTGTGGAGAAATCGGGGAATGGAATAATTACTGGGATGTCTTGTTTTGAAGCCGTATTTTTTTGAGCATTATGTTTTTTATTTATTTTGATACCACTAGTCCGAGAAAAGATACAAATCAAAGAAAGCTTTGTAATTATACACATTTTGATTAAAAGTACAAAAATGAAAATGATTTTCCATGGTCTAGCGTCTAGCTTAAAAAAACTCAAAATAACACATTACTCATTAATCATTTTTACTAATATCTTGTGTTGCCCCCTCGTGCCCTATGTACGTCTGGTATACGACGTGGCATGCTTTGGACACAACTGTCAATTGCTTCTTGGGGAATATTTCCAACTTCTTCAAGAAGGGCTGACCGAGGATCTGGAATGGTTTCGGGTTGGCGACTGCGAATACGTCTCCATAACATGACCCACACATGCTCGATTGGATTCAGGTCGGGGCTACGGGGAGGCCAGTTTAATCTTTCAATACTTAAATTACATATTTAGATATTCGCTGACTACCCTAGCAACTTGAGGTCTGGCATTGTTATGCATCAGCATGAAATTTTCGCCAATAAATGGAGCCAACGGTACATTACAAACTTTCCCGTATAGCAATCAGCCGTCATAGTACCATTTTCAATTAGGACTAGATCCGTACGGGCATTTAGTGTAACTCCCGTCCACACCATGATACTGCCGCCTCCAAATGGTACTCTTGGAGATATGCAACATTGTGCAAATCGCTCGCCCGGTCTTCTCCAAACACGGTCGCATCCAACTGGAGAATGCAAACAATAGCGCGATTCGTCCGTAAATAAAACACATGACCACTGTTCTGCTCCCCAATTTACGTGCGCTTGAGAAAAGTTTAATCGTTAAGTGCGGTGGACTCGAAGCAGATCTGGACATCTGGACAAGCAGCTGGCTTGTTATATTTAGTTTTATTATTATTGTTTTATGTAAATAGCGTACAGGAGACAAATCGAAAGGTATCGTTTAAAAATTGATACTATAATATTGTGAAAAGATGGGGCTTCAAAATTAGACCCATCAGAACATTATCCCACTGCCCAATTTCGCCACAGGGTATTTAAAAGTTAGCTCTAAAAACATTACTTTTGTTCCTCCTTATATTGGAGCAAAATTATGAGTATTTTACGAAAACTGAAATACATCGCGCAAACCCAATTAATGTGTCTTTAATCTGTCGAAAATTTCATTAAGGTCGATCTTGGATTTAAAAAACTATTGATTATTAAACTTAACTAATATTTTTCTTTTCCGTTTTTTTTTTAATCGGGAATATAGTTTATTAAAAAAATGATTCTCTAGTCGAAACTTTCAAGAAAAAAGTGATATTATTAAGTCTGGCAGTCCAATGGTTTCTATTCATTTAGAGATAAATATGGAAAAGTCCGTAAAAAATTCACGAGACATTTTCACATGGTGTTTTACGATAAATATGCGTGGAGTGGTGGGAACTCACTGGAACTTAGTCGGCATTACAGATTCAAATAATTTTCACAGTGTAAAATGCCATGTGAATTTTAATTATTTTTCTGGGATCGCTTCCCCCTTTATAATTGTCATCGCACGCCAGTGGTTCGTGTTGTAGTTTTCAAAATGGTTACTTCACACTAGTATCGACGTTGAAATCATAGTAATAAATTTATATTTCTGTGGGGGGATTTCTTTAAATATATTTTTCAGTAAATATTATGTAACTTTTACAAAAAAAAGTTATTTTTTCTTTGTGATATTCCTGGAAATATGCTCACTTATAAAATTTAATATCATGCATAATCAGTCAAAGCAAAAGTCAAAAAATCTGTATGCTTATTTAATTTCGGTTTCAGAGTAAATTTAACAAAACCCTGGGGGTGTCCATGCGAGCATGTAAAATCTGAAAATGGGATATACATTTCGCATTGTCACTCGCACATAAACTTGGGTCCTTTGCACACGACCCCTTTAGAAATTATATGAAACGCGTTCAATTTCACTAAACAGTTGGTATCTACAATAATTATTCCAGCTTCTGGAGAGTGACTTTGCAAATCCCCTGCTAGCCGGATGAAACTCTCTTATGGTCATTTCTAAGCAGTTATCTCGGTAAACCGGCAACGTTGTTTGGCGGTATCTAACACACTGTGGGACGAGATCCTCTTTTACTAGGTCCTCGATTTTTTTTTTATTTTTATTATTGTTGTTGACAATACTCTTGCATTTTACACACACAAGCATCGAATAGCCGTTTTATTAGAATAATTTACTATCCCAAATTCCAACCAATAATTAGTAATCTATTTTAACATAATGTACATATATACATATATGTAAATACATATAACCATAAATTATTGTTTATCTACTTGCTACTCAGTTACCTTTTTTTTTATCGGAAATAACCCAAGTATAGACTTCGAGCCAGTCCTCACTAACGTAGCGAGGGCGTCTAAAGAGAAGAAAGATCCAATCTATTAACACGGGATTTAAAGGCTTGGAGGTTGTAAGGGGAACGGAAAACATGTGCAGGCAATTTGGTCCATAATCTGGAGACCCTACGCATGAATGAACGAGAGAAGTGGGATTTTATAGGTTCTTGTAGCTGCACAGTAAAGCGATGTTAAGGCGTCTCTTGTTGTTCTGTTAGGAATGGTCAAGGGGGAATTATAGCGGATAAATCCCCAACAGCGCGGCGATGAGCGAGAGAAGGGAGTTCTCTTGTGAGGACTGAATCATTGATGAGTCGAATGGCTCTCTTTTCGAGAGAATCAAGGATGTTAGTGTCGAAAGTGATGCCGCTCCCAAGATGTGGGAATAGTACTCTAGGCTAGGTCTTTTATTTATTCATTTATTTATTTACTCAATACACGGGCGAACCCATTACAAAATTTAAAATTTTTTATAAGTTACAATATGCACTTAATATTAAATAAAATCTATTGTCAATTATTAGACATTTAAAAAGTCAAACAGATGTCAAACACACATTAAATAAAATTAAAGGTAAAGTAGGAATGATAAATTATCAGATGGCGGCTAAAAATAAAAAAATAAAAAAATTATCGTAATAAACTAATTCGAATCTGACTGAGGGATGAGCCGAAGATGTCCATTTGAATATTTGAATCACACGATTCACGGAACTGAACTGTCCGTAAAGCGTGCGATGACTCCCCAAAGAAAATACAGGAACAACTCTAAAGCTTCTGGCAGGAACATTCAAATTCACCAACATCAGAAGCTCTTCACATTGAATCGCACCATGCAACAGCTTACAAATAAACATTTTATCAGAAATTCTTCGTCTTTCATTCAGTGCTTTGATATTTAGCATTCTCATAAGCATATTATAATCAATTTCATCACTAGGTATAGACAGCTTAAATCCTATATAACGTAAAAATTTTTTCTGTATGCGCTCTAGAGAATTGATATGATTTGAAAAATAGGGAGACCAGACACACGTGTTACTTTCTAAATTACTGCGCACCAGAGATATATAAAGAGTTTTTATCGTAAATATATTGGAGAAATCGCTTGTGTGACGTTTGACAAATCCAAGCATCTTGAAAGCTCTGTTACAGCACGACTCAACATGGGCAACAATTGCAAGCTTACAATCGAAAATCACCCCCAAATCCCTGATATGATCAACATTATCAATCATTTCATCACCCATAAAGTATTCACTCAATTGTGGATTACGTCCTCTGGAGAATTGTATATATTTGCATTTCTTTATGTTTAGTGTCATGTGGTTAACACTGCACCACTCCCGGAATCTAAGTAGGTCATCACGGACCCCTTCATGTGAATCTTCAGACTGTAATATCTTAAAAATTTTCAAGTCATCTGCATAAAGCAGAAACTGACAATGTTGGAAACAAGAAGATATGTCATTTATAAAAAGATTGAATAAGAGGGGAGCAAGATGACCCCCCTGAGGCACCCCAGAAGTGACATTGATTGTGTGAGAGAGAAAATATTTAACTTTAACAAGTTGCTGCCTACATGACAGGTAAGACTGCAGCCAAGAGAGCACTGGGCCATCCACTCCATAGTTAAAGAGTTTGTCAATCAACAGTGAGTGAGCAACCCTATCGAACGCCTTGGAGAAGTCAGTATACAATGAGTCAACTGAAAAACCCTCCTCCAAGGCCCTCGATATGGCTGTATTATAAACTAAAAGATTTGTAGTGACTGACTTACCACTAATAAAGCCATGCTGTTGTGGAATGATAACATTTTTAAATTTAAATGTAAGAAAATCATTAACTAGAGACTCAAAGACTTTCGGAATTTGAGATATTATTGATATGGGACGGTAGTTTTCTACATCATCTCTGCTACCCTAATTTTTATAAATAGGTGATACGTAGGAGATTTTCCAGAGCTCAGGAAACATACCAGTGGATAACGACTTATTGAAGATAAGCCACAGCGGTCTTGACAGGGAGAAGGAGCAGTTTTTTAAAAAATAGGGGGGAATCCCATCAGGACCCGGTCCCTTGGATACATCTATGTGAGTTAGTTTGTGATATATATCAGCAATACCAACAGTCAAAAATCTAACGTCAACAATATCCCTAAATGGAAAATTATTATTATGTTTAGGATGTACATCAGACGAACCAGGTGCTGCATACACCGAGCAGAAGTGTGTAGCGAAAAGATTCGCAATATCACCTCCATCGGTGCACGCAACACCTCGGTAGTTGACAACAGAGGGAATATTGTTATCATTTCTTAATGTGTGGATGTGTCTCCAAAAACTCCTTGGATCGTTTTGTATATTGTTTTCTATCTTGCTAATATAATCAGAATAGCATTTTTTTGTCTGAGATTTACAGAGAGATCTTAAAGTGCTGAAAATAATATAATCAGATTGAGAGTTTGTTTCCTTAAAGTTTGCATGAGCTTTTTTTTTCTCTATAATATTTGTTTTAAGTTCTTGACTGAACCAAGCTGGAAATTTAAAATTGGTTTTTATGATTTTTTTTGGTGTATAAAAATATTAGAGAATTTAGTATATTATAGAAGTTACCCACATCATTATCGACGGAAGATGATAAGACGGAATCCCAATGAATATTCAACAATACATCATTAATCGCATCATAGTCAGTTTTATAATAATCATAAATTTCATTTTCATACTGTAATATTTCACAATGTACATCACATTTAAGACTCAGAACTAATGCTGGATGATGCCTATCACAGTTAATAATAATATCATTAGCAAGATCGACCCTATCACTAAGACTATCTGTAAAGACTAAGTCTAAAATTACACCATTAGCATTTTTAACATTATTCAATTGAAAAAGATTAAGAAAGGGGAATGTCTCAATAACAGACTCAGCAGCAGCACAATATCCCGATGTTAACACTCCAAGAGAGTCATTAGACCATTTTAGCTGAGGTAAATTATAATCACCAGCAACACATAGACTGTGAGATGGAAAGTCTTGAACAGCACGTTCAACAGCTGCACAATGAATGCTGTAATATTCAGATGATGCTTTAGGAGGAATATATACACAACAGAAGATTTTTTTAAATTGGGGTGTTTCAATCGCAACCCACACCTCCTCAGATCTCTCATCAGCCACATTAATTAGTCTACAGGGTAAGTCCTTAATAACTGCAATCAACACTCCTCCATTTCTAGTTTTACCCGTTAACTGTTCATTCCTGTCCATCCTAAATAAGGTGTAATTAGATAAATGTAGTTCTGCATCAGAAATACTGCCATTTAATGAAGTTTCAGTGAACATTATCACGTCGTAATCACAGCCAGAAACACCATTGCAAAGATCGGTCAACTTCGTTCTCAAGCCGTTGACATTTTGGTAGTAAACAGTTAGTTGTTCTGCCTCAAATTTTCTCGGTAAGGTTCTCTGTGGCGCCTGTGGAAAAAACCTTGATTCTATGGATTCCTGCTATTCACAGCCCTACCCCCATCATACGGTTTAAAACCATTACGGAAAACAAAGTCGCTCACGGCAACATGCTCAGGCCAAAAAAGATTATGTTTTATTTCATCTTCGTATTTTGGTGGAATTCCTATCTTAAAGGTGCATGTTTCACCTTTAGAGCGAAGACACTTCACTATTATATCTTCATCAGTGATACTAATTCTGTTTCTAATGTAATTCAAAACTGATTGCGCAGTCGCACCATTTTTTATTCTATTCGCAAAGAGCCACTTTTTTGTAGCCACTCCAGACAGTTCATCGGACTCCCTGCTATCACCATTGGGAATGGAATTTTTCTGACGAGATGGAACTCCTTGCAATTGTTGTTGCTCATTTGCATTAAAATTAGCAGCGGATTCAAGGATTGCATTATCCACAGCTCGATTAACTTGGCTAAGAGTAATTTCATTATGTTTTTGTCGATGTCGATTTTGATCGTTTGTTTCTTCTGAATGTGAGGTTAAGGTTTTCGTTCCTTCTTCATTCTTGTCACATACGTCAGTTGAAAATGTGAAGTTTGCTTCAGTTGGTATGGCAACTTCTACATTTTGACCAGGGAGTAACGTTTTTGAACGTACTCCTGTTTTCACACAGGTATTTTTTGTGGATTTTTTCGCTTGTACCATCGCTTTCGGATTCGGAGATGCGGAGGAGAAGGGGAGGGGAACATTCGTACCTTTGGTCCTTTCAGCGTGTTTTTCTAAATTTTCGAGTTTTTCTTCTAGGAATTCGATCTTTTCTTGTAAAAGATCATTTTTTCACGCATTTCAAGAACCAAATTGCACAAAAGACCATTATTTCTATGAAGAAATTGGTGTTTTTCCTCAGGCGTGCGCAGTTTGTCATCATCGCACTCTGAGCAGATTAATTCATTGATCCCAATTATTTTGAAACCTGGACATTGCACAACACATCTACCATGAAATACTTTATTACACTGAACACATATTACAGATCCTTTGGTTTTTTATTGCATACACAACAAAGTTTTACAGAGACACTAACATCAGACACATCACTTGCCGCCATCTTGATTAGCTAGGATCTTATATGGGCAACATAGAGAGTGCATAAGTCGGAAGAGGAGACGTATTTTCTGGCTCGAAAGGGAGAGCTTGACCTACTTATTCGGCTAAAAACACAAGTGGATGTATTATTTTTTAATCGAAAAATTAATAAAATAAAGTGTCATATCCTATTCGGCGAGTTTTTTTTATACACAATGCTACACTTGCCCGAGGATTTTTTTTCGCCAAGTGGTTATTCATTGAAAAAGTTTACTATGTATTTGCAAGTGGCATGAATTCACATATTATTGTCAAATTTGATGTATTCGTGAATAGTCTTTATGGTACACTCACTAAATCTAAAACCTTAGAAATAAATAATTACCAGTATGTTTTCTGTTTTGTTCTTCAGAAATGGATTGTTGCCCACTGGCCAGCGGTCAGGTTAATTACGTTGTAACATCCGCGCCGCGAGCTATAACAACTTCCAGTTATGGCCTGACGACTTTCAGAATACAAAATATCATTGATGGATGCTGCGCTACTACATTACCTCCCATTCTATCCGCGAGAATTAACTTCTCCTTGCTAGTCATGAATGAATTGTAAATAAATTGACTGGATCTTGTTTAATTATCGAAAAAATCAAACGTGTTTCGTTGTCAGATAATGATGAGAACGAACAGGCAAACGAACTGATCTATACGACGATGTTAATATGAAGATGTATTTGAGGATATCAAGGGTGGGATCCTAAGAACTCTTAGAACTTGTAGATTTTTAGAATTGAAGAATTATTGTACCGTCGTTATTTTTGTCTAACAGGGCAAAAAACATTGAATTTTTTAAAGTTCCTATTAATGTCAAAAATAGACCACGTATTTTTAAATAAATTCAAAACGAAATAGATATTATTGCACCTACAGGGCTCGACAGACAAATAATCCAGATAATAAAAATATCATGTCTCTTGATCGTCAGTCTTTATTAGGACAAATGCCTATTACTTTAAATGCATCAGCAATAGTGATGATCATGTTTTTAGACAAGCTACTTACGTAAATCCTTATAAAGCCACAATCCTATTGATTTTATCCATTTCAGGCTAAACCAAATAAGTAATGGAATACTAGAGTAAAAACCTGAATTCAAACAACGAAAATATAGAGATAAAATGACTGATATAGAAACGAAGCCGAACACGTTATTCTTAAGGAGGTTCGATGGCACTCATATAGTACGAGGAGGATTCAAATATAAACGATCCCACTAATGTGGACTTCTCTGATTCAAATACACTTTAACTTTTTTATGTCTAAAATGGTTTGGTTTTACATCCATTCGACGCGGGTTGCACACCCTCAGTTGCGGCGTGAAATTATTGTCGTCGAAATTGTTTTAGTAGTTAATAAAAATGAAAAGTAGACAAATCCAAATTCATCACCATCAAAGTGGTTATTGAAGAAGATATCGCTTAAGTTTTCGAAGACGTAAGCAGCACAATGCGGACAGACACTGCTTTAACGGAAACAAACTGAATTTAGTGTTTTTCGCGATTTTAGAGTACATTTTCTTTCACTTTAACGAGCTGCACTGATATTTTTTTGAGTAGTTGAGAATCCAGATAAATCTCTATATAGAGCCATAAAAACAGTAATCAGGATCTAGGTCCTTTGAGTCACCAGGTATATTTTCGATACAATCTCTCGTCTGTTGTACTAATTTTGTCCGATAAGGAATATGAACATATTTTTTTTATTGCATAAATCGTTTAAGGAAGTCATTACAGACCCCAAAAAAAATATTTTGAAGAAAATTACTAGGATAATTTAGCTACAAAAAATGTTTGCTTTTCGGTATAATTTATTACAATTTAAAAAGCAGCCACATTTGTCCTTGAAAAGTGACGTCAGGAGACCAGCAAAAATCTACATGTTATCGTAAAGCTTAACCTAAAGTCGAACAGGTTTGATTTTCTCGAAAACAGTCAGAGGGAGAGAAATCGAATTTTTTGGGTTGATAGAGGAATAGTTCAACTAGCTTCGGTAAAAAATTCAGTTATGCAGGATGTTTCGTTTCGGAGTTATTAAACGTCAAAGTCGAAATTTCCGCGATTTCCGTTGAAATCGGGTACAGGTCGCAAATGTGAATTAAATCGATGTAAATTTTCGGAGGTTGTAGGGGACCCGGAGCTTCAGAACTCCACTGAAACTGGTGAGGATCAGAAAATGGCAAGTAATTCTTTTGAATTTTTTTAGGTCGAAAAATTCCATTTCCAGACCCCTCTTTGGTACCTAATAACTCGAAAACAAACCGTCAGATCGAAAAACGGATTTACAAGGGAAACTTTAAAATCTCAAATACTTTTTTTGCAATACACTTATCTAAACCTAAAGTCACTGGAAAATGGAAATATTTGGAAAAACTGGAAAGTTAGATTTTTGACTCAAATATTTCCCGGATTTTAATTTTTTGTGGGGTCAAAATGGCTCAAATTAAAATCCCATATACGTCATCAGAGAGTGCTCGTCAAAGTATGTGTTATCCATATTTTTTAATTTTTTCATTCTCTATAGGATGGGAGCAATCGCCGATTAAATTTCGATTTTTTTTTACTTTTTGTGCCTTAGACATCGGTACATTTGAATCACTCTGTATTTTTTCCTATCTATTTTTTCCCAAATTTTTCAATACTATCTTATAAAGGGATAATCACACTGTAAAATGAATACCAAATGGGTCATCCAGGAGCGTATTTAGGGGGTAAAAATCGGATTTTCTTGATTTTTTCCGACAAATTCTATTTTTAACCGACATTATTCCACACTATTTACCCTATTTAGTGATTCTTTATAGGTTTATTTTATCCATTAATTATCTAAGAATACCTCCCACTAATTTAAATCGCTTATTTTTTCGGTAAAGTTATAAATAAAAAGGTTTATTTGCTTCGGGGACATCTAAAATTTGAAAATTTTTGGATTTTCCAAGATTGCCATGAAAATAAAGAATTTCAGTTTATTAACTTGAAATTATTAAGATGATATGTCAAAAATGCCAATGTTTGTTGCAAAATTGAAAGGTTCCTGGACCGATTTCGGCTTAAAGTATACCTGAATACGATTTTAGGAACCTTCTACTTTAAGTCCAGGGATATTTCATTGGATGAGTTACGCATTAAATGCCATTTTTATTGAGTTTTCGATGACTCTACAACACTGGAATTCGCAATGTACTCATGATTGGGTTTGCTTGGGTGGGGTTTACAAGTTTCGAAATTCGCGCGAAATTTTGCAGTTTTAAATCCATTTTTTTGTTAATAAAGACCAAAATAAATGGATAACAGCAACCACCATGAACATTTAATTTACGTAGAGATAATAAAAAAAATATTTCAGATTTATTTGGGTTATATCCATATTCCCTATTCAATAACCTTTACCTACCTCCAAATTGTGCTTAGAGTTTAGTTAAAATTTCAGAGGATTCCCTTCGTATAGCGCTACTCGGCACTTATTGCTTAGACACTGTACTTATAGCTGATTAAAAAAGTTGAGAAAGCCGTGACTATTAAAGCTTGCCACACCAGATATTCCTTACTTATCTCGACAGTCGACCGCTAACATAAGTCGAAGGCAGCGAGAGAAAGAGCATAATTATTGATAATTTTTAAACATCTCTCGTATTGTAACTACTTGTCAACCTGAAGAAGTAAAACAAGTTTGATCCGTAAAATCAAAACACTTCTCACAGGATACAATAATTTATCAGACTCGAATGATATCTACTAGGCCATATATATATATATATATATATATATATATATATATATATATATATATATATATATATATATATATATAGAGGCTTGTTTAAGAAGAGAAGCATTATTTATACTTTTTATTATCGTTTCAACGGTACGGAATGGACCTAAATAAATACGATGATTATATTAAAGTTGCTTAAGCTTGGACCAAAAACTAAAAAACAGTATTAGTGAACATTCGAATCTTTTGGACGTTACCTCAAAATACGTTCATTTGTATGTCTCAGCAGCATCTATCTGCATGTTCATCGTCATACTTTCTCACTCACCCACCGGACTAACTCTGATGTTTTTGCAAATTGATTGAGAGTTTGTCGCCATTTCCAAGTCAGCTTTAAATCGAAGCTGCCTTAAGGTGGAACTGTCCCAAAATTGCTTCATTGACACTTTTCTTTATTTTTTGAAAAATGTGGATTTTCTCGTACCTGTTTTCGATATAAAATGGTGCATTTATATTAAGTTTTAATGGGTCAGTTAGGTATGGTTTAAAGAGAATGTATAGTAATTCCTAACAAACAAATATAGAGACAGCGGTGTAAATCCATAACGGTTCGGTTATTTAAATAAACTACTTAAAATGTCGATTTTACGTCTCGTTAACCAAGTTAAAATCATCAAATCAATAGTAACGATTAAAACTTATTTTAATAAAGCAGTGTCGGATGCGAAATCTTGTTTAGGGGTAGGGGTGTGATAAAAAAACCGTAATTGCCAACGGCTCCAGAATCTTACTAGAGTTTCGGATAATCCCGTTCAAGTGGTACACATGTCACAATCATAAACAAAATTATTTACATAAAAATTAAAACATAGTTCTAACAGCCAACTCCTTAGACCACTTGTGTAAAGGATATAAAACAGCTGTCAAACATATATTGGCAGGTGCACTAGTCAACTTACCCACAAGTCAAAGACAGTTCAATACTTTCCGCTAAAAGGAGTTTGAACTGTAAGTTGCTTACGAACCACAAAGCAAGAAATTTGTCTTTTAATATATTTTATTGAAAGTCAAAGTTTTAAATAAATTTCTAAAATGTATGACATAATAATGATCGTAAATGCATTATATTTTCTCCTATTTTAAAACCTAACTTTCGAACTTCTTGTCGAATTTATAATTGTCCAGGTAGACAGGTTTTACCTTTAATTGTTCTGTTTCACCTGCCGTCGAACGGCTGTTTGGGAGAAAATTACAGGTGCCTCGGAGGGCCTAAAAACCTCGAAAGGTGTTTTTAAAATGAGGTTTCTTATTTTCGAACGTATGCTGCTTTTGATTTCATGTCGACTGTTGACTATAAAATATATTATGTACTTAATTTAATATTATCTTCTTGTTTAAAATAAGGGGCTTTTCATTGTTCAGGATAATATACAAAATTGAAACAGTGATATACTGCATCTATTAAAAATGTAGGGTATGTTTTTTCAAAACTATGCCAGATTTCTAGCACAGAGTGGCAATTTATTCAACTGAGATGCTTGATGGGAACTCATTACAAAAAAATCAAAGTTTAAATATCACTGTGACTGTGCATGTTTTATCCTTATAATTTCTTTTGCTAGGTTATATTGCCGATGATTTTTTATCGCGTGCCTGGTTTAGTTTTTAAGCAATAGCTGAATCTTCACTTGATGAAACGCCTATTTCGAAACTAACATTTTTAGTGACCTTATTTGCAATAAATCTTTTAAAGAATGGACAGGCTGCTTAACAAGTAAAACCCACGCATGATTGGCCAAAAGCAGGTGGGCAGTACTGTAAGAGTCAAGTCAACTAAAATGTGTTAAGAGACTTAAATGTCAATAGGTTCACTGCACTCGGAGAAATATGAGGGCTGTAATTTTACATAACGATAATATGTTGGCTAAGGTAGGCCAGTAGCAGGTAATGGACAGTGTCGTAAAAATGATTTTATTTAAGGTTTTCATTTCTTCAAATTTCAAATTAATTTCCCAGAAGGTATAATAATCGTGTATTATTAAAAATAATAAAGGTGGGTTTAAACAACCAAAACCTGTTTTTAAATCTTTTAATTTAATAAATCAGTAGCATACAGAATTAACTTTTTAGTTTAAACAAAATGGCGCATCCTTCCCCATCGCGACATGATATATTTAAATTCAACGAGTACAATATTCGGCGTTGGCCATCAGTAGCATATCTTTGGCTAAAATTTAATTGAAACTCTCATCTTCCTGTTCCATTAGGAGTATAATCGGAACAATTGTTGGTAAAAATAACTTTGTACACAAATCTGAAACAACAAAAGAGCGATTGACACTTTTATGCTTAAAACAATACGTACGCGCTCTTGCTGGGGGTTTAATAAACAAAAGCCGCATTATTACGCATAATAAAGTTGTTCGTTTTCGTGTTATTTAAATTAAAAATAAACCAGATCCCAAGCTGGGGGCTGTAGACAGCAGGCAGCAGGAGATTAACGAAATATTGTGTTACACATTCAAGTTAAAATCTAAACATGTGTTCGTGTCACAGACCAGCGTCACAGACACAGCCATGTCGCGACCCTGAGGCGTTTGCTTCTAAAAAATCGCATCAGAGAGCTTTTGATAAAGTGCTTTAGGAAGGAGTAAAACAGTCATATTATTGGGGAATTATTATATTGCCACTTTAGAAATATATACAAAGCATATGTGTCTGAATAAAAATAAAACAAAAGAGGTATCAAAAGACCAAAGGCTTTGTTTCATTGCGAGAAGAAATATTTTTAAAAGTTCATTTATAAGCTATGCTTTTAAACAAAAAAAATTATTTACTAATGGACGCATCACTTTAAAGAAAATTTCTTAATATATTAAATAGTTTATGTCAGTATTCTTTTAAAATCCATTCTAAGGTTTTAAAGTTATGGTGACATTATAAAAGCTGATAAAGATTAGGGACCCTTTTAATAATTTACCGTTTCATCATGTTCTTCACTGAATCTTAATGGTGACACATTACTAATATGGTTTTTAACTTTTCCTAGGATATAATCTTTATTTTCTATTATAACGGTACATACCGATAAATGACCAGTCAATCTTAAGTTGTGTTGGGTAATTCAGTTATCCCACCAAAAACATACATCTAAAACAACAGGCCATGTTTTTGGCGATGTTTTTGGTGATAGGGGTGGGGGAAAGCAATTCTTAAGCATTTTTCCCAAGAAAAAATACATCATATATATTGTTGCATTGGTGCTTTAATAAGCTTTCATTTGACACCCTACCCCTACACGATGCCATTGAATTTTCTTTTCCATTTTCCAATTTACCCCCTGAAATTAACCCCTAGAATCAAAATTCAACTTTTTATACGTCACGTCTATAATTGGGGCACCACACTCTATCTTGTGCTAAAATTCAAATTTTTCGAATAATTTCAGAGAAAATCAACTGACAGACACACATAGAACTGATTCCATAAGTATTCCGTTTCACGGAACACTAAAAATAACTGAAATGTAGAAATTATGCCAAGTTCCTTGCCACACGTTATTAGCACTGTTTTGTTAAGCACCAAAAAATATTGCGTGAATTGATAAATTTACAGACCAAACTTGGCAAGTTTCAAGGGTCTCAATATTTTTCTGTGCTTATCAAAACACTGCTAATAACGTGTAGGAAGGAACTTGGCATACTTTTTACATTTCAGCTATTTTTTTCAAATATAAAACACACAGTCCTGACGAGAACTTGACCTATTTTTTTTTACATCTACATGTTTGATGCGATTTCATAGCTTTTTCTTCAGATACTTATAAATCCAAATGATATTTAGTTCTTAGTATAATATGTGTATGTACGTCGACTGCCTGTACTCCGTAACTTTCCGAAGCAGAAGTCGCTATTTCGTGTCAGAATCCGCCATGTTGGATTTTCCGCCATGTTGTATTTTTATTGATTTTTAATTTTTATCGTAATTATTCAAATTTTAAAAACTTTAGCTTTAGCTCGATCGGAAGCACCCTAAATTCTCAGTCAGTGAGTCAATGAATGCCCAAAATTGTGATTTTTGGACACTCGTATCTTGGAAACTTTTCCACCTAGACGTATGAAATTTAGAATACTGCTTCTTTATGGTAGCCCTACCCACCGTTTCAGTATTGTACCGCAAGTGTTACTATCCTCAGAGATAGAGGGAGTCGAAAAGTTCTTGAAATGGTTCGTGTAAATATGGCACAGTGCGCGCGAGGGCGGTTTTGCGAGAACTTGGCCTGACGCACTCTGAGGGCCTTCATTAAAAAAAAAAATTATAATGCATATTCAATGACATGTATCCGCGAAACCTGTTCTAGTACATCTCCCATAATGTGATGATTAGTTACTTTCGATTCGTGGCATTGTCTAGGTTGACAACATGTAATAAATTAATCCAATATGTATTTTACCTACATACGTATGTATTTCTTCTGTCACAAAAGCTTATAAGAAGCCGCGGTGAAATCCACCAATACGAATGGTAAAGAGTGGAAAATTTAGGTTTTCATATTATTCTTCTTATGTTTTTTTCTTAAAACGAATGTTACTAATTAGGCGAAGCTTTACGTAAGGTGGCAAGATTTTTGTTTTCTTTGTTCGCAAAATTATTTCTACATTGGCCAGGTCTTAAATAGGTATACAAATTCTGAGGTTGTCTATTACATGAAAATTTTATATTAGTTCAAAATGTGATAAAGCTTTATCTACACGTCCACCCTGTAAAACATCTACAGCACCACCTATATTTCAAAGACCTTTTGCACCAGCAGCAGTGTCTCAAGAACAGCATAACAGGTGATGTCGACCGAATGGCCGAGGCCTGTTCGGCAAACATCGAGATCCGGCGTACCGGAGCCTGCACGTGAAGTGAAGAGACATCAGTCCCATGCAGAGCTTTTGTGTTGCCGGAGCTGGGCTTTCGACTCCGGGCGGGTCTTGTAAACTCCGGACGCTTTTTACAACACCCGGAGCAAAAGCGTAGGACTACTTTGGAGCTTTGCAAATTTCGTTGTTTTCGATATTAGTGACTGTTTGTGATGACTATAGATATTTGAGAGTATCGAGTTTTTCAACTCTAAGTTGATGTCGTCCAAGCGTTGATTTGCGCGCGTGCTGTGCAGGATTTTCTTACGCTTTCAGCAGGATTTACTAGAAAGATGATCCAATGAAAAGTGACAAAAAGTGCATAGTTCTGAAATGCTTTTAAGCGCACTTAAAGTGGAAAATTATTAGTGATTTTTGTTGCTCTATTGTACCTGAATTAGGATTAACTTTCTATTATGGATATGTTTATTTTGTCTACTTGTAAGTATTGTTTATAAATATTTTAATTGATAAACTTACCTTTCTAGCATTTTTAGACATAATCTGTGTTAAATACATTTTAAAATCTAAAATAATACCCCAAAGAATCTCAAAATTGAGCTTCATATTACCAATGGACTGTTGTATTTTACACTTATTCTGGACATATTAGTGAAGGTTGAGCAGCAGCTGAGTGCGCTGAGGGAAATGTCTTCTGTAGAGCTCAGTTAATATTTTATTGCAAAAGATCACTTAGGGTCAAAAAAGATAGATGATAGAATTGAGAATTGAACATGCGATTTATAAAAACCTTAAAAACTGAAGAGATGTTAAAAGCCTTCCCCATTTGTGGTCGGTTTAGAAAGTCAATTAG
Source organism: Philopedon plagiatum (assembly GCA_963971165.1). Classification (NCBI taxonomy): domain Eukaryota; kingdom Metazoa; phylum Arthropoda; class Insecta; order Coleoptera; family Curculionidae; genus Philopedon; species Philopedon plagiatum. Next base: position 97,987,975 of record OZ020194.1, read on the forward strand.
TAAATAGCAAAACGTCGGATTAAAACACCACTATAAAGTTTAGCGTTTATGGGTTCGCGTGTCTGGAATGTCTGCTTTTCTTGCATTTTAAAATGAAATTATCTTGTTTTGATTGGTTTGTGTCTCCCCATTGAAGTATGCACGGATCATTTAGTATTTCTATTTAAAAATGTGTTTATTTATTTTCTTTTTAATTAGTTGTTTACATCGGTGTTACCCGAAATCGCCACTATAATTACTTGCCCTTAAATTGGCAGCCCAAAATCGCCACGGCTTACAGAGTTACCCGGACACCTATAGCCCAAAATCGCCATGAGCCTTTTATTTATAAGATAATAGTATATATATTTAATAACTTTATAGTTCATAATAATAAAGCAGTGAGAGAGAGAGAGATAGAGAGAGAGAGAGAGAGAGATACTGCACATGTGTGAAGGTATAGTCAAAGATATTCCTTCCTCACTGATGGAAACAATCTGAAAGAATGCTTAGCAAACAACAGCTAGAAATATACTGAATTAAACATTTCTTTTACCCCTATTTACAATAATTTTATTATATTATTACCAAGAAACCATAAAATACATTTCATTTAATTTATTCAGAAGATAAGAGTAGTGGCGATTTTGGGCTATACCCTCTGCAGGTAAAATGTTTGACAATACATTAACAAGGGGTTCGTGGCGATTTTAGGATGTAGCCGTTTACATATCCATCTATTAAAATCATTATAATATGCCACAGCACGCTTGAATGCATGTGAGGTTTTAATGCGTGTAAACTGTAATTTACCAGTAAGTTTGACAGTAAGAGTGTTTTTACGGTCTACAAACGTTCGTGATTTATGGTAGTACCTATGTCGAGTTTTTATCGTTCTTGTTTCCAGATTAGCGTGTAATCTTACGTTAATAATAATAATTTGTTCAGGACCTGGGTTAGATCGTTTTCCCTATATTAATATTCTGTGCCCACTAATGTTTCTCCTCGTGTTTCTCCGTTCAAAGTGATTATGTTTTCTCGTTTTTTATTTTAAATAATTTTCAGTTTATAAATTGTTTTGCAATAATAATCCAAAGAATGAAATTTTTCTTTTATTATTTGGTACACAGTTATAAAAAAAAACAACACAAAAACAAACATTTTACACAAAAATTTAAATTCAAAAGTAAAATTAAATCTTTCTTTGTATTATTTCTGTTGTTTATAAATTTTACACTGAATATTGCCCGAAATTATTGACCGTACTTTTACATGGCCGCGCCAGGATAATGGCAGCAACGAGGAAAATTATTTAGTCGGTCATAATTGGAACGGGCCTACAGACTGCGTTTAATTCAGTTAAGTTGGTTAAGCAGTCTAAACTTAAAATAGTTTTTTGGTGGGAATTACTACTCTTTTCATTCTAAGCCGACATTAATAAGCACAAATAAATTATGGTGCACAACAGACTTCGAGAAAGTTTGTGAGTGCATTTCCTGGCAATATTACATATTCACAAGACAACAAAAAATTTACTTAACCATATGGGGGCACCGTAGTGCTCCCGCCCCCGTCCCCGCCAAATTCGAGTCATACTACCGAACGCCCTTTTCTGCCGCGTTGGAAAAGGTTATAGGTAATGGCTCAAATTTATTTTGTAGGGAACTCCTATCTGACCACCCTACTGGTTCCTATTCGTAGCTGCTTCACTTGGGCCTCTTAAAAAACTATCAGGAGTTGTTGACAAGAAAGTAGATTAAACGGTGCTGGTTATCAACTACTAGATCTAAGCTTTTGTAAAACTCAATGAGTACCTTAGTGCATTAAGAAGTAATTTCAGTTAAGGAAAATCTCTCCTAAAATAAACTATAAAAGTTTCTTACAAATCTCTGCTTGTGTGCACTACCAAGATCTTGTTTTCGGTGAATGCCAACTAGCTTTCAATGCTAAATCCTTCGAAAATAGGTTAGGATGTCTTTTCAACAGACAGAAATACTTAAGAAACAATAATTTTGATTTTAAGTTTATGATTTCGTTCTGAGCATTCATTTTTATGATCCGAACCTCAAAGAGGTCAAACTTTTGTGGTAAAGCTCTGTCATTCTGCCTGCACATGTATGTGTCTGCCTCTTAAAAATATTTGACGTATAAAATATATAAAATATCTATTACGTGATTTTATAATATTAGGTATACATAAGGGTCAAAGTTAGTAATTTTCTTAGTGGAAAATTAAGCCTAAAAATTAATTTTAAGCTGAATATATCGGCAATGTAATTTTACGAAAATTTGGTAATTAAAAAAATATTGCTCGTTTAAGAATTGAATAAAACGGAGTAATTAAAATTTAGTTTAAGGAAGGGGTGTTTCGGAAAATGTAAATCAATTTTTAGCTTTAAACAAATCAAAATTAGTTCTTATTAATCATGAATACCTAAATAATTTCAGATTAGTTTAATCCTCGGTTTAGTCAATCAAATCAAATCGCATTAGAATTTTCTTATAATTATTTAGAAAATGTGATGTACCTACATAATATATAAATAATGGTGGCAGTAGACAATGTAATATCTTGTATAGCAGGTGAAAAAAACCACAAAAAGATCGGTTAAAAAGGCCAGTATCCGGTGGTGTTCCCTTTCACCTGTCGCACTAGTAAGGGTTTCAATTTTTAAGGGACATCAGTCACAGTAAATGCCTGTCTTGACACAAAGTAGTTTTGTTATTTTCTTTTTTTATTACATCCTGTCTGTCAAGACGGATATAAAATTTGGTACAACATGGGAGGGGAGGGTGAGAAATCTCTTGTCAATACCATAGTAATCATCTCAATCGACGTGAAACAAACATAATCAACTCAATATTTATGAAATATTCAGTTGTCGAATTCTTTGATCGAAAATTGTGTCCCCGAAGTACATAATATGTATTGCCTGCCATATTTTTATTTACAGCGTTATTTTTATTTATATAAAAAGAAAACTTGTGTTACTTGGCCATTTTATTAATTATTGTTGTCAAATATGTATAGCTATTTGAAAAGAGTTTTTAGGTTTGTTCGTTTGTGATGCACGAAACTGCGCTAACCTACACTTTTTTATTTGTAGGACACCTATTAAGTAGATAAAGACAGTGCAGGTTTGTATAGTTTCGTGAAATATCAACAGACGAACCTTTTACAATGGAACTTTTATTGTGAAAATACCGAGGGGTTAACCACTTCGCGCAATACTGTCACAAATCAGCCGCAATCCTGCGAAATCTCAGCGCAATCCGTGGAAATCCCAAAAATCTGCGAAATCAATGCGCAATCCCGCGAAATCTGCGAAATCACTGCGCAATCCCGCGCAATCATCGTGCAATCCCGCGAAATCGGAGCCGATATAACGCGACGGATGACGTCATCATGGCGTTAACCAATCACAGTGCGTTACATAGCTCAAGGTTTTTCGAGAATTTTCTAACGTATACGACTACGACATCAGCGCGGTTTAATTGACGGAGACGGACGGCAGCAAAACTCGCCTGTTATACTGAATAAATTAGTGTTCTTTAAATATTGGATTTAGTTATAGATATTAGCAGGTAAGTGTAACATATGAGTTATTATACTACTCTGGTTTTTAAATAAATAATACCCTCAAACAGAATAAAAATAAATATGCCTAGCAACAAACAAGAAAAAAGGTCGCCTTTCTAGTGATCGATTACTAAGATGCAAAAGTATGGGTGCACCTAAAAACCTAAAAACTAGTGAGGCCACTAAGAAACTAAATTTGAATTCTTTACGAAAAAATCGAGGAAAAAATAAAACTTTGGACAAAAAATCTTTAAATTCAGACAACTCTTTAAGTAGTGGTAACTCAAGCGATGACTATTCTGTTCACAGTGAGTTCGAAAATGAAAGCTTCTCCGAAGGAGAAGAAACAAAGGATCATATTAGTAAAATTCCTATAAATCCCGAAGCCTATTATGCAGTTTGTTACAAGACCTGGTATATTGGGCGGGTTGTAAAAAAAATAGATGAAGAAACTTGCGAAATAAAATTTTTAAAATGTGATTTAGATAAGTATGTTTGGCCTAGAGAGCAGGGGCGTGCGGTCCATGGAAGCATTGCTTCCCCTAAAATATAGAGGAATAAAAGTCAAATAAAATCGTCATAATTTCTTTAATTTTTGATTTCATAAGAAATTCATCTCATCCTAAATAAATAGAGGTCAAGCAAGCCTCCAAAAAATAGTGGGCCTTGAGCGTTACCCACCAAGTTAAATATGCGGCAGAAAAGTTGAGAAAAGACAATAACACATTACTCTGTCTTTGTCGTACTAACAACAGTGCAGCCAGTGAGCCAGTGTCTTCTTCATACGTCTCCCGTCTTTCTCCCCTCATCAGAGATGATCGCGCTATCGCGCACTGCACCGTGATCTCGCCGCCTTCCATATGCGTGTATTTGAATCTTGAATTGCTGTTGCTTATTGCCGTAGATAAACAAATTTCGGGGTCAAATGCAAACGTGGAGAGTTCAAGTTGCGGGCGGTTTGCTACCGAATAAGCAGTTACTCCGATTGATTAAATCCATTTTTTAGGTGGCGATTCCGTCTCGATCAGCTGATTTCCAGGAAAATCATGTTTCGGCGGTTGAAAGTGTTCAAACTGTTCAGTTGTGTAGATGGTTGGTATGATATTTGTTGGACAAACAGTTTTCTTCGCAGAGTTTTATTGAAAAATTAAAAGCAATGCCTGCAATGAAAAACATGACTACCAAAATTAACACTTGCACGCGACATTTCAATGCTAATAAATCTTTGAGCAGTATGAGTTCCTAAAAGGTTGTGAGATCAAAAATAAACTTTTTTTTGGCTTTGTTTACTTTTTGTGAATGAGGAAAACGGTGTTTGGACTAAAAGTGGTTTTGGGAATTTAAATAATTTGCATAAAGTAGTGAAACGGCATATTATGTCTAAAACCCACTTGTAGGCCGTTATCAAAGAAAAAGTTTTCACACAAAATGATAGAAGAATCCAATTACACTATAAATAGGTAAGTTTTTAAAAATTGCTTCCCTTCTCCCAAATTTCACCGCACGCCCCTGCTAGAGAGGAGGAGAAACAAATAGTTCAAAATAAGTTTATATTTTATGGTCCCATATCACTACTAGGTAATGAACCTTTTCAGCTAAACAGAAGCGACAAAATTAAAATAGAAGCAAAATTTAAAATTATAAAAAGGACTTGAAGGACCTTCTTTAGAATTTTTTTTAATTATAAAATACCAGTGTTATTTTTGATATTTGACTTACCTACTCTATGTTTGATTTTTGTAAACATATATTTTTTTTTGCTAAATAAATATTTTGATATTTTTCTGTATAAAATTAAAAGTCTGTTAATCCAATGACTCCCTATAAAAGTGTTAATGATCATAATTTTTATTAATTATTTCTAATAATTATATCTCATTATTATTCCCCCATACAAGTGTTCCTAATTTGGAAAACCTCAGGGGTCTTTCATAGGCTTGTTAAAATGATTTAAATCTTATTTTTTGTGGCTCATACAAATAATAATATAAAATTAACAAAGAAAAACCCAAATAAAATATCAAGTAAAATAATGATACTAGCAATAAATATTACTAAAAAAAAATTATTAAACCTACTGGTAAGTTCTCCAGGCAATCATGAGAAATACCCGCGAAATCTTACGCAATCACGCGAAATCCCGTACAATCATGCGAAATCATTGGAAATCGCGCGAAATCTTGCGCAATCACGCGAAATCCCGTGCAATCATGCGAAATCCTTGGAAATCGCGCGAAATCACTGATTTGTGCAATACTGTCACAATTTTTACCCTAGTGGTTAACCCCTCGGAAAATACTGCCAAACTACGAAATTATTATCTCGAACCTGAATAAACCAACTTGCGTCCTACAACAGTTTTTTTCCAGTTCGAAAAGTTAAGACTTTCTTTAAATAAAACTTTTTTTGGCCAAAACTTTTATAATGACTTTTTAGTAAAAAGTAGCCCTGTCGACGTGTCGGTCTATATAAGTAAAACTTTGAGGTTAACTTTTAATCAAAACAACCTTCGTTCCCCGTTTTACTTCCAACAGAGACAAGTAAATGCCATTTAAAAAGGGTTTATCCTGGCCCTAAATAGCGCTAAACTTAAGCTTAAAGTTAATAGCAAAGTTTTAGATTGGCTTTACTGACATACAGTCACCCACTTTATTGTTTGTTTTGGTAAATGGATTATTCTGGTTTAAGCATGTAATTCGTTCGTCTAATTTAAAAATTGTAATATTATGTATTCTAAAATGACTATTAGGAACGAGCGGTTTTCCAAAACGAGTCAGTTCACATTGCCATTAATTAAATCGAATTAGAAGTAAACATTAAAAGCAGTCACAATTTTTTTCTTTTACGTTTTAATAGTCATTTAAAACTCTGAAATATCTTGGCTTGTTCATTTTAAAACCCAATAGTAGGAAGGAAACCCAAAGGATTTGAACAACTTTAATAATAAGACGTGAAGGTGAGACTTTCGGTAAGACGTTTTTGCGAAATATAAAAACAGGTGCAGCGTAGTAATACACAGGGAAGATGTGTCACACCAACTGTATAGAAATTAATTTGGAGATTTCAGGTATGTGACAGCTTCAAGACGAACTAATCCATAATAACGTCATTTTTACATATTTTGTTTAATTACAGTGTTTTGGCTTACTCACAACCAAATGGCGACGCATTGATTTTATAAGCGATGATTTAAGTTTGTAATGTATGGTGTACGACCATAGACATTATGTGTACGACGCTCAAGTAGTTTCGATAAACGATAAGAAATCAACGTCTTTATTTCAAACCTTTTCTAAAGTCCATTGTCACAAGGCAGGAACCCTCAAAATATACCTACACTTCATGTTATTATTTGCTAGGTAGAAAACAACCCTTGAGGCAATGTAATTTCGGTTATTACCTTTATATACGCATATCCCCCGCCTCATGCTCCATCATGTAAATTAAACAGCACCTTTTATTTTCTTGGCCCTTATTGTGCTTTACCGGGAAATTTTAAGGGCTCGTTTTGTCAGAGCTTAACCGAAGCTGAAACCGTTACATGTGGCTGAAAGCTACATTACGAAGCCCCACGGCAAACTCTTCGTTGTTCCACGGATTCCTTAAAAAATGTAAATGTGGCTTGCAATTAGACAAAAAGAGCGGTGAACAATACTTTTATAAAATTCTTTAAATAATAATGAAGGATAAATGGGAAATAAAAGTTCAAATAGCTTTAAATTGGTTTACTGAAAGTTCTATTCCCGAAATTATGAGTTGATGTTAATTTACTTGAAGAGCGATCTGGTAAATAAGTACAGCACTTAGGACCCTAACAGATTTAATTTTTTTTCCTAACTTTAATTCGTAGAAAATTAACAACGTAGCTATGACATCATTTTAATTTTTCTTCACTAGCGAAAATGTTAAAAAACGCATAAATAGCAGGTTCGGTTTACAAACCTGACATAAATTAAAACATTCCCCTAAATTTACTTCTTTCTGGCCGAGTTCGGGTTGCAGCTGTAAACAACTAGATGCAAAATTACCGCCGCAACATATTTACTTTGTAACTACAACAACGTACTTCTTTAAATTAAACCGGAACGGTAAAATATTTAGCAGGAATAAACATTCTCTGCTACTGCAGCAGCGCCCTGGTTTTGCTTATGCATGCAAATAGGTATTTAAAATAATTTCGATTTTGTGTTATATTTCATAAGAAAACGTCACGGCCCTTTATATAATACATTTATTTTATTAGTTGGCTGCGTAGCAGTAATTATGAATAATTCAAAATACACGACTTATTACATCACTTCTAGTTTGGAGAGAAATAGATCCTGCTATTTTGGAGGAATACGAGTAGTACCATATTGGACTACAGTAGGACAGACAGTAGAAAAACTAACATGCAACAGTGAGGAATTCGTAGACGGAAACCGAAATATACAAATAAAAAGTGAATTATAGGATACCACGGGAAAGGGAGAAGCAAAAAGACTTTAGATTAAAACATTAAAATTTAAATTTGTGTATTGTGCAGAAGCTCTAGCGAATTTAGTAGATTAATGGGAACCGGTCGGCATACATTTCTTACAATGACACAAATATAGAGATTTTGTATTGACAGAAATATACAAATTATGAACATAATATTAATATTTTAGAAAACTTAACACGAGACTTAACAGTTGTCTAGAGGTGTTAAAGCTGCTAATAACACATACGCCGCTATATTTCACCCTTGGCTGTTCCTAACAGAACAACGAGACGCGCATTACGTGTGCATCCCTTTACTGTCCAGCTACAAAAGTCTACAACACCCTACTTCTCTCGCTCATTCATATCTAGCGTCTCCAGATTATGGGACAAATTGCCTGCAGATGTTTTCCCTTCTCCTCCCAACCTTGAATCCTTGAAATCCCGTGTCAATAGATTACATTTCCCTTCAGACGTCCACGGTACGTTAGTACTTAGGCTTGCATGGGTTGACTCAAATAAAAGAAAATAATCACCGTAACACCATAGTTTTAAATAAATTGAAAATGAAGCTTGAAAATTTAATTAATTAATTTATAATATCCTTAATGAGTTTGTATATTTTTCTTATACAAGTACACGAAAGCCTTGAAAACTATATATTTTGTTTATCAACCTTTGTTCCAAATCCCTCACAACTTCCCACTGGAAGATTACTTACTTCCACATTATAAATAGTCTAAAGTCTGCATAGACTTTTTACCCGTAGTTTAGTTTTAGAGCCTGTTTAAATTACGTTTATCCCAGACAAGGTATATAAAATGCCATGGAAAATTTACTTTGATAAGAAAATGTTAACGGCTAACTTTTAAATTAAGTAGTTTCTTCTAGAAAATATGTCGAAAGTTTATTTTTTGTTAAAAAAATTAACGGAAAATTATAGACGGTTGGCTGCCGCAAACCATTTTACAAGCTTTTATTTAACTTCACCTGCTATGTATGTATGTTAGTATGTTTAGGTCAAATATTGCAATCAAAATTTCGACTAGTTCTAATTAAGCTAGAGTTATGAAATTTTGTACACGTGTATAAGACCGGTATATAGTACGAGTATATTTAATATTGTTCTAAATTAAATATGGCGGCCGTCCTAAGATGGCGGATTACCTTTTTCTTTACAATCGCCTTGATATGGGTATCAAATGAAAGGGTTTGACGAGTAGAATGCCATAAGCTATGTGACGTCATTCTAAACCCAATGTGGCGGCCGCCACAAGATGACGGATTACCTTTTTTTCACAACCCCCTTGACATGGGTATCAAATGAAAGGGTTTGACGAGTAGAATACGATAAGTTATGTGACGTCATTCTAAACCCAATATGGCGGGCGCCACAAGATGGTGGATTACCGTTTTCTTAACAGTCCCCTTGATATGGGCATTAAATGAAAGGGCTTGGCGAGTAGAATACGATAACAGGTAAAATTTCTTTCATAGGTTAACATGTAACTAAAACTTTAAAAATAAAATCTTGTAAAAAATACTTTTTAAAAACAACCTTTTATTATTTAGATGTACTAAAACGAAATAAATAAGTATAGTTTTTTCATTGTGGCAATGCTAAATCCTATTTATAAGTGGGCGTGGTTCGCGTGGGTGGATCCTAATAAAAGTAGTATCAAAGTTATCACTGAAACACATGTAATATATTATGTTAAATTTATTGTCTTAAAAGCTTGTCGCGTGAATAGAAAAGAAAAAAAATACATGCTTAGGTGTCTACTTACAATTTGTGCCAAACAAAATTAATGCCTGTATGAACTTTTCGCGCGCTACAAACTTTTAAGACAAAAAATATAACAATATATTATATCTGGTTCAGTGATAACTTTGCTACTACTTTTATTAGGATTCACCCACGCGAACTACGTCCACTTATCCATAAATAGCATTTAGAATCGCCACAATGAAAAATCTATACTTACTTATTTTTTTCGTTTCAGTACATCTAAATAATAAAAGCTTGTTTTTAAAAAGTATTTTTACAAGATTTTATTACTACAACTATTAGCAGACGTAACACAACGTGATAATATGACCCATATTCAAAATGTCTGCAAAATGAGCATTTACTCAACCTACAAACCGGAGCTAATACCAAGCATTCGACAGACACGTAGGTAAAGCCATAGTATCTTTAAATATAAGTCTTATTCTGTCCCTTCTTTTTTTATGATATTTATTTTCACCATTCTTTTGTCCCTTTTTCCTTTTCTATAGTCTAGGTTTCACGCAGTATCAAGCATCATAGATCTTTCTAAAATTCTGTCCTATCTGCTGCATCTAAATTGTAAAAAATACAACTTTTTTGTGATGACCTCCCCTATGAAGTCTGTAAATTGTACACAATCAAATTAATCTAAAAATACCATCAATTTCTGAGGCAATCTTCAGGTTGCATTCTTGATTCTGGCGCGTTTTGAGGGCATCACCACATGCTTCTCTTTAAGTAAAATACAATAAGCCTTCTTTTGTCTCTCTTTTACACCTTTTCTAATTTAATTTCACTGTCAACTTTTTTCTTGAATATAACAAAAAACGTTGCCGAAACTTACATTGCCATAAAAAGAAGGGTCCTAAAAGCACTGAAATACTGCAATGAATGTTAATAAAAAAAACTGCGTGAAGCAGATGTTCCGGAAAATAAAAGAGACATTTTCGCCTCCGTGGCGCTTGTTAATTTCTTTTGGAATATCGACAGTAACCACTAATTTATTACGGTAATGTTGAGAATAATTTTATTTTTAGCGTTTCGCATTGAAATTGAGGAAAACGATATCAGCACCGTATCTGTTTAGTTGTGCGATGCGAAGCAAAGTGATACCAATAATAGCAGTAATTATTGTAGACAATGTTTGTCGTAAAAATTTGTTACATTGGCGTAAAGGTCTGAGATATTTTCTCCCAGTAATAAACCTGACAGACTAACTAACCAGGCTAAACACATTAAGCCTCTGTTTTTTGTTTCAAAACTTTAGCAATATTTGCTACAAATTTCTGAATTTCATTTAAGAAAGCCTTAATCGTCTTCTCGGTGTTCTAAATGTCTAGGCGCTTTATAGTCTAATATTACTTTCTTCCACACCATAAGTAGTTTAACATCTAGGAAGTCTTCTGCTTACATTTAACTTTATCCTGGTACGACGTAGCTAAAAAAAATCGTAGTCGAATTTATTCTGACAGAGAATGTTTAAGATAGAGGAAAGAAAACGTGCAGGGGTTTCATTGCTACGGCAATTTTTGTTTAAAATTGTGATATCCTGTGTGATTTTTTAACATGTTAGTATGTCAGCAACGTGAACCCCCCAGCGGTGGTTACTATTTAATTTTAAATTTAAATTTATCAATTCAATAATTGATAAATTTGCAGACCAAACTTGGCAAGTTTTCCAGGGTCTCAATATTGCTCAGTTCTTTATTGAAAAGTTACCAAGTTTGGTCTATAAATTTATCAATTCACACAATATTTTTCTGTGCTTATCAAAACACTGCTAATAACGTGTTGGCAAGGAATTTGGCATTATTTTTACATTTCAGTAATTTTTTCCAGATAACAAAACACACAGTCCTGACGAGAACTTGGTCTGTTTTTTCACATGTATGTTTTTGGTGCTGGGATTTCATAACTTTTTGTCCAGATACGTATAAAACCAAATGATATTTAGTTATTTATTAGTATAATGTTTATACACCGACTGCTGTACTCCGTAACTTTCCAAAGCAGAAGTTGCTATTTCGAGCCAGAATCCGCCATGTTGGATTTTTCGCCTTGTTGGATTTTATTGATTTTTGATTTTTATCGTAATTATCACCTTAAATCCTGTCTATATTCTAAATTTCAAAGCTCTAACTCGATTGGAAGTACCCTAGATTTATGATAATCTATCAGTCAGTCAGTGAGTCAGTGAATGCCCAAAATAATAATTTTTGGACAGTCGAGTCGTATCTTGGAAACGACTCCACCTAGGCGTATGAAATTTGGAATAGTGCTTCTTTTTGGTAACCTTAACTTCCCTGAAAAAATTCATTCCTGTAACGCAACTAGCCTCGGAGATAGAGGGGGGTCGAAAAGGGCTCGAAATGGGTCGTGTAAATATGCACAGTGCGCGCGAGGTCGGTTTTGCGAAAACCTGGCCTGATCACGTAAAATATCACCACACAACAAAATTACGCCATCAGATTTCTCAATGAATCAGACGACGCACCGTTATAAATAAATTTAAAAACATGAAAATAATGGTATCTATACTTGATTCGAAATCAGTGGTTAGTACCTACGTGTTAATTTCGTAAATGTTGAAAATGTCCGCCATTCTCCTGTATACAGTAGACAACAGTTGTTGGGCGTGGCCAACAATGTCTGAAGTGATTCTAGAAATCTTAACATTCGAGCTGGGCCTTGTCAATTTGTACGTAGTTTAAATGTTCGCATAGAGAATATCCAATGGTGGTTGATAATTCGGGTGATCTTGGGATCCATTTTTTCCAGGAAACATTTCATGCAAAATGAAAAGTATCTACAAGTAATTCATTCAGAATGAGGAAGAGCCCATCACATTTTTTCTTGTTAAAGCTGTCAGTCAGTGGTCAATACAATTAAGACAAGGTTTTTTATGTCCCGAAAAACGCTTCGTTAGAATATATCTAAGCAGACAAATTTATCTGGTCCTGTCTCCCTGTACAGCGCTTTGTTTCAACCCATAAACATACCAAAGTCAAGGAACTTTCCCATTGCAGCTTAAATTTATCCTGTTTAAATTACGCTTGTTTCAAGAATGGTACTATATAAAATACTTTAGGGAATTTACTCTGATAAGGAAATTTAAAGCTAGAGTTTTAAATTAGTTAGTTTTAAGAAATAAGATGTTCTGCGTTTAAAACTTAGTCATGGTTTTATGTTCCTTACAAGATAGTTTTTTTCCTAACATTCTTGATAGCAAAGAACCATTCAAATTTATTGACATTTTTATACATAGAGATAGCTCCTTCTTAGGCCTTTCGAGTTAGTCTATTCCTATTTTAATTACACTGTCACAATCTTTTTTTAAAAGAAAAACTAATTAAATTTACAGTTTTAAAAAACATAAAATATTGAAATAAATGTAAATAAAAACGGGTAGACATTCGCCGGGGATAAAAAGTACAATCTTAGGTACCTGAACACCGTGTCTGTTAACTGATTTTAAAGTTTCCATATTTGATTGGCTCATTTTTTAAAGAAATATCTGGAGATAATTTTGGCATGTAAATTATGGGACGTATATATTATAACGTAAAATCCATTCGTGCCAAATTTTTATTCTTAAAACAGTTGTTTCGAAATGGCCACTTGCAGATTTCATTTAAAAAGAAAGTGGTCTTTATGAGATCGGATTAAGAGAAATTAATAAATAACATTAAACACACTTTTCATTACTTATGTCTAAAGGGCGGAATATATGCAAAATGCATATAAATGCATATTTTGCACATATTTGTCATTTTTATGACTAACTGCATATTTCGGTAAAAAACGCGTTTTTAGGCATATTTTTATATTTTTCCGTGTTCTTTTATGCAAAGATTAATAGCACATGCGGTCGATCCTTTGGCCAAAGGATATTTTAGGTCACAAGTTCAGGTAGTTTACCCAGATGGTGAACAATCTGGTATTTATATTTTTATTGTAGGTCAGGTATAGGAGTTTCAGGAATTCCCAACTATTATTAAGCAGACATGATACTTGAACCAATTATTATATTTATCCCTAATAAAACTAAATGGGTCCGAATATTGGTTAGTTTAGTTGTTCAGTAAATGTTGGTCTGTCAGTGTGTAAATATTATTTCAAAATGTCTAAAATGCTGAAAATATCTTTGTGGATTAAAAATTTTCCGGAGTTTGAGTTTAGTGGAGATAAAGTATTTTGCAAAAGCTTGTGCAAAAATTATCGTTTGTGAAAAGAAGTTTCAAATTAATCAACACTTGAAAACAGCAATGCATATAGCAAAGTCAGAAAAAATGAAAACTCGGCCTATTCAGCAATGTGTGAAAACCGCATTTCAAAATGTTGAGGACAAATCAAAATCTGAAAGGGTTGTGTTTCATCAAGACTTATGCAAAGCTTTAGTCGCAGCGAACATACCTTTGAAAAAACTTCAAAATACACAATTCAGAGAATTTTTGCAAAAATATTGTAACCAGAACATCCCAGACGAATCTACGCTTAGAAAAAAGAATGTTAGTGATACGAGACCGTAATAGAAGAAATTAAGGTTTCACTTGGCGATGAATATTTTTATATAATTGTTGATGAAAGCACAGATGCTTGTGGTCGATATATTGCACATCTAATGATCGGAGCACTTCAAGAAGATGAGCCAAGTAGACCCTATTTAATATCTTCCAAACAATTAGACAAAACAAATAATGTGACCGTAACCCGATTTATTCAACAGTCTCTCTCAAGTTTTTTCTTGCCAAACGCGGTCCCAGTAGAAAAATGTTTAGTATTTTTGTCTGATGCAGCACCGTATATGGTTAAAGTAGGCCAAAACTTGAAATTATTTTACCCGCATATGACACACTTAACATGCGTTTTACACGGACTAAACAGAGTAGCAGAGACTATTAGAAATGGATATCCTTTAGTGAACAAGTTAATTTCAAATGTGAAAAAAGTGTTTTTGAAGGCACCTTTAAGAGTGCAGTTGTATAAGGACAGATTGCCAGGAGTTAGTTTGCCTCCAGAACCTGTAATTACTCGGTGGGGAACATGGATTAAGGCGGCAATATTCTATGCAGAACATTTCGAAGCTATTAAAGAAATAGTTTTAAGTTTAGAGGACAATAATTCTCAGTGTGTAGTTGAAAGCCAAACCATGTTTAAAAATGTAAGTGTAGCTAAAGATCTGGTTTTTATTAAAGTCAATTTTGGATTTATACCAAATTTAATAACGTCCTTAGAAAATAGAAATTTAACTTTAAGAGAATCTATAAATAGTGTTGATACTTTTTGCGAGAAATGTAAGGAGGTTCCCGGAAATGTAGGGAGCATAGTTAAAAAAAAATTGATTGCCGTTGTAGAAAAGAATAAGGGCTTCAAATATTTACAAGCAGTGAAGAGCATTTATGATAGTAACCCATCAAACGAAGTTATGCCTTGGCCTTATACTTTAATACCTAAATTACAGTACTGCTCAATTACATCAGTAGATGTTGAAAGAAGTTTTTTTTATATAAGCATATTTTTACAGACAGAAGGCAAAAATTTTTATTGGAAAATTTTGAGAAATATTTAGTTATTAATTCATTTTAGACCATAAGTTAAAATGTTTTTTAGCATAGTTTTATTTTACCATATTTTATAGCCTTTTTTTATTTTTCTCAAAATAAAAAGTTTTTTAAAAATCCTTGTGTGTTTCTTTCACCATTTGACATATAAAAATTACGGCATATTTTTGCATATCTGACACAAAATTATGCATATTTCAAAAGAAAACGATGCATATATATGCGCATATTTTCATTGAATTTGAGTGCATATATTCCGCCCTTTACAAGTCTGGTCTTGAGTTTGGTGTTGGCAATTAAAACATAATTTTTTGAAAAACTGGCACTTCTTTCTGTAGAGTTCTATGATGTTAATTAAGGTGACGTAGTAAAAGGGGCGATTCTCTGGATGAAATTCCTCCCGTAGAACAAAGCAGTTCACTTTATTATTTTTGAATTTGCCCCCTGTTTCCATTTTTAACCGACTCTACGAGGAGGTTATCAATTCGACCTGTATGTGTCATTTCTTTTATGTTTGTTTACGCATAATTATTCTTGAACGAATGAACCGATTTCGATAAAAATATTTTTGTTTTGTAGATGAGTTCTCCCGAATTGTCCCATTTTAAGGGTTTTTTCCTGAAGTGAGTGGAAACCTAAAAAATGCGGTGCGTTGCGTGTGTGCTTCGGAATGGCGGCACCGACTTCTATAATTTTTTTTTCGTTGTGTTTAGCATGACGGTCCGGTGGTCCTGTTGGTATTTGACTTTAAAAAGTAATAAAGGGTAGGGGGTGAGAAGGGTAAAACAAGAGCGGCTGAGAATTTTTCCGAAAATGTTGTGTTTCGGGGGTATTGAGGTGTCAGGAAATCTAATTTTGTCTAGCTGATGTTAAAAAAATAACCGGAGGGGGGGGGATAAAAAGGACAGACTGAGAAATTGTCCAAAAATGGTAACTAATGTGTCATTTTCGGGGTTATTGAGGTCAGAAAATCTAATTTTGTCTAACAGGTGTTAAAAAAATTAACGGAAGGGGAGGGGGATAAAAATGAGTGACTTGGGATTTCTTCAAAAATGTTAACTAACAAGTCAATTTCGGGGTTATTATTGTGTAACTAGGCTAGCGAAGTCACAATATCAAATCTTTTCTAACAAATGTTAAAAGAAATAATGGTATGGGGTCGGGGGGATAGAGAGAATTAAAACAGCTGAGAATTTCTTCAAATATGTTAACTAATATATCATTTTCGGGGTTATTGAGGCCAGAAAATTTTATTTTGTTTAATCGATGTTAAAAAAATTAACGATGGGGGGGGGGGGGGGGGATAAAGACGTGCGACTGCCAATTTCTCCAAAAATATACACTAACTAGTCCCTTTCGAGGTTACTAAGGTAAAAAAATGTAATTTTGTGTATCAGTTGTTAAGAAAGTTGCCGGGGGGGGGGGTGTAATAAAGAAATAAAGAGGTGCGACTAATTTCTCTAAAAAGGGTAACTAATGGGTAATTTTATGAGTTATTAAAGTTCAAAAAGTAAAGTTCATATAACGGATGTAAAAAAAATTACGGCTGGGGAGGGGGGAAAGGAGCTTTAGAAATGTTAACTATTTCGTTTTCGGCGTTACTCAGGTCTGAAAATGTAATATTACGTGAACATTACAAATTTAAAGAGGAGGGGATGAAATCAAGGGGGAGGGAGAACTAAAAAGAAAGAAATGTATTTTTTAAATTAACCGACTTCACAAAAGGAAAAACACTAAAAAGTATGAAACCATATTTTTACGTATTTATAACTGTGGTTGATGGTAAACTTAATTTTGTTCAAAGTTGGGTAACTTGTACATAGAAGTTCTAAATTTTGAAATCGGCGCAATTTCACAGTATAAGGATCCGTAATAATAATTCATAAACAATTAGTAAGAAGTTGCGCTTACTTTTAGGAACTTTTGTGTACAAGTTACTAAAAGTCCAACGCAATTGGGCTCAGTAATAAATAACTAGAAATATTACTCTTTATTAACAATTAGTGTATTATCATTAAGGATTCTCATTATAGTTTAAAATTGCGCCGACTTCAAAGTTCAGAACTTCGGTGTACAAGTTACCTAACTTAAAAAAAAATTAGTTTACCATCAACCACAGTTATAAATACGTAAAAATATTATTCCATACTTTTTAGTGATTTTTCTTTTCTGAAGTCGGTTCATTTTTGTGAAAAAAAAATCCATAAACTAAATCCTTCAGAAACAATTTTATAAGTAAGACCAGAACCCTTTAATCGACGTTTTTCACTTGGCTGGTACTAATTGCTACCTGTGACCAGAAACAATAACACGTTCATTTTTTTATTTAGAAACAGTTTAAGTTAGTCTTTTTACAGCTTGTTATTCGCTGTATTCCCTTAATATGAAGGAATTACGCGGCGCCACATTCTATATTTTTAATTCCCGAAAATGTAGCATTACATTAACAGAAACCTGAGTAAGAAAATTAAAATATTGTTACCTTTATTAAAGGATAATGAATAGTACTATATAATAAATCGAAGCATCAAAATTATATTCGCATATCACAGCCATAGTACTCAAGATCCCATTCATGGTCATTAAATTATTGCGAAAGTTATAATAAGAGGTTAAAAAAGACGGGCCTCTCCCATTATGTTAAAAACCAAAATTATACATTATTTTTAAACTCCCACCGATAATATAATTGTGTAAGTCCATGAAAGGAAGAACTACATTATTATTTGATTTATCATTTAGAAGAAACCATTTACTATATATATAGCATCTTTCAGATTCTCACATTTACACCGGTTCTGTGCCTCCGGTCCTCCGGAGCACACAGGATGTGAAACCTGTTTTAAAAAAAAACATTTCCGTTGATTTTTTAAATCTTCTCTATTATCGATTCATGTGGTTGAACAACTTAAAACGTCGAGCCAAACAGGCCTTAATATCCATTGTAAATAAGCATTCTCAAGTTAATATGTTTATGCTCTTTATAAGACTTAAATCTGATTACGTCCCTATTCGTTAGCCTTAAATTGCTTTGTTTTAATTATACTGTTAGCGCTGCTCTTGAAAGGAACTGAGAAGTGTTACGAACTATACGTCGACCTAAAAGGTGATGAGACAGTAAATACCTACGGTAGTAAATGAGGAAAAAAACGGAAACCCGGAAGAAACGTAGACATTAGCTCAACCTATCCTATATCTTGCGAGCTGGATTGTGTAAATTTTCAAATAACAATATTGACACCTACCATAAGAACCTAACAAAAAATCAAAAGTGAAAATATAATTAAGTAAGCATTGTTAGTTAAATACGAAATTTTTAACATACATAAGTTAATGCTTTTAATGACAAAGAAGGAAAAAATACTGACATTGTCATGTATTGTATAGTTCACGAAATTGGGTGCTCAAACTTATTCCAAATCCTCCTGAATATTACTTTTCATCTGATTATTTTTATTCTTAGTGATCCAAATGTATGAAGGAAAAGCAGCTACAGTATGTACTCCAATTTTTCCTATTACCTACCTACTTGTTTACTTGCTAGAGTAAACTTAGAAAATAAAAAAGGAACACTCTAAATTTATGTTTATACTGCTACAAAAATAGCGTAAACTAGAAATTCAAAGCCATAGAGCAATCTCGCGGCGAAGGAAAATATAGAGCATTAAAGTAAATAGCGGCGATATTTCTCCAAAGGATAAACACCGGAGAATGGACGTGCACCAGAATTGGTGGGCCAATTTATCCTTAATAATATACGGACGAGTCCGAATTGGCCCACAAATTACATTTTAAACAGGTAACAGGAAAGCGGTTCATCGAGTAAACAAATAAATCGATTAAATTTAAGAAAATCAAAGTAATGTGGCTATTAGTCGCTCCTCTGCTGATATAGTTCGACCAGCATAATTGTTTTGAAAATGATTCTTTTCACACGAGTGAGACGCTTATCGAACAAGTCGATAGAGTGTGAAATACTTAGCTATTTGTTTAACTAGGAAGGAAAGTGGCACTTTTTCTCCCGTGAGATTTGCTGCCGGTAGGGCCCGAAGGCAGCAAACGTAAAAGGAGGACAAGACGCTTTATTCCAGTGTAAAACATACCTATGATTTTTTCTAACACCTTAGCAAAAACCTCCAAATAATAAAAAGAAAAGAAAAATAATGTCTTCGAATAAATACAACAAATAAACTCATTTGAAATGCCCACTAACAAAGCTAAAAATCTTTAATTAAAAGAAATATATTTTTTTAAAAATTCAATCATCTGGTTAATCTTGTTGGTTCGAGACATCTCAAGTCGTATCTAGGTACATATTAATGTAGTAACGCATAAATAAAAATCAAACATTTTTTAAGCCCGCTTGACGTCTGTTTCAATTTTTTCACCGTTTTTAATCAATTTGTATCCAAAAATGGAAGATTTTGATGCAAACGGAAAAGATTCATACCTACAGATATAAAGGAGGATGCAAAACTGATGAATTTATATTTATTTTAAAACTCAAAGAATCAAGATTCCGATATGAAAACGAGTAGTATGATGTTTTAATGAGTTGGATGAGGGAGAAAAAGTGCAAAAAATTGGTGAAGGGGTCATTTTAGCCTGTTTTCTACATCTATTAGAGAGCTTTAAACCTCCCACACCATGGTCAAAGGATTCTGTGCTCCGATCAACAGTTATAATAAAAGAAGATATAGATTAAAAGCACCCCAAGTTAAAAGCATTTTTAAAGAAAAAAGGGGCTGGGTACAAGCCAAAGGAAGTTGCAGCTTTTACCAGCGAGGAGATTAATGAATTTATTGCCAAATCACCAGATGACCAGTACTTAATGATAAAGGTATATTTTTAGTCATTAGTAAGTTTTTTCACTACTCATCCGTTGTTGTAGTTTGATTTAATAATTGCTATTTGTGGTGCATGTCGATTCGACAAATTATCAGTATGACCGTTGAAGATGTGCAAGATAAGGGTGATATAATATTAATAGTACTGCCAGACACCAAAACGAAGATACAAAGGGAATTTACTGTTACGAACAATACCATTCACAATGTCCTTGATATCATCGAAAAGTATGCAGCTCTGAGACCTGTGAAAACGGACCAAAGCCGTTTTTTTTGGGCTATAAAGAATCAAAATGCTCAGTACAAGTTGTGGGAAAAAATGCCATGTCAAAAATACCCTTCAACGTGGCCAAATATTTGAAGTTGCAAAATCCGGAACTATATACCGGACATAGTTTGAAAAGAACATCTGCATCTCTCTTAGCAAATGCTAGAGGAGACATTTTAACATTAAATAAAAAAACATGGTGATTGGCTCTCAACAATCGTGGCGGAAGGATAATAATATGTAGATCAGTCAATTGCCAAAAAATGTCAAGCTGCCAATCAGATTATGAAAGATAAAACTGGTACTCCTGCTCAGACGTTATCAAATGGTTCAGAAATTGCAGCAGGACCTGCTTTTCTTCATCGACAATTTACCCCTCTAATATTTCCTTTAACATGCTTTAACTGCAAACGAATGACATACCCACTAATTTCTCGATTCCGGTTAACTTCAGTTATGTTACAAACTGTACATTTAATTTTTTTAAGAAGTCCTAAAATTGTTAATTTCTACAGTTTTTTAGTTACGATAGTTCCTTCGATTGTTAATTTACTTGTTAGAAAATACAACATAATCTAAATTTAATAAAAAAATTACCTGTACGTGAAAATTTATTTAATTTTTACTTTTCCTCCCTAGGAAGAAGAAATAACTTTTCCTCCCTAGGGAGGAAAAGTGCGCCTTTCAAACCTAAAATTAGAGACGTTAGGGTGTTAGAAAAAGGTATTTTCAAACGTGTTGTACACTACTTTTCTACTGCATTACATCAAATGTACAACAATTTTTTACGTGTATATACAATCTTTCTCTTGAAACCGAATGAAGAAGATTTTAGGATACTTCTGCTGTCTCTGGAGGAGTGATAATTTTGGTTGAGATTTTCGCACATCATTTTATCATTCTTTTTACGAAATTTCACTTTTATTCCATACAGTTAAATCCAATAATATCGCTTTCGAGGCGCGTGGCCGTCAACGCGGCTGCGCCGGGTGTCGGGTTGTCGCAAATTCAGGTTCACTAATTTAAATCTGACCAATTTATTATTAGAACAATATTCGCGATTCGCGATACATTTATATATTTAATACAAGCTTACCTAATTTTATTTTAAGATATTTAGGTAATTTCTAATTAATAATAATTGTAACTGTGCCTATAGGAACACAGGTTTTATAAAACATTAAATCCTACAGTAATTACGACTTTGACTGTGACTTTGACAGTAATTTGGCAACACAGCATTCGACCCTTTACTATGCCAGAATTGCATTATTTGTGATGCCGCCATCGTCAAGCTCTTGTTTATCGTTCAACATTATTAGTCCACTGGTTTGTTAAGTTGAAGTGTTTCTGTTCGGACACGATGAAACAGAGGAAGAAGAATTTCTTTAGAAATATGTAATATGAGTTTGTCAGAAATCCGCTGTCGTTTTAATTTTACAGAACATTTAATTGTCACACGTTTGCTTAATACAAAAAATAATTTTGCTGATTATAGGAAAGATTTTCCTGAAGACATTTTAAAATATGTTAAAAATAATTATGAGATGATAAACGTTTCCAAACTTAAATCAGAATTGCAAGTTTTATTTAGTTCTGAAGATTTTTATAATAGTGCGGGTGCTGTTGCTATTTTACAGCTCTTGTTAGAAATGAACCTTAGTGAAACGTTTTCGGAAAGAGTAAAATTATTAGGGATTTTATGTACTATTCCAATGACGACAGTGGAAAATAAGAGGTGCTTTTCGACACTAAAAATGATTAAGACTTTCTTAAGAAATACAATGGCGGAGTCAGGGTTAAGCGCATTAGCTATGTGAAGCATTGAAAAACCTTTTATTCGGAGTATTTATAATTGTAATGAGCTAGTAAGGAACATTTCTCCCAAAAGAAGGATAGAAGGATCGATTTGATATACAAACACATTTAACAACATACTTAAAAGGTGAGTACATTATAAAAAAATAATATTAAAAATGCTTGCACGTGATTTAAAAAAAGTCACAGCAAAAATGCAATTTTGATATTTGTTTATATGTTTTTTGCCGTGTTATTTGTACGTAAATAATTTCTTGGCAGAACTAAGCACATTATTAAAAAACCGTCATTAATTAAAAAAGTGTATTTTGCTTGTTGCGTTGATATCACTAGTTGCCCACAAAATTTGACCCACCTGTAAAAAAACTCACGGGCCGCGCCTGATTTTCAGTTGTAGTTAGTAGTGTGTTTTTAGGTATTTTCAGAGCAGTTGTAGAACAAATATCTTACTAATTTACTTGATTTCAGTTCCAACGGATTTTTAACGGTATGTGACCACGAAGGCGTTTTAGTGACTGCCGAATTAACTAGGTTGTGTGTCGTCTTCCGCTGTTGCACCCCTTTGAATCAACATCTCTTCCTTTTCAGAAAACTCAGCCAGCGTGCTAATTATTAAATTAACGTTATTTCTCTGAAATGTTCTGAAATATACATAGATGTGTATTTTCGCCCGCTTTATTCTGCGAAAGTAAGAAATCCCGACTACCCAACATTTACTGCTGTTTTTGGAGTTAGCAGAGCTTAAAACTAACAAGAATTTGATAAAATATATAATAAAATTATATTATGTAATATAATAATCATTATAGGTTTTGATGAAAGACTGTAGTTTTTACATTCTGGCAGAATATATGCATTCAGTATCACTCTTTTCTGATAATTCACGAAGGATCAAAGGGTTTATGCGAGGGGCGGCTCACTCCCTTAAATCTGTGTACATACTATTGTTAAATCACATTAAATCATTTTAAATCTTTCTTAAATCATTATATTTTTTGAATTTTTTAAATCACTTACATAATTTTAAATGGCTTTAAATCATTTTAAATCAAGTTAAATCACTTTATATCATGTAAAATCGATTTAAATCACCATCAATCATCAATAAATCACAAAAATCACCTAACATTCGTTAAATCATGATCACAATTTGGCATCACCTGCAGTGCTGGGCAGAGCGTTACAGCAATTAAATCGTGTTAAATCAGATTAAATCAGTAGTGATTTAAAATCTGTGTACACATTTTTTGGGAGTTAGCCGCCCCTCGGGTTTATGGTTTTTTGAGGTTTTAAATAATTATGAACCTCTATTATCAACTTTTGGCAGTGTCTTTCTACTACGTGTCATTCAAAATTTCTGTTAACTTAATAATGACACATGTATCCATGGCATCCATTTTACAAATATATTCTTGTAATCAAAGTATTGTCAATTGAAGTTAATTCTATTAATGAGGACAGTGTGTACTTTAGGTCTAAGTATTAAATTTAACCGGTCGTAAATATAAAGTCCTTTTAAGAATCGGCCTGACCAAAGTTCAAAACAATAAGTTAATCATGTTAGGCATGTTAAAGTTCTCAAAACGGTATTCCTATAACACTAAAGATTTTACGAAATCTGAAACTAAAATACGACATTTTCATGACTCCCTGGTATTTTGGATAAAGTTTTAAGTAATCTGGCAGACCCAAAACCAATTTCTGTATTGACCTATACATAATTTTATGACTTTAATAATTATTGATATCATGAAGCTTTCCTGTTTGTGTTTGTAAAATTTTATGGCTTCCATTCATAATACGCCTGTCGTCAGGGCAATTTTAATTAATTTTATGTTCCCCGAATTAAGGGTAGGAACTTTGTTTGATGTCGATCAGCAACATTTAATTTTGCTACATAATTAGCATCGGAGCAAACACTACAAAGTAGCTGGAAATACGCTCCGGCCCGGAAAAGATAATGTAATCAGGAAGATGGGGGGGGGGGGGGGGGGGATGCTTGCAATTGGAAACGAGACTTTATATAATTAATTTTAAGGAAAATATTTAATAATGTGTATATTGTTTCAGCTGCGGGTAAGGCAGTTTACCTTGATTGCTTTGAAACCTGATGAAAATTTGCATTCAGTATGGAGTTGTTAATTATATAAATACAGTAATAGGAGCAACTGTTACCTTCAAATTAACGCAGTGCGTTAAGTTCAAGGTAATACACTTTGGAGGCCAATTCATAAACATCTCGTCGAGCGAAATGCAAATTGATAGTAACATAGTGATCGAAATATACATGGAAAAGTCACCATAACTCTTAATCATATTATGTTTTTATTTTACTCTAGACTATAAATAATTTGTACGACTGATGTCGACAACTAAGAAAATCCAGAATATTGTGATAAATTTACTGTTAAACATTAAATTCTTTTTCTAAGTACACCTGTGCTTGTGGTACGATAAAGACGGAAATCATTAAAGTAATTTATTTTCGTTAATTAATAAAAATATTAAGGGTTTAGCTGTGTAACAAGATAATTGATAAAACGGTAGTTAAAAACATATTTTAATACCTATAGATATAGTTGTGTTTAAAGTAAAACTGAGTAATACTTTTATAAAATCAGCAAAGTGTGTGTCATACTGTACGGCAGTGTACAGGTTCCCTTAATGTTGCCCGATTAGAAAATAAAAAGAAAACCACGGGACCGATACGTACATATTTTGTCCTTTTCCTGAAAAACATATGTCCGGACTGATTAAGAAATAAAAATTAGGTTTGCATCAGCAGAGGCAGCAAATCCTCTAATTTTGGTTTAAGGTGGGCCAATCGGCCAATAATACAACTTTCCTTAAAAAATTAAACTTCAAATTGCGCTTCTCAAACAACTCCAGACAAACTGGTTTTTTTTCTACTCCCGTATCCTAATATTCACATTCATAATATGTTCATTATGATACAGGTTTTCATTATGAAATCGCGGTATTAGCCAGTTTGAAACCCCTACTTTTTTAATCAAGTAGGCTCTTTTTAATACAAATGATCTGACTTTGACAGTTCTTTCACTAAAATTTGCATTTTCGTTCAATCTTTTAAGAATATTTAAATTAGACATTATGCCAGATTATGGTATTAGTGATAGTAAAGCATTTAGTTTATTTAACTGTTGCTAAATTAAATTTAATGTTGTTCAGTTTAATATTTATTAAAAAATGGTCATAAACAACATA
Organism: Philopedon plagiatum; assembly: GCA_963971165.1. NCBI lineage: Eukaryota > Metazoa > Arthropoda > Insecta > Coleoptera > Curculionidae > Philopedon > Philopedon plagiatum. Next base: position 98,013,485 of record OZ020194.1, read on the forward strand.
GTGTATGTAACTCTCATGTAATGGCCATTAATACATTCGCATCCGAACGGCACTCGCCAAGGCCCGTGTCGTTACTTTATGCTCGTGTAATAGCATCATAACATAATCGTTGCACACTCGTACTATTATGACGGTAACATAACTGTCGTATAAGCATTAAGCAAGTAAAACTTGATCCAATATGAAAATCTGAGCAGACTATACTATTTTTTGTTGGGTTTGATAATATGTATTTTGCTTCATGTCTAACATTGAGCAAACAAACATACTTTTGCTTATCTCGTATATAATTTATGACATGTTTGGTTGCTACTGCAGTATTTTCTTCGTGAATTAACAATGATAATGAGGTTAATTTATTTTACATGTTAGATTCAAGCAGATAATGATAGCTTTTATAATTACTATCATTTGAGTAGACAGGTACTTTTGAATTATTAAAAACACAAACTTGCAAATAACTCTATATAAAAAGCCCCCCACAGACTACGATGTTTTTCATCCGTTCGCATCGGCGATTTGAACCGTCGTGTTGAAATTCAATATGGGACAGATATGAGAACGGACGGTTCGGCACGACCGTTTTCGGCCATACACTATCAGTTTGGCACGCCGATTCGAATCGCAGCGATGCGAACGGATGAAAAACATCGTAGTCTGTGGGGGGCATTTTAAAGTTTATTCTACTCGGAAGACTATTTAAGCTCTCTCCAATTAGGTTTGTTTTTTAATGAGAAAAAATGCTTAAGAGCCATGTTCATATTTCCTCACATTCTTTCGAGGAAATATTTACATACCAATACATTATAGCTATTATAGAAATTCTACTAGTGGAATTTCTAAATTGAATTTATTCGAGGGTTTATTACTTATCTAGAGTGAAAAATTCCTAAAAGCCATAGTAATAAAAGTAAATTTTCGAAGGTATTTTCCATATACGTATTTGGGCCGTTTTGGGCGAATTATTGGGTCCATTATTGGCGGCGCGGTGGAAATATGCCCAGTTTAATTGCATTGTTACAGTTAAAAGATTTTAATAGATTTTAAATTCCGACTATTGGTGTTTTAAACCAGTTTATACCTAGTTGTACAATGAGATTTTTTGCCTGACACTTTACAAATAATTGTCGTTTCAATATATTATTTAATAAAAGGAAGTTGTTTGAACAATGTTTTTCTAATATTAAAATATTGTGTGCGCTCTATTGTAAATTTAGAGGGTGACAGATAATAATTGTCCTTCTAAGTATAACTCCGGGTGTAATTTTATTTATTTTTCATCATATCATATATTTTTAAAATTACAAAATGAAGGCATTAGGTCTTTCAGCAACATTCAGTTTTGTACAAAGTAATCACAAGCAATATCCTTAGCTTAAAGTTACACACGATATACTTAACGAAAAAACACGTTGTTGGTACGAGTTCTGGTCGCTGGTTCTGGTAGTAATTATCCCTAGTTATTACACAAGTATATTATCTTTATAAACGTCTGTTCAAGATTTGCAATCCTATTTGTGTGTATCTTCGTCCGGTAACTCGTGCATGCGATTTATCTACATATACATGTATGCAAATTATGTTGACCAGATCATAATTTTGTTGCATGGGCGGAGAGTTAAATAAGTTAGATATGCAACAAATTCTTGCTTTAGGCATTCAACCTAAATTGTTAAGGTTGTAAAGATGTCAACCAGTTTGTAAAAAAACACTGAGGTAAAGAATTTTTCAAGTCTTCTACACTAGAAGCTATGCCTCCTAATTTAAACTGAACACACTGTCGTATAGGTAAAGTGCGCCCTTAAAGGAATAACTGAATAATGTGCTATTTCATTTGTGGCATAAGTCCTATTAGTAAATTGAATCCATCCTGGTATTAATCAGGCCGGAATCAAATCCAGAATGAAAATTAATGAACGTTAAAGCGAACGATGCATTTGCGAGTCACACATTTGCCCATTTTAAACTTATTAATAATTGGCAATTAGTAGGTTGTAAATTAAATGTTTGAAAACCGGTAAAATGCTTGAAATCAGGTTAAACACAAACGGTCACACTGTGATTCGACAGTGGCGTGTTCGAGATCTATATAGGTAGGACCCTTCTTAATTTTAATTTTAGCAAGTATTCGATGCAAACTTAATCGCAGGAAAACAGTAATTATTTTATTATTTTTACGGGTTGTATCTTCCCTCTCGTTTTTGCTTTTTTGACTTGAAGCATCTTACAATTTTGCTGTTTTACTTCATTTTACTACTAGTTTATGGACAATAAATTATATACATAATGTCACAAGTGGAAAAGCCAATAATATTTCATAGATCAACGTTCGGAAGTTCAATAAGTAAAATAGAATTATAGTTTATTTATTGAACTTCCGAATATTGGTCTATGAAATATTATTGGTTTCTCCACCTGTGACAATAACATATTACAGAGGCATGCGGTCCATGGAAGCAGAGGAAAGGCCGCGCCGGCGCCGCTTCCCTAAACTTTTTCGGCTAAAAAAATTATTTTTAGTGTTCCGTACTAAAATTAGCAAAACTGAACACTGGAAGCACTTCGGTGTCCGTCCGTCCGTCTGTCTGTCACAGACGGGGGTAAATTGGGAAATGGAAAAAAATTTTCAAAGGGTTCGTGTAGGGTGTCAAATGAAAGCTAAACGTAATATTAGAGAATATTTTTCTAAATCCTTTAAATCCGAATAGGGACTTTAATCCACTGAAACTATTTAACAATAAATTATGGTAATCCTGATATTCTATATAGCCAAATGCAACCATCTGACACAATGCAATCTAATGGTTTTTGGACGAAGTCCAACGCAGTTTGCAGATCGAATTCATTGATAATATAAGCATACATTTTGCTAATAAAGACTTTAATCTAGGGATACATACCTACATTATTATATCGTTGTTAATTTGGGAAAACTAATCACACACTAAATGTGTGCATACATACTTCACCTAATATATTGTAATGATAATACACTATGTCACCCGTTTAATTAGTATAAAAATACAAATTAAAATGGTTGCAAATTGTGTGTGTAAATTTAAAATGATTATTATTGTTGTACTATAATATGTTTATTACACTATGTTGATAATATTGTTTTCTTTTCATCTCTTACATATTGTATTAAAAAATTTGTTTAAACACTGCTTTATTCGCCATTTAATTAATATCAACGTGATGCTTGTTTCTTTTTTATTGGGTTGCATTCTTTATGGCTTGTTAATGTCTAAAATATCTTCAGTTTACAAAACGACTTTATACATTTTTTAGTTGCATTAAACGGAAACTATGCCTGTATTTCTCTATGTACAGTCGTGCCAAAAAATAAAGTTTCATTTTTAATGCTTCTTCTTATCTGTCTATATCTATACTAATATACGAGTATAAAATTGTAAATTGACTGACTCAGTCATTCATCAACGCCCAGCCAAAACTACTAATGCTAAAAAGTTGAAATTTTGCACACAGCTTTATTTTACGCCGTAGGCGTCCACTAAGAAAGGATTTTGCAAAACTCGCCCTCTAGGGGGGTAAAGGCAACCCCTAAACATTTTTTTTTTTTTTTTAAACTACTAAGTTCTAAAACGCCAAAACATGTCAATTTTATTTAATTTTTTACATAAAACTTCCCTTTTTCGTGTTGTAATTTTACCTTTTGGGGTAAAAATACACTTCTACCACTGATTAATCAAGGCCAAGCCCTAGCTACCAAAGATAGAATGCTGAAATTTTGCATATAGCTTTAGTTTAGGCCCTAACGTCAACTAAGAAAGAATATTGCAAAACTCGCCCTCTAAAGGGGTAAATGAACCCTTAAAAATTAAATTATTTTTTAGTTCAAGAACCAATGAGTTTTATGAAAAAGAACGAAACACGTCGATTTTATTTAACTTTTGTGTTGGAATACACATATAAGGGATAAAAACACCCCCTCACCCGATTATCTACTAAACCCTAGGTCGCTTGCGGTTTTCGTGCAAAATAGTAGCGGGTATTATGAAAGTTTCTTGCTAAGGGGGTCATTCCCAAAAAATTAAAATATTTTATAGGGTACGGCCAAATCAGCGACTTTGTCGCTGCGACGAAAACGCTGCGACAAATTTTTATGTCGCAGGAATATTTAAGTCTGGCCAAATTAAACGACTTTCAGTTAGTTTTACAATGGACGCGGAAGAAGAGTAGAAGAGGCATTGTTAGCGATTGCAGTTTCTAGATATCTCAGGCGAAAGAAATTGAAAAACAAAAGATTTGCAGTTTATCCTATCAATATGAAGAGAAAGAAACACGGCGAGTTTCACACTTTATACAATTTGTTACTAAAGGACGATGCAAAATTTTTCGCTTATTTTCGGATGTATCCCAAAACATTCGAGGAGTTGTGTGAATATGTGGCAAACATCTTTGCTGCTTGAAATACAATCCATTACTGAATGTCTGAGCTGGTCGCAATGTGTAGCCCGACGCTAATCTGGCCACTTGCATTAAAAACAACGGAGAGCGTTTTTGTCGCCGCCGCAGAAAGTCGCTCTCGTTCGCGACAGTGCTGCTGTCGGTGCACATGAAATGCTAGATTTGGCCAGGCCTGTTTAGTTACATTTGTTGTCAAGCTGCGACTGAGTCGCAGCGTTTTCGTCGCAGCGACAAAGTCGCTGATTTGGCCGTACCCTTATTCTTAAACGACAGATTGTATTGACAAACGCCGATCATGCAAATTTTTTTTAGATAATAACCAATTTTTGTGTTGTAATTTAATCCCTAGGGGATAACACCATTTTTGGTTTATACTTAAATAAATCTGGCAACCGTGCTTTCAGGTGTTCGGTCCGCATGACCTAGCGTGATCTAGCCATCATTTTTTATTTTCCGCATTCTTTATTGTTATACGCAGAAGCTATAGTTTAAAACAATTGCTCATACCTACTGTACAGATGTACCTACTTAACTGTCCAACAGCTTGGCTATTTTGAAGCCTTTACAAAAAACAACCAATGTCGTTTACAAGGAATAATTTCCAAATATGTATTCTAAAAATATATTTCATAATTAAAAGACGCCGGCGAAGCCCGCGTGTACCAGCTAGTAGAAATTAAAACTTTATTTTTGGAAATGACTGTACATAGTATATTATGACGTACATACCTAGAGATGGAACATTCTCCAGAATTTATTTTTGGGAAATATTCTCCAAGAAAAAAGAATTTATCGTAAATTTTGGAGAATTTATTTTATATGTTGGAGAATTTTATGTTTTGTTTGACTGCATAAATTGAAAGAATATATTTTTTTACCTAAAGTAGTTTTTACAATAGTTTTATCTGAAAAAAATAAAGAAATAGCACTGCACAATAGTTAATTTAGAAAATATTTAAATTATAAATTAACGTGATTACGCATCTCAGTCAAAATAAAGACACATTCAATTTTTAGTTCCATTATTTCCGAGTAACTTTATTTTTAAAATAGAACTTAGAAACGCATTGTATACAGTAACATGTCTAAACAAGTTGTTTAAAATAACACAGAAAATAAATAAAGATAAAGAGGCACCAAGCTCCATCTATGATACAATAACGGAATTAAAATAAATTTCCTTAAATTCTCCCAGAGTATGAATTTTCCCGAGAACTTTCTTGTTCTCGTAAATATTCTAGGTAATTGTCCAGTAATTTATATTTTTTTCTAAAATCATAAATTCTCCAGAATTTATGCTGGGAAATATTCTCGGTAATTTTCCGTTCTCCAGAAATATTCGCTTGAGAACATTCTCATGGCACATCTCTATACATACCTATGTCAGAGCCATTCCCAGAACCTGTGTTTGGATTTAATAACCATTAGGTAGTCTGCCATAATTTTTAAACATTATGTTGCCCAGTGAATAATTTGTTAAAACCGTTGGTGATTAGTACCAAGTGGCAAAAACATGAGGAGGGTTTGAGTGTATCAAGCGGCCACACATATATTTTTCCAAGTACTTATAGGTACGAGTACATATAAAAAGTGTCTGGATTCAAAATTTAAAAACAGGGCAACTAATTGGTTGACCAACCGCCATGATTTGGTTTACCACGCAAGGTGTTTTTATCTTTAGTGAAGTGGTAACTTAACTGGTTATATTTTAAAATGATTTTTTATAACTCCCGCTATCTAATATATTTTTAAACAATATTATGCATTATTTCAGATTAAATCCAAACAATTTCGGAAATGTTGAACTGATACTGTTCTAGAGTAGGATGGGATTTTTATCTTGTATTTGATTTTGTTTGGATGTAGACTAAAAAGTATGCACATTTTATAAAATTTCGATTGTAACACTTTAAATGGAAAAATACAAAAGATAAACTGCATTGTTTACAATATTTAGATTTTAATGCTTATTTATTGCAACGGCCATATTCTTTATAAGGTATTATTATTCATTAGCTCAGCAATTACTGCAGTAAACTTAATGGTGATTGTTAAAACCAATAATAATCACACCCGAGATAAAATGCTGCAATGCGTATTTTTGCTCTAATAGGAAATAAAATTATATTGTTGCATCAGAGACATATTGTTTGCCAAGTTTCGGTGTAATGACTAAGGCTCGCTCCTGTTATAGATAGTATAAAAATCATTAATTCACTTAATGATTATTATTTTCAGGCGCGGCCATAAGGTCATTTGGACAATGACCCACCTAAAATTTTCAGTGATCTACCTAATAATTGATTTTTGAATTTTTTAAAACCAATAAAGAATCTTTTGTTTCAAAAAAATGCAAGGCCCATGCGAAAGCTCCCCAAGAAAGAATCAAGCCAAGCTATCGTCGAAAGATATCCAAGCTCGCATCCGGGCTGGGTCATATTTTAAATTGGCCTCATGGGTTTACATGGACGATATAAATTCATTAAAACTAAGAGAGAAACAGACATATGCGCTTTAGGAAGTTAAAAAGAGACGACACAATTTGTCGACGGCCCACCAATAATATCGGGCCACTCCCACTACGGAAATATACTCAAACCGCCCCGTAAAATATACTCTTTCAAAACATTTGGTTTGGAAAAAGAAAAACCAATTAGATAGCTAATATGCGCATTGTATTTGCATTGTAATAATGTATAGATAAGTAATTAGCGGTTAAATATAAAAATTTATAAATACGATCTCAGCCACGCCAGCGCTAGTCGTCAAATATAATGGCATCGGACCGGTTTCCTTACATTACCAGCGTAGTCCAGAGGTAGAATCTCAGCGAGTTGACCAAGAGGTCGTGGGTTCGAGGCTGTGTTCGGGTAGACTTTTTTTTTAAATTTTTGTTATTTAAAAAATTAGATCGGTCTGAAAAGTGTATTGGCAACAAGTTAGCACTTGTTCCTCGATAACATATTTTTAAAATTATTGGCAATCTCATATCTACTACAGCTGGCAGTCTGCACGTGCGTAGACAAAGATCGTATTACTATGTCTAGTCGCCAGTATTGTATTTATTAATGAAAGCAGAGTTTCGGCAGCGTTCCTAATTTTATTTTAGGAATAATCATACTTTTAGCAGAGAAAAACCAAGATAGAAAAATTTCTCGTATCTACTGATTTCATTCATAAATACGATTTCCTGTCTATGACCTCCAAAGCGGATTGACGCACTCTACTACCGACGTTGAAATAAAGCTGTCACGGGCGTGCGTTGTAGATTTTGGATTATTATAAAAAAACTGCTGCAAACTAAAAAACACATAATATTATGAAAAACAACAACCAAAAGTTTAAAAGATTCTCCAAAAATGTAGCCACGCGTTAAAAACAGAATAGTCCGTCCGTATAAATGGTATAAAGCACAGTGAGAGTGAGTATTGAGACGCGCCGCGCCGCACAAAACTCTCTCTGCTTGCCGTGTTGCCACCTCACTGGCTATTGTCGGGGTGCATTGTGAGAATCCCACGCGCCAATCTCGGTGTGTTGCCGTTTGAAGGCCATGACGTTGTCGAGCTGGCGGAAAGAAGAGATATTCTTCTCTCTATCTTGGATTTTCTCTGCTTTTAGCTCAGAATTTAGAAGACCATTTATCCTGGACTTTTAGTACAAGGCGCGACCTCCATTGATGAGACGCTAAACGTACCAAAGCGGAAAGGCGCTAACAATCTACTAATCTAGAGTACTAAAACACATAGAAAAAAGTCATAAACATCTAGAGTAGCAATGTTCAGTATACCTACTACAGTAGCTATTTTATGATTTTTGCGGTGTTTATTTATAGGTAAATAATTTCTTGGCAAAACTAGGCACATTATTACAAAATCTTTCTTAATTAAAAAAGTGTATTTTGTTTGTTGCGTTGATATCACTAGTTGCCCACAAAATTTTGAACCACCTGTAAAAAAACTCACGGGCCGCGCCTGTTTATTATGTGTGTTGTTCAAATTATTCAGCATTATTGCGAGCTTTGCAACAATCAAGATGGTCACCAAAAGAAGCAGTGAGTGATGCACCTAAGATTAGCTCTTATCTTTATGTTTGGGTCTAGCCCAACGAATACGGGTCTGGTCAGGCCTCGACTGCAATTTCGGGTAACGCAAATGAATAAACGTAGGTGAATAATAGACCAATCTGAGCTAAGTTAGCAAAATACGTAATTGAATCAGGAACACAGGAACGGTAGTAGAAAGAGATAAAATAACACTAGACGTGTTCGTTTGGCTTTGGTCATAATTCTGATTCTGGTTGACACTTAAACAATGAATTAAACTTCATTGTTTAACTGTTAATCAGAACCATAACCACGAACAGTTTCTGTGGTAACTACAGCCAAAGGCATATCGTAACCTGATCCGGATCAACTCTATTTTTGTCAATTAAAAACGCCTAGGATGACTAGAGGCGTCGAGGAGTTTGCCTACACTACAGGTTATGTTTTGTCTTAATCCTTTTTTTAAATCAGCAAATATCGTAGATATCTTTGTTTTCGGATAGATCAGTGGCGTAACTGCCGGTGTTCCGCGTGTTCCGTGGGACACGGGCCCGTTACCCCAAAGGGCCAGTAAGAGCTGTGCATTTTTTTTTTAATTTTAAATAAAAATTTAAAAAACATCAGACTTCTGACCAATTTCAATCTAATCCTACAATTTCGAAAGTAATAAAATAAATATTAAATTGGTAATGCTTTTCCCCAAAGTATATATTTTTATTTAAAGCTGAACTATTTTTTGTGTACACCGGCTGTTATTTATATTAGATACTAAGAAAGTGCCGATGTTTGATTGTTCTGTCTATACGACTTCGCCGCACCGCGCCGCGTAAATAAGAGTGCCTTTGAAAAAACTTGGTTATCTGGCATTTCTTTTTTAATAATAACAATGATAAGTTCTCGGAATCTCAGAAAACAGTTTAAAACGGGAATTTTAATCGTCATCCAAACAAAAATTTTGAAAAACATCGACACTATTTCCAAACTGTTGCAAAGTAGATAACAAAAAGGCAGCGAAAATGTTAATTAGGGCTTACCGTCGGCTTTCAGCAGATACGAACCGAATTCAATTTAATAAAAAATGAAGCAAGTAATTTGGCTGCAGAATGGGGAACCAATACAGAATTTGTATATTGCGTATTGTTTCTTTGACGAAAGTAACAATCATTTTCAAATAGAGTCAAACGAAGACCGGTTTAGAATTAATGTGTTTTTTAAAAATCCTGAACATCATTATAGCGCAGTTAAAAAACAGAAGTTCCGGTCTAAACGAAATTTACAATACTTTTCGTGTTTTATCTGCAGACGTTTTATGAAATAATTCTGTTTCTGATGAAGAATTGTACCAAATGGGAAAGGAGCTATGTATTTGTAAAATATCCAGAATATACATATTTCCGATTCGATATAGTCTCAGTTATTATCATTTAGACAGGGCTTTAAAAACGATCTACAAAAAATTAACTCCATTAAGGAGTTTAATATTAATACAGAACTTCTCCTCCTGTGGTAGTTTTAGTGAAATTTTAACTGCATGCAATATTTTTCTCAGTATTCCTGTTTCGGTGGCTTTAGCAGAAACATCTTTTTCAAAATTACAATTAATCCAAAAAAATTTCAACACCATGAGAGAACGAAGGTTATTAAACCTAGCGCTTATTGCAATAGAAAATGAAATTGCTAGCAAAATAGATGTATCAAATATAGTGTCGTTATTTGCACAACTTAAAGCGAGAAAAAAAACTTTTTAATAACATCATTCTACTGTCAATGTGTTACAAATTTTTCTGGTTTGTTTTTTATTAATATTTGTTATATTTATATGTAATATTCTTCTATATTTTATATTTTGTTGCTTTAATCTTTAATTACACATTTTTTAAATTAACTATTTGCTTTCCATTTTACGAACCATGTTAAAACCACAATAACTGAAAAAGAGGTACCTAAAAATACTTTTTATAAAAATAATCACTTACTCACTTTTGAATAATGTCCCTAAAAGTGACTTTTTTATCTCTGACAGTGGATATGACAATCTCAAAAATTTTCCAAAATTTTAAAAACTAACCCAAAGTAACACAAACCACGCCCAAACCCTATTTTTTTTTGTCTGCGGCCCTTAAGCAGGCATTTACTCATTACAGGAATTATTTAAGAGAGGCGTAAGAGTAGCTTCAAGATGCATCCGATACATTAAGGCAAATAGTGTCAGAGATTTTAAAATAAAATTAAAGCAATATATTTTGTAGTATAGAAATGTTCAAAATATACCGTTGGCTTTTTGACTGCAATAAATCCTTAATGATGTCTTAGGCTATAAAAGCTCATAAATGTCCATCCCTTTCAGACAGGGCTGGCCCTTAATATTTTACCTGCGACATTTTTATTATACCAATTGTTAAGATTATTATTTTCCAATTCATTTTAGGAAAAAAATGGTTAAAATTAAATTTTTACAGGTAATTAAATTAATTACCTGTAACTTAAGCACTTAATATTAATAATATATAATGATATTTTATTAAGGCACCTTCAGTCACCTTTTTAGCTTTCCTGTGTGAGGTGCGAGTTGTGTGCCCTAATTTTGTCTTTTCATTTTAACTATTTAGTTTGCTTAGTTAAACTATTTTTTAAGTATAATGTGGCGTCCATGGACTCATGCTGATGGTGCAGCTAGTAGTGTATCTTTAAAAAGAAAGCATTTATCACCCGATGCGAAAGAAATAGTCAAAAATGTATATTCATCTTTACTAAGAAGGGGTTTGAATAAAAATGCTGCTTTAGCAGAAACTAGTGCTTTAGCTAAATAAAGGACATAACAATGAAACCTATTAATGCAAGAAAACAACGAAACGACGTTGGCCAATTAAGAAGTATAGACGAGAGTGATAAGGACCTATTAAGAAGAAAAATTTATGCTATGTATGAAGAACAATCTGTGCCCACATTAAAATCATTAAAAATTAGGCTTTTCCAATAATTTGTCTCTTTATAAATAATTTATTGAATGTAGTATTGTTTGATAATGTATTTTCTTGTGTATTTTAGATGTATTTTAGACTTATTATGATTGTATTTGTTTTATTGGATTTTTGACGTATGTAAGTGCTGTGTAGGTATATTAACATGAATAAATAATTTTGAAATAAGAGAATATGTATGCATATACCTAAAAACAAAATCCACCCCTGCGCCCATTCATTGCAGTTTAAAGATGTTGGGATCAACACAATGGGGTTCAATCAGGTAGTTGATTTATGGCAGTAAAAGCCAACGGTATATTTTGAACATTTCTTTACACTTTTATTGTTGTTATTGGGATACCTCCAGGTAAAATGTATTTTATTATTTTTTTCAACGCCTACTTTGAAAATCGTTTTTAATCACTTGTGAATAAAATAATACGGTGCGCGGGATGAATGCGCGCACGCCGCCGCCTGCTCCGCCCCCGCTCGCCTCTCAACTAGTAAGTGCAAGCGCGGTAAGTAGTTACAAGTTCGAACTGGTAAAAGTAATATGAGAACAAAGGGATATATACATGCCTTGAAGTTTTAACTTGTCGCTCGACGATATTCGTGGCAAGTGTAAACACATTCTTTATCACGTTAGTATTGTAAAACTGTGATAAACGTTAAAATATATAGTGAGGGGGTCGCAATGTTTTTTTCTTTATTTTTTGGCGTTGTAGGGGGTCGCGACACTAAAAAAGTTGAGAAACGATGCTTTAACCGAAGGCTTGTCGTGTTTCGCATTTTCAAATTACACAATGTAGGTAAATAAATAGTATTTGTACTTTTTTTTCAAATCGGATCCTAATTTTATTTCCGAATAGTGTAGAGAGGCCCCTGGACTCACCTGTGTTTACAACTCTTTATTAATCACACAAACCTGAGCAAGTAGTTCAACCCATGCTTAAATCCTCTTTTTATTAAATAAGCAAATGATTAGCTAATGGTTCGTCCAGTTTTTGTACAATAAAAAAATAACACTTATCTGTTAGTATTTAATGCTTCGTGAACAAACCGGCTGTATTAGTTATTAAAATCGCTGAATAAAGCAAAAAAATTGTAAAGTTTTCTGCTGAAGTTGGTTAAAATATTGATGTTGAAAAAACTTATGTATCAAAAATTGCATCTTTATTTTTTTTTCAGTTTTTCTTCTTTCACTATTTCTGGTGGCCTCTGCTGGTCAACAACAATACTTTAGAGTACAACCTCATGATGTCAAAGTACAAGAAGGTGGGGAGGCCATGTTGGAATGTGAGGTTGCTAATTTAGCAGGTCAGGTACAATGGACTAAGGATGGTTTCGCGTTAGGTAAGAATTATCATTAATCATGTTTCGTTCCCTTTTCAACTTCCCAGTCTGAGAATTTTTGAACTTCTGAAATAATATTTAACTTTCCATGAGGCTTACTAATCTTGCTATGTATATGTATAATGTATTTGTATACATATACATATGTATAGTGTACCATATAATGCAATTTAACTTCAGTTAATATCGTGTTCCTTGTACACTCAGTTCACTAATACTGCTTCCAGTTTAATCAATGAATTTGGAATAAGCATTGAATTTGGAATAAGGTATCTAAATTTAATGGTTTAATAAAATCAAAGAAAGCATGATCAAGATACCTACGAACATTCACTTGTAAAAGTGTCACATTCAAAATTGCACATTTTTTGAAATTTTTTTAATAAATAACATAGATACAATTTATGTCTAATTTGCAACTTTGTTATAAATTAAGAAAGAATTAACAAAAAGCCTGCAGAAACATGAAAACAATTTGAGTGTGTAATGTGCATCGAAGAGCAGTCTAAATTAAAAAGAAAATCCTATTTACTGTTTTTTACCTTTATTCTTAGTCGTTATTAAAATTTTATGATTGACATTATTCAAAAGGGGTTATTTCGTTGAAAAGAAATTTATTTGTGCATTTGCTTATCCTATAAAATAGTTACCTGTCGGGGTCCGATATCCGGACTCCAATTTTCGACCAAAAATGTCTGAAAAACCGTAAGTCGTATTAATCTGAAATCTATCGGGCAGGTAGACCTTACCCCAATGGGATGCACCAGTAGCTTAGTGATCGCCACCTCCACCCGGGAGATAAGATACCCTCACTGTTGAACTACTTCATGAGAAATCTTAAACTATATCGATTACGGACTTGAAATTTGGCATACTTACGGGTGGCCCATCGAAAACGTACCGCAAGGCATTACAGGCTGGCAAAGAACTTTTCGACAAAATTCAAAAACACGTCAAGTCAAGTTTGTTTGTCAGGGGGACCACTTTGGACGCAAGAAGCATAGCAAAACCTTCAACCCCCTAAAGTGGGGGTGTCAGCCACCAAATTTTTTCAAATGGGAATAGGGGTCAAGTGATACATCACCAAAAAGAGCTTTTAATTCCCTATACATCGCTGCTTAGTTTTTGAAAATCGATCCACTCGTTTAGAAAATATGGAGCTTTGAAATACCAACAATAAGTTTGACGAAAAATGCAAAAAGCGATTTAATTTTACTTAAAAACTTACCGTATTAGTCAAGTAAATGCTGAAACTGTTGTCCGCCAACGTGCATACAGTGATACAGGTTATCTTCAAACAGTTGCCGTACATTTTGGAGCACTTGCGGTGTCACTTCGCGACATACGTCAATGATTCGTCCTCGCAGATCTTCCAATGTAGCAGGTGGGGTGCTACAAACGTTGTTTTTTATATGCCCCCACAAAAAATAATCTAAAGGACTTAAGTCGGGTGACCGAGGGGGCCACTCAATTGCACCCCTTCGTCCTGGAAACGTGTCATTTAAATAATTGCGAACATATAGCGAGTAATGCGGCGGAGCTCCGTCTTGTTGGAATATCAGTTCCTGTTCATTGTATGCAGGGTCGTTCTCTATGATATTTGTTAGAGCTGGGTCGATGGCATTTTGTAGTAAATCCAGGTACATATCCCCTGTTAAATTCCCAGGAAGGAAAAAAGGACCTACACTGGAATTTCCAAAAATACCAACCCATACATTAAACTTCTGGGGGTGTTGTGTGTGTGTCTCGGGGAAAATCCTTGGATTCAGTGACGACAATTGTGGCGATTCACTAAACCATTCAAGAAGAAAGTACACTCATCCGAAAAACACACATTAAATAGGAAATTACCATTATTAATCGCTCGTTCAGTAATAATTTCGCAAAATTGAGAGCGACGATCAAAGTCGCCTTCATTTAGTTCGTGCACTAACCGAATCTTATAAGGATGGAACTTGTATTTTTTTAATACTCGTTGCACACTTGAACGACTCACGCCCGTCGCAACAGCCAATTTCCTTGTACTCAGCGTACTATCCATTGCAACTTGCCCCAATACTGCTATCTCCGTAGGTTCATTTAGTACGGGATTTTCAAGCTGCCTCTTTTTATTATGAACGGAACCTGTTTCGCGAAATTTGGCAACCAATTCGCGAACAATTTTCCCAGAAACATGTTTGTCATGATGCCGTTTTTGTCATGATTGTTTTTGAAAAAAAAAACTCAATAATTTCTACTCTTTCTGCAATTGAGTACACCATAATTGATAAATTTTAATGCAAAAGGTTCAATAATTTTCAAACACTTCAACCACAAATCACAAGACAGCTATCTAGCAACTACCTGGCCTATCTAAATGTGAAGCAGAAACCAATTTACTCACAAAAACGAGTACTAAAGAATCTGCAAATCAGCGAATTCTTTTGAAGGAATTTATTTCACTAAAATAGGGTAAGTTTTTAAGTAAAATTAAATCGATTTTTGCATTTTTCATCAAACTTATTGTTGGTATTCCAAAGCTCGATTATTTTCTAAACGAGTGGATCGATTTTCAGAAACTAAGCAGCAATGTATAGAGAATTAAAAGCCCTTTTTAATGATGTATCACTTGACCCCTATTCTAATTTGAAAAAATTTGGGGATGACACCCCCACTTAGGGGGTAAAGGTTTTGCTATGCTTTTTGCATTGCAAATTGCAAATTGTCCCCCTGACAAACAAACTTGACGGGTTTTTGAATTTTGTCGAAAAATTCTTTCCCAGCCTGTAATGCCTTGCGGTACGTTTTCGATGGGCCACCCTATATGCACATGTGTACCTATGACATAACTACATAAAATTATAGGGAAAAATTTTAAAGGGATGAATATGTGCATGGAGCACAGTTAATTTTAAAAAAGCTTGAAACAAATAATTAGGCAGTATGCAATAACAAAAACTCATTACTATTTGGCAACATTAGTTTCCCCAGTTAAAGACGACAAAGCTATAATAGGGAATATGATATAACCCAAATAAATCTGAAATATTTTTTTATATTCTCAACATAAATTAAATGTTCATGGCGGTTGCTGTTATCCATTTATTTTGGTCTTTATTAACAAAAAAAAAGGATTTAAAACTGCAAATTTTCGCGCGAATTTCGAAACTTGTAAAACGTGATCTCATTGACTGTGTCGTCAAAACTGAACTTATGACTCATCATGAGTACATGGCGAATTCCAGTGTTCGAGTCATCGAAAACTCAATAAAAATGGCATTTAATGCATGCACCATGACAATGCCAAAAATGTTTTCCCTCTCCTAGGTCTCTATTTTACTATCTATTTAGCAATATTGGTGAATCTAATTTAAAGATTTTTTCTTTGCTATTCAATTTCTTTGCGTTCAATAAAGATTAACATCGCATCGTAGCGAGGTCTGACTTCGAACTTACAGTAGATTAGTGAGTTTAAATAAAAAATGGTATCCATTTCCATAAATTGTTTATTACATTATTAGAGACAGACTGAAAGATTTTCCCCAAACTTTTTTAGGGTTTTCTTCAGTGATCCCCGGTTTCCCCAGATACTCGGTTATCGGCGACAGAAGGCACGGAGTATACAACTTGCGGATCAGCAACGCTTCCCTGGAGGACGACGCCGAGTATCAATGCCAAGTGGGGCCGGCCAAACCGAACAAGGCGATTCGGGCAAACGCAAGGCTTAATGTTATCTGTAAGTACAGCGGTTTTTGTTTTTGCTGCTTTTTATTATGCCTAGTGCCTCTTGGATTTTGATGAAAACCCGTTTCAGGGCAAATTCACTTTTTTAGCTATCGCGAATATACGCTTTCAGATACTCGAAAGGACATTTTACAATAAATAATGAAAATACGTATCGAAATGCGGAACAAACGCGAGGGAAAACCGAACAAACCTGGTCAACGCTGATACAACCCGTCCGAATAGGTCAATCACTTACTCATATAAAAATGTAGTAAATTAGATAATTGAATGAAATTTTTGTTTTAAAGTTATATACACATTCTATGAATTTTAAAACATCTTAGGGATAATAATTTAACTTTAAATATCTTTTATAGTTAGGTACATACATTCCATATTTAATAGCTTCATATTCATGAGCTTGTGCACAACAAGCTATTCAGGTAGTAATACATTACCTACCTGAACGTGGAACATGCGTGTAATCTCCTAGGAAACAGCACCGGATTCCTGAATCAACTTAAGATTAATAATAATTTATAATTATTACTGTTAAAAAGTTTTTAATGAATGACGCCTATAATTTTACAAAAACACACTTTTAACAGAAAGCCTACTTCAGGGAACCAGAAAATACACAATAGTACAAGGCGGAGAAATCGCTTAGCCGTTCGTAGAAAGCCACTTTACACAGTCTTCTCTCAGGCCACAAGTGTCGTTTGGAATGTGGGAAACGGGTTGTTCTAATTGGCACGATTTGATGGTTCCTGAAAGTGCATGAAATACCGAACACTAAGTCGTATATATCTTCATAAGCAATTAGCTGAAACCCGAGCAGTGGTATTTCAAAAACCGTCACGACCCATTACGCCACTCTGTAATAAAACATCAGTTTGATCATTCGATTTAGGTTTGTTTGGAACAACCAAATCGAAGCCTGCTGTTTGCTGTCGCTCCAATCCAGAAATCACGCAACATATTTTAGTCAGTTTTAATTCTACTTGTAACCATGTTATTATATACTTATTCATATCTTTATGTGGATGAATGGTATTATCCTAAAGTGTGAAAAAGTCCATTAAGAAACATTTAGACTATGAATTAGACGCGTCCGATTTTATTGATCACGACAGTACACAAAAACAAAATACTCAACAAAAAAATGGTAGCACATCCACATGAATGGCCAGGCCCTACAGAACAAAGAAACGTTTGATCGTGTTGATATCACTTTCGAGCATGATCTGAGCTGGCGCAAACACATTACTTCAGTAGCCACATCTGCAGCTAAATAGCTTGGTTTTCTCTTTCGAGCCAGAAAATACTTCTCCCCTTCCAACTCTCTATGTTTCCCAAATAATGCTTAACCTAGAGTACTGTTCCCACATCTGGGGAGCGACATCGCCTTCGACACTTAACATTCTTCATTCTATCCAAAGTAGAGCCACTTCTCACAAGAAAACTCCCTCTCTCGCTCATCGGCGCGCTAGAGAGGGGGGGGGGGGTTTATCCCTTTTCTACCGATAGTTCCACGGATTTTGCTCTAAAGATCTAGCCGGTATAATTCCCTCCTTGACTGTTCCTAACAAAATAACAAGAAATGCGTTACGTACATATGTATACTTGACTGTCCACCTACGAAAGGCTAGAACATCCCCCTTATTTCGCTCATTCATTCATACCTAGGGTATCCAGATAATGAAGCAAATTGCCTGAGGATGTTTTCCCTTTTCCTCAACATCCAGTCCTTTTAAATCCCTTATCGGTAGATTTTATTTCCCTTCTCTTTTTCAGAAGTCCACGGTACGTTAGTGCTAAGGCTGTCTCAGATAAAAAGAAAAGAGCAGTCAAATAATCAACCTCATTTTTGAAAATACGTTTTTGTTTGAAATGCACAATTCAGCCATGACAGAACTGATTTGTAGACTTGCATAAATAAAGCTTAGAATTTTTATAAAATCAAATAGTTGTTTAATTTCAATATTTTCTTCTATCTAGAATAACTTTAATATAAACTAAATTATCTTATTATCTTCTGTCTTAAGCTTTTCTGATGAAATTGGCCCATTAGCATAGGTATCAAATGCTCTTACTAATTTATTAGATCCCTGAATATGTATACATGTGTAATCTCATTGGAAACGGCATTAGATTTCTGAATAGACTTGAGGATTAAATGTTACGGGAGAACGTGGTAACAGGGTTTACCTAATAATAATGCTTCCATCTCGTGTAGCCTTCAATTAGGGGAGATTGGAGAGTAAAGGAAAATATTTTTTATTAGGGTGGAAGAAAGTAATTTCGCATTGAACTCTAGAACGATTTGGACTGATCTATGGTATACAACTATTATTGCATACAATCATTAGGTGGGATCTTAAGTCGAAAGTTTCCTTTTACAGGAGGAAATGGTGTCTCACATCAATCACAATAAATTCATGTTTGTGAGGGTCGGTCACGACATATTCTCCCGTGCTAATTCGATCAATTACTTATTACAGTCGCATTAAAGAACGACGACCAGATTTTATAAGCGAACGGCATCGACCCGTCCTAATTAAGGCGCCCGAGCGGATGACGCAACGGACACTAATGACCATTTCAATTTGTGCCATACCACGACGACGTCATCGTCGCCGTCGTCTGGCTACACGGGCAAAAATTAGAAAAGTTTAGAGTCAGTTTGAGATGTCTTTAAAGTTAAGTGACCGGCAGTATTACATGAAAACCTTTACATTTTTCACTTTCGAATAGTTTAAGTAACATTATTAGGGTGTTTTTTTTTTATCTAAGACATCCCACGTAGACTTCAAACCTAAGTACTAACGTACCTTGAGCGTCTGGGAGAAGGGAAATGTAGTCTATTGACACGGGATTTAAAGGATTGGAGGTTGGGACGGGAAGAGAAAACATCTGCAGGCAATTTGCAAACCAGCAAACATGTTTGGAAAGTAAAATGTTTGAAACCTTTTTTATTCCTTGGAAATTTCACTGATTTTTGATCGATCAGATCATAGCGAAAAATTATATTTAAGTTGAAATCACAATCGTCACTGCCTCTCTAATCATTTGATACCATTGCAGATGATAAGAATTCAAAGATTCAATTGAATCTCTCGTTTTAAAATATGCTTATTTAGAACAACATAGTGTAGAAATTAAAGAAAAAATGTTTTACATAAATTTCACCAGCTTCTTTTCAAAAACATAAATTAGTTTAAAAGACAACCGCCACAGTTTATAGTCGCACTCGGGCGGTTGTGGTTAATAAAGTAATCAGCGTGTGGTACAGCATCCTGGTTCTCGTTAAAGAACATAAATATAATATTTTACCACCACTAAAGGAGCTATTTTATTATATTGCTATTAAATTCATGACAAAGCTCTAACTTTACTAATCAATAAGGTGAAAGAGTAATTAATTTTATTATCGGTTTCCATCAACCATCTTCAAAATGACTCCCATATGTGGCAATTTATTTCACGCAGAAATCTGCATGTGAAGCGTTATGCAAGCAGGCAATTTTTCATTTTTTACAGCAAGTGTAGGTACAATATTTACCTGGTGATTTATGGAAAGAGTCGACGGTTTAGGGGCGTTTCGGGCGTCCTGTTTCGTGCGTAAACCCAAAAAGTTCCTGTTTCGTGCTGGCACCCCAGGTAGAGAATATTCTAATAAAATATAACCCTACAAAATTCCTGTTTCGGGCGTTACTTATTGTGCTCGTTTTCACAATTAAATAAAGACACAAAATGTTATTTAAAAATGGTATATTGACAACTACAGTCATTACATTAAACAAAATTTACTATATAAACTAATTTTCTAAGGGTTTGTGAAATAGTGGCTCTTCCTGCTGTGAGGTCTGCAATAATCGTTTCTAACCTATGGTCTCGTTCACTGTACTTCTTGGCTCGTTTAGGAACCTGCATATGTACGTTATTTCTTTCATATATGGTGTCGTAGAACAACATTTCCTCTTGTAGGCCTTTCAACAGTTCGTATATATTCGGGTGCGATTTTCCAATTTTTTTGTTAAAGCGGTTGTGCCAGCCTTCTACGGAATTGGTAGTGCGATGCCGTTCTCCACTGCAATGGTCTCTGATTTCTTTATTGTCTCTGTAAGCCTGTGTCATTCCTAACTGTTGCACTTTTCTCCATAAGGCTTGGTTGAAATGAAAATTACAACCCTTTACATCAGCCGTAACAAATTCTTCTTTGACGGCACTTATCGCAGCGGCTTCAAAATCGATGTGTATCTTATATGGATGAAAACTTTTAAGTTGCTTTTTTAGACAGGAAAACAATCTTTTGTAAGTGGATTTCTTTCTGTTGGGTAACAAAGCATATATGGCGGGAACTATACATGTCCTCTCTTCGGTGCTTCCGATATCTACATGCAGTGTGTATAGTTGGTCGAAAAGCGGACAACAACTTTTAAACGTGCCATCCTTGAAAAATGTGGTATTGCCGGCGAGAAGACTGTCCAGTTTGTATCCGAACGCTAGAATCCTTTCTTCGTTGCCATCGTCCACTATAAGGTTCTCCTTT
This sequence comes from Philopedon plagiatum, assembly GCA_963971165.1. NCBI lineage: Eukaryota > Metazoa > Arthropoda > Insecta > Coleoptera > Curculionidae > Philopedon > Philopedon plagiatum. The sequence continues at coordinate 98,034,531 of OZ020194.1, forward strand.
ATTGATTCTGGAATAATAACTTGTTCTCGGCTTTTGGGTAAGAATTTGACTCCCAGTGAGTTATGCCTTTCTCTGTAGAGCGATGTTTTAATTGATGTAAGTTCTGGAATCTGCGTGACGAAATCCAGTCCCATATTCCTCGCAGTTACCAACTCCTGGCGATATATCTGTGGTACTGGCGTGAGTTCCTCTCGGGCCCTCTTCTTTGCTTTTTGGATGCAGAGTTCTACTTCATTCTTAGCAACATCAGGAACACAGGTGTGCTGCTTGCTTTGAATTACACTTGCTGGCGCGTTATCTGTGATGATGGCTCCGGGGCAGGTTCGGTTGGCACATATCCATCTAATGGTGTTGTTTTTATTCGTTGATTTTAAATTAAATCTATAGCCGGAATAAAGAATAACTTGCTTTCCTCGCTTTGACGTCACAACTTGAAGGTCCATATTGCATAAGTCGCAGTACGTTAAAGAATATTTGGTGCCGTTCTAATATGCGGTCTACCGTCCTACATACAGTCTATGTGTGTACGCTAAGGTAATCTCTTTGCAAATGATACAAAAGCACTAAACCCCTTTTAAATTTGTTTGTGGAAACAATTATTTATGTTATTAAAAGCTTCAACAATTAAACCTTCTTTCGTGGAAATTTAGTACCTACTGTAATAGTTTGCATTATAATCCGTAATCCACAAAAATATTTATATTGTTATATTTGTATTGTCATACCAACCATAAATTAATTAAGATTTACAGCACTGGTGATGATCCTAGGTAATAAAATGCCATTAATACATTAGCGAATTATATGACACGACCAACGAACTTCCTTTTAAAAAAACTTTATTTTTCACAAAACGGCCTTAACTTAATTTACAATCTTAGGAACTATGGTGAACGATTAACTTGAACAGCCTTCTAGCTTTTACACAAAATTAATGTTAACAAATAAATACAATTATTGCTTTTATATGAGGCGATATGTACATTCAGCAATTTATGGTTGGTCTAGGGATATTATTCCTCCACCCTGAGTTCTTTCAACGTCCTCGTTGATGATTTTCTGTAGGGTCTTCACAGGAATGTCCTTTAAATATTTGTGTTTTCTCCACTGATATATAACAACACTTAAACTACATATAAAAATAATACATATTGATGAAAAGATAAAATAAGTATGCATTTGTTGTTGTGGGATGAGGTTTTCAAAATTAATTGGTTCTAAAAGATCCTCTCGAATTTTTGCTGGATCTTCTAAGTGCCTAATTTGCAGGTTTAGGGAGAAGTTGGTTGGCTGAAGATTTGTTGCTTCTGGATATATAATAGATATATTATTTATAGCTAACGAATATTTGCGTTGGCTAATGATGACATCACACTGACTTTGGATGAGGGAGCAGTCCTGAAGGATTTCTTTTTGAAACTGGAAGCAGTCTTCGTAGACTGTTTCTGGTGTTTTTGTGCAAAACAATAAGGAATTTTTACAAGTTAGTGTATGCACCTGATAGCTGTTTTGAACAGTAGCATACTGACAATTTTTGAGCAATAAGCAACTATTAACAAGTGGATTAAAGCATATCCATTTTGAGTTAATTTCTTTACAATTATCATACCATAATTCGTTACAGTAATATTTACTAGGGCTAATTAAAATTTTAGATTCGTTACTTGGAATGGGGTATACAATTTTTAAGTCGCATACATTTCTTTCGAAAATGGGTATTTTAATTGCGAGAATTGCCATTTCGTCTAAAATTAAAAACCCGGTTTTACAGATTAAGGTTAATTCTGAAATGTGTTTAATAGACCATAGGGTGTTTTTAGGGTAGTGTAATTTTAAGTATTCCCAAATTTCGTTTATTTCGTCCAAGCTAAAAATTTCTAAATCTAGAGTTTGCAAATGTGCAAAGGAGAAAATTCGTAAAAGTTTTTCCAAAAATTGATTTAAATTATTTATTTGTATATATTGGTCTTGTAACGACAAAATTAAATTAATTTCGTTATTTAGTTTTGAAAGTTCAGTTCTGATAGTTTCGGAGTTTTTATTTATAATTTTTATATTTTCTTCGAATTTATTCATAATATTCCCTGCAAATGAACTAAGGTCGTTGATCTTGTGCATTGAGTTTTGTTGATTATGCTTGAGTATTTCTAAGTTTTGAGTAATCGTTTCTAGGTCAGTGTTGTCTAAATTTCCTGTAATGAACTTGATACCACTGCCGATGAAGTTCATCAACCCGCGCTTCTTGCGATTCATAATTTCGCGAACATTTAACTTTGCATATGTATCATATGTGTTATTTAAGGCTTTAAATACATGAAAAAATTGTGTTTTAGTAAAGTTATTATTTTGCTTATTCACCATAGGTTGTAAAATTAAAACATTGCGTAGTAATTGGGACAATGTAATGTTTATATTATATATATTAAAAGGTATATATGTGGTATGATAATGATCAATGACTAATGAGGGTGCTATTTCTTCTATGTAGTAGCCATTATTGGGGGTTTTGTATACCTGAAGTGCCTGGTAAGGGTTCACTAGGGCTTGCATGATCAGGATCAGGAGGCTGAAAAGAAGTATGATTTTTTCTAAGTCTTTTGATCTTCCTGATATGTGTAGTTATTGGTTTCTTTTTCGCGATACCTGTTATTTTGTTTTTGTCGATCGATGTTACCTTTGTTGGTATATACTGAGGGTTTATTTTATTTCTAAGAGTTGTTTTCTTATATATTGTTTGATCGTGTTGTATGTTTGGGGGTTGCTCAGCATTTTTATTTTGTTTTTGAGTATTTTCGGATTGTTTTTGGTGAGCTGTTTTATAAATATGTTCGTAAAAAGGCATTAGTTCTTTTTTCCGTTTTTCGTTGTACTGTTCGAAGAATGTAAGGTCATTATTTATGTTGGGTTCATTAAGGTATGGACCGTATAAAATGGAAAAGGGGGACTGTCCCGTAGTAGAATGTATGTTTTGATTATAAATAAGAATGGCAGAGATCATGAGGTTTTGGGGAGTCTCTTCTGGATTTTGCATTTTAAGTATTCTTAGTTTTTCGAGCAGTGTAGAATGTAGTCGTTCTACGGGGCTGTTTGAGGAAGAATTACCAGGGGTTGTGTAATGGATTTCTATGCAAAAGAGTTGACAGAATTCTTTAAACAGATTATTTTGGAATTCCTTTCCTTGATCCGTAACGATTTTTTGGGGTGTGTTATGGTGTGAAAAGAAGTGCCTTAATTTACTTAAAATAGTGACTGCGTTTTTATCTGGTACAAAGTAAGCTTGTGCGTACTTAGAAAACGAGTCGATTATAGTTAAAAATTGACAATTTGAAAACTGGAAGATGTCTAAATGAAGGGTTTTGAAGGGTTTTTCGGCAAGTAAAGGGCCTTCGTATGCGATTTTATAAGGGTGCCTTTCGTATTTATTTTGTAGGCATATTTCGCACTTGTTTATAAAATTCGTTATGGAGTCTCTTAGTTTAGGCCAATAATATTTTTGTTTAATATGATTGTAGGTTTCTGTTATTCCGTTATGGTTAGTTTGGTGGTAGTTTGTAATTATTTCGTGTTGCTGTTCGGGGTTAATTACATCAATTAAATAAATATTAGAAAATACAAGTTTTGCCGTTGTGTTTAAGTTTGCTGAGATTATTCTTTCAAATTCAGTTTTTAGTTCTTGATCTAGGATAAAAATAGTAAAAGTAAGATCAGGTCTTATTATTTCTTTTAATATTTTTAAAATATGTTGCTGTCTATTTTCCTTTTTTATGCGTACAAAGTGATGATTTTTCTTAAATGGCTTTGTAAATGTGTGCTTAAATTCTTCGCCATAGCTGATTACTAGGCGATTTGTCGCATGGTTTAGGGGTAGTTCTGAAATAGGTAACCGTTTTCCTTGTGTATCATTATTTGAGTGTACGGTTACGTCAGAAGTATTGTCGGTTTCGTCAGGTCTATTCTCTTGAGGTGGGTTAGTTTTATTGGTTTCGTCAGTAATTACGTCATTATATTTTTCGTTGAGAACGAAGTCTGCAAGGTCAAAGTCACAAAGATTGGCAACGGTGTCGTCAACATTAGGGGCGTTAGATTGTGTGTCAATCGCGTCATTTGTTTCATTAGCATTGAGCTCTATACGGGATAGGGCGTCAGCAACGACGTTTTCTTTGCCTTTTTTGTATTTTATTTCAAAATTAAATTCTTCTAACTTCAGTTTCCAGCGGATTAGGCGGGAGTTAGGTTCCTTAATTTTGGAAAGCCACACAAGAGGGTTGTGGTCGGTTTCTATAGTAAATTTGACTCCGTAAAGATAGCAACGAAAATGTTTAGTTGAGTCGACTATAGAAAGAAGTTCCTTCTCTATAGTGGAGTAATTTTTCTCGGCGGAATTAAGTGTGCGAGAGTAATATGCTATGGGATGGTCATTTTGGGAAAGAACGCTACCAATAGCCACGTTTGATGCGTCCGTTGTTAATTTAAACGGTTTAGAAAAATCGGGGTATTGGAGTATGGGTGAATTACTAATGAGTTCTTTGCATTTTAAAAATGCTTCTTTGAACTCTTGATTGCCAATGCTATGTTCACTGCCCTTTCTAAGGCATTTTGTTATGGGGAAGGTAATTTTTGAGAAGTTCCTTATGAACCTACGGTAGTAACCTACTAAGCCTAGAAAGGCTTTAATTTCTTTTTGGGTTTTTGGCATGGGATACCGCTGAATCGCTTCGATTTTTGAAGGATTTGGTTTTATTCCTTCAGGAGTAATGATATGTCCAAGAAATGCGACTTCTTTGCATAAGAACTCTGACTTATCGGGTTGGACTTTAAGATTGACGTCCTTTAGTTTTTTGAAAATTTTCCGGATATGATCAATGTGTTCGGATAAGGACTTAGAAAAAATAACCACATCGTCCATGTAAACGAAACAAAATTTGTAGAGGTAGTCACGCAAGATTTCGTCCATCATTCTTTGGAAAGTTGCGGGTGCGTTCTTAAGACCGAACGGCATGCGCAAGTACTCGTAATGACCATTGTTTACAGTAAAAGCGGTTTTTTCGACTGATTTGGGATCCATCTCGATTTGGTGAAATCCTTGGGCTAGGTCGAGGGTGGTGAAGTAAGTACATTTCCCGAGACTATCTAGGATTTCTTCGATTCGGGGTAGAGGCCATTTTTCTTCTACAGTGACGTCGTTAAGCCGACGATAGTCTATAACCATCCTAAATTTTCGTATTCCAGAAGCGTCGAGCTTCTTTGGAACTATCCAGACAGGTGCTGAATATGGGGAAATAGAGGGTCGAATAATTTTGTTATCTAATAACTTCTGGATTTGGGACTGTATTTCTTGGTTCATACTAGGAGGATGCCTAAAGGATTTGACATAGACTGGTCGATCGTCTGTCGTTCGAATAGTGTGTTTGGTTTGGCTTGTGAAGGTGAGGTCACAGTTTTCATGGTACATTATGTATTTAAATTCGTGGCAAAGAGGTAAAATTTTTGATTTTTCTAGAGGTGATAGATGGTCAAGTCTTAACAGGTTTTCGGGGTTAAATTTCCGTGGTGTATTAGGTGAAGGGTTAATTAATTCGAATTGGTCTTGGGGAATAACCTTAACTCTTTGGTGAAAATTGATGCTTATTGTGGGTGCTGGATTGGGTATTTTACAAAGCCCATTATTTACTTCAATAAGGGAGTCAGGGACTATATGCTCCTGAATTGTAAACGAGGGCAAAATTGCTAAACCCTTTTCATAGTTAACTGGTATTACAAGAAAATTATTATTAAGATTTTCAATAGGTTGTGTTAAAGGTTTATTGTAAGCAAGCGAGAAAGGTATTTTAATATTTTGTAAGGTTAGTGTTTTGTCTTCGTAATTAATAAGTGCATTTAGATTTTTCAAGTCTTTAGTGCCTATAAGTGCGTCAAAGTCGTGGTGCCAATTTAAGACTCGTAGTTTGAAATCTCGTTTAATGCCGATTTCTTGTAAAAGGGGAATTTTTAAGTTTTGATTTTCTTTATAAATTCTTTTACATGCAGTAACCTCGAAGGGTTCAAAAAATAAGTTGTTTGGGTATAATTTGGCTATTTTTGGTGAAATAATGGAGTCAGAAGCGCCTGAGTCGATTAGTATTGTAATTTGTTTTTCGGGGAGATAGAAATATGGCAATTCGATTTGTTGTGCTAAGTTGTTTAGGTTAATGTTTGGTTCGAGGCTTGGTTTTGAAAATTTTCAAAATTTTCCTCAGTATTTTCAGGACTTGTGTCAAAATCGAAATTTTGATCTGGGGGATACTGGATATATGGGTTAGGATCTTGAGCATAGGACTGTTCCTCGAGATAGCTGTAATGTGATACAGGTTCCTGATACTGGTCTAAGGGTTGGTCAGGGTACGACAGTTCAGGGTTTATTTCTACGTTATACAATTCTTGAGAAACAAAATTTCTGGGTCCTGTCGATTGGAAAAAGTTTGGATATCTCATTGAAGGTTGCCTTTGTTGTTGCATACGGGAAGGTCCCGCGGTGGAAGTTGTCATGGGGATAGGAGCGTTATGTCGAGGGGCACTGTTTTGTGGGGGCCCCATTCTTTGTTGTTTGCCAAAAACTTGAGAGTTGGTAGGAAAATGTCTTTGAATCGGTCGGGGTTGTAATGTAATAGGTTGGCTAGGAAATACTTGTCTTGGTGGCATTGGTGGTTGTGTGTTAAATGGCCTGTTGGGTATTCGGTTATTTTGGTTGTGGTTGTTGTTTTGCCTAGGAGTGGCGTGTTGCAAAGTAGAATAATTATGTGTAAAGTTTACTTGGGATTCGATCATATTATAGTTTATTACATGTCCGAATGCTTCATTGAGCGTTTTTGGGCGTTGAAGCATAAGCATAGTTTTTAAGGTTTGTGGAGAATTAGCCGTTAAAATAAGCACTGAGGTGTTTTCTATTTGCGCAACTAAAATTAATTTTGAGTTAACGTCTAAAACTTCACATTGAATTTTTGAAATTATTCTTTGGACAAAGGTCTTTAGCCTATCTACAAATTGTAATATATCTTCGTTTTTGTTGATTCTAAAATATTGCAACTGTTGCATTAAAATCTGATAAGTAACGGGGTCACCGAATTTTTGTCTTAAAGCTTCTCTTATAGAAGCCCAATTGTTTAAATCTGGCCTAGAGAGTAGAAAATTTCGAGCATTATCAACTAATTTAGATTTAATAGCAGCCAAGACCACCTTACATTGATTTTCGTCATTGTTGGAATATAATGTATAAAATTCGTCTACAGACAAAATAAAACTCTCTAAATGGTCTTGATTACCAGAAAAGGTAGGTAAAAGGGAAGTATGGAATCTAATATTTTCCATCTTAGGCTTATTATTTAAACTTAAATTTTCAAGTAAATTTACTAACTCGTTTTGAGCGCTTGGAGTTAAAGTTCTATCTAAACTATCTGAATCACTGTCAGAATCTTGTGTATTTTGACTAATTTGAATATCTAACCCTAAAGCGGCCCTGTTTCGTAATAAAATATTTCTTAAACGATTAGAAGCGTCAGTCATTAAATGGCAATTCAGCAATTACTTACGACACAAACAAGGATGAGTCCATAGAGGTTGTATCGCAGTGGTTCACAACCAAAGGGATTCCTATAGAGGCGTGGCTGAAGGGCTCGTGACTGGACGTTGATCTGCGTCGGGAAGTCGGGAACTAGATCCACAGCGTCGCTGACAGCACGGTAGCAGGCTTGTGTCTCCAATATCCTTTTTACAAAATTTTAGAACTCACGGCTCGTACACTTTCACTAGGACGAGTCCGGAATGTCCTTTTTGTTCGGATAATGCACTAAGATTTAAGAATCACTTTCGCACAACGGAGAACCGATAAAGGGCGAAACTGCACTATCCTGTTCGCAGCGCCAATTATATGACACGACCAACGAACTTCCTTTTAAAAAAACTTTATTTTTCACAAAACGGCCTTAACTTAATTTACAATCTTAGGAACTATGGTGAACGATTAACTTGAACAGCCTTCTAGCTTTTACACAAAATTAATGTTAACAAATAAATACAATTATTGCTTTTATATGAGGCGATATGTACATTCAGCAATTTATGGTTGGTCTAGGGATATTATTAGCGCACGAAACAGGAAAAGGTTAGCAATTGTCGTAGCCCAACGCCCGAAACAGGCCATTTTCAGGTATAATTTTTGGAGCGCACGAAACGGGACGCCCGAAAGAGGAAAATACCGAGTCGACACTATAAATGGATAAAGCATACATCCAATCTGTATTTGAATTTTCAATAAAAAAAACTCTGTAATTTGTCTTGTTCTCTTAAATACTATTTTTTTTTTAAATTTGTGAATTATAAAATAATGTAAGCGACAATTTATTCATTTTAGGGTGCGGTCATAGAAAAAACATTATTAGCGAAGCACTGTTGTCCGTCCATACCTCTCTCCCTAGCCTAACCGCCAAACCGCTACTCCTCCAATTGAACCAAAATTTGGAACACGTGTGCCATGTCCGTGTTGTTTGAATCGGCGGTCTACTTGCCATCTTATTTTTAATTTCAAATCAAGGAATATTGACTGAACTCGCATTTTATGTATAGACCATCGGTGACTGTTTACAGAGTAAAAACTGCGACTTAGTTGTAAATAAAGCAAAAGTATAAGAAACGACACGTGTTGCCTAATGCACTTAAAATATCAATTTGTTGCATGATTTATCGTCCAACGCAAATGGACCTCCGTCTATCGGCGATAATTGCCTCGATATTTTTAAAACAAGTTCCGTCCAACTTTTTACAGTGACTTTCCGGTGGCTTTGATAACGCGCGCTTTTGTTTTCGTTCTGACTGCAGAACCAATATTTTCTCGTCTCCCCTTTTGATTTGTTCTTCCCTTTTTCCCCATAAATTTATATTGCGTGATTTAGTCTTGCAAGGTATGATTAAAAACTCTGAGCTTTAATCTCTACTGCCGGTTCCTGCTAAATTCGTCTATTTATTTTTAAATCTCTTCCTTTCGCCAATTTTAAAATATTTTATTTTTTTTTACCTAGCTCTAAATACCAAAACACAAAAAAGCTATATTAGGAACGAAAAACTTTATTATAACTAATATTCCCTAAAACTAAATCAAAAAATTTATTTGGATTTGCCAGTTTTATATGTCTCCGATGAGGTGATTTTCTTTAGAATATCTTTCTGATATTGGATGTACATTCGGCACATGATAATAATTTCAAATTATACTGGCATTGCAGAATGACCACAAGGGATTTAGTTAATAAACGATTTCTTTCTTCCACTGGATGGACACTAGGAAAAAAATTCGTTCGCAATTTGCATTGTGTGTAGGGATTGCGAACAGGTGATTCCAAAGAATAGCGAGGCTATACGCACAAATCTGCACTATAGTGGTCTTCTGCACCACGCTACTGTATTGCGTTATTTGCAAAAGCTTTATAGTTAAAACCCTTTCAAAATCAAGTTTGTTGGTGGGCGTGCCTTTAAAAATTTAATTTACAAAACCTTGATAACGTCGATCGGGACTTTTGATACCTTTGTCGGTACGTCGGGACATGAAGTCCAATCACGGCGACAGTCCCGATATATCGGGCCGGATGGCAACCCTTGTCGTGACACACCCAAAAATGGTATTCATTTAAAAAGCGAAGTCTTTTAAAATAGGGGAGTTTTATTATTTTTTCAGAAACCACATATCAATACACAATTTTTATATGTACCCTATGGACACGCACTCACAAAATGGAGCAAACTTAAATAAATCAGCCTTTTTGCATTTTATTATTCAAATCACAACAGAAAGAAGTCTGCATTTTTCTCCGTCATTAATTAAAGGCCTAAAAACACAAAAGTGCGTTTTTAAAGGATTTCTGCTCCATCGATTCTTAACTATTGTCGCCTATTGTGTCTTAGAATGCTGAGTAATTTTTTTTATATCTTGTAATTAGCTTCAATTTCCTCTCATTTTAATTAAAAAATGATTACGTCACTAGTTTGTTTCAGTTCCCAAAAACACTGCAGGGTGAAAATTGTATAAACTATAATTAAAATTACTGATACAGAGAATTAAGTATTCCTATGCCTTCTCTTTGCTTTGTTTACAAGAAATATTTAAAAGAAGCGTGCAAAGCAGTGAATTTTAGCTTTTTACTTTAAATATTACTGTTATTTTTACTAGGGAGGCGTTGCCTTTTGCTGCGTACTGAACGGATTACGCGGTCATTGAAGATTGGTAAAACGACAAAAATTATAAAGGTAGTACTAGTTTTTACCTGATAGGTATTTTTTGAATTTTATTACCTGATAGGTATTTTTTGAATATTATTAACGGTTACAGCTATGTACATCGCATAACGGTGTAAATTACGATGAATTATACACCGCACTGACGTGCAATTAAAAGGGGGAAGCTACACGGAAAAAACCGTATGGTAAAATGGTAAAAATAGATTTTAGTAAAAAATGTTTGGTTAGTTTTAAAATATAATTTAGAACTCACTATTATATATGGTAGCTCTTACTAATCATTTTTATGAAGACAACATTAAAATGTTCTTTATTAATATTTACTACAAAATATGCTAAATCCCAATTTTTACAAAAAAAGATTGCTTATTCTTGCACAAGAAAAATTTTACAAGCAATTTACCAAAAATTAAGTACTTATAGCAAAAGTAATTGGTAATTTTTAAAATATTGTTTGTACTTTACGAAACTTAAAAAAACATCTTATAATTAAAGAATAGTAAGAATAACCATAGTATTTTAGTAACGACTTTGGAGAAAATGAAATATTTAACACAGTAAAATGGTACATTGTAAAACAAAATAGTGTAAAATTTACCACACCGCTTTTAAATATTGACAGGATTATTGTAATAAATACCAAAAATCAATTTGTAAATAGTTTATTTTACCAAAACGTTTAGTAAAAATTTTAAAGGCTAAACGAGCACATTTCCTGATCAGTTTACAACAAGAAACAACGGGTGACGGATTGCTCCTTGTTCCTTCATCCCCTTATGGGACGGCCCAGCAGCTCGCCTGGTTCGCCAGTCGCACTGATTAATTTGTAGTCGTGGGGCTCTACGCATTTTTTATTTGTTTAGTTTTATGTGAATATATTCAATAAATATGGAAGAGTGGAATATTAAAGAATGGGGATTAGAATGCCCCCAAAGTGCATTTGAAGGTAAGTACTTTCAGCAGTTTCTTGTGAAATTCGATGTCATTGTAAAAATGTCTTATACTCTCATTCATTGTACAATGGGAAACTGATGACTAGGCCTAAAACACGCTTGGGATATTTTGTAATGGTTTGAAAATGGAACCAAATACCCGTTTTGGGTGGAGCCTTATTTTTTCGTATTAATTACGATTTTTTAAAACGGTATAATATAGTTACGTTCTGAAACGTAGTACGTAGTTTTACGACTGTATCAGCTACGTCTTAAAATAAGTTTTAGAAATGTACTGGTTATGGAAGTCATTTTAACGTAGGTAGGTAATCGATTTTTGGTTTTAGTGACGTCCTTTGGTTAACTCTTCTGCTATGTACTCTGGAATGTAACAGGTTTGGAACAAAAATCTTTCATCAAATAACATAAACAGTAGTTGGAAGAGTGAGGTGATAAACATAAAACTGGTGCTTTCACCTTTAACTTACTTTCACAGTAGGTAGTTCTTCAATTATGGAAGGAAAATCTGTATTAGCACTTGTGATCGTTTTTAAATCCTGAAAAATTAAAATTCTCGCAGATTTCAAAAATTCTTATATATCTCTGCGTTTTGCAACATTTGAAAAATGTTTGGTTCCGTTTTTGTGTGTCTGTCTGTCTGTAACCAACGCAGAATACGCAGATATTGACGAAATTTAGTAAGTAGGTGAGTTCTTTGCCACATATGATCCCATATTAAAACAGTCAACTAGTGGCGGAGTAAATCAGTGTGGTATAAATTTGGGTGGTGAAAAATTTCATATATCCTTTGTTTATAAATATAGAAATCGGATATTTGGCTTCCGACCATGGCTAACAAACTTATTGAATTGAAATCTGACATTGAACGGTTTCTATTGCAAGCAATGATCTGACCTAGAACGGTTTCTGTGGCAACCAATGACCTGGAACTTTGACAGTTTAAAACTTTTGAAGGAGTTCTCCGAATAAAACGAAATAAAGACAGGTGACCTTTAAGATTGTAAAATTTATTAAAAACACATGTAAAATTTCATCCAACTATAGGTCTCCACGGTCACTCACATTTAAGTTATGGATTTTCCGACTACAGGCCTTGGCCTGATGGTATTGCTACCTGACTTTTTTTCTGCTACTACCACAGATAGTATGATAATATTCCAAAGTAGCAGACGGAAGTCAGGTAGAAATACCATCAGACCATGGCCTATAAGTCGGAATACCATACCTCAGATACTAGTGAAATTTACTAAATAGGCCTGTAGAGATTACTAAATATGCTAGTAAAATTTAATAAAGAAGCTAGTAGAGGTTACTAGGTACCCTAGTAAAATTACCAGTTACTTTGGCTAAATGCAATAAAAAATTATCTTGATGCTGCCATAATTTATTGTAAATTTTATTAGAATACTTATTACAATGTACTAATTTAACAAATACTAGTTACCAAGTATTTTAGTATCTTTAACCACCGTAAAATGGGGTGAATAGGGTCGCGGGGGTGAATAGGGCCAAAGTGTGTTCGTTACCTTAATCCAGTTTAAAAATAAAATGCGCGAATGGTGCCGAGTTTCGAACAAGGCTTTTACATGTTGACACTTGCCAACACCGGACGTGATATATATGTGTGCTGTTAAACAACCTGTAGCGGCGTGTTAGCCACGATAATATTCGTAATATTTAGCGGCAAAAAAGTTATCCCGTAAACGTGTCCCGTCTTTTTGTTAAAATTAACGGACAAAGATTTTTGTGTTTGTGTAACTTAAAGGTAAGTGTCCCAGCAACAAAGTTATATAATTAGTGTTTTATTATGTTACCTGGTGTTTGTGTTAAACCGAATTTGTTTTTTTTTTTTGGCGAAAATTTGATATAGATTATTGGCCATTACTGTATTGTAACACACTTGATTCGTAATATAGGTACGTTTAGAAACCAATTTGTACTTTATTTACCTATTTAACCTATTTTTTACAATAATATTTTTGGCTTTTTTTAGCAAACAAGATAAACACAAACAGCCAGATTATCCAATGCTAGTCCGGTCTAATTTGACAATCAAAAGTTTTAAACTGCCAAGTGTAAGAATAAGACAACTCAGTTTTATTCTAGGAACTTAGTTCTGAGCTTTTTCGCAAATTTATCAGGAAAAGGACAATTTTAGTACGTACTTTCCACACTAATAGAACTAAATTCATTACAGCAACTCGTTCCAAGATGAAAATCATTTGGCAACCAAGTAAATCGCCGAAATATTACAATAATTCATAAGTTTTGAATGACAAGGACAGGACAAAAACCTGTCAAAACATAACTGATCAACTATAAGATCTTAATTTAAACCAGTACTAAATCTTAAACTTTCTTAGTGAATCTGGACGAAATATTTTATGTAAAGTTTAATATGTAACTTTTGTTACCTATGTTTGCAAAAAAAGCCAAAAATTATCTTTTTCAAACAGTTTAGCTGACCCTTTTTAACCCAGTAGCGGTTTACTCGTATTTTAGAGGAATTTTTAATGGGTGACCCTATTGACCCCGACTTTGGGGTGAATAGGGTCAGGGCATAAAACATATATATATGCTGACTCCTACTGAATTTCTTAAAACTTGCATGGTAGTTCTATTGTACAAATAGGGACTCATACTAGTAACCTATGTCCAAATTTTTCCGGACAACGGTTTCAAAGTTATCGAGGTGTAAAGTTGAAAAGTGACCCTATTCACCCCATTTTACGGTACTACATCAGTTACTTATAACAATGTTCCAGTATAAAAAACTACAACAGATATATTAACTATTTATAAAATAGTTTATTATAAATAGTTATAATCATATGGTAAAACGTAATTCATTTTTTAAATTTAACGATATATTATAGTAAATTGTGACAAATAATATACGATGAATTTTACTACTTTTTTATAGTGTATCGCACAAAACTGTTTAGTCGTCCTATATAGTACTATAAAATATGGTATTTTTTTTATTATTTTTACTATAACTTTTTTTCCGTGTATACGATAAAAATAATTAAAATTGACATGGCGTTTTACCCTTTTGTAAAAAATTATTTAAATCTATAATGTCGACTGAGTGCCAGTGAGTTTTCTCACTTATGTATATCGAAAAGTAAACAGTGTCAACAGAATAATTTTAATAATATTTTTTTGCAGCCGGCTAATAATAATAATAATAATAATAATAAAGATGTTTATGTATGCCAATAAAAATAATTTAAATATAAATATAAAATTGATAAAAGTAAAAAAGAAAACCAAAAAATGACAGTAGTATACTAACTAGTTGGCATAAATAAGTAGGATTTTGATTTATCAGAAATCATTCTTCCAATCCTACCCCTACTAAATAATTTTTTATATTATTTTTAAAAGTTATATAGTTTAAGCCCCTTAGACTAGAAGGAATATTATTAAAAATTACAGAAGATGTATATTTAAAGGTATTTCTATTGCGTTCTGATTTCTAGTATTAACATGAATATTATTCCTGAATTCAATTTTTTCAAATAAATAACTAGGTTTCTGAGTTAAAATTATTTTATATATTATAAAACAGGATAAGTGGATTTCGCGTCTTTTTTCTAATTTAATTATATTATATTTGTTAAAGGTAGGTGATATGTGATCATATTTTTTTAGTCCTATTGAAAAATGAACACAGTTATTTTGAAGAATTTGTAATTTCTGTTAACCACTCATATTTTTCATAAACCCCCACTTAATTTTTTTTACCGACTGTTTCACTTTTGTTTCTAAATTAATAGGAACCATTCGTATGCCACACTTCATAATGGCACGTTTTTGGAAGTTTCGACTAGAAAGTCATTTTTTTAATAAACTACACACGACACAGACACAGTCTAAATTATTGTCCCACTGACAGAAGATGGTCCTTCCATTGCAAAAAAAAAAACAGAAATACACGCAGAAAACACCATAAATACATTTAAAATATGCAAAATTTTCCAAGCTAGCTCGTCCGAACAAACTAAAACTCGCGGAAGCCGGCAGAAATATTGCTTCCTGGCTATTAAATATACCCAATTTCCTGCGTAACGCATGCCGTTGCCTGTAAGCGGGGTCAATACAATCTACATGAAGGCATAGTAACCAAGCTACGGTCATTACGAAACGCGCTTCCCGGCCTAGGCCATCGATGCACAGTGTAACGGATTTGATATTTCATGGACATAGGGCAAAATAGCAACTGTCGAATTTTAATTTGTTTTGTCTCTAGATTATTCATAAAATATCTGGAGTTTAGTCGTTTACCAGTTTTTTTTTCAAATGTATCATCGTAAAGTACTTCCTTTTGAAACAAAGACTTGACTTTTCTGAGGGCAATAAAAATGATGCGAAAATAAGTCCAACTTTAAAAAATTCATATGTATTCTATAAGAAATTTGAAATCAATTTTTGTTGTAGCTATAGTATGCTAGCTACTCTTGATATTTCCAAATTTTAGTGAAAATATTTGTAAAGTTTACTTACCTATGGAATTATAAAGAACCGTGCTCCTAGTCGAAGAAAAAACAAAGTTTGGTGTGTTTTTTTTTTTAAATGCCTATATATGCCTAAGTTATCATATACATTAGAGTTAGAGGATTACACAACTTTTATACATTGGGAATATCCAAAAATCCCGTCCGATTCTGTCCGATTATTGAAAAGAAAGTTATTTTTCTTTAGTAATGTCGCACATGCAGCAATCCAAAGTTGTTTTTTAATGCCAGATTTTCCAGGTATGTTATTAATTATATTAAATTTTCTTAAAAGTTACAAGCAAATTTTAACTAATTTAGCTTTTACTGAAAAGTGGCTAGAATAATATTAAATAACATATTCATGAACGAACCTACCAACTTAGTTTTAAAAATACGTTATTATTACACCCTGTTTTAAATTGTTATTTTATTAAACATTATTATTCTAAGAAATAGGTAAAAAGTTAACTCATTAATATGCTTTGTAATTTAATTAAAGATGTCGCTAAGGGTGAAAACAAAGTAATAAAAGAGCAAAGAAAAAAGAAGATACAAAATGATTTTCGAAATGAATTTCGGATACTAATAGACGTTGTAAAACAAATGGGGGCACTACAAACCGACGGTCATACTGCTGGAACTTTTTCCGACATTACGAAAAATCAGCAGCAATCACTGGTTTGGACAAAAATATAATTAAAAAATTTGCTCTAATTCTTTAAGCACTTTCTTCGGGTCAAAACTGTATGTGTTATTATGTTGGTACTATATATCAAGTGTTCACATATTATTAATATATGGGGCAGGAATTTGCGAGAACATTTCTTATATTCCTATTGGACATTTATCTGAACAGGCATCAGAAGCTAGAAATAAAGAGTTTCGTAAATTCCAAGAACATTACGCGCAAACGCGAGGATGAACCGAGAATATCGAAGACATACTGCACAACTTGTTGATTTCTTCAAATCTCATTATTTCCTTTAATAGACCGAAATACTGATACACAAAATTATCTGTTCTTAGAAACCGAAACACTTTTTAAATAAACTAAAGTTGAGGAAGACAATAATTCTGATAGATCAGTCTCCAGCTCTGATTGTGAAAATTAGGTTAATTAAAGTATGTTTTTTATAATTAGTATTTAAGTCTATTAAACTTAGTTGCCGAAGTGAACCGAAAACAGTATTTTATTTTGTCAAAAAATAATTATATTTTTTAAGCGACCGGTACCTAGTAAGGTACTACGTAGGTCTAAATTTAGTACAGTATTAACGTACTTCAATATACATATGTTTTTATATGCCAGAATTTTTGCAAAACAGCGAAGTAAAGTACCAATGTCCACGAATTTTCGATTTCGTTGCACTCTGCGGCGACGCAAGAGAATTTGGTTACGTTTACGAGTTAACTTTTTTACGTTTACATAAGATTTCAGATAAACTATAGGAGATTCAATCCATATCTTTATAAAATGACAGTGTGTATATACTGTTACAAATTATGCATTTTTAATGTATAAAAATTTATTTTTTATTTCCAAAAAGTTTAGAGAAGCGGCGCTTACCCCACTTCCATGGACCGCACGCCCCCGGTTCACCGCCTAGACGTGGCGCTTAAATTGTAGCAAAACGTTAGTACACATATCGTTTAGTTAACCTGCAACCATTACGTAAAACTACCACGCTACGGGAGTATTATTTTTATTAATTTTCTGGCACTTTGAATCAAGTTGTATTGTAATATTTAAATTGAAATAAATTCAATAGAACTGAAACTAAACTTTTAGATGTAATATAAATTTCAAATATCGTGAATTGACTACTTGTTCCACCGATTTGTGAATAGTTTTTTTTTTTAATTTACAAAGGAAACCATCTAATTCATTTATTTTCCACGATGAGTAATTATTACTTCCATAAGAAAGGACATACAAAAAGACCAGTTTACAATACATTGCGTGATACATTCGATTTGAACAAAAGTAAAAAATTCTCGTGTTATTAAACGTTTGAAGGGCTGTGATTTAGTCATTCTCTCTGAAAATATAAAATAATTTCAGCCTTCAACAACACTTTTTTTGTCATTATAATGGGGTGGAGAAAGCCGCCGGTCATTTACGAAAATTACAAAATAATAGTCCCTAATTATTACATATGTATGGTTGGAGTGTATTAAAATAAAACCTTTATTTAGAATTAATGATTAGTTGTTGTACAAGACGTTTTCAATGTCGAGAAACTTGAGACGTATTTATTTTAGCGAGCGGTTTGTAAGTACCAATATTTTAAATTGATTCTACCAGATATTTCTCGAGTTATTTTGAAAGCTTTTAATCTACGACATTTTCTGTGGAGAACATTTAAAACACTTAAACAGCCGATTTAATGTTAAGCCTATTTATTTTTGTTTACACTGGGTGTTTCACTTAAATTTAAATGATTTTTTCTCATAATTAATCTAATTATAAGAACTATCTGAGGGCCTAGTTCCAATTGGACTCTGTCCACCACTACCTCCAGTCATGCATATCCCAAATTCTTTTTCTGGCCGAAACCCAAATCCTCAACCGCTCTCCTCCTGTTCTCAGTCCCGATATTCTCTGGCTAACACTTATCTTAAATATTCTACTAAATTTATCTGTTGCATCTACCGCTCCCCATCAGACCTGAGCAAAAATTGACCATCGTATCTCTGAATCCATTAAAGTTATCAGTCGTCATAGACCACTTCATCGTCCATAGCAAAGAATGGCTAGGATCCACAAAAACCGACCCACCAGGCAGAGCGGCAAAAAACTTCTCAATCAGCAGCTCGCTCACCAACTTAATCAGAGAGCCAACATACTTTCCCCGCGATTTTATCCATAATCAAAATACACTAGATGTTTTTCTTACCACCCATCTTGAGCCATACTTAACATCTGTATGCGCTCCCCTTGGTCGTTCAGATCACGGCCTCATTACCGTCTCTTGTCCCACACATCCCGAGTTAGTTGAAATTATGGCGGAACGCACGATCTAGCATTACAATTCTGCCGACTGGGATGATCTTCGAAACTTCTCTGCTTTCCCTCGGAACCCAGTCTGTTTTTACACTCCTGATCCCTCCGAAATTGGCTCTCATATCACAGATATCATTCAAGCAGGCATGGAAAGTTTCATTCCACATACCCGCAAGAAACCTAAACTCCACCATCAAAAGCCATGGTTCTCCAAGAATTGTGATAAATCCAGGCTCAAAAAAGTCCAAGCCCACAAAAGGTATCTTCGAAATCCTACACCCGAAAGTCGTCACATTTTTACCGAGGCAAGAAATCAATACAACCAAACTATCTTAGAGTCCAAAAATGATTTTAAAAATCGCATAAAAGATAAAGTGCTTTTTATTGTCCCAACGGCAGCAAATCTTTCTGGTCACTTGCCAAAAGCATTAGTCAAAACTTCTGTAAAAGCACTTTTCCTCCCCTGATCTCTGACAACGAAATTACCTCCACCTCTAAACGGAAATCTGAACTATTTGCCAAACAATTCGCTGCCAATTCCACCCTAATCCCTCCCGTCAATTTCGCTCTTCCAACCGCTACGTCTGTACCCCACAAAATGCACGACATAATACTTAAGGTCAAACAAGTTCAGAAAATTCTTCTATCTCTTGACACTAAAAAGTCCTCCGGTCTGGATGGCATACCAGCAATTGTTCTAAAAAAATGCGCTCCAAAACTTGCACCCATCTTAACTCGTCCTTTCCAGATCTCTTATGACAAGGGTATCTTCCAAGATAGCTAGAAGACTGCTTGTGTGCAGCCTGTACCCAAGAAAGGTTCCAAGTCCCTTCCATCCAATTATAGACCTATCTCTCTTCTCTCTGTTGTCAGCAAAGTTATGGAGAAAGCTATCAACTTACAAATTCTAAAATATCTAGAAAAACACAAAATCATCCATGACAGACAGTACGGATTTCATCACCAAAGATCCACAGCTGATCTCCTTAGCTTTGTCACACATAATTGAACAAGTCTTTCGAATTTCATGGCGAATCTCAGATTATTGATATTTCCAGAGCCTTTAACCAAGTATGGCATGCCGCACTCCTCAACAAATAATTACCTTCTTACGGTCTTCCTAGCAACATATGTACCTGTCTCGGTAGCTTCCTCTCTAATCGGCGCATATCTCTCGTGTTTCTCTCGTCACTCATCTAACTCCCATCCTATCATTGCTGGCTACCCCAAGGTTCAGTTCTAGGCACCAACCTTATTTATTCTTCATATTAATGACCTGCTCCCTTCAGCTACCATCCACAGTTACCCTGACGATAATACTCTTCACTACGATATTCATTCTTCCAGACAAGTTTCGAATCAAGAGCTTGATAATAAACGCAGATCTATGCACCCATCTCTTTCCCAAGATCTTCAATTAATCTTAGACTGGGGTGTCAAGAACCTTGTTCAGTTCAACGCCTCCAAAACCCAGTATTGCTCCCTGTCACGCAAAAAATCTGGCAACGCTTACCCCATCCACATGAATGGCCAAGTCCTACAGACCAATGAAACGTTCGATCTTGTTGGCATCGTTTTCGAAATGATCTCAGCTGACACAAACACATTACTTCAGTAGACACATCGAGCCAGAAAATACTTCTCCCCTCCAACTTATACACTCTCTATGTTTCCCAAATAAGACTTCTTAACCTAGAGGACTGCTCCCACATCTGGGGAGCGCCATCACCTTCGACACTTAACATCCTTGATTCTATCCCAAGGAGAGCCATTCGACTCATCAATGACCCAGGAATCCCTGATTGATTCGAAATCAATAGTTTTAGTCCAAGTTTATCATGAGGGAAAATATATTAAATATATTATTATTTTGATAAAAACGTAGGTATGTCAGAACCCAAAAAAGTCACTCAGTATGATTTATTTTATTTTTATTTATTTATTTTTTATTTATTTATTTTTATTTAGCACTTGGCTAGTTAAATATACATTATTTATATCTTATAACTACACATCGTTTTTTAAATGTTTAACTAACATCTTATTAAAAATTCCTAAAGTAGATGCACTTTTTAGATCTTCGGGCAATGCATTGTATATCTGAACTCCTTCATACAATAAGGTTTTTTGTAAAGCTGTTGTTTTAACACATGGGACATTAAAATTTTTCCTGGAACGGGTATTAAAATTATGGAGTTGTGATCTTCTTTCCAGAAGGGAGCTTAAGTAGATTGGTAGTTGATTATGTTCCATTTTGTAAATTAAAACTAAGTTTGCTCTTTTAATGCATTGTTCGACAGATAACCAATTTAATGTTGATAACATAGTTGCTATGGGGGTGTACCTATCGCATTTTAACACAATTCTCATCACCTTATTTTGTTGCAATTGGAGCCTGTGCAAGTTTTCTTGAGTACATGAGATAAATAGAGAGCAGCAATACGTAAAATGGGGTAAAATAATAGTATTATAAATTAACATTTTGGTATAATAGGATAGGCAGGAAGATACACGTCGAAAAAATCCAATTTTCTTACCTAATTTTTTACATAGATAGTCCATGTGATCGGCAAAGTTTAGTTGTGGATCTAAATATACTCCCAGGTATTTTATTACTCTTACAGGCTCAATAAGCGAGTTATTTATATAAAGTGATTTTCCTAAAGATAAATATTTTTTACAGTTTGCTGTTGACCCTATAACCATACATTTGGTTTTTGATTCATTTAATTTCAATTTATTCTGACATAACCAGTCATAAAGTAAAGTTAGCTGATTATTTAATTTAATAGTTATTTCGTCAAAATCTACCCCTGACACAGAAATAAGTGTATCATCAGCAAATAAACTAACAAAGCAATCCTGTAAAAAACTATAAACATCATTTATATAAATAATAAATAATAGAGGCCCTAACACACTACCCTGTGGCACACCCCATTCACTTTCTACTTTTTCTGATATTTTATTGTCTACCTTAGTTCTATGATACCTGTCTTTTAAATAGTCCTTAATCCACTTTAGAGCACTATTAGTAATACCGTATCTAATTAATTTGCTTACCAGGATCTCCCGGTCAATGGTTTCGAACGCACGTTTTAGGTCCACAAACACGCTGAGCACTACGTTGTTATTATTAATATCATTTCTCCACTTTGCACACACATACTGAAGGGCTGACTCGCATGAGTGGTTACTTCTGAAGCCTGATTGTCCAATATACAATAAACTAATTTTTTCAAAATAATTTTGTAACTGTTCACTGACGATGGTTTCGAGAATTTTGTCTACAACAGGCAATAAATTTATTGGTCTAAATTCAGCAGGAGTTTTGGGTTTATTCACCTTCGGTACTGGTACTATCATACTAGTTTTCAAGGCTCCTGGGACCTTTCCAGTCATTAGAGAGGTATTTATTAAATATAGTAAGGGATATCCAATGACACAAAAAATTTGTTTTACTAATTTAATACTTAGTATGTCATCACTGGTACTCTTGTTTTTTAGCCCATACACAATTTTTCTCAGTTCTGAAAGAGTGACAGTTGCAAAATTTAAAAGGCATGGTTTTTCAACCGTCTCATATTGAAAATTCCAGTTTCGTTTCTCTATTGTTTCTGCGATTTCATTTATACTGTCTGCATAATATTTGTTAAAATTTTCTTCTATACTGCCGTTATATGTTCCATAGTCAACCTCTTTATAGTCTGTTTGCTGTTTTTTGTTGCCTAGTAAGTCCTTTAGCGTTCTCCACATTCTCTTTCCGTCTCCTTTACATCTGTCAATATTCTGGTCATAATATCTGATTTTTTCGATACGAATCATTGACACTACTCTATTTCTTTCCAATCTATAATTTTCCCAATCGATTTCATTTCTTGTTAGACGAAATCGTTTATATGCTTCATCCCTTCTACGCTGTTCTGTTTTTATTTCTTGTGTTATCCAGGGGTATTTTTTTGGTGTAAATTTTTGTAGTGGGGTAACCTCATCAACTGCCTGTTGAACGTTTTGAATAAAGTCAGAATAGAGCCTGTCAACATCTACAGATGTATAGTTCCAATTTTTTTCTATAAGTCTCGGCATAATATCTGAGATCGCTTGATCATTTAAGTTCCGGCTGTAAACATATTGTTCTTCTTGAATAGAATTCTCTAACTGCATTACTATTCCAATGATGTCATGGTCACTAATTTTTGGAAAATTTCTAGCAGATTCCTGTATGCTAAAATCGTTAGTTATGATGTGATCAATCAGGGATGATGATACATTCGTTATTCTTGTATCTTTCGTAACAATTTGTTTAAAACCTGCTCCATGAATAATTTCTTTTAATTTCTTTGAGTCGCTTTTCCCATCATTCCAGTTGATGTTTAGGTCACCCAAGAGCACTGTCTTTTGTCGTTGTAAAATGTTATCGTCGAATTTTTCTTCCAAATAATTCAGGAAGTCGCCATGTGGAGCATTTGGTGATCTATATAAAGCTCCTATAACAAGAGCTTCATTTTGCATGTGTGTCTTTATTGCTAAAAACCAGTAACTAAAATCCACTGCATCATTAAGAACTACTGTATAGCTAAGGAAATTCTTTATATAAATTAGAACTCCCCCTGTATATCTACTGTTTGAATAACACAAGATTGTGGTATATCCTGGTACGCTAAGTTCACTTACTTCTATTTCTGCTGTTATATGTGTTTCACTGACACAGACAATCCAAGGGTTTCTTTCTTGCATAAGCTGATCAAGTTCATCAAAATTTGTTGTTAGTCCGCCAATATTCACGTGTAATATACTTACACTGTTTATTACAGGAGCCCTAGAAGAAAGACTCTTATCTGACATTTTTAATTGCTAGATGTAATTTGTTTTGGATTTTACCCTCTCCAGTGCTCTTTGGTAGCTGACACAATTTTTGTCAAAAACACTATGATTAAACTGGATATCTGATATGTTCAAAACTTCATGTGCGTATCTGCAGTTTGTACATTCATGCATCTCAGATCTACATTCATTACTGCTGTGATTTTTGTTGCAGAGAGGACAAACAATTTTCTCCGCACGACAATTCATGGCTTTGTGACCATATTTCCAGCATTTGTAACATCTCAACACACTGACATATTCATAAACAGGAAAGCTGTTCCAGTCCATAAATATTTTCTTGGAATTTACAAGACACTTGAAAACTTGTGGCGATACTTCCAGAATAACATTGTTCAATTGTTTGTTTTTCGGAATGTATTTTCTGATTATTTTTATCTCATGATTTGCTACTTCCTGTAGGCATCTCTGCTTTTTCATTCTTAAAACAAATTCTGCCTCATTCTCTAAGTATTTTGCCTGGATTCCAACTACAATTATTTTTGGATTCGCGGTTTTTGGAACTTCTATGTCGTAGTTCTCTGCTAGTTCAGTCACGGCCTTGCTCTGCAACTTCTTTAAGGAGTCACCATCATTACATTCAATCAACACACCACATTGTCCCATTTGCTTCATCCTATTTATGTTGGCAGATTGACATTAATTGTTTTCCCTTGCATCTCCGATGTTGTGCAATTAATAAGTACTTTTTATCTTATAGAATTATAAATTACCAGAAAACCGGACCCTTAAGACAAAATGCAAAAGCTTTTAAATTGAAAGGAATAAAGGGGTTGCTCCGAACAATTAAACAGGGAAAATTCTCTCCCGATATGTTTTGGAAGGGGAACAAGGGAATATTTTGTTCCGAAATGCTTGTTAGTAAAATTTATGTGTTTTGGTAAATATAAATTATTTTCCGTGCAAAGAAAGCCAATAAATTGTAAATTAAATTTAACCGAGGAAAATATATCGGGGTAAGCTTCATGTACTAAAATTTGATTTATTGCTTTTTTAAAAAATGTGAAATGTGAAAATGTTTTGACTTTTACTAGCATAACTGATTGACTGCACCGAAGTCAGAAAAAACGAAACACTTATCGAGTTAATACTGCATCAGTCTGTACGTCTATCCTTATAATCGTCACAACAAAAATTTAAAGCAGTCATCATAATAAAACAAAATTTAAGTTACCTTTTAAATAAACTGCGACCTTACCCCCTAATTTACCATTTCAAATAAGCCATTAATTTGAATCCATTAACTATCCACCCAAATTGGTATTATATTACTTAGTCAGCCAAATATGTCAACCTTTTAGAGATATCGGATTCTCATGAGAATTTGTCTTATAGTTAAAATGGATCCATTAAAGTGTCTGTCTAATATACTATTCGGGTTTTAATGCGATCTGTCCAATTTATATAAATTATATCCAGACTCCATTTTATACAATAAAAGTGACGGACAAGAAGTATAAGTTAAGGAATGAAATGAAAATATACTTAATATTGTATTTGCGTAGGAGTACCGAATTTTTAAATCGAAGAATTTTGCTCATAAAATTGAATGTAAATCTAAATTGTTTTTTTTTAATCTGAACACATAGAAACATTAACATATTTTTGGCATTTCTAGTGGGTGTATGCATCAGTCATAACCTGGATAAAAGTAACAGGCTGTACCGCTGCACCAAAAGCCATAACGCTAATATTTAGCAAGTAATACTCCGAACTTTCTGAAATTATATTCAAGCGGAATGAATAAGCATTATAATGGAAGTATTAGAAAATCAAGTATAAGGCAAAATGTTGCAAAGCTAGAAAAGCAGAGATATTTATTATGAAACTTTGGGAAACTCCAGCTTGGCATTATATTAAATACAGTAACGTTACGAGTCGTCTAAAATTCAGACAGCGTGGCATTAGTTGCACAAATTGACTTTAATTTTATTGGACTTTGTGTCTTTATGTATGGATTTGTTTCTCCGTCTAACCGAAATTTGAATACTTGTTTGCTGAAATTATAGCAAAGTTTTGGGAAGTAAAATTCAGAAACTCGAGCGTAATTGTTGCCTTAGATGGAGATGGGGGGGAGTGTCATAAAATGTATCATGTATATGTAAAAGCACATTGAAAAAGTTACTTATATGGTTTTTACAAAATAATACTGAAACTGAGCAACCCTGTTTACCCAACTTATTATAATTGTGTAGTAATATCACGTTTTAAATAATTCTATTTGCGGTATATCTGTCATTAATCGAGGTTTGACATGCCTATGAAATATCACTTCACACAGGTGCCGCTCAAAAACGTGTTTTAATGCTATTTTAGTCTTTACGTTGCGCTTTCTTTGATTGTCCTTATTTTTATCATACCAACCACAACTCGTCGGCTCAAAAAACTATGGGTAAAATTTTTCTCACTAAAGCCCTAAGGATATTTAAAAATTTTATTGGACATTTCAGTTTCAGTTCTAACACGAACAAATTTTGCCCCTTTCAAAAGTTCAACGTTAGAGGAAATTTTTACTTCAAATTCGAAAGTTTCACTTAAGCCAGGTGCGTCTTATAAATTATAGATGTAACTCCATTTCTGGAATTATAAAACTCGGAGATCGTCCTACTATACCCTTTTTATTATTCAGTAGTGGAATCATTGAAAACCTATAAGAGCTTCACGAAAAGTTCGCACTCCAAATGCTATTTCTTTTAATAAAATAATCGATGTTGTGTTAAGGGGATGCAGTCCAGGCAACTTGCATTTTATTTTTTCTTGATTCTGCCTAAGTACGCTTCCGTACGTGCTGGAACACTCTCTTTCGAGCCAGAAAATACTTCTCCCCTTCCAACTTATACACCCTCTATGTTTCCCAAATAAGACCTAACCTAGAGTACTGCTCCCACATCTGGGGAACGGCATCACCTTCGATACTTAACATCCTTGATTCTATCCAAAAGAGAGCCATTCGACTTATCAGACCCAGCTCTCACGAGCAAACTCCCTTCTCTCGCTTCATCCCTTTTCTACCGCTACTTCCATGGATTTTGCTCTGAAGAACTAGCCGGTATTATTCCCCCCTTGACTGTTCCTAACAGAACAACAAGAGGCGCGTTACGTATGCATCCCTTTACTGTCCAGCTACAAAAGCCTAGAACAGACCACTTCTCTCGCTCATTCATACCTATTAGGGTCTCCAGATTATGGAACAAATTGCCTGCAGATGTTTTCCCGTCCCAATCTTCAATCCTTCAAATCCCGTGTCAATAGACTGCATTTCCCTTCTCTCCAGATGCCCGCGGTACGTTAGTACTTAGGCTTGAAGTCTACGTGAGATGTCTTAGATAAAAAAAAACAGGCAGTCTTCTCCCCATTATGACCCATATGTGTGGGGGAAAAGTCCACTACAACGCATTGGGATTAGATTATTCTAGATAAGTCGTAGTTGTTGTGCAATTTTTATAGCATTATTGTATTTTATGCATCGGCGTTGATAATAAAGTTAAATTTATTTTTAATGTATGCTAAGTTTTTGTCATTAGAAACAGTAAGGCTGCGTTTTTGTTGCTAAGCGGTTTAAAATATTAATATATTTCAATTTTGTTAAGACATTTTTTTGCACATACAAAATCATTTATCATACACATAAAAAGTAGAACACCGATCTCGAAATCTTTTTGAAAACTCCAGAATAAATCGTTTAAAATAGCTATAAATCTGTCGAATTTAATAGAAAAAGAAATATGTCTACGTGTCGCCTGTAAATTGTTTGTTCTATATATTTTCGTTGGCACTCTCGCAACGAGATCTCTTCGTGATATTAAAGTTCCTATTTTTGTTCTTCTAGCTGTTTAAAGTTTCGGATTTCAGACTAAATCTGATAAAACCCAGTTAAATTATTTGAAAAAGAGTCTGCTGACTTAGGAACATATCCAGATATTTTAAATTTAAATCTGAAGAAGAGTGTTTTATACTTGGATGTAATCTTAATTCATCCAAGGTTTTATAAGATTTTATTAACTGATATTTTAAATTTACAACTTTTAAAACCGCTATTAACAGTGCTAAAAATCTATGACGTGTCTTACATTTTAATAAAAACACCTTACATGAATAAAAAGTTCTTGTTCACTATAAATATGAGTACTGTGTCCCAAAACTTCGTATGAAACCTCCTTGAATTGGAAGTATTTATTTTTCCAAAAATACTCCAACGATGCCAGTGATTTTTGGTACAGATTCGGAGTTTTCACAAATCTGTTTTGAGGAACTCATAAAATAGAATAAAATTTGAATCAATTTATGGCTGAGGCTTCACATCAAAAGTAGGCTTTTGATATTGCAAATATACGAACCGAGAATACGGGGCGCGCCCCGGTTGCGGCTAATATTGTTTCGCTATTGCCGAACACCGACTGTCGATGCACATTTTAGAGCTGACAAAGACTTCTTCGCCATTTGCCATTCAGATCAAGATTTTGCCGAATTTGTTTAACAATAATGGAAAATAAAAATATTCCAAATTACTCGTTTTATTTATTAAATATGTTTTGCTCTGAAACACTTTACTTTTAATCATTGATGAAAGAACGGTAGCCATTCATGACTTTTGGCACATAGTTGTTATGAATAACAAAAATCAACATTTATTTTTTTAAAATGCTGATTTTAATCATAAAAAATAGGAAGTTTGTTAATTTTTAAAACAGAAAATGTGTTTAAAGGTAAAACTATAATACCTACAGATACTTCAACACAGGGGCGGATTTAGGCCCCTAGAGCCTTGTACAAAAAGGATTTCAACAGCGAATTTTATAAAAATAAATATTGTAACATAAACATTAACCATTTCTACAAAATATTATAAACAAAAACAAACATTTGTCATTTTGCCGTCTATGTAAGGTCTTTGAAATGAATTATACCAAAAAAATATAAATAATAGATCAATACTAATATGTAATATAAAAAATGCAAATCTTTTTTCGCATGTTTAATTTACACGCTCTTAGATTGTTTCTGAATGCATTCCTTACACATCTCACTGCGATCTTATCAAAATTTACGCCGAATAATTTTGGCTTCTAAACGAAACAAATAACCCAATCATTTTTCTTTCAAAAAACATCTCTTTGGAACGTATTTTTTTTTCCAAAAACACTTTTTCAAAAATGGATTAACGAAATTTTTCAAAAATATTTTCTCTAAAACATATTTCGACCTTACATTTTTTCAAAAATGTCCGACAGCTTTTTCAAAGATGCCTTCTAGAAAATGGATTTATGAAATATTTTGAAAATGTTTTCTCCAAAAGCCGTATTTCGAAAGTACATTTTTTCAAAAATGTCTCCAAACAAATAATTTTTAAAACAGGTAGGTACGTTTTTCGAAAAATATTTTTTTTAAAACAATATTTAGAAAATTAAATAATAAACTCTAGTAGCTTGGAAAATGTTAATCAAAAAAAGACGAGAAAAGATCCTGAACAAACCCAAACGAACCTTTTTTGGGTTTGATCAGGTTTCCTTAATGTTGGTACGTTACTCTCTCATAAATTACTGTTGCTTGAAAGAATTAATACTATCCGAAAAAATTAAATTTCGAAAAAGATGTTCTCTGAAAAATGTATTTTTGAAAAGTGAAAAATTAGTTTTAGACAAATTGTACTTTCGTAAGTACTCGTATATCCCCCCAAATGAGCAGAAGGCATAAATAAAAGAAAATGCTACAATATTTACACTTCCATATTAATCAAACAATTTGTCCTATCGCGTGTAAGCCAAGATGACCAACTCTTTTAGCTGGTTCTTTTTTCAACATATATCTTTTTGGATGCTAAATTAAGTAAATTTTTTCGAAAAACAGCTTTTTCGAAAATATATATTTTTAAAAAAGAATCTTTCAAAAATTTCGGAAGTATATTTCCTATTCTAATCTAAACGAACCTTTTTTGTGTTTGGTCAGGTTTACGTTTCCTTGTATTTGCTGTTACTCTGTAGTAAATTACTTTTAAAAAAGTGTTGTTTTTTAATATGAATATTCGAAGTCTTTTTCGAAATAATGTTTAAAAAATGTTTTTCTAAAAACATGTTTTCTTGAAAAAATTTAGTTTCAAAAAGTTGTTAAAAAAAGTCGAATTGGGTTCGGAAAAAAAAATTGAAAACATCCCTAGTTTTAGAATATATCTGTATTCTTGAAAAAGTTCTGTTGTCGAGAAAATATATTTTCGAGAAAATGTATTCTCTAAAAATTTTCATATATCAGTCCAAATGGATAGAAGGTGTATTTAAAAAAATACTAGAATATTGGTAAGTTAGGATGACAAACCGTTCTGTTTTAGCAAGAACAGGTTTGGATATTTCGTCCATTATGAAATAGTGTACATTTCTCAGAACCCTAAATAATAACAAAGTAATGTCGAACTCAAGCTTGCCCGTTTTTTTTTTTGGTTTGTACTTTTGTGTAGCTCGAGGTGACGTTACGACCCCTCCCCCCCCCCCCCCCCCCCCTATACGAAATTCTAAATTCGCCCCTGCTTCAAGACCACGGGAATTTCTTTATTCTGATTTTAAAAGTAACAAATTATTATCTAATTCAACATTGACACAATAGCTGGGCTTCTTCTGTAAACATCGGGCAAGATCTTTAGGAAACACCTTCTAGAGACAAAACAATTTTTTTTATTGATAAAGCTGCGGCGTTTACTATTATTAAAACTGGTCTGCAAGACCAACTATTAATTTTTCTCTAAATTCTTTAAAAAAAAATTAATTTGCCTTTTATTATATTCTAAAACAAAAATCTGAAAATAGTTTCAAAAACAAAACCTTATACACCTTGTTGAAACTTGATTGTTTAGTCATTTAAAAATTTAAAACGCCAATACATAATTGTTTCAATCTTTTCTGTCGAGAAGTTAATTTTTTAATGGAAATTAAAAAAATAAATGCTCTAAATCCAATTGATAACGAAATATCGATAAAACAAGCGGATTACTATTTTCATTAAATAAACCTTTCAGGCTAGTGTCAGTAATTAGTCCGATTTATATAATTTCAATTTGATATGCCGTTATTTTCATTTTTAGATTTAAATGCTTACATTTATAATCATTTAGCTCATTAGGTAAACCACGCAAAGCGCAAGCAAAATTTGTTTTATGGTAAATTATTTGTTCGGGATAAAATTAATATTAATAATTGTGTCACAAGCACTGTGCAAGTGTGCATATCATACCTTTAACGATTTTATAACGCTTGTAGAGGATGCAGGACTAATATGTATGTCGTAGTCATTGAGCGTAATGCGTCATTTCGCGGAAAGCCTAGTCAATGGTTGTATTGCCGGCAAAGGCTGTGATCGAATGAATGGCACATTCATTTGCATGATTATAGCCTTTGGGGGCAATACGACCACTGACTAGGCCTGAGTTTGCTTGGGTTTGTTTAACAAAGCTTATTACCAATTGTTTATTTAGCATTTAAATATGAAGAATTGTTTAAAAAGTATCTACTACCTTTTTAAAATAAATCTAAAATTTTACATTCGGGATCGTAAACTACAACGTACCAATCTCATTTAGATTAAAACGTACTAGAGGCATCATTGTCAGAGAGCTTTAAGCTCTGTTAAAAAGAGGGTAGTAAACGAAGGACACTCCATATAATTAGTAAAAACAAGACTGTACAGAAAAGCAGCAATTATCGTTGTCTCAACATTTTTCTTACGAAAGAACATTTAAAAATTCGAAGGAAAAAGACTAAAGAACGTAATATGTCCTGAGGCATTCTCATTTCCTTGGCAGAAACTTGGGATTTTTGCTGGTTCTTGTCGGGAATAGCCTTAATTTTGTTTCGTAATTTTCCTCCCTAAATTAAGTTTGGCGAATTGCTACGGGCGACGTGCTTTCTGTTCAGCTGACTCGCTGCACCAGACATTCCGTGTATTGTGCAGCTGGAGTAGGAGGATGCAGACCCGAAAATCAGCTGATGCGCTTTTTAATTTTGGCGATCGTGTATATCCTAAGTCAGGTTTGTATTTCTTTGGTTCTTTTTAACTTTTTGTAACAGTCTATCAAGTAATGTTTATTTTGTCTTATGCAAATTTAAATTTGTCGCAAGATTATCATTTAAAATTACAAAAGTTTCCCGTGCACTCCTATTGAACGTCAAAAATATTAAATTTATTAGCGGAGCTCCTATTCACACATCTACACCTTTTTAAAATAAACAATACAAATTCAAATATTAACTAAAACTGTAAAAAAAAGATAACTGGGTAATCAGGCTAGAAATCTACTTTTAAAATAAATGATAGAAATGTAATTTAGACACATTCAGTTTCAAAAAGACTAAATACAGAAATCCCATTATTTGTATATTTTATCCGATTTCCCCTCAAGTCCTGATTTGCATAACGCATATAAAAGCTTTTAGAAAGCACCACTGCAAAAAGTGGCCTGTAAATCTTCCAAAAACTCTTTTGTTCGCATGTAAACGATTGTAATATGGGCCATCGAGGATTCCTTCCACGTATTAGGCAGTGGAAACCGTTACATAGGGATAAATATAATTCATAAGTTCCTACGCATTATCCTACACACGTACGCATTCCGAAAATAAATCTGCTTTTAAGCAGTTTTTGTCATATTAGGAAATATAGGATATAATGCTTGGTGTCCTTTTCTATTTCGATAAAATTAACAGCCTACATTTTTCATTTAAACTATTCAATTATTTTCAACCTGTTACATACAAATTATTTTGTTAAACGCAGACGAACTTTTGGTTACGAATAAAGTTAATAATAATGATTATTGTTTAGTCATGTTTCTGGATAAAAAATATTTTTTGAGGGTCATTTGAAATTATGATAACGGGTATTCGTATGTACATACATATTAATATAAAGCAGTTTTTGGAAACATTTTTTATTACGGCGTTGTCATCCTGGACCACAGTAGTTTAACTCAAAACTAACCCATGTTGGGTAATGAACGCAAATAGGCGTTTTGTAGCGAGCGTAAAATATTCGCCATGTCGTCCTTATTTCAAATCAAGAATAAAAATAATAATAAGCAATAAAAGAAGGAAAAAAAACAGCGTTATTTCGCGACAAGGCGCTGCTCCCGCGTCTCTGCTTGATCCTTTCAGAAAAGAAAACTTTATTAAATTTTACTTTTACGAGCGCATTTTGTTCTGGTTTGTGTTATACCCCCAGTTTCCACGGCTAATGAAAGTGTTACCGGCTCCATTTATTTCCCTGGCTCATTTTTGCGCAGAACCCTCGTAATTTTTATGGATAATTTGTTTTGAGGGCGAAACGAATTATACCAAATATTTTATGCTTCGCCGAAAAAAAAATGTTTCCACAGGCAGGAATTATTACGTATTTTCTTTTAATTGTAAAGGACGAAATAAGGCGGGTGAGCAGTAATAAAGAAATACAAAGCTGTTAGCTTTCTGAAAATGTGGCATCAGTAAGTGTAATAAAAAATACATTCACACATAACAATGCATAAGCTCAATGTAGTACGTTACGCATTTGTATCTACTATTTTCTAAAAAAAAACTACTGACCAAAAAAAGGGCAGTTACAAAGCTTAAAATAAAACCACTTGTAATAAAATGATATTTATAAAAACCGGTTTAAGGAAAACAACTTTATGTTAGGAAACAAATTTTTACTCCATAAGTAAAAAAAAATAAGGGTACTGTCTCTACACATACAGATAGGTTTGTATGAGTGTAATGTGTACATGTGAGAGTCATGTTTTCAGCAATTGTGAATAGATTAGTTAGGTTGTGCAGTCGAGTTTTTGTTTTCAGTTCAAAGTAACTTTTCAACAAGTTTTAAATAATAAACCAACAGGGTATTTAAAATTACTCCGATGGCACTAGAAACTTTTTGTAACTAAAAAGTATAAAATCGAGTTTCTACACTTTGAATTGTAGAAGAAAATAGAGTAAAAAGCAATTTTACCAGTTGTTACTTCTCCGCACTTTATAAATTTATTTTGCCACACTTCTCGGAATCACCACTTCAGACTCACGCTAACTTGCAACTCTACAATTTAATTTTTAGAATAAGAACTAAAATTGTCGGTAATATTTCAAATTTAAACTAAAGAAACGAAGATTAAAAGAATATTAGAAAAATGGTATGACCAATTCTGAAAACTAACGAAGACATGCAATCCTCACTAGTAAAATTTTGAATCATCCAAAACTATCTTAGTTCTAGACAAATTTTATTTAAAGTTGGAGATCCCCTTTTTATTCTGGAATTGTTGATACAAATTTGAGTCTTAATGAATAAGTTAATCTAATTTAAAAATAATAATAATTTATGAATTTTATGAAAGAATAAGAAAATTTTATCCATTTGTAAAGTCACCAGACAGATAATTTTTGTGAAAGAGATATTGCCACTACTGTTATACGTACTTCATCTGATTCTCTTGAATATTATTTCAGATTTCTAAATTGATCTAAAAATTATATTCAAATTTGCAAATTTTTTGCAAGGATTTTAGCATATAATTACGCTGCGCTGCTAACAGTAATATTAATTAAAATTGATTATTTTTATGTATTTGGATACTTATTAAAATTTATTTTACTACTGTGAGCGAGCCGTACCTAATACCGGGAGATATTTTGCAAAATTAAAAAGACCATTTTAGTTTAATTTCTATCTGTATAATGGTTCCAAGAAGGCGTATAGATCCCGAATCTAATTAGGAATCGGGTAATTTTCATCAGGAAGAAAAACACTAACGATTATTTGTTTCCTCCGTAATAGATATTTTTGCTGGAAATATTCCCTAATTAAAGTAATTAATTTAAATAAGTTCCCTAAGAAGATTTTTGCAGTTTTTTATTTATATTTAGAGGGCTTCTAAAGACGCTAATCTTTATAGTTTTTGAATAGAAATTAAAATTAACCGTTTTTATCTTAATATGTTCTCTATAATTGAGGTAAAAAAGGAAAAAAACAGAATTTTATTATATTCCATAAAAATTTGGTAGAGTATGAATTTATTCTACGCTACGTTATAACAGCAAAGTTCCATCGACTTTATTTCTTTGATTTAAATCCTATTATTGGTATTATTGGCATATATAAAAAAACATTTGAAATACCTAATTTTATGTTTGGCCTTATTTAAAACAAAACTTGTTTTTTTCTGTTTCAGCTCCTCCGTCCTCAGTGGAAATCCTGGACCACAGGCACAACTCGAAAATAGAGATAAAGGAAAACCAGGAGTTCCATTTGGAGTGTCGCGTCCGCAACGCGAAACCAGCCGCCAAGATTGTTTGGTACAGAGGAAACGTGGAAATTAACATACGTAAGTCGCAATAACATTACCCTGGAATGTTAGGGACGCGTCGCTAACCTTAAAACGTTAACGTTATCAATAATATAAACAGAATAAGAATTATTTTGTATTATGGAAACATTTTTTACTTATAAACTTGTGTACTGTATTGTTTGTAAACTGACAAAAGGAGCGCATATTGCTACCAACAAGAAAAAGAACAATATTGTTTAGTTGCAGAATAATACAGACGTTACAGGGCCCCTAATTTGTGAAACAACTCACGTTCTTTTTAAGTTGCTAAATATGCTAGTCTAACATTAGTATTGTTTCTGGCGTATTTTTCGTAATGCATGTAATTGACTGTTAAAATAATTTTGCGGAATATTACTCTCTTAAATCATTATTATCGGAAATAAAATATGGGCAATAGCTCCCTATACAGAATCCACAACTTTACAGTAAGATGCTGTAAGATATTCATTCTCGGGTAAACGTACCGAAACAGAAGTTGCTTAAAATTCAGCACACAAAACAGCAGCTTTTATGAGTTTTATTAGAACATTCAAATAAAAACTACGGCAAATAAGGATACGTTCACAATTATTTGCATCGCCATTTTATTTTAGTAGCATGCTCAAAACAGAAACGGCTTCGGCTCGTGATACGACTTTTTATTATACGATTCCACCTTTATTTGCGGCATTTTTGATGACATGGATTAATTTTTGTCAACGCCAAAAGGTCGATCGAAACAGTTGAATAGTTTGTGTTACTGTGTGTTGTAACATAAATTCATAAGAAGAAATTCATCAAAATGTGAAAATAAAATGATCAAAAGATGTAAAAATGTATTCAGAACATTATACATGTTCTCTTTTCGTTTTTACTCTTAATACTTAAACACATTTTTGCAATATTTAAAAATTTTAGCATTTTGTAACTGATCCTAACATAGTGTTTTGACTTAAAGCTAGCCGAGAGGATCAAACGATAGAGATTCCAGGTAAAAATGGCGACAAACGAATATCGCGGTATGACACACATTCCAGGATTTCCCTTAAGCCGACAGCTGAAGATGACTATGCTGAGTACACTTGTGAAGCCAGGCACGAAGCTCTTTCTCCCGATATTCCAATGAGAGCCACAGTTCAGCTTAGTGTACTGTACCCACCCGGATTACCATACATTGAGGGTTACACGGAAGGGGAGACAATTAAAAGAGGGCAAACGGTGAGATTTTTTCATATTTCAAAGAAAAACAAGACAATTTTGTACAAAAGCATTAGAACCATTTTAAACTGCACTGTTTTTGCTAAATTCGAAAACTGTTCACAGAAATCTTATTATCAACCGCAAGTTCCACGATAATGGAAAAGCATGCGTGGAACGCCATTTAGCTTTATGTAAATAGCACAAGGGCAGAGCAACTTTTGTCCTCGTGGGAGCTCCATAAGTGATAGCAGTAAAAAGGGGTAAAAGCGGCCTGTATATTTTTTGTTAACAAAAAGGGAAAAAGGGCTCCAATATTGTTTTTAATGGAATATTTTAAGCAATAAATTAAGGGACGAAACAAGATATCATATGCACAACTAATGAATCAAATCCCGAACTCGATATTGCTTTTTAACGAGAAAAAAATTAACACCGGGATTCACTAACGAGGTTTAAACTTAAGTACTGGTTTAAATTAAGATCTTCTAGTTGATCGGTTTTGCCGTGTCTTTGTTAATAAGTCGCTATTAGAAACTTAAGAGTTACTCTAATATTTAAGCGATTTGCCTGGATTTTTATCTTGGGATATGTTGCTAAAATCAACTCAATGCTATTAATGAGGAAAATACACATTAAAGTATCCTTCCCTATATTAATTTGCAAAATCCTTCCGAATGTTTCCAGCTTTGGATGGGTGAGTGGGATTTTCCCTAATGCACCTCGAAACACAAGTACTCGACCTTCGCGGGCTTCTAAAGACAAGTTTTTTCCAAAAGAATGAATCGACTTCACAAAGGAAAAAGCACTAAAAAGTATAAAATAATATTTTTACGTAGTTATAACTGTCATTAATGGTAAACGTAATTTTGTCCCAAATTAGGTAACTTGTACAGGGTCTTTGATTATATTTACGTGGCTTCTGGAGCCGTTATTTTTGAAGATAGAAAAAAATGTTTTATATAAAAATTGTAGTTTTTTTTCCATATTATATTTTGAAATTCTCAGTAAGAAAATATCGCATTAAAAAGATGGAAAAATATAGGCAACTTCAATTTTTTTAAATGGAACACCCTGTATATTATGCTCTACAACGAAAGATCTTTTTTTTCTGATTTCAAATATATATATGTTGATGATATTTGGGTGAACCATTTTTGAGATATTTTAGCTTAAACTATAAATAAATTGAAAAAAAATTTCATATTGGTATCAAGAAGGCCATGGAAACAATCAAATTGTAGAAAATAACTAAACTATAAATTTATAAGACATAACAATTTTATTGTTTCCATGGCTTTCTTGATACCAATATGAATTTTTTTTTCAATTTATTTATAGTTTAAGCTAAAATATCTCAAAAATGGTTCACCCAAATATCATCAACGTATATATATACAGGGTGTCCCACTTAAGATGGATACAAGCCAATATCTTGGTTGTTTGTTCAGCGATGTTTTTCATTTTTGGTAGAAGGCTGTATGGTCATAAGGCGCACATTTTACCCAGGGATAGAAATGCGATACCTCATAGACGTATGTTTTAATGGGGTTTGATTTTTTTTTATTCAATAGTAAACTACCTTTAGGAGAGTATTTATTTCAAATCTGATAAATTATATTAAATCCTCCTTAACCAAGACACTTAAGTTCTAATTTTGATAAAGATTGATACAGGGTGTGTCATAAAAAATATGACATTTTTTATTTTTTTTTAAGTAAATACTTACGACGCCACTGAAGTTAATAGTGATTATTTTAAATAGTTGTTTGGATTTTTTTCATTATTCCTCAATAAAATGAAAAAAAATCATACTTCACTTTTCATTGAAAGCTGGGTTTTTTAATTCTTTTGTAACGGATTTTATTCCTGTGTATTAACAAACTGAAAAATAACGGTTTTTAAATGAAACAAAATTAAACATCTTAATTATTATGGAAGCTATCTGAACACTTAAATTGATTATTATAATGTTGATATAGACCAGTTGTTTATCCAGTGGCGTCGTAAGTATTTACTTAAAAAAAATAAAAAATGGCATATTTTTTATGACACACCCTGTATCAATCTTTATCAAAATTAGAACTTAAGTGTCTTGGTTAAGGAGGATTTAATATAATTTATCAGATTTGAAATAAATACTCTCCTAAAGGTAGTTTACTCTTGAATAAAAAAAAATCAAACCCCATTAAAACGTACGTCTATGAGGTATCGCATTTCTAACCCTGGGTAAAATGTGCGCCTTATGACCATACAGCCTCCTACCAAAAATGAAAAACATCGCTGAACAAACAACCAAGATATTGGCTTGTATCCATCTTAAGTGGGACACCCTGTATATACAGTGACCGGCAAAAAGTTCGCAACATATGGGAAAAATTTTTATTAGGAGAGTATCGGAAAAACTTTCCCAGGGGATCGGTTCTGCATGTCCGATAACCTAAAAATCGATTTTGACATACGTCACGTGACCACTGGTATAGCGTCAAATTAAAAAAAAAATTGTTAATTTACAAAAAGTGAGGTTAGTTGACGAGATATCAAAAAAAGTTATTTGAAAAAATTGCTTAGAATTAAATTATAGGTCCTTGTGCAAAATTTTAAGATTTTATTTAAAAAAATTGGAAAACTCAATTTTTTTTAAATATTTTTTAACGATTTACAAATTTCCAGTTTTTGCCGTTTAGATAGCTTGCCTAATGTAAAGCCCATGTATCTGGATGAAAATAAACGAATGTAGTAGTTTTTTCTACAATTGACAGGACAAAATTAAAAAAATAGGGTTTCGCCGGACGCTAGCTGTTGCAATGATTTGTATCTAGCAGCAGTGTCAAAATTTTAGAGACATTTCAATGAGATTACATTGACAAAACCTTAATCGTCTTAAATATATCTGAAGTTCGACTTTTTGTAAAGTTAAGGGGATTAAAATAGATAATAAACAAAAAATTACCTGTTTATTTAATCGAAATTTTATAAACGAAAACCAATGTAAGAAAAACTTAAAAGTAGTCAAATTCTGTACTAACAACACAAAAAATCATTGTTTTTCCTTGGGTGCACAAAATTTAAAACTCAGTATGACCCACCATTTCTCTCCATACATACTGTTGTTCTCGAGCGCAACTCTCGATTAACATTTCGGAGCATTTTACGATTTATTTGCAATACACAATTTATAATGACATCCTCTAAATTTTGTATATTCCTAAAGGGTCGATGTTTGTACACAGGGTTCTTTAGGTATCCCCACATAAAAAAATCTAACGGAGTCAGATCTACAATTCTACAATTGACAGGACAAAATCGAAAAAATAGGTGTTCGCCGGACGCTCGCTGTTGCAATGGTTTGAATCTAATGAAATGACTGTATCAAGATTTTATTAAGATTTTTCGCACATAAATTTAACAACCAGGTCTATTTAGTTGTACTTAAAACTACCAAAGCAGGCTCTGAAATTAAAACAACCAAATAATCTAGTAGGTTAAAAACAACAGAAAATGTCAAACAAATTATAATTTGTTTGATTTCAACCTATGTCATTGGTTTATGTCTCGCATCTTACTAAGTTTGATATTTTACATAAGTTTATTAATATTTTATTCCTTAAAATGGCACCCACACTACTTCTTCAGGAAAAGATAGAAATTATTTTAATTTCTGGAGATAATTACAAAAGCCATAGAGAAACAGCAGCAATTTTTAATGAGAGGCACCCCGATAAATCCCTCCATTATTCCACAGTATCTCCTCTAGTCAATAAATTTAAAGAAACGGGATCGGTAGAAAATCAGTATAAAGTTTCCCATGAAAAACCGGTAACAGGTGACGAAGGTTCTCTGGATGTGTGTTTGTCGATCACAGAAACACCCCAATTAGCAGTTAGTCAAATATCGGAGATCACTAACATTCACGAAAGATCTGTGAGGAGGATATTAAAAAGAAACAAATTTCATCCGTACAAACCTAAATTTGTACAAGTATTAAAAGATAGGGATTATGACGCCCGCTTCGATTTTTGTGCCTGGTTCCAGGGTATGATTGAGGAAGATTTTAATTTCCCAAAGAACGTTCTTTTCTCGGATGAAGCTACATTTACCTCTAACGGAACCGTCAGTTCACAAAACTGTAGATGGTGGGCCACCGAAAACCCAGACTTTGTAATTCAGAGTAAAGACCAATATAGTTTTAAGGTTAATGTGTGGTGCGGAATTTTCAACCTCAGAATAGTGGGACCTTTTTTCTTTAGAGACAATTTAAATTCAGAACGATATTTAGAATTTCTACAAACTGAGATATCTGACTTTTTAGACAATTTGTCATTAGCCGAAAGAAGAAATTTATACTTTCAACAAGACGGAGCTAGCATTCA
This sequence comes from Philopedon plagiatum, assembly GCA_963971165.1. Lineage (NCBI taxonomy): Eukaryota > Metazoa > Arthropoda > Insecta > Coleoptera > Curculionidae > Philopedon > Philopedon plagiatum. The sequence continues at coordinate 98,075,024 of OZ020194.1, forward strand.
TTCCACAAATGAGGTGAAGAGATGGCTGGATCAAGAATTTGGAAACCAGTGGATAGGACGGTTTTCTGAAAATCCGTGGCCTGCGAGATCACCAGATCTGACTCCGTTAGATTTTTTTATGTGGGGATACCTAAAGAACTCTGTGTACAAACATCGACCCTTTAGGAATATACAAAATTTAGAGAATGTCATTAGAAATTGTGTATTGCAAATAAATCGTAAAATGCTCCGAAATGTTAATCGAGAGTTGCGCTCGAGAACAATAGTATGTATGGAGAGAAATGGTGGTCATACTGAGTTTTAAATTTTGTGCACCCAAGGAAAAACAATGATTTTTTATGTTGTTAGTACAGAATTTGACTACTTTTAAGTTTTTCTTACATTGGTTTTCGTTTATGAAATTTCGATTAAATAAACAGGTACTTTTTTGTTTATTATCTATTTTAATCCCCTTAACTTTACAAAAAGTCGAACTTCAGATATATTTAAGACGATTAAGGTTTTCTCAATGTAATCTCATTGAAATGTCTCTAAAATTTTGACACTGCTGCTAGATACAAATCATTGCAACAGCTAGCGTCTGGCGAAACCCTGTTTTTTTTAATTTTGTCCTGTCAATTGTAGAAAAAACTACTACATTCGTTTATTTTCATCCAGATACATGGGCTTTACATTGGCCAAGCTATCTAAACGAAAAAAACTGGAAATTTGTAAATCGATAAAAAAATATTTAAAAAAAATTGAGTTTTCCAATTTTTTTAAATAAAATCTTAAAATTTTGCACAAGAACCTAGAATTTAATTCTAAGCAATTTTTTCAAATAACTTTTTTTGATATCTCGTCAACTAACCTCACTTTTTGTAAATTAACAATTTTTTTTTTAATTTGACGCTATACCAGTGGTCACGTGACGTATGTCAAAATTGATTTTTAGGTTATCGGACATGCAGAACCGATCCCCCGGAAAAGTTTTTCCAATACTCTCCTAATAAAAATTTTTCCCATATGTTGCGAACTTTTTGCCGGTCACTGTATATATATATATATATATATATATATATATATATATATATATATATATATATATATATATATGTATATATATATTTGAAATCAGAAAAAGAAGATCTTTCGTTGTAGAGCATAATATACAGGGTGTTCCATTTAAAAAAATTGAAGTTGCCTATATTTTTCCATTTTTTTAATGCGATATTTTCTTACTGATAATTTCAAAAGATAATATGGAAAAAAAACTACAATTTTTATATAAAACATTTTTTCTATCTTCAAAAATAACGGCTCCAGAAGCCACGTAAATATAATCAAAGACCCTGTACACCGAAGTTCTGAACTTTGAAGTTGGCGCAATTATAAAGTAGTATTAATCTCCTATCTATACTAGGAATCCTTAATGATAATACATTAATAAATTATTGTTAATAAAGAGTAATATTTTTAGTTATTTATTACTGAGCCTAATGATCAGTCCAATTGCGTTCGACTTTAAGTAATTTGCACACAAAAGTTCTAAACTTTAAAGTGTGCGCAACTTCTTATTAACTGTTTATGAATTATCATTACGCGTCCTTATATTGTTGTGAAATTGCGCCGACTTCAAAGTTCAGAACTTTGGTGTACAAGTTACCTTTGAACAAAATTAAGTTTCCCATTAACCACAGTTACAAATACGTAAAAATATTATTTCATAGTTTTTAGTGCTTTTTCTTTGGTGAAGTCGGTTCATTTTTTCAAAAAAAAAGTCTTTCTTTTTAGTTCGCCATCTCCCTTTCCCTTCATCTTATCGCCCCCTATTTAAATTTGTATTGGATTTTCAGAGCTCAGTAACCTCGAATATGGCATAATAGTTAACATTTTTAAAGAATTTTCGACCCGCTCCTTTCGCCCCCCTTCCCCACCGTATTTTTCTTTATATTCGTTAAATGAACTTAGTTTTTCTGACTTCAATAACCCCGAAAATCATTCATTAGATAACACTCACCAGTCAACAGTCACACCGTTAATTTTTTATCATCTTTTACACAAAATTAATGTTATTGACCTCAATAACCCCAAAAATGGCATGTTAGTTAACATTTTTGAAGAAATTCCTAGTCACTCTTGTTTATCACAACCCCCCTCCCGTTAATTTTTTAACATCTACTAACAAAATTGGATTTTCTGACTTTAATAATCCCGAAAATCATATATTGGATAACATTTTTGGGTGCCGTTCTAATATGCGGTCTACCGTCCTACATACAGTCTATGTGTGTACGCTATTATTCTAATATGCGGTCTACCTGCTAATAACTTTAACATAAATAATATAAATTGTGTTTACAACAGTGAGGAAGGAATATCTTTGAGAAATTATCAATGTTTACACTTTGATTGTACTGGTAAGAAACAATCTTAACAAAATCTAACATTGATAATTTCTCAAAGATATTCCTTCCTCACTGTTGTAAACACAATTTATATTATTTTATTACTTTAATACTCTAATCGGATTTTCCCAAACTCGCAAAAATAAAGTAAATACGCTCGGGGCGGAATTGGGGTGCAGGATTAACATACCTGAGAGATCACTATTTTTGGAATAATTATGCGGGCGGAGTTAGGCACTGCCTAACTGCTCACAAGTAGATATTAAATGTTAAAGTTATTAGCAGGTAGACCGCATATTAGAATAATAGCGTACACACATAGACTGTATGTAGGACGGTAGACCGCATATTAGAACGGCACCCATTTTTGGATAAATTCTCAGCCGCTCCTTTTATTCTTTCTATCCCCTCGACACTTTTCTTTTAACATTTGTAAGAAAAGATTTGATATTTTGACCTCGCTAGTTCAGAAATTGACATGTTAGGTAACATTTTTAAAGAAATTCCTAGTTACCCGCCATGAATTTTTTTAACATTTATTAGACAGAATTAGATTTTCTGACCTCAATAACCCCGAAAATAACACATTAATTTACGTTTTTTTAATATTTTTTTTAACATCTGCTGACTAAATTAGATTTTGGACCCTCATTAACACCGAAAATGAGATATGTCAACATTTTTGGAAGAATTCCATGCCGCTCCGGTTTTACCCCTCTCACACCCTCCCCTTTATTATTTTTCAAAGTCAAATACCAACAGGGCTACCGGACCGTCATTGTTAATAAAAATTGTCGATTTCAAGAGTTTTTTTAGTTTTTCGCAATTTTTTTAGGTTTCCACTCAGTTTAGCGGAAACCCTTAGAATGGGACCATTCGGGAGAACTCGGGCATATCCTAGATTAGCAGTATCACCAGGATTCTTTGGCGGTGCCACATTAGTTAGAGATTTCTCTTGTATATCATATTAATCATGATCGGCCAATCTAAATCCGAGTAAATCCAACTCCTGGTTGTCCACGAAGAACATTTTGATTTTGCCCATTCAATTTTTGACGCCCAAATTTATCAATTGTTTTTAACACGACCAATTTTTAACGTAAGCTAAAGTGATTTTGTAAAGAACGAAATCGGTTAATCCGTTCAAGAATAATGCGTGAACATATAGGTACATAAAAAAATGTCACATACGGATCGAATTGATAACCTCCTCGTGAAGTCGATTAAAAAAGGTTTCAAGTTCAAAACTTAGCTGTCTTATTCTTACAGTAGGCAATTTAAAACTCTTGCTTTTCAAATTAGACTGGTCGCTCGCGATAGTGAACGTGGCCGTACATTTTTATAATATCTATTTCAGGTTGAATTAGTATGTAGAAGTCGTGGTGGAAACCCTCCTGCTCAACTTATTTGGTACAAGAACGGAGAACAAATAAGAATGGCTTATAGGACAGCAGGGAGAGTATCTGAAAACGTATATACCTTTACTGCTGATGCTAGTGATAATAAGGCGAGATATAAATGCGAAGCCAGCAATATAATGTCGAAAAGTCCACTGAAGGCTGAAATTGATATGACAGTGTTATGTAAGTTGTAAGATTTATAATATTTTGTCGAATGTGTCATTTTGTTAATCGGGTAAGTTCTGACCTGTCTAATCATCTAATCCATGTTTTTAGTTTCTCCATCTCATGTAACGATTTCCGGCCCAACTGAAGCTAGAGTGGGTGATCCTGTACCTTTAACTTGTACCACAGCAAATTCTAATCCGCCAGCCGAAATTAAGTGGATGGTAAGCATACCTATTATATCTCTTTTAGGGTTTATCAAGTCAAAACTGCGCCTGAGGTTTCTGTTGACAAAAAATGTTCTCATAGTAATTATTTTTAGGTCGCTGGAAGGCAAGTTCGAAATGCGACGTCCAGGACAGTCGTTTCCCCGGAGGGTGGATGGATTACTACATCAAATATCACAGCTGTCGTCGAGCCAAACAGAAGAAGTTTGGTAGTTATTTGTCACGGACTTAATATGCAGTTAACCGAGAATGTGGTTTCTACTCATACTATCAATGTTCTTTGTAAGTTGGGTTTGGATTTAGAACCGTTATGGTGATACTATTTTTTAAATACCTTAAAATAATCACACTGTCAAATAATTGTAGATCCACCAAGCCAGCCATTTATCCACGGCTACACAGAAGGAGCCCATGTGCCAGCAGGCACCGTCCAAAAGATCTCCTGCACCTCGTCCGGTGGAAACCCATTAGCAACATTAACGTGGTACAAAAATGATAAAAAGGTAAAACCATAGAAAATCACGCTTCATACGTAAATTGTAGCTGTGCCGTTTTTATGTCTTTAGATTCATTCGACGGTTAAAACTAGCGACAAGTCAGTCACGGCCGAAATAACACTTCTCACCAACGTCACCGATAACGAGGCCAGATACAGATGTGAAGCAGCCAATTCAGCCACTGAAATCCCTCTATTTGAAACAATAACTATGAGTGTATATTGTAAGTATTCGAAAGAAAAAATCGTTTATTAACGTGCATAATATTCAGGGTGTTACAAAGAGATGTTATTCGTTAAAACAGGGTCAGTAGTGGTTTCCAACAACTCTAGGTATATTTGATCAGTTAAATTGACAGGAAGAAAATACGGCCCGAAAAATTCCAGCCCACAATTCCCTTTAAAATAAGATATCACTAGACCCCCCCTTCCGATTTAAGATTTTAAGGGTGAAAGCCACCTCGACTTAAGGGGTTCAAGAATGGGGGGGGGGGGAGTAAAAATACCCAAAAAAAATGTCCCCCTGAAACCTAAAGTATACGGATTCAGCCGTTTTTTGATTTATTTGTTTAAAAGAAAAAATGTGATGCATTTTGAATAGTATGCGTTTAAATTTCAGTTCCTCCCGATACCGTTAAGATACGTCAAGAACCTACCGAGCTGAAACCCAACGAAGAAGCAACCCTTATTTGCGATTCGAGTTCCAGTAACCCTCCGGCAAAGTTGTCTTGGTGGCGAGAAGGTATTCCTGTTCAAGGGTATCAAAATTATTCGAAGCCGGGCCTGCACGGCGGCACCGTATCTTCAATAGAAGTAAAAGTCAACGTAACGGCGGAAATGAATGGCATTCAATACGCCTGTCAAGCGCAAAATGAAGCACTACAACGAAGTGTCCACGATTCTATTGCTTTACAAGTTTTGTGTAAGTTTAATCGCACCCTTCAGTTACAGTTTAGTTACATCAAAACTAGATTTTAGTATTTGACAAAGCTTTATTCATCTCCTGATAATGAAGTGGAAAATTTGGTTCTTATGTGTGAGATCGATGTTCCAAAATCGCAACGTAGTTAAGAATAGTCCAGTGCAGTTAGGTTTTCATCTCTGAATCCGTCTGTAGTGAACGGATTTTCATGGGACATATTTTCATTGACTTTCTAATCGTGAGAACTTCAATCTTTGACAATATTGTTAATAATTATTTAATCACATAATTCTTAATTATCGAATAAATCTTCATGTTTTTCTAAATAAAATCAATGATATAATATGTGTACATATATTATATATCATTGATAAAATTGATTATTGTTAATTTTTTTTCTTAATGAGTCATATAAACTGTACAGTCGGGACGTCGGGACGTTTTGATTTCGGATACAATCACGCTGTAGCTGTCTATGGTAACAACATTATTGTTTCCACACCTGAAAAGTCAGGAATTCCCCATCGAATATCTTCATAGGTTGCTGTAGTTGTAGTTAAACTCTTTAACTTATTTTCTACCATATATTCGTTTAATCTTCTTAAACTAACTTACTTAATACTTTACTAAGTTTACAACTCACAAAAAAGGAAAGGTTGCAAAGTCGACATTAACTTTAATTTAACCTTGTATAGACATTGACAGATGCCAAACACGGCGATAAAATTTGAAATTTGTAGGACGGTTTATACCCACAAGACAAGCCCAAGGACAGCGGTAAAACGCGTAACTCGCCCAGTATAATAAAACTATACGGACAACTTCTACCGACGTGGTAGTCTAGGAAGCGCGCCTTCGGAAGAGCACGATCGGCAAACGCTGCGTACGGAACAAAAGGTTGTTAGAGACTTGGATTTGTGAAGTTAGGTTGCCGTGCAACGACAACTACGCCTGACGTATTAAACCCTGATAGTGATTGGTTAGTTATGACACCGAGACATGATTCGTACAATCACGCTGTACGCGGTTCTTTTAAAATACAAAACGAAAATTAAAGTATTTGTTTTACAAACATAAACCCAAAAGATACAAACATTCACAAGAAAAATCCAAAAATTTTTAGAAAAAAGTGATAAACTGAAAAAGAAATAATGTTGATGTATAATATCTTTCACAATTCCAATGTGATAGTTAAAAAATAGAATTCTTATGGTTTTCGGTACTGCTGAGAATGAATCTATGTTCAAAAAAATCAAAATTCAAAATTACTCATACAAAATGACGAATATAACGTCACAAAATATGTATATAGTTCGATTAAAAGGTAGTCAAAGAAGAGTCCTAATGAAACAGTATGAAATTTCGAGCGTAGTAAAATATTTATTTTGAAAAAATTATAAAAAATTATTATAAACAAAGAATCTTTGTAAATAATATTCGTATCTTTATTCATTGTCCTCATTCTATATTTCATTCATTGATATCACTGGTGCTGCATTCAAGCAGCCATTACCTTCGCATTGTGAACAAGCTGGAGAGCAATGCAAACCAGTTTTCCTGCATCCATAAGCTGGTCCAGATCCGATCTTACACGAACAAAAGATCACTTTCAGCAAATTTTTGGGGGCTGGTGGCTGAGTCATTGGACGGGACTGTAACAACTCATTCTCAATTTTCCAACCCCAATTTTTTGGTGAAATACTCTGAAAATTCGTCAAGGAAATTTTCTTGCGAATAGCAAAAATATGAATAGACTCATTTAAATGTTAAGAAAACACCTTGCTGAGAATACTATTTTTAGCTGTCAAGCAGAAGGTGATGCCAACGCGTTAATTATTGTAAAAAAAGCAATTAATGTCGAATCGAAGTATGTAGTAGTTGGTGCCGAGGATATCGATGTTTTAGTTCTATTAACCACTTTAACTCCAATCAACAGAGAAATATATATATATATATATATATATATATATATATATATATATATATATATATATATATATATATATATATATATATATAAATATATATATATATATATATATATATATATATATATATATATATATATATATATATATATAAATATATATATATATATATATATATATATATATATATATATATATATATATATATATATATATTCTAAAATCAGCAAGAGGTCAGACATCGCAACAAGTTTATTCAAATAAAGGTCTTGAAAAATCTCCACCTATCAGTAAAGAACACGTCTTGTTTTTACATGCATTTACAGGATGTGACACAAAGTCTGCGTTGTACAGAAAGGGCAAGAATAGCTTTGCCAAGCTGATTGAAAAGCACAAAAAAGTTGCTGAAGTAAATAAATATTTTTGAATCCAGTATTTTATATATTTTGCCATTATATGGTGCTCCACGAACTGTAAACAATTTAAATAAACTTCAGTACCAATCGTTCATTAAAGCTACCTGTAAGAATAGCTGTATCAATCTAGCTTCATGGGTGCCTACACATAAAGCAGCCGAGGAACACATAAAAATGGTGTAGTTACAGGTGCAATTATGGCTAGTACAAAGTATCTCACCAAAAAATTGTGGATGGAAAATGAGAATGAGCTGTTACAGCCACGTACAATAAATCAGCCACCAGCCCCAAAAATTTGCTGAAAATTACATTTTGTTCGTGTAAGACCGGATGTGGACTAGTTTGTGGATGCAAGAAAAGTGGTTTGCATTACTTTCCAGCTTGTTCACAATGCGAAGGCAATAGCTGCTTGAATGCAACAATGAATGAAATAGGGAATGAGGACAATCAAGAAATATATTATTTATAAAAATTGTTTGTTTATAATATTTTTCCTAATTTTTTCAAAATAAATACTTTATTGCGCTCGAAATTTCATACTGTTTCATTTGGACACGTCTTCGACCTTAATGACTGCTGTTTCATCGAATTATGTATATACATATTTTGTGACGTGATATTCGTCATTTTGTATGAGTAATTTGGAAATTTGATTTTTTGAACATAGATTCATTCTCAGCCTTACCGAAAACCATAAGAATCCTATTTTTTAACGATCACATTGAAATGGGGAAAGATATTACATTTCAACATTTTTTTTTCCATTTTGTCACTTCTTTCTAAAAAATTTGGACTTTTTTGTGAAAGTATGATGTATCTTTTGTGTTTGAATGGCTAATAAAAAAAAAATAAAAATAATTAATTTTGTTGTGAAAAACATGAAGATTCGTTCGACATTTAAGAATTATTTGTTTAAATAATTTTTTTAATATAAAACATTGACGTTCTAACGATTAGAAACTCAACGAAACGAGTCCCATAAAAATCGATCCACTATAGACGGGTTCCGAGATTTTAGATTTTTCACGGCTAGCTGCACTGGAGGTTTAAGTATATCTCGTGAATACTCTTAACAACTTAGCTAGCTCCTAGTGGCAATTAAGGTAACGAGTTTGTAATTAAGAAGTCACTCTATTATTTCATTGGTTTATTTAATCGAATATATTACAGATAAGCCAATGTTCGATAAGAGCAACGAAGATTCCGTCACTGGAATAGAGAACGAGCCTCTTATAATTAGTCTTAAGGCTGACGGTAACCCGGACAGCATAGCTTACACGTGGACCAAAGACGGTCTACCCATTTCGCAATCGTCGTCAGCCAGTGGCACCGAGAGGATCGTGTCCGATGGCCCGCTATTAAATATTACCAGACTCAGCAGACACGATGCCGGCACCTACAACTGCGAAGCGCTCAATTCACAGGGTAGTTCGTTGGCCACGCTCAATATTACCGTGCAGTGTAAGGACTTTATACTTATTTTGATGTGTATAGCAATTGCAATTTTTTATTGTCACTGCCGATTAAGCTGAAGAATAGAAATTTTTATTAGATAACTTTTAGATCCGGCCTCCATTACACAGACGAGCGAAACAGTGATAGTAAATCCCAAAGAAGAGGCCACTCTTTCCTGCACGGCGGACGGCAATCCTTTGGCCGATGATACCATCACATGGAAAAGGGACGATTTTCCCGATCTTGATGCGAGAACATCCATAATGTATGACAAGAACGGAACGTCTTATCTGAGAGTAAGCCAAGTGACCCGGGAGGATCTTGGTCATTTCCAATGCACTGCAAATAACGGCGTCGGAAATTCTACCTCTAAAGAAGTTATGCTGATTGTGAAACGTAAGTTATTCTTTTGATATACTAATAAAGAAGAAGCATCATCTGTTGTTCTTGTTGTTGTTTCAGATAAACCAGAAATCGATGAAAGTCCGGCGCTGCTTAAATTTGCAAGTGATGCGGGAGACACGGGCAAATTAATCTGTACAAGTCGAGCATCGCCTTTAGCCAGATACACTTGGGCTAGAAATGGGAATCCCATCAGTGCCAATACTACCGGAAAATACTATTCCACTTACAGACAGGTATTTGTCCTACTATATAATACATTAAATTTATACTCTCCCTTAAATTGACAACAGTAACAACGATCAATCATTTTCTAAAATCGATAATTGAGTGACAATAAAATTTAATGTCAGAAAGACAGCCAGTTATGCTCTTGCTTCAAAGTACAACAAGTCCAAGATCTAATGGACAACCCTGAGCCGCATAGATAGTAAGCTTGCACCCTTGTTTTAGGGATCATCAGACTGACGTAACCATCAGGTTTGCTCGAGTTTGAGTCCCTCATAGCAACACTCGCATATTCAATACTTTCTCTGGACTAGAGACGGTACAGAATACGCGCGAACGCCATCTATAGGAAGCCACTGTAATGCAAGACCAGATCTCACTATAGAGTAAAGCTGCTACTATTATACAGTGCGGCTCTTTAATGCCCCCCCCCCCCCCCCATTTTAATTCCTGAACCGTTACGTTTTGAAAATTGCAAGTTGGCATACGGTACGTATGTACGTAGTACAGAAATACTATGTTTTGGTGTAAAAGTGACTCCCGGATAAATTAGGATGACCGCTGGACGCCATCTGGAAAAAAATTAACGGAAAGAGGGGTCTTGCGATACATCATTTTAAGGGACTCATTGGGTACTTTGTGATCCTAGAATATTACGTCATTATTCGCCTTGAGAACAGAATGGCGGCTTGTTGAAACAAATATTTTAAAAATAAAATATAATGAATATTGCTGAAGTTTTTTAATTGGCGGTTTGAAAATACGATGATAGCAAAAGGAAAAAAAATATATTATTAAAGTCGGCGCAATTTTAAAGTATAATAGGAATCCTTAATGATAATACATTAATAGATTGTTAATAAAGAGTATTATTTTCAGTTATTTATTACTGATCCTAATGGCCAGCCTAAATGCGTTCGACTGTTAGTAACTTGTACACAAAAAATCTAAACTTTAAAGTAAACGCATCTTCTTATTATCTAATTTTTTTTTGAATTATCATGACGGATCCTTGTACTGTGAAATTGCGCGACTTTAAAGTTTAGAACTTCGGCGTACAAGTTACCTAACTTTGAACAAAATTAAGTTTACCATTAACCACAGTCCTAAGTACGTAAAAATATTATTTCATACTTTTTAGTGCTTTGTCTTTTGTGAAGTCTGGTCGTTTTTTTTTTTGCTGAAGAAAAAAATTATTTATTTATTTTTAGTTCAACTAATTCCCCGCCCCCCCCCCCCCTCATTATACCGTCCCCTATTTGAATTTATAATGTCAATGTAATATTGGATTTTCAGTCCTCAAATAACCCAGAAAATGACATAGTTCACATTTTAAAAGAACTCTACATTCGTTACTTGAACTTAGCATTTCTGACTTCAATAACGAATCGAAAATGACCCATCAGTTAACATTTTTGGGAGAAATTGGCAGTCGCTCTACATTCGGGTCGAATTGATAACCTCATCGTAAAGTAAGTTAAAAATAATTTTTAACACAATTTAAATTTTATTTCAATTAGTGGGGGAGGGCTTAATTTTTTTTAACCTCAAAAGCGTATTTTCAAACCGCCAATTAAAACACTTCAGCGATATATCATAAAATTCTATTTTTAAAATATTTGCTTCAACAAGCCGCCATTTTGTTCTCAGGGCGAATAATGACGTAATATTCTAGGATCATAAAGTACTTAATGAGAACTTTAAAATGATGTATCGCAAGACTACTCTCTCCATTTAATTTTTTTCCGAGATGGCGTCCAGCAGCCATCTTTATTTTTCCGAGCGTCACTTGTGCACCACGTACCGTATGTTAACTTTCAATCCTCTAAGTGTAGGTAGTCGGTAAAACAATATCATAAGCGGATGCATGACATCAGGTACCGAATCCGATTTTTGAGCATCACTCCTGCAGGATCTTGTCCATTCGCTTTTGAACCCCCGCACTTTAAAGCAAGAGCGTAACTAAAACTGTAAAATTTAATTTTCTTCAAAATATGAGACCAAAAAGCCTTCGACTGGTTCTGTTCGATGTACCAAATAAACGACAAAAAGTTTGATTCAATTTTCCGTTTTAGATTGATCAATTAAGCTCCGAATCCGTCCTTTACATATCTCACGTGACGTCAGCTGACTACGGCAGTTACGAATGTGTGGCACGAAATGAATTAGGATTTTCTACCGTATCCCCTCGACTAGAAGTAACTTCTGCTCCTGACACACCCACCCTCTTCGTTGTTCTAAATGTAACGCACGACTCTGTTCATCTCGGTTGGACTCCCGGTTTCGACGGAGGCATGACGCCTTCTTACAGGATCCGATTTAGAAAGGTTTGCTACTTCTTTCTGCTAAAAAGGGTCGCTCTTTGAGTGGCAATAGAGCGAATCAAGTTTCTCTTGTTGCAGGTCAACGATGAGGGCTACAAATACGAAGACGTGTTGCCCCACAACGCAACTACTTACACGATTAAGGGCCTCGAAGTGGACACGCAATATATCTTCTCTATTATGGCTTCTAACAAGTTAGGAAATAGCAAATACATGCCCGATTTGTTATCTGCGAAAACTTCCAGTAAGTTTCGTCTAGCAATTTTAACATTTTGTAGCATTGTCTTTTCTCTTCTTATTTTAACACTTTACAGGTCCTATTTATTCTTATGGCATCCGATTCGACTGATCTAATGTTTTCTAATAAAATGCGGTACCGTCCCCATATCAAATATCGTTATAAAAAAGATTTACCAACAAGTTTTTTTATTAAGTCGCTGTTCCACTCTCCTTACTTCTTAAAAATAACAATTGTAACACCTTAATATCCTTACTAACAGAAAGCACCTTCTTCTCTTTCACGCTAACATAAAACAGACAAGATTCCCTCTTCCCAATCGAGCCCGAGCTTGGATGAAAGAAACCTGAAAAACTTTCCAGGATTTTTAATTATAGTGGGGACGATCGTGGGTACGCTGCTCATCCTCATGAACGTCCTGCTGATCGGTTGTTGTTTGCACAGACGTTCGAAGAAGCAACGGCCCTCAGGTAATTTCTTTTAATTTCCTTTTTTTATTTATAGCTTTCGAGGGAGACCACGTCGAAAAGGTATTACCGGAGGATTTGCTCGAGAAACAAGATTTGCCCAGGATTGTGATAATAAGCGTGTCCGTAATCGGGGTTGTTTTGCTTTTTATCAATATCGCTTTGGTTGCCGGATGTATGTTTAAGCGAAGGGCCAAAAGAATCAGAGGTTTGTTTTCATTTTATGCTTTGTTAAACAACAAAAACTAGTTTACATAAAAATTTAAAAAAAGGAAGCTTTTCCTATTTCCATATAAACTAATTTGAACAATTTTAAATTTTGATTAGAATAATAAGTAAACATATTTTAATTTATGTAAATAATAATAGCTACAATTTAAGAAAGTTTCCACTTTTATAAACATAACATCAATCAAGCCACATTTAAAAAAAATAAACGATATCCCTTAATTTTTCTGTACACCACTTGCTGGCATTAGTAGAAGGAGATGAGCGGTCCTGCGTCAAGTGCACACTGCTTTCTGCGTATGCGCCACGCACGCATACGTCACCTGTTTTTTAGCCGTTTGTAGTTGTTTAGGAGCTGTTTCCAGAGACAGAGACTGTTTTTTAGCTGTCTTGTAGTTTTTTAGGAGCTGTTTCCAGAAACAGGGTCTGTTTTTTAGCTGTTTTGTAGTTGTTTCCAGAAACAGCTAAAAACAGACTCTGTTTCTGGAAACAGCAAAAAAACAGCCCCTGTTTCTGGAAACAGCTCCTAAATAACTACAAAACAGCTAAAAACAGACCCTGTTTCTGGAAACAGCTCCTGAACAACTACAAACAGCCAAAAAGCAGGTGACGTGTGCTTGCGCAGAACCTCTCATCTCCGTCTCCTGCCATTTATTATAGGAGATGATTAAACTACATAATAAATATATTAGTGTTTTTAACTAATAATATCTTCAAACCCAAACAAAACATAGAATTCCTACCAATTTTTTTTGCTTTACCTTTTAAACATTTGATACTTACCTTAAATAAAAGTTTTACAATTCAAACATCAGAGCTTGATATTTTAGGGTAAAAACACAAACAAATCGATATTTGACTACTTTAAATTTACAGGAATTGAGTATGTCTGAGAATAAACCAGCCGGTATATTGGCTTTAGTATAAGATACATATTTCAACTAAAATGAATATGAGGAATAACAAGATATCCCAGAGTATAAAGTGTAGCTCCGTTTATCAATAAAACAGTTTTAAATAGTTGCTATTTGATGCCTGAACTACTCATATTAATTTAGCAAACATCTACTGGTTGTGGTTTTGTATTATTTTCTGAGCGAGTAACTAAATATTACATATTAGAAACATTTTCCCAACAAACTATATCTAGGTTTTTTTGGGAACATCTTTTAGCTTGTTTCTCACAAAAGGAAAACATTGTAGTGACGCTGATTAATACCGTGTCAAAAGATTTTAAACGAGAACAGCTTTTATTGTTGGTATCCTTTTTTAATGAAGTCATTAATGAGACTTTGCCCACTTCCAATGATCTCTTTTTGTTATTGTTTCAACAGAACAAAACAACCAAACAAGCAAATCGGCAACAATAGAAATGTATGCTCCGAGCAGCTACAACGACACCATGACCGGGGAAACTCTGTCGTCCGTTAGCGAAAAAAGCGAAACTTACTCCAACGAAGGCAGCAACAATGAATACGTGGTAAGTTTCAATCTCTATGTTTTTTGTCTCTTTGTATTTACAGTATTTCTGCTATTAGATAGGGATCTGTAAATATTAAGTTACTTGCTCGACATTGTTAATAGACGAAAGAATGACGGTATTTGTTTTTTTGTAGAATAAAAAGAAAAATCGCCAATAATAAGTTAGTCACTTTGATTTACTATTAATGGCCTTGAAAGAAAATAGTTTTTTCTCGTTTTTTGCTAGTCGACTGTAGTTTTTAAAATTGAATTTATATTCTATATTGCTGCTCTTCCTCCAGTTTTAGCGTGATTGTTTATACAAACAGTTTTGCTCATAAAATTTAAAGCAATACGTGGATGGAAATTCCATCTCGCCGGTTTTTAACCATAAAATGGTTCAATTAGAAGTAAATTAGTGAATCTTGCTGATGATACCGAAATTTGTTGTTCTTTCAGGACGACAGTAGAAGCAAACAAGCCCCCAACTCTTACGTTATCGAGCAACCGCCCCCAGTTGACTACCCTCCAGGTGCGTACCCTGTGTACGAGATGCAGATGGGCACCGTTCCCATGGCCCATAAGACTCATACCTTGCCCCACCCCCACCATCACCATCACTATGTTATGCATGACACGAGACCCAGGTCACGCGATGACCAAAGTTTAGGGGGCACGTATGGGCCTGGTATGGGCATGTCAGGTGTGTGTGATAGTGCTTTTAGCCACTAACTTACTAATATCCGCATTATTTTCCTCAATAAACACGTAGGTTTGTTGTTTCGTGTGGCATGACATTGTAGTAACCTGTACTTTTTTCATTTGCAGGAATTTATGTTATTAATTAACAGAGTGCAGGTTCAGCATTTAAATGATAATGATTTGTGAAAAAACACTACTTGCTTTAATTTGTTTTGCAGAGATTCGATTGCTTAGATTTGTTATACATTTTTTTATACAAGTATATCGAAGCCATTCTAGCAATATTTCAAAACTCACTGATTTGATTATAGGAATACATTTTGTCTTTCTGGTTGCAGCCAAGTCGTCTTATGTGAGCGCACCCACTCCGACGCCTCCAGCGGACGGCAGCTACTACAACGTTTCCGACCGTTACCTTTCCTACCCTCCACCGCTGGACTTCCAAACTGCCCCACCGATCCCAGCCCATCCCCACTTAGCGCCGCCCCACTCTCTGGCCCCCGCCACACCCCCTCTTCCGTCCAACGGGTCGTTGTTGCGTCATCAGAGACACGTTCCTCCGCCAGATGTGCTGCACAATACGAGCCAGAACGCCCAGATCCTGCAAGCTCAAACGCTGGCTCAAAAGAGAGAGTTGACCAGTTTTGGAAATGGTTACGGTGTTAACGAACAAGAAGGCCATCTTGTTTGAGACCAACGTAACATTGACGTTTTGTATGTTTTGTAAAATAGTGTGATTGTGTGTGTGTGTGTGATCTAAAGAGACCTTATTTTAAAGGCTGAGTGCTGAACTGTGTGACGCGTAACGACGATAACATGTGAACATTTTTAAACCCAGCGTTTTGGTACTGATTTAGTAGTTTTGAACAATTTGATTCATTTGCATTTTGCAAATTTTCAGGCATTTCAATCTCTAAGTTCTCAAAAACGTGATTACATAGTTGCTTCGCCCCGAAATCGGACAAAATCCATGTGTTTGTTTTCAATTGACTTGAAGGGTTATAAAAAGGGCAGATTTTTAAGTTGACAGAACATTTAAACAAGTACAGAAACGTATTGTTTCTTTATTTTACAACTATTTCCCCAAAAATAGTATTGGGAACGACGTGGAATGTCGTCCTTTATTGATCTATTCGTGTAGAAAAGTTAAGTAAGAATTGTTAGAAACTTTCGTTCCGAAAATGAAAAATGGATATACCTGAAAATAGTTAAACGTAAATTAAATCAAATTTGTAAACTCCTATCTCTTGGAGGTGAGGAGATGTAATTTGTTTATACAAGTAAAAATATTTTACATTACAATATTTATAATAGTTTTATGCAAAATAGGAACCAAAAACAAACATAACTATGAGTTTCTCAAATACGTTTTCGAATGGTTCATTTGCAGTAATAGAAACTTAATTAATATAAATTAATTAAAAAAAAAGTATCTTCATTTTATTAAATTTTCCTTAAAATTAAATTTTCAATAAGCAGGTCAGTAGAATTTAAATTAAATCAAATATTACCTCCAGTTTAGCTTGCAGGATAAAATACATTTTCTTTTATAACTTGTTTGTTTGTCTTAAGAACTTACCCAAATGTGTTTCGTAATAATAAGTCAATTTGTTGACAAATTTGTACATAATTTTTGCTAACTGATAATCAGTTAAAAATGACTACGGTTTTGTGAATACGTGGCTGCTGCCTCCCTACGAAATCTCTTATTCCAAACGAATTTGTCGTGTGGGGAACTATAAAAACGTACGTTACCTAAACTCAGTGTGCCACAAGGAGTAACTGTGTTGGCGTGTCGAAAGTATTTAATTTGATGAAAAATTGCTCGAGCGCCAACTTTTGTGGATTAAGTAGTAGAGTATACTGAAAACCGTGTACGTCTTGATATAAAATATCTATGTGATCCTTAGATAGTGAATAAATTAATAACAAATGCATTATTTTTGCAAATAATATTACTTTAAATGATTTATTCAAATCAATGATTCGTTTTAAATAAACATATTATTATTGTTAGTGTATTTTGTGTAAATATGTTACCTTATTTGTATATAGTACAATAAGTATTTTTTTATATAAATTATATAAAAAATTGTTTTTTAACTAGTCCAATGGAACAACCAAAGTTTTTATTTTACTCTGTTGTAAAAAGTTTTTCTCATATATATTTTGTCTCATTTTTGTTTATTGTATATAATTTATTCCTTCATTTGGTCTGTACCATTACCCCGTTTGCTTTTGTTAATATTATAATTTGTACTATGAGACTTTTCGTGTAGTATTTTTATTCCTAAGCAATAATAAATGTTTTATTTTATACCTATATCCTTTATTTTCTATTTTACCCCCAATTCTCATCTTTCTTATTGTTTTATTTTATTTTGTCGGACAAATAGGGTAAAAAATATCTAGTAATAGTAACCTAGCATGCCATTATGAATTTTAAATTTCAAAAATATTTCTAACCATTCTAGTCGCAACTGCAGTCATTTTAGTTGAAATTCTTATGAACTGTGTGTATATTATAACTGCTGCCACAGGGTGTACCACTTTCGTAATAAGTAAATTAAGAAAATTCTTTTCGAAAAATCTATTATTTTTATTAAGATGGATCCAGGATTTTAAAAACGACTTTTTCATACAGATTCTAATAATTTGTCTATTTTCGATCTAATATAGGGTGGATACTCATCGTGACAAAAGGCGTTTCAGCCAGAAATCTTCTGTGGGTAGTCGTGGTATTCTAGTAGCAATCGAGGTCTCTTGATCGATATTCTTGAATAATGCTCAGCGGCGGATTTACCGGTAGGCTTAGTATGCTGGGGCGAAGGGCCCCCCCGAGCATGTGTTGAATATGGTGAGGAGTTTTTCCATTTTGCTATCTTTATTGTATTGCTTAGTTTGTATCATATGCTTTTGAGTTTAATTAAATGTTCGTGTGATTTAAAAATTACGCTTGAATAAGAACTGTTTTCAATTAAATAATTGCTTCATTTAATAAAGACATTGACAGACATGTCCATGGGTGGCATTATCGTTTAATATGTAAAGACTAAGTACCACACCGCTAAAGATGTGAGAGAAAATAGTTGGGACTAGTGATTTAAGGATACGTATTCAAAAATCCGTCGGATATGAATATTAAAAGAATCCGTATTATCCGTAACCGGTCGAAAACTTCAATACGGATACGGAATCAAAATAAATACGTATTCGGGTGGTTACTAATGCAAAGTGCAAACAGAAAACGGAATCGAGTCTAAGCGAACAACACGGTCGGCGATTTGGCATATTTGATGTCATACTTTCTCTTTCTAATGACATTTCCTAAAAAAAGATAGCATAGTTGTCGGGGTAACGGGTATCATATGGGATGAGACCCATTGGTTAAACTCGGGCCGCCTCACCCGAACCGAATTCAAACGAGAACTAACGACGGTGTCTTACTGTCCCTAACCTTCGACTTTGAATCATATGATTCCGCATCCACCTATCTACCCGTATCCCAAATAATGCCGTATATATGTACATGTTTCGTAACCGCTTTCTCGCGGCTCAAGAAATGGATACGTATTCGGATGATGGATAGGGATATTAGTTGATTCCGATTCCGTATTATCCGGATATCTAAAGAATACGGATATTTACAACACTTGTTGGGACTTTTAAATAAATAATGAGTGACAAAACTCGATACATTTAATATTTAAATTTTTTAATAAAATCTACTTCGGCTAAAGGTTTAATTTAAAACATATTTCATATTTGTTTTCTTGGTAGAAAATGATAAACAAGGTATGTTTACTCTTACGCAAAATAACGTTTTCGTATTTTTTATGCTCCCTGTATAAAAATTTTTTTTTAACGTGAATGTTATTTATTTTACAAGTAAAAACTTTTATTAGGAGTGACACTTTTACGTATTTTGCCAAATTGGTCCATTTGTCTTCTGCTAAACCCCATCCGCGGACGTGCTGTACATTTATCAATAAATGTTAAGGCTGAAATATTTACTTTGTTTTCTTGTTTGTATTTGAAAAAAATTAGTAGTATAAATGTTTAAAAAAATAGGCGATAAAAAATGGGGGCCCCAAAAATTATTAAGCGTAGGGCCTCATAAATCCGCCGCTGATAATGTTTCCGACGCCATATACAGAAACTAGACTAGACCGGGAAAATGTTGTAGGTACAGTTTGTAAATGCAGCTGATCATAAAAGAAATTGTTAAAAGCTGCTTAATCCAAAACACTAGCATTATATCGGCCATCAATATACTCACAGCTAGGGCTAGGAAAATGGATGTTGGATGCATTTGCGGGCAAAATTTTAATAAATTCGATAATAAATAACTAGTCCCATTGTATAAATATTTTAAGGACCTTAGCAATGCGGAGCTTTCTTAAAGACTCGCAAAAGCCGAAGAGAAATAAAATAGCAAAACAGTGAGGTAGAATGAACACTAGTTAACATTAGTTTCTTAAAAGAAAATTAAGATCTTCCTAAAAGCGCACTTTAAGATGAATCGGTTCATGTTAAGGACAAACCCGACTTAATAATAAAACATTTTGGAAAATACTCCGCTATTCACTTGCTTCACGAAGGTTTACAAATTATAATAACTTATTAATAATTAATTTCTTATCATATTCTTGATAAATACAAATAATATGTAATCTAGCGAAAATTTTGTTATGCAATCCATAAAAAATTTTAAAAAATTAATAAATTTAAAACTCTGCGAAAAAAAAATTTTGTGCTTGTTCGTGTCCATACATACTTTAAAGTGGAATACCCTGTATATGTGAAACACGAACCTTCCATTTTTGCCAAAAATCTATTATTAAGTTATAACAAGTGCCTTTAAGATGTGTATGTAGATACTGATTTTATTATTATTTGTATGACCGTTTTGAATACTTTGGAAGATAGAGTAAGATAAAGCAAAAAAGTTTTTACCAAACCAAGTTCTAACCCTAAACTTTTTAAAGTTCAGCGAAAATCAGTACGGCTATTGGCTATAAGGCGTAAGTTATAAAATCCAGCTCTCGCACTGACTGAACTAAAAGTAAGAAGATCGGTGGGTTGTCTTTAATATATTAATATAGAATAAATTTGCCCATGGTAATACACAATTTTATAACAATATTTTAGGTCAATTTTTCTTGCCACCCCTAAAAAGCATAAAAAATGCGTATAATATGCTTTATCTGGTATTTGACATTTTGAATTTACAATACTTTTTCTACTAAAACCTTAATTTTAAAAAAGTAAATTCATAAGTCTCCTTAACCTCGAAGTTCCCAAAAGTGATGGTGTACTACTACTAATTTTTATTAAAATTACACGAAGGAAAAACCACATTAAAAACTTTTGTCCGGCTTTTTATACTCGTCATATTGTACTTTAGAAAAACTTCATAAGTATACTTTAAACATCATTTAAAGTTTCATGACTATTTAAACTTTTTTGTTTTATTTCATTTCTCTATGAATGGCAAAAAATGTTTCGGTTGAGACTGAATAATTTAGATCTGCGTTAACAAAGGGAAAATCAAAGTTTTTTAAAACAATCCAGTAGATAGAGCAACGGTCCAAGAATCAAAATATAAAATCCAAAAAATGTTAAGTATAATATAAGTAATCATTTTAGCATTTTTAAACCTCCGATGCATTGTACATATTAAAATTTTTAATATTATATGGTGTCTATTATACATATAAAAAATGATGAAAAAATGTACTGCTTTAAATTCAGAAATTTAATTAATTCATATTAGTATTTCTGTGTTTTAAGAAGTTGAAATATTAAAAACGACACTAATAGGAAGGATTATAAAATTTGTTGCTCGATTTTATTAAACTGATGGTCACAGAGTATCAGTTGAATAAATCGATTATTCAACAAGAATACTGTAATGACAAGGTTAATTAAATAAATCTACTCAAACAAAAAAATTAAATTTGCGTACCATCGCAATGGCATTTGAAATTTTTGCAGTCATTACTATTTTTGTAGTGACGCTACTTTCGTTCTCGAACAAATAACAACAGGTGATGAAAATACAAAAAAAAAAATTAAAATCGTTTCTATGCATCCAAAAAACTCAATTAAAATTTATCCTTATTATAATTTAGTTATTATAATTGATTATATTGATGAGCTTTAATAAATAAAACATGCGCTTCGGTGGGAAATGTTAACAATGCATGCTAGAAACTAATTCATATTCTTAAAAACGAGCCAGTATTGATAGTATGTAGAAAATCCTTCCAGTCAATTCAAGCTCATTTCAATGTTACTTTTTAATCTGGGGAAATATTTTTAATATATGCCGATAGATATAGTATACATAGTATATGCGGAAAATACACAGATTTAAAACAAAATTCTAAATTACAAATAATCCTTAATTGGTGTCGATTTTAAAACAAATTTAATTGTTATAAGATAACAATAACGTATGGATGCTCACTGTAGAGTTGAACTGTCCAGTCAATAAAACTTGTATGTATGTTTAACTTCATACTGTATATTATTGTTAAAAATACGAATTAAATGCTAATAATGAAATTAAATGTATTTTTTTGGCAATTTTAGTTTCTATTACGGCGCTCGAAAACGTTCACAATACGTATTGGGTATTGTTCTAAATCCAATATGGCGGACGCCCCAAGATGGCGGATTACCTGTTTCTTTACAATCCCCTTGATATGGGGATCAAATGAAAGGGTTTGCCGAGTAGAATACGATAAGCTATGTGACGTCATTCTAAACCCAATATGGCGGCCGCCACAAGATGGCGGCTTATCTTTTTTTTTTCACAACCTCCTTTTACTAGATTTTATTTCTCTTAAAATTTAAGAATTGTCGACAAAATGATATAAAATTTGTTTAGAAAAAATAATAAATAAAATACCTAAGCATGATAATTTTTTTCCCAGGTGAGTCAATTCAAAAATTAAAATTTCGCAAATTACAAACAATTTTTTTCTTTACCAAAACAATCCTAGTAGGCTCACTATTAAAAAACCATGGGGCATGGGTCCCATAAGTAGCTACAAAGATATTCAACTTTAAAATTTCGTGGGTCGCGCCTGGTGTATACAGGTTATATCAATTTGGACCCAAAACCTTTCGCCCGGAAAATTTAAGTAGTGTGACACGATTGGGTTTTTTGGTTTGTTCGGCTATACAAAAATAGTGTCTCTTTTTATATTCTCTATATAAAACCCGCCGCCTACAGCACTAAAGCCGTTTCACATCGTGTATGCGCGGAGCTGAATGGGCCAAATTAGAAATTTTGAAAAACGTGTAAGAACAAAAGTTGTTCCTTGCATCGTGAGAAATATTTTTTGTCGAAAACCTTTTCTTTAAAGCCAACACTTCAGTAGGTATAAGGAAATAAACAATTAAATTGTTTATAACAATTGACCACGCTAGAATTTTTCTATTCTGATAAGTTTCGCTCAATCTACACCTAATTCTCAATGTTCATGATTTCTTTCTGATTCTCTGTGCGATTCTTGTGGCAATAGGGGTGCGGGACAGCAATTTTTAAGCGTTTTTTCCGAAAAATATTTTAATAAATGTAGTAAAAGAATACATCAAATATATTATTGAATTCGTGCTTCAATAAGCTTTCATTTGACACCCTACACGACGCTCTAGAATTTATTTTATTTCCCACTCGACCCCCTGAAAGTAACCCCCATAATCAAAATTAAACTTTTTATACTTCACGTCTATAATTGGGCCAGCACACTCTATCTATCTCTGTGCCAAATTTCAAATTTTTACTTCGAATAGTTTCAGAGAAAGTCGCCTGTGACAGATACATTTATGGACACCGAATGATTCCATAAACCTATTCCGTTTCACGGAACACTAATGCCGGGTTGTACAATAGTGGCTTAAGCTTAAGCTTAAACCTTCCCATAACAAATACATTGCTGTCAAATTGAAGTCATTTTTGACAGCAATGCAATTTATATGGGAAGGTTTATGTCTGAACCGAGTTTTAGTTGAACTAAGCTTAAGCCACTATTGTACAACTCGGCATAAAAATAAGAAACTGACTGATTGACTGACGTATCAACGCACAGCCCCCCCTCCCGCCGGGTCAAAAAACTTGAAATTTTGCATAGAGGTTTCTTATATAACGCAGGTGTGCACCAAGGAAGGGTAAAGAAACTTGAAATTTTGCATAGAGGTCTCTTATATAACGCAGGTGTGCACCAAGAAGGTTTTTTTTAAATTCAACCCCTTAGGGGGTAAAACAAAGGTTCAAACATTGTATGGAGGAAACATGTTAGATGGTCCTATTAACTCGAAACTTCATAGAAGTACTCTAAAAAATAAATGTTTAAACACGTGTTTTACAGTTTTTTATAAATCGACTCCTAAGGGGGTGAAATGAGGATTCAAAATTTGTAATGGAATAAAATTGTTATACCGCGAACGAAAGCTAGTTAGATATAAATTCAGAGATGCGTCACAGGTTTTGTTACAAATACGGGTGATTACAATAACACATACAGGGAGTAGACGCGAGCAATACCGCGGGTGCCCGCTAGTACTCATATAATACCTATAAAGAGAAAGTGTGAGTTTATTCGTTTGTAAGTAAGAAGTAATCTCAGAAACTGCTAAACCGGTTTGAAAAATTATTTTACAGGTGTGTAGCTAAGACATTCCTGAGTGTTATAGGCTATGGTATAGCTCATCTCATAAGACATGTTACTATTACACCTGTTTAAAAAAATCATTTGGTGCTGAATAAACTATAACTTTCCGATTGTGTTCCGCTTTATAGGCATACTACACAAACAAATAGGGGTGGTTAGTCATGAGTAAAAGGTAATTATAGTTATGAGCGAGCGCAAAGCCGCGGGTAACAGTTAATAACAAAAAAATCCGTATTAAACTACATTAAACTATATAAACACTATAAATTCAGCGCTCGAGATAACCTTTTTTCCATTTCGATCATCAAAAAATATCATAAAAACCTTCCTAAACCTTTTATCTGATACAGTCAGAATTCGAAGTGAATTCTGCTATTTTCCATGTTTAGACAATGAAAACCTTGACAGAGACACAAGGTTGGCGCGCAGCTTATTCATTGCCACTATTGATATTAATATGTTACTTGTTTAACTTATTTGAATGTTACACCCTTGGAGGCAAATTTACACCTTACGAAGGGTGTCCCTACTTTTTTCCTTGTATTTTTACTATAAATTTGTACTTTGATGAAGAGATGGGTATTCGTACTCCTGTCGGCTTTTCTACATAAACTAAATAGGTTTATTCAGGAAAATTGAAAAAGGAGTACGTTTCTTCTCAATCTTTAAATTATATCATAGTGTCAAATTATAGCAAACTTTAAGAAAATTTAGTAGCAAGATAATGTCTTTTGGAGTTTTTGTAATAAGTTGCATGATTTTTGGCGTACAAACTTTTAATAACTGTAAGTACAATATGTGGAGATTCTCTTGATATATTCTATAAAAGTATTTCATTTTATTTTTATTTATTTTACATCAACAGGTGTTACATGTTCTTCATTACATTACAGGTTCTTGCGCATAGTGGAAAAAACTTGAATGTGCACACAATAATTGCTAAAATTGTCCTGAGCTAATAAATATTTTAAAAATAATGTAATTGTAACAAATGGTCACTATAAATAAATAGTAGTAAAACAGGGACCCTGACAAAGACTGCACCAAGTTCTTCGGCCCATACAATTTCCCCTATAAATACAACAGAAAATAACACAACAAAACATAGATAACGAACACAACTAAAACACTCTCTTTGTCTGAACTGATCTGGCCATGACGTTCTTGCTAATAAAAATAACTGGATTAAGTAGGTACTTCGTTCGCGACATACGGTAATTTGAAAAAAAAACAGTTTTATTACTTCTATTCTCTTTTCACCCTTCCTTATCTCGTCCTCAATAATGTAATATCCATTTAATATTGTTTCTTTGACCCATTATCATTAAAAAGAATTGTTCCTCCGAGGAACAATTCTTTTTAATGATAATGGAGGAACTTCCTCGACATCACATATTTCACTCATCCTGCCTGCTTTATTGCTTTTAGGATAATTTTGTACTTTTTTGGTTTCAGATGCCCAAAAAAGCGTTATTATTACATGACATCTTATAAGAAAAATTCCCGAGCCGCACTTATCTCACTTCATTTCTTGCCATTTGCAACATTGGCCACATTGCTATTAATATTGGATTCTTTGACCCAAACTACTCAAATATCACTAAGTAATAAAGCATTATAAATAATTATTGATCCCCTCTCACCCTCACCCCTTCAAAATTTCAAATAAAATTAGATTTTCTGACCTCCATAACCCCAAAAATAATTCAATAATAAATATTTCTTTATTTCAAATACATATTAAGCAAAGAAGATTATAACTATAATCTTCTTTGATATTAGTCAGCATTTTTGGGATTAAATTTCCAGCTGCTCTATTTTATCCTTTATTATCACCCCCTCTCCTTTAAAATTTCTTAACATTCATTCAAGCGGTCAGTACTTTGTAAGTTAGGCTCAGGACAAACAGATTTACTGACAAATGCTCCCACTAAAGTTCCATAAAAATGTTTCCATGGAACTTTAAAAATAAATGATTTATTGAGTTGTGATATCAGTGGACTGAAGATTTTCCTCAACAATATTCGGCGGTTTTATTCAAATGCCGATGTTTAATTACATTAGTTGATTTCCTAGTTGCTGACATAGGTTGTGGCCACAGAAATATCCACAGAAGCGCAAGAATAGTGGGAGGCGTAGAACCGGCAAAAGCTGAATTTCCATGGCTTGTGTCCATTACGAGAAGAGGTAACCATTTTTGTGGAGGTACCCTTATTAATAAAAAGTATATTATGACGGCTGGACATTGTTTGTGCACGTAAGTCTTGCTTACATAATAACTATTATACCTATATTTTAAGACAATAGAAATTTATTATTTATGTTTTTTAGGGTTTCGTCGAGGACAAATTTATTAGCAAACCATTCTTGCCCGTTAGGTCGCGTCTCGTCGCGTCGCGTCCATCTGTTACCAAAACCAATTTAGTTCAAATATCGAACACTTACAAGCATGTTAAATTTCAAGGTCACTCCGGAAAATAACGCGAGGGATTTTGACAAATAAATTACTTATCATCCATGTAAATGTCATATGTAATTCTTTATGTGTACAATGTTTTCTGTTATTTACAGTTATGCCGTTTTCTTGAATGCTATGCTATTACGTATATTATTTTCCATTGAACATGCTTTCTACAAGAGATACAATAAATCTGTTTTTGGCTTTGACTTCAAAAATTAATTGCACTTCTTGACTAGCTGATTTTAAATAGTGTAATAGTGTAATTTTGTATTACATATGTTGCCGGCAACTTGCGAAATCCGACAATCTGCGAAATGTCTAGCTATTTTGCAAGCCGACCATTTCACCAGGCATTATGCAAATTGACGAGATCTTAAGATAATTTGAAAAATGACTAAAACACTTCAGGCAATCTATAAAATGCCTGCTAAAATCGTCAATCTGCTGAATTGTAATCTGAAAATCACACATTAGCTAGGCGTTTTGCGAACAGTTGCCGTGCCATCGTCGCAACGAACTAAAAAAAAGAGTTATTTCTCGAGAAGTTAAGTAAATTGTGCCCTAAAAAGATTTATAACAACACATTTGTGACATTTGCTGAACGAGAAGACACAATTAGCATTCTGAACAGCCAGTCCGAAACAAACAAAAAAAATATTAGAGATTAAAAACCTGTTTGTAGAAATTTAGGTTTGCTCAGGTTTGTTAAATATATTTCACAATACTCCCACATAATGAGAATTGGTTCCGGTCGCATTTTTCCGTTTCCTATTGGGCTAGCGCAACCGGGTGCGCTAATCGTACAGGTAAATTGGGGCCAAGCGAATCGGAGGGCACCCTAAGGTCGGAACAGGGTTAGCACCTGGTTAGGGGCCCTGACAAGTCTCTTTCCTCGCAGGCGAAGAGACTTGTCAGGGCCCCTAACCAACGGAAAAATGCGGTCGGAACAGGGTTAGCACCTGGTTAGGGGCCCTGACAAGTCTCTTCGCCTGCGAGGAAAGAGACTTGTCAGGGCCCCTAACCAGGTGCTAACCCTGTTCCGACCTTAGGGTGCCCCCCGATTCGCTTGGCCCCAATTTACCTGTACGATTAGCGCACCCGGTTGCGCTAGCCCAATAGGAACAGAAATATGCGTTTCGGTCAGCCAACGGTTTGCATAATGCCTAGTCAATAGTCAGTGTAAGATATTAATACCTCTGTTAAGCATATTGACGATTGTAGCAGGCATTTTACAGATTGCCTAAAGTGCTTAAGTCATTTTTCAAATTATCTGAAGATCTTCCATTCCATAATGCCTGGTAAATTGGTCGGCTTGCAAAGTGGCTACGCATTTCGCAGATTGTCGGATTTCGCAAGTTGCCGGTAACATATACGTATACATTGTTGTACAAATTATGCTCTATTGCTTATGTTAAATCTTTAGTGGCAGTGGAAATGACCAGTTAAAAGCTAATAATATGAAAGTAACAATATCTCAGCATGATCTTGCAGAAGAAAGCAATGATGCTTATGAAGTGCCTCTTAAGTCTGTAACAGTCCATCCGGAATACTCTTGCAACAAAGTCAAAAATGATATAGCCATTTTAGAATTAGAAACAGAAATTAGATGGTCAGAGAGGTAAGTATCCGTTAAAAGTCATAAGTCGTAAGTCGTTAACAAGAATCCCCTTGCTCAAATCCGCCTAACGGCCTAGCCCGCCTACCTTACGTCACTATTTCTTAGAAGTTCTACATATTATTAAATCAGGTATCAACTCACTCGTACAAAGTATATGCAAATAGTGGAGCAACGTTATTAATTGAAGTTTCTGAAACAACCAGTTATTTATAATGGGTTTATTTCTGCAGCAGTTTCGAATCAATCAGAGCCAATGAGATTGCCCGGTTTCGATCAGCAAACTGTTTTTCTTGAAGATGATTGGCTCTGACTAGTTTGAAACTGTTGCAGAAACAAACCTATTGTGGGTTCATAGATAAAATAAAATTAATACATACATAGGTATAATAAAATATATTTACGCATGCAACGCATTGTTTTTTTACAAATATGACTAATATTCTATCATAATTATCATAGTATTAGTGATGAATATCAGTCGTTATGATTTAATTACAAATTATTACAAAACTCTACTTATTTCAGTGTAATTCCTGCATGCTTTCCCGCTGAATCTGCAGGATCTTCCTCTAAATTTGACAATATTTTGGCCACAGTTGCCGGGTGGGGCTGGACCAGTGAGGAGCGGGGAAAAGGTATGGAGAAAATTTAAAACCGTGGGTGTACTGCAAAAAGTAATCAAGTCAATATTTGCTGATTGTTAGTGTTCCGTGAAACGGAACACTTATGGAATCACTTATAGACGTGAAGTATTAAAAAGTGAATTTTGATTCGGGCTACTTTCACGGGGTAAATTGAGAAATGGAAAAAAAATTTCAATGGCGTCGTGTAGGGTGTCAAATGAAAGCTTATTGAAGCAGGAATACAACAATATAAGCTCTCTCCCGTGACTTTGTCCGCGTGGTATAGGTGATAATAGTGTAGTTTTGATGTCACGGTTATGAATACATGAGTTAGGTTAGGCTAGGTTAGTTGCATCTAGAGGGATTTCAATATTATATGACGCAAAAATCGGGGTAGGACACAGGTAACTGATAGAAAAGGTAGGTAAATGAAACTAATATTAGATTTTGTCAGGTTGTAGTTATAAATTATTGCTCCTAAAAAATAATTCTTATTTTTCAGAAACACCAACTTCACAAACCCTTTAAATTTCTTTAACTAAGAAATTGAATTTTGCGACCTTAATACCTTTAAAAACGACATGCTACCCAACGATTTTTGGGAAAATTTCTTTGCCGCTCCATTTGATTTCCTTTCACCAAACCCACCCCTTGTGTGACTTGTGAGTCTAAAATGTTAAAGTTTTATAATCTAAATTGGTTTAATGGTTCCGTAAAAAAATACGCACATAACCATACGTTAAAAAATTCACCTGTTTCACTATTTTTATTATACCTCACCCTACCGCATCAGAATTATATTATTATCTATATTATACTGTAACAATGTTAATTTTCACTAACAAAGTTAAATGTCGTAGGTTTAATCGCCGAAATAAAACTAGAAAATCAGCGGGGGTGATCTCCGTAAAACCTTAACTGTATTAATTTTTGTCAACCAACACGAATTAAGCTTTTTGCCAGATTGAACAACAACCCTTATATTCTAGTTACAATAATGATGAACTAAGTTATTTGCCTCTAGCATCGCGGAGGCATCCTACTCTTAGGCAACACACAATGCTTAATAGTTTTGTACTTATTAAAGTTTGTTACAATACTATATTATATTATTATTACCGTTACCTACAAGTCAAATACAGGACATCCTTTTTTTAAGTCTTAATTAATTCGCCATTCATATTATGTCAGTGTTTTTACAATTATTCAAATCCAAACACAGGAGCATAAAAATTAAAATTGTTTCAGGGGATTAATTAAGACCATCTGAAAATTTACCAATCATTTATAGAAAAGCAATGTTTTTGACTTCATCATTTTTTGCGAAATACCCACGAAACATAAAGTGGCTCTAATAAATTTTACAGTCATCAAATTATTGCAGCCTCTTCTTTAAAATAATGAATTATTGTTTTTAACGCGATAAATACCGAATCCTGATACAAATTGTAATAACCCTTAATTATATTAGTTGATGATCTAAGAAATAAATAATAATGTGATTAATAAAAATTGATATTTTAGGTGAGAAGACAACAAAACTTCAAAAAGCTAAAGTATTTGTGATCGATATTGACAAGTGCAGAACTTGGTACAAAGCTCAAGGAAAGAAGACATCCATTCGGGAATCTCAAATTTGTGCTGGTCACGAGAAAGGCGGAATAGACGCTTGTTGGGTAAGACAAAAAGAAATTTTTGAGATTGATGTATTGACTTTTTTTAATATTTAGGCTGACAGCGGTGGTCCATTGATGGTGGAAACCGAAGCTCAAGACAAGATGATGGTGGTCGGTGTTGTGTCAACTGGAATTGGTTGTGCGCGACCCTATCTTCCTGGAATATACACCAGAGTTTCGGAATATATCCCGTGGATACGGCAAGTTATTGGAAAGTCACGGAAGTGACCATCAAAACAAACAACAAAAGAAATCCAATGAAAACGATAGTGCTTTGAAGGAAACAACTGGCATTTGGCTTAATGAATGATGATGACCTTATCGCTTTATTAGAAATTTAATATTTTGTAAAAATATCTGTGAAATCATCTCTAGTCATTATTTGTGATACAAATATATTTAACTGACGACGTACGACTACGCCTGTTCTGTGAGACATCTTTTTCATGAATAAGGCATGACAGCCATTTTTACAAGCTTTTATTTAATTCCACCTGTTAGTTTGTTTGTATGTTTAGGTCAAAAATTGCAATAAAAATTTGCTTTGAAATTGCGTAGCATCATCTCCGGGAAACTGGCTGTAGAAAAATAATGGAAAATGCTAGGGATCTCGGGTTTTGACCATTCGATAGAGAAAGTGTTCTTCCATAGTATACTATAATTTGAAAAGGCTAGCACGATTTTCCTGGTAACAGGAATTTTTTTGTGCGCTAGAATTGCCGATCATAGCACCACTAGCCTTTTTTGCGATTTTCGACCTAAAGGAGGCATTTTAGTAAATACAAACTAGATATAGGAAGAAAGCTGAGAAAATTTGCTACAAGATATGGAACACTCGCGGGAAATACGCGTTTTTGGTGTACTTTTCTATTGACAAAGTTCGATCGGTCAAATACGACACATTATATATGAATATTTAAAGCCTGACTTGAGAGAAAAAAATTATCGATTTGAGAACCCAATGAAACTCCTCCTCTATCGAATGGCGAAAACCAGAATACGCTAACTCTACGCGTTATTTCTTTACACCGCGATTTCCGGAGGTCTGCAGGCGCTAGATCCGGGAATCCAGGAATATCCCGTTTTCTGGAAAACGGTGCCTCGGCTCGCTCATCTCTGAATCGGAATTTTCCGACGAAAAATAGATTTCCTGAAGAAATAGGACAAAATGGAGGGGTTTTTCGTTTTCTCCGGTATGAAATTGACAAGGAAGCTCAATTTCAGGACTATCTGACAGTTGAAAAATGTGCTTGGTACCGGTTAGGTTTAGGTTTGCTCAGTTTTTATTCGATACCGGTTAGGTTTAGGTTTGCTCAGTTTTTATTCGATACCGGTTAGGTTTAGGTTTGCTCAGTTTTTATTCGATACCGGTTAGGTTTAGGTTTGCTCAGTTTTTATTCGATACCGGTTAGGTTTAGGTTTGCTCAGTTTTTATTCGATACCGGTTAGGTTTAGGTTTGCTCAGTTTTTATTCGATACCGGTTAGGATTAGGTTTGCTCAGTTTTTATTCGATACCGGTTAGGTTTAGGTTTGCTCAGTTTTTATTCGGTACCGGTTAGGTTTAGGTTTGCTCAGTTTTTATTCGATACCGGTTAGGTTTAGGTTTGCTCAGTTTTTATTCGATACCGGTTAGGTTTAGGTTTGCTCAGTTTTTATTCGATACCGGTTAGGTTTAGGTTTGCTCAGTTTTTATTCGATACCGGTTAGGTTTAGGTTTGCTCAGTTTTTATTCGATACCGGTTAGGTTTAGGTTTGCTCAGTTTTTATTCGATACCGGTTAGGTTTAGGTTTGCTCAGTTTTTATTCGATACCGGTTAGGTTTAGGTTTGCTCAGTTTTTATTCGATACCGGTTAGGTTTAGGTTTGCTCAGTTTTTATTCGATACCGGTTAGGTTTAGGTTTGCTCAGTTTTTATTCGATACCGGTTAGGTTTAGGTTTGCTCAGTTTTTATTCGATACCGGTTAGGTTTAGGTTTGCTCAGTTTTTATTCGATACCGGTTAGGTTTAGGTTTGCTCAGTTTTTATTCGATACCGGTTAGGTTTAGGTTTGCTCAGTTTTTATTCGATACCGGTTAGGTTTAGGTTTGCTCAGTTTTTATTCGATACCGGTTAGGTTTAGGTTTGCTCAGTTTTGTAAAAAAATCAAAATTTTTGGTCTCAGATTTTCCTGAAAATGGGTTGTTTCCTAGTCAATTTGATGCCGGAGAACACGAAAAAACCATCCATTTCGTCGTATCTCTTCGGGAATTTGAATTTTCCGACGAAAAAGAGATTTCCTGAAGAAATAGGACAAAATGGAGGGGTTTGTCCCCCCTTGTAAAAAAATCAAAATTTTTGGTCTCAGATTTTCCTGAAAATGGGTTGTTTCCTAGTCAATTTGATGCCGGAGAACACGAAAAAACCATCCATTTCGTCGTATCTCTACGGGAATTGGAATTTTCCAACGAAAAATAGATTTCCTGAAGAAATAGGACAAAATGGAGGGGTTTGTCGTTTTCTCCGGTATGAAATTGACAAGGAAGCTCAATTTCAGGACAATCTGAGAGTTGAAAAATTTTGAAAAAAAAAATATTGATACAGAAGACTCCCCCCTTGTAAAAAAATCAAAATTTTTGGTCTCAGATTTACCTGAAAATGGGTTGTTTCCTAGTCAATTTGAGGCCGGAGAACACGAAAAAACCATCCATTTCGTCTTATCTCTCCGGGAATTGGAATTTTCCAACGAAAAATAGATTTCCTGAAGAAATAGGACAAAATGGAGGGGTTTTTCGTTTTCTCCGGTATGAAATTGACAAGGAAGCTCAATTTCAGGACAATCTGAGAGTTGAAAAATTTTGAAAAAAAAAATATTTATACAGAAGACTCCCCCCTTGTAAAAAAATCAAAATTTTTGTTCTCAGATTTTCCTGAAAATGGGTTGTTTCCTAGTCAATTTGAGGCCGGAGAACACGAAAAAACCATCCATTTCGTCGTATCTCTTCGGGAATTGGAATTTTCCAACGAAAAATAGATTTCCTGAAGAAATAGGACAAAATGGAGGGGTTTTTCGTTTTCTCCGGTATGAAATTGACAAGGAAGCTCAATTTCAGGACAATCTGAGAGTTGAAAAATTTTGAAAAAAAAAATATTGATACAGGAGACTCCCCCCTTGTAAAAAAATCAAAATTTTTGGTCTCAGATTTTCCTGAAAATGGGTTGTTTCCAAGTCAAGTTGATGCCGGCGAACACGAAAAAACCATCCATTTCGTCGTATCTCTTCGGGAATTGGAATTTTCCAACGAAAAATAGATTTCCTGAAGAAATAGGACAAAATGGAGGGGTTTTTCGTTTTCTCCGGTACGAAATTGACAAGGAAGCTCAATTTCAGGACAATCTGAGAGTTGAAAAATTTTGAAAAAAAAAATATTGAAAATGGGTTGTTTCCAAGTCAATTTGATGCCGGAGAACACGAGAAAACCATCCATTTCGTCGTATCTCTTCGGGAATTTGAATTTTCCGACGAAAAATAGAGTTCCTGAAGAAATAGGACAAAATGGAGGGGTTTTTCGTTTTCTCCGGTATGAAATTGACAAGGAAGCTCAATTTCAGGACAATCTGAGAGTTGAAAAATTTTGAAAAAAAAAATATTTATACAGAAGACTCCCCCCTTGTAAAAAAATCAAAATTTTTGGTCTCAGATTTTCCTGAAGATGGGTTGTTTCCTTGTCAATTTGAGGCCGGAGAACACGAAAAAACCATCCATTTCGTCGAATCTCTTCGGGAATTTGAATTTTCCGACGAAAAATTGATTTCCTGAAGAAATAGGACAAAAAGGAGGGGTTTTTCGTTTTCTCCGGTATGAAATTGACAAGGAAGCTCAATTTCAGGACAATCTGAGAGTTGAAAAATTTTGAAAAAAAAAATATTGAAAATGGGTTGTTTCCAAGTCAATTTGATGCCGGAGAACACGAAAAAACCATCCATTTCGTCGTATCTCTTCGGGAATTTGAATTTTCCGACGAAAAATAGATTTCCTGAAGAAATAGGACAAAATGGAGGGGTTTTTCGTTTTCTCCGGTATGAAATTGACAAGGAAGCTCAATTTCAGGACAATCTGAGAGTTGAAAAATTTTGAAAAAAAAAATATTTATACAGAAGACTCCCCCCTTGTAAAAAAATCAAAATTTGTGGTCTCAGATTTTCCTGAAAATGGGTTGTTTCCAAGTCAATTTGATGCCGGAGAACACGAAAAAACCATCCATTTCGTCGTATCTCTTCGGGAATTGGAATTTTCCAACGAAAAATAGATTTCCTGAAGAAATAGGACAAAATGGAGGGGTTTTTCGTTTTCTCCGGTATGAAATTGACAAAGAACCTCAATTTCAGGACAATCTGAGAGTTGAAAAATTTTGAAAAAAAAAATATTGATACAGAAGACTCCCCCCTTGTAAAAAAATCAAAATTTTTGGTCTCAGATTTTCCTGAAAATGGGTTGTTTCCTAGTCAATTTGATGCCGGAGAACGCGAAAAAACCATCCATTTCGTCGTATCTCTTCGGGAATTTGAATTTTCCGACGAAAAAGAGATTTCCTGAAGAAATAGGACAAAATGGAGGGGTTTTTCGTTTTCTCCGGTATGAAATAGACAAGGAAGCTCAATTTCAGGACAATCTGAGAGTTGAAAAATTTTGAAAAAAAAAAATATTTATACAGAAGACTCCCCCCTTGTAAAAAAATCAAAATTTTTGGTCTCAGATTTTCCTGAAAATGGGTTGTTTCCTAGTCAATTTGATGCCGGAGAACACGAAAAAACCATCCATTTCGTCGTATCTCTTCGGGAATTGGAATTTTCCAACGAAAAATAGATTTCCTGAAGAAATAGGACAAAATGGAGGGGTTTTTCGTTTTCTCCGGTATGAAATTGACAAGGAAGCTCAATTTCAGGACAATCTGAGAGTTGAAAAAATTTGAAAAAAAAAAAATTGAAAATGGGTTGTTTCCAAGTCAATTTGATGCCGGAGAACACGAAAAAACCATCCATTTCGTCGTATCTCTTCGGGAATTGGAATTTTCCAACGAAAAATAGATTTCCTGAAGAAATAGGACAAAATGGAGGGGTTTGTCGTTTTCTCCGGTATGAAATTGACAAGGAAGCTCAATTTCAGGACAATCTGAGAGTTGAAAAATTTTGAAAAAAAAAATATTGATACAGAAGACTCCCCCCTTGTAAAAAAATTAAAATTTTTGGTCTCAGATTTTCCTGAAAATGGGTTGTTTCCAAGTCAATTTGATGCCGGAGAACACGAAAAAACCATCCATTTCGTCGTATCTCTTCGGGAATTGGAATTTTCCGACGAAAAATAGATTTCCTGAAGAAATAGGACAAAATGGAGGGGTGTTTCGTTTTCTCCGGTATGAAATTGACAAGGAAGCTCAATTTCAGGACAATCTGAGAGTTGAAAAATTTTGAAAAAAAAAATATTTATACAGAAGACTCCCCCCTTGTAAAAAAATTAAAATTTTTGGTCTCAGATTTTCCTGAAAATGGGTTGTTTCCAAGTCAATTTGATGCCGGAGAACACGAAAAAACCATCCATTTCGTCGTATCTCTTCGGGAATTGGAATTTTCCAACGAAAAATAGATTTCCTGAAGAAATAGGACAAAATGGAGGGGTTTTTCGTTTTCTCCGGTATGAAATTGACAAGGAAGCTCAATTTCAGGACAATCTGAGAGTTGAAAAATTTTGAAAAAAAAAATATTGATACAGAAGACTCCCCCCTTGTAAAAAAATCAAAATTTTTGCTCTCAGATTTTCCTGAAAATGGGTTGTTTCCTAGTCAATTTGATGCCGGAGAACACGAAAAAACCATCCATTTCGTCGTATCTCTACGGGAATTGGAATTTTCCAACGAAAAATAGATTTCCTGAAGAAATAGGACAAAATGGAGGGGTTTGTCGTTTTCTCCGGTATGAAATTGACAAGGAAGCTCAATTTCAGGACAATCTGAGAGTTGAAAAATTTTGAAAAAAAAAATATTGATACAGAAGACTCCCCCCTTGTAAAAAAATCAAAATTTTTGGTCTCAGATTTACCTGAAAATGGGTTGTTTCCTAGTCAATTTGAGGCCGGAGAACACGAAAAAACCATCCATTTCGTCTTATCTCTCCGGGAATTGGAATTTTCCAACGAAAAATAGATTTCCTGAAGAAATAGGACAAAATGGAGGGGTTTTTCGTTTTCTCCGGTATGAAATTGACAAGGAAGCTCAATTTCAGGACAACTTGAGAGTTGAAAAATTTAAAAAAAAAAAATATTGATACAGAAGACTCCCCCCTTGTAAAAAAATCAAAATTTTTGGTCTCAGATTTTCCTGAAAATGGGTTGTTTCCTTGTCAATTTGAGGCCGGAGAACACGAAAAAAACCATCCATTTCGTCGTATCTCTTCGGGAATTGGAATTTTCCGACGAAAAATAGATTTCCTGAAGAAATAGGACAAAATGGAGGGGTTTTTCGTTTTCTCCGGTATGAAATTGACAAGGCAGCTCAATTTCAGGACAATCTGAGAGTTGAAAAATTTTGAAAAAAAAATATTTATACAGAAGACTCCCCCCTTGTAAAATAATCAAAATTTTTGTTCTCAGATTTTCCTGTAAATGCGTTGTTTCCTAGTCAATTTGAGGCCGGAGAACACGAAAAAAACCATCCATTTCGTCGTATCTCTACGGGAATTGGAATTTTCCAACGAAAAATAGATTTCCTGAAGAAATAGGACAAAATGGAGGGGTTTTTCGTTTTCTCCGGTATGAAATTGACAAGGAAGCTCAATTTCAGGACAATCTGAGAGTTGAAAAATTTTGAAAAAAAAAATATTTATACAGAAGACTCCCCCCTTGTAAAAAAATTAAAATTTTTGGTCTCAGATTTTCCTGAAAATGGGTTGTTTCCAAGTCAATTTGATGCCGGAGAACACGAAAAAACCATCCATTTCGTCGTATCTCTTCGGGAATTGGAATTTTCCAACGAAAAATAGATTTTCTGAAGAAATAGGACAAAATGGAGGGGTTTTTCGTTTTCTCCGGTATGAAATTGACAAGGAAGCTCAATTTCAGGACAATCTGAGAGTTGAAAAATTTTGAAAAAAAAAATATTGAAAATGGGTTGTTTCCAAGTCAATTTGATGCCGGAGAACACGAAAAAACCATCCATTTCGTCGTATCTCTTCGGGAATTGGAATTTTCCAACGAAAAATAGATTTCCTGAAGAAATAGGACAAAATGGAGGGGTTTTTCGTTTTCTCCGGTATGAAATTGACAAAGAAGCTCAATTTCAGGACAATCTGAGAGTTGAAAAATTTTGAAAAAAAAAATATTGATACAGAAGACTCCCCCCTTGTAAAAAAATCAAAATTTTTGGTCTCAGATTTTCCTGAAAATGGGTTGTTTCCAAGTCAATTTGATGCCGGAGAACACGAAAAAACCATCCATTTCGTCGAATCTCTTCGGGAATTTGAATTTTCCGACGAAAAATAGATTTCCTGAAGAAATAGGACAAAAAGGAGGGGTTTTTCGTTTTCTCCGGTATGAAATTGACAAGGAAGCTCAATTTCAGGACAATCTGAGAGTTGAAAAATTTTTAAAAAAAAAATATTGAAAATGGGTTGTTTCCAAGTCAATTTGATGCCGGAGAACACGAAAAAACCATCCATTTCGTCGTATCTCTTCGGGAATTTGAATTTTCCGACGAAAAATAGATTTCCTGAAGAAATAGGACAAAATGGAGGGGTTTTTCGTTTTCTCCGGTATGAAATTGACAAGGAAGCTCAATTTCAGGACAATCTGAGAGTTGAAAAATTTTGAAAAAAAAAATATTTATACAGAAGACTCCCCCCTTGTAAAAAAATCAAAATTTTTGTTCTCAGATTTTCCTGTAAATGCGTTGTTTCCTAGTCAATTTGAGGCCGGAGAACACGAAAAAAACCATCCATTTCGTCGTATCTCTACGGGAATTGGAATTTTCCAACGAAAAATAGATTTCCTGAAGAAATAGGACAAAATGGAGGGGTTTTTCGTTTTCTCCGGTATGAAATTGACAAGGAAGCTCAATTTCAGGACAATCTGAGAGTTGAAAAATTTTGAAAAAAAAAATATTTATACAGAAGACTCCCCTCCCCCCTTGTAAAAAAATTAAAATTTTTGGTCTCAGATTTTCCTGAAAATGGGTTGTTTCCAAGTCAATTTGATGCCGGAGAACACGAAAAAACCATCCATTTCGTCGTATCTCTTCGGGAATTGGAATTTTCCAACGAAAAATAGATTTTCTGAAGAAATAGGACAAAATGGAGGGGTTTTTCGTTTTCTCCGGTATGAAATTGACAAGGAAGCTCAATTTCAGGACAATCTGAGAGTTGAAAAATTTTGAAAAAAAAAATATTGAAAATGGGTTGTTTCCAAGTCAATTTGATGCCGGAGAACACGAAAAAACCATCCATTTCGTCGTATATCTTCGGGAATTGGAATTTTCCAACGAAAAATAGATTTCCTGAAGAAATAGGACAAAATGGAGGGGTTTTTCGTTTTCTCCGGTATGAAATTGACAAAGAAGCTCAATTTCAGGACAATCTGAGAGTTGAAAAATTTTGAAAAAAAAAATATTGATACAGAAGACTCCCCCCTTGTAAAAAAATCAAAATTTTTGGTCTCAGATTTACCTGAAAATGGGTTGTTTCCTAGTCAATTTGAGGCCGGAGAACACGAAAAAACCATCCATTTCGTCTTATCTCTCCGGGAATTGGAATTTTCCAACGAAAAATAGATTTCCTGAAGAAATAGGACAAAATGGAGGGGTTTTTCGTTTTCTCCGGTATGAAATTGACAAGGAAGCTCAATTTCAGGACAATCTGAGAGTTGAAAAATTTTGAAAAAAAAAATATTTATACAGAAGACTCCCCCCTTGTAAAAAAATCAAAATTTTTGTTCTCAGATTTTCCTGAAAATGGGTTGTTTCCTAGTCAATTTGAGGCCGGAGAACACGAAAAAACCCTCCATTTCGTCGT
This sequence comes from Philopedon plagiatum, assembly GCA_963971165.1. NCBI lineage: Eukaryota > Metazoa > Arthropoda > Insecta > Coleoptera > Curculionidae > Philopedon > Philopedon plagiatum. The sequence continues at coordinate 98,114,567 of OZ020194.1, forward strand.
ATCTCTTCGGGAATTTGAATTTTCCGACGAAAAATAGATTTCCTGAAGAAATAGGACAAAATGGAGGGGTTTTTCGTTTTCTCCGGTATGAAATTGACAAGGAAGCTCAATTTCAGGACAATCTGAGAGTTGAAAAATTTTGAAAAAAAAAAATATTTATACAGAAGACTCCCCCCTTGTAAAATAATCAAAATTTGTGGTCTCAGATTTTCCTGAAAATGGGTTGTTTCCTAGACAATTTGATGCCGGAGAACACGAAAAAACCATTCATTTCGTCGTATCTCTTCGGGAATTTGAATTTTCCGACGAAAAATAGATTTCCTGAAGAAATAGGACAAAATGGAGGGGTTTTTCGTTTTCTCCGGTATGAAATTGACAAGGCAGCTCAATTTCAGGACAATCTGAGAGTTGAAAAATTTTGAAAAAAAAAATATTTATACAGAAGACTCCCCCCTTGTAAAAAAATCAAAATTTTTGGTCTCAGATTTTCCTGAAAATGGGTTGTTTCCAAGTCAATTTGATGCCGGAGAACACGAAAAAACCATCCATTTCGTCGTATCTCTTCGGGAATTGGAATTTTCCAAAGAAAAATAGATTTCCTGAAGAAATAGGACAAAATGGAGGGGTTTTTCGTTTTCTCCGGTATGAAATTGACAAAGAAGCTCAATTTCAGGACAATCTGAGAGTTGAAAAATTTTGAAAAAAAAAATATTGATACAGAAGACTCCCCCCTTGTAAAAAAATCAAAATTTTTGGTCTCAGATTTTCCTGAAAATGGGTTGTTTCCTAGTCAATTTGATGCCGGAGAACACGAAAAAACCATCCATTTCGTCGTATCTCTTCGGGAATTGGAATTTTCCAACGAAAAATAGATTTCCTGAAGAAATAGGACAAATTGGAGGGGTTTGTCGTTTTCTCCGGTATGAAATTGACAAGGAAGCTCAATTTCAGGACAATCTGAGAGTTGAAAAATTTTGAAAAAAAAAATATTGAAAATGGGTTGTTTCCAAGTCAATTTGATGCCGGAGAACACGAAAAAACCATCCATTTCGTCGTATCTCTTCGGGAATTGGAATTTTCCAACGAAAAATAGATTTCCTGAAGAAATAGGACAAATTGGAGGGGTTTGTCGTTTTCTCCGGTATGAAATTGACAAGGAAGCTCAATTTCAGGACAATCTGAGAGTTGAAAAATTTTGAAAAAAAAAATATTGATACAGAAGACTCCCCCCTTGTAAAAAAATCAAAATTTTTGGTCTCAGATTTTCCTGAAAATGGGTTGTTTCCTTGTCAATTTGAGGCCGGAGAACACGAAAAAACCATCCATTTCGTCGTATCTCTTCGGGAATTGGAATTTTCCGACGAAAAATAGATTTCCTGAAGAAATAGGACAAAATGGAGGGGTGTTTCGTTTTCTCCGGTATGAAATTGACAAGGAAGCTCAATTTCAGGACAATCTGAGAGTTGAAAAATTTTGAAAAAAAAAAATATTTATACAGAAGACTCCCCCCTTGTAAAAAAATTAAAATTTTTGCTCTCAGATTTTCCTGAAAATGGGTTGTTTCCAAGTCAATTTGATGCCGGAGAACACGAAAAAACCATCCATTTCGTCGTATCTCTTCGGGAATTGGAATTTTCCGACGAAAAATAGATTTCCTGAAGAAATAGGACAAAATGGAGGGGTGTTTCGTTTTCTCCGGTATGAAATTGACAAGGAAGCTCAATTTCAGGACAATCTGAGAGTTGAAAAATTTTGAAAAAAAAAATATTGAAAATGGGTTGTTTCCAAGTCAATTTGATGCCGGAGAACACGAAAAAACCATCCATTTCGTCGAATCTCTTCGGGAATTTGAATTTTCCGACGAAAAATAGATTTCCTGAAGAAATAGGACAAAAAGGAGGGGTTTTTCGTTTTCTCCGGTATGAAATTGACAAGGAAGCTCAATTTCAGGACAATCTGAGAGTTGAAAAATTTTGAAAAAAAAAATATTGAAAATGGGTTGTTTCCAAGTCAATTTGATGCCGGAGAACACGAAAAAACCATCCATTTCGTCGTATCTCTTCGGGAATTTGAATTTTCCGACGAAAAATAGATTTCCTGAAGAAATAGGACAAAATGGAGGGGTTTTTCGTTTTCTCCGGTATGAAATTGACAAGGAAGCTCAATTTCAGGACAATCTGAGAGTTGAAAAATTTTGAAAAAAAAAAATATTTATACAGAAGACTCCCCCCTTGTAAAATAATCAAAATTTTTGGTCTCAGATTTTCCTGAAAATGGGTTGTTTCCAAGTCAATTTGATGCCGGAGAACACGAAAAAAACATTCATTTCGTCGTATCTCTTCGGGAATTTGAATTTTCCGACGAAAAATAGATTTCCTGAAGAAATAGGACAAAATGGAGGGGTTTTTCGTTTTCTCCGGTATGAAATTGACAAGGCAGCTCAATTTCAGGACAATCTGAGAGTTGAAAAATTTTGAAAAAAAAAATATTTATACAGAAGACTCCCCCCTTGTAAAAAAATCAAAATTTTTGGTCTCAGATTTTCCTGAAAATGGGTTGTTTCCAAGTCAATTTGATGCCGGAGAACACGAAAAAACCATCCATTTCGTCGTATCTCTTCGGGAATTGGAATTTTCCAAAGAAAAATAGATTTCCTGAAGAAATAGGACAAAATGGAGGGGTTTTTCGTTTTCTCCGGTATGAAATTGACAAGGCAGCTCAATTTCAGGACAATCTGAGAGTTGAAAAATTTTGAAAAAAAAAATATTTATACAGAAGACTCCCCCCTTGTAAAAAAATCAAAATTTTTGGTCTCAGATTTTCCTGAAAATGGGTTGTTTCCAAGTCAATTTGATGCCGGAGAACACGAAAAAACCATCCATTTCGTCGTATCTCTTCGGGAATTGGAATTTTCCAAAGAAAAATAGATTTCCTGAAGAAATAGGACAAAATGGAGGGGTTTTTCGTTTTCTCCGGTATGAAATAGACAAGGAAGCTCAATTTCAGGACAATCTGAGAGTTGAAAAATTTTGAAAAAAAAAATATTTATACAGAAGACTCCCCCCTTGTAAAAAAATCAAAATTTTTGGTCTCAGATTTTCCTGAAAATGGGTTGTTTCCAAGTCAATTTGATGCCGGAGAACACGAAAAAACCATCCATTTCGTCGTATCTCTTCGGGAATTGGAATTTTCCAAAGAAAAATAGATTTCCTGAAGAAATAGGACAAAATGGAGGGGTTTTTCGTTTTCTCCGGTATGAAATTGACAAGGAAGCTCAATTTCAGGACAATCTGAGAGTTGAAAAATTTTGAAAAAAAAAATATTGAAAATGGGTTGTTTCCAAGTCAATTTGATGCCGGAGAACACGAAAAAACCATCCATTTCGTCGTATCTCTTCGGGAATTGGAATTTTCCAACGAAAAATAGATTTCCTGAAGAAATAGGACAAAATGGAGGGGTTTGTCGTTTTCTCCGGTATGAAATTGACAAGGAAGCTCAATTTCAGGACAATCTGAGAGTTGAAAAATTTTGAAAAAAAAAATATTGATACAGAAGACTCCCCCCTTGTAAAAAAATCAAAATTTTTGGTCTCAGATTTTCCTGAAAATGGGTTGTTTCCTTGTCAATTTGAGGCCGGAGAACACGAAAAAACCATTCATTTCGTCGTATCTCTTCGGGAATTTGAATTTTCCGACGAAAAATAGATTTCCTGAAGAAATAGGACAAAATGGAGGGGTTTTTCGTTTTCTCCGGTATGAAATTGACAAGGCAGCTCAATTTCAGGACAATCTGAGAGTTGAAAAATTTTGAAAAAAAAAATATTTATACAGAAGACTCCCCCCTTGTAAAAAAATCAAAATTTTTGGTCTCAGATTTTCCTGAAAATGGGTTGTTTCCAAGTCAATTTGATGCCGGAGAACACGAAAAAACCATCCATTTCGTCGTATCTCTTCGGGAATTGGAATTTTCCAAAGAAAAATAGATTTCCTGAAGAAATAGGACAAAATGGAGGGGTTTTTCGTTTTCTCCGGTATGAAATAGACAAGGAAGCTCAATTTCAGGACAATCTGAGAGTTGAAAAATTTTGAAAAAAAAAATATTTATACAGAAGACTCCCCCCTTGTAAAAAAATCAAAATTTTTGGTCTCAGATTTTCCTGAAAATGGGTTGTTTCCAAGTCAATTTGATGCCGGAGAACACGAAAAAACCATCCATTTCGTCGTATCTCTTCGGGAATTGGAATTTTCCAAAGAAAAATAGATTTCCTGAAGAAATAGGACAAAATGGAGGGGTTTTTCGTTTTCTCCGGTATGAAATTGACAAGGAAGCTCAATTTCAGGACAATCTGAGAGTTGAAAAATTTTGAAAAAAAAAATATTGAAAATGGGTTGTTTCCAAGTCAATTTGATGCCGGAGAACACGAAAAAACCATCCATTTCGTCGTATCTCTTCGGGAATTGGAATTTTCCAACGAAAAATAGATTTCCTGAAGAAATAGGACAAAATGGAGGGGTTTGTCGTTTTCTCCGGTATGAAATTGACAAGGAAGCTCAATTTCAGGACAATCTGAGAGTTGAAAAATTTTGAAAAAAAAAATATTGATACAGAAGACTCCCCCCTTGTAAAAAAATCAAAATTTTTGGTCTCAGATTTTCCTGAAAATGGGTTGTTTCCTTGTCAATTTGAGGCCGGAGAACACGAAAAAACCATCCATTTCGTCGTATCTCTTCGGGAATTGGAATTTTCCGACGAAAAATAGATTTCCTGAAGAAATAGGACAAAATGGAGGGGTGTTTCGTTTTCTCCGGTATGAAATTGACAAGGAAGCTCAATTTCAGGACAATCTGAGAGTTGAAAAATTTTGAAAAAAAAAAATATTTATACAGAAGACTCCCCCCTTGTAAAAAAATTAAAATTTTTGGTCTCAGATTTTCCCGAAAATGGGTTGTTTCCAAGTCAATTTGATGGCGGAGAACACGAAAAAACCATCCATTTCGTCGTATCTCTTCGGGAATTGGAATTTTCCAACGAAAAAGAGATTTCCTGAAGAAATAGGACAAAATGGAGGGGTTTTTCGTTTTCTCCGGTATGAAATTGACAAGGAAGCTCAATTTCAGGACAATCTGAGAGTTGAAAAATTTTGAAAAAAAAAATATTGATACAGAAGACTCCCCCCTTGTAAAAAAATCAAAATTTTTGCTCTCAGATTTTCCTGAAAATGGGTTGTTTCCTAGTCAATTTGATGCCGGAGAACACGAAAAAACCATCCATTTCGTCGTATCTCTACGGGAATTGGAATTTTCCAACGAAAAATAGATTTCCTGAAGAAATAGGACAAAATGGAGGGGTTTGTCGTTTTCTCCGGTATGAAATTGACAAGGAAGCTCAATTTCAGGACAATCTGAGAGTTGAAAAATTTTGAAAAAAAAAATATTGATACAGAAGACTCCCCCCTTGTAAAAAAATCAAAATTTTTGCTCTCAGATTTTCCTGAAAATGGGTTGTTTCCTAGTCAATTTGATGCCGGAGAACACGAAAAAACCATCCATTTCGTCGTATCTCTACGGGAATTGGAATTTTCCAACGAAAAATAGATTTCCTGAAGAAATAGGACAAAATGGAGGGGTTTTTCGTTTTCTCCGGTATGAAATAGACAAGGAAGCTCAATTTCAGGACAATCTGAGAGTTGAAAAATTTTGAAAAAAAAAATATTTATACAGAAGACTCCCCCCTTGTAAAAAAATCAAAATTTTTGGTCTCAGATTTTCCTGAAAATGGGTTGTTTCCAAGTCAATTTGATGCCGGAGAACACGAAAAAACCATCCATTTCGTCGTATCTCTTCGGGAATTGGAATTTTCCAAAGAAAAATAGATTTCCTGAAGAAATAGGACAAAATGGAGGGGTTTTTCGTTTTCTCCGGTATGAAATTGACAAGGAAGCTCAATTTCAGGACAATCTGAGAGTTGAAAAATTTTGAAAAAAAAAATATTGAAAATGGGTTGTTTCCAAGTCAATTTGATGCCGGAGAACACGAAAAAACCATCCATTTCGTCGTATCTCTTCGGGAATTGGAATTTTCCAACGAAAAATAGATTTCCTGAAGAAATAGGACAAAATGGAGGGGTTTGTCGTTTTCTCCGGTATGAAATTGACAAGGAAGCTCAATTTCAGGACAATCTGAGAGTTGAAAAATTTTGAAAAAAAAAATATTGATACAGAAGACTCCCCCCTTGTAAAAAAATCAAAATTTTTGGTCTCAGATTTTCCTGAAAATGGGTTGTTTCCTTGTCAATTTGAGGCCGGAGAACACGAAAAAACCATTCATTTCGTCGTATCTCTTCGGGAATTTGAATTTTCCGACGAAAAATAGATTTCCTGAAGAAATAGGACAAAATGGAGGGGTTTTTCGTTTTCTCCGGTATGAAATTGACAAGGCAGCTCAATTTCAGGACAATCTGAGAGTTGAAAAATTTTGAAAAAAAAAATATTTATACAGAAGACTCCCCCCTTGTAAAAAAATCAAAATTTTTGGTCTCAGATTTTCCTGAAAATGGGTTGTTTCCAAGTCAATTTGATGCCGGAGAACACGAAAAAACCATCCATTTCGTCGTATCTCTTCGGGAATTGGAATTTTCCAAAGAAAAATAGATTTCCTGAAGAAATAGGACAAAATGGAGGGGTTTTTCGTTTTCTCCGGTATGAAATAGACAAGGAAGCTCAATTTCAGGACAATCTGAGAGTTGAAAAATTTTGAAAAAAAAAATATTTATACAGAAGACTCCCCCCTTGTAAAAAAATCAAAATTTTTGGTCTCAGATTTTCCTGAAAATGGGTTGTTTCCAAGTCAATTTGATGCCGGAGAACACGAAAAAACCATCCATTTCGTCGTATCTCTTCGGGAATTGGAATTTTCCAAAGAAAAATAGATTTCCTGAAGAAATAGGACAAAATGGAGGGGTTTTTCGTTTTCTCCGGTATGAAATTGACAAGGAAGCTCAATTTCAGGACAATCTGAGAGTTGAAAAATTTTGAAAAAAAAAATATTGAAAATGGGTTGTTTCCAAGTCAATTTGATGCCGGAGAACACGAAAAAACCATCCATTTCGTCGTATCTCTTCGGGAATTGGAATTTTCCAACGAAAAATAGATTTCCTGAAGAAATAGGACAAAATGGAGGGGTTTGTCGTTTTCTCCGGTATGAAATTGACAAGGAAGCTCAATTTCAGGACAATCTGAGAGTTGAAAAATTTTGAAAAAAAAAATATTGATACAGAAGACTCCCCCCTTGTAAAAAAATCAAAATTTTTGGTCTCAGATTTTCCTGAAAATGGGTTGTTTCCTTGTCAATTTGAGGCCGGAGAACACGAAAAAACCATCCATTTCGTCGTATCTCTTCGGGAATTGGAATTTTCCGACGAAAAATAGATTTCCTGAAGAAATAGGACAAAATGGAGGGGTGTTTCGTTTTCTCCGGTATGAAATTGACAAGGAAGCTCAATTTCAGGACAATCTGAGAGTTGAAAAATTTTGAAAAAAAAAAATATTTATACAGAAGACTCCCCCCTTGTAAAAAAATTAAAATTTTTGGTCTCAGATTTTCCTGAAAATGGGTTGTTTCCAAGTCAATTTGATGGCGGAGAACACGAAAAAACCATCCATTTCGTCGTATCTCTTCGGGAATTGGAATTTTCCAACGAAAAAGAGATTTCCTGAAGAAATAGGACAAAATGGAGGGGTTTTTCGTTTTCTCCGGTATGAAATTGACAAGGAAGCTCAATTTCAGGACAATCTGAGAGTTGAAAAATTTTGAAAAAAAAAATATTGATACAGAAGACTCCCCCCTTGTAAAAAAATCAAAATTTTTGCTCTCAGATTTTCCTGAAAATGGGTTGTTTCCTAGTCAATTTGATGCCGGAGAACACGAAAAAACCATCCATTTCGTCGTATCTCTACGGGAATTGGAATTTTCCAACGAAAAATAGATTTCCTGAAGAAATAGGACAAAATGGAGGGGTTTGTCGTTTTCTCCGGTATGAAATTGACAAGGAAGCTCAATTTCAGGACAATCTGAGAGTTGAAAAATTTTGAAAAAAAAAATATTGATACAGAAGACTCCCCCCTTGTAAAAAAATCAAAATTTTTGCTCTCAGATTTTCCTGAAAATGGGTTGTTTCCTAGTCAATTTGATGCCGGAGAACACGAAAAAACCATCCATTTCGTCGTATCTCTACGGGAATTGGAATTTTCCAACGAAAAATAGATTTCCTGAAGAAATAGGACAAAATGGAGGGGTTTGTCGTTTTCTCCGGTATGAAATTGACAAGGAAGCTCAATTTCAGGACAATCTGAGAGTTGAAAAATTTTGAAAAAAAAAATATTGATACAGAAGACTCCCCCCTTGTAAAAAAATCAAAATTTTTGGTCTCAGATTTACCTGAAAATGGGTTGTTTCCTAGTCAATTTGAGGCCGGAGAACACGAAAAAACCATCCATTTCGTCTTATCTCTCCGGGAATTGGAATTTTCCAACGAAAAATAGATTTCCTGAAGAAATAGGACAAAATGGAGGGGTTTTTCGTTTTCTCCGGTATGAAATTGACAAGGAAGCTCAATTTCAGGACAACTTGAGAGTTGAAAAATTTAAAAAAAAAAAATATTGATACAGAAGACTCCCCCCTTGTAAAAAATCAAAATTTTTGGTCTCAGATTTTCCTGAAAATGGGTTGTTTCCTTGTCAATTTGAGGCCGGAGAACACGAAAATCCATCCATTTCGTCGTATCTCTTCGGGAATTGGAATTTTCCGACGAAAAATAGATTTCCTGAAGAAATAGGACAAAATGGAGGGGTTTTTCGTTTTCTCCGGTATGAAATTGACTAGGCAGCTCAATTTCAGGACAATCTGAGAGTTGAAAAATTTTGAAAAAAAAAATATTTATACAGAAGACTCCCCCCTTGTAAAAAAATCAAAATTTTTGTTCTCAGATTTTCCTGTAAATGCGTTGTTTCCTAGTCAATTTGAGGCCGGAGAACACGAAAAAAACAATCCATTTCGTCGTATCTCTACGGGAATTGGAATTTTCCAACGAAAAATAGATTTCCTGAAGAAATAGGACAAAATGGAGGGGTGTTTCGTTTTCTCCGGTATGAAATTGACAAGGAAGCTCAATTTCAGGACAATCTGAGAGTTGAAAAATTTTGAAAAAAAAAATATTGATACAGAAGACTCCCCCCTTGTAAAAAAATCAAAATTTTTGCTCTCAGATTTTCCTGAAAATGGGTTGTTTCCTAGTCAATTTGATGCCGGAGAACACGAAAAAACCATCCATTTCGTCGTATCTCTACGGGAATTGGAATTTTCCAACGAAAAATAGATTTCCTGAAGAAATAGGACAAAATGGAGGGGTTTTTCGTTTTCTCCGGTATGAAATTGACAAGGCAGCTCAATTTCAGGACAATCTGAGAGTTGAAAAATTTTGAAAAAAAAATATTTATACAGAAGACTCCCCCCTTGTAAAAAAATCAAAATTTTTGTTCTCAGATTTTCCTGTAAATGCGTTGTTTGCTAGTCAATTTGAGGCCGGAGAACACGAAAAAAACCATCCATTTCGTCGTATCTCTACGGGAATTGGAATTTTCCAACGAAAAATAGATTTCCTGAAGAAATAGGACAAAATGGAGGGGTTTTTCGTTTTCTCCGGTATGAAATTGACAAGGAAGCTCAATTTCAGGACAATCTGAGAGTTGAAAAATTTTGAAAAAAAAAATATTTATACAGAAGACTCCCCCCTTGTAAAAAAATTAAAATTTTTGGTCTCAGATTTTCCTGAAAATGGGTTGTTTCCAAGTCAATTTGATGCCGGAGAACACGAAAAAACCATCCATTTCGTCGTATCTCTTCGGGAATTGGAAATTTCCAAAGAAAAATAGATTTCCTGAAGAAATAGGACAAAATGGAGGGGTTTTTCGTTTTCTCCGGTATGAAATAGACAAGGAAGCTCAATTTCAGGACAATCTGAGAGTTGAAAAATTTTGAAAAAAAAAATATTTATACAGAAGACTCCCCCCTTGTAAAAAAATCAAAATTTTTGGTCTCAGATTTTCCTGAAAATGGGTTGTTTCCTAGTCAATTTGATGCCGGAGAACACGAAAAAACCATCCATTTCGTCGTATCTCTTCGGGAATTCGAATTTTCCAACGAAAAATAGATTTCCTGAAGAAATAGGACAAAATGGAGGGGTTTTTCGTTTTCTCCGGTATGAAATTGACAAGGAAGCTCAATTTCAGGACAATCTGAGAGTTGAAAAATTTTGAAAAAAAAAATATTGAAAATGGGTTGTTTCCAAGTCAATTTGATGCCGGAGAACACGAAAAAACCATCCATTTCGTCGTATCTCTTCGGGAATTGGAATTTTCCGACGAAAAATAGATTTCCTGAAGAAATAGGACAAAATGGAGGGGTTTTTCGTTTTCTCCGGTATGAAATTGACAAGGCAGCTCAATTTCAGGACAATCTGAGAGTTGAAAAATTTTGAAAAAAAAAATATTTATACAGAAGACTCCCCCCTTGTAAAAAAATCAAAATTTTTGTTCTCAGATTTTCCTGTAAATGCGTTGTTTCCTAGTCAATTTGAGGCCGGAGAACACGAAAAAAACCATCCATTTCGTCGTATCTCTACGGGAATTGGAATTTTCCAACGAAAAATAGATTTCCTGAAGAAATAGGACAAAATGGAGGGGTGTTTCGTTTTCTCCGGTATGAAATTGACAAGGAAGCTCAATTTCAGGACAATCTGAGAGTTGAAAAATTTTGAAAAAAAAAATATTTATACAGAAGACTCCCCCCTTGTAAAAAAATTAAAATTTTTGGTCTCAGATTTTCCTGAAAATGGGTTGTTTCCAAGTCAATTTGATGGCGGAGAACACGAAAAAACCATCCATTTCGTCGTATCTCTTCGGGAATTGGAATTTTCCAACGAAAAAGAGATTTCCTGAAGAAATAGGACAAAATGGAGGGGTTTTTCGTTTTCTCCGGTATGAAATTGACAAGGAAGCTCAATTTCAGGACAATCTGAGAGTTGAAAAATTTTGAAAAAAAAAATATTGATACAGAAGACTCCCCCCTTGTAAAAAAATCAAAATTTTTGTTCTCAGATTTTCCTGTAAATGCGTTGTTTGCTAGTCAATTTGAGGCCGGAGAACACGAAAAAAACCATCCATTTCGTCGTATCTCTACGGGAATTGGAATTTTCCAACGAAAAATAGATTTCCTGAAGAAATAGGACAAAATGGAGGGGTTTTTCGTTTTCTCCGGTATGAAATTGACAAGGAAGCTCAATTTCAGGACAATCTGAGAGTTGAAAAATTTTGAAAAAAAAAATATTTATACAGAAGACTCCCCCCTTGTAAAAAAATCAAAATTTTTGGTCTCAGATTTTCCTGAAAATGGGTTGTTTCCTAGTCAATTTGATGCCGGAGAACACGAAAAAACCATCCATTTCGTCGTATCTCTTCGGGAATTCGAATTTTCCAACGAAAAATAGATTTCCTGAAGAAATAGGACAAAATGGAGGGGTTTTTCGTTTTCTCCGGTATGAAATTGACAAGGAAGCTCAATTTCAGGACAATCTGAGAGTTGAAAAATTTTGAAAAAAAAAATATTGAAAATGGGTTGTTTCCAAGTCAATTTGATGCCGGAGAACACGAAAAAACCATCCATTTCGTCGTATCTCTTCGGGAATTGGAATTTTCCAACGAAAAATAGATTTCCTGAAGAAATAGGACAAAATGGAGGGGTTTGTCGTTTTCTCCGGTATGAAATTGACAAGGAAGCTCAATTTCAGGACAATCTGAGAGTTGAAAAATTTTGAAAAAAAAAATATTGATACAGAAGACTCCCCCCTTGTAAAAAAATCAAAATTTTTGGTCTCAGATTTTCCTGAAAATGGGTTGTTTCCTTGTCAATTTGAGGCCGGAGAACACGAAAAAACCATCCATTTCGTCGTATCTCTTCGGGAATTGGAATTTTCCGACGAAAAATAGATTTCCTGAAGAAATAGGACAAAATGGAGGGGTGTTTCGTTTTCTCCGGTATGAAATTGACAAGGAAGCTCAATTTCAGGACAATCTGAGAGTTGAAAAATTTTGAAAAAAAAAAATATTTATACAGAAGACTCCCCCCTTGTAAAAAAATTAAAATTTTTGGTCTCAGATTTTCCTGAAAATGGGTTGGTTCCAAGTCAATTTGATGGCGGAGAACACGAAAAAACCATCCATTTCGTCGTATCTCTTCGGGAATTGGAATTTTCCAACGAAAAAGAGATTTCCTGAAGAAATAGGACAAAATGGAGGGGTTTTTCGTTTTCTCCGGTATGAAATTGACAAGGAAGCTCAATTTCAGGACAATCTGAGAGTTGAAAAATTTTGAAAAAAAAATATTGATACAGAAGACTCCCCCCTTGTAAAAAAATCAAAATTTTTGCTCTCAGATTTTCCTGAAAATGGGTTGTTTCCTAGTCAATTTGATGCCGGAGAACACGAAAAAACCATCCATTTCGTCGTATCTCTACGGGAATTGGAATTTTCCAACGAAAAATAGATTTCCTGAAGAAATAGGACAAAATGGAGGGGTTTGTCGTTTTCTCCGGTATGAAATTGACAAGGAAGCTCAATTTCAGGACAATCTGAGAGTTGAAAAATTTTGAAAAAAAAAATATTGATACAGAAGACTCCCCCCTTGTAAAAAAATCAAAATTTTTGGTCTCAGATTTACCTGAAAATGGGTTGTTTCCTAGTCAATTTGAGGCCGGAGAACACGAAAAAACCATCCATTTCGTCTTATCTCTCCGGGAATTGGAATTTTCCAACGAAAAATAGATTTCCTGAAGAAATAGGACAAAATGGAGGGGTTTTTCGTTTTCTCCGGTATGAAATTGACAAGGAAGCTCAATTTCAGGACAACTTGAGAGTTGAAAAATTTAAAAAAAAAAAATATTGATACAGAAGACTCCCCCCTTGTAAAAAAATCAAAATTTTTGGTCTCAGATTTTCCTGAAAATGGGTTGTTTCCTTGTCAATTTGAGGCCGGAGAACACGAAAAAACCATCCATTTCGTCGTATCTCTTCGGGAATTGGAATTTTCCGACGAAAAATAGATTTCCTGAAGAACTAGGACAAAATGGAGGGGTTTTTCGTTTTCTCCGGTATGAAATTGACAAGGCAGCTCAATTTCAGGACAATCTGAGAGTTGAAAAATTTTGAAAAAAAAAATATTGATACAGAAGACTCCCCCCTTGTAAAAAAATCAAAATTTTTGTTCTCAGATTTTCCTGAAAATGGGTTGTTTCCTAGTCAATTTGAGGCCGGAGAACACGAAAAAACCATCCATTTCGTCTTATCTCTCCGGGAATTGGAATTTTCCAACGAAAAATAGATTTCCTGAAGAAATAGGACAAAATGGAGGGGTTTTTCGTTTTCTCCGGTATGAAATTGACAAGGAAGCTCAATTTCAGGACAATCTGAGAGTTGAAAAATTTTGAAAAAAAAAATATTTATACAGAAGACTCCCCCCTTGTAAAAAAATCAAAATTTTTGTTCTCAGATTTTCCTGAAAATGGGTTGTTTCCTAGTCAATTTGAGGCCGGAGAACACGAAAAAACCATCCATTTCGTCGTATCTCTTCGGGAATTGGAATTTTCCAACGAAAAAGAGATTTCCTGTAGAAATAGGACAAAATGGAGGGGTTTTTCGTTTTCTCCGGTATGAAATTGACAAGGAAGCTCAATTTCAGGACAATCTGAGAGTTGAAAAATTTTGAAAAAAAAATATTGATACAGAAGACTCCCCCCTTGTAAAAAAATCAAAATTTTTGTTCTCAGATTTTCCTGAAAATGGGTTGTTTCCTAGTCAATTTGAGGCCGGAGAACACGAAAAAACCATCCATTTCGTCGTATCTCTTCGGGAATTGGAATTTTCCAACGAAAAATAGATTTCCTGAAGAAATAGGACAAAATGGAGGGGTTTTTCGTTTTCTCCGGTATGAAATTGACAAGGAAGCTCAATTTCAGGACAATCTGAGAGTTGAAAAATTTTGAAAAAAAAAATATTTATACAGAAGACTCCCCCCTTGTAAAAAAATCAAAATTTTTGGTCTCAGATTTTCCTGAAAATGGGTTGTTTCCTAGTCAATTTGATGCCGGAGAACACGAAAAAACCATCCATTTCGTCGTATCTCTTCGGGAATTGGAATTTTCCAACGAAAAATAGATTTCCTAAAGAAATAGGACAAAATGGAGGGGTTTTTCGTTTTCTCCGGTATGAAATTGACAAGGAAGCTCAATTTCAGGACAATCTGAGAGTTGAAAAATTTTGAAAAAAAAAATATTTATACAGAAGACTCCCCCCTTGTAAAAAAATCAAAATTTTTGGTCTCAGATTTTCCTGAAAATGGGTTGTTTCCTAGTCAATTTGATGCCGGAGAACACGAAAAAACCATCCATTTCGTCGTATCTCTTCGGGAATTTGAATTTTCCGACGAAAAAGAGATTTCCTGAAGAAATAGGACAAGATGGAGGGGTTTTTCGTTTTCTCCGGTATGAAATAGACAAGGAAGCTCAATTTCAGGACAATCTGAGAGTTGAAAAATTTTGAAAAAAAAAATATTTATACAGAAGACTCCCCCCTTGTAAAAAAATCAAAATTTTTGTTCTCAGATTTTCCTGAAAATGGGTTGTTTCCTAGTCAATTTGAGGCCGGAGAACACGAAAAAACCATCCATTTCGTCGTATCTCTTCGGGAATTGGAATTTTCCAACGAAAAATAGATTTCCTGAAGAAATAGGACAAAATGGAGGGGTTTTTCGTTTTCTCCGGTATGAAATTGACAAGGAAGCTCAATTTCAGGACAATCTGAGAGTTGAAAAATTTTGAAAAAAAAAATATTTATACAGAAGACTCCCCCCTTGTAAAAAAATCAAAATTTTTGGTCTCAGATTTTCCTGAAAATGGGTTGTTTCCTAGTCAATTTGATGCCGGAGAACACGAAAAAACCATCCATTTCGTCGTATCTCTTCGGGAATTGGAATTTTCCAACGAAAAATAGATTTCCTAAAGAAATAGGACAAAATGGAGGGGTTTTTCGTTTTCTCCGGTATGAAATTGACAAGGAAGCTCAATTTCAGGACAATCTGAGAGTTGAAAAATTTTGAAAAAAAAAATATTTATACAGAAGACTCCCCCCTTGTAAAAAAATCAAAATTTTTGGTCTCAGATTTTCCTGAAAATGGGTTGTTTCCTAGTCAATTTGATGCCGGAGAACACGAAAAAACCATCCATTTCGTCGTATCTCTTCGGGAATTGGAATTTTCCAACGAAAAATAGATTTCCTGAAGAAATAGGACAAAATGGAGGGGTTTTTCGTTTTCTCCGGTATGAAATTGACAAGGAAGCTCAATTTCAGGACAATCTGAGAGTTGAAAAATTTTGAAAAAAAAAATATTTATACAGAAGACTCCCCCCTTGTAAAAAAATCAAAATTTTTGGTCTCAGATTTTCCTGAAAATGGGTTGTTTCCTAGTCAATTTGATGCCGGAGAACACGAAAAAACCATCCATTTCGTCGTATCTCTTCGGGAATTGGAATTTTCCAACGAAAAATAGATTTCCTGAAGAAATAGGACAAAATGGAGGGGTTTTTCGTTTTCTCCGGTATGAAATTGACAAGGAAGCTCAATTTCAGGACAATCTGAGAGTTGAAAAATTTTGAAAAAAAAAATATTTATACAGAAGACTCCCCCCTTGTAAAAAAATCAAAATTTTTGGTCTCAGATTTTCCTGAAAATGGGTTGTTTCCTAGACAATTTGATGCCGGAGAACACGAAAAAACCATCCATTTCGTCGTATCTCTTCGGGAATTTGAATTTTCCGACGAAAAAGAGATTTCCTGAAGAAATAGGACAAAATGGAGGGGTTTTTCGTTTTCTCCGGTATGAAATAGACAAGGAAGCTCAATTTCAGGACAATCTGAGAGTTGAAAAATTTTGAAAAAAAAAATATTTATACAGAAGACTCCCCCCTTGTAAAAAAATCAAAATTTTTGGTCTCAGATTTTCCTGAAAATGGGTTGTTTCCTAGTCAATTTGATGCCGGAGAACACGAAAAAACCATCCATTTCGTCGTATCTCTTCGGGAATTGGAATTTTCCAACGAAAAATAGATTTCCTGAAGAAATAGGACAAAATGGAGGGGTTTTTCGTTTTCTCCGGTATGAAATTGACAAGGAAGCTCAATTTCAGGACAATCTGAGAGTTGAAAAATTTTGAAAAAAAAAATATTGATACAGAAGACTCCCCCCTTGTTAAAAAATCAAAATTTTTGGTCTCAGATTTTCCTGAAAATGGGTTGTTTCCTAGTCAATTTGAGGCCGGAGAACACGAAAAAAACCATCCATTTCGTCGTATCTCTACGGGAATTGGAATTTTCCAACGAAAAATAGATTTCCTGAAGAAATAGGACAAAATGGAGGGGTTTTTCGTTTTCTCCGGTATGAAATTGACAAGGAAGCTCAATTTCAGGACAACTTGAGAGTTGAAAAATTTAAAAAAAAAAAATATTGATACAGAAGACTCCCCCCTTGTAAAAAAATCAAAATTTTTGGTCTCAGATTTTCCTGAAAATGGGTTGTTTCCTAGTCAATTTGAGGCCGGAGAACACGAAAAAACCATCCATTTCGTCGTATCTCTTCGGGAATTGGAATTTTCCGACGAAAAATAGATTTCCTGAAGAACTAGGACAAAATGGAGGGGTTTTTCGTT
The DNA here is from genome assembly GCA_963971165.1 of Philopedon plagiatum. Taxonomy (NCBI): domain Eukaryota; kingdom Metazoa; phylum Arthropoda; class Insecta; order Coleoptera; family Curculionidae; genus Philopedon; species Philopedon plagiatum. The sequence continues at coordinate 98,131,374 of OZ020194.1, forward strand.
TTCTCCGGTATGAAATTGACAAGGCAGCTCAATTTCAGGACAATCTGAGAGTTGAAAAATTTTGAAAAAAAAAATATTGATACAGAAGACTCCCCCCTTGTAAAAAAATCAAAATTTTTGTTCTCAGATTTTCCTGAAAATGGGTTGTTTCCTAGTCAATTTGAGGCCGGAGAACACGAAAAAACCATCCATTTCGTCTTATCTCTCCGGGAATTGGAATTTTCCAACGAAAAATAGATTTCCTGAAGAAATAGGACAAAATGGAGGGGTTTTTCGTTTTCTCCGGTATGAAATTGACAAGGAAGCTCAATTTCAGGACAATCTGAGAGTTGAAAAATTTTGAAAAAAAAAATATTTATACAGAAGACTCCCCCCTTGTAAAAAAATCAAAATTTTTGTTCTCAGATTTTCCTGAAAATGGGTTGTTTCCTAGTCAATTTGAGGCCGGAGAACACGAAAAAACCATCCATTTCGTCGTATCTCTTCGGGAATTGGAATTTTCCGACGAAAAATAGATTTCCTGAAGAACTAGGACAAAATGGAGGGGTTTTTCGTTTTCTCCGGTATGAAATTGACAAGGCAGCTCAATTTCAGGACAATCTGAGAGTTGAAAAATTTTGAAAAAAAAAATATTGATACAGAAGACTCCCCCCTTGTAAAAAAATCAAAATTTTTGTTCTCAGATTTTCCTGAAAATGGGTTGTTTCCTAGTCAATTTGAGGCCGGAGAACACGAAAAAACCATCCATTTCGTCTTATCTCTCCGGGAATTGGAATTTTCCAACGAAAAATAGATTTCCTGAAGAAATAGGACAAAATGGAGGGGTTTTTCGTTTTCTCCGGTATGAAATTGACAAGGAAGCTCAATTTCAGGACAATCTGAGAGTTGAAAAATTTTGAAAAAAAAAATATTTATACAGAAGACTCCCCCCTTGTAAAAAAATCAAAATTTTTGTTCTCAGATTTTCCTGAAAATGGGTTGTTTCCTAGTCAATTTGAGGCCGGAGAACACGAAAAAACCATCCATTTCGTCGTATCTCTTCGGGAATTGGAATTTTCCAACGAAAAAGAGATTTCCTGTAGAAATAGGACAAAATGGAGGGGTTTTTCGTTTTCTCCGGTATGAAATTGACAAGGAAGCTCAATTTCAGGACAATCTGAGAGTTGAAAAATTTTGAAAAAAAAAATATTGATACAGAAGACTCCCCCCTTGTAAAAAAATCAAAATTTTTGGTCTCAGATTTTCCTGAAAATGGGTTGTTTCCAAGTCAATTTGATGCCGGAGAACACGAAAAAACCATCCATTTCGTCGTATCTCTTCGGGAATTTGAATTTTCCAACGAAAAATAGATTTCCTGAAGAAATAGGACAAAATGGAGGGGTTTTTCGTTTTCTCCGGTATGAAATAGACAAGGAAGCTCAATTTCAGGACAATCTGAGAGTTGAAAAATTTTGAAAAAGAAAATATTTATACAGAAGACTCCCCCCTTGTAAAAAAATCAAAATTTTTTGTCTCAGATTTTCCTGAAAATGGGTTGTTTCCTTGTCAATTTGAGGCCGGAGAACACGAAAAAACCATCCATTTCGTCGTATCTCTTCGGGAATTGGAATTTTCCGACGAAAAATAGATTTCCTGAAGAACTAGGACAAAATGGAGGGGTTTTTCGTTTTCTCCGGTATGAAATTGACAAGGCAGCTCAATTTCAGGACAATCTGAGAGTTGAAAAATTTTGAAAAAAAAAATATTTATACAGAAGACTCCCCCCTTGTAAAAAAATCAAAATTTTTGGTCTCAGATTTTCCTGAAAATGGGTTGTTTCCAAGTCAATTTGATGCCGGAGAACACGAAAAAACCATCCATTTCGTCGTATCTCTTCGGGAATTGGAATTTTCCAACGAAAAATAGATTTCCTGAAGAAATAGGACAAAATGGAGGGGTTTTTCGTTTTCTCCGGTATGAAATTGACAAGGAAGCTCAATTTCAGGACAATCTGAGAGTTGAAAAATTTTGAAAAAAAAAATATTGATACAGAAGACTCCCCCCTTGTAAAAAAATCAAAAGTTTTGGTCTCAGATTTTCCTGAAAATGGGTTGTTTCCTAGTCAATTTGATGCCGGAGAACACGAAAAAACCATCCATTTCGTCGTATCTCTTCGGGAATTTGAATTTTCCGACGAAAAAGAGATTTCCTGAAGAAATAGGACAAAATGGAGGGGTTTTTCGTTTTCTCCGGTATGAAATAGACAAGGAAGCTCAATTTCAGGACAATCTGAGAGTTGAAAAATTTTGAAAAAGAAAATATTTATACAGAAGACTCCCCCCTTGTAAAAAAATCAAAATTTTTTGTCTCAGATTTTCCTGAAAATGGGTTGTTTCCTTGTCAATTTGAGGCCGGAGAACACGAAAAAACCATCCATTTCGTCGTATCTCTTCGGGAATTGGAATTTTCCGACGAAAAATAGATTTCCTGAAGAACTAGGACAAAATGGAGGGGTTTTTCGTTTTCTCCGGTATGAAATTGACAAGGCAGCTCAATTTCAGGACAATCTGAGAGTTGAAAAATTTTGAAAAAAAAAATATTGATACAGAAGACTCCCCCCTTGTGAAAAAATCAAAATTTTTGTTCTCAGATTTTCCTGAAAATGGGTTGTTTCCTAGTCAATTTGAGGCCGGAGAACACGAAAAAACCATCCATTTCGTCTTATCTCTCCGGGAATTGGAATTTTCCAACGAAAAATAGATTTCCTGAAGAAATAGGACAAAATGGAGGGGTTTTTCGTTTTCTCCGGTATGAAATTGACAAGGAAGCTCAATTTCAGGACAATCTGAGAGTTGAAAAATTTTGAAAAAAAAAATATTTATACAGAAGACTCCCCCCTTGTAAAAAAATCAAAATTTTTGTTCTCAGATTTTCCTGAAAATGGGTTGTTTCCTAGTCAATTTGAGGCCGGAGAACACGAAAAAACCATCCATTTCGTCGTATCTCTTCGGGAATTGGAATTTTCCAACGAAAAAGAGATTTCCTGTAGAAATAGGACAAAATGGAGGGGTTTTTCGTTTTCTCCGGTATGAAATTGACAAGGAAGCTCAATTTCAGGACAATCTGAGAGTTGAAAAATTTTGAAAAAAAAAATATTTATACAGAAGACTCCCCCCTTGTAAAAAAATCAAAATTTTTGGTCTCAGATTTTCCTGAAAATGGGTTGTTTCCAAGTCAATTTGATGCCGGAGAACACGAAAAAACCATCCATTTCGTCGTATCTCTTCGGGAATTGGAATTTTCCAACGAAAAATAGATTTCCTGAAGAAATAGGACAAAATGGAGGGGTTTTTCGTTTTCTCCGGTATGAAATTGACAAGGAAGCTCAATTTCAGGACAATCTGAGAGTTGAAAAATTTTGAAAAAAAAAATATTGATACAGAAGACTCCCCCCTTGTAAAAAAATCAAAATTTTTGGTCTCAGATTTTCCTGAAAATGGGTTGTTTCCTAGTCAATTTGATGCCGGAGAACACGAAAAAACCATCCATTTCGTCGTATCTCTTCGGGAATTTGAATTTTCCGACGAAAAAGAGATTTCCTGAAGAAATAGGACAAAATGGAGGGGTTTTTCGTTTTCTCCGGTATGAAATAGACAAGGAAGCTCAATTTCAGGACAATCTGAGAGTTGAAAAATTTTGAAAAAGAAAATATTTATACAGAAGACTCCCCCCTTGTAAAAAAATCAAAATTTTTTGTCTCAGATTTTCCTGAAAATGGGTTGTTTCCTTGTCAATTTGAGGCCGGAGAACACGAAAAAACCATCCATTTCGTCGTATCTCTTCGGGAATTGGAATTTTCCGACGAAAAATAGATTTCCTGAAGAACTAGGACAAAATGGAGGGGTTTTTCGTTTTCTCCGGTATGAAATTGACAAGGCAGCTCAATTTCAGGACAATCTGAGAGTTGAAAAATTTTGAAAAAAAAAATATTGATACAGAAGACTCCCCCCTTGTGAAAAAATCAAAATTTTTGTTCTCAGATTTTCCTGAAAATGGGTTGTTTCCTAGTCAATTTGAGGCCGGAGAACACGAAAAAACCATCCATTTCGTCTTATCTCTCCGGGAATTGGAATTTTCCAACGAAAAATAGATTTCCTGAAGAAATAGGACAAAATGGAGGGGTTTTTCGTTTTCTCCGGTATGAAATTGACAAGGAAGCTCAATTTCAGGACAATCTGAGAGTTGAAAAATTTTGAAAAAAAAAATATTTATACAGAAGACTCCCCCCTTGTAAAAAAATCAAAATTTTTGTTCTCAGATTTTCCTGAAAATGGGTTGTTTCCTAGTCAATTTGAGGCCGGAGAACACGAAAAAACCATCCATTTCGTCGTATCTCTTCGGGAATTGGAATTTTCCAACGAAAAAGAGATTTCCTGTAGAAATAGGACAAAATGGAGGGGTTTTTCGTTTTCTCCGGTATGAAATTGACAAGGAAGCTCAATTTCAGGACAATCTGAGAGTTGAAAAATTTTGAAAAAAAAAATATTGATACAGAAGGCTCCCCCCTTGTAAAAAAATCAAAATTTTTGGTCTCAGATTTTCCTGAAAATGGGTTGTTTCCAAGTCAATTTGATGCCGGAGAACACGAAAAATCCATCCATTTCGTCGTATCTCTTCGGGAATTGGAATTTTCCAACGAAAAATAGATTTCCTGAAGAAATAGGACAAAATGGAGGGGTTTTTCGTTTTCTCCGGTATGAAATTGACAAGGAAGCTCAATTTCAGGACAATCTGAGAGTTGAAAAATTTTGAAAAAAAAAATATTTATACAGAAGACTCCCCCCTTGTAAAAAAATCAAAATTTTTGGTCTCAGATTTTCCTGAAAATGGGTTGTTTCCAAGTCAATTTGATGCCGGAGAACACGAAAAAACCATCCATTTCGTCGTATCTCTTCGGGAATTGGAATTTTCCAACGAAAAATAGATTTCCTGAAGAAATAGGACAAAATGGAGGGGTTTTTCGTTTTCTCCGGTATGAAATTGACAAGGAAGCTCAATTTCAGGACAATCTGAGAGTTGAAAAATTTTGAAAAAAAAAATATTGATACAGAAGACTCCCCCCTTGTAAAAAAATCAAAATTTTTGGTCTCAGATTTTCCTGAAAATGGGTTGTTTCCTAGTCAATTTGATGCCGGAGAACACGAAAAAACCATCCATTTCGTCGTATCTCTTCGGGAATTTGAATTTTCCGACGAAAAAGAGATTTCCTGAAGAAATAGGACAAAATGGAGGGGTTTTTCGTTTTCTCCGGTATGAAATAGACAAGGAAGCTCAATTTCAGGACAATCTGAGAGTTGAAAAATTTTGAAAAAGAAAATATTTATACAGAAGACTCCCCCCTTGTAAAAAAATCAAAATTTTTTGTCTCAGATTTTCCTGAAAATGGGTTGTTTCCTTGTCAATTTGAGGCCGGAGAACACGAAAAAACCATCCATTTCGTCGAATCTCTTCGGGAATTTGAATTTTCCGACGAAAAATAGATTTCCTGAAGAAATAGGACAAAAAGGAGGGGTTTTTCGTTTTCTCCGGTATGAAATTGACAAGGAAGCTCAATTTCAGGACAATCTGAGAGTTGAAAAATTTTGAAAAAAAAAATATTGAAAATGGGTTGTTTCCAAGTCAATTTGATGCCGGAGAACACGAAAAAACCATCCATTTCGTCGTATCTCTTCGGGAATTTGAATTTTCCGACGAAAAATAGATTTCCTGAAGAAATAGGACAAAATGGAGGGGTTTTTCGTTTTCTCCGGTATGAAATTGACAAGGCAGCTCAATTTCAGGACAATCTGAGAGTTGAAAAATTTTGAAAAAAAAAATATTTATACAGAAGACTCCCCCCTTGTAAAAAAATCAAAATTTTTGGTCTCAGATTTTCCTGAAAATGGGTTGTTTCCAAGTCAATTTGATGCCGGCGAACACGAAAAAACCATCCATTTCGTCGTATCTCTTCGGGAATTGGAATTTTCCAACGAAAAATAGATTTCCTGAAGAAATAGGACAAAATGGAGGGGTTTTTCGTTTTCTCCGGTATGAAATTGACAAGGAAGCTCAATTTCAGGACAATCTGAGAGTTGAAAAATTTTGAAAAAAAAAATATTTATACAGAAGACTCCCCCCTTGTAAAAAAATCAAAATTTTTGGTCTCAGATTTTCCTGAAAATGGGTTGTTTCCTAGTCAATTTGATGCCGGAGAACACGAAAAAACCATCCATTTCGTCGTATCTCTTCGGGAATTTGAATTTTCCGACGAAAAAGAGATTTCCTGAAGAAATAGGACAAAATGGAGGGGTTTTTCGTTTTCTCCGGTATGAAATAGACAAGGAAGCTCAATTTCAGGACAATCTGAGAGTTGAAAAATTTTGAAAAAAAAAATATTGAAAATGGGTTGTTTCCAAGTCAATTTGATGCCGGAGAACACGAAAAAACCATCCATTTCGTCGTATCTCTTCGGGAATTTGAATTTTCCGACGAAAAATAGATTTCCTGAAGAAACAGGACAAAATGGAGGGGTTTTTCGTTTTCTCCGGTATGAAATTGACAAGGAAGCTCAATTTCAGGACAATCTGAGAGTTGAAAAATTTTGAAAAAAAAAATATTTATACAGAAGACTCCCCCCTTGTAAAAAAATCAAAATTTGTGGTCTCAGATTTTCCTGAAAATGGGTTGTTTCCTAGTCAATTTGATGCCGGAGAACACGAAAAAACCATCCATTTCGTCGTATCTCTTCGGGAATTTGAATTTTCCGACGAAAAATAGATTTCCTGAAGAAATAGGACAAAATGGAGGGGTTTTTCGTTTTCTCCGGTATGAAATTGACAAGGCAGCTCAATTTCAGGACAATCTGAGAGTTGAAAAATTTTGAAAAAAAAAATATTTATACAGAAGACTCCCCCCTTGTAAAAAAATCAAAATTTTTGGTCTCAGATTTTCCTGAAAATGGGTTGTTTCCAAGTCAATTTGATGCCGGCGAACACGAAAAAACCATCCATTTCGTCGTATCTCTTCGGGAATTGGAATTTTCCAACGAAAAATAGATTTCCTGAAGAAATAGGACAAAATGGAGGGGTTTTTCGTTTTCTCCGGTATGAAATTGACAAGGAAGCTCAATTTCAGGACAATCTGAGAGTTGAAAAATTTTGAAAAAAAAAATATTTATACAGAAGACTCCCCCCTTGTAAAAAAATCAAAATTTTTGGTCTCAGATTTTCCTGAAAATGGGTTGTTTCCTAGTCAATTTGATGCCGGAGAACACGAAAAAACCATCCATTTCGTCGTATCTCTTCGGGAATTGGAATTTTCCAACGAAAAATAGATTTCCTGAAGAAATAGGACAAAATGGAGGGGTTTTTCGTTTTCTCCGGTATGAAATTGACAAGGCAGCTCAATTTCAGGACAATCTGAGAGTTGAAAAATTTTGAAAAAAAAAATATTTATACAGAAGACCCCCTTGTAAAAAAATCAAAATTTTTGGTCTCAGATTTTCCTGAAAATGGGTTGTTTCCAAGTCAATTTGATGCCGGCGAACACGAAAAAACCATCCATTTCGTCGTATCTCTTCGGGAATTGGAATTTTCCAACGAAAAATAGATTTCCTGAAGAAATAGGACAAAATGGAGGGGTTTTTCGTTTTCTCCGGTATGAAATTGACAAGGAAGCTCAATTTCAGGACAATCTGAGAGTTGAAAAATTTTGAAAAAAAAAATATTGAAAATGGGTTGTTTCCAAGTCAATTTGATGCCGGAGAACACGAAAAAACCATCCATTTCGTCGTATCTCTTCGGGAATTGGAATTTTCCAACGAAAAATAGATTTCCTGAAGAAATAGGACAAAATGGAGGGGTTTGTCGTTTTCTCCGGTATGAAATTGACAAGGAAGCTCAATTTCAGGACAATCTGAGAGTTGAAAAATTTTGAAAAAAAAAATATTGATACAGAAGACTCCCCCCTTGTAAAAAAATCAAAATTTTTGGTCTCAGATTTTCCTGAAAATGGGTTGTTTCCTTGTCAATTTGAGGCCGGAGAACACGAAAAAACCATCCATTTCGTCGTATCTCTTCGGGAATTGGAATTTTCCGACGAAAAATAGATTTCCTGAAGAAATAGGACAAAATGGAGGGGTGTTTCGTTTTCTCCGGTATGAAATTGACAAGGAAGCTCAATTTCAGGACAATCTGAGAGTTGAAAAATTTTGAAAAAAAAAAATATTTATACAGAAGACTCCCCCCTTGTAAAAAAATTAAAATTTTTGGTCTCAGATTTTCCTGAAAATGGGTTGTTTCCATGTCAATTTGATGGCGGAGAACACGAAAAAACCATCCATTTCGTCGTATCTCTTCGGGAATTGGAATTTTCCAACGAAAAAGAGATTTCCTGAAGAAATAGGACAAAATGGAGGGGTTTGTCGTTTTCTCCGGTATGAAATTGACAAGGAAGCTCAATTTCAGGACAATCTGAGAGTTGAAAAATTTTGAAAAAAAAAATATTGATACAGAAGACTCCCCCCTTGTAAAAAAATCAAAATTTTTGCTCTCAGATTTTCCTGAAAATGGGTTGTTTCCTAGTCAATTTGATGCCGGAGAACACGAAAAAACCATCCATTTCGTCGTATCTCTACGGGAATTGGAATTTTCCAACGAAAAATAGATTTCCTGAAGAAATAGGACAAAATGGAGGGGTTTGTCGTTTTCTCCGGTATGAAATTGACAAGGAAGCTCAATTTCAGGACAATCTGAGAGTTGAAAAATTTTGAAAAAAAAAATATTGATACAGAAGACTCCCCCCTTGTAAAAAAATCAAAATTTTTGGTCTCAGATTTACCTGAAAATGGGTTGTTTCCTAGTCAATTTGAGGCCGGAGAACACGAAAAAACCATCCATTTCGTCTTATCTCTCCGGGAATTGGAATTTTCCAACGAAAAATAGATTTCCTGAAGAAATAGGACAAAATGGAGGGGTTTTTCGTTTTCTCCGGTATGAAATTGACAAGGAAGCTCAATTTCAGGACAACTTGAGAGTTGAAAAATTTAAAAAAAAAAAATATTGATACAGAAGACTCCCCCCTTGTAAAAAAATCAAAATTTTTGGTCTCAGATTTTCCTGAAAATGGGTTGTTTCCTTGTCAATTTGAGGCCGGAGAACACGAAAAAACCATCCATTTCGTCGTATCTCTTCGGGAATTGGAATTTTCCGACGAAAAATAGATTTCCTGAAGAAATAGGACAAAATGGAGGGGTTTTTCGTTTTCTCCGGTATGAAATTGACAAGGCAGCTCAATTTCAGGACAATCTGAGAGTTGAAAAATTTTGAAAAAAAAAATATTGATACAGAAGACTCCCCCCTTGTAAAAAAATCAAAATTTTTGTTCTCAGATTTTCCTGAAAATGGGTTGTTTCCTAGTCAATTTGAGGCCGGAGAACACGAAAAAACCATCCATTTCGTCGTATCTCTTCGGGAATTGGAATTTTCCAACGAAAAAGAGATTTCCTGTAGAAATAGGACAAAATGGAGGGGTTTTTCGTTTTCTCCGGTATGAAATTGACAAGGAAGCTCAATTTCAGGACAATCTGAGAGTTGAAAAATTTTGAAAAAAAAAATATTGATACAGAAGACTCCCCCCTTGTAAAAAAATCAAAATTTTTGGTCTCAGATTTTCCTGAAAATGGGTTGTTTCCAAGTCAATTTGATGCCGGAGAACACGAAAAATCCATCCATTTCGTCGTATCTCTTCGGGAATTGGAATTTTCCAACGAAAAATAGATTTCCTGAAGAAATAGGACAAAATGGAGGGGTTTTTCGTTTTCTCCGGTATGAAATTGACAAGGAAGCTCAATTTCAGGACAATCTGAGAGTTGAAAAATTTTGAAAAAAAAAATATTTATACAGAAGACTCCCCCTTGTAAAAAAATCAAAATTTTTGGTCTCAGATTTTCCTGAAAATGGGTTGTTTCCTAGTCAATTTGATGCCGGAGAACACGAAAAAACCATCCATTTCGTCGTATCTCTTCGGGAATTTGAATTTTCCGACGAAAAAGAGATTTCCTGAAGAAATAGGACAAAATGGAGGGGTTTTTCGTTTTCTCCGGTATGAAATAGACAAGGAAGCTCAATTTCAGGACAATCTGAGAGTTGAAAAATTTTGAAAAAAAAAATATTGAAAATGGGTTGTTTCCAAGTCAATTTGATGCCGGAGAACACGAAAAAACCATCCATTTCGTCGTATCTCTTCGGGAATTGGAATTTTCCGACGAAAAAGAGATTTCCTGAAGAAATAGGACAAAATGGAGGGGTTTTTCGTTTTCTCCGGTATGAAATTGACAAGGAAGCTCAATTTCAGGACAATCTGAGAGTTGAAAAATTTTGAAAAAAAAAATATTGATACAGAAGACTCCCCCCTTGTAAAAAAATCAAAATTTTTGGTCTCAGATTTACCTGAAAATGGGTTGTTTCCTAGTCAATTTGAGGCCGGAGAACACGAAAAAACCATCCATTTCGTCTTATCTCTCCGGGAATTGGAATTTTCCAACGAAAAATAGATTTCCTGAAGAAATAGGACAAAATGGAGGGGTTTTTCGTTTTCTCCGGTATAAAATTGACAAGGAAGCTCAATTTCAGGACAACTTGAGAGTTGAAAAATTTAAAAAAAAAAAATATTGATACAGAAGACTCCCCCCTTTTAAAAAAATCAAAATTTTTGCTCTCAGATTTTCCTGAAAATGGGTTGTTTCCTAGTCAATTTGATGCCGGAGAACACGAAAAAACCATCCATTTCGTCGTATCTCTTCGGGAATTGGAATTTTCCAACGAAAAAGAGATTTCCTGAAGAAATAGGACAAAATGGAGGGGTTTTTCGTTTTCTCCGGTATGAAATTGACAAGGAAGCTCAATTTCAGGACAATCTGAGAGTTGAAAAATTTTGAAAAAAAAAATATTGATACAGAAGACTCCCCCCTTGTAAAAAAATCAAAATTTTTGCTCTCAGATTTTCCTGAAAATGGGTTGTTTCCTAGTCAATTTGATGCCGGAGAACACGAAAAAACCATCCATTTCGTCGTATCTCTACGGGAATTGGAATTTTCCAACGAAAAATAGATTTCCTGAAGAAATAGGACAAAATGGAGGGGTTTGTCGTTTTCTCCGGTATGAAATTGACAAGGAAGCTCAATTTCAGGACAATCTGAGAGTTGAAAAATTTTGAAAAAAAAAATATTGATACAGAAGACTCCCCCCTTGTAAAAAAATCAAAATTTTTGGTCTCAGATTTACCTGAAAATGGGTTGTTTCCTAGTCAATTTGAGGCCGGAGAACACGAAAAAACCATCCATTTCGTCTTATCTCTCCGGGAATTGGAATTTTCCAACGAAAAATAGATTTCCTGAAGAAATAGGACAAAATGGAGGGGTTTTTCGTTTTCTCCGGTATGAAATTGACAAGGAAGCTCAATTTCAGGACAACTTGAGAGTTGAAAAATTTAAAAAAAAAAAATATTGATACAGAAGACTCCCCCCTTGTAAAAAAATCAAAATTTTTGGTCTCAGATTTTCCTGAAAATGGGTTGTTTCCTTGTCAATTTGAGGCCGGAGAACACGAAAAAACCATCCATTTCGTCGTATCTCTTCGGGAATTGGAATTTTCCGACGAAAAATAGATTTCCTGAAGAAATAGGACAAAATGGAGGGGTTTTTCGTTTTCTCCGGTATGAAATTGACAAGGCAGCTCAATTTCAGGACAATCTGAGAGTTGAAAAATTTTGAAAAAAAAAATATTGATACAGAAGACTCCCCCCTTGTAAAAAAATCAAAATTTTTGTTCTCAGATTTTCCTGAAAATGGGTTGTTTCCTAGTCAATTTGAGGCCGGAGAACACGAAAAAACCATCCATTTCGTCGTATCTCTTCGGGAATTGGAATTTTCCAACGAAAAAGAGATTTCCTGTAGAAATAGGACAAAATGGAGGGGTTTTTCGTTTTCTCCGGTATGAAATTGACAAGGAAGCTCAATTTCAGGACAATCTGAGAGTTGAAAAATTTTGAAAAAAAAAAATATTGATACAGAAGACTCCCCCCTTGTAAAAAAATCAAAATTTTTGGTCTCAGATTTTCCTGAAAATGGGTTGTTTCCAAGTCAATTTGATGCCGGAGAACACGAAAAATCCATCCATTTCGTCGTATCTCTTCGGGAATTGGAATTTTCCAACGAAAAATAGATTTCCTGAAGAAATAGGACAAAATGGAGGGGTTTTTCGTTTTCTCCGGTATGAAATTGACAAGGAAGCTCAATTTCAGGACAATCTGAGAGTTGAAAAATTTTGAAAAAAAAAATATTTATACAGAAGACTCCCCCTTGTAAAAAAATCAAAATTTTTGGTCTCAGATTTTCCTGAAAATGGGTTGTTTCCAAGTCAATTTGATGCCGGAGAACACGAAAAAACCATCCATTTCGTCGTATCTCTTCGGGAATTGGAATTTTCCAACGAAAAATAGATTTCCTGAAGAAATAGGACAAAATGGAGGGGTTTTTCGTTTTCTCCGGTATGAAATTGACAAGGAAGCTCAATTTCAGGACAATCTGAGAGTTGAAAAATTTTGAAAAAAAAAATATTGATACAGAAGACTCCCCCTTGTAAAAAAATCAAAATTTTTGGTCTCAGATTTTCCTGAAAATGGGTTGTTTCCTAGTCAATTTGATGCCGGAGAACACGAAAAAACCATCCATTTCGTCGTATCTCTTCGGGAATTTGAATTTTCCGACGAAAAAGAGATTTCCTGAAGAAATAGGACAAAATGGAGGGGTTTTTCGTTTTCTCCGGTATGAAATAGACAAGGAAGCTCAATTTCAGGACAATCTGAGAGTTGAAAAATTTTGAAAAAAAAAATATTGAAAATGGGTTGTTTCCAAGTCAATTTGATGCCGGAGAACACGAAAAAACCATCCATTTCGTCGTATCTCTTCGGGAATTGGAATTTTCCGACGAAAAAGAGATTTCCTGAAGAAATAGGACAAAATGGAGGGGTTTTTCGTTTTCTCCGGTATGAAATTGACAAGGAAGCTCAATTTCAGGACAATCTGAGAGTTGAAAAATTTTGAAAAAAAAAATATTGATACAGAAGACTCCCCCCTTGTAAAAAAATCAAAATTTTTGGTCTCAGATTTACCTGAAAATGGGTTGTTTCCTAGTCAATTTGAGGCCGGAGAACACGAAAAAACCATCCATTTCGTCTTATCTCTCCGGGAATTGGAATTTTCCAACGAAAAATAGATTTCCTGAAGAAATAGGACAAAATGGAGGGGTTTTTCGTTTTCTCCGGTATAAAATTGACAAGGAAGCTCAATTTCAGGACAACTTGAGAGTTGAAAAATTTAAAAAAAAAAAATATTGATACAGAAGACTCCCCCCTTGTAAAAAAATCAAAATTTTTGCTCTCAGATTTTCCTGAAAATGGGTTGTTTCCTAGTCAATTTGATGCCGGAGAACACGAAAAAACCATCCATTTCGTCGTATCTCTACGGGAATTGGAATTTTCCAACGAAAAATAGATTTCCTGAAGAAATAGGACAAAATGGAGGGGTTTGTCGTTTTCTCCGGTATGAAATTGACAAGGAAGCTCAATTTCAGGACAATCTGAGAGTTGAAAAATTTTGAAAAAAAAAATATTGATACAGAAGACTCCCCCCTTGTAAAAAAATCAAAATTTTTGTTCTCAGATTTACCTGAAAATGGGTTGTTTCCTAGTCAATTTGAGGCCGGAGAACACGAAAAAACCATCCATTTCGTCTTATCTCTCCGGGAATTGGAATTTTCCAACGAAAAATAGATTTCCTGAAGAAATAGGACAAAATGGAGGGGTTTTTCGTTTTCTCCGGTATGAAATTGACAAGGAAGCTCAATTTCAGGACAATCTGAGAGTTGAAAAATTTTGAAAAAAAAAATATTGATACAGAAGACTCCCCCCTTGTAAAAAAATCAAAATTTTTGTTCTCAGATTTACCTGAAAATGGGTTGTTTCCTAGTCAATTTGAGGCCGGAGAACACGAAAAAACCATCCATTTCGTCGAATCTCTTCGGGAATTTGAATTTTCCGACGAAAAATAGATTTCCTGAAGAAATAGGACAAAAAGGAGGGGTTTTTCGTTTTCTCCGGTATGAAATTGACAAGGAAGCTCAATTTCAGGACAATCTGAGAGTTGAAAAATTTTGAAAAAAAAAATATTGAAAATGGGTTGTTTCCAAGTCAATTTGATGCCGGAGAACACGAAAAAACCATCCATTTCGTCGTATCTCTTCGGGAATTTGAATTTTCCGACGAAAAATAGATTTCCTGAAGAAATAGGACAAAATGGAGGGGTTTTTCGTTTTCTCCGGTATGAAATTGACAAGGAAGCTCAATTTCAGGACAATCTGAGAGATGAAAAATTTTGAAAAAAAAAATATTTATACAGAAGACTCCCCCCTTGTAAAAAAATCAAAATTTGTGGTCTCAGATTTTCCTGAAAATGGGTTGTTTCCTAGTCAATTTGATGCCGGAGAACACGAAAAAACCATCCATTTCGTCGTATCTCTTCGGGAATTTGAATTTTCCGACGAAAAATAGATTTCCTGAAGAAATAGGACAAAATGGAGGGGTTTTTCGTTTTCTCCGGTATGAAATTGACAAGGCAGCTCAATTTCAGGACAATCTGAGAGTTGAAAAATTTTGAAAAAAAAAATATTTATACAGAAGACTCCCCCCTTGTAAAAAAATCAAAATTTTTGGTCTCAGATTTTCCTGAAAATGGGTTGTTTCCAAGTCAATTTGATGCCGGCGAACACGAAAAAACCATCCATTTCGTCGTATCTCTTCGGGAATTGGAATTTTCCAACGAAAAATAGATTTCCTGAAGAAATAGGACAAAATGGAGGGGTTTTTCGTTTTCTCCGGTATGAAATAGACAAGGAAGCTCAATTTCAGGACAATCTGAGAGTTGAAAAATTTTGAAAAAGAAAATATTTATACAGAAGACTCCCCCCTTGTAAAAAAATCAAAATTTTTTGTCTCAGATTTTCCTGAAAATGGGTTGTTTCCTTGTCAATTTGAGGCCGGAGAACACGAAAAAACCATCCATTTCGTCGAATCTCTTCGGGAATTTGAATTTTCCGACGAAAAATAGATTTCCTGAAGAAATAGGACAAAAAGGAGGGGTTTTTCGTTTTCTCCGGTATGAAATTGACAAGGAAGCTCAATTTCAGGACAATCTGAGAGTTGAAAAATTTTGAAAAAAAAAATATTGAAAATGGGTTGTTTCCAAGTCAATTTGATGCCGGAGAACACGAAAAAACCATCCATTTCGTCGTATCTCTTCGGGAATTTGAATTTTCCGACGAAAAATAGATTTCCTGAAGAAATAGGACAAAATGGAGGGGTTTTTCGTTTTCTCCGGTATGAAATTGACAAGGCAGCTCAATTTCAGGACAATCTGAGAGTTGAAAAATTTTTAAAAAAAAAATATTTATACAGAAGACTCCCCCCTTGTAAAAAAATCAAAATTTTTGGTCTCAGATTTTCCTGAAAAAGGGTTGTTTCCAAGTCAATTTGATGCCGGCGAACACGAAAAAACCATCCATTTCGTCGTATCTCTTCGGGAATTGGAATTTTCCAACGAAAAATAGATTTCCTGAAGAAATAGGACAAAATGGAGGGGTTTTTCGTTTTCTCCGGTATGAAATTGACAAGGCAGCTCAATTTCAGGACAATCTGAGAGTTGAAAAATTTTGAAAAAAAAAAATATTTATACAGAAGACTCCCCCCTTGTAAAAAAATCAAAATTTTTGGTCTCAGATTTTCCTGAAAATGGGTTGTTTCCAAGTCAATTTGATGCCGGCGAACACGAAAAAACCATCCATTTCGTCGTATCTCTTCGGGAATTGGAATTTTCCAACGAAAAATAGATTTCCTGAAGAAATAGGACAAAATGGAGGGGTTTTTCGTTTTCTCCGGTATGAAATTGACAAGGAAGCTCAATTTCAGGACAATCTGAGAGTTGAAAAATTTTGAAAAAAAAAATATTGATACAGAAGACTCCCCCCTTGTCAAAAAATCAAAATTTTTGGTCTCAGATTTTCCTGAAAATGGGTTGTTTCCTAGTCAATTTGATGCCGGAGAACACGAAAAAACCATCCATTTCGTCGTATCTCTTCGGGAATTTGAATTTTCCGACGAAAAAGAGATTTCCTGAAGAAATAGGACAAAATGGAGGGGTTTTTCGTTTTCTCCGGTATGAAATAGACAAGGAAGCTCAATTTCAGGACAATCTGAGAGTTGAAAAATTTTGAAAAAGAAAATATTTATACAGAAGACTCCCCCCTTGTAAAAAAATCAAAATTTTTTGTCTCAGATTTTCCTGAAAATGGGTTGTTTCCTTGTCAATTTGAGGCCGGAGAACACGAAAAAACCATCCATTTCGTCGTATCTCTTCGGGAATTGGAATTTTCCGACGAAAAATAGATTTCCTGAAGAACTAGGACAAAATGGAGGGGTTTTTCGTTTTCTCCGGTATGAAATTGACAAGGCAGCTCAATTTCAGGACAATCTGAGAGTTGAAAAATTTTGAAAAAAAAAATATTGATACAGAAGACTCCCCCCTTGTGAAAAAATCAAAATTTTTGTTCTCAGATTTTCCTGAAAATGGGTTGTTTCCTAGTCAATTTGAGGCCGGAGAACACGAAAAAACCATCCATTTCGTCTTATCTCTCCGGGAATTGGAATTTTCCAACGAAAAATAGATTTCCTGAAGAAATAGGACAAAATGGAGGGGTTTTTCGTTTTCTCCGGTATGAAATTGACAAGGAAGCTCAATTTCAGGACAATCTGAGAGTTGAAAAATTTTGAAAAAAAAAATATTTATACAGAAGACTCCCCCCTTGTAAAAAAATCAAAATTTTTGTTCTCAGATTTTCCTGAAAATGGGTTGTTTCCTAGTCAATTTGAGGCCGGAGAACACGAAAAAACCATCCATTTCGTCGTATCTCTTCGGGAATTGGAATTTTCCAACGAAAAAGAGATTTCCTGTAGAAATAGGACAAAATGGAGGGGTTTTTCGTTTTCTCCGGTATGAAATTGACAAGGAAGCTCAATTTCAGGACAATCTGAGAGTTGAAAAATTTTGAAAAAAAAAATATTGATACAGAAGACTCCCCCCTTGTAAAAAAATCAAAATTTTTGGTCTCAGATTTTCCTGAAAATGGGTTGTTTCCAAGTCAATTTGATGCCGGAGAACACGAAAAAACCATCCATTTCGTCGTATCTCTTCGGGAATTGGAATTTTCCAACGAAAAATAGATTTCCTGAAGAACTAGGACAAAATGGAGGGGTTTTTCGTTTTCTCCGGTATGAAATTGACAAGGCAGCTCAATTTCAGGACAATCTGAGAGTTGAAAAATTTTGAAAAAAAAAATATTGATACAGAAGACTCCCCCCTTGTAAAAAAATCAAAATTTTTGTTCTCAGATTTTCCTGAAAATGGGTTGTTTCCTAGTCAATTTGAGGCCGGAGAACACGAAAAAACCATCCATTTCGTCTTATCTCTCCGGGAATTGGAATTTTCCAACGAAAAATAGATTTCCTGAAGAAATAGGACAAAATGGAGGGGTTTTTCGTTTTCTCCGGTATGAAATTGACAAGGAAGCTCAATTTCAGGACAATCTGAGAGTTGAAAAATTTTGAAAAAAAAAATATTTATACAGAAGACTCCCCCCTTGTAAAAAAATCAAAATTTTTGTTCTCAGATTTTCCTGAAAATGGGTTGTTTCCTAGTCAATTTGAGGCCGGAGAACACGAAAAAACCATCCATTTCGTCGTATCTCTTCGGGAATTGGAATTTTCCAACGAAAAAGAGATTTCCTGTAGAAATAGGACAAAATGGAGGGGTTTTTCGTTTTCTCCGGTATGAAATTGACAAGGAAGCTCAATTTCAGGACAATCTGAGAGTTGAAAAATTTTGAAAAAAAAAATATTGATACAGAAGACTCCCCCCTTGTAAAAAAATCAAAATTTTTGGTCTCAGATTTTCCTGAAAATGGGTTGTTTCCAAGTCAATTTGATGCCGGAGAACACGAAAAAACCATCCATTTCGTCGTATCTCTTCGGGAATTGGAATTTTCCAACGAAAAATAGATTTCCTGAAGAAATAGGACAAAATGGAGGGGTTTTTCGTTTTCTCCGGTATGAAATTGACAAGGAAGCTCAATTTCAGGACAATCTGAGAGTTGAAAAATTTTGAAAAAAAAAATATTGATACAGAAGACTCCCCCCTTGTAAAAAAATCAAAATTTTTGGTCTCAGATTTTCCTGAAAATGGGTTGTTTCCAAGTCAATTTGATGCCGGAGAACACGAAAAAACCATCCATTTCGTCGTATCTCTTCGGGAATTGGAATTTTCCAACGAAAAATAGATTTCCTGAAGAACTAGGACAAAATGGAGGGGTTTTTCGTTTTCTCCGGTATGAAATTGACAAGGCAGCTCAATTTCAGGACAATCTGAGAGTTGAAAAATTTTGAAAAAAAAAATATTGATACAGAAGACTCCCCCCTTGTAAAAAAATCAAAATTTTTGTTCTCAGATTTTCCTGAAAATGGGTTGTTTCCTAGTCAATTTGAGGCCGGAGAACACGAAAAAACCATCCATTTCGTCTTATCTCTCCGGGAATTGGAATTTTCCAACGAAAAATAGATTTCCTGAAGAAATAGGACAAAATGGAGGGGTTTTTCGTTTTCTCCGGTATGAAATTGACAAGGAAGCTCAATTTCAGGACAATCTGAGAGTTGAAAAATTTTGAAAAAAAAAATATTTATACAGAAGACTCCCCCCTTGTAAAAAAATCAAAATTTTTGTTCTCAGATTTTCCTGAAAATGGGTTGTTTCCTAGTCAATTTGAGGCCGGAGAACACGAAAAAACCATCCATTTCGTCGTATCTCTTCGGGAATTGGAATTTTCCAACGAAAAAGAGATTTCCTGTAGAAATAGGACAAAATGGAGGGGTTTTTCGTTTTCTCCGGTATGAAATTGACAAGGAAGCTCAATTTCAGGACAATCTGAGAGTTGAAAAATTTTGAAAAAAAAAATATTGATACAGAAGACTCCCCCCTTGTAAAAAAATCAAAATTTTTGGTCTCAGATTTTCCTGAAAATGGGTTGTTTCCAAGTCAATTTGATGCCGGAGAACACGAAAAAACCATCCATTTCGTCGTATCTCTTCGGGAATTGGAATTTTCCAACGAAAAATAGATTTCCTGAAGAAATAGGACAAAATGGAGGGGTTTTTCGTTTTCTCCGGTATGAAATTGACAAGGAAGCTCAATTTCAGGACAATCTGAGAGTTGAAAAATTTTGAAAAAAAAAATATTGATACAGAAGACTCCCCCCTTGTAAAAAAATCAAAATTTTTGGTCTCAGATTTTCCTGAAAATGGGTTGTTTCCTAGTCAATTTGATGCCGGAGAACACGAAAAAACCATCCATTTCGTCGTATCTCTTCGGGAATTTGAATTTTCCGACGAAAAAGAGATTTCCTGAAGAAATAGGACAAAATGGAGGGGTTTTTCGTTTTCTCCGGTATGAAATAGACAAGGAAGCTCAATTTCAGGACAATCTGAGAGTTGAAAAATTTTGAAAAAGAAAATATTTATACAGAAGACTCCCCCCTTGTAAAAAAATCAAAATTTTTTGTCTCAGATTTTCCTGAAAATGGGTTGTTTCCTTGTCAATTTGAGGCCGGAGAACACGAAAAAACCATCCATTTCGTCGTATCTCTTCGGGAATTGGAATTTTCCGACGAAAAATAGATTTCCTGAAGAACTAGGACAAAATGGAGGGGTTTTTCGTTTTCTCCGGTATGAAATTGACAAGGCAGCTCAATTTCAGGACAATCTGAGAGTTGAAAAATTTTGAAAAAAAAATATTGATACAGAAGACTCCCCCCTTGTGAAAAAATCAAAATTTTTGTTCTCAGATTTTCCTGAAAATGGGTTGTTTCCTAGTCAATTTGAGGCCGGAGAACACGAAAAAACCATCCATTTCGTCTTATCTCTCCGGGAATTGGAATTTTCCAACGAAAAATAGATTTCCTGAAGAAATAGGACAAAATGGAGGGGTTTTTCGTTTTCTCCGGTATGAAATTGACAAGGAAGCTCAATTTCAGGACAATCTGAGAGTTGGAAAATTTTGAAAAAAAAAATATTTATACAGAAGACTCCCCCCTTGTAAAAAAATCAAAATTTTTGTTCTCAGATTTTCCTGAAAATGGGTTGTTTCCTAGTCAATTTGAGGCCGGAGAACACGAAAAAACCATCCATTTCGTCGTATCTCTTCGGGAATTGGAATTTTCCAACGAAAAAGAGATTTCCTGTAGAAATAGGACAAAATGGAGGGGTTTTTCGTTTTCTCCGGTATGAAATTGACAAGGAAGCTCAATTTCAGGACAATCTGAGAGTTGAAAAATTTTGAAAAAAAAAATATTGATACAGAAGACTCCCCCCTTGTAAAAAAATCAAAATTTTTGGTCTCAGATTTTCCTGAAAATGGGTTGTTTCCAAGTCAATTTGATGCCGGAGAACACGAAAAAACCATCCATTTCGTCGTATCTCTTCGGGAATTGGAATTTTCCAACGAAAAATAGATTTCCTGAAGAACTAGGACAAAATGGAGGGGTTTTTCGTTTTCTCCGGTATGAAATTGACAAGGCAGCTCAATTTCAGGACAATCTGAGAGTTGAAAAATTTTGAAAAAAAAAATATTGATACAGAAGACTCCCCCCTTGTAAAAAAATCAAAATTTTTGTTCTCAGATTTTCCTGAAAATGGGTTGTTTCCTAGTCAATTTGAGGCCGGAGAACACGAAAAAACCATCCATTTCGTCTTATCTCTCCGGGAATTGGAATTTTCCAACGAAAAATAGATTTCCTGAAGAAATAGGACAAAATGGAGGGGTTTTTCGTTTTCTCCGGTATGAAATTGACAAGGAAGCTCAATTTCAGGACAATCTGAGAGTTGAAAAATTTTGAAAAAAAAAATATTTATACAGAAGACTCCCCCCTTGTAAAAAAATCAAAATTTTTGTTCTCAGATTTTCCTGAAAATGGGTTGTTTCCTAGTCAATTTGAGGCCGGAGAACACGAAAAAACCATCCATTTCGTCGTATCTCTTCGGGAATTGGAATTTTCCAACGAAAAAGAGATTTCCTGTAGAAATAGGACAAAATGGAGGGGTTTTTCGTTTTCTCCGGTATGAAATTGACAAGGAAGCTCAATTTCAGGACAATCTGAGAGTTGAAAAATTTTGAAAAAAAAAATATTGATACAGAAGACTCCCCCCTTGTAAAAAAATCAAAATTTTTGGTCTCAGATTTTCCTGAAAATGGGTTGTTTCCAAGTCAATTTGATGCCGGAGAACACGAAAAATCCATCCATTTCGTCGTATCTCTTCGGGAATTGGAATTTTCCAACGAAAAATAGATTTCCTGAAGAAATAGGACAAAATGGAGGGGTTTTTCGTTTTCTCCGGTATGAAATTGACAAGGAAGCTCAATTTCAGGACAATCTGAGAGTTGAAAAATTTTGAAAAAAAAAATATTTATACAGAAGACTCCCCCCTTGTAAAAAAATCAAAATTTTTGGTCTCAGATTTTCCTGAAAATGGGTTGTTTCCAAGTCAATTTGATGCCGGAGAACACGAAAAAACCATCCATTTCGTCGTATCTCTTCGGGAATTGGAATTTTCCAACGAAAAATAGATTTCCTGAAGAAATAGGACAAAATGGAGGGGTTTTTCGTTTTCTCCGGTATGAAATTGACAAGGAAGCTCAATTTCAGGACAATCTGAGAGTTGAAAAATTTTGAAAAAAAAAATATTGATACAGAAGACTCCCCCCTTGTAAAAAAATCAAAATTTTTGGTCTCAGATTTTCCTGAAAATGGGTTGTTTCCTAGTCAATTTGATGCCGGAGAACACGAAAAAACCATCCATTTCGTCGTATCTCTTCGGGAATTTGAATTTTCCGACGAAAAAGAGATTTCCTGAAGAAATAGGACAAAATGGAGGGGTTTTTCGTTTTCTCCGGTATGAAATAGACAAGGAAGCTCAATTTCAGGACAATCTGAGAGTTGAAAAATTTTGAAAAAGAAAATATTTATACAGAAGACTCCCCCCTTGTAAAAATATCAAAATTTTTTGTCTCAGATTTTCCTGAAAATGGGTTGTTTCCTTGTCAATTTGAGGCCGGAGAACACGAAAAAACCATCCATTTCGTCGTATCTCTTCGGGAATTGGAATTTTCCGACGAAAAATAGATTTCCTGAAGAACTAGGACAAAATGGAGGGGTTTTTCGTTTTCTCCGGTATGAAATTGACAAGGCAGCTCAATTTCAGGACAATCTGAGAGTTGAAAAATTTTGAAAAAAAAAATATTGATACAGAAGACTCCCCCCTTGTGAAAAAATCAAAATTTTTGTTCTCAGATTTTCCTGAAAATGGGTTGTTTCCTAGTCAATTTGAGGCCGGAGAACACGAAAAAACCATCCATTTCGTCTTATCTCTCCGGGAATTGGAATTTTCCAACGAAAAATAGATTTCCTGAAGAAATAGGACAAAATGGAGGGGTTTTTCGTTTTCTCCGGTATGAAATTGACAAGGAAGCTCAATTTCAGGACAATCTGAGAGTTGAAAAATTTTGAAAAAAAAAATATTTATACAGAAGACTCCCCCCTTGTAAAAAAATCAAAATTTTTGTTCTCAGATTTTCCTGAAAATGGGTTGTTTCCTAGTCAATTTGAGGCCGGAGAACACGAAAAAACCATCCATTTCGTCGTATCTCTTCGGGAATTGGAATTTTCCAACGAAAAAGAGATTTCCTGTAGAAATAGGACAAAATGGAGGGGTTTTTCGTTTTCTCCGGTATGAAATTGACAAGGAAGCTCAATTTCAGGACAATCTGAGAGTTGAAAAATTTTGAAAAAAAAAATATTGATACAGAAGGCTCCCCCCTTGTAAAAAAATCAAAATTTTTGGTCTCAGATTTTCCTGAAAATGGGTTGTTTCCAAGTCAATTTGATGCCGGAGAACACGAAAAATCCATCCATTTCGTCGTATCTCTTCGGGAATTGGAATTTTCCAACGAAAAATAGATTTCCTGAAGAAATAGGACAAAATGGAGGGGTTTTTCGTTTTCTCCGGTATGAAATTGACAAGGAAGCTCAATTTCAGGACAATCTGAGAGTTGAAAAATTTTGAAAAAAAAAATATTTATACAGAAGACTCCCCCCTTGTAAAAAAATCAAAATTTTTGGTCTCAGATTTTCCTGAAAATGGGTTGTTTCCAAGTCAATTTGATGCCGGAGAACACGAAAAAACCATCCATTTCGTCGTATCTCTTCGGGAATTGGAATTTTCCAACGAAAAATAGATTTCCTGAAGAAATAGGACAAAATGGAGGGGTTTGTCGTTTTCTCCGGTATGAAATTGACAAGGAAGCTCAATTTCAGGACAATCTGAGAGTTGAAAAATTTTGAAAAAAAAAATATTGATACAGAAGACTCCCCCCTTGTAAAAAAATCAAAATTTTTGGTCTCAGATTTTCCTGAAAATGGGTTGTTTCCTAGTCAATTTGAGGCCGGAGAACACGAAAAAACCATCCATTTCGTCTTATCTCTCCGGGAATTGGAATTTTCCAACGAAAAATAGATTTCCTGAAGAAATAGGACAAAATGGAGGGGTTTTTCGTTTTCTCCGGTATGAAATTGACAAGGAAGCTCAATTTCAGGACAATCTGAGAGTTGAAAAATTTTGAAAAAAAAAATATTTATACAGAAGACTCCCCCCTTGTAAAAAAATCAAAATTTTTGGTCTCAGATTTTCCTGAAAATGGGTTGTTTCCAAGTCAATTTGATGCCGGAGAACACGAAAAATCCATCCATTTCGTCGTATCTCTTCGGGAATTGGAATTTTCCAACGAAAAATAGATTTCCTGAAGAAATAGGACAAAATGGAGGGGTTTTTCGTTTTCTCCGGTATGAAATTGACAAGGAAGCTCAATTTCAGGACAATCTGAGAGTTGAAAAATTTTGAAAAAAAAAATATTTATACAGAAGACTCCCCCCTTGTAAAAAAATCAAAATTTTTGGTCTCAGATTTTCCTGAAAATGGGTTGTTTCCAAGTCAATTTGATGCCGGAGAACACGAAAAAACCATCCATTTCGTCGTATCTCTTCGGGAATTGGAATTTTCCAACGAAAAATAGATTTCCTGAAGAAATAGGACAAAATGGAGGGGTTTTTCGTTTTCTCCGGTATGAAATTGACAAGGAAGCTCAATTTCAGGACAATCTGAGAGTTGAAAAATTTTGAAAAAAAAAATATTGATACAGAAGACTCCCCCCTTGTAAAAAAATCAAAATTTTTGGTCTCAGATTTTCCTGAAAATGGGTTGTTTCCTAGTCAATTTGATGCCGGAGAACACGAAAAAACCATCCATTTCGTCGTATCTCTTCGGGAATTTGAATTTTCCGACGAAAAAGAGATTTCCTGAAGAAATAGGACAAAATGGAGGGGTTTTTCGTTTTCTCCGGTATGAAATAGACAAGGAAGCTCAATTTCAGGACAATCTGAGAGTTGAAAAATTTTGAAAAAGAAAATATTTATACAGAAGACTCCCCCCTTGTAAAAAAATCAAAATTTTTTGTCTCAGATTTTCCTGAAAATGGGTTGTTTCCTTGTCAATTTGAGGCCGGAGAACACGAAAAAACCATCCATTTCGTCGAATCTCTTCGGGAATTTGAATTTTCCGACGAAAAATAGATTTCCTGAAGAAATAGGACAAAAAGGAGGGGTTTTTCGTTTTCTCCGGTATGAAATTGACAAGGAAGCTCAATTTCAGGACAATCTGAGAGTTGAAAAATTTTGAAAAAAAAAATATTGAAAATGGGTTGTTTCCAAGTCAATTTGATGCCGGCGAACACGAAAAAACCATCCATTTCGTCGTATCTCTTCGGGAATTGGAATTTTCCAACGAAAAATAGATTTCCTGAAGAAATAGGACAAAATGGAGGGGTTTTTCGTTTTCTCCGGTATGAAATTGACAAGGAAGCTCAATTTCAGGACAATCTGAGAGTTGAAAAATTTTGAAAAAAAAAATATTTATACAGAAGACTCCCCCCTTGTAAAAAAATCAAAATTTTTGGTCTCAGATTTTCCTGAAAATGGGTTGTTTCCTAGTCAATTTGATGCCGGAGAACACGAAAAAACCATCCATTTCGTCGTATCTCTTCGGGAATTTGAATTTTCCGACGAAAAAGAGATTTCCTGAAGAAATAGGACAAAATGGAGGGGTTTTTCGTTTTCTCCGGTATGAAATAGACAAGGAAGCTCAATTTCAGGACAATCTGAGAGTTGAAAAATTTTGAAAAAAAAAATATTGAAAATGGGTTGTTTCCAAGTCAATTTGATGCCGGAGAACACGAAAAAACCATCCATTTCGTCGTATCTCTTCGGGAATTTGAATTTTCCGACGAAAAATAGATTTCCTGAAGAAACAGGACAAAATGGAGGGGTTTTTCGTTTTCTCCGGTATGAAATTGACAAGGAAGCTCAATTTCAGGACAATCTGAGAGTTGAAAAATTTTGAAAAAAAAAATATTTATACAGAAGACTCCCCCCTTGTAAAAAAATCAAAATTTGTGGTCTCAGATTTTCCTGAAAATGGGTTGTTTCCTAGTCAATTTGATGCCGGAGAACACGAAAAAACCATCCATTTCGTCGTATCTCTTCGGGAATTTGAATTTTCCGACGAAAAATAGATTTCCTGAAGAAATAGGACAAAATGGAGGGGTTTTTCGTTTTCTCCGGTATGAAATTGACAAGGCAGCTCAATTTCAGGACAATCTGAGAGTTGAAAAATTTTGAAAAAAAAAATATTTATACAGAAGACTCCCCCCTTGTAAAAAAATCAAAATTTTTGGTCTCAGATTTTCCTGAAAATGGGTTGTTTCCAAGTCAATTTGATGCCGGCGAACACGAAAAAACCATCCATTTCGTCGTATCTCTTCGGGAATTGGAATTTTCCAACGAAAAATAGATTTCCTGAAGAAATAGGACAAAATGGAGGGGTTTTTCGTTTTCTCCGGTATGAAATTGACAAGGAAGCTCAATTTCAGGACAATCTGAGAGTTGAAAAATTTTGAAAAAAAAAATATTTATACAGAAGACTCCCCCCTTGTAAAAAAATCAAAATTTTTGGTCTCAGATTTTCCTGAAAATGGGTTGTTTCCTAGTCAATTTGATGCCGGAGAACACGAAAAAACCATCCATTTCGTCGTATCTCTTCGGGAATTGGAATTTTCCAACGAAAAATAGATTTCCTGAAGAAATAGGACAAAATGGAGGGGTTTTTCGTTTTCTCCGGTATGAAATTGACAAGGCAGCTCAATTTCAGGACAATCTGAGAGTTGAAAAATTTTGAAAAAAAAAATATTTATACAGAAGACCCCCTTGTAAAAAAATCAAAATTTTTGGTCTCAGATTTTCCTGAAAATGGGTTGTTTCCAAGTCAATTTGATGCCGGCGAACACGAAAAAACCATCCATTTCGTCGTATCTCTTCGGGAATTGGAATTTTCCAACGAAAAATAGATTTCCTGAAGAAATAGGACAAAATGGAGGGGTTTTTCGTTTTCTCCGGTATGAAATTGACAAGGAAGCTCAATTTCAGGACAATCTGAGAGTTGAAAAATTTTGAAAAAAAAAATATTGAAAATGGGTTGTTTCCAAGTCAATTTGATGCCGGAGAACACGAAAAAACCATCCATTTCGTCGTATCTCTTCGGGAATTGGAATTTTCCAACGAAAAATAGATTTCCTGAAGAAATAGGACAAAATGGAGGGGTTTGTCGTTTTCTCCGGTATGAAATTGACAAGGAAGCTCAATTTCAGGACAATCTGAGAGTTGAAAAATTTTGAAAAAAAAAATATTGATACAGAAGACTCCCCCCTTGTAAAAAAATCAAAATTTTTGGTCTCAGATTTTCCTGAAAATGGGTTGTTTCCTTGTCAATTTGAGGCCGGAGAACACGAAAAAACCATCCATTTCGTCGTATCTCTTCGGGAATTGGAATTTTCCGACGAAAAATAGATTTCCTGAAGAAATAGGACAAAATGGAGGGGTGTTTCGTTTTCTCCGGTATGAAATTGACAAGGAAGCTCAATTTCAGGACAATCTGAGAGTTGAAAAATTTTGAAAAAAAAAAATATTTATACAGAAGACTCCCCCCTTGTAAAAAAATTAAAATTTTTGGTCTCAGATTTTCCTGAAAATGGGTTGTTTCCAAGTCAATTTGATGGCGGAGAACACGAAAAAACCATCCATTTCGTCGTATCTCTTCGGGAATTGGAATTTTCCAACGAAAAAGAGATTTCCTGAAGAAATAGGACAAAATGGAGGGGTTTTTCGTTTTCTCCGGTATGAAATTGACAAGGAAGCTCAATTTCAGGACAATCTGAGAGTTGAAAAATTTTGAAAAAAAAAATATTGATACAGAAGACTCCCCCCTTGTAAAAAAATCAAAATTTTTGCTCTCAGATTTTCCTGAAAATGGGTTGTTTCCTAGTCAATTTGATGCCGGAGAACACGAAAAAACCATCCATTTCGTCGTATCTCTACGGGAATTGGAATTTTCCAACGAAAAATAGATTTCCTGAAGAAATAGGACAAAATGGAGGGGTTTGTCGTTTTCTCCGGTATGAAATTGACAAGGAAGCTCAATTTCAGGACAATCTGAGAGTTGAAAAATTTTGAAAAAAAAAATATTGATACAGAAGACTCCCCCCTTGTAAAAAAATCAAAATTTTTGGTCTCAGATTTACCTGAAAATGGGTTGTTTCCTAGTCAATTTGAGGCCGGAGAACACGAAAAAACCATCCATTTCGTCTTATCTCTCCGGGAATTGGAATTTTCCAACGAAAAATAGATTTCCTGAAGAAATAGGACAAAATGGAGGGGTTTTTCGTTTTCTCCGGTATGAAATTGACAAGGAAGCTCAATTTCAGGACAACTTGAGAGTTGAAAAATTTAAAAAAAAAAAATATTGATACAGAAGACTCCCCCCTTGTAAAAAAATCAAAATTTTTGGTCTCAGATTTTCCTGAAAATGGGTTGTTTCCTTGTCAATTTGAGGCCGGAGAACACGAAAAAACCATCCATTTCGTCGTATCTCTTCGGGAATTGGAATTTTCCGACGAAAAATAGATTTCCTGAAGAAATAGGACAAAATGGAGGGGTTTTTCGTTTTCTCCGGTATGAAATTGACAAGGCAGCTCAATTTCAGGACAATCTGAGAGTTGAAAAATTTTGAAAAAAAAAATATTGATACAGAAGACTCCCCCCTTGTAAAAAAATCAAAATTTTTGTTCTCAGATTTTCCTGAAAATGGGTTGTTTCCTAGTCAATTTGAGGCCGGAGAACACGAAAAAACCATCCATTTCGTCGTATCTCTTCGGGAATTGGAATTTTCCAACGAAAAAGAGATTTCCTGTAGAAATAGGACAAAATGGAGGGGTTTTTCGTTTTCTCCGGTATGAAATTGACAAGGAAGCTCAATTTCAGGACAATCTGAGAGTTGAAAAATTTTGAAAAAAAAAATATTGATACAGAAGACTCCCCCCTTGTAAAAAAATCAAAATTTTTGGTCTCAGATTTTCCTGAAAATGGGTTGTTTCCAAGTCAATTTGATGCCGGAGAACACGAAAAATCCATCCATTTCGTCGTATCTCTTCGGGAATTGGAATTTTCCAACGAAAAATAGATTTCCTGAAGAAATAGGACAAAATGGAGGGGTTTTTCGTTTTCTCCGGTATGAAATTGACAAGGAAGCTCAATTTCAGGACAATCTGAGAGTTGAAAAATTTTGAAAAAAAAAATATTTATACAGAAGACTCCCCCCTTGTAAAAAAATCAAAATTTTTGGTCTCAGATTTTCCTGAAAATGGGTTGTTTCCAAGTCAATTTGATGCCGGAGAACACGAAAAAACCATCCATTTCGTCGTATCTCTTCGGGAATTGGAATTTTCCAACGAAAAATAGATTTCCTGAAGAAATAGGACAAAATGGAGGGGTTTTTCGTTTTCTCCGGTATGAAATTGACAAGGAAGCTCAATTTCAGGACAATCTGAGAGTTGAAAAATTTTGAAAAAAAAAATATTGATACAGAAGACTCCCCGTTGTAAAAAAATCAAAATTTTTGGTCTCAGATTTTCCTGAAAATGGGTTGTTTCCTAGTCAATTTGATGCCGGAGAACACGAAAAAACCATCCATTTCGTCGTATCTCTTCGGGAATTTGAATTTTCCGACGAAAAAGAGATTTCCTGAAGAAATAGGACAAAATGGAGGGGTTTTTCGTTTTCTCCGGTATGAAATAGACAAGGAAGCTCAATTTCAGGACAATCTGAGAGTTGAAAAATTTTGAAAAAAAAAATATTGAAAATGGGTTGTTTCCAAGTCAATTTGATGCCGGAGAACACGAAAAAACCATCCATTTCGTCGTATCTCTTCGGGAATTGGAATTTTCCGACGAAAAAGAGATTTCCTGAAGAAATAGGACAAAATGGAGGGGTTTTTCGTTTTCTCCGGTATGAAATTGACAAGGAAGCTCAATTTCAGGACAATCTGAGAGTTGAAAAATTTTGAAAAAAAAAATATTGATACAGAAGACTCCCCCCTTGTAAAAAAATCAAAATTTTTGGTCTCAGATTTACCTGAAAATGGGTTGTTTCCTAGTCAATTTGAGGCCGGAGAACACGAAAAAACCATCCATTTCGTCTTATCTCTCCGGGAATTGGAATTTTCCAACGAAAAATAGATTTCCTGAAGAAATAGGACAAAATGGAGGGGTTTTTCGTTTTCTCCGGTATAAAATTGACAAGGAAGCTCAATTTCAGGACAACTTGAGAGTTGAAAAATTTAAAAAAAAAAAATATTGATACAGAAGACTCCCCCCTTGTAAAAAAATCAAAATTTTTGCTCTCAGATTTTCCTGAAAATGGGTTGTTTCCTAGTCAATTTGATGCCGGAGAACACGAAAAAACCATCCATTTCGTCGTATCTCTTCGGGAATTGGAATTTTCCAACGAAAAAGAGATTTCCTGAAGAAATAGGACAAAATGGAGGGGTTTTTCGTTTTCTCCGGTATGAAATTGACAAGGAAGCTCAATTTCAGGACAATCTGAGAGTTGAAAAATTTTGAAAAAAAAAATATTGATACAGAAGACTCCCCCCTTGTAAAAAAATCAAAATTTTTGCTCTCAGATTTTCCTGAAAATGGGTTGTTTCCTAGTCAATTTGATGCCGGAGAACACGAAAAAACCATCCATTTCGTCGTATCTCTACGGGAATTGGAATTTTCCAACGAAAAATAGATTTCCTGAAGAAATAGGACAAAATGGAGGGGTTTGTCGTTTTCTCCGGTATGAAATTGACAAGGAAGCTCAATTTCAGGACAATCTGAGAGTTGAAAAATTTTGAAAAAAAAAATATTGATACAGAAGACTCCCCCCTTGTAAAAAAATCAAAATTTTTGGTCTCAGATTTACCTGAAAATGGGTTGTTTCCTAGTCAATTTGAGGCCGGAGAACACGAAAAAACCATCCATTTCGTCTTATCTCTCCGGGAATTGGAATTTTCCAACGAAAAATAGATTTCCTGAAGAAATAGGACAAAATGGAGGGGTTTTTCGTTTTCTCCGGTATGAAATTGACAAGGAAGCTCAATTTCAGGACAACTTGAGAGTTGAAAAATTTAAAAAAAAAAAATATTGATACAGAAGACTCCCCCCTTGTAAAAAAATCAAAATTTTTGGTCTCAGATTTTCCTGAAAATGGGTTGTTTCCTTGTCAATTTGAGGCCGGAGAACACGAAAAAACCATCCATTTCGTCGTATCTCTTCGGGAATTGGAATTTTCCGACGAAAAATAGATTTCCTGAAGAAATAGGACAAAATGGAGGGGTTTTTCGTTTTCTCCGGTATGAAATTGACAAGGCAGCTCAATTTCAGGACAATCTGAGAGTTGAAAAATTTTGAAAAAAAAAATATTGATACAGAAGACTCCCCCCTTGTAAAAAAATCAAAATTTTTGTTCTCAGATTTTCCTGAAAATGGGTTGTTTCCTAGTCAATTTGAGGCCGGAGAACACGAAAAAACCATCCATTTCGTCGTATCTCTTCGGGAATTGGAATTTTCCAACGAAAAAGAGATTTCCTGTAGAAATAGGACAAAATGGAGGGGTTTTTCGTTTTCTCCGGTATGAAATTGACAAGGAAGCTCAATTTCAGGACAATCTGAGAGTTGAAAAATTTTGAAAAAAAAAAATATTGATACAGAAGACTCCCCCCTTGTAAAAAAATCAAAATTTTTGGTCTCAGATTTTCCTGAAAATGGGTTGTTTCCAAGTCAATTTGATGCCGGAGAACACGAAAAATCCATCCATTTCGTCGTATCTCTTCGGGAATTGGAATTTTCCAACGAAAAATAGATTTCCTGAAGAAATAGGACAAAATGGAGGGGTTTTTCGTTTTCTCCGGTATGAAATTGACAAGGAAGCTCAATTTCAGGACAATCTGAGAGTTGAAAAATTTTGAAAAAAAAAATATTTATACAGAAGACTCCCCCCTTGTAAAAAAATCAAAATTTTTGGTCTCAGATTTTCCTGAAAATGGGTTGTTTCCAAGTCAATTTGATGCCGGAGAACACGAAAAAACCATCCATTTCGTCGTATCTCTTCGGGAATTGGAATTTTCCAACGAAAAATAGATTTCCTGAAGAAATAGGACAAAATGGAGGGGTTTTTCGTTTTCTCCGGTATGAAATTGACAAGGAAGCTCAATTTCAGGACAATCTGAGAGTTGAAAAATTTTGAAAAAAAAAATATTGATACAGAAGACTCCCCCTTGTAAAAAAATCAAAATTTTTGGTCTCAGATTTTCCTGAAAATGGGTTGTTTCCTAGTCAATTTGATGCCGGAGAACACGAAAAAACCATCCATTTCGTCGTATCTCTTCGGGAATTTGAATTTTCCGACGAAAAAGAGATTTCCTGAAGAAATAGGACAAAATGGAGGGGTTTTTCGTTTTCTCCGGTATGAAATAGACAAGGAAGCTCAATTTCAGGACAATCTGAGAGTTGAAAAATTTTGAAAAAAAAAATATTGAAAATGGGTTGTTTCCAAGTCAATTTGATGCCGGAGAACACGAAAAAACCATCCATTTCGTCGTATCTCTTCGGGAATTGGAATTTTCCGACGAAAAAGAGATTTCCTGAAGAAATAGGACAAAATGGAGGGGTTTTTCGTTTTCTCCGGTATAAAATTGACAAGGAAGCTCAATTTCAGGACAACTTGAGAGTTGAAAAATTTAAAAAAAAAAAATATTGATACAGAAGACTCCCCCCTTGTAAAAAAATCAAAATTTTTGGTCTCAGATTTACCTGAAAATGGGTTGTTTCCTAGTCAATTTGAGGCCGGAGAACACGAAAAAACCATCCATTTCGTCTTATCTCTCCGGGAATTGGAATTTTCCAACGAAAAATAGATTTCCTGAAGAAATAGGACAAAATGGAGGGGTTTTTCGTTTTCTCCGGTATAAAATTGACAAGGAAGCTCAATTTCAGGACAACTTGAGAGTTGAAAAATTTAAAAAAAAAAAATATTGATACAGAAGACTCCCCCCTTGTAAAAAAATCAAAATTTTTGCTCTCAGATTTTCCTGAAAATGGGTTGTTTCCTAGTCAATTTGATGCCGGAGAACACGAAAAAACCATCCATTTCGTCGTATCTCTACGGGAATTGGAATTTTCCAACGAAAAATAGATTTCCTGAAGAAATAGGACAAAATGGAGGGGTTTGTCGTTTTCTCCGGTATGAAATTGACAAGGAAGCTCAATTTCAGGACAATCTGAGAGTTGAAAAATTTTGAAAAAAAAAATATTGATACAGAAGACTCCCCCCTTGTAAAAAAATCAAAATTTTTGTTCTCAGATTTACCTGAAAATGGGTTGTTTCCTAGTCAATTTGAGGCCGGAGAACACGAAAAAACCATCCATTTCGTCTTATCTCTCCGGGAATTGGAATTTTCCAACGAAAAATAGATTTCCTGAAGAAATAGGACAAAATGGAGGGGTTTTTCGTTTTCTCCGGTATGAAATTGACAAGGAAGCTCAATTTCAGGACAATCTGAGAGTTGAAAAATTTTGAAAAAAAAAATATTGATACAGAAGACTCCCCCCTTGTAAAAAAATCAAAATTTTTGTTCTCAGATTTACCTGAAAATGGGTTGTTTCCTAGTCAATTTGAGGCCGGAGAACACGAAAAAACCATCCATTTCGTCGAATCTCTTCGGGAATTTGAATTTTCCGACGAAAAATAGATTTCCTGAAGAAATAGGACAAAAAGGAGGGGTTTTTCGTTTTCTCCGGTATGAAATTGACAAGGAAGCTCAATTTCAGGACAATCTGAGAGTTGAAAAATTTTGAAAAAAAAAATATTGAAAATGGGTTGTTTCCAAGTCAATTTGATGCCGGAGAACACGAAAAAACCATCCATTTCGTCGTATCTCTTCGGGAATTTGAATTTTCCGAC
This sequence comes from Philopedon plagiatum, assembly GCA_963971165.1. Classification (NCBI taxonomy): domain Eukaryota; kingdom Metazoa; phylum Arthropoda; class Insecta; order Coleoptera; family Curculionidae; genus Philopedon; species Philopedon plagiatum. The sequence goes on from OZ020194.1 coordinate 98,165,048, forward strand.
GAAAAATAGATTTCCTGAAGAAATAGGACAAAATGGAGGGGTTTTTCGTTTTCTCCGGTATGAAATTGACAAGGAAGCTCAATTTCAGGACAATCTGAGAGATGAAAAATTTTGAAAAAAAAAATATTTATACAGAAGACTCCCCCCTTGTAAAAAAATCAAAATTTGTGGTCTCAGATTTTCCTGAAAATGGGTTGTTTCCTAGTCAATTTGATGCCGGAGAACACGAAAAAACCATCCATTTCGTCGTATCTCTTCGGGAATTTGAATTTTCCGACGAAAAATAGATTTCCTGAAGAAATAGGACAAAATGGAGGGGTTTTTCGTTTTCTCCGGTATGAAATTGACAAGGCAGCTCAATTTCAGGACAATCTGAGAGTTGAAAAATTTTGAAAAAAAAAATATTTATGCAGAAGACTCCCCCCTTGTAAAAAAATCAAAATTTTTGGTCTCAGATTTTCCTGAAAATGGGTTGTTTCCAAGTCAATTTGATGCCGGCGAACACGAAAAAACCATCCATTTCGTCGTATCTCTTCGGGAATTGGAATTTTCCAACGAAAAATAGATTTCCTGAAGAAATAGGACAAAATGGAGGGGTTTTTCGTTTTCTCCGGTATGAAATAGACAAGGAAGCTCAATTTCAGGACAATCTGAGAGTTGAAAAATTTTGAAAAAGAAAATATTTATACAGAAGACTCCCCCCTTGTAAAAAAATCAAAATTTTTTGTCTCAGATTTTCCTGAAAATGGGTTGTTTCCTTGTCAATTTGAGGCCGGAGAACACGAAAAAACCATCCATTTCGTCGAATCTCTTCGGGAATTTGAATTTTCCGACGAAAAATAGATTTCCTGAAGAAATAGGACAAAAAGGAGGGGTTTTTCGTTTTCTCCGGTATGAAATTGACAAGGAAGCTCAATTTCAGGACAATCTGAGAGTTGAAAAATTTTGAAAAAAAAAATATTGAAAATGGGTTGTTTCCAAGTCAATTTGATGCCGGAGAACACGAAAAAACCATCCATTTCGTCGTATCTCTTCGGGAATTTGAATTTTCCGACGAAAAATAGATTTCCTGAAGAAATAGGACAAAATGGAGGGGTTTTTCGTTTTCTCCGGTATGAAATTGACAAGGCAGCTCAATTTCAGGACAATCTGAGAGTTGAAAAATTTTTAAAAAAAAATATTTATACAGAAGACTCCCCCCTTGTAAAAAAATCAAAATTTTTGGTCTCAGATTTTCCTGAAAATGGGTTGTTTCCAAGTCAATTTGATGCCGGCGAACACGAAAAAACCATCCATTTCGTCGTATCTCTTCGGGAATTGGAATTTTCCAACGAAAAATAGATTTCCTGAAGAAATAGGACAAAATGGAGGGGTTTTTCGTTTTCTCCGGTATGAAATTGACAAGGCAGCTCAATTTCAGGACAATCTGAGAGTTGAAAAATTTTGAAAAAAAAAATATTTATACAGAAGACTCCCCCCTTGTAAAAAAATCAAAATTTTTGGTCTCAGATTTTCCTGAAAATGGGTTGTTTCCAAGTCAATTTGATGCCGGCGAACACGAAAAAACCATCCATTTCGTCGTATCTCTTCGGGAATTGGAATTTTCCAACGAAAAATAGATTTCCTGAAGAAATAGGACAAAATGGAGGGGTTTTTCGTTTTCTCCGGTATGAAATTGACAAGGAAGCTCAATTTCAGGACAATCTGAGAGTTGAAAAATTTTGAAAAAAAAAATATTGATACAGAAGACTCCCCCCTTGTAAAAAAATCAAAATTTTTGGTCTCAGATTTTCCTGAAAATGGGTTGTTTCCTAGTCAATTTGATGCCGGAGAACACGAAAAAACCATCCATTTCGTCGTATCTCTTCGGGAATTTGAATTTTCCGACGAAAAAGAGATTTCCTGAAGAAATAGGACAAAATGGAGGGGTTTTTCGTTTTCTCCGGTATGAAATAGACAAGGAAGCTCAATTTCAGGACAATCTGAGAGTTGAAAAATTTTGAAAAAGAAAATATTTATACAGAAGACTCCCCCCTTGTAAAAAAATCAAAATTTTTTGTCTCAGATTTTCCTGAAAATGGGTTGTTTCCTTGTCAATTTGAGGCCGGAGAACACGAAAAAACCATCCATTTCGTCGTATCTCTTCGGGAATTGGAATTTTCCGACGAAAAATAGATTTCCTGAAGAACTAGGACAAAATGGAGGGGTTTTTCGTTTTCTCCGGTATGAAATTGACAAGGCAGCTCAATTTCAGGACAATCTGAGAGTTGAAAAATTTTGAAAAAAAAAATATTGATACAGAAGACTCCCCCCTTGTGAAAAAATCAAAATTTTTGTTCTCAGATTTTCCTGAAAATGGGTTGTTTCCTAGTCAATTTGAGGCCGGAGAACACGAAAAAACCATCCATTTCGTCTTATCTCTCCGGGAATTGGAATTTTCCAACGAAAAATAGATTTCCTGAAGAAATAGGACAAAATGGAGGGGTTTTTCGTTTTCTCCGGTATGAAATTGACAAGGAAGCTCAATTTCAGGACAATCTGAGAGTTGAAAAATTTTGAAAAAAAAAATATTTATACAGAAGACTCCCCCCTTGTAAAAAAATCAAAATTTTTGTTCTCAGATTTTCCTGAAAATGGGTTGTTTCCTAGTCAATTTGAGGCCGGAGAACACGAAAAAACCATCCATTTCGTCGTATCTCTTCGGGAATTGGAATTTTCCAACGAAAAAGAGATTTCCTGTAGAAATAGGACAAAATGGAGGGGTTTTTCGTTTTCTCCGGTATGAAATTGACAAGGAAGCTCAATTTCAGGACAATCTGAGAGTTGAAAAATTTTGAAAAAAAAAATATTGATACAGAAGACTCCCCCCTTGTAAAAAAATCAAAATTTTTGGTCTCAGATTTTCCTGAAAATGGGTTGTTTCCAAGTCAATTTGATGCCGGAGAACACGAAAAAACCATCCATTTCGTCGTCGGGAATTGGAATTTTCCAACGAAAAATAGATTTCCTGAAGAACTAGGACAAAATGGAGGGGTTTTTCGTTTTCTCCGGTATGAAATTGACAAGGCAGCTCAATTTCAGGACAATCTGAGAGTTGAAAAATTTTGAAAAAAAAAATATTGATACAGAAGACTCCCCCCTTGTAAAAAAATCAAAATTTTTGTTCTCAGATTTTCCTGAAAATGGGTTGTTTCCTAGTCAATTTGAGGCCGGAGAACACGAAAAAACCATCCATTTCGTCTTATCTCTCCGGGAATTGGAATTTTCCAACGAAAAATAGATTTCCTGAAGAAATAGGACAAAATGGAGGGGTTTTTCGTTTTCTCCGGTATGAAATTGACAAGGAAGCTCAATTTCAGGACAATCTGAGAGTTGAAAAATTTTGAAAAAAAAAATATTTATACAGAAGACTCCCCCCTTGTAAAAAAATCAAAATTTTTGTTCTCAGATTTTCCTGAAAATGGGTTGTTTCCTAGTCAATTTGAGGCCGGAGAACACGAAAAAACCATCCATTTCGTCGTATCTCTTCGGGAATTGGAATTTTCCAACGAAAAAGAGATTTCCTGTAGAAATAGGACAAAATGGAGGGGTTTTTCGTTTTCTCCGGTATGAAATTGACAAGGAAGCTCAATTTCAGGACAATCTGAGAGTTGAAAAATTTTGAAAAAAAAAATATTGATACAGAAGACTCCCCCCTTGTAAAAAAATCAAAATTTTTGGTCTCAGATTTTCCTGAAAATGGGTTGTTTCCAAGTCAATTTGATGCCGGAGAACACGAAAAAACCATCCATTTCGTCGTATCTCTTCGGGAATTGGAATTTTCCAACGAAAAATAGATTTCCTGAAGAAATAGGACAAAATGGAGGGGTTTTTCGTTTTCTCCGGTATGAAATTGACAAGGAAGCTCAATTTCAGGACAATCTGAGAGTTGAAAAATTTTGAAAAAAAAAATATTGATACAGAAGACTCCCCCCTTGTAAAAAAATCAAAATTTTTGGTCTCAGATTTTCCTGAAAATGGGTTGTTTCCTAGTCAATTTGATGCCGGAGAACACGAAAAAACCATCCATTTCGTCGTATCTCTTCGGGAATTTGAATTTTCCGACGAAAAAGAGATTTCCTGAAGAAATAGGACAAAATGGAGGGGTTTTTCGTTTTCTCCGGTATGAAATAGACAAGGAAGCTCAATTTCAGGACAATCTGAGAGTTGAAAAATTTTGAAAAAGAAAATATTTATACAGAAGACTCCCCCCTTGTAAAAAAATCAAAATTTTTTGTCTCAGATTTTCCTGAAAATGGGTTGTTTCCTTGTCAATTTGAGGCCGGAGAACACGAAAAAACCATCCATTTCGTCGTATCTCTTCGGGAATTGGAATTTTCCGACGAAAAATAGATTTCCTGAAGAACTAGGACAAAATGGAGGGGTTTTTCGTTTTCTCCGGTATGAAATTGACAAGGCAGCTCAATTTCAGGACAATCTGAGAGTTGAAAAATTTTGAAAAAAAAAATATTGATACAGAAGACTCCCCCCTTGTGAAAAAATCAAAATTTTTGTTCTCAGATTTTCCTGAAAATGGGTTGTTTCCTAGTCAATTTGAGGCCGGAGAACACGAAAAAACCATCCATTTCGTCTTATCTCTCCGGGAATTGGAATTTTCCAACGAAAAATAGATTTCCTGAAGAAATAGGACAAAATGGAGGGGTTTTTCGTTTTCTCCGGTATGAAATTGACAAGGAAGCTCAATTTCAGGACAATCTGAGAGTTGAAAAATTTTGAAAAAAAAAATATTTATACAGAAGACTCCCCCCTTGTAAAAAAATCAAAATTTTTGTTCTCAGATTTTCCTGAAAATGGGTTGTTTCCTAGTCAATTTGAGGCCGGAGAACACGAAAAAACCATCCATTTCGTCGTATCTCTTCGGGAATTGGAATTTTCCAACGAAAAAGAGATTTCCTGTAGAAATAGGACAAAATGGAGGGGTTTTTCGTTTTCTCCGGTATGAAATTGACAAGGAAGCTCAATTTCAGGACAATCTGAGAGTTGAAAAATTTTGAAAAAAAAAATATTGATACAGAAGACTCCCCCCTTGTAAAAAAATCAAAATTTTTGGTCTCAGATTTTCCTGAAAATGGGTTGTTTCCAAGTCAATTTGATGCCGGAGAACACGAAAAAACCATCCATTTCGTCGTATCTCTTCGGGAATTGGAATTTTCCAACGAAAAATAGATTTCCTGAAGAACTAGGACAAAATGGAGGGGTTTTTCGTTTTCTCCGGTATGAAATTGACAAGGCAGCTCAATTTCAGGACAATCTGAGAGTTGAAAAATTTTGAAAAAAAAAATATTGATACAGAAGACTCCCCCCTTGTAAAAAAATCAAAATTTTTGTTCTCAGATTTTCCTGAAAATGGGTTGTTTCCTAGTCAATTTGAGGCCGGAGAACACGAAAAAACCATCCATTTCGTCTTATCTCTCCGGGAATTGGAATTTTCCAACGAAAAATAGATTTCCTGAAGAAATAGGACAAAATGGAGGGGTTTTTCGTTTTCTCCGGTATGAAATTGACAAGGAAGCTCAATTTCAGGACAATCTGAGAGTTGAAAAATTTTGAAAAAAAAAATATTTATACAGAAGACTCCCCCCTTGTAAAAAAATCAAAATTTTTGTTCTCAGATTTTCCTGAAAATGGGTTGTTTCCTAGTCAATTTGAGGCCGGAGAACACGAAAAAACCATCCATTTCGTCGTATCTCTTCGGGAATTGGAATTTTCCAACGAAAAAGAGATTTCCTGTAGAAATAGGACAAAATGGAGGGGTTTTTCGTTTTCTCCGGTATGAAATTGACAAGGAAGCTCAATTTAAGGACAATCTGAGAGTTGAAAAATTTTGAAAAAAAAAATATTGATACAGAAGACTCCCCCCTTGTAAAAAAATCAAAATTTTTGGTCTCAGATTTTCCTGAAAATGGGTTGTTTCCAAGTCAATTTGATGCCGGAGAACACGAAAAATCCATCCATTTCGTCGTATCTCTTCGGGAATTGGAATTTTCCAACGAAAAATAGATTTCCTGAAGAAATAGGACAAAATGGAGGGGTTTTTCGTTTTCTCCGGTATGAAATTGACAAGGAAGCTCAATTTCAGGACAATCTGAGAGTTGAAAAATTTTGAAAAAAAAAATATTTATACAGAAGACTCCCCCCTTGTAAAAAAATCAAAATTTTTGGTCTCAGATTTTCCTGAAAATGGGTTGTTTCCAAGTCAATTTGATGCCGGAGAACACGAAAAAACCATCCATTTCGTCGTATCTCTTCGGGAATTGGAATTTTCCAACGAAAAATAGATTTCCTGAAGAAATAGGACAAAATGGAGGGGTTTTTCGTTTTCTCCGGTATGAAATTGACAAGGAAGCTCAATTTCAGGACAATCTGAGAGTTGAAAAATTTTGAAAAAAAAAATATTGATACAGAAGACTCCCCCCTTGTAAAAAAATCAAAATTTTTGGTCTCAGATTTTCCTGAAAATGGGTTGTTTCCTAGTCAATTTGATGCCGGAGAACACGAAAAAACCATCCATTTCGTCGTATCTCTTCGGGAATTTGAATTTTCCGACGAAAAAGAGATTTCCTGAAGAAATAGGACAAAATGGAGGGGTTTTTCGTTTTCTCCGGTATGAAATAGACAAGGAAGCTCAATTTCAGGACAATCTGAGAGTTGAAAAATTTTGAAAAAGAAAATATTTATACAGAAGACTCCCCCCTTGTAAAAAAATCAAAATTTTTTGTCTCAGATTTTCCTGAAAATGGGTTGTTTCCTTGTCAATTTGAGGCCGGAGAACACGAAAAAACCATCCATTTCGTCGAATCTCTTCGGGAATTTGAATTTTCCGACGAAAAATAGATTTCCTGAAGAAATAGGACAAAAAGGAGGGTTTTTTCGTTTTCTCCGGTATGAAATTGACAAGGAAGCTCAATTTCAGGACAATCTGAGAGTTGAAAAATTTTGAAAAAAAAAATATTGAAAATGGGTTGTTTCCAAGTCAATTTGATGCCGGAGAACACGAAAAAACCATCCATTTCGTCGTATCTCTTCGGGAATTTGAATTTTCCGACGAAAAATAGATTTCCTGAAGAAATAGGACAAAATGGAGGGGTTTTTCGTTTTCTCCGGTATGAAATTGACAAGGCAGCTCAATTTCAGGACAATCTGAGAGTTGAAAAATTTTGAAAAAAAAAATATTTATACAGAAGACTCCCCCCTTGTAAAAAAATCAAAATTTTTGGTCTCAGATTTTCCTGAAAATGGGTTGTTTCCAAGTCAATTTGATGCCGGCGAACACGAAAAAACCATCCATTTCGTCGTATCTCTTCGGGAATTGGAATTTTCCAACGAAAAATAGATTTCCTGAAGAAATAGGACAAAATGGAGGGGTTTTTCGTTTTCTCCGGTATGAAATTGACAAGGAAGCTCAATTTCAGGACAATCTGAGAGTTGAAAAATTTTGAAAAAAAAAATATTTATACAGAAGACTCCCCCCTTGTAAAAAAATCAAAATTTTTGGTCTCAGATTTTCCTGAAAATGGGTTGTTTCCTAGTCAATTTGATGCCGGAGAACACGAAAAAACCATCCATTTCGTCGTATCTCTTCGGGAATTTGAATTTTCCGACGAAAAAGAGATTTCCTGAAGAAATAGGACAAAATGGAGGGGTTTTTCGTTTTCTCCGGTATGAAATAGACAAGGAAGCTCAATTTCAGGACAATCTGAGAGTTGAAAAATTTTGAAAAAAAAAATATTGAAAATGGGTTGTTTCCAAGTCAATTTGATGCCGGAGAACACGAAAAAACCATCCATTTCGTCGTATCTCTTCGGGAATTTGAATTTTCCGACGAAAAATAGATTTCCTGAAGAAACAGGACAAAATGGAGGGGTTTTTCGTTTTCTCCGGTATGAAATTGACAAGGAAGCTCAATTTCAGGACAATCTGAGAGTTGAAAAATTTTGAAAAAAAAAATATTTATACAGAAGACTCCCCCCTTGTAAAAAAATCAAAATTTGTGGTCTCAGATTTTCCTGAAAATGGGTTGTTTCCTAGTCAATTTGATGCCGGAGAACACGAAAAAACCATCCATTTCGTCGTATCTCTTCGGGAATTGGAATTTTCCGACGAAAAATAGATTTCCTGAAGAAATAGGACAAAATGGAGGGGTTTTTCGTTTTCTCCGGTATGAAATTGACAAGGCAGCTCAATTTCAGGACAATCTGAGAGTTGAAAAATTTTGAAAAAAAAAATATTTATACAGAAGACTCCCCCCTTGTAAAAAAATCAAAATTTTTGGTCTCAGATTTTCCTGAAAATGGGTTGTTTCCAAGTCAATTTGATGCCGGCGAACACGAAAAAACCATCCATTTCGTCGTATCTCTTCGGGAATTGGAATTTTCCAACGAAAAATAGATTTCCTGAAGAAATAGGACAAAATGGAGGGGTTTTTCGTTTTCTCCGGTATGAAATTGACAAGGAAGCTCAATTTCAGGACAATCTGAGAGTTGAAAAATTTTGAAAAAAAAAATATTTATACAGAAGACTCCCCCCTTGTAAAAAAATCAAAATTTTTGGTCTCAGATTTTCCTGAAAATGGGTTGTTTCCTAGTCAATTTGATGCCGGAGAACACGAAAAAACCATCCATTTCGTCGTATCTCTTCGGGAATTGGAATTTTCCAACGAAAAATAGATTTCCTGAAGAAATAGGACAAAATGGAGGGGTTTTTCGTTTTCTCCGGTATGAAATTGACAAGGCAGCTCAATTTCAGGACAATCTGAGAGTTGAAAAATTTTGAAAAAAAAAATATTTATACAGAAGACCCCCTTGTAAAAAAATCAAAATTTTTGGTCTCAGATTTTCCTGAAAATGGGTTGTTTCCAAGTCAATTTGATGCCGGCGAACACGAAAAAACCATCCATTTCGTCGTATCTCTTCGGGAATTGGAATTTTCCAACGAAAAATAGATTTCCTGAAGAAATAGGACAAAATGGAGGGGTTTTTCGTTTTCTCCGGTATGAAATTGACAAGGAAGCTCAATTTCAGGACAATCTGAGAGTTGAAAAATTTTGAAAAAAAAAATATTGAAAATGGGTTGTTTCCAAGTCAATTTGATGCCGGAGAACACGAAAAAACCATCCATTTCGTCGTATCTCTTCGGGAATTGGAATTTTCCAACGAAAAATAGATTTCCTGAAGAAATAGGACAAAATGGAGGGGTTTGTCGTTTTCTCCGGTATGAAATTGACAAGGAAGCTCAATTTCAGGACAATCTGAGAGTTGAAAAATTTTGAAAAAAAAAATATTGATACAGAAGACTCCCCCCTTGTAAAAAAATCAAAATTTTTGGTCTCAGATTTTCCTGAAAATGGGTTGTTTCCTTGTCAATTTGAGGCCGGAGAACACGAAAAAACCATCCATTTCGTCGTATCTCTTCGGGAATTGGAATTTTCCGACGAAAAATAGATTTCCTGAAGAAATAGGACAAAATGGAGGGGTGTTTCGTTTTCTCCGGTATGAAATTGACAAGGAAGCTCAATTTCAGGACAATCTGAGAGTTGAAAAATTTTGAAAAAAAAAATATTGATACAGAAGACTCCCCCCTTGTAAAAAAATCAAAATTTTTGCTCTCAGATTTTCCTGAAAATGGGTTGTTTCCTAGTCAATTTGATGCCGGAGAACACGAAAAAACCATCCATTTCGTCGTATCTCTACGGGAATTGGAATTTTCCAACGAAAAATAGATTTCCTGAAGAAATAGGACAAAATGGAGGGGTTTGTCGTTTTCTCCGGTATGAAATTGACAAGGAAGCTCAATTTCAGGACAATCTGAGAGTTGAAAAATTTTGAAAAAAAAAATATTGATACAGAAGACTCCCCCCTTGTAAAAAAATCAAAATTTTTGGTCTCAGATTTACCTGAAAATGGGTTGTTTCCTAGTCAATTTGAGGCCGGAGAACACGAAAAAACCATCCATTTCGTCTTATCTCTCCGGGAATTGGAATTTTCCAACGAAAAATAGATTTCCTGAAGAAATAGGACAAAATGGAGGGGTTTTTCGTTTTCTCCGGTATGAAATTGACAAGGAAGCTCAATTTCAGGACAACTTGAGAGTTGAAAAATTTAAAAAAAAAAAATATTGATACAGAAGACTCCCCCCTTGTAAAAAAATCAAAATTTTTGGTCTCAGATTTTCCTGAAAATGGGTTGTTTCCTTGTCAATTTGAGGCCGGAGAACACGAAAAAACCATCCATTTCGTCGTATCTCTTCGGGAATTGGAATTTTCCGACGAAAAATAGATTTCCTGAAGAAATAGGACAAAATGGAGGGGTTTTTCGTTTTCTCCGGTATGAAATTGACAAGGCAGCTCAATTTCAGGACAATCTGAGAGTTGAAAAATTTTGAAAAAAAAAATATTGATACAGAAGACTCCCCCCTTGTAAAAAAATCAAAATTTTTGTTCTCAGATTTTCCTGAAAATGGGTTGTTTCCTAGTCAATTTGAGGCCGGAGAACACGAAAAAACCATCCATTTCGTCGTATCTCTTCGGGAATTGGAATTTTCCAACGAAAAAGAGATTTCCTGTAGAAATAGGACAAAATGGAGGGGTTTTTCGTTTTCTCCGGTATGAAATTGACAAGGAAGCTCAATTTCAGGACAATCTGAGAGTTGAAAAATTTTGAAAAAAAAAATATTGATACAGAAGACTCCCCCCTTGTAAAAAAATCAAAATTTTTGGTCTCAGATTTTCCTGAAAATGGGTTGTTTCCAAGTCAATTTGATGCCGGAGAACACGAAAAATCCATCCATTTCGTCGTATCTCTTCGGGAATTGGAATTTTCCAACGAAAAATAGATTTCCTGAAGAAATAGGACAAAATGGAGGGGTTTTTCGTTTTCTCCGGTATGAAATTGACAAGGAAGCTCAATTTCAGGACAATCTGAGAGTTGAAAAATTTTGAAAAAAAAAATATTTATACAGAAGACTCCCCCCTTGTAAAAAAATCAAAATTTTTGGTCTCAGATTTTCCTGAAAATGGGTTGTTTCCAAGTCAATTTGATGCCGGAGAACACGAAAAAACCATCCATTTCGTCGTATCTCTTCGGGAATTGGAATTTTCCAACGAAAAATAGATTTCCTGAAGAAATAGGACAAAATGGAGGGGTTTTTCGTTTTCTCCGGTATGAAATTGACAAGGAAGCTCAATTTCAGGACAATCTGAGAGTTGAAAAATTTTGAAAAAAAAAATATTGATACAGAAGACTCCCCCTTGTAAAAAAATCAAAATTTTTGGTCTCAGATTTTCCTGAAAATGGGTTGTTTCCTAGTCAATTTGATGCCGGAGAACACGAAAAAACCATCCATTTCGTCGTATCTCTTCGGGAATTTGAATTTTCCGACGAAAAAGAGATTTCCTGAAGAAATAGGACAAAATGGAGGGGTTTTTCGTTTTCTCCGGTATGAAATAGACAAGGAAGCTCAATTTCAGGACAATCTGAGAGTTGAAAAATTTTGAAAAAAAAAATATTGAAAATGGGTTGTTTCCAAGTCAATTTGATGCCGGAGAACACGAAAAAACCATCCATTTCGTCGTATCTCTTCGGGAATTGGAATTTTCCGACGAAAAAGAGATTTCCTGAAGAAATAGGACAAAATGGAGGGGTTTTTCGTTTTCTCCGGTATGAAATTGACAAGGAAGCTCAATTTCAGGACAATCTGAGAGTTGAAAAATTTTGAAAAAAAAAATATTGATACAGAAGACTCCCCCCTTGTAAAAAAATCAAAATTTTTGGTCTCAGATTTACCTGAAAATGGGTTGTTTCCTAGTCAATTTGAGGCCGGAGAACACGAAAAAACCATCCATTTCGTCTTATCTCTCCGGGAATTGGAATTTTCCAACGAAAAATAGATTTCCTGAAGAAATAGGACAAAATGGAGGGGTTTTTCGTTTTCTCCGGTATAAAATTGACAAGGAAGCTCAATTTCAGGACAACTTGAGAGTTGAAAAATTTAAAAAAAAAAAATATTGATACAGAAGACTCCCCCCTTGTAAAAAAATCAAAATTTTTGCTCTCAGATTTTCCTGAAAATGGGTTGTTTCCTAGTCAATTTGATGCCGGAGAACACGAAAAAACCATCCATTTCGTCGTATCTCTTCGGGAATTGGAATTTTCCAACGAAAAAGAGATTTCCTGAAGAAATAGGACAAAATGGAGGGGTTTTTCGTTTTCTCCGGTATGAAATTGACAAGGAAGCTCAATTTCAGGACAATCTGAGAGTTGAAAAATTTTGAAAAAAAAAATATTGATACAGAAGACTCCCCCCTTGTAAAAAAATCAAAATTTTTGCTCTCAGATTTTCCTGAAAATGGGTTGTTTCCTAGTCAATTTGATGCCGGAGAACACGAAAAAACCATCCATTTCGTCGTATCTCTACGGGAATTGGAATTTTCCAACGAAAAATAGATTTCCTGAAGAAATAGGACAAAATGGAGGGGTTTGTCGTTTTCTCCGGTATGAAATTGACAAGGAAGCTCAATTTCAGGACAATCTGAGAGTTGAAAAATTTTGAAAAAAAAAATATTGATACAGAAGACTCCCCCCTTGTAAAAAAATCAAAATTTTTGGTCTCAGATTTACCTGAAAATGGGTTGTTTCCTAGTCAATTTGAGGCCGGAGAACACGAAAAAACCATCCATTTCGTCTTATCTCTCCGGGAATTGGAATTTTCCAACGAAAAATAGATTTCCTGAAGAAATAGGACAAAATGGAGGGGTTTTTCGTTTTCTCCGGTATGAAATTGACAAGGAAGCTCAATTTCAGGACAACTTGAGAGTTGAAAAATTTAAAAAAAAAAAATATTGATACAGAAGACTCCCCCCTTGTAAAAAAATCAAAATTTTTGGTCTCAGATTTTCCTGAAAATGGGTTGTTTCCTTGTCAATTTGAGGCCGGAGAACACGAAAAAACCATCCATTTCGTCGTATCTCTTCGGGAATTGGAATTTTCCGACGAAAAATAGATTTCCTGAAGAAATAGGACAAAATGGAGGGGTTTTTCGTTTTCTCCGGTATGAAATTGACAAGGCAGCTCAATTTCAGGACAATCTGAGAGTTGAAAAATTTTGAAAAAAAAAATATTGATACAGAAGACTCCCCCCTTGTAAAAAAATCAAAATTTTTGTTCTCAGATTTTCCTGAAAATGGGTTGTTTCCTAGTCAATTTGAGGCCGGAGAACACGAAAAAACCATCCATTTCGTCGTATCTCTTCGGGAATTGGAATTTTCCAACGAAAAAGAGATTTCCTGTAGAAATAGGACAAAATGGAGGGGTTTTTCGTTTTCTCCGGTATGAAATTGACAAGGAAGCTCAATTTCAGGACAATCTGAGAGTTGAAAAATTTTGAAAAAAAAAATATTGATACAGAAGACTCCCCCCTTGTAAAAAAATCAAAATTTTTGGTCTCAGATTTTCCTGAAAATGGGTTGTTTCCAAGTCAATTTGATGCCGGAGAACACGAAAAAACCATCCATTTCGTCGTATCTCTTCGGGAATTGGAATTTTCCAACGAAAAATAGATTTCCTGAAGAAATAGGACAAAATGGAGGGGTTTTTCGTTTTCTCCGGTATGAAATTGACAAGGAAGCTCAATTTCAGGACAATCTGAGAGTTGAAAAATTTTGAAAAAAAAAATATTGATACAGAAGACTCCCCCTTGTAAAAAAATCAAAATTTTTGGTCTCAGATTTTCCTGAAAATGGGTTGTTTCCTAGTCAATTTGATGCCGGAGAACACGAAAAAACCATCCATTTCGTCGTATCTCTTCGGGAATTTGAATTTTCCGACGAAAAAGAGATTTCCTGAAGAAATAGGACAAAATGGAGGGGTTTTTCGTTTTCTCCGGTATGAAATAGACAAGGAAGCTCAATTTCAGGACAATCTGAGAGTTGAAAAATTTTGAAAAAAAAAATATTGAAAATGGGTTGTTTCCAAGTCAATTTGATGCCGGAGAACACGAAAAAACCATCCATTTCGTCGTATCTCTTCGGGAATTGGAATTTTCCGACGAAAAAGAGATTTCCTGAAGAAATAGGACAAAATGGAGGGGTTTTTCGTTTTCTCCGGTATGAAATTGACAAGGAAGCTCAATTTCAGGACAATCTGAGAGTTGAAAAATTTTGAAAAAAAAAATATTGATACAGAAGACTCCCCCCTTGTAAAAAAATCAAAATTTTTGGTCTCAGATTTACCTGAAAATGGGTTGTTTCCTAGTCAATTTGAGGCCGGAGAACACGAAAAAACCATCCATTTCGTCTTATCTCTCCGGGAATTGGAATTTTCCAACGAAAAATAGATTTCCTGAAGAAATAGGACAAAATGGAGGGGTTTTTCGTTTTCTCCGGTATAAAATTGACAAGGAAGCTCAATTTCAGGACAACTTGAGAGTTGAAAAATTTAAAAAAAAAAAATATTGATACAGAAGACTCCCCCCTTGTAAAAAAATCAAAATTTTTGCTCTCAGATTTTCCTGAAAATGGGTTGTTTCCTAGTCAATTTGATGCCGGAGAACACGAAAAAACCATCCATTTCGTCGTATCTCTACGGGAATTGGAATTTTCCAACGAAAAATAGATTTCCTGAAGAAATAGGACAAAATGGAGGGGTTTGTCGTTTTCTCCGGTATGAAATTGACAAGGAAGCTCAATTTCAGGACAATCTGAGAGTTGAAAAATTTTGAAAAAAAAAATATTGATACAGAAGACTCCCCCCTTGTAAAAAAATCAAAATTTTTGTTCTCAGATTTACCTGAAAATGGGTTGTTTCCTAGTCAATTTGAGGCCGGAGAACACGAAAAAACCATCCATTTCGTCTTATCTCTCCGGGAATTGGAATTTTCCAACGAAAAATAGATTTCCTGAAGAAATAGGACAAAATGGAGGGGTTTTTCGTTTTCTCCGGTATGAAATTGACAAGGAAGCTCAATTTCAGGACAATCTGAGAGTTGAAAAATTTTGAAAAAAAAAATATTGATACAGAAGACTCCCCCCTTGTAAAAAAATCAAAATTTTTGTTCTCAGATTTACCTGAAAATGGGTTGTTTCCTAGTCAATTTGAGGCCGGAGAACACGAAAAAACCATCCATTTCGTCGAATCTCTTCGGGAATTTGAATTTTCCGACGAAAAATAGATTTCCTGAAGAAATAGGACAAAAAGGAGGGGTTTTTCGTTTTCTCCGGTATGAAATTGACAAGGAAGCTCAATTTCAGGACAATCTGAGAGTTGAAAAATTTTGAAAAAAAAAATATTGAAAATGGGTTGTTTCCAAGTCAATTTGATGCCGGAGAACACGAAAAAACCATCCATTTCGTCGTATCTCTTCGGGAATTTGAATTTTCCGACGAAAAATAGATTTTCTGAAGAAATAGGACAAAATGGAGGGGTTTTTCGTTTTCTCCGGTATGAAATTGACAAGGAAGCTCAATTTCAGGACAATCTGAGAGATGAAAAATTTTGAAAAAAAAAATATTTATACAGAAGACTCCCCCCTTGTAAAAAAATCAAAATTTGTGGTCTCAGATTTTCCTGAAAATGGGTTGTTTCCTAGTCAATTTGATGCCGGAGAACACGAAAAAACCATCCATTTCGTCGTATCTCTTCGGGAATTTGAATTTTCCGACGAAAAATAGATTTCCTGAAGAAATAGGACAAAATGGAGGGGTTTTTCGTTTTCTCCGGTATGAAATTGACAAGGCAGCTCAATTTCAGGACAATCTGAGAGTTGAAAAATTTTGAAAAAAAAAATATTTATACAGAAGACTCCCCCCTTGTAAAAAAATCAAAATTTTTGGTCTCAGATTTTCCTGAAAATGGGTTGTTTCCAAGTCAATTTGATGCCGGCGAACACGAAAAAACCATCCATTTCGTCGTATCTCTTCGGGAATTGGAATTTTCCAACGAAAAATAGATTTCCTGAAGAAATAGGACAAAATGGAGGGGTTTTTCGTTTTCTCCGGTATGAAATAGACAAGGAAGCTCAATTTCAGGACAATCTGAGAGTTGAAAAATTTTGAAAAAGAAAATATTTATACAGAAGACTCCCCCCTTGTAAAAAAATCAAAATTTTTTGTCTCAGATTTTCCTGAAAATGGGTTGTTTCCTTGTCAATTTGAGGCCGGAGAACACGAAAAAACCATCCATTTCGTCGAATCTCTTCGGGAATTTGAATTTTCCGACGAAAAATAGATTTCCTGAAGAAATAGGACAAAAAGGAGGGGTTTTTCGTTTTCTCCGGTATGAAATTGACAAGGAAGCTCAATTTCAGGACAATCTGAGAGTTGAAAAATTTTGAAAAAAAAAATATTGAAAATGGGTTGTTTCCAAGTCAATTTGATGCCGGAGAACACGAAAAAACCATCCATTTCGTCGTATCTCTTCGGGAATTTGAATTTTCCGACGAAAAATAGATTTCCTGAAGAAATAGGACAAAATGGAGGGGTTTTTCGTTTTCTCCGGTATGAAATTGACAAGGCAGCTCAATTTCAGGACAATCTGAGAGTTGAAAAATTTTTAAAAAAAAAATATTTATACAGAAGACTCCCCCCTTGTAAAAAAATCAAAATTTTTGGTCTCAGATTTTCCTGAAAATGGGTTGTTTCCAAGTCAATTTGATGCCGGCGAACACGAAAAAACCATCCATTTCGTCGTATCTCTTCGGGAATTGGAATTTTCCAACGAAAAATAGATTTCCTGAAGAAATAGGACAAAATGGAGGGGTTTTTCGTTTTCTCCGGTATGAAATTGACAAGGCAGCTCAATTTCAGGACAATCTGAGAGTTGAAAAATTTTGAAAAAAAAAATATTTATACAGAAGACTCCCCCCTTGTAAAAAAATCAAAATTTTTGGTCTCAGATTTTCCTGAAAATGGGTTGTTTCCAAGTCAATTTGATGCCGGCGAACACGAAAAAACCATCCATTTCGTCGTATCTCTTCGGGAATTGGAATTTTCCAACGAAAAATAGATTTCCTGAAGAAATAGGACAAAATGGAGGGGTTTTTCGTTTTCTCCGGTATGAAATTGACAAGGAAGCTCAATTTCAGGACAATCTGAGAGTTGAAAAATTTTGAAAAAAAAAATATTTATACAGAAGACTCCCCCCTTGTAAAAAAATCAAAATTTTTGGTCTCAGATTTTCCAGAAAATGGGTTGTTTCCTAGTCAATTTGATGCCGGAGAACACGAAAAAACCATCCATTTCGTCGTATCTCTTCGGGAATTTGAATTTTCCGACGAAAAAGAGATTTCCTGAAGAAATAGGACAAAATGGAGGGGTTTTTCGTTTTCTCCGGTATGAAATAGACAAGGAAGCTCAATTTCAGGACAATCTGAGAGTTGAAAAATTTTGAAAAAAAAAAATATTGAAAATGGGTTGTTTCCAAGTCAATTTGATGCCGGAGAACACGAAAAAACCATCCATTTCGTCGTATCTCTTCGGGAATTTGAATTTTCCGACGAAAAATAGATTTCCTGAAGAAACAGGACAAAATGGAGGGGTTTTTCGTTTTCTCCGGTATGAAATTGACAAGGAAGCTCAATTTCAGGACAATCTGAGAGTTGAAAAATTTTGAAAAAAAAAATATTTATACAGAAGACTCCCCCATTGTAAAAAAATCAAAATTTGTGGTCTCAGATTTTCCTGAAAATGGGTTGTTTCCTAGTCAATTTGATGCCGGAGAACACGAAAAAACCATCCATTTCGTCGTATCTCTTCGGGAATTTGAATTTTCCGACGAAAAATAGATTTCCTGAAGAAATAGGACAAAATGGAGGGGTTTTTCGTTTTCTCCGGTATGAAATTGACAAGGCAGCTCAATTTCAGGACAATCTGAGAGTTGAAAAATTTTGAAAAAAAAAATATTTATACAGAAGACTCCCCCCTTGTAAAAAAATCAAAATTTTTGGTCTCAGATTTTCCTGAAAATGGGTTGTTTCCAAGTCAATTTGATGCCGGCGAACACGAAAAAACCATCCATTTCGTCGTATCTCTTCGGGAATTGGAATTTTCCAACGAAAAATAGATTTCCTGAAGAAATAGGACAAAATGGAGGGGTTTTTCGTTTTCTCCGGTATGAAATTGACAAGGAAGCTCAATTTCAGGACAATCTGAGAGTTGAAAAATTTTGAAAAAAAAAATATTTATACAGAAGACTCCCCCCTTGTAAAAAAATCAAAATTTTTGGTCTCAGATTTTCCTGAAAATGGGTTGTTTCCTAGTCAATTTGATGCCGGAGAACACGAAAAAACCATCCATTTCGTCTTATCTCTTCGGGAATTGGAATTTTCCAACGAAAAATAGATTTCCTGAAGAAATAGGACAAAATGGAGGGGTTTTTCGTTTTCTCCGGTATGAAATTGACAAGGCAGCTCAATTTCAGGACAATCTGAGAGTTGAAAAATTTTGAAAAAAAAAATATTTATACAGAAGACTCCCCCCTTGTAAAAAAATCAAAATTTTTGGTCTCAGATTTTCCTGAAAATGGGTTGTTTCCAAGTCAATTTGATGCCGGCGAACACGAAAAAACCATCCATTTCGTCGTATCTCTTCGGGAATTGGAATTTTCCAACGAAAAATAGATTTCCTGAAGAAATAGGACAAAATGGAGGGGTTTTTCGTTTTCTCCGGTATGAAATTGACAAGGAAGCTCAATTTCAGGACAATCTGAGAGTTGAAAAATTTTGAAAAAAAAAATATTTATACAGAAGACTCCCCCCTTGTAAAAAAATCAAAATTTTTGTTCTCAGATTTTCCTGTAAATGCGTTGTTTCCTAGGCAATTTGAGGCCGGAGAACACGAAAAAACCATCCATTTCGTCGTATCTCTTCGGGAATTGGAATTTTCCAACGAAAAATAGATTTTCTGAAGAAATAGGACAAAATGGAGGGGTTTTTCGTTTTCTCCGGTATGAAATTGACAAGGAAGCTCAATTTCAGGACAACCTGAGAGTTGAAAAATTTTGAAAAAAAAAATATTGATACAGAAGACTCCCCCCTTGTAAAAAAATTAAAATTTTTGGTCTCAGATTTTCCTGTAAATGCGTTGTTTCCTAGTCAATTTGATGCCGGAGAACACGAAAAAACCATCCATTTCGTCGTATCTCTACGGGAATTGGAATTTTCCAACGAAAAATAGATTTCCTGAAGAAATAGGACAAAATGGAGGGGTTTTTCGTTTTCTCCGGTATGAAATTGACAAGGAAGCTCAATTTCAGGACAATCTGAGAGTTGAAAAATTTTGAAAAAAAAAATATTGATACAGAAGACTCCCCCCTTGTAAAAAAATCAAAATTTTTGGTCTCAGATTTTCCTGTAAATGGGTTGTTTCCTAGTCAATTTGATGCCGGAGAACACGAAAAAACCATCCATTTCGTCGTATCTCTTCGGGAATTTGAATTTTCCGACGAAAAATAGATTTCCCGAAGAAATAGGACAAAATGGAGGGGTTTTTCGTTTTCTCCGGTATGAAATTGACAAGGCAGCTCAATTTCAGGACAATCTGAGAGTTGAAAAATTTTGAAAAAAAAAATATTTATACAGAAGACTCCCCCCTTGTAAAAAAATCAAAATTTTTGGTCTCAGATTTTCCTGAAAATGGGTTGTTTCCAAGTCAATTTGATGCCGGCGAACACGAAAAAACCATCCATTTCGTCGTATCTCTTCGGGAATTGGAATTTTCCAACGAAAAATTGATTTCCTGAAGAAATAGGACAAAATGGAGGGGTTTTTCGTTTTCTCCTGTATGAAATTGACAAGGAAGCTCAATTTCAGGACAATCTGAGAGTTGAAAAATTTTGAAAAAAAAAATATTTATACAGAAGACTCCCCCCTTGTAAAAAAATCAAAATTTTTGGTCTCAGATTTTCCTGAAAATGGGTTGTTTCCTAGTCAATTTGATGCCGGAGAACACGAAAAAACCATCCATTTCGTCGTATCTCTTCGGGAATTTGAATTTTCCGACGAAAAAGAGATTTCCTGAAGAAATAGGACAAAATGGAGGGGTTTTTCGTTTTCTCCGGTATGAAATAGACAAGGAAGCTCAATTTCAGGACAATCTGAGAGTTGAAAAATTTTGAAAAAAAAAATATTTATACAGAAGACTCCCCCCTTGTAAAAAAATCAAAATTTTTGGTCTCAGATTTTCCTGAAAATGGGTTGTTTCCTTGTCAATTTGAGGCCGGAGAACACGTAAAAACCATCCATTTCGTCGAATCTCTTCGGGAATTTGAATTTTCCGACGAAAAATAGATTTCCTGAAGAAATAGGACAAAAAGGAGGGGTTTTTCGTTTTCTCCGGTATGAAATTGACAAGGAAGCTCAATTTCAGGACAATCTGAGAGTTGAAAAATTTTGAAAAAAAAAATATTGAAAATGGGTTGTTTCCAAGTCAATTTGATGCCGGAGAACACGAAAAAACCATCCATTTCGTCGTATCTCTTCGGGAATTTGAATTTTCCGACGAAAAATAGATTTCCTGAAGAAATAGGACAAAATGGAGGGGTTTTTAGTTTTCTCCGGTATGAAATTGACAAGGAAGCTCAATTTCAGGACAATCTGAGAGTTGAAAAATTTTGAAAAAAAAAATATTTATACAGAAGACTCCCCCCTTGTAAAAAAATCAAAATTTGTGGTCTCAGATTTTCCTGAAATTGGGTTGTTTCCTAGTCAATTTGATGCCGGAGAACACGAAAAAACCATCCATTTCGTCGTATCTCTTCGGGAATTTGAATTTTCCGACGAAAAATAGATTTCCTGAAGAAATAGGACAAAATGGAGGGGTTTTTCGTTTTCTCCGGTATGAAATTGACAAGGCAGCTCAATTTCAGGACAATCTGAGAGTTGAAAAATTTTGAAAAAAAAAATATTTATACAGAAGACTCCCCCCTTGTGAAAAAATCAAAATTTTTGGTCTCAGATTTTCCTGAAAATGGGTTGTTTCCAAGTCAATTTGATGCCGGCGAACACGAAAAAACCATCCATTTCGTCGTATCTCTTCGGGAATTGGAATTTTCCAACGAAAAATAGATTTCCTGAAGAAATAGGACAAAATGGAGGGGTTTTTCGTTTTCTCCGGTATGAAATTGACAAGGAAGCTCAATTTCAGGACAATCTGAGAGTTGAAAAATTTTGAAAAAAAAAATATTTATACAGAAGTCTCCCCCCTTGTAAAAAAATCAAAATTTGTGGTCTCAGATTTTCCTGAAAATGGGTTGTTTCCTAGTCAATTTGATGCCGGAGAACACGAAAAAACCATCCATTTCGTCGTATCTCTTCGGGAATTTGAATTTTCCAACGAAAAATAGATTTCCTGAAGAAATAGGACAAAATGGAGGGGTTTTTCGTTTTCTCCGGTATGAAATTGACAAAGAAGCTCAATTTCAGGACAATCTGAGAGTTGAAAAATTTTGAAAAAAAAAATATTGATACAGAAGACTCCCCCCTTGTAAAAAAATCAAAATTTTTGGTCTCAGATTTTCCTGAAAATGGGTTGTTTCCAAGTCAATTTGATGCCGGAGAACACGAGAAAACCATCCATTTCGTCGTATCTCTTCGGGAATTTGAATTTTCCGACGAAAAATAGAGTTCCTGAAAAAAAGGTTAAAATGGAGGGGTTTTTCGTTTTCTCCGGTATGAAATTGACAAGGAAGCTCAATTTCAGGACAATCTGAGAGTTGAAAAATTTTGAAAAAAAAAAATATTTATACAGAAGACTCCCCCCTTGTAAAAAAATCAAAATTTTTGGTCTCAGATTTTCCTGAAAATGGGTTGTTTCCTAGTCAATTTGATGCCGGAGAACACGAAAAAACCATCCATTTCGTCGTATCTCTTCGGGAATTTGAATTTTCCGACGAAAAAGAGATTTCCTGAAGAAATAGGACAAAATGGAGGGGTTTTTCGTTTTCTCCGGTATGAAATTGACAAGGAAGCTCAATTTCAGGACAATCTGACAGTTGAAAAATTTTGAAAAAAAAATTTTTATACAGAAGACTCCCCCCTTGTAAAAAAATCAAAATTTTTGGTCTCAGATTTTCCTGAAAATGGGTTGTTTCCTAGTCAATTTGATGCCGGAGAACACGAAAAACCATCCATTTCGTCGTATCTCTTCGGGAATTGGAATTTTCCAACGAAAAATAGATTTCCTGAAGAAATAGGACAAAATGGAGGGGTTTTTCGTTTTCTCCGGTATGAAATTGACAAGGAAGCTCAATTTCAGGACAATCTGAGAGTTGAAAAATTTTGAAAAAAAAAATGTTGATACAGAAGACTCCCCCCTTGTTAAAAAATCAAAATTTTTGGTCTCAGATTTTCCTGAAAATGGGTTGTTTCCTAGTCAATTTGAGGCCGGAGAACACGAAAAAACCATCCATTTCGTCGTATCTCTCCGGGAATTGGAAATTTCCAACGAAAAATAGATTTCCTGAAGAAATAGGACAAAATGGAGGGGTTTTTCGTTTTCTCCGGTATGAAATTGACAAGGAAGCTCAATTTCAGGACAATCTGAGAGTTGAAAAATTTTGAAAAAAAAAATGTTGATACAGAAGACTCCCCCCTTGTAAAAAAATCAAAATTTTTGGTCTCAGATTTTCCTGTAAATGCGTTGTTTCCTAGTCAATTTGATGCCGGAGAACACGAAAAAAACCATCCATTTCGTCGTATCTCTACGGGAATTGGAATTTTCCAACGAAAAATAGATTTCCTGAAGAAATAGGACAAAATGGAGGGGTTTTTCGTTTTCTCCGGTATGAAATTGACAAGGCAGCTCAATTTCAGGACAATCTGAGAGTTGAAAAATTTTGAAAAAAAAAATATTTATACAGAAGACTCCCCCCTTGTAAAAAAATCAAAATTTTTGGTCTCAGATTTTCCTGAAAATGGGTTGTTTCCAAGTCAATTTGATGCCGGCGAACACGAAAAAACCATCCATTTCGTCGTATCTCTTCGGGAATTGGAATTTTCCAACGAAAAATAGATTTCCTGAAGAAATAGGACAAAATGGAGGGGTTTTTCGTTTTCTCCGGTATGAAATTGACAAGGCAGCTCAATTTCAGGACAATCTGAGAGTTGAAAAATTTTGAAAAAAAAAATATTTATACAGAAGACTCCCCCCTTGTAAAAAAATCAAAATTTTTGGTCTCAGATTTTCCTGAAAATGGGTTGTTTCCAAGTCAATTTGATGCCGGCGAACACGAAAAAACCATCCATTTCGTCGTATCTCTTCGGGAATTGGAATTTTCCAACGAAAAATAGATTTCCTGAAGAAATAGGACAAAATGGAGGGGTTTTTCGTTTTCTCCGGTATGAAATTGACAAGGAAGCTCAATTTCAGGACAATCTGAGAGTTGAAAAATTTTGAAAAAAAAAATATTTATACAGAAGCCCCCCTTGTAAAAAAATCAAAATTTTTGGTCTCAGATTTTCCTGAAAATGGGTTGTTTCCTAGTCAATTTGATGCCGGAGAACACGAAAAAACCATCCATTTCGTCGTATCTCTTCGGGAATTGGAATTTTCCAACGAAAAATAGATTTCCTGAAGAAATAGGACAAAATGGAGGGGTTTTTCGTTTTCTCCGGTATGAAATTGACAAGGCAGCTCAATTTCAGGACAATCTGAGAGTTGAAAAATTTTGAAAAAAAAAATATTTATACAGAAGACTCCCCCCTTGTAAAAAAATCAAAATTTTTGGTCTCAGATTTTCCTGAAAATGGGTTGTTTCCAAGTCAATTTGATGCCGGCGAACACGAAAAAACCATCCATTTCGTCGTATCTCTTCGGGAATTGGAATTTTCCAACGAAAAATAGATTTCCTGAAGAAATAGGACAAAATGGAGGGGTTTTTCGTTTTCTCCGGTATGAAATTGACAAGGAAGCTCAATTTCAGGACAATCTGAGAGTTGAAAAATTTTGAAAAAAAAAATATTTATACAGAAGACTCCCCCCTTGTAAAAAAATCAAAATTTTTGGTCTCAGATTTTCCTGAAAATGGGTTGCTTCCTAGTCAATTTGATGCCGGAGAACACGAAAAAACCATCCATTTCGTCGTATCTCTTCGGGAATTTGAATTTTCCGACGAAAAAGAGATTTCCTGAAGAAATAGGACAAAATGGAGGGGTTTTTCGTTTTCTCCGGTATGAAATAGACAAGGAAGCTCAATTTCAGGTCAATCTGAGAGTTGAAAAATTTTGAAAAAAAAAATATTTATACAGAAGACTCCCCCCTTGTAAAAAAATCAAAATTTTTGGTCTCAGATTTTCCTGAAAATGGGTTGTTTCCTTGTCAATTTGAGGCCGGAGAACACGAAAAAACCATCCATTTCGTCGAATCTCTTCGGGAATTTGAATTTTCCGACGAAAAATAGATTTCCTGAAGAAATAGGACAAAAAGGAGGGGTTTTTCGTTTTCTCCGGTATGAAATTGACAAGGAAGCTCAATTTCAGGACAATCTGAGAGTTGAAAAATTTTGAAAAAAAAAATATTGAAAATGGGTTGTTTCCAAGTCAATTTGATGCCGGAGAACACGAAAAAACCATCCATTTCGTCGTATCTCTTCGGGAATTTGAATTTTCCGACGAAAAATAGATTTCCTGAAGAAATAGGACAAAATGGAGGGGTTATTAGTTTTCTCCGGTATGAAATTGACAAGGAAGCTCAATTTCAGGACAATCTGAGAGTTGAAAAATTTTGAAAAAAAAAATATTGATACAGAAGACTCCCCCCTTGTAAAAAAATCAAAATTTTTGGTCTCAGATTTACCTGAAAATGGGTTGTTTCCTAGTCAATTTGAGGCCGGAGAACACGAAAAAACCATCCATTTCGTCTTATCTCTCCGGGAATTGGAATTTTCCAACGAAAAATAGATTTCCTGAAGAAATAGGACAAAATGGAGGGGTTTTTCGTTTTCTCCGGTATGAAATTGACAAGGAAGCTCAATTTCAGGACAACTTGAGAGTTGAAAAATTTAAAAAAAAAAAATATTGATACAGAAGACTCCCCCCTTGTAAAAAAATCAAAATTTTTGGTCTCAGATTTTCCTGAAAATGGGTTGTTTCCTTGTCAATTTGAGGCCGGAGAACACGAAAAAACCATCCATTTCGTCGTATCTCTTCGGGAATTGGAATTTTCCGACGAAAAATAGATTTCCTGAAGAAATAGGACAAAATGGAGGGGTTTTTCGTTTTCTCCGGTATGAAATTGACAAGGCATTTCAGGACAATCTGAGAGTTGAAAAATTTTGAAAAAAAAAATATTGATACAGAAGACTCCCCCCTTGTAAAAAAATCAAAATTTTTGTTCTCAGATTTTCCTGAAAATGGGTTGTTTTCTAGTCAATTTGAGGCCGGAGAACACGAAAAAACCATCCATTTCGTCGTATCTCTTCGGGAATTGGAATTTTCCAACGAAAAAGAGATTTCCTGTAGAAATAGGACAAAATGGAGGGGTTTTTCGTTTTCTCCGGTATGAAATTGACAAGGAAGCTCAATTTCAGGACAATCTGAGAGTTGAAAAATTTTGAAAAAAAAAATATTGATACAGAAGACTCCCCCCTTGTAAAAAAATCAAAATTTTTGGTCTCAGATTTTCCTGAAAATGGGTTGTTTCCAAGTCAATTTGATGCCGGAGAACACGAAAAATCCATCCATTTCGTCGTATCTCTTCGGGAATTGGAATTTTCCAACGAAAAATAGATTTCCTGAAGAAATAGGACAAAATGGAGGGGTTTTTCGTTTTCTCCGGTATGAAATTAACAAGGAAGCTCAATTTCAGGACAATCTGAGAGTTGAAAAATTTTGAAAAAAAAAATATTTATACAGAAGACTCCCCCCTTGTAAAAAAATCAAAATTTTTGGTCTCAGATTTTCCTGAAAATGGGTTGTTTCCAAGTCAATTTGATGCCGGAGAACACGAAAAAACCATCCATTTCGTCGTATCTCTTCGGGAATTGGAATTTTCCAACGAAAAATAGATTTCCTGAAGAAATAGGACAAAATGGAGGGGTTTTTCGTTTTCTCCGGTATGAAATTGACAAGGAAGCTCAATTTCAGGACAATCTGAGAGTTGAAAAATTTTGAAAAAAAAAATATTGATACAGAAGACTCCCCCCTTGTAAAAAAATCAAAATTTTTGGTCTCAGATTTTCCTGAAAATTGGTTGTTTCCTAGTCAATTTGATGCCGGAGAACACGAAAAAACCATCCATTTCGTCGTATCTCTTCGGGAATTTGAATTTTCCGACGAAAAAGAGATTTCCTGAAGAAATAGGACAAAATGGAGGGGTTTTTCGTTTTCTCCGGTATGAAATAGACAAGGAAGCTCAATTTCAGGACAATCTGAGAGTTGAAAAATTTTGAAAAAAAAAATATTTATTCAGAAGACTCCCCCCTTGTAAAAAAATCAAAATTTTTGGTCTCAGATTTTCCTGAAAATGGGTTGTTTCCTAGTCAATTTGATGCCGGAGAACACGAAAAAGCCATCCATTTCGTCGTATCTCTTCGGGAATTGGAATTTTCCAACGAAAAATAGATTTCCTGAAGAAATAGGACAAAATGGAGGGGTTTTTCGTTTTCTCCGGTATGAAATTGACAAGGAAGCTCAATTTCAGGACAATCTGAGAGTTGAAAAATTTTGGAAAAAAAAAATATTGAAAATGGGTTGTTTCCAAGTCAATTTGATGCCGGAGAACACGAAAAAACCATCCATTTCGTCGTATCTCTTCGGGAATTGGAATTTTCCGACGAAAAAGAGATTTCCTGAAGAAATAGGACAAAATGGAGGGGTTTTTCGTTTTCTCCGGTATGAAATTGACAAGGAAGCTCAATTTCAGGACAATCTGAGAGTTGAAAAATTTTGAAAAAAAAAATATTGATACAGAAGACTCCCCCCTTGTAAAAAAATCAAAATTTTTGGTCTCAGATTTACCTGAAAATGGGTTGTTTCCTGGTCAATTTGAGGCCGGAGAACACGAAAAAACCATCCATTTCGTCGTATCTCTTCGGGAATTGGAATTTTCCGACGAAAAATAGATTTCCTGAAGAAATAGGACAAAATGGAGGGGTGTTTCGTTTTCTCCGGTATGAAATTGACAAGGAAGCTCAATTTCAGGACAATCTGAGAGTTGAAAAATTTTGAAAAAAAAAAATATTTATACAGAAGACTCCCCCCTTGTAAAAAAATTAAAATTTTTGGTCTCAGATTTTCCTGAAAATGGGTTGTTTCCAAGTCAATTTGATGGCGGAGAACACGAAAAAACCATCCATTTCGTCGTATCTCTTTGGGAATTGGAATTTTCCAACGAAAAAGAGATTTCCTGAAGAAATAGGACAAAATGGAGGGGTTTTTCGTTTTCTCCGGTATGAAATTGACAAGGAAGCTCAATTTCAGGACAATCTGAGAGTTGAAAAATTTTGAAAAAAAAAATATTGATACAGAAGACTCCCCCCTTGTAAAAAAATCAAAATTTTTGGTCTCAGATTTACCTGAAAATGGGTTGTTTCCTAGTCAATTTGAGGCCGGAGAACACGAAAAAACCATCCATTTCGTCTTATCTCTCCGGGAATTGGAATTTTCCAACGAAAAATAGATTTCCTGAAGAAATAGGACAAAATGGAGGGGTTTTTCGTTTTCTCCGGTATGAAATTGACAAGGAAGCTCAATTTCAGGACAACTTGAGAGTTGAAAAATTTAAAAAAAAAAAATATTGATACAGAAGACTCCCCCCTTGTAAAAAAATCAAAATTTTTGGTCTCAGATTTTCCTGAAAATGGGTTGTTTCCTTGTCAATTTGAGGCCGGAGAACACGAAAAAACCAT
The DNA here is from genome assembly GCA_963971165.1 of Philopedon plagiatum. NCBI lineage: Eukaryota > Metazoa > Arthropoda > Insecta > Coleoptera > Curculionidae > Philopedon > Philopedon plagiatum. The sequence goes on from OZ020194.1 coordinate 98,192,938, forward strand.
CCATTTCGTCGTATCTCTTCGGGAATTGGAATTTTCCGACGAAAAATAGATTTCCTGAAGAAATAGGACAAAATGGAGGGGTTTTTCGTTTTCTCCGGTATGAAATTGACAAGGCAGCTCAATTTCAGGACAATCTGAGAGTTGAAAAATTTTGAAAAAAAAAATATTGATACAGAAGACTCCCCCCTTGTAAAAAAATCAAAATTTTTGTTCTCAGATTTTCCTGAAAATGGGTTGTTTCCTAGTCAATTTGAGGCCGGAGAACACGAAAAAACCATCCATTTCGTCGTATCTCTTCGGGAATTGGAATTTTCCAACGAAAAAGAGATTTCCTGTAGAAATAGGACAAAATGGAGGGGTTTTTCGTTTTCTCCGGTATGAAATTGACAAGGAAGCTCAATTTCAGGACAATCTGAGAGTTGAAAAATTTTGAAAAAAAAAATATTGATACAGAAGACTCCCCCCTTGTAAAAAAATCAAAATTTTTGGTCTCAGATTTTCCTGAAAATGGGTTGTTTCCTAGTCAATTTGATGCCGGAGAACACGAAAAAGCCATCCATTTCGTCGTATCTCTTCGGGAATTGGAATTTTCCAACGAAAAATAGATTTCCTGAAGAAATAGGACAAAATGGAGGGGTTTTTCGTTTTCTCCGGTATCAAATTGACAAGGAAGCTCAATTTCAGGACAATCTGAGAGTTGAAAAATTTTGAAAAAAAAAATATTGAAAATGGGTTGTTTCCAAGTCAATTTGATGCCGGAGAACACGAAAAAACCATCCATTTCGTCGTATCTCTTCGGGAATTGGAATTTTCCGACGAAAAAGAGATTTCCTGAAGAAATAGGACAAAATGGAGGGGTTTTTCGTTTTCTCCGGTATGAAATTGACAAGGAAGCTCAATTTCAGGACAATCTGAGAGTTGAAAAATTTTGAAAAAAAAAATATTGATACAGAAGACTCCCCCCTTGTAAAAAAATCAAAATTTTTGGTCTCAGATTTACCTGAAAATGGGTTGTTTCCTGGTCAATTTGAGGCCGGAGAACACGAAAAAACCATCCATTTCGTCGTATCTCTTCGGGAATTGGAATTTTCCGACGAAAAATAGATTTCCTGAAGAAATAGGACAAAATGGAGGGGTGTTTCGTTTTCTCCGGTATGAAATTGACAAGGAAGCTCAATTTCAGGACAATCTGAGAGTTGAAAAATTTTGAAAAAAAAAAATATTTATACAGAAGACTCCCCCCTTGTAAAAAAATTAAAATTTTTGGTCTCAGATTTTCCTGAAAATGGGTTGTTTCCAAGTCAATTTGATGGCGGAGAACACGAAAAAACCATCCATTTCGTCGTATCTCTTCGGGAATTGGAATTTTCCAACGAAAAAGAGATTTCCTGAAGAAATAGGACAAAATGGAGGGGTTTTTCGTTTTCTCCGGTATGAAATTGACAAGGAAGCTCAATTTCAGGACAATCTGAGAGTTGAAAAATTTTGAAAAAAAAAATATTGATACAGAAGACTCCCCCCTTGTAAAAAAATCAAAATTTTTGCTCTCAGATTTTCCTGAAAATGGGTTGTTTCCTAGTCAATTTGATGCCGGAGAACACGAAAAAACCATCCATTTCGTCGTATCTCTACGGGAATTGGAATTTTCCAACGAAAAATAGATTTCCTGAAGAAATAGGACAAAATGGAGGGGTTTGTCGTTTTCTCCGGTATGAAATTGACAAGGAAGCTCAATTTCAGGACAATCTGAGAGTTGAAAAATTTTGAAAAAAAAAATATTGATACAGAAGACTCCCCCCTTGTAAAAAAATCAAAATTTTTGGTCTCAGATTTACCTGAAAATGGGTTGTTTCCTAGTCAATTTGAGGCCGGAGAACACGAAAAAACCATCCATTTCGTCTTATCTCTCCGGGAATTGGAATTTTCCAACGAAAAATAGATTTCCTGAAGAAATAGGACAAAATGGAGGGGTTTTTCGTTTTCTCCGGTATGAAATTGACAAGGAAGCTCAATTTCAGGACAACTTGAGAGTTGAAAAATTTAAAAAAAAAAAATATTGATACAGAAGACTCCCCCCTTGTAAAAAAATCAAAATTTTTGGTCTCAGATTTTCCTGAAAATGGGTTGTTTCCTTGTCAATTTGAGGCCGGAGAACACGAAAAAACCATCCATTTCGTCGTATCTCTTCGGGAATTGGAATTTTCCGACGAAAAATAGATTTCCTGAAGAAATAGGACAAAATGGAGGGGTTTTTCGTTTTCTCCGGTATGAAATTGACAAGGCAGCTCAATTTCAGGACAATCTGAGAGTTGAAAAATTTTGAAAAAAAAAATATTGATACAGAAGACTCCCCCCTTGTAAAAAAATCAAAATTTTTGTTCTCAGATTTTCCTGAAAATGGGTTGTTTCCTAGTCAATTTGAGGCCGGAGAACACGAAAAAACCATCCATTTCGTCGTATCTCTTCGGGAATTGGAATTTTCCAACGAAAAATAGATTTCCTGAAGAAATAGGACAAAATGGAGGGGTTTTTCGTTTTCTCCGGTATGAAATTGACAAGGAAGCTCAATTTCAGGACAATCTGAGAGTTGAAAAATTTTGAAAAAAAAAATATTTATACAGAAGACTCCCCCCTTGTAAAAAAATCAAAATTTTTGGTCTCAGATTTTCCTGAAAATGGGTTGTTTCCTAGTCAATTTGATGCCGGAGAACACGAAAAAGCCATCCATTTCGTCGTATCTCTTCGGGAATTGGAATTTTCCAACGAAAAATAGATTTCCTGAAGAAATAGGACAAAATGGAGGGGTTTTTCGTTTTCTCCGGTATGAAATTGACAAGGAAGCTCAATTTCAGGACAATCTGAGAGTTGAAAAATTTTGAAAAAAAAAATATTGAAAATGGGTTGTTTCCAAGTCAATTTGATGCCGGAGAACACGAAAAAACCATCCATTTCGTCGTATCTCTTCGGGAATTGGAATTTTCCGACGAAAAAGAGATTTCCTGAAGAAATAGGACAAAAAGGAGGGGTTTTTCGTTTTCTCCGGTATGAAATTGACAAGGAAGCTCAATTTCAGGACAATCTGAGAGTTGAAAAATTTTGAAAAAAAAAATATTGAAAATGGGTTGTTTCCAAGTCAATTTGATGCCGGAGAACACGAAAAAACCATCCATTTCGTCGTATCTCTTCGGGAATTTGAATTTTCCGACGAAAAATAGATTTCCTGAAGAAATAGGACAAAATGGAGGGGTTATTAGTTTTCTCCGGTATGAAATTGACAAGGAAGCTCAATTTCAGGACAATCTGAGAGTTGAAAAATTTTGAAAAAAAAAATATTTATACAGAAGACTCCCCCCTTGTAAAAAAATCAAAATTTGTGGTCTCAGATTTTCCTGAAATTGGGTTGTTTCCTAGTCAATTTGATGCCGGAGAACACGAAAAAACCATCCATTTCGTCGTATCTCTTCGGGAATTTGAATTTTCCGACGAAAAATAGATTTCCTGAAGAAATAGGACAAAATGGAGGGGTTTTTCGTTTTCTCCGGTATGAAATTGACAAGGCAGCTCAATTTCAGGACAATCTGAGAGTTGAAAAATTTTGAAAAAAAAAATATTTATACAGAAGACTCCCCCCTTGTGAAAAAATCAAAATTTTTGGTCTCAGATTTTCCTGAAAATGGGTTGTTTCCAAGTCAATTTGATGCCGGCGAACACGAAAAAACCATCCATTTCGTCGTATCTCTTCGGGAATTGGAATTTTCCAACGAAAAATAGATTTCCTGAAGAAATAGGACAAAATGGAGGGGTTTTTCGTTTTCTCCGGTATGAAATTGACAAGGAAGCTCAATTTCAGGACAATCTGAGAGTTGAAAAATTTTGAAAAAAAAAATATTTATACAGAAGACTCCCCCCTTGTAAAAAAATCAAAATTTGTGGTCTCAGATTTTCCTGAAAATGGGTTGTTTCCTAGTCAATTTGATGCCGGAGAACACGAAAAAACCATCCATTTCGTCGTATCTCTTCGGGAATTTGAATTTTCCAACGAAAAATAGATTTCCTGAAGAAATAGGACAAAATGGAGGGGTTTTTCGTTTTCTCCGGTATGAAATTGACAAAGAAGCTCAATTTCAGGACAATCTGAGAGTTGAAAAATTTTGAAAAAAAAAATATTGATACAGAAGACTCCCCCCTTGTAAAAAAATCAAAATTTTTGGTCTCAGATTTTCCTGAAAATGGGTTGTTTCCAAGTCAATTTGATGCCGGAGAACACGAGAAAACCATCCATTTCGTCGTATCTCTTCGGGAATTTGAATTTTCCGACGAAAAATAGAGTTCCTGAAAAAAAGGTTAAAATGGAGGGGTTTTTCGTTTTCTCCGGTATGAAATTGACAAGGAAGCTCAATTTCAGGACAATCTGAGAGTTGAAAAATTTTGAAAAAAAAAAATATTTATACAGAAGACTCCCCCCTTGTAAAAAAATCAAAATTTTTGGTCTCAGATTTTCCTGAAAATGGGTTGTTTCCTAGTCAATTTGATGCCGGAGAACACGAAAAAACCATCCATTTCGTCGTATCTCTTCGGGAATTTGAATTTTCCGACGAAAAAGAGATTTCCTGAAGAAATAGGACAAAATGGAGGGGTTTTTCGTTTTCTCCGGTATGAAATTGACAAGGAAGCTCAATTTCAGGACAATCTGACAGTTGAAAAATTTTGAAAAAAAAAATTTTTATACCCCCCCTTGTAAAAAAATCAAAATTTTTGGTCTCAGATTTTCCTGAAAATGGGTTGTTTCCTAGTCAATTTGATGCCGGAGAACACGAAAAACCATCCATTTCGTCGTATCTCTTCGGGAATTGGAATTTTCCAACGAAAAATAGATTTCCTGAAGAAATAGGACAAAATGGAGGGGTTTTTCGTTTTCTCCGGTATGAAATTGACAAGGAAGCTCAATTTCAGGACAATCTGAGAGTTGAAAAATTTTGAAAAAAAAAATGTTGATACAGAAGACTCCCCCCTTGTTAAAAAATCAAAATTTTTGGTCTCAGATTTTCCTGAAAATGGGTTGTTTCCTAGTCAATTTGAGGCCGGAGAACACGAAAAAACCATCCATTTCGTCGTATCTCTCCGGGAATTGGAAATTTCCAACGAAAAATAGATTTCCTGAAGAAATAGGACAAAATGGAGGGGTTTTTCGTTTTCTCCGGTATGAAATTGACAAGGAAGCTCAATTTCAGGACAATCTGAGTTGAAAAATTTTGAAAAAAAAAATATTTATACAGAAGACTCCCCCCTTGTAAAAAAATCAAAATTTTTGGTCTCAGATTTTCCTGTAAATGCGTTGTTTCCTAGTCAATTTGATGCCGGAGAACACGAAAAAAACCATCCATTTCGTCGTATCTCTACGGGAATTGGAATTTTCCAACGAAAAATAGATTTCCTGAAGAAATAGGACAAAATGGAGGGGTTTTTCGTTTTCTCCGGTATGAAATTGACAAGGCAGCTCAATTTCAGGACAATCTGAGAGTTGAAAAATTTTGAAAAAAAAAATATTTATACAGAAGACTCCCCCCTTGTAAAAAAATCAAAATTTTTGGTCTCAGATTTTCCTGAAAATGGGTTGTTTCCAAGTCAATTTGATGCCGGCGAACACGAAAAAACCATCCATTTCGTCGTATCTCTTCGGGAATTGGAATTTTCCAACGAAAAATAGATTTCCTGAAGAAATAGGACAAAATGGAGGGGTTTTTCGTTTTCTCCGGTATGAAATTGACAAGGCAGCTCAATTTCAGGACAATCTGAGAGTTGAAAAATTTTGAAAAAAAAAATATTTATACAGAAGACTCCCCCCTTGTAAAAAAATCAAAATTTTTGGTCTCAGATTTTCCTGAAAATGGGTTGTTTCCTAGTCAATTTGAGGCCGGAGAACACGAAAAAACCATCCATTTCGTCTTATCTCTCCGGGAATTGGAATTTTCCAACGAAAAATAGATTTCCTGAAGAAATAGGACAAAATGGAGGGGTTTTTCGTTTTCTCCGGTATGAAATTGACAAGGAAGCTCAATTTCAGGACAATCTGAGAGTTGAAAAATTTTGAAAAAAAAAATATTTATACAGAAGACTCCCCCCTTGTAAAAAAATCAAAATTTTTGGTCTCAGATTTTCCTGTAAATGCGTTGTTTCCTAGTCAATTTGATGCCGGAGAACACGAAAAAAACCATCCATTTCGTCGTATCTCTACGGGAATTGGAATTTTCCAACGAAAAATAGATTTCCTGAAGAAATAGGACAAAATGGAGGGGTTTTTCGTTTTCTCCGGTATGAAATTGACAAGGCAGCTCAATTTCAGGACAATCTGAGAGTTGAAAAATTTTGAAAAAAAAAATATTTATACAGAAGACTCCCCCCTTGTAAAAAAATCAAAATTTTTGGTCTCAGATTTTCCTGAAAATGGGTTGTTTCCAAGTCAATTTGATGCCGGCGAACACGAAAAAACCATCCATTTCGTCGTATCTCTTCGGGAATTGGAATTTTCCAACGAAAAATAGATTTCCTGAAGAAATAGGACAAAATGGAGGGGTTTTTCGTTTTCTCCGGTATGAAATTGACAAGGCAGCTCAATTTCAGGACAATCTGAGAGTTGAAAAATTTTGAAAAAAAAAATATTTATACAGAAGACTCCCCCCTTGTAAAAAAATCAAAATTTTTGGTCTCAGATTTTCCTGAAAATGGGTTGTTTCCTAGTCAATTTGAGGCCGGAGAACACGAAAAAACCATCCATTTCGTCTTATCTCTCCGGGAATTGGAATTTTCCAACGAAAAATAGATTTCCTGAAGAAATAGGACAAAATGGAGGGGTTTTTCGTTTTCTCCGGTATGAAATTGACAAGGAAGCTCAATTTCAGGACAATCTGAGAGTTGAAAAATTTTGAAAAAAAAAATATTTATACAGAAGACTCCCCCCTTGTAAAAAAATCAAAATTTTTGTTCTCAGATTTTCCTGAAAATGGGTTGTTTCCTAGTCAATTTGAGGCCGGAGAACACGAAAAAACCATCCATTTCGTCGTATCTCTTCGGGAATTGGAATTTTCCAACGAAAAAGAGATTTCCTGTAGAAATAGGACAAAATGGAGGGGTTTTTCGTTTTCTCCGGTATGAAATTGACAAGGCAGCTCAATTTCAGGACAATCTGAGAGTTGAAAAATTTTGAAAAAAAAAATATTTATACAGAAGACTCCCCCCTTGTAAAAAAATCAAAATTTTTGGTCTCAGATTTTCCTGAAAATGGGTTGTTTCCAAGTCAATTTGATGCCGGCGAACACGAAAAAACCATCCATTTCGTCGTATCTCTTCGGGAATTGGAATTTTCCAACGAAAAATAGATTTCCTGAAGAAATAGGACAAAATGGAGGGGTTTTTCGTTTTCTCCGGTATGAAATTGACAAGGCAGCTCAATTTCAGGACAATCTGAGAGTTGAAAAATTTTGAAAAAAAAAATATTTATACAGAAGACTCCCCCCTTGTAAAAAAATCAAAATTTTTGGTCTCAGATTTTCCTGAAAATGGGTTGTTTCCTAGTCAATTTGAGGCCGGAGAACACGAAAAAACCATCCATTTCGTCTTATCTCTCCGGGAATTGGAATTTTCCAACGAAAAATAGATTTCCTGAAGAAATAGGACAAAATGGAGGGGTTTTTCGTTTTCTCCGGTATGAAATTGACAAGGAAGCTCAATTTCAGGACAATCTGAGAGTTGAAAAATTTTGAAAAAAAAAATATTTATACAGAAGACTCCCCCCTTGTAAAAAAATCAAAATTTTTGGTCTCAGATTTTCCTGTAAATGCGTTGTTTCCTAGTCAATTTGATGCCGGAGAACACGAAAAAAACCATCCATTTCGTCGTATCTCTACGGGAATTGGAATTTTCCAACGAAAAATAGATTTCCTGAAGAAATAGGACAAAATGGAGGGGTTTTTCGTTTTCTCCGGTATGAAATTGACAAGGCAGCTCAATTTCAGGACAATCTGAGAGTTGAAAAATTTTGAAAAAAAAAATATTTATACAGAAGACTCCCCCCTTGTAAAAAAATCAAAATTTTTGGTCTCAGATTTTCCTGAAAATGGGTTGTTTCCAAGTCAATTTGATGCCGGCGAACACGAAAAAACCATCCATTTCGTCGTATCTCTTCGGGAATTGGAATTTTCCAACGAAAAATAGATTTCCTGAAGAAATAGGACAAAATGGAGGGGTTTTTCGTTTTCTCCGGTATGAAATTGACAAGGCAGCTCAATTTCAGGACAATCTGAGAGTTGAAAAATTTTGAAAAAAAAAATATTTATACAGAAGACTCCCCCCTTGTAAAAAAATCAAAATTTTTGGTCTCAGATTTTCCTGAAAATGGGTTGTTTCCTAGTCAATTTGAGGCCGGAGAACACGAAAAAACCATCCATTTCGTCTTATCTCTCCGGGAATTGGAATTTTCCAACGAAAAATAGATTTCCTGAAGAAATAGGACAAAATGGAGGGGTTTTTCGTTTTCTCCGGTATGAAATTGACAAGGAAGCTCAATTTCAGGACAATCTGAGAGTTGAAAAATTTTGAAAAAAAAAATATTTATACAGAAGACTCCCCCCTTGTAAAAAAATCAAAATTTTTGTTCTCAGATTTTCCTGAAAATGGGTTGTTTCCTAGTCAATTTGAGGCCGGAGAACACGAAAAAACCATCCATTTCGTCGTATCTCTTCGGGAATTGGAATTTTCCAACGAAAAAGAGATTTCCTGTAGAAATAGGACAAAATGGAGGGGTTTTTCGTTTTCTCCGGTATGAAATTGACAAGGAAGCTCAATTTCAGGACAATCTGAGAGTTGAAAAATTTTGAAAAAAAAAATATTGATACAGAAGACTCCCCCCTTGTAAAAAAATCAAAATTTTTGGTCTCAGATTTTCCTGAAAATGGGTTGTTTCCAAGTCAATTTGATGCCGGAGAACACGAAAAATCCATCCATTTCGTCGTATCTCTTCGGGAATTGGAATTTTCCAACGAAAAATAGATTTCCTGAAGAAATAGGACAAAATGGAGGGGTTTTTCGTTTTCTCCGGTATGAAATTGACAAGGAAGCTCAATTTCAGGACAATCTGAGAGTTGAAAAATTTTGAAAAAAAAAATATTTATACAGAAGACTCCCCCCTTGTAAAAAAATCAAAATTTTTGGTCTCAGATTTTCCTGAAAATGGGTTGTTTCCAAGTCAATTTGATGCCGGAGAACACGAAAAAACCATCCATTTCGTCGTATCTCTTCGGGAATTGGAATTTTCCAACGAAAAATAGATTTCCTGAAGAAATAGGACAAAATGGAGGGGTTTTTCGTTTTCTCCGGTATGAAATTGACAAGGAAGCTCAATTTCAGGACAATCTGAGAGTTGAAAAATTTTGAAAAAAAAAATATTGATACAGAAGACTCCCCCCTTGTAAAAAAATCAAAATTTTTGGTCTCAGATTTTCCTGAAAATGGGTTGTTTCCTAGTCAATTTGATGCCGGAGAACACGAAAAAACCACCCATTTCGTCGTATCTCTTCGGGAATTTGAATTTTCCGACGAAAAAGAGATTTCCTGAAGAAATAGGACAAAATGGAGGGGTTTTTCGTTTTCTCCGGTATGAAATAGACAAGGAAGCTCAATTTCAGGACAATCTGAGAGTTGAAAAATTTTGAAAAAGAAAATATTTATACAGAAGACTCCCCCCTTGTAAAAAAATCAAAATTTTTTGTCTCAGATTTTCCTGAAAATGGGTTGTTTCCTTGTCAATTTGAGGCCGGAGAACACGAAAAAACCATCCATTTCGTCGTATCTCTTCGGGAATTGGAATTTTCCGACGAAAAATAGATTTCCTGAAGAACTAGGACAAAATGGAGGGGTTTTTCGTTTTCTCCGGTATGAAATTGACAAGGCAGCTCAATTTCAGGACAATCTGAGAGTTGAAAAATTTTGAAAAAAAAAAATATTGATACAGAAGACTCCCCCCTTGTGAAAAAATCAAAATTTTTGTTCTCAGATTTTCCTGAAAATGGGTTGTTTCCTAGTCAATTTGAGGCCGGAGAACACGAAAAAACCATCCATTTCGTCTTATCTCTCCGGGAATTGGAATTTTCCAACGAAAAATAGATTTCCTGAAGAAATAGGACAAAATGGAGGGGTTTTTCGTTTTCTCCGGTATGAAATTGACAAGGAAGCTCAATTTCAGGACAATCTGAGAGTTGAAAAATTTTGAAAAAAAAAATATTTATACAGAAGACTCCCCCCTTGTAAAAAAATCAAAATTTTTGTTCTCAGATTTTCCTGAAAATGGGTTGTTTCCTAGTCAATTTGAGGCCGGAGAACACGAAAAAACCATCCATTTCGTCGTATCTCTTCGGGAATTGGAATTTTCCAACGAAAAAGAGATTTCCTGTAGAAATAGGACAAAATGGAGGGGTTTTACGTTTTCTCCGGTATGAAATTGACAAGGAAGCTCAATTTCAGGACAATCTGAGAGTTGAAAAATTTTGAAAAAAAAAATATTGATACAGAAGGCTCCCCCCTTGTAAAAAAATAAAAATTTTTGGTCTCAGATTTTCCTGAAAATGGGTTGTTTCCAAGTCAATTTGATGCCGGAGAACACGAAAAATCCATCCATTTCGTCGTATCTCTTCGGGAATTGGAATTTTCCAACGAAAAATAGATTTCCTGAAGAAATAGGACAAAATGGAGGGGTTTTTCGTTTTCTCCGGTATGAAATTGACAAGGAAGCTCAATTTCAGGACAATCTGAGAGTTGAAAAATTTTGAAAAAAAAAATATTTATACAGAAGACTCCCCCCTTGTAAAAAAATCAAAATTTTTGGTCTCAGATTTTCCTGAAAATGGGTTGTTTCCAAGTCAATTTGATGCCGGAGAACACGAAAAAACCATCCATTTCGTCGTATCTCTTCGGGAATTGGAATTTTCCAACGAAAAATAGATTTCCTGAAGAAATAGGACAAAATGGAGGGGTTTTTCGTTTTCTCCGGTATGAAATTGACAAGGAAGCTCAATTTCAGGACAATCTGAGAGTTGAAAAATTTTGAAAAAAAAAATATTGATACAGAAGACTCCCCCCTTGTAAAAAAATCAAAATTTTTGGTCTCAGATTTTCCTGAAAATGGGTTGTTTCCTAGTCAATTTGATGCCGGAGAACACGAAAAAACCATCCATTTCGTCGTATCTCTTCGGGAATTTGAATTTTCCGACGAAAAAGAGATTTCCTGAAGAAATAGGACAAAATGGAGGGGTTTTTCGTTTTCTCCGGTATGAAATAGACAAGGAAGCTCAATTTCAGGACAATCTGAGAGTTGAAAAATTTTGAAAAAGAAAATATTTATACAGAAGACTCCCCCCTTGTAAAAAAATCAAAATTTTTTGTCTCAGATTTTCCTGAAAATGGGTTGTTTCCTTGTCAATTTGAGGCCGGAGAACACGAAAAAACCATCCATTTCGTCGAATCTCTTCGGGAATTTGAATTTTCCGACGAAAAATAGATTTCCTGAAGAAATAGGACAAAAAGGAGGGGTTTTTCGTTTTCTCCGGTATGAAATTGACAAGGAAGCTCAATTTCAGGACAATCTGAGAGTTGAAAAATTTTGAAAAAAAAAATATTTATACAGAAGACTCCCCCCTTGTAAAAAAATCAAAATTTTTGGTCTCAGATTTTCCTGAAAATGGGTTGTTTCCAAGTCAATTTGATGCCGGCGAACACGAAAAAACCATCCATTTCGTCGTATCTCTTCGGGAATTGGAATTTTCCAACGAAAAATAGATTTCCTGAAGAAATAGGACAAAATGGAGGGGTTTTTAGTTTTCTCCGGTATGAAATTGACAAGGAAGCTCAATTTCAGGACAATCTGAGAGTTGAAAAATTTTGAAAAAAAAAATATTTATACAGAAGACTCCCCCCTTGTAAAAAAATCAAAATTTTTGGTCTCAGATTTACCTGAAAATGGGTTGTTTCCTAGTCAATTTGAGGCCGGAGAACACGAAAAAACCATCCATTTCGTCTTATCTCTCCGGGAATTGGAATTTTCCAACGAAAAATAGATTTCCTGAAGAAATAGGACAAAATGGAGGGGTTTTTCGTTTTCTCCGGTATGAAATTGACAAGGAAGCTCAATTTCAGGACAACTTGAGACTTGAAAAATTTAAAAAAAAAAAATATTGATACAGAAGACTCCCCCCTTGTAAAAAAATCAAAATTTTTGGTCTCAGATTTTCCTGAAAATGGGTTGTTTCCTTGTCAATTTGAGGCCGGAGAACACGAAAAAACCATCCATTTCGTCGTATCTCTTCGGGAATTGGAATTTTCCGACGAAAAATAGATTTCCTGAAGAAATAGGACAAAATGGAGGGGTTTTTCGTTTTCTCCGGTATGAAATTGACAAGGCAGCTCAATTTCAGGACAATCTGAGAGTTGAAAAATTTTGAAAAAAAAAATATTGATACAGAAGACTCCCCCCTTGTAAAAAAATCAAAATTTTTGTTCTCAGATTTTCCTGAAAATGGGTTGTTTCCTAGTCAATTTGAGGCCGGAGAACACGAAAAAACCATCCATTTCGTCGTATCTCTTCGGGAATTGGAATTTTCCAACGAAAAAGAGATTTCCTGTAGAAATAGGACAAAATGGAGGGGTTTTTCGTTTTCTCCGGTATGAAATTGACAAGGAAGCTCAATTTCAGGACAATCTGAGAGTTGAAAAATTTTGAAAAAAAAAATATTGATACAGAAGACTCCCCCCTTGTAAAAAAATCAAAATTTTTGGTCTCAGATTTTCCTGAAAATGGGTTGTTTCCAAGTCAATTTGATGCCGGAGAACACGAAAAATCCATCCATTTCGTCGTATCTCTTCGGGAATTGGAATTTTCCAACGAAAAATAGATTTCCTGAAGAAATAGGACAAAATGGAGGGGTTTTTCGTTTTCTCCGGTATGAAATTGACAAGGAAGCTCAATTTCAGGACAATCTGAGAGTTGAAAAATTTTGAAAAAAAAAATATTTATACAGAAGACTCCCCCCTTGTAAAAAAATCAAAATTTTTGGTCTCAGATTTTCCTGAAAATGGGTTGTTTCCAAGTCAATTTGATGCCGGAGAACACGAAAAAACCATCCATTTCGTCGTATCTCTTCGGGAATTGGAATTTTCCAACGAAAAATAGATTTCCTGAAGAAATAGGACAAAATGGAGGGGTTTTTCGTTTTCTCCGGTATGAAATTGACAAGGAAGCTCAATTTCAGGACAATCTGAGAGTTGAAAAATTTTGAAAAAAAAAATATTGATACAGAAGACTCCCCCCTTGTAAAAAAATCAAAATTTTTGGTCTCAGATTTTCCTGAAAATGGGTTGTTTCCTAGTCAATTTGATGCCGGAGAACACGAAAAAACCATCCATTTCGTCGTATCTCTTCGGGAATTTGAATTTTCCGACGAAAAAGAGATTTCCTGAAGAAATAGGACAAAATGGAGGGGTTTTTCGTTTTCTCCGGTATGAAATAGACAAGGAAGCTCAATTTCAGGACAATCTGAGAGTTGAAAAATTTTGAAAAAAAAAATATTTATACAGAAGACTCCCCCCTTGTAAAAAAATCAAAATTTTTGGTCTCAGATTTTCCTGAAAATGGGTTGTTTCCTAGTCAATTTGATGCCGGAGAACACGAAAAAGCCATCCATTTCGTCGTATCTCTTCGGGAATTGGAATTTTCCAACGAAAAATAGATTTCCTGAAGAAATAGGACAAAATGGAGGGGTTTTTCGTTTTCTCCGGTATGAAATTGACAAGGAAGCTCAATTTCAGGACAATCTGAGAGTTGAAAAATTTTGAAAAAAAAAATATTGAAAATGGGTTGTTTCCAAGTCAATTTGATGCCGGAGAACACGAAAAAACCATCCATTTCGTCGTATCTCTTCGGGAATTGGAATTTTCCGACGAAAAAGAGATTTCCTGAAGAAATAGGACAAAATGGAGGGGTTTTTCGTTTTCTCCGGTATGAAATTGACAAGGAAGCTCAATTTCAGGACAATCTGAGAGTTGAAAAATTTTGAAAAAAAAAATATTGATACAGAAGACTCCCCCCTTGTAAAAAAATCAAAATTTTTGGTCTCAGATTTACCTGAAAATGGGTTGTTTCCTAGTCAATTTGAGGCCGGAGAACACGAAAAAACCATCCATTTCGTCGTATCTCTTCGGGAATTGGAATTTTCCGACGAAAAATAGATTTCCTGAAGAAATAGGACAAAATGGAGGGGTGTTTCGTTTTCTCCGGTATGAAATTGACAAGGAAGCTCAATTTCAGGACAATCTGAGAGTTGAAAAATTTTGAAAAAAAAAAATATTTATACAGAAGACTCCCCCCTTGTAAAAAAATTAAAATTTTTGGTCTCAGATTTTCCTGAAAATGGGTTGTTTCCAAGTCAATTTGATGGCGGAGAACACGAAAAAACCATCCATTTCGTCGTATCTCTTCGGGAATTGGAATTTTCCAACGAAAAAGAGATTTCCTGAAGAAATAGGACAAAATGGAGGGGTTTTTCGTTTTCTCCGGTATGAAATTGACAAGGAAGCTCAATTTCAGGACAATCTGAGAGTTGAAAAATTTTGAAAAAAAAAATATTGATACAGAAGACTCCCCCCTTGTAAAAAAATCAAAATTTTTGCTCTCAGATTTTCCTGAAAATGGGTTGTTTCCTAGTCAATTTGATGCCGGAGAACACGAAAAAACCATCCATTTCGTCGTATCTCTACGGGAATTGGAATTTTCCAACGAAAAATAGATTTCCTGAAGAAATAGGACAAAATGGAGGGGTTTGTCGTTTTCTCCGGTATGAAATTGACAAGGAAGCTCAATTTCAGGACAATCTGAGAGTTGAAAAATTTTGAAAAAAAAAATATTGATACAGAAGACTCCCCCCTTGTAAAAAAATCAAAATTTTTGGTCTCAGATTTACCTGAAAATGGGTTGTTTCCTAGTCAATTTGAGGCCGGAGAACACGAAAAAACCATCCATTTCGTCTTATCTCTCCGGGAATTGGAATTTTCCAACGAAAAATAGATTTCCTGAAGAAATAGGACAAAATGGAGGGGTTTTTCGTTTTCTCCGGTATGAAATTGACAAGGAAGCTCAATTTCAGGACAACTTGAGAGTTGAAAAATTTAAAAAAAAAAAATATTGATACAGAAGACTCCCCCCTTGTAAAAAAATCAAAATTTTTGGTCTCAGATTTTCCTGAAAATGGGTTGTTTCCTTGTCAATTTGAGGCCGGAGAACACGAAAAAACCATCCATTTCGTCGTATCTCTTCGGGAATTGGAATTTTCCGACGAAAAATAGATTTCCTGAAGAAATAGGACAAAATGGAGGGGTTTTTCGTTTTCTCCGGTATGAAATTGACAAGGCAGCTCAATTTCAGGACAATCTGAGAGTTGAAAAATTTTGAAAAAAAAAATATTGATACAGAAGACTCCCCCCTTGTAAAAAAATCAAAATTTTTGGTCTCAGATTTACCTGAAAATGGGTTGTTTCCTAGTCAATTTGAGGCCGGAGAACACGAAAAAACCATCCATTTCGTCGTATCTCTTCGGGAATTGGAATTTTCCGACGAAAAATAGATTTCCTGAAGAAATAGGACAAAATGGAGGGGTGTTTCGTTTTCTCCGGTATGAAATTGACAAGGAAGCTCAATTTCAGGACAATCTGAGAGTTGAAAAATTTTGAAAAAAAAAAATATTTATATAGAAGACTCCCCCCTTGTAAAAAAATTAAAATTTTTGGTCTCAGATTTTCCTGAAAATGGGTTGTTTCCAAGTCAATTTGATGGCGGAGAACACGAAAAAACCATCCATTTCGTCGTATCTCTTCGGGAATTGGAATTTTCCAACGAAAAAGAGATTTCCTGAAGAAATAGGACAAAATGGAGGGGTTTTTCGTTTTCTCCGGTATGAAATTGACAAGGAAGCTCAATTTCAGGACAATCTGAGAGTTGAAAAATTTTGAAAAAAAAAATATTGATACAGAAGACTCCCCCCTTGTAAAAAAATCAAAATTTTTGCTCTCAGATTTTCCTGAAAATGGGTTGTTTCCTAGTCAATTTGATGCCGGAGAACACGAAAAAACCATCCATTTCGTCGTATCTCTACGGGAATTGGAATTTTCCAACGAAAAATAGATTTCCTGAAGAAATAGGACAAAATGGAGGGGTTTGTCGTTTTCTCCGGTATGAAATTGACAAGGAAGCTCAATTTCAGGACAATCTGAGAGTTGAAAAATTTTGAAAAAAAAAATATTGATACAGAAGACTCCCCCCTTGTAAAAAAATCAAAATTTTTGGTCTCAGATTTACCTGAAAATGGGTTGTTTCCTAGTCAATTTGAGGCCGGAGAACACGAAAAAACCATCCATTTCGTCTTATCTCTCCGGGAATTGGAATTTTCCAACGAAAAATAGATTTCCTGAAGAAATAGGACAAAATGGAGGGGTTTTTCGTTTTCTCCGGTATGAAATTGACAAGGAAGCTCAATTTCAGGACAACTTGAGAGTTGAAAAATTTAAAAAAAAAAAATATTGATACAGAAGACTCCCCCCTTGTAAAAAAATCAAAATTTTTGGTCTCAGATTTTCCTGAAAATGGGTTGTTTCCTTGTCAATTTGAGGCCGGAGAACACGAAAAAACCATCCATTTCGTCGTATCTCTTCGGGAATTGGAATTTTCCGACGAAAAATAGATTTCCTGAAGAAATAGGACAAAATGGAGGGGTTTTTCGTTTTCTCCGGTATGAAATTGACAAGGCAGCTCAATTTCAGGACAATCTGAGAGTTGAAAAATTTTGAAAAAAAAAATATTGATACAGAAGACTCCCCCCTTGTAAAAAAATCAAAATTTTTGTTCTCAGATTTTCCTGAAAATGGGTTGTTTCCTAGTCAATTTGAGGCCGGAGAACACGAAAAAACCATCCATTTCGTCGTATCTCTTCGGGAATTGGAATTTTCCAACGAAAAAGAGATTTCCTGTAGAAATAGGACAAAATGGAGGGGTTTTTCGTTTTCTCCGGTATGAAATTGACAAGGAAGCTCAATTTCAGGACAATCTGAGAGTTGAAAAATTTTGAAAAAAAAAATATTGATACAGAAGACTCCCCCCTTGTAAAAAAATCAAAATTTTTGGTCTCAGATTTTCCTGAAAATGGGTTGTTTCCAAGTCAATTTGATGCCGGAGAACACGAAAAATCCATCCATTTCGTCGTATCTCTTCGGGAATTGGAATTTTCCAACGAAAAATAGATTTCCTGAAGAAATAGGACAAAATGGAGGGGTTTTTCGTTTTCTCCGGTATGAAATTGACAAGGAAGCTCAATTTCAGGACAATCTGAGAGTTGAAAAATTTTGAAAAAAAAAATATTTATACAGAAGACTCCCCCCTTGTAAAAAAATCAAAATTTTTGGTCTCAGATTTTCCTGAAAATGGGTTGTTTCCAAGTCAATTTGATGCCGGAGAACACGAAAAAACCATCCATTTCGTCGTATCTCTTCGGGAATTGGAATTTTCCAACGAAAAATAGATTTCCTGAAGAAATAGGACAAAATGGAGGGGTTTTTCGTTTTCTCCGGTATGAAATTGACAAGGAAGCTCAATTTCAGGACAATCTGAGAGTTGAAAAATTTTGAAAAAAAAAATATTGATACAGAAGACTCCCCCCTTGTAAAAAAATCAAAATTTTTGGTCTCAGATTTTCCTGAAAATGGGTTGTTTCCTAGTCAATTTGATGCCGGAGAACACGAAAAAACCATCCATTTCGTCGTATCTCTTCGGGAATTTGAATTTTCCGACGAAAAAGAGATTTCCTGAAGAAATAGGACAAAATGGAGGGGTTTTTCGTTTTCTCCGGTATGAAATAGACAAGGAAGCTCAATTTCAGGACAATCTGAGAGTTGAAAAATTTTGAAAAAAAAAATATTTATACAGAAGACTCCCCCCTTGTAAAAAAATCAAAATTTTTGGTCTCAGATTTTCCTGAAAATGGGTTGTTTCCTAGTCAATTTGATGCCGGAGAACACGAAAAAGCCATCCATTTCGTCGTATCTCTTCGGGAATTGGAATTTTCCAACGAAAAATAGATTTCCTGAAGAAATAGGACAAAATGGAGGGGTTTTTCGTTTTCTCCGGTATGAAATTGACAAGGAAGCTCAATTTCAGGACAATCTGAGAGTTGAAAAATTTTGAAAAAAAAAATATTGAAAATGGGTTGTTTCCAAGTCAATTTGATGCCGGAGAACACGAAAAAACCATCCATTTCGTCGTATCTCTTCGGGAATTGGAATTTTCCGACGAAAAAGAGATTTCCTGAAGAAATAGGACAAAATGGAGGGGTTTTTCGTTTTCTCCGGTATGAAATTGACAAGGAAGCTCAATTTCAGGACAATCTGAGAGTTGAAAAATTTTGAAAAAAAAAATATTGATACAGAAGACTCCCCCCTTGTAAAAAAATCAAAATTTTTGGTCTCAGATTTACCTGAAAATGGGTTGTTTCCTAGTCAATTTGAGGCCGGAGAACACGAAAAAACCATCCATTTCGTCTTATCTCTCCGGGAATTGGAATTTTCCAACGAAAAATAGATTTCCTGAAGAAATAGGACAAAATGGAGGGGTTTTTCGTTTTCTCCGGTATGAAATTGACAAGGAAGCTCAATTTCAGGACAACTTGAGAGTTGAAAAATTTAAAAAAAAAAAATATTGATACAGAAGACTCCCCCCTTGTAAAAAAATCAAAATTTTTGCTCTCAGATTTTCCTGAAAATGGGTTGTTTCCTAGTCAATTTGATGCCGGAGAACACGAAAAAACCATCCATTTCGTCGTATCTCTACGGGAATTGGAATTTTCCAACGAAAAATAGATTTCCTGAAGAAATAGGACAAAATGGAGGGGTTTGTCGTTTTCTCCGGTATGAAATTGACAAGGAAGCTCAATTTCAGGACAATCTGAGAGTTGAAAAATTTTGAAAAAAAAAATATTGATACAGAAGACTCCCCCTTGTAAAAAAATCAAAATTTTTGTTCTCAGATTTACCTGAAAATGGGTTGTTTCCTAGTCAATTTGAGGCCGGAGAACACGAAAAAACCATCCATTTCGTCTTATCTCTCCGGGAATTGGAATTTTCCAACGAAAAATAGATTTCCTGAAGAAATAGGACAAAATGGAGGGGTTTTTCGTTTTCTCCGGTATGAAATTGACAAGGCAGCTCAATTTCAGGACAATCTGAGAGTTGAAAAATTTTGAAAAAAAAAATATTTATACAGAAGACTCCCCCCTTGTAAAAAAATCAAAATTTTTGGTCTCAGATTTTCCTGAAAATGGGTTGTTTCCAAGTCAATTTGATGCCGGCGAACACGAAAAAACCATCCATTTCGTCGTATCTCTTCGGGAATTGGAATTTTCCAACGAAAAATAGATTTCCTGAAGAAATAGGACAAAATGGAGGGGTTTTTCGTTTTCTCCGGTATGAAATAGACAAGGAAGCTCAATTTCAGGACAATCTGAGAGTTGAAAAATTTTGAAAAAGAAAATATTTATACAGAAGACTCCCCCCTTGTAAAAAAATCAAAATTTTTTGTCTCAGATTTTCCTGAAAATGGGTTGTTTCCTTGTCAATTTGAGGCCGGAGAACACGAAAAAACCATCCATTTCGTCGAATCTCTTCGGGAATTTGAATTTTCCGACGAAAAATAGATTTCCTGAAGAAATAGGACAAAAAGGAGGGGTTTTTCGTTTTCTCCGGTATGAAATTGACAAGGAAGCTCAATTTCAGGACAATCTGAGAGTTGAAAAATTTTGAAAAAAAAAATATTGAAAATGGGTTGTTTCCAAGTCAATTTGATGCCGGAGAACACGAAAAAACCATCCATTTCGTCGTATCTCTTCGGGAATTTGAATTTTCCGACGAAAAATAGATTTCCTGAAGAAATAGGACAAAATGGAGGGGTTTTTCGTTTTCTCCGGTATGAAATTGACAAGGCAGCTCAATTTCAGGACAATCTGAGAGTTGAAAAATTTAAAAAAAAAAAATATTTATACAGAAGACTCCCCCCTTGTAAAAAAATCAAAATTTTTGGTCTCAGATTTTCCTGAAAATGGGTTGTTTCCAAGTCAATTTGATGCCGGCGAACACGAAAAAACCATCCATTTCGTCGTATCTCTTCGGGAATTGGAATTTTCCAACGAAAAATAGATTTCCTGAAGAAATAGGACAAAATGGAGGGGTTTTTCGTTTTCTCCGGTATGAAATTGACAAGGCAGCTCAATTTCAGGACAATCTGAGAGTTGAAAAATTTTGAAAAAAAAAATATTTATACAGAAGACTCCCCCCTTGTAAAAAAATCAAAATTTTTGGTCTCAGATTTTCCTGAAAATGGGTTGTTTCCAAGTCAATTTGATGCCGGCGAACACGAAAAAACCATCCATTTCGTCGTATCTCTTCGGGAATTGGAATTTTCCAACGAAAAATAGATTTCCTGAAGAAATAGGACAAAATGGAGGGGTTTTTCGTTTTCTCCGGTATGAAATTGACAAGGAAGCTCAATTTCAGGACAATCTGAGAGTTGAAAAATTTTGAAAAAAAAAATATTTATACAGAAGACTCCCCCCTTGTAAAAAAATCAAAATTTTTGGTCTCAGATTTTCCAGAAAATGGGTTGTTTCCTAGTCAATTTGATGCCGGAGAACACGAAAAAACCATCCATTTCGTCGTATCTCTTCGGGAATTTGAATTTTCCGACGAAAAAGAGATTTCCTGAAGAAATAGGACAAAATGGAGGGGTTTTTCGTTTTCTCCGGTATGAAATAGACAAGGAAGCTCAATTTCAGGACAATCTGAGAGTTGAAAAATTTTGAAAAAAAAAATATTGAAAATGGGTTGTTTCCAAGTCAATTTGATGCCGGAGAACACGAAAAAACCATCCATTTCGTCGTATCTCTTCGGGAATTTGAATTTTCCGACGAAAAATAGATTTCCTGAAGAAACAGGACAAAATGGAGGGGTTTTTCGTTTTCTCCGGTATGAAATTGACAAGGAAGCTCAATTTCAGGACAATCTGAGAGTTGAAAAATTTTGAAAAAAAAAATATTTATACAGAAGACTCCCCCATTGTAAAAAAATCAAAATTTGTGGTCTCAGATTTTCCTGAAAATGGGTTGTTTCCTAGTCAATTTGATGCCGGAGAACACGAAAAAACCATCCATTTCGTCGTATCTCTTCGGGAATTTGAATTTTCCGACGAAAAATAGATTTCCTGAAGAAATAGGACAAAATGGAGGGGTTTTTCGTTTTCTCCGGTATGAAATTGACAAGGCAGCTCAATTTCAGGACAATCTGAGAGTTGAAAAATTTTGAAAAAAAAAATATTTATACAGAAGACTCCCCCCTTGTAAAAAAATCAAAATTTTTGGTCTCAGATTTTCCTGAAAATGGGTTGTTTCCAAGTCAATTTGATGCCGGCGAACACGAAAAAACCATCCATTTCGTCGTATCTCTTCGGGAATTGGAATTTTCCAACGAAAAATAGATTTCCTGAAGAAATAGGACAAAATGGAGGGGTTTTTCGTTTTCTCCGGTATGAAATTGACAAGGAAGCTCAATTTCAGGACAATCTGAGAGTTGAAAAATTTTGAAAAAAAAAATATTTATACAGAAGACTCCCCCCTTGTAAAAAAATCAAAATTTTTGGTCTCAGATTTTCCTGAAAATGGGTTGTTTCCTAGTCAATTTGATGCCGGAGAACACGAAAAAACCATCCATTTCGTCTTATCTCTTCGGGAATTGGAATTTTCCAACGAAAAATAGATTTCCTGAAGAAATAGGACAAAATGGAGGGGTTTTTCGTTTTCTCCGGTATGAAATTGACAAGGCAGCTCAATTTCAGGACAATCTGAGAGTTGAAAAATTTTGAAAAAAAAAATATTTATACAGAAGACTCCCCCCTTGTAAAAAAATCAAAATTTTTGGTCTCAGATTTTCCTGAAAATGGGTTGTTTCCAAGTCAATTTGATGCCGGCGAACACGAAAAAACCATCCATTTCGTCGTATCTCTTCGGGAATTGGAATTTTCCAACGAAAAATAGATTTCCTGAAGAAATAGGACAAAATGGAGGGGTTTTTCGTTTTCTCCGGTATGAAATTGACAAGGAAGCTCAATTTCAGGACAATCTGAGAGTTGAAAAATTTTGAAAAAAAAAATATTTATACAGAAGACTCCCCCCTTGTAAAAAAATCAAAATTTTTGTTCTCAGATTTTCCTGTAAATGCGTTGTTTCCTAGGCAATTTGAGGCCGGAGAACACGAAAAAACCATCCATTTCGTCGTATCTCTTCGGGAATTGGAATTTTCCAACGAAAAATAGATTTCCTGAAGAAATAGGACAAAATGGAGGGGTTTTTCGTTTTCTCCGGTATGAAATTGACAAGGAAGCTCAATTTCAGGACAATCTGAGAGTTGAAAAATTTTGAAAAAAAAAATATTTATACAGAAGACTCCCCCCTTGTAAAAAAATCAAAATTTTTGGTCTCAAATATTCCTGAAAATGGGTTGTTTCCAAGTCAATTTGATGCCGGAGAACACGAAAAAACCATCCATTTCGTCGTATCTCTTCGGGAATTGGAATTTTCCAACGAAAAATAGATTTTCTGAAGAAATAGGACAAAATGGAGGGGTTTTTCGTTTTCTCCGGTATGAAATTGACAAGGAAGCTCAATTTCAGGACAACCTGAGAGTTGAAAAATTTTGAAAAAAAAAATATTGATACAGAAGACTCCCCCCTTGTAAAAAAATTAAAATTTTTGGTCTCAGATTTTCCTGTAAATGCGTTGTTTCCTAGTCAATTTGATGCCGGAGAACACGAAAAAACCATCCATTTCGTCGTATCTCTACGGGAATTGGAATTTTCCAACGAAAAATAGATTTCCTGAAGAAATAGGACAAAATGGAGGGGTTTTTCGTTTTCTCCGGTATGAAATTGACAAGGAAGCTCAATTTCAGGACAATCTGAGAGTTGAAAAATTTTGAAAAAAAAAATATTGATACAGAAGACTCCCCCCTTGTAAAAAAATCGAAATTTTTGGTCTCAGATTTTCCTGTAAATGGGTTGTTTCCTAGTCAATTTGATGCCGGAGAACACGAAAAAACCATCCATTTCGTCGTATCTCTTCGGGAATTTGAATTTTCCGACGAAAAATAGATTTCCCGAAGAAATAGGACAAAATGGAGGGGTTTTTCGTTTTCTCCGGTATGAAATTGACAAGGCAGCTCAATTTCAGGACAATCTGAGAGTTGAAAAATTTTGAAAAAAAAAATATTTATACAGAAGACTCCCCCCTTGTAAAAAAATCAAAATTTTTGGTCTCAGATTTTCCTGAAAATGGGTTGTTTCCAAGTCAATTTGATGCCGGCGAACACGAAAAAACCATCCATTTCGTCGTATCTCTTCGGGAATTGGAATTTTCCAACGAAAAATTGATTTCCTGAAGAAATAGGACAAAATGGAGGGGTTTTTCGTTTTCTCCTGTATGAAATTGACAAGGAAGCTCAATTTCAGGACAATCTGAGAGTTGAAAAATTTTGAAAAAAAAAATATTTATACAGAAGACTCCCCCCTTGTAAAAAAATCAAAATTTTTGGTCTCAGATTTTCCTGAAAATGGGTTGTTTCCTAGTCAATTTGATGCCGGAGAACACGAAAAAACCATCCATTTCGTCGTATCTCTTCGGGAATTGGAATTTTCCAACGAAAAATAGATTTCCTGAAGAAATAGGACAAAATGGAGGGGTTTTTCGTTTTCTCCGGTATGAAATTGACAAGGAAGCTCAATTTCAGGACAATCTGAGAGTTGAAAAATTTTGAAAAAAAAAATATTTATACAGGAGACTCCCCCCTTGTAAAAAAATCAAAATTTTTGGTCTCAGATTTTCCTGAAAATGGGTTGCTTCCTAGTCAATTTGATGCCGGAGAACACGAAAAAACCATCCATTTCGTCGTATCTCTTCGGGAATTTGAATTTTCCGACGAAAAAGAGATTTCCTGAAGAAATAGGACAAAATGGAGGGGTTTTTCGTTTTCTCCGGTATGAAATAGACAAGGAAGCTCAATTTCAGGACAATCTGAGAGTTGAAAAATTTTGAAAAAAAAAATATTTATACAGAAGACTCCCCCCTTGTAAAAAAATCAAAATTTTTGGTCTCAGATTTTCCTGAAAATGGGTTGTTTCCTTGTCAATTTGAGGCCGGAGAACACGAAAAAACCATCCATTTCGTCGAATCTCTTCGGGAATTTGAATTTTCCGACGAAAAATAGATTTCCTGAAGAAATAGGACAAAATGGAGGGGTTTTTCGTTTTCTCCGGTATGAAATTGACAAGGCAGCTCAATTTCAGGACAATCTGAGAGTTGAAAAATTTTGAAAAAAAAAATATTTATACAGAAGACTCCCCCCTTGTGAAAAAATCAAAATTTTTGGTCTCAGATTTTCCTGAAAATGGGTTGTTTCCAAGTCAATTTGATGCCGGCGAACACGAAAAAACCATCCATTTCGTCGTATCTCTTCGGGAATTGGAATTTTCCAACGAAAAATAGATTTCCTGAAGAAATAGGACAAAATGGAGGGGTTTTTCGTTTTCTCCGGTATGAAATTGACAAGGAAGCTCAATTTCAGGACAATCTGAGAGTTGAAAAATTTTGAAAAAAAAAATATTTATACAGAAGTCTCCCCCCTTGTAAAAAAATCAAAATTTGTGGTCTCAGATTTTCCTGAAAATGGGTTGTTTCCTAGTCAATTTGATGCCGGAGAACACGAAAAAACCATCCATTTCGTCGTATCTCTTCGGGAATTTGAATTTTCCAACGAAAAATAGATTTCCTGAAGAAATAGGACAAAATGGAGGGGTTTTTCGTTTTCTCCGGTATGAAATTGACAAAGAAGCTCAATTTCAGGACAATCTGAGAGTTGAAAAATTTTGAAAAAAAAAATATTGATACAGAAGACTCCCCCCTTGTAAAAAAATCAAAATTTTTGGTCTCAGATTTTCCTGAAAATGGGTTGTTTCCAAGTCAATTTGATGCCGGAGAACACGAGAAAACCATCCATTTCGTCGTATCTCTTCGGGAATTTGAATTTTCCGACGAAAAATAGAGTTCCTGAAAAAAAGGTTAAAATGGAGGGGTTTTTCGTTTTCTCCGGTATGAAATTGACAAGGAAGCTCAATTTCAGGACAATCTGAGAGTTGAAAAATTTTGAAAAAAAAAAATATTTATACAGAAGACTCCCCCCTTGTAAAAAAATCAAAATTTTTGGTCTCAGATTTTCCTGAAAATGGGTTGTTTCCTAGTCCATTTGATGCCGGAGAACACGAAAAAACCATCCATTTCGTCGTATCTCTTCGGGAATTTGAATTTTCCGACGAAAAAGAGATTTCCTGAAGAAATAGGACAAAATGGAGGGGTTTTTCGTTTTCTCCGGTATGAAATTGACAAGGAAGCTCAATTTCAGGACAATCTGACAGTTGAAAAATTTTGAAAAAAAATTTTTATACAGAAGACTCCCCCCTTGTAAAAAAATCAAAATTTTTGGTCTCAGATTTTCCTGAAAATGGGTTGTTTCCTAGTCAATTTGATGCCGGAGAACACGAAAAACCATCCATTTCGTCGTATCTCTTCGGGAATTGGAATTTTCCAACGAAAAATAGATTTCCTGAAGAAATAGGACAAAATGGAGGGGTTTTTCGTTTTCTCCGGTATGAAATTGACAAGGAAGCTCAATTTCAGGACAATCTGAGAGTTGAAAAATTTTGAAAAAAAAAATGTTGATACAGAAGACTCCCCCCTTGTTAAAAAATCAAAATTTTTGGTCTCAGATTTTCCTGAAAATGGGTTGTTTCCTAGTCAATTTGAGGCCGGAGAACACGAAAAAACCATCCATTTCGTCGTATCTCTCCGGGAATTGGAAATTTCCAACGAAAAATAGATTTCCTGAAGAAATAGGACAAAATGGAGGGGTTTTTCGTTTTCTCCGGTATGAAATTGACAAGGAAGCTCAATTTCAGGACAATCTGAGAGTTGAAAAATTTTGAAAAAAAAAATGTTGATACAGAAGACTCCCCCCTTGTAAAAAAATCAAAATTTTTGGTCTCAGATTTTCCTGTAAATGCGTTGTTTCCTAGTCAATTTGATGCCGGAGAACACGAAAAAAACCATCCATTTCGTCGTATCTCTACGGGAATTGGAATTTTCCAACGAAAAATAGATTTCCTGAAGAAATAGGACAAAATGGAGGGGTTTTTCGTTTTCTCCGGTATGAAATTGACAAGGCAGCTCAATTTCAGGACAATCTGAGAGTTGAAAAATTTTGAAAAAAAAAATATTTATACAGAAGACTCCCCCCTTGTAAAAAAATCAAAATTTTTGGTCTCAGATTTTCCTGAAAATGGGTTGTTTCCAAGTCAATTTGATGCCGGCGAACACGAAAAAACCATCCATTTCGTCGTATCTCTTCGGGAATTGGAATTTTCCAACGAAAAATAGATTTCCTGAAGAAATAGGACAAAATGGAGGGGTTTTTCGTTTTCTCCGGTATGAAATTGACAAGGCAGCTCAATTTCAGGACAATCTGAGAGTTGAAAAATTTTGAAAAAAAAAATATTTATACAGAAGACTCCCCCCTTGTAAAAAAATCAAAATTTTTGGTCTCAGATTTTCCTGAAAATGGGTTGTTTCCAAGTCAATTTGATGCCGGCGAACACGAAAAAACCATCCATTTCGTCGTATCTCTTCGGGAATTGGAATTTTCCAACGAAAAATAGATTTCCTGAAGAAATAGGACAAAATGGAGGGGTTTTTCGTTTTCTCCGGTATGAAATTGACAAGGAAGCTCAATTTCAGGACAATCTGAGAGTTGAAAAATTTTGAAAAAAAAAATATTTATACAGAAGACTCCCCCCTTGTAAAAAAATCAAAATTTTTGGTCTCAGATTTTCCTGAAAATGGGTTGTTTCCAAGTCAATTTGATGCCGGCGAACACGAAAAAACCATCCATTTCGTCGTATCTCTTCGGGAATTGGAATTTTCCAACGAAAAATAGATTTCCTGAAGAAATAGGACAAAATGGAGGGGTTTTTCGTTTTCTCCGGTATGAAATTGACAAGGAAGCTCAATTTCAGGACAATCTGAGAGTTGAAAAATTTTGAAAAAAAAAATATTTATACAGAAGCCCCCCTTGTAAAAAAATCAAAATTTTTGGTCTCAGATTTTCCTGAAAATGGGTTGTTTCCTAGTCAATTTGATGCCGGAGAACACGAAAAAACCATCCATTTCGTCGTATCTCTTCGGGAATTGGAATTTTCCAACGAAAAATAGATTTCCTGAAGAAATAGGACAAAATGGAGGGGTTTTTCGTTTTCTCCGGTATGAAATTGACAAGGCAGCTCAATTTCAGGACAATCTGAGAGTTGAAAAATTTTGAAAAAAAAAATATTTATACAGAAGACTCCCCCCTTGTAAAAAAATCAAAATTTTTGGTCTCAGATTTTCCTGAAAATGGGTTGTTTCCAAGTCAATTTGATGCCGGCGAACACGAAAAAACCATCCATTTCGTCGTATCTCTTCGGGAATTGGAATTTTCCAACGAAAAATAGATTTCCTGAAGAAATAGGACAAAATGGAGGGGTTTTTCGTTTTCTCCGGTATGAAATTGACACGGAAGCTCAATTTCAGGACAATCTGAGAGTTGAAAAATTTTGAAAAAAAAAATATTTATACAGAAGACTCCCCCCTTGTAAAAAAATCAAAATTTTTGGTCTCAGATTTTCCTGAAAATGGGTTGCTTCCTAGTCAATTTGATGCCGGAGAACACGAAAAAACCATCCATTTCGTCGTATCTCTTCGGGAATTGGAATTTTCCAACGAAAAATAGATTTCCTGAAGAAATAGGACAAAATGGAGGGGTTTTTCGTTTTCTCCGGTATGAAATTGACAAGGAAGCTCAATTTCAGGACAATCTGAGAGTTGAAAAATTTTGAAAAAAAAAATATTTATACAGAAGACTCCCCCCTTGTAAAAAAATCAAAATTTTTGGTCTCAGATTTTCCTGTAAATGGGTTGTTTCCTAGTCAATTTGATGCCGGAGAACACGAAAAAACCATCCATTTCGTCGTATCTCTTCGGGAATTTGAATTTTCCGACGAAAAATAGATTTCCCGAAGAAATAGGACAAAATGGAGGGGTTTTTCGTTTTCTCCGGTATGAAATTGACAAGGCAGCTCAATTTCAGGACAATCTGAGAGTTGAAAAATTTTGAAAAAAAAAATATTTATACAGAAGACTCCCCCCTTGTAAAAAAATCAAAATTTTTGGTCTCAGATTTTCCTGAAAATGGGTTGTTTCCAAGTCAATTTGATGCCGGCGAACACGAAAAACCATCCATTTCGTCGTATCTCTTCGGGAATTGGAATTTTCCAACGAAAAATTGATTTCCTGAAGAAATAGGACAAAATGGAGGGGTTTTTCGTTTTCTCCTGTATGAAATTGACAAGGAAGCTCAATTTCAGGACAATCTGAGAGTTGAAAAATTTTGAAAAAAAAAATATTTATACAGAAAACTCCCCCCTTGTAAAAAAATCAAAATTTTTGGTCTCAGATTTTCCTGAAAATGGGTTGTTTCCTAGTCAATTTGATGCCGGAGAACACGAAAAAACCATCCATTTCGTCGTATCTCTTCGGGAATTGGAATTTTCCAACGAAAAATAGATTTCCTGAAGAAATAGGACAAAATGGAGGGGTTTTTCGTTTTCTCCGGTATGAAATTGACAAGGAAGCTCAATTTCAGGACAATCTGAGAGTTGAAAAATTTTGAAAAAAAAAATATTTATACAGAAGACTCCCCCCTTGTAAAAAAATCAAAATTTTTGGTCTCAGATTTTCCTGAAAATGGGTTGTTTCCTAGTCAATTTGATGCCGGAGAACACGAAAAAACCATCCATTTCGTCGTATCTCTTCGGGAATTTGAATTTTCCGATGAAAAAGAGATTTCCTGAAGAAATAGGACAAAATGGAGGGGTTTTTCGTTTTCTCCGGTATGAAATAGACAAGGAAGCTCAATTTCAGGACAATCTGAGAGTTGAAAAATTTTGAAAAAAAAAATATTTATACAGAAGACTCCCCCCTTGTAAAAAAATCAAAATTTTTGGTCTCAGATTTTCCTGAAAATGGGTTGTTTCCTTGTCAATTTGAGGCCGGAGAACACGAAAAAACCATCCATTTCGTCGAATCTCTTCGGGAATTTGAATTTTCCGACGAAAAATAGATTTCCTGAAGAAATAGGACAAAAAGGAGGGGTTTTTCGTTTTCTCCGGTATGAAATTGACAAGGAAGCTCAATTTCAGGACAATCTGAGAGTTGAAAAATTTTGAAAAAAAAAATATTTATACAGAAGACTCCCCCCTTGTAAAAAAATCAAAATTTTTGGTCTCAGATTTTCCTGAAAATGGGTTGTTTCCAAGTCAATTTGATGCCGGAGAACACGAAAAAACCATCCATTTCGTCGTATCTCTTCGGGAATTGGAATTTTCCAACGAAAAATAGATTTCCTGAAGAAATAGGACAAAATGGAGGGGTTTTTCGTTTTCTCCGGTATGAAATTGACAAGGAAGCTCAATTTCAGGACAATCTGAGAGTTGAAAAATTTTGAAAAAAAAAATATTGATACAGAAGACTCCCCCCTTGTAAAAAAATCAAAATTTTTGGTCTCAGATTTTCCTGAAAATGGGTTGTTTCCTAGTCAATTTGATGCCGGAGAACACGAAAAAACCATCCATTTCGTCGTATCTCTTCGGGAATTTGAATTTTCCGACGAAAAAGAGATTTCCTGAAGAAATAGGACAAAATGGAGGGGTTTTTCGTTTTCTCCGGTATGAAATAGACAAGGAAGCTCAATTTCAGGACAATCTGAGAGTTGAAAAATTTTGAAAAAAAAAATATTTATACAGAAGACTCCCCCCTTGTAAAAAAATCAAAATTTTTGTTCTCAGATTTTCCTGAAAATGGGTTGTTTCCTAGTCAATTTGAGGCCGGAGAACACGAAAAAACCATCCATTTCGTCGTATCTCTTCGGGAATTGGAATTTTCCAACGAAAAATAGATTTCCTGAAGAAATAGGACAAAATGGAGGGGTTTTTCGTTTTCTCCGGTATGAAATTGACAAGGAAGCTCA
Source organism: Philopedon plagiatum (assembly GCA_963971165.1). Taxonomy (NCBI): domain Eukaryota; kingdom Metazoa; phylum Arthropoda; class Insecta; order Coleoptera; family Curculionidae; genus Philopedon; species Philopedon plagiatum. The sequence goes on from OZ020194.1 coordinate 98,223,229, forward strand.
ATTTCAGGACAATCTGAGAGTTGAAAAATTTTGAAAAAAAAAATATTTATACAGAAGACTCCCCCCTTGTAAAAAAATCAAAATTTTTGGTCTGAGATTTTCCTGTAAATGCGTTGTTTCCTAGTCAATTTGATGCCGGAGAACACGAAAAAACCATCCATTTCGTCGTATCTCTTCGGGAATTTGAATTTTCCGACGAAAAATAGATTTCCTGAAGAAATAGGACAAAATGGAGGGGTTTTTAGTTTTCTCCGGTATGAAATTGACAAGGAAGCTCAATTTCAGGACAATCTGAGAGTTGAAAAATTTTGAAAAAACAAATATTTATACAGAAGACTCCCCCCTTGTAAAAAAATCAAAATTTGTGGTCTCAGATTTTCCTGAAATTGGGTTGTTTCCTAGTCAATTTGATGCCGGAGAACACGAAAAAACCATCCATTTCGTCGTATCTCTTCGGGAATTTGAATTTTCCGACGAAAAATAGATTTCCTGAAGAAATAGGACAAAATGGAGGGGTTTTTCGTTTTCTCCGGTATGAAATTGACAAGGCAGCTCAATTTCAGGACAATCTGAGAGTTGAAAAATTTTGAAAAAAAAAATATCTATACAGAAGACTCCCCCCTTGTAAAAAAATCAAAATTTTTGGTCTCAGATTTTCCTGAAAATGGGTTGTTTCCAAGTCAATTTGATGCCGGCGAACACGAAAAAACCATCCATTTCGTCGTATCTCTTCGGGAATTGGAATTTTCCAACGAAAAATAGATTTCCTGAAGAAATAGGACAAAATGGAGGGGTTTTTCGTTTTCTCCGGTATGAAATTGACAAGGAAGCTCAATTTCAGGACAATCTGAGAGTTGAAAAATTTTGAAAAAAAAAATATTTATACAGAAGACTCCCCCCTTGTAAAAAAATCAAAATTTGTGGTCTCAGATTTTCCTGAAAATGGGTTGTTTCCTAGTCAATTTGATGCCGGAGAACACGAAAAAACCATCCATTTCGTCGTATCTCTTCGGGAATTTGAATTTTCCAACGAAAAATAGATTTCCTGAAGAAATAGGACAAAATGGAGGGGTTTTTCGTTTTCTCCGGTATGAAATTGACAAAGAAGCTCAATTTCAGGACAATCTGAGAGTTGAAAAATTTTGAAAAAAAAAATATTGATACAGAAGACTCCCCCCTTGTAAAAAAATCAAAATTTTTGGTCTCAGATTTTCCTGAAAATGGGTTGTTTCCAAGTCAATTTGATGCCGGAGAACACGAGAAAACCATCCATTTCGTCGTATCTCTTCGGGAATTTGAATTTTCCGACGAAAAATAGAGTTCCTGAAAAAAAGGTTAAAATGGAGGGGTTTTTCGTTTTCTCCGGTATGAAATTGACAAGGAAGCTCAATTTCAGGACAATCTGAGAGTTGAAAAATTTTGAAAAAAAAAAATATTTATACAGAAGACTCCCCCCTTGTAAAAAAATCAAAATTTTTGGTCTCAGATTTTCCTGAAAATGGGTTGTTTCCTAGTCAATTTGATGCCGGAGAACACGAAAAAACCATCCATTTCGTCGTATCTCTTCGGGAATTTGAATTTTCCGACGAAAAAGAGATTTCCTGAAGAAATAGGACAAAATGGAGGGGTTTTTCGTTTTCTCCGGTATGAAATTGACAAGGAAGCTCAATTTCAGGACAATCTGAGAGTTGAAAAATTTTGAAAAAAAAAAATATTTATACAGAAGACTCCCCCCTTGTAAAAAAAATCAAAATTTTTGGTCTCAGATTTTCCTGAAAATGGGTTGTTTCCTAGTCAATTTGATGCCGGAGAACACGAAAAAACCATCCATTTCGTCGTATCTCTTCGGGAATTTGAATTTTCCGACGAAAAAGAGATTTCCTGAAGAAATAGGACAAAATGGAGGGGTTTTTCGTTTTCTCCGGTATGAAATTGACAAGGAAGCTCAATTTCAGGACAATCTGAGAGTTGAAAAATTTTGAAAAAAAAAATTTTTATACAGAAGACTCCCCCCTTGTAAAAAAATCAAAATTTTTGGTCTCAGATTTTCCTGAAAATGGGTTGTTTCCTAGTCAATTTGATGCCGGAGAACACGAAAAACCATCCATTTCGTCGTATCTCTTCGGGAATTGGAATTTTCCAACGAAAAATAGATTTCCTGAAGAAATAGGACAAAATGGAGGGGTTTTTCGTTTTCTCCGGTATGAAATTGACAAGGAAGCTCAATTTCAGGACAATCTGAGAGTTGAAAAATTTTGAAAAAAAAAATATTTATACAGAAGACTCCCCCCTTGTAAAAAAATCAAAATTTTTGGTCTCAGATTTTCCTGAAAATGGGTTGTTTCCTAGTCAATTTGATGCCGGAGAACACGAAAAAACCATCCATTTCGTCGTATCTCTTCGGGAATTTGAATTTTCCGACGAAAAATAGATTTCCTGAAGAAATAGGACAAAATGGAGGGGTTTTTCGTTTTCTCCGGTATGAAATTGACAAAGAAGCTCAATTTCAGGACAATCTGAGAGTTGAAAAATTTTGAAAAAAAAAATATTGAAAATGGGTTGTTTCCAAGTCAATTTGATGCCGGAGAACACGAGAAAACCATCCATTTCGTCGTATCTCTTCGGGAATTTGAATTTTCCGACGAAAAATAGAGTTCCTGAAGAAATAGGACAAAATGGAGGGGTTTTTCGTTTTCTCCGGTATGAAATTGACAAGGAAGCTCAATTTCAGGACAATCTGAGAGTTGAAAAATTTTGAAAAAAAAAAATATTTATACAGAAGACTCCCCCCTTGTAAAAAAATCAAAATTTTTGGTCTCAGATTTTCCTGAAAATGGGTTGTTTCCAAGTCAATTTGATGCCGGAGAACACGAGAAAACCATCCATTTCGTCGTATCTCTTCGGGAATTTGAATTTTCCGACGAAAAATAGAGTTCCTGAAGAAATAGGACAAAATGGAGGGGTTTTTCGTTTTCTCCGGTATGAAATTGACAAGGAAGCTCAATTTCAGGACAATCTGAGAGTTGAAAAATTTTGAAAAAAAAAAATATTTATACAGAAGACTCCCCCCTTGTAAAAAAATCAAAATTTTTGGTCTCAGATTTTCCTGAAAATGGGTTGTTTCCTAGTCAATTTGATGCCGGAGAACACGAAAAAACCATCCATTTCGTCGTATCTCTTCGGGAATTTGAATTTTCCGACGAAAAAGAGATTTCCTGAAGAAATAGGACAAAATGGAGGGGTTTTTCGTTTTCTCCGGTATGAAATTGACAAGGAAGCTCAATTTCAGGACAATCTGAGAGTTGAAAAATTTTGAAAAAAAAAATTTTTATACAGAAGACTCCCCCCTTGTAAAAAAATCAAAATTTTTGGTCTCAGATTTTCCTGAAAATGGGTTGTTTCCTAGTCAATTTGATGCCGGAGAACACGAAAAACCATCCATTTCGTCGTATCTCTTCGGGAATTGGAATTTTCCAACGAAAAATAGATTTCCTGAAGAAATAGGACAAAATGGAGGGGTTTTTCGTTTTCTCCGGTATGAAATTGACAAGGAAGCTCAATTTCAGGACAATCTGAGAGTTGAAAAATTTTGAAAAAAAAAATATTTATACAGAAGACTCCCCCCTTGTAAAAAAATCAAAATTTTTGGTCTCAGATTTTCCTGAAAATGGGTTGTTTCCTAGTCAATTTGATGCCGGAGAACACGAAAAAACCATCCATTTCGTCGTATCTCTTCGGGAATTTGAATTTTCCGACGAAAAATAGATTTCCTGAAGAAATAGGACAAAATGGAGGGGTTTTTCGTTTTCTCCGGTATGAAATTGACAAAGAAGCTCAATTTCAGGACAATCTGAGAGTTGAAAAATTTTGAAAAAAAAAATATTGATACAGAAGACTCCCCCCTTGTAAAAAAATCAAAATTTTTGGTCTCAGATTTTCCTGAAAATGGGTTGTTTCCAAGTCAATTTGATGCCGGAGAACACGAGAAAACCATCCATTTCGTCGTATCTCTTCGGGAATTTGAATTTTCCGACGAAAAATAGAGTTCCTGAAGAAATAGGACAAAATGGAGGGGTTTTTCGTTTTCTCCGGTATGAAATTGACAAGGAAGCTCAATTTCAGGACAATCTGAGAGTTGAAAAATTTTGAAAAAAAAAAATATTTATACAGAAGACTCCCCCCTTGTAAAAAAATCAAAATTTTTGGTCTCAGATTTTCCTGAAAATGGGTTGTTTCCTAGTCAATTTGATGCCGGAGAACACGAAAAAACCATCCATTTCGTCGTATCTCTTCGGGAATTTGAATTTTCCGACGAAAAAGAGATTTCCTGAAGAAATAGGACAAAATGGAGGGGTTTTTCGTTTTCTCCGGTATGAAATTGACAAGGAAGCTCAATTTCAGGACAATCTGAGAGTTGAAAAATTTTGAAAAAAAAAATATTGATACAGAAGACTCCCCCCTTGTAAAAAAATCAAAATTTTTGGTCTCAGATTTTCCTGAAAATGGGTTGTTTCCTAGTCAATTTGATGCCGGAGAACACGAAAAACCATCCATTTCGTCGTATCTCTTCGGGAATTGGAATTTTCCAACGAAAAATAGATTTCCTGAAGAAATAGGACAAAATGGAGGGGTTTTTCGTTTTCTCCGGTATGAAATTGACAAGGAAGCTCAATTTCAGGACAATCTGAGAGTTGAAAAATTTTGAAAAAAAAAATATTTATACAGAAGACTCCCCCCTTGTAAAAAAATCAAAATTTTTGGTCTCAGATTTTCCTGAAAATGGGTTGTTTCCTAGTCAATTTGATGCCGGAGAACACGAAAAAACCATCCATTTCGTCGTATCTCTTCGGGAATTTGAATTTTCCGACGAAAAATAGATTTCCTGAAGAAATAGGACAAAATGGAGGGGTTTTTCGTTTTCTCCGGTATGAAATTGACAAGGACGCTCAATTTCAGGACAACTTGAGAGTTGAAAAATTAAAAAAAAAAAATATTGATACAGAAGACTCCCCCCTTGTAAAAAAATCAAAATTTTTGTTCTCAGATTTTCCTGAAAATGGGTTGTTTCCTAGTCAATTTGAGGCCGGAGAACACGAAAAAACCATCCATTTCGTCGTATCTCTTCGGGAATTGGAATTTTCCAACGAAAAATAGATTTCCTGAAGAAATAGGACAAAATGGAGGGGTTTTTCGTTTTCTCCGGTATGAAATTGACAAGGAAGCTCAATTTCAGGACAATCTGAGAGTTGAAAAATTTTGAAAAAAAAAATATTTATACAGAAGACTCCCCCCTTGTAAAAAAATCAAAATTTTTGGTCTCAGATTTTCCTGAAAATGGGTTGTTTCCAAGTCAATTTGATGCCGGAGAACACGAAAAAACCATCCATTTCGTCGTATCTCTTCGGGAATTTGAATTTTCCGACGAAAAAGAGATTTCCTGAAGAAATAGGACAAAATGGAGGGGTTTTTCGTTTTCTCCGGTATGAAATTGACAAGGAAGCTCAATTTCAGGACAATCTGAGAGTTGAAAAATTTTGAAAAAAAAAATATTTATACAGAAGACTCCCCCCTTGTAAAAAAATCAAAATTTTTGGTCTCAGATTTTCCTGAAAATGGGTTGTTTCCTAGTCAATTTGATGCCGGAGAACACGAAAAAACCATCCATTTCGTCGTATCTCTTCGGGAATTTGAATTTTCCGACGAAAAAGAGATTTCCTGAAGAAATAGGACAAAATGGAGGGGTTTTTCGTTTTCTCCGGTATGAAATAGACAAGGAAGCTCAATTTCAGGACAATCTGAGAGTTGAAAAATTTTGAAAAAAAAAATATTTATACAGAAGACTCCCCCCTTGTAAAAAAATCAAAATTTGTGGTCTCAGATTTTCCTGAAAATGGGTTGTTTCCTAGTCAATTTGATGCCGGAGAACACGAAAAAACCATCCATTTCGTCGTATCTCTTCGGGAATTTGAATTTTCCGACGAAAAATAGATTTCCTGAAGAAATAGGACAAAATGGAGGGGTTTTTCGTTTTCTCCGGTATGAAATTGACAAGGCAGCTCAATTTCAGGACAATCTGAGAGTTGAAAAATTTTGAAAAAAAAAATATTTATACAGAAGACTCCCCCTTGTAAAAAAATCAAAATTTGTGGTCTCAGATTTTCCTGAAAATGGGTTGTTTTCTAGTCAATTTGATGCCGGAGAACACGAAAAAACCATCCATTTCGTCGTATCTCTTCGGGAATTTGAATTTTCCGACGAAAAATAGATTTCCTGAAGAAATAGGACAAAATGGAGGGGTTTTTCGTTTTCTCCGGTATGAAATTGACAAGGAAGCTCAATTTCAGGACAACTTGAGAGTTGAAAAATTAAAAAAAAAAAAATATTGATACAGAAGACTCCCCCCTTGTAAAAAAATCAAAATTTTTGTTCTCAGATTTTCCTGAAAATGGGTTGTTTCCTAGTCAATTTGAGGCCGGAGAACACGAAAAAACCATCCATTTCGTCGTATCTCTTCGGGAATTTGAATTTTCCGACGAAAAAGAGATTTCCTGAAGAAATAGGACAAAATGGAGGGGTTTTTCGTTTTCTCCGGTATGAAATTGACAAGGAAGCTCAATTTCAGGACAATCTGAGAGTTGAAAAATTTTGAAAAAAAAAATATTTATACAGAAGACTCCCCCCTTGTAAAAAAATCAAAATTTTTGGTCTCAGATTTTCCTGAAAATGGGTTGTTTCCTAGTCAATTTGATGCCGGAGAACACGAAAAAACCATCCATTTCGTCGTATCTCTTCGGGAATTTGAATTTTCCGACGAAAAAGAGATTTCCTGAAGAAATAGGACAAAATGGAGGGGTTTTTCGTTTTCTCCGGTATGAAATAGACAAGGAAGCTCAATTTCAGGACAATCTGAGAGTTGAAAAATTTTGAAAAAAAAAATATTTATACAGAAGACTCCCCCCTTGTAAAAAAATCAAAATTTGTGGTCTCAGATTTTCCTGAAAATGGGTTGTTTCCTAGTCAATTTGATGCCGGAGAACACGAAAAAACCATCCATTTCGTCGTATCTCTTCGGGAATTTGAATTTTCCGACGAAAAATAGATTTCCTGAAGAAATAGGACAAAATGGAGGGGTTTTTCGTTTTCTCCGGTATGAAATTGACAAGGCAGCTCAATTTCAGGACAATCTGAGAGTTGAAAAATTTTGAAAAAAAAAATATTTATACAGAAGACTCCCCCCTTGTAAAAAAATCAAAATTTGTGGTCTCAGATTTTCCTGAAAATGGGTTGTTTCCTAGTCAATTTGATGCCGGAGAACACGAAAAAACCATCCATTTCGTCGTATCTCTTCGGGAATTTGAATTTTCCGACGAAAAATAGATTTCCTGAAGAAATAGGACAAAATGGAGGGGTTTTTCGTTTTCTCCGGTATGAAATTGACAAGGAAGCTCAATTTCAGGACAACTTGAGAGTTGAAAAATTAAAAAAAAAAAAATATTGATACAGAAGACTCCCCCCTTGTAAAAAAATCAAAATTTTTGTTCTCAGATTTTCCTGAAAATGGGTTGTTTCCTAGTCAATTTGAGGCCGGAGAACACGAAAAAACCATCCATTTCGTCGTATCTCTTCGGGAATTGGAATTCTCCAACGAAAAATAGATTTCCTGAAGAAATAGGACAAAATGGAGGGGTTTTTCGTTTTCTCCGGTATGAAATTGACAAGGAAGCTCAATTTCAGGACAATCTGAGAGTTGAAAAATTTTGAAAAAAAAAAATATTTATACAGAAGACTCCCCCCTTGTAAAAAAATCAAAATTTTTGGTCTCAGATTTTCCTGAAAATGGGTTGTTTCCTAGTCAATTTGATGCCGGAGAACACGAAAAAACCATCCATTTCGTCGTATCTCTTCGGGAATTTGAATTTTCCGACGAAAAAGAGATTTCCTGAAGAAATAGGACAAAATGGAGGGGTTTTTCGTTTTCTCCGGTATGAAATAGACAAGGAAGCTCAATTTCAGGACAATCTGAGAGTTGAAAAATTTTGAAAAAAAAAATATTTATACAGAAGACTCCCCCCTTGTAAAAAAATCAAAATTTTTGGTCTCAGATTTTCCTGAAAATGGGTTGTTTCCTAGTCAATTTGATGCCGGAGAACACGAAAAAACCATCCATTTCGTCGTATCTCTTCGGGAATTTGAATTTTCCGACGAAAAAGAGATTTCCTGAAGAAATAGGACAAAATGGAGGGGTTTTTCGTTTTCTCCGGTATGAAATAGACAAGGAAGCTCAATTTCAGGACAATCTGAGAGTTGAAAAATTTTGAAAAAAAAAATATTTATACAGAAGACTCCCCCCTTGTAAAAAAATCAAAATTTGTGGTCTCAGATTTTCCTGAAAATGGGTTGTTTCCTAGTCAATTTGATGCCGGAGAACACGAAAAAACCATCCATTTCGTCGTATCTCTTCGGGAATTGGAATTTTCCAACGAAAAATAGATTTCCTGAAGAAATAGGACAAAATGGAGGGGTTTTTCGTTTTCTCCGGTATGAAATTGACAAGGAAGCTCAATTTCAGGACAATCTGAGAGTTGAAAAATTTTGAAAAAAAAAATATTTATACAGAAGACTCCCCCCTTGTAAAAAAATCAAAATTTTTGGTCTCAGATTTTCCTGAAAATGGGTTGTTTCCAAGTCAATTTGATGCCGGAGAACACGAAAAAACCATCCATTTCGTCGTATCTCTTCGGGAATTTGAATTTTCCGACGAAAAAGAGATTTCCTGAAGAAATAGGACAAGATGGAGGGGTTTTTCGTTTTCTCCGGTATGAAATAGACAAGGAAGCTCAATTTCAGGACAATCTGAGAGTTGAAAAATTTTGAAAAAAAAAATATTTATACAGAAGACTCCCCCCTTGTAAAAAAATCAAAATTTGTGGTCTCAGATTTTCCTGAAAATGGGTTGTTTCCTAGTCAATTTGATGCCGGAGAACACGAAAAAACCATCCATTTCGTCGTATCTCTTCGGGAATTGGAATTTTCCAACGAAAAATAGATTTCCTAAAGAAATAGGACAAAATGGAGGGGTTTTTCGTTTTCTCCGGTATGAAATTGACAAGGAAGCTCAATTTCAGGACAACTTGAGAGTTGAAAAATTAAAAAAAAAAAAATATTTATACAGAAGACTCCCCCCTTGTAAAAAAATCAAAATTTTTGTTCTCAGATTTTCCTGAAAATGGGTTGTTTCCTAGTCAATTTGAGGCCGGAGAACACGAAAAAACCATCCATTTCGTCGTATCTCTTCGGGAATTGGAATTTTCCAACGAAAAATAGATTTCCTGAAGAAATAGGACAAAATGGAGGGGTTTTTCGTTTTCTCCGGTATGAAATTGACAAGGAAGCTCAATTTCAGGACAATCTGAGAGTTGAAAAATTTTGAAAAAAAAAATATTTATACAGAAGACTCCCCCCTTGTAAAAAAATCAAAATTTTTGGTCTCAGATTTTCCTGAAAATGGGTTGTTTCCTAGTCAATTTGATGCCGGAGAACACGAAAAAACCATCCATTTCGTCGTATCTCTTCGGGAATTTGAATTTTCCGACGAAAAAGAGATTTCCTGAAGAAATAGGACAAAATGGAGGGGTTTTTCGTTTTCTCCGGTATGAAATAGACAAGGAAGCTCAATTTCAGGACAATCTGAGAGTTGAAAAATTTTGAAAAAAAAAATATTTATACAGAAGACTCCCCCCTTGTAAAAAAATCAAAATTTTTGGTCTCAGATTTTCCTGAAAATGGGTTGTTTCCTAGTCAATTTGATGCCGGAGAACACGAAAAAACCATCCATTTCGTCGTATCTCTTCGGGAATTGGAATTTTCCAACGAAAAATAGATTTCCTGAAGAAATAGGACAAAATGGAGGGGTTTTTCGTTTTCTCCGGTATGAAATTGACAAGGAAGCTCAATTTCAGGACAATCTGAGAGTTGAAAAATTTTGAAAAAAAAAATATTTATACAGAAGACTCCCCCCTTGTAAAAAAATCAAAATTTTTGGTCTCAGATTTTCCTGAAAATGGGTTGTTTCCTAGTCAATTTGATGCCGGAGAACACGAAAAAACCATCCATTTCGTCGTATCTCTTCGGGAATTTGAATTTTCCGACGAAAAAGAGATTTCCTGAAGAAATAGGACAAAATGGAGGGGTTTTTCGTTTTCTCCGGTATGAAATAGACAAGGAAGCTCAATTTCAGGACAATCTGAGAGTTGAAAAATTTTGAAAAAAAAAATATTTATACAGAAGACTCCCCCCTTGTAAAAAAATCAAAATTTTTGGTCTCAGATTTTCCTGAAAATGGGTTGTTTCCTAGTCAATTTGAGGCCGGAGAACACGAAAAAACCATCCATTTCGTCGTATCTCTTCGGGAATTGGAATTTTCCAACGAAAAATAGATTTCCTGAAGAAATAGGACAAAATGGAGGGGTTTTTCGTTTTCTCCGGTATGAAATTGACAAGGAAGCTCAATTTCAGGACAATCTGAGAGTTGAAAAATTTTGAAAAAAAAAATATTTATACAGAAGACTCCCCCCTTGTAAAAAAATCAAAATTTTTGGTCTCAGATTTTCCTGAAAATGGGTTGTTTCCTAGTCAATTTGATGCCGGAGAACACGAAAAAACCATCCATTTCGTCGTATCTCTTCGGGAATTTGAATTTTCCGACGAAAAAGAGATTTGATGAAGAAATAGGACAAAATGGAGGGGTTTTTCGTTTTCTCCGGTATGAAATAGACAAGGAAGCTCAATTTCAGGACAATCTGAGAGTTGAAAAATTTTGAAAAAAAAAATATTTATACAGAGGACTCCCCCCTTGTAAAAAAATCAAAATTTTTGTTCTCAGATTTTCCTGAAAATGGGTTGTTTCCTAGTCAATTTGAGGCCGGAGAACACGAAAAAACCATCCATTTCGTCGTATCTCTTCGGGAATTGGAATTTTCCAACGAAAAATAGATTTCCTGAAGAAATAGGACAAAATGGAGGGGTTTTTCGTTTTCTCCGGTATGAAATTGACAAGGAAGCTCAATTTCAGGACAATCTGAGAGTTGAAAAATTTTGAAAAAAAAAATATTTATACAGAAGACTCCCCCCTTGTAAAAAAATCAAAATTTTTGGTCTCAGATTTTCCTGAAAATGGGTTGTTTCCTAGTCAATTTGATGCCGGAGAACACGAAAAAACCATCCATTTCGTCGTATCTCTTCGGGAATTTGAATTTTCCGACGAAAAAGAGATTTCCTGAAGAAATAGGACAAAATGGAGGGGTTTTTCGTTTTCTCCGGTATGAAATAGACAAGGAAGCTCAATTTCAGGACAATCTGAGAGTTGAAAAATTTTGAAAAAAAAAATATTTATACAGAAGACTCCCCCCTTGTAAAAAAATCAAAATTTGTGGTCTCAGATTTTCCTGAAAATGGGTTGTTTCCTAGTCAATTTGATGCCGGAGAACACGAAAAAACCATCCATTTCGTCGTATCTCTTCGGGAATTGGAATTTTCCAACGAAAAATAGATTTCCTGAAGAAATAGGACAAAATGGAGGGGTTTTTCGTTTTCTCCGGTATGAAATTGACAAGGAAGCTCAATTTCAGGACAATCTGAGAGTTGAAAAATTTTGAAAAAAAAAATATTTATACAGAAGACTCCCCCCTTGTAAAAAAATCAAAATTTTTGGTCTCAGATTTTCCTGAAAATGGGTTGTTTCCTAGTCAATTTGATGCCGGAGAACACGAAAAAACCATCCATTTCGTCGTATCTCTTCGGGAATTTGAATTTTCCGACGAAAAAGAGATTTCCTGAAGAAATAGGACAAGATGGAGGGGTTTTTCGTTTTCTCCGGTATGAAATAGACAAGGAAGCTGAATTTCAGGACAATCTGAGAGTTGAAAAATTTTGAAAAAAAAAATATTTATACAGAAGACTCCCCCCTTGTAAAAAAATCAAAATTTTTGTTCTCAGATTTTCCTGAAAATGGGTTGTTTCCTAGTCAATTTGAGGCCGGAGAACACGAAAAAACCATCCATTTCGTCGTATCTCTTCGGGAATTGGAATTTTCCAACGAAAAATAGATTTCCTGAAGAAATAGGACAAAATGGAGGGGTTTTTCGTTTTCTCCGGTATGAAATTGACAAGGAAGCTCAATTTCAGGACAATCTGAGAGTTGAAAAATTTTGAAAAAAAAAATATTTATACAGAAGACTCCCCCCTTGTAAAAAAATCAAAATTTGTGGTCTCAGATTTTCCTGAAAATGGGTTGTTTCCTAGTCAATTTGATGCCGGAGAACACGAAAAAACCATCCATTTCGTCGTATCTCTTCGGGAATTGGAATTTTCCAACGAAAAATAGATTTCCTAAAGAAATAGGACAAAATGGAGGGGTTTTTCGTTTTCTCCGGTATGAAATTGACAAGGAAGCTCAATTTCAGGACAATCTGAGAGTTGAAAAATTTTGAAAAAAAAAATATTTATACAGAAGACTCCCCCCTTGTAAAATAATCAAAATTTTTGGTCTCAGATTTTCCTGAAAATGGGTTGTTTCCTAGTCAATTTGATGCCGGAGAACACGAAAAAACCATCCATTTCGTCGTATCTCTTCGGGAATTTGAATTTTCCGACGAAAAAGAGATTTCCTGAAGAAATAGGACAAGATGGAGGGGTTTTTCGTTTTCTCCGGTATGAAATAGACAAGGAAGCTCAATTTCAGGACAATCTGAGAGTTGAAAAATTTTGAAAAAAAAAATATTTATACAGAAGACTCCCCCCTTGTAAAAAAATCAAAATTTTTGTTCTCAGATTTTCCTGAAAATGGGTTGTTTCCTAGTCAATTTGAGGCCGGAGAACACGAAAAAACCATCCATTTCGTCGTATCTCTTCGGGAATTGGAATTTTCCAACGAAAAATAGATTTCCTGAAGAAATAGGACAAAATGGAGGGGTTTTTCGTTTTCTCCGGTATGAAATTGACAAGGAAGCTCAATTTCAGGACAATCTGAGAGTTGAAAAATTTTGAAAAAAAAAATATTTATACAGAAGACTCCCCCCTTGTAAAAAAATCAAAATTTTTGGTCTCAGATTTTCCTGAAAATGGGTTGTTTCCTAGTCAATTTGATGCCGGAGAACACGAAAAAACCATCCATTTCGTCGTATCTCTTCGGGAATTGGAATTTTCCAACGAAAAATAGATTTCCTAAAGAAATAGGACAAAATGGAGGGGTTTTTCGTTTTCTCCGGTATGAAATTGACAAGGAAGCTCAATTTCAGGACAATCTGAGAGTTGAAAAATTTTGAAAAAAAAAATATTTATACAGAAGACTCCCCCCTTGTAAAATAATCAAAATTTTTGGTCTCAGATTTTCCTGAAAATGGGTTGTTTCCTAGTCAATTTGATGCCGGAGAACACGAAAAAACCATCCATTTCGTCGTATCTCTTCGGGAATTTGAATTTTCCGACGAAAAAGAGATTTCCTGAAGAAATAGGACAAGATGGAGGGGTTTTTCGTTTTCTCCGGTATGAAATAGACAAGGAAGCTCAATTTCAGGACAATCTGAGAGTTGAAAAATTTTGAAAAAAAAAATATTTATACAGAAGACTCCCCCCTTGTAAAAAAATCAAAATTTTTGTTCTCAGATTTTCCTGAAAATGGGTTGTTTCCTAGTCAATTTGAGGCCGGAGAACACGAAAAAACCATCCATTTCGTCGTATCTCTTCGGGAATTGGAATTTTCCAACGAAAAATAGATTTCCTGAAGAAATAGGACAAAATGGAGGGGTTTTTCGTTTTCTCCGGTATGAAATTGACAAGGAAGCTCAATTTCAGGACAATCTGAGAGTTGAAAAATTTTGAAAAAAAAAATATTTATACAGAAGACTCCCCCCTTGTAAAAAAATCAAAATTTTTGGTCTGAGATTTTCCTGTAAATGCGTTGTTTCCTAGTCAATTTGATGCCGGAGAACACGAAAAAACCATCCATTTCGTCGTATCTCTTCGGGAATTGGAATTTTCCAACGAAAAATAGATTTCCTAAAGAAATAGGACAAAATGGAGGGGTTTTTCGTTTTCTCCGGTATGAAATTGACAAGGAAGCTCAATTTCAGGACAATCTGAGAGTTGAAAAATTTTGAAAAAAAAAATATTTATACAGAAGACTCCCCCCTTGTAAAAAAATCAAAATTTTTGGTCTCATATTTTCCTGAAAATGGGTTGTTTCCTAGTCAATTTGATGCCGGAGAACACGAAAAAACCATCCATTTCGTCGTATCTCTTCGTGAATTTGAATTTTCCGACGAAAAATAGATTTCCTGAAGAAATAGGACAAAATGGAGGGCTTTTTCGTTTTGCTCAGTTTTTATCCGCTATCGGATGGGTTTGGTTTTGCTCAGTTTTTATCCGCTATCGGATGGGTTTGGTTTTGCTCAGTTTTTATCCGCTATCGGATGGGTTTGGTTTTGCTCAGTTTTTATCCGCTATCGGATGGGTTTGGTTTTGCTCAGTTTTTATCCGCTATCGGATGGGTTTGGTTTTGCTCAGTTTTTATCCGCTATCGGATGGGTTTGGTTTTGCTCAGTTTTTATCCGCTATCGGATGGGTTTGGTTTTGCTCAGTTTTTATCCGCTATCGGATGGGTTTGGTTTTGCTCAGTTTTTATCCGCTATCGGATGGGTTTGGTTTTGCTCAGTTTTTATCCGCTATCGGATGGGTTTGGTTTTGCTCAGTTTTTATCCGCTATCGGATGGGTTTGGTTTTGCTCAGTTTTTATCCGCTATCGGATGGGTTTGGTTTTGCTCAGTTTTTATCCGCTATCGGATGGGTTTGGTTTTGCTCAGTTTTTATCCGCTATCGGATGGGTTTGGTTTTGCTCAGTTTTTATCCGCTATCGGATGGGTTTGGTTTTGCTCAGTTTTTATCCGCTATCGGATGGGTTTGGTTTTGCTCAGTTTTTATCCGCTATCGGATGGGTTTGGTTTTGCTCAGTTTTTATCCGCTATCGGATGGGTTTGGTTTTGCTCAGTTTTTATCCGCTATCGGATGGGTTTGGTTTTGCTCAGTTTTTATCCGCTATCGGATGGGTTTGGTTTTGCTCAGTTTTTATCCGCTATCGGATGGGTTTGGTTTTGCTCAGTTTTTATCCGCTATCGGATGGGTTTGGTTTTGCTCAGTTTTTATCCGCTATCGGATGGGTTTGGTTTTGCTCAGTTTTTATCCGCTATCGGATGGGTTTGGTTTTGCTCAGTTTTTATCCGCTATCGGATGGGTTTGGTTTTGCTCAGTTTTTATCCGCTATCGGATGGGTTTGGTTTTGCTCAGTTTTTATCCGCTATCGGATGGGTTTGGTTTTGCTCAGTTTTTATCCGCTATCGGATGGGTTTGGTTTTGCTCAGTTTTTATCCGCTATCGGATGGGTTTGGTTTTGCTCAGTTTTTATCCGCTATCGGATGGGTTTGGTTTTGCTCAGTTTTTATCCGCTATCGGATGGGTTTGGTTTTGCTCAGTTTTTATCCGCTATCGGATGGGTTTGGTTTTGCTCAGTTTTTATCCGCTATCGGATGGGTTTGGTTTTGCTCAGTTTTTATCCGCTATCGGATGGGTTTGGTTTTGCTCAGTTTTTATCCGCTATCGGATGGGTTTGGTTTTGCTCAGTTTTTATCCGCTATCGGATGGGTTTGGTTTTGCTCAGTTTTTATAAAAGAGAGAAAAAGAGATTTCCTGAAGAAATAGGACAAAATGGAGGGGTTTTTCGTTTTCACCGGTATGAAATTGACAAGGAAGCTCAATTTCTGGACAATCTGAGAGTTGAAAAATTTTGAAAGAAAAAATATTGATACAGAAGACTCCCCCCTTGTAAAAAAATCAAAATTTTTGGTCTCAGATTTTCCTGAAAATGGGTTGTTTCCTAGTCAATTTGATGCCGGAGAACACGAAAAAACCATCCATTTCGTCGTATCTCTTCGGGAATTTGAATTTTCCGACGAAAAAGAGATTTCCTGAAGAAATAGGACAAAATGGAGGGGTTTTTCGTTTTCTCCGGTATGAAATTGACAAGGATGCTCAATTTGAGGACAATCTGTAAGTGGAAAAATCTTGCTCGGTATCGGATAGGTTTGGTTTTGCTCAGTTTTTATCCGGTATCGGATAGGTTTGGTTTTGCTCAGTTTTTATCCGGTATCGGATAGGTTTGGTTTTGCTCAGTTTTTATCCGGTATCGGATAGGTTTGGTTTTGCTCCGTTTTGATTGGGGATTGGCACTCTGTAACAGTGACGAAGAAATATCTTCGAGTATACCTCCCCATTTGTACAGTGTCTCTCTCTCTGTCTCTATGTCTGTCTCTCTCTTAGTCATTACGGCTCCGTACGCCACAGTGCTACTTGCTAGCCATTCTTTCAAACAGTCTGTAACACTGAGGAAGGAATATCTTTGAGTATACCTCCATTTTTGTACAGTCTCTCTCTCTCTCTCTCTCTGTTTGTCTGTCTCTGTCGTGGTCATTGCGGCTCCGTACACCTCAGTGCTGCTTCCCAGCCATTCTTTCAGACACTCTGTAACTGTGAGGAAGGAATATGTTTGACTATATCTCCCCATTTGTACAGTGTCTCTCTCTCTCTGTCTCTATGTCTGTCTCTCTCTTACTCATTGCGGCTCCGTACGTCACAGTGCTACTTGCCAGCCATTCTTTCATATAGTCTGTAACAGTGAGGAAGGAATATCTTTGAGTATCCCTCCATATTTGTACAGTGTCTCTCTCTCTCTCTGTCTGTATGTGTGTCTATCTCTCTTACTCATTGCGGCTCCGTACACCCCAGTGCTGCTTGCCAGCCATTCTTTCAGATACTCTGTAACAGCGAGGAAGTAATATTATGAGTATCCCTCCCCATTTGTACAATGTCTGTCTCTCTCTTAGTCATTGCGGCTCCGTACACCACAGTGCTGCTCGCCAGCGATTCTTTCAGACACTCTGTAACAGTGAGGAAGGAATATCTTTGAGTATACCTCCCCATTTGTACAGTGTCTCTCTCTCTATGTCTCTATGCCTGTCTCTCTCTTACTCATTGCGGCTCCGTACGCCACAGTGCTGCTTGCTAGCCATTCTTTCGGACAGTCTGTAACACTGAGGAAGGAATATGTTACAGTATGCCTCCTTATTTGTACAGTCTCTCTCTCTCTCTCTCTCTCTCTCTCTCTCTCTCTGTCACTCTCTCTTACTCCTTGCGGCTCCGTACCCCTCAGTACTGCTTGCAAGCCATCCTTTCAGATCCTCTGTACCTGTGAGGAAGAAATATCGTTGATTATACCTCCCCATTTCTACGGTCTCTCTCTCTCTCTCTCTCTCTCTCTCTCTCTCTGTCTGTATGTCTGTCTATCTCTTACTCATTGCGGCCCCGTACACCACAGTGCTACTGGCCAGCTACATACTTCCAGCACAATAGTTTCTATGCAGAGTCGTTCACTTGCAAGCCTTTTCAGGTTTTTACAAATTTGGCTGCTAACTTAAATTTGAACAATTTCTAGAAAACTAGACATATCAACAGATTCATATTTAAGAGGTAAGTTAAGGCCTTCCAGCACTATAGATTCTATCCTGAGTCGTTCTGTTGCAAGCCTTTTCACACCATGCATGTGTATGTCATTATCAACGATGATTCTAAACTGTTAGTATAGGTTACTTTCTCCCTCATTTTTCCGTCCTCTCGCTCCCGTCCCCACCCCCCCCCCCCTCCACCCAGTTGGATAAGAAAATTCGTGTATACATAACTGCAGCGTCGTAGTTAATGCTTATAATACGGATACAAAAGGCAGAAACTTACCGTCAGTGGTGTTATTCGTTATGTATGGGTACATATTACATATGTTTCTATCAATACATTCGTATATTCTGTTTCGTACACTTGCAGCTAATAACATAACAAATGCAACAATAAGGAAAATGTATCTGGGGCTTAATCCATGATTGAATTTCCAAAATGAATATGCTTCAGCAGAGCAGTGGCCGGCCGCCTGCCCTCCCTGATTTTGGGAATCCCCCCTGGATTATCGGGATCGCCTGTATTTTGCTACTCATGACTTCCAAAATGGCATAGGACCATCAGATGTAAAGTTGGAGGTGTTGCAGTTTAATGAACAACGTGCTTCTGTCATTGGAGGAGTATACACTCCTTTAGAAAGTTTGCCTACGACGGTACTGTTATTTTTATGCGTATAGTTTTATGGACAAGAGGGTACTGTGCCTAAATAGGCACGTTTCAGGTAATCCTGCGTGTATTAGGAGAACGCGTCGGCCTTCTCGGTAGGTACCTTTTGCGTAGGTCTTTTGTAGCAGATGATAGTTATTACTGTTGCCACGCGGGGCGCTATTATGTTTCCTAAAAACAGTAAATGGGCTTGAGTAAACGTATTTGTGGCACTTACATGAATAACAAAACTTTGGTTTTTACCTAAGATGAAATTATTATAAAGATACATAACGGAAATACCCAAAGCATGGCAATTGTTTGTCCCATACTATAAACACAAATGCGGGGACGCAAGGGCGGGTGAAGGCTGTTTAGAAACAGACAACGATCTGTTTATAAACATGTGGCGGCGTGAAAAGCGACCTGTACAAAGTGGTTCAAAAGCGATCACCCCCCCCCCCCCCCCCCTCCACCTGGCAATGTCACTATGATACATATATTATGTGTAAAAACAGTTTTTCGTTATAAAAATGTTTTTTCATTATTATTAAATGACTACTAACTTTTGTTTTTGTTGTGGCTTCCTGTCCTGGCTGAGGCTGGGGCGTAAATGGCCACAACTATTTTCTGACAATTCTGTGGCTGTCGTCGTCGTCGTCGTCGTCGTCGTCGTCGTCGTCGTCAGTGTGCCTGATGATGAATCTGTGGCGGTCCTAGATGATCCATCTTTGTCGGGAATATTTTTGTGAATATTTAGGGTAGTTATGGGATGGGTACATGCAAAAATATTTTGAAGAAAGAATGAAAGTGTTATTCTCCGCTATTGTCAGTTAATACTTTGAAAATGGTTTGCAGACTTAAATAAATTACCTTGGTTCTGCCCTCCCTCCCTCCCTCATACATATTGCTCCCATCAGGGTTGCTATCTAGCTGCTCAAGGGAGTCGCCGTGTTCAGAAGCTGCTGCTGCTGCTGCTGCTGCTGCTGCTGTCAGTGAAGGTGCTCGAAGACTCATAATCATGTCAAAAAATGATGAAAGTGAGACTCGTTAAATAAGTTTGTAACATGATAAAAAATTATTATTACAAATTGTGGTGTTCTTTAAAGCATTTTTGGTAATTATTTATGCCTCAATGAGGCACACAGTGTAAACAACGACAATTTTCATAACACATATTTACCTTTTTCGACAAGGAATGCCTATAAATCTTTCTTCAATATTACAGATGGTCATTCTGGAAAAAAATTCTTGTTACTTATTAGTGCTTCAGTTAAATAAATTATTTACTATTGCACTTTTTCATATTTTTTTTGTTTCTCAAACAAATTGTAACAAGCCATACTAGTAGTAGTAGTAGTAGTAATAAGCGAAATTCATTATTTTCTGTTACAATATAAATTAATACATACACAAATAAACTTTTTATAATATGACTTGACTGTTCTGTATCGGTCCTTTGTGCACGTTTATCGGTACATATTACAGAGCTGCCACACTATATTGCACAAAAAGTATCCTACTCGGTAACTGTTTCCGGCCCCACTACCTCATATACAGAAACGTTACTGTTTTCATTTGCCATGGTCATTGCTCCCTCCTCCTCCTCCTCCTCCTCCTCCTCCTCCTCCTCCTGCTCCCACAATTATTAGGAAAAAAGTATATGCAGCATTTTTTTAACCCTGTAAGAGATGTAGGTATTTCACAAAATCACCCAAGCAAACAATAAGTGTCTGATAATTCCTATTTTATTAATATTTACTCTAAAGTAACAATATACTATACGTAGGTAGTGTAAATTAGATATTTGTAATACCAATATCCCCTTTCCTACGAGACATACTTCAGTTCTATCTGGGACATGGAGAAAAAGAAAGGAGGGAACACAGATAACAGAACAGTTATGTTGTGTCAACTGTTAGTTCAATCGCAAGTACACATTACCGTAAAAAACATAAACGAGAAGAAAGTCACATATTAAGAAAAAAAAACAAAGCAAATATATACCTAGTATACTTAAGCACGTGGGAAACATACTTACTTGGGTTTAAAAGGTAGGTACCACCGCCGCGCTCTTTTACGTTTCGTACTCCTGATTTCCTTACGATCAAAAATCTGTATTTGTAAAATGATCGATCCATATTATGTGTCCACTGTTGCACATTTTCGTCTTTTAGCTGAAGGGCCTCAAGCCATGACTGACTGCCTTCCTTCTTTTATCATCATAAAATCAATTGTTACGTCTACTGTACAACTACGTTCCTATTATAAAAGGGGCAACATTAGGTTTCTTTATATACGTTTTAAAATCTATGGATCACCAGAAAATTTCATGCCACACCAACACTGCCTTCTGGTTTAAACATTTTTTGCTTTTGTTTCTTTTCGGCTTATTTCTTAATTCTTAATACCTACAACCTACATAATATCTAAATAATACTTTACCGATGAAATCTGCTTTAAACTGTCAGTTCGACTGCATAATATTATGTAATAGACAAGATAATTTTAGTGAAAACCCCTCTACAATAACTTGAAGCACTTAGGCGGTCTACCTACATATTAATGCTATAGTAAAAAGAAAACACCTGAAATAATACAAAACACTTCAAAACTACCATTTTCCGTTTCAGCTACCTGAGCAAAAGCAAATTAATGCAAAGTAGCTTAGTAGCATCAAGTGTCCGCCGCGCCCTACTGTTTTTCTTTGGTTGCCAAAAACTATTTAAAGTGACAAAATCATGAAACACTATCATGCTGCGTATTTTCACAAATCCCAAAACGTTAAATGCCTTTTAATGACGAGAGAAAAGTTAAACCGAAATCGTCACTTTTTAATCGGTGTATTTTCAATGTAAAAAAGTTAGGTTAAGGTGCATGAATGAACAGAGGAATGTCTCTATGAATGTAACACATAGGCGGCGGTTCGAAAATTTATGTGTGCGACATTAATATTCCATAAAATACACATTGTGTCTATATTCACACTTATACGATAGGTCGTACGGGAAGTGTTTGTTAGTACCTAAAACAAATGTATTTCTGCGACATAAATATTTCATAAATTATCCACATTGTGTGTGTTTACATTCATAGATGGTTATAGGATAGGTACACGGAAAGTGTTTGTTAGTAATAATAAATGTATATTTACGACAGTATAATATTCCATAAATTATATATACATTGTGTGTGTATATTCATAAATACTTATAGGATAGGTACTGGACAAGTGCTTCTTAGTAATAAGAAAATAGAGAAAAAATGATAGTACTTTCAGGAATGTGGTTTATTTGTCGGCTAGTAACGCGACACTTTTGCGGTAAAATGAAAGATAGTCCTTCGTCACTGCTACAGACAATCTGAAACAGCAAACAGCACAACAGTGTTGTACACAACAGCAGCAGCAATAAAAGGGAACGACAAAGACAGAGAGAGAGAGAGAGAGAGAGAGAGAGACAGAGGGAGAGACATTGCAGAAATGGGGATATGGAATGCAAGATCTTCCTTCCTCAGTACCGCATAAAAATTGCAACACCAAGCATCACTGCGCTGTACAGTATAGCGATAACAGAGATACTGCACAAATGGCGATGTAGAATGAAAGATATTCCTTCCTCAGTACTGCATGTGAGGGTAGGCAACCCGGCTGTACTATGGGTTGCATAATACTATCATTAGTAGTAGTTGTCATTGTAAGGTTAGGAGTCACTTAGTAGAGTGGTTGCATTGTTATAATAAAAAGTAGGCTTTGCAAATAAAAGATAAGAATAAACAGTGTTGAACGAGTCTAGACTTTTATTAGATCTTTGTCGAAGACCTCCTAAATTAAAGTACAATATAACAGAATAACAACGATATAACACTGCAGACAAACGTATAAATAGCAAGCATCATTGTGTTGTACAGTACAGCAATAAAATCGAGAGAGAGAGAGAGAGAGAGAGAGAGAGAGAGAGAGAGAGAGAAAGAGACAGAGACAGAGATATTGCACAAGTGTTGCGTCAGTAATGAGGATTATCCTTCCTCACTGCTGCATACAAGGTACCTCTATTATCGCCTTAATGTACAAACACAATACAGCAGATGTACGCCGCGATCAACGTGCAAAGAAATGTACAACAAAGACACATCCACCACGGTGTACGTTACTAGTAGCGTAGATGTGAATGAAGAATTACAAAAAAGACGTCAAAACAGCAGTAACAATATACGTTATCGCACATTTCCTACAATTATTATCTCATTCAAACCCCCCCCTTTCTACGCTTGTGTGTCGTTCGCCGGCAGCATTATCGATTTTTCGTTCGTGGTTCCAAATTTTGCCGGCAGAACAGTCTCCCTTATGATTTCATTTAATAAATCATAGAGTATTTTGACCAATGAGAAACCTTTCTTTTGAATTATATCCAATCGTAAAATTCCTTGTTTCATTTATAACCAATGCTGGATTTTCTAATCGATTTGTGCCAATCCAAAAATCGAAGCTTATCGGCAGGCAAAAATTCCCATTGGTCCAAAATCAGGATTCGTGCGTTTAAATGGGGTTACGCGCGCGCGCTCGCGCGCGTGTAATATAAATACTATCTATATATAAATTTTCCGATTCCCGCCTAAAGGGACGCGCGGGAGCCGGAAAATCGGCTGTGCAATGCGGAAAGCCGTCTGTTGCGTTTCTCTCACAGTTGCGTTTGCTTTCTACGCTGAAGGGAATGTAGGCAAGAAGCCGTGCAATACGGAAAGCCGTCTGTTGCATTTTCTGACGGTTGCGTTTGCTTTCTACGCTAAAGGGAAGGTACGCAAGAAGCTGTGCAATGTGGAAAGCCGTCTGTTGCGTTTGCTTTCTACGCTGAAGGGAATGTAGGCAAGAAGCCGTGCAATACGGAAAGCCGTCTGTTGCATTTTCTGACGGTTGCGTTTGCTTTCTACGCTAAAGGGAAGGTGCGCAAGAAGCTGTGCAATGTGGAAAGCCGTCTGTTGCGTTTCTCTTACAGTTGCGTTTGCTTTCTACGCTGAAGGGAAGTTGTATGCAAGAAGCTGTGCAATGCGGAAAGCCGTCTGTTGCATTTTCTGACGGTTGCGTTTGCTTTCTACGCTGAAGGCAAGGTATGCAAGAAGCCGTACAATGCGGAAAGCCGTCTGTTGCATTTTCTGACGGTTGCGTTTGCTTTCTACGCTGAAGGGAAGGTACGCAAGGAGCAGTACAATGTGGAAAGCCGTCTGTTGCGTTTCTCTCACGGTTCCGTTTGCTTTCTACGCTGGAGAGAAGTTGTATGCGCTGTACAATGTGGAAAGCCGTCTGTTGCGTTTCTCTCACGGTTCCGTTTGCTTTCTACGCTGAAGGGAATGTAGGTAGGCAAGAAGCCGTGCAATACGGAAAGCCGTCTGTTGCATTTTCTGACGGTTGCGTTGCCTTTCTACGATGAAGGGAAGTTGTATGCGCTGTACAATGCGCCGTCTGTTGCGTTTCTCTCACGGTTGCGTTGGCTTTTTACGCTGAAGGGAAGTTGTATGCGCTGTGCAATGCGCCGTCTGTTGCGTTTTCTGACGGTTGCGTGTCCATTCTACACTGAAGGAAAGGTACGCGACAAGCTGTACAATGGTGAAAGCCGTATATTGCGTTTTCTGACGGCTGCTGCGTAAAATCGACTGGGCGTGGTCGTACGGCTGCATTTCAGGTGTTCTGTTTCTCTCACGGTTGCGTTTGCTTTCTACGCTGAAGGGAAGTTGTATGCGCTGTACAATGCGCCGTCTGTTGCGTTTCTCTCACGGTTGCGTTTGCTTTCTACGCTGAAGGGAAGTTGTATGCGCTGTACAATGCGCCGTCTGTTGCGTTTCTCTCACGGTTGCGTTTGCTTTCTACGCTGAAGGGAAGCAGGTATGCGCTGTGCAATGCGGAACGCCGTCTGTTGCGTTTCTCTCACGGTTGCGTTGGCTTTTACGCTGAAGGAAAGCTGGTCTGCAAGAAGCTGTGCTAGGCGGAAAGCCGTCTGTTGCGTTTCTCTTACCGCTGCGTTTACTTTCTACGGTGAAGGGAAGCAGGTATGCGCTGTGCAATGCGCCGTCTGTTGCGTTTCTCGTACGGCTGCGTTTGCTTTCTACGCTGAAGGGAAGCTGGTATGCAAGAAGCTGTGCAATGCGAAACGACAGGGCGTGGTCCTACGGTTGCATTCCGGTGATCCGTCCCTCGTACGGCTCCATTTCCGGTGTTCCGTTCCTCGTACGGCTGCATTTCCGGTGTTCCGTTTCTCGTACGGCTGCATTTCCGGTGTTCCCGTGCGTGTCTCGTACGGCTGCATTTCCGGTGGTCCCGCCGAAAGTTATACGGCCGTTTAATAAAGGTGGTAAAGGCGAAAAACAAATCGCTGGACGTGGTCCGACGGGTGCGTTTCCGGTGTTCCTATGCGGTTCCGGTTTTCCCCAAGTTTTTCCGCCGGTCGGATAAAGGTGGGGGAGATAATGCGAAAAATAGGTCTTTCGTAAGCGCGCGGAATTGCCGGAGGTCTGCATTGGCGAAAGCGCGCGAATTGTGACAAAATGGTGAAGGAATAGGGAAAAAAGGTCTTTTTAAAAAAAAAAACCTGACACCACACACATTTCTGCAGTGTCTCTCTCTCTCTCTCTCTGCCTCTCTCTCTCTCTCTCCTCTCTCTCTCTCTCTCTCATTGCTGTTGTATACGCCACACCGATGCTTCCTAGGTTTTCTTTCACATTGTTTGCAGCAACACTGAGGAAGGAATATCTTTCAATATACCTCCACACTTCTGCAGTGTCTCTCTCTCTCTCTCTCTCTGTCTCTCTCTCATTGCTGCTGTATACGCCACCCTGCTGTTTGCTAACCGTTCTTTCACATTGCTTGCAACAGCGAGGAAGGAATATCTTTCAGTATACCTCCACACTTCTGCAGTATCTCTCTCTGTCTCTCTCTCTCTCTCTCCTTGTCTCTCTCTCTCTGTCTCTCATTGCTGCTGTATACGCCACCCTGCTGTTTGCTAACCATTCTTTCACATTGTTTGCAACACTGAGGAAGGAATATCTTTGAGTATACCTCCACACTTCTGCAGTATGTCTCTCTCTCTCTCTCTCTCTCTCTCTCTCTCTCTCTCTCTCACTCTGTCTCTATCTCTTATT